>OZ025292.1:273560473-275960473 GCA_964019185.1 Maratus speculifer | reverse complement strand
TTACAACTTTTTGAATTTTTTGTTCATCAGAAGAAACCCTATTCGTCTCTCCCCCTGTTTGTTTGTCCGTCACAGAGTCCGCACACAAAAACTGTATAAGTCACGAGACTTAAAATTTTGTATACTTACAACTGAATACCTCGTGTACACGACAAATCATAAAATTTTCCATCTGCGAGCACGCTTAACCACTTGTTTAAATAAAGTCAGCTTAGAAAATTTTAGAAATTTAAAAAAAAATGTTAGAATAATGTAATTTGAAAATGTTCAGATTAATTTTCAGTGAATACATCTTAATGAATAATGAAAGCATGGATAATATTAATTATCTTCTTGATGCTAACAAATCTTGATCATTTAATATGTTTCTAGAATAAATATTTCCAGAATCTTTACTTTTTTATGCAGCTATGAGAAAAAATCCAAAGTTTTAGGAAATAGATTTCGACTTTACTACTTTTGGATAAAATCCAAAGTAATATTTTGCCGTTTTAACTTTTTCCGTGTTATAAAGAGGAGTTAAAAAGAAAGGGTAAAAGGAAAATAATAACAGTGTCTTTATAACTGTAGTATAAAAAATATTATACTGAATTTTATCGATTCAATAAAAAATAGAATTGAGAATAGAATTATTTTCAAATGTTAAACAATTTTTCCAAAATTGTAGAGAGTAAAATCGGTTTCAGAGTAGTTAATAAGTATGCATGAACACTGTACTTTTAATATTTTGTTAATATGTAACATGTTTGATTTTTTCTTCATTAAACAAGTTAAAAGTACTAAGACATAAAGTACTAGACCATCTAAATAATAATCTTTTTAACGAAAATAGCTTCTTTTTCAATAATGTTTTTTTACAGGATTCGTTTTCTTTCGTTATTATATTTCTATCTCTCTTCCTTTTTATTTTACAAAAATTCCGCTCAAAAAGTTTAAAAAATTTAAAAGAATGTTAGAATAATGCGATGTAAAGACGCTCTGATTTATATGTTTTCGGTTAACAAAACTTAATGAATAATGAAACCATGGATAATATTAACGGTTTTTTAATGCTAACAAATCTTGACCGTTCAATACGCTTCCAGTATAAATACAGTTGGCCACACGAATATTTGAATTACACAGAGTTCGAATTATGGAAAGTATGAGAGAAAAACATGTTTAAAGAAATACTATTGCAAAGAAATTAATGTTCTAGTATTTTTTAAATATACTTCGGCTGTTATAATTAGAATATGACTTAATATTAAATTAGAAGATATAAATGCATGAACTAATTAAGGGATACGGAACAAGCACAATGGAAGAAGGAGTGGAGGTGTCATGGATGGACAGAAGGGGCATTAAAAATCAGATATCAAATGCACGAGACCAAATGTATGTTTAGAACAGTTTTGAGAAAAATAACAAAAAGAAAGTTATTCAAAGATCTGAAGTCCGGAAAAAAGTAAGGAAAAGTGAAAAATCGGAATCTCATCAGTTTGAATTAAAAGAAGTCAAGAGAAAATAATTTCAAGTAAAAGATAATTTTTAACATTATTCTACTATTGAAAATTTCGGGACTTCATGTTCATTTCGAATTAAGCGAAGATTTGATTTATCCGATTTCGAATTAACGAGAGTTAACTGTATTTTCAAAATTTTTCTTGTTTCGAGTATCCATGAGAATGATTAAAATTATTAGGAAATAGATTGCGACGTTTAAAACATTTAGATTTTTCCCAGAATAATGCTTTACCGTTTTAATACATTTTATGTTATTCTTCTGATTATATTTTTCGTTAAAGTGAAAAAAAAGATTATATTTTACCTTTCTAACGCAGTTTGTCTAACAGTTATCTGACAAATATTTTCAAGACATTAATTTTTTCAGTAACTTCGAATGTTTCAATTTCCTAAAGAAATGAGTGGCAACGATTAGCGAAAAGCCAGTTTTCAGTGACATGTAGCTTATTATTAAGAGGATTGTTTATTTATATGTGAAAAAGTAATAATTGCGGGAATTCGGAATGTCTAAATATCAGATAACCTCTAGCTTAGGCAATATTGGCTGTAACAAATGGTTTCAAAATCCTATTTAGAAGCCCCCCCCCCCTCCCAGTGGCCGCGAGGTTCTGTCCTCGAAACTGGTAGACGGTAGGTGCTATGTTCGAATCCAATTACGACCGTCTGCCTAACCGTTCGTAGCTTTCCGTGGTTTTCTTCGAACTTTGGATTTCCTTGTGTAAGTGCGGATTAGGTTCCTTCTGAAAGACCCCCCACGGAGGGCAATCCCCCCTCAGTTAGGGTCTATATCCCTCGTGATGATAATTGGCCGTCATAAACAAAAACAAACCTATTTAGAACCACATATTACTCAGTTATATCATTCAACAGAAGAAAATAAAAATCAATATTTAAAAGAAAAAAAAAGTAAGTTACTGTGATTTTAGCATTTCTTTTAAAACGCCCTAACAAGATGAAATTATTCGAGGAATAATCGTAAGATGAAGATGATCCCAGAAATGATAAACGATTGTAAAAACTTGATGTGCACACTACACGTTTTAAAACTTTTAAATTTAGAAAAGGCTAAAAATACTGAGATTTAACGTTCGCTGAAGTTAAATTTCGAGCATCACAAATCCTGCATTGAAAATGGCTTTCTTCAATTTGTTCGTTAATGCATTCTAAAGATATTTCCTTTTTTATGAAAGATGATAACCGTGTAGTATCCATGCCTTTTATTTCACTTATGCGTATTTCATGTTCATAAAAATGAAATAGTGCAATAGATTTTTCACCCACTTCTTGATGTTACAGAGGTTTATAAATTATGTACCACTGTGTGCTTCATGTTCATAAAGATGGAGTTTTGTAATTGGATTTTTTACTCTCTTCATGATGTTATAGAGGTTTATAAATTATGCGCACTTGTGTGTTTCATGTTTATAAAGATGCAGTTTCGTAATTGGATTTTTACTCTCTTCATGACATTATACAGGTTTATAAATTATGCACCATTGTGTGTTTCATGTTCATAAAGATGTAGTTTTGTAATTGGATTTTTACTCTCTTCATGATATTATAGAGTTTTATGAATTATGCACCATTGTGTGTTTTATGTTTATAAAGATGGAGTTTTGTAATTGGATTTTTACTCTCTTCATGACATTATAGAAGTTTATAAATTATGCACCATTGTGTGTTTCATGTTCATAAAGATGCAGTTTTGTAATTAGATTTTTACTCTCTTCATGATATTATAGAGTTTTATAAATTATGCACCATTGTGTGTTTCATGTTCATAAAGATGCAGTTTTGTAATAGGATTTTTACTTTCTTCATGATGTTATAGTTTTATAAATTATGCACCATTGTGTGTTTCATGTTTATAAAGATGGAGTTTTGTAATTGGATTTATACTCTCTTTATGATGTTATAGAGGTTTACAAATTATGTACCATTGTGTGTTTCATGTTCATAAAGATGGAGTTTTGTAATTGGATTTTTACTCTCTTCGTGATGTTATAGAGGTTTATAAATTATGCATAATTGAGTGTTTTATGTTCATAAAGATGGAGTTTTGCAATTGGATTTTTACTCTCTTCGTGATATTTAGAGGTTTATAAATTATGCGCACTTGTGTGTCTCATCTTCATTAAAAAGAAAATGTGGAATCGATTTTTCCCTCACTTCTTGATGTTACAGAGACTTATAAATTATGCATAATTGTGTGTTTCATGTTATTAAAGCTGGAATTTTGTAATCGATTTTGGAACTATTTGGTTATTCCACCGACCAGAAAATATCTCCAAACCATAAGATTAAAAAGCAAATAATGGATGGCGGTGAATGTCACATTCAATGACATTAAATATGATAAAAGTGTTCAAAACGTCATATAGTGATTTTATTTCGACTTTTCATTTTTATTAATATTCTACTAATTATTTGTTTTTTTTTGTTATTAAAAAAACAATTTTGTCAATATGTATAATTTGGTTAGAAGTTTGGCGATTTGTATAATTTGGTGAAATTGTTCGACGAGATAACAAAGTATTACCTCGACTTTTCACTCACTTTTTGATGCTGTAGATTATTAGAAATTATGCACAGTTGTTTATTTTCGATGGAAGTACAATGTTTTAATATTTATAGAATATAAGGTACCCTGGGGTAATAACGCCAGACGGGGTAATAACGCCAAGTGCTAATATTTTGCATAATTATGAAATAATCTGGTAAATAACACCCATGTGCTCTGCGCAGAAGGGTTTTGAGTCATATAAATCGCAAAAAACAGCTTCAAGTTAATTTGTTTCATTTTTAGGTGTTATTGTTTTTACAAGCAGCTAAAAATAACGCTTGATCTAATATTTGCGAGATACGTTTTGTCATGTGAAGATTATTTTTTTTATCCGGAAATACTTTGTTAATTACATAAATTTGTAGTACATTTCATGGACTTACGAAATGTTGTTGAAGATTTTGAATATCTTCTCGAGATAATTTGTAATTTAAAATGTACAGCGCAATAACTATAACGGGGTAATAACGCCAATCCTTGCAATTTTTACCCCGGTTGATTTCCTACAGTGGCCGAGCTACATCCTAAATACTGATTCAAATAAACACAGTTAAAACTATGCAATATTTCTAATAATTCTATTTAAGCGGTCCTTTTTAAGCAAAAAGAAGCTCACGGTCTGATATTCTTCTGCCTCATCCTCCCCCCCCCCACACACACACGCCTTTATTTTTCTTACACTTTCACAAAAAATTGAACATTTTCAATAGCTTAGGATGCAATTTGTCAATTTCTAGAGCTGAGAGTTTGTATTTTTAGAATTGGGCAATCTACATTCAATTATTCCAGATTATTTCATAGTTTTGTTTGCATGGCGTTATTACCCATATAGGTGGGTAATAACGCCAAATAGCATTGGTCAAGAAATCACGCCATTACATTTTATGTATTCATATCTGTTAAATTATTTTTTTTATATAGATAGTCAATGAGTTGCTGTATCAAATCATATAATTGTTTGAAAAATACAAGCTAAAACTGAGCCGTGAAAATTGGTAGAACCTTAACGTGGCGTTATTACCCCAGGGTACCTTATTTGTAATTTAATTATTACATTTTAAATAAATGATGTTTTAAATATTTTTACATAAATTACTTAACAGTTTTGACTTATTGAAGAATAAAAATATTCTGTATAATGCCAAAAAATATTAATAAATTCAAATGAACATTAAATAATGTAATTTCCAAAATTAAAAAAATAATTTTATTTCAATAAATGAGAATAATTACTATAGCCCTAATTTTATTATTAATTATTATCAGATTGACTTATAAATACATATACAGAAAAGATTTTTTAGAATTAACTTTTTGTGCAGCTGGAAAAAAATGTAAATAATTGATTTCTTTTATAATAACATTTTACTATTTCATCGTTTTATATACTATTCTCTTCATTATATTTCTAGAAAAATGAAAGAATAAATATTTTTACATTCTACAATAAATAATATAAAAGGTTTTATAACTGTGTTTTTATAATACATTGTCTATCTTAAAATAAATAAAAAACAAAGGTTTTTTTTCTTCTTTTCAGATAACACCTGTAATTACGACTATATATTCATATCTTTATCAATAATTCCAGGTATTATATCACTTCAAAATAGGGTCATTTACACATCGTCTTAAAAGACTTTTTTAGATTTTTCAATTTGGTGCATAAAAATAATATAAAATTTCAGATAATTTATAATACATTTATTTACATTTTCAATCTGCAAAAATTGCACTTCATACTGTTTTACATAAAATTAATAATTCTAGTACTATTTCATAAAGCACATTCGTCGTAAAAAAACATTTAGAAGTTCAAGTTAAAGGTTCAAAAAATTATTATTCCTTAGAGTCCAAACCATTGCATAATTCTACAAAAACACATCTATGTAACTGGCTATACAAGAGTTCAAGCAAAATATATTACTTTATCCTTTACTCATAGCACATAATATTCATTTCCCAACTTTTTAACTTGAAGAAACATTTGAAAGTTCATGTCAGAAGTTCAAACATGACTATTCCTTTTATAAATCTAAAAATGTAGTACAAGTTTTCTTAAAACATATATATGTTACTGGATATGCAAGAGTTCAAATAAAATATATGTACCTTGTCCTTTTGTCAAAGTAGATAATATTGATATCCCAATTTTAAACTGGAAAAACATTTATTTAGTTCTGAATTATACAATAGTGGAGTGTTGTACAAATTAACTAATATATTAAATTAATAAAGTAAAAAATATTGCATGTTTATGATTAAAAAAAAACTAAAAAATTATTTAAAGCTAAAACATTGTTTTGTTAGACTACTCAAATGTAGAAAATCATATTTTTAAAACTAAAACATCTAGAGTTAAAAAATAACATCGTGAAAAAATGAGACACTAATAGAAAAATTTTGGAAAAAGTGGAATTTTGACAAAATTCCTAATATGATTTATTATGAGCGTTTATGGGATTTTTTTATGGTTTTTTTTATTGCAGTCGAACTTCGTTAACATGAACCACAAGGGGAATCAAAAATGTTGTTCATGTTAACTGTAATTCATGTTATCAGAATCAAACCTTTATATTCGTCTCTATAGTGGAATGTGAAAATAATTCATGTTAAAAGTAATTCACGTCAAGCGTGTTCATGTTAACGAGGTTTGACTGTACTTAATTTCATGATATACCCTGGGGCAAAAACAGTAGGATAGATATTAGTACCAAGCTCTAATATTACGCGCATTTATGAAAAAATCCAGAAAAATGGCACAGTGAGTTTTGCGCTGAAAAGCTTCGACTTACCTAAATCACAAACCGCAAAAAGTTATTATTATTATTATTATTATTATTTTACATTTGTACACCCTCATCATTGGAATGCGTCAACTCCCGATCTAAAATTTATTATAGGTTATATTCATGATGTGAAGACTATATATTTATTAGGAAATATTTTGTTTATTACATAAATTTGTAATGTATTTCATGTGCTTTTAAAATGTTGTTAAAGATTTTGGATTCGTTCGCGAGGTAGCTTATAGTTAAAAATCCCTGTCGGCTTAACCTATAGGCGCAGGTAGAATTCGATAAGTGCACATTAAAAAAAATGATTAGAGATAAATCCAGTTTAACAACTTTATTTGGCCGCTTTTGAAATTTTTTTATTTATTTTTATGTAAGAACTGATTTTTATCAAAATCATTTTAAGCGAAATTCGGTTCAAATGCCCATTATGAGAATATATTTTGAAATATATTCTGACTTTATTATTAAAAAATCGACCAATACGCACATTATATAGTTCCTAAATAACTAAAAACTGTCAATTGAATGCGTTTGAAAGCAAAATCGACTTTTAAAAATCAGTCATGAAATAACCAATTGGTTATTTGAATACATCCTCAATTCTTTAATCATCATAGCTTTGGGAAATTTTGTGCTACGTGCCCATTTTGGCAGCCTTTTTAAAAATATATTTTGCCTTTTTTTAAAAACTGGCCAATCCGTCAGATTATATAGTTCCTATATAAGAAGACCACTAAATTGGATGTGTTTGAGAACAAAAATGGATTTAAAAATGAGTCAGAAAAAACGCAGTTTGTTATACTTCCTCAATTTTTCAATCAGGATCACTTTGAGAAATTCTTTTCAAAATACCCGTTTTGGCAGCCTTTTTTGAAAAATATTCTGCTTTTATAAAAAAACTGGACAATATGTCACATTATACTGTTCCTAAATGGGAGGATCTGCCATTTGGATGTGTTTAAAATCAAAAGTGAATTTAAAAATGATTAAGAAAATAAGCAGTTTGGATTTGAGGTTTATTCTCTAACTCCTATTTTTTTTTAAATTTATTTTTGCTATAAGAATTGGCCCTATGAAAAACTTGTTAGTATAAAAGTTGTAGATATTATTGAGAAGATGTAAAATAAATTTAATTATATTTGATATTGAATAAAATTTGAATAAGAATTGGCCCTATGAAAAACTTGTTAGTATAAAAGTTGTAGATATTATTGAGAAGATGTAAAATAAATTTAATTATATTTGATTGCTTAAGAATTGCCTAAGTTATGGATTTTTTTTTCTTTTTCCACCCCCCTTTTTCATTTCGTTTTTAATTTTTTTCATCGATAAAAATTGGTCCTATCAAACACTTGTAAATACAAAAGTTTTAGATAATTTTAAGAACATTTATAAAAAATTTAGTTGGATTTGATATCTAGAAAATTGACGAAGTTGTGAATTTTTTTCTCCCAAAAACCCTGTTTTTTCGCCCCTTGAGCCCATTTTTAACTTTATCAAAAATCTGTCATGCATAAATTTTTGGCCCAATTTTTAGAAGTAATATAAACTTTAAACTGATTCGATATCTGTTTTAATTTAGAAGTTATCGCGTTTTTTCTGTTTTCGCCAAAACCCTCCTTACTTCCACCCCCTGGTCCGATTTTGCCCATTAACGAACTCGACCGAGATTTTATGCCCCTTGATTTTTTGTAAAAGTTTGAAGAAGATCTCAGCATAATTATGGAAGTTATCGTGTCTAGAAGAAAGTGATATACACCGATAGATAGATAGATAAATTTTTTTACTTATGGTTGTTTTGGGGTCAAGGGGTCGTGACTGGTGTAGATCTGCAAAATTTTTTCAGAAATGCCAACATGGGAGCGATCGCAATAGGTAGTACTTCATACGAAATCTACCTAATATTTCATACGAAATCGCCTAAAATATACTGCACAAAATGTATACCAGGGTAATAACGACATTTACGGGTGTTATTACTTCGGTTGATTCTTTTCACAGGCAGAATTACATTTTATATTTCCTTTTTTTTTCTTTTTTTTAATTAGAAATGTTAAAGAGAAATTTGTATGTCCTAAAATCTGCTATTTTTCTCATTTCAGAGGAATAAAATGTCATAGTATTATAACCGCATCCGATTTACCAATTAATGATATGTTAAAGAAATTTGTCAATTACTAGGCTGCAGAGTTTTTATCTTTAGAATTCAACAATTTAAATGTCCTTATTTCACCTTATTTTATAATTTTCGTTGAGTGGCATTTATTATCCACACAAGTGGATAATAACGCGAATTGGTCAAGAAGTAAAGATCTCCATTTTATGAATAGATATAGGCTATAATGTTCTTTCGTGTATGCATAGTCAATGAGTTGCTGTATCTCAAATCAAATATTTGTTTGGGAAAGAAAAGTCTAAAACTAAGCCGCAAAAATTGGTAAAACCTTAATGTGGTATTTTTACCAAAGGAAACCTTATATTACAATTTTTAAAGGATGAATTACGCTGGAGAACTAGTAAATTTGAATTTTTAAGTTGTGAGTTTCAATTTTCAATGCTAACAAAGCACTGAACAAGCAGAGTGAAAAATTGTTCAGGCTGTTCATCAATGTAATTCATAATATGAATTATCACTATTAATATTATAATTAATTTTTTAAGGAGCACTGCTGTTGGAAGGATCTGTGCAAGTAAACATAATAGGTAAAATCTTCTAGAACATCCAGACCAGCCTCTTTGGTTCAACCAACAAGCATGTGCGAAGAACAAAATATAAAGACAACATTAAAATATAGCAGTCATAAACACAGATAAGCTGGGTTAAGATAAGTTATGGTTAGAATTAATGAATAAATTCCTCGTGAGGTCTTGAATGGGATGAACCATGTTGTAATTTCTTTTAGATCATGGTCTATTTTTAAGTTAATTTTTACAATAGCCCGCGTGTTTTTTGGTGTTTTTTATATCTCATTATCGCGTGTCATTTGTAATGACCGTGAAATAGTTTGAAATTTTTATTTTTATTTTTAGTTAAGTTTTAGATCATCGTCTATATTTTAATTTAATTTTTTGCAATAGAGCGCGTGTTTTTTGTTATTTAAATCTCATTGTCGCGTGTCATTTGTATTGACCGAGTAATATTTTGAAAAGTTTGTTTTATTTATATTATGACTATGGAACTTATTTGACGGTTCCGGAACATGGCAATGGACTTTATTTTTACTATAACACCTTTCTTAAGAAAAATTTAAATTGTTATTAAAATGTTTATATAAAAGGTGAATGCTTTAAAATCTGATGATTTAAAAAATCAATTAGATTTAATTAACTTTTTATCACAGATAAGCTGGGATTAAATTCGAACTAAAAATGTATCGGAACTGTAATATTTTCCATTAATAACTATATGCAAGTATCTCCCCCCCCCCCTTCTACTCCCATATTTATATTTCTAACATTATTTTCAAAATGTAAAGCAGTTCACCAAAACAAAATTCAAAATGTTTGTGCATTTACACATAATAAATTCTGATAAATTAACTCAGAAAAAACTGTAATTTAAATACAATATACTAAGCTACCCCACCATCACTTAATTTCAGTAATCAAATTTATTAAAATATCTTTTGGATTCGAAGGTTTTAATTCTTCGCTAATAGATCTCTGAAAAAAAATTGTCTCCAAAATGTTCAGAATATTTTAAAACTCTAATTGAAAATTTCTCGACTTTTTCCGAGCTTTCACTTCGGATAATGAAACAGTTGATCAATTTCATTATTTTGTAAAAATTATTTTATCTTTAAATTTAAAAATTGGAAACCGCGATCCCTTTTCTGGATTACTCATTGCATTTAGGGAGTTATGGGGAGTTTTGATAATGAATTATATGCATTTTAATGATATAATATATTTGAATAAAAACTTCTTAAGGGGAAAATGAACCTTTATTTGAGCAAAATCGACTATAGCAAAAACGTCGCAAAAAAGATCTATTTCTTGTCTAAAATAATATCAAAACAGTTTTTCTTATTAAAAAAATCATTTATGAGGGTTTTAAGAAGTAAATAATAAAGGCAAATATATTTATATACTTTAAATCGGTTTTTCTCAAAACTAATTTTTCAGCGTTTTTAGATTTTTAAAATGTTTCTTGCGACGTAATTTTTTATCAATATTTATGATATTGATAAGGAAGTATTCTGATATTGTTTACAAAAAATTATTTAAGCTTTTTAAAATTCGTCTTTATTAAGATAGTCAAATTAATTTTTTACTTATGAAAAGGCAAAATTTTGATGAAAATCGATATGGAATTTAGAAAAGAATCTGTAAAATATTAACCATTCAAGAGATTAAAAAAACTGTTTATAATAGAGTTTCAAGTGATAAAATGCAAAAGCAAGAAAATATCTCAAAAATTAAGGCACGAAAAGCATTTTAAAATTTTAAAATTAAAAAAAATTTAAAAATTTAAATTTTAATAAGATTGGAAATTTTATGAAGGTGTTCTGTATGCTTATGGTGAAATGTATTTATGCGCAAAATTTCATATTGCTATGATGAAAAAAAAATTAACATCCACCGTCCCCATACGATAAAATGTTTACTGTTTTATTTCTGAGGTTTTATTATCTAATTATAATACATAATTTTTGTATTAAAATTTTAAGTGAAAAAACATTGTCGCATTTATTTCATCCAATTTAGACACAATGATCTTAACAATTATTTTAATAATTTTTATTATGTTTCATAAATCTGTTTCATTCCTGATATAAAGAGAGAATTAGTAGTAAATTTTACACATCGTATTTTGTATGTTACTTTTGGAATTTTTTTGTTTCTTAAAAGCAAGGAAAAGATTCAAATTATTTGAAAAGAATTTAAAATAGTTCTGTTTTCAACCTTTTTATTTCTATAAAATAATACTTTACTGCTATAACGTTTTCTCTGTTGGCTTCATCATTATTTTCCTTGTTAAAGTAAAAAGGTAAAAACGAAAAGTAATACTGTCTTTAGACTGCTGTATAAAATATAAATCGTTTCAGAAATTTTTCTTTTCAATTGTTCACTACCTTTATCAAATGCGAAATAGTAATATTTTTAAACATTAAAATCCTGTATTTTAAAATTGTATAAATTTTTATAAAATAACGTTCTATGGAAATGAAAAATATATCAAATTCAGTCTTAGCAAAAGTACCATGAATCTATAGACTTAGTGGGTGCACTACATTTTTGTATTTTGATACTAAATAAAAGCACAGATCTAAGAGCTCATTTTTGTCAAGAAGTTAAATGTGAAATATTCCAAATCATTGAACAGATTTAACTTTGTATAACTTAGCCATTAACGTATACAGTCCTTTTTCATAAATTCTGCAGTATGTTAGAACTGTTGTGATGTTAAAAGTGGTTCTCTAAACATTAAAAATCTTACGTACTCATGATATTAAAACCCATAATACATACCTGATTTATGCTAACTATCGCAAATAACGCTCGATCAAGGTACATCTGGAAATATTTTCAGAGCTATTTATTCATGTAAACAAAATTTATATACTTAAATGATTTTGAAATATATTTCGAGTTTAAATTTTTTTAAATATCTCACTTCAAAAAGAAAAAAAAACTTATGATTTTTGATAAAGTTATTTAAACCAGTATGCCACAATTTTGTAAACTGTATGTCATTTCTCAAGGAAAACGTGTACCTTAGGCAGTCAATATGAAGGTATTTTTTAAAACTTTTAATTTTTAGCGAACATAAATTGGTCAATATCAATTATTAAACTGAGATGTGAGATAATGCCTTTAGAAAGATAAAGTTAAGTTTTAAAATCATCCTTAGTCATAAACAGAAATGGCCCCACCAGTGGCCGAGAGGTTCGGACCTCTCAACTGGTAGACGGCAGGTGCTGGGTCCGAACCCAATCGCGGCTGTCGGCCTAACCGTTCGGAGTTTTCGTGGTTTTCTTCGAACCTTGCGTAAATACGGGTTAGGTTCCCTTAGAAAGACCCCCACGAAGGGCACTCCCCCCTGTTCCTATGTCCCTAGCGTAGATAATCGGACGTCAAAAAACAACCAACCATAAACAGAAATGAAAATATTAGGAAAAAACTATTTCTTCCCCTTAAATATTTTTCTTTATATGAAAACTCTAAAAATAACTGCTCAATACTTTCATTTTCATAATCATAAACATTTCTTTTAATTTTCATTTAAAAGATTTATTTTTACAACATTTTTTTTCAATAAAAAAAAACATCATTAAGAGTAAAATGTTTAAAAACTCCTTAATGAGTGTCCCTTTAGTATTTTCTTATACAAGTAATAGTTTTTAACAAGTAATGTCACAAATATTTTATAAATATATTTTTTTTCTTTGCAGAAATTGACTCGTCAAAATTAATCATTAAATTATGGGAAACTAATTCAAGAAAGCTGTAGTTTTTAAACTCTATTTTAAACAAAAATAAAATAATAAATAGAGTATTTTCTTCTACATGCAAATCCTTGTTAGATATTTTGATTAATGGAAAGTAAAAGTGCTCATTAAAGTCAAAATTCTGAAGCGATAACTTTTCAGTACTTTCAATTTCACATTTATTAAAATAATCTCTTAATTTTCCTTTAACGAGATATAGTTTTACAAGTTTTTACACGTCGCTATAAAGTATCATCATTAACATTATCATCATTAAAATTATCTCTTAATTTTCCTTTAAAAGGATATAGTTTTTCAAGTTTTTACACGTCACTATAAAGTATTATCATTAACATTGAAATTATTATGCTTTTATCCTTTATTGAGTAATTTTTTTTAAATCGTTATGGGTAAATAAAGTTTTAACTACTTTTTAAATTATTTTAGTGTCTAACAACACTTTATTTATCTCAAAGATATTTTAATTTATCTGTTGTAATGTAATCCTTATACTTTTGTTTTATTTTTTTAACTGCTTATCTCTAGTATTTGTCCGTATTTATAATATTTTATCCTTTGCTTCAAGTAAAGATATATGCATAGTTTACAATGAAATTGACATTATCATCAGTTTAATGTATTATAATACTATATGTATTCCTTAAATGTAACTGTCAACATGTTTCTAGCGAATTAATAATATTTAACAATCATTATTTTTAAAAATTTTAAAGTAAAACGGTGTAGAGAAACTAATCTTGGAAACACACCCATTGGTTTTCAAATCAATATTTTCAATTAGAAATAAAAACATTAATAAGAATATTTTCCCCTTAAACATATATATATTTTAAGTATCTTGCTTAATAAATACTTTGAAGATAGATTAAGAAATGATAACTGTTACATTTTTGCTATCATCAAAACTTCCTTTTAATTTTTTTATAAATAAGATATACATTTTTAACTCGCTATTCCTAACAATCTATATCATATATATTATAAAGCAGAAATTCTGAAACTTTTAAACGAGTGTTTTCAAAAACTACCCGATGGATCTTTTTGCAGATTATATCATTCGATAGGAAATATTTTTGCGGAGGTTTATGATACAAATATACAGGGATAACTCTGATTTTTCGTACTAAATTTCGTATTTTTCGGTTATTTTCGATGAAAGGGTTGCCAGTAGTTATTTTTTGGCGAAAATTATCATTACTAAACAAATTAAAAATGATATATCTATTAGAAATATTACAAACTTCTTGCAAATAAAAGCAGAAAATAACTATTAATAATAATAATAATAAAACATTTAATGAGGCATGATATTATAACAAAAATATTTATCTTAAAAATATAAGAGATATTTGTAACGCTTAAAAAATAACTTAACGTGAAATATTACATTTGATGCAACATTTGGCGACTTATCCTTACGTTAGAATTAAAAAAAAAAAAAAAAAAAAAAAAAAAAAAACTTGAAAAATTGATTAAATGAATTTTGAACGATATTTATTTTCCTTTCTATTATTTCCTTTCTCTTTTTTATCAAATTTCGATAGTATATAACTTACTCCAGAAAAAGGCAGATCTAATTATAAAAGTAAATATGAGTTATATATTTGATTCTTTGAGATTTTTTTTTTACTTTTGTCGGCAAAGAATTAAGCCAAAAATGCATATGTCTAACATTAGGTCACAATAATGTTGTTTTTTCCAAAAGAAGATGATTTTTGGAGTATATTTTAGTATTCAATTGTAAATTCAATAAACATAAGTTAATATTTTAAAAATTGTAATCTAATATTTAAATTTTAGCTTTAGTGTGAAATTCTGCCACACACATATATATTGTAAAATAATGTCATTCTTTTTCAAAAGTTTTTCACCGCAATTTTGAAAATTGTAATCAACAAACATACTTTTTTTGCGCCATTTTGTCAAATTCTCTTCCAGGGAAAATTAGTTTTAAAATTTACAATCTGAACAAGGAAATTATGCAATTTAAATGAAATGTATGCAATTTTGCGTTATTACTATCGATAAATTCAACATTTTGAAGTAAAAATTGCCTGCTGAAAAAAATGGCACAGTTGTCATATATGCACCACATTGGCGCGATTGCAACAAAACGTCGATTTTATGTTCATATGGTAGCTCGGCTATTGTATATTTATTAATAAACTATTTACTCTTATTTATTTTTTCAAATGATGTAAATTATTTTATTTTATAATTATTAACAAAACATTATTTATTATTTTTTATTTCCTTTTTAAAATAATAGAAAACAATTAAAAAAATATATATAACTGATATTTTAAAATTAAGTTTTCGCCAAATTGGCGTAAAAAAGGGGAAAAAGCACAAATGTGGTGCACATAAGGCATTTGTGCCAAAATATTTTACAAGTTTGTTTTAATTAGTCATTTCTTCTTCAATTTTCTTCATATCTTTTTGTGTTAGATAATATTTAAAATGATATTGGACTAATCTTCAATAACTGAGCACCGCCAAATAGCATATTTACTATATTATTGAAAGTTTTATTGGCACAGATATTATATATCACCGAGGTAACTAATAGATTTTAAATTGGCATTATTTTGTCTGAGATATATTAACCCGACTATTAATATTTATTTATAAATAAAATGCTTATTTACTTTATATATGTATAAATTGTTTTGTTATATGCTTATTAATTAAACTTTTTTCATAAATTTTTATTACCATTTAAATAATAGAAAATAATTTAAATATTCACATGTAACTGGTATTCGAAAACAATGTTTCCGCCAAATTAGCATAAAAAATTATCGCGCCAAACTCGGCGCATATGACATCTTTGCCTTTTTGTTTATGTATTAAGGATATTTCTAGATCATCAACGAGATCATAGAAAATTTGTCAGATTATTTTATTTGAGATTATTAAATTTATGGTTTTTCATTATGAAACAAACTAAGAAAAGAAAATTTACTGTTGATGAAACTACAGAATAACGACTGCTGGGTGTTATTTTTTTTAAAAATCGAAGAGGAGATTTTTTAATTATTTGTTTATTTTTTTGTTTACATTTTTATAAACATTTTTCCATTTTTATATACGCTTAACCTTAGCGCGTTTTTTTAAATCTGACATCAGTTTGGCAAACACTGCGCTTTCAAATACCAGTTATATGTTATATTATTTTTAATTATTTTCGATTATTTTAAAAAGGAAACAATATTGAATAAGAGAAGTTTAATTAATAATTATCGAACAACACAATAAAGAAAGAAAAAAATAAAGAAAAGTAAAGAAACAAAGTTTATTAGTAAATAAACAACAACAACCAGATTACCACGCAATCCATAAAATCACAATTTTATTGCAATCACACCAACGTGATCCATACATGACACCTGACTAAAATATTATTGGCTATATTATTATTTATATATTTTTTTATATTATTTGGTACTATTTGATTATACCTTCGACCAAAAAACTGCCGCCAAAATAAAAGATTAAATGTCAATAATGGATGATCGTAAATGCCACATTCATTTGAAATTAAACATGTTACATGCGTTTGTTACGTCACTAACTACTTTTTAATTCGACGTTTTATTTGTATTTCTATTAATATTTTCGTAATTTATTGATTCTTTGGTTATTAAAAATAAAAGTTATATTCGTTTGTATAATATGGTGAATCGTTTTGCAATATGCATAATTTGGCGAAATTGATCTATGGAATAATAAAGTAGTACCTATTATTTATTTAAGTTGACAGAACTGGCGTCCTTTTCAAGTCTCCGTAGAGGCATTCGCCAAGTTGTCGTTAATTCTGTGTTTTAGCCTTATTATGTATTTTTTATCTGTAGTTATTTCTATCCCTAAAAAAGGAATATTTGCAACGTGCAGGAAAAATATTCGGAATATTAATGATATAGAATTAAAAAATATATATTTGCAATTAATTTATCAATCATTCAGGTTAAAAAAAATACTTTAAAATTGGCTAAGAAAAAAATATACATTAAATACCGACAGTAAAAAAATTTGTTTATGATGTTTATGTTGCAGTTTTAATTAACATTAAGCCCTATGAACAGAATTTTATCAAAAATTAACTATTAAATACTACTTTATTACCCCGTCAAACAAAAACAAAACAAAGCAAAAAAAAAACTATTGTTAAGATGTAAGATTAATTGCCAATATCAGATGATTGTAAACTTCACTTTCATTTGACAATTAACACGAAATAAGTTTGATACATTTTTAACAAATCGTTAAAAGCAGTACTAATGCTTGACGCCAAAAATCATAATGGAATTGATTACAAACTGAAGCTGAAGGTTTATTTTTCTACAAAATTTAGTATAAAGATTATTCCCGATTTAACAGCTACATGTTTGCAACTGCAGGGCTGCCACAGGCGACTATTTTTTAACTCTAACTGGACCACTTTCTTTAAACAGAAATTCTTAACATACACTTTGACAACACTTGCAAGAATTTTTTTTTTTTTGAAATTTATATTAGAAAAATAGTGGTGCGAACTTTATATAAAAATAGTCGCCTGTGGCAGCCCTGCAACTGGTTTAAAAAAATGAAGAGGCAGTGAAACTGATGTAATTTTAATTTTACCCAAATAATTCAGCTTTAAAACACACCTTTTATGCTTCATTGTTCTAATAAATGTATAAGTTAAACACTCTTTTTTCACATTTTTTTGCTATGTACTTTGCTGGGAACAGACCAAGGTAGATAGAAAACTGTATAGTAGAGTTGCCAAAAGAGGACGGTTATTAAAAATGTAATGCAACATGTAATGAGATTGCATTTAGGCTACCAGATCTGCACATAGTGCAAGTTCAGATTCGGGAGTTTAAGAACTAACAAATAATAATGTGCTATTTGAAAATTAATAAAGTTTGATAATCATTGCAATGCTTTCTGACAAAATAAGGTGATGAGTAGAGAACATTTTGATTCCTGCTGTCACAACGGTCTCATTTTCATATCAAACTCTACTATAAATGATCAAATAAGAGAGATGGTACTTAATTACAAAAAATTTTGTCCAAGGCATGCAATAGTACAATATCGCAATGACATTGGCACTGGTATCGTTTTAAGCATTGCGGAAGGACATTCCAGGTGATGGTCTACACTGCTTTAAAAAAGAAATTTCAAATCACCATTTTGTTTCAGTCGAGATTTCTTTGGAAAAATGGACCAGCGCAGCGGGCACAGCCTGCTAGTATTTTTATAACTTATTATTCTTTGGTATAAAATAAAAATAATTAACACTGAAATTGTTAAAGACATCCGTTAATGAGTTTCTATTCTGATACTTAAAAAAAATATCCTTTTTTAAATATAGTTTCAAGTACTCTTAAAATATTTAATGTCCTACGCTACTTTCTTTAACTTATAAAGTCTTCGAATGATAATATTAAGATATTTATTTTTTTAAATACAAGTTAGGGAAAAATAGTATGAAGAAGAAAATACTTTTTTTTATTGAAAAGGTCTCCTTATCTCTATTTAATATTTATCAGGTGTGTTTAACTTCTGTGTTTGCTTCAAGTATATATATTCACTGCTGAAAAATAATGTTGACATTATGAATAGGTGATTGCATGTTGTAGAGTATTCATTATTAAATTAACTTTCAACAATATTTTACAAAGTTATTAAACTGAACAAGAACATTTTCGCGAAAATTAAATATAAAATCTAAACAGTTGAAATTAATTTTCTAAAACTGCTGTTTTTTATTAACTGTTTTAAACAAAATAAAACAATAAAATAACACTTTATTGCTGTAACGTTTCCTATGTTGTCTTCATCATTATTTTACTTGCTAACCTAAAAAGGTAAAAAAGAAAAATAATAATGTCCTTATACTGCAGTATAATATATAAATCGTTTCAGAATTTTTTTTCTTCAATTTTACTTTTCATCGTCTTCATCAAAACCAGAATAGCAAAATTTTTAAACATTAAAATTATGCATCTTAAAACTCCATAAACTTCTGTAAAATAGTATTCTATGAAAATGAAAGGTGTATCAAATTTGGTTTTAGTAAAAGTAGCATGGGTCTATGGACTTAGGTGTGTACTTTTTAGTATTTTGATATTAAGTAAAAGCACAGATCTAAGACCTCATTTTTGCGAATGTTTAATGTCAAACACACAAAATTATTGCATAGAAACAACTTCGTACAATTTGGCCATTGATGTATAAAGTTTTTTTTCATAAATTCTGCACTATATTAAAAATGTGATTTCAAAAGATCGTTAAAAAAACGTGATACTAAAAGTATCCTCAGTCATAAAATTAACATCCGTAATACATCCCTTATTGATAACAACTATCATAAATCATGTTCGATCAATGAACTTCTGGAAATATTTTTGGACTTTTTTTTTTAAACCTCTTAATTTTTAGCGAATGTACATATTTAAATAGCAATCATTAAACCAAAATGAGAGAAATGAACTTTAGAAAAATAAAGTTTTTAAATTATCGTTATTCTTAAACAGAAACAAAAATATTAGAAAGGAACTTATTCTTGCTCTTAAATATTTTTCTTATTGCGGAAATTCTGAAAATAACTTTTCAATATTTTCATTTTCATAGGCATGAAAATTTCTTTTAATTTCCATTTAATAAGATATATTTTTACAACATTTCATTTCTTCCGATAAAATAAACATCATTAGGAGTGAAATGTTTAAAAACTCCTTTATGAGTGTTCCTTAGTTTATATTCTGCTATACACGGTACATGTTTTCTACAAGTAATGCCCCAATATATAAAAATATATGTATTTTTTTTTCTTTATAAAAATTGACTCGTCAAAATTAATCTTTAAAATGAGAGAAACTAATTCGAGAAAACTGTAGTTTTTAAACAGTATTTTAAACAGTATTTTAAACAAAAATAAAATATTAAATAGAGCATTTGCTTCTACATTAAAGTCCTTATTAGATATTTTCATTAATGGAAAGTAAAAGAGTTCATTAAAGTAGAAATTCTGAAGTGATAACTTTTCAGTACTTTCATTTTCACATTTATAAAAAAAATCTTTAAATTTTCCTTTAACAAGATATAGTTTTACAAGTTTTTATTCTTCCCTATAAATTATCATCATTAACATTGAAATTATTATACTTTTATCCTTTAATATGTAATATATTTTTTTATCGTTATGCGTAAATAAAGTTTTAACTACTTTTTAATAATTTAGTGTCTGACATTACTTCATTTATCACAAAGATACTTTGATTTATCTGTTGTAATGTAATAATTATTCTTTATCACTTTTTAAATTGATATAAGAGAATATACATTATAAGGAAGAAGATGCTAATGGTTTTATTTTTTTTAACTGCTTTTCCGTAGTTTTTTTCCGTACTTAGTATTTTATCCTTTGCTTCAAATAAATGCGTGCATAGTTTACAATGCCTATACACATACATGCGTATAAAAATTCATTACAAATGCGTACATATTTTACAATGTTGCGTACATAATTTAGAATGAAATTGACAATATCAGCAGAGTAATGTATTATAATACTATATGTATTCCTTAAAAGTTACTTTCACCAATTTCTATTTAATTAATACTTAACAATCGTCATTTGTCAAAATTGTAAAGTAAACCGGTGTGACAGAAACTAATTTTAGAAATCCAAAGGTTTTAAATCAATATTTTAAATTAGAAATTAAAACTTTAATAAGAATTTCCCCCCTTAAATGTATATTTTTGTTAAGCATCTTATTTAATACATATTTTAAAGATACACTGTTAAAAATCTTGTCCTAGTTTGAACCAAATTTTGGTGCTCAATAACTGCCACTGTAAGATGGTGAAATCTTGAACCAATATTTGGAGCTCCTGTTGAATACTAATAAATTTCAATGTTAACACAATCAAACTGATTGGTAAAGTTATCATGCGAATTATATGTTTTCAACTGAGCGAAAGTACCAATCAGTTTGATTGTGTTAACGTTGAAATTTATCAACGTACTCATTGTCCTATGGCGTTTGTTTACCTCAGTCTATTCTGTTGAGCTGTCTAAATGACAGAACAGATATTGTGACCTACAATGTTATCAGGGCGAAAACTGATCACCGGTTGTCGTGCCTTTGGCCTTGTAAGCCAAGTATGTGGATTCGATTCCCACTCTGGGCAATTTTTCGTTCAGCTGGAAATATATAATTCATACGATGATTCGAATAGTTGGAACGAGGTTGAAATAGGAAGTTCAAATGCTAGTACAAGATTTCACCATCTTTTGGTGGCAGCTACAGAGCATCACAATTTGGTTGAAACAAGAGCAAAAATTTTAACAGTGTAAATTCCGAAATGATGACTTTTACATTTTCGCTATCATCAAAACTTCCTTTTAATTTTCCGGAAACAAGAGATATATTTTTCAACTTGTTATTTTTAACAAGATATATACTTTTATACCTTGTTATTCTTTCTTTAAAAAATCATAAACACTGAAATTATTAAATATATCCATTAATGAGTTTCTGTTATATTACTTTAAAAAAATGTGTTAATAGAGTTTTAAATACTCTTATACTATTTAATATCCTACGCTACTTTCTTTAAACTTGTTAAGTCTTCGAATGATAATATTAAGATTTTTATTTATTTAAAGAGAAGTTAGAAAAAAATGCTCCAAAGCAGATAATACAATTTTTATGAAAAAAGATCTGTTTATCACTATTCAATATTTATCAGGCAGGGTTCGCCAAAGTGGGCCCAGCCCGAAAAAACCCGGGCTGGTTTTTTCGGGCGGGCCCACTTGAAAAAACCCATCAAAAACCCATTTGTGGGTTTTTTCAAATTTTCTCGTGTTTTCACAACTGTATCATTATTTAATCTAAGATATGAGAATGGAAAGATAAATGCCAATTTAAATATATTTCAAACTAACCATTATTTAAAAGAATTTCTAAGTATTGATAAAATGACCATAAAATAAATTAGTTTGTAAATAAGGAAGATTTTCATGGCTATATATTTTAAAATGCATCCAAGTACTTTAAATCTTAATGTATACCTAATGATGGCGCTTGAAATGTGATCCCCATCCTGATTGCTTGTATTGTTATAGATTTTAAGAATAATCGCAACATTTATTATCGTGCTTCAATGTTCAATGAAAGTTTATGCAGTAATTTTCAACACAAAAATGGTGACAAATTACACAGGGTTCCCAGCATCATGGAAAGTCAGGAAAATCTCAAAATATACAGGAAAAGTCAGGGAATTTACAAATAATTTCTAAAAAAGTCATGGAAAACATTTGAGTGAAAAAATGAAAAATGACACAAAATTCATTAAACAGTTGGGGAAAAAAAAAAGATTGAAGTATGATTGCAGAAAAAATTGCTAATTTTGGCAAAAGATTGTGAAAATAAGTATCAAATTTTGCTGTATGCTCGTTTGGTCAGAGAATTTTTCTAGATTTGGTTTGTGAAAGTCAGGGAATTTTTTGAGATTTGGTCATGGAAAGTCAAGGAATTTACCAGTCATGTTTTGCTGGGAATCCTGTTATAAAAAAAAAAAAAAAAAAAAAAAAAAAAAAAAAAAAAAAAGAGTAAAAAGTTTTAGTATAATACTTTAGTAATTTAATTGTTAAAATTATTACTAATAATTAATTTTTGTAAAAGCAAATTATAATGTTTATTATTGTCATAACCTTTTAACCTTTAACCTCATAAACTTTTTGTAATCAATTAGTTATTTTGAATTGTATTTATTAGTATAAGTACCTTGTTTTCAAACATTCTGAACCATATTTCTTTACCATAAATAACCTTGATAATATCCAAAAAACCCTAATAAAATCTAATCTAAAATGTATCCAGATACTTTAAAAGATTGCTTACAGATGGCATACAAAAGCAAAACTAAACTAGTAAAAGTGTATTGCCATTTACGATCTAACTTTATAGATATGACTGACATTGACTTTTAGATAATCCAATTTAATACTATTGCAATATAAATGTTGCTTAAATTGTAGTATATATGTATATATATGCATATATATGTTTGAATTCTATTATTTTCTTCAAAAAAATAAAAATATTTACATAAATGTTGCTGCTTTAAGGGAGACCTGTACCCCATTTTCGGCCAAAAATCATCAAAAGTTCAAAAAAATTTTTATCTCAGAAAACGATAAAATACATATTTGCGAATATTGCAAAATTTCAGAACTCGGGGACACTTAGAACAGGTAAGAAATGAGCTCTTTTTAATTGTACTCACTATAGAGTTTAAAGGACTAGCGGCCATTTAAAATGTGTTTTCCTGAAAATGACTTTTTTCATATTTTGCCTAAGTTCAAAGTACTAAGGCTCAGTGGTAAAATGAATTAGAAACAAAGTGTTGATGTTTTTAGAATCTTAAAAAAATTTGCAACAAAAGTAAGGAGAGACATTTTTTTTAACTATTTCTGAAAATTTTTCATAAATTGGTAAACATGAAAATTATAACGAATTTAAGGAAATTTACCATGCGTATTTTTATTTATTTTTTTCTTAGCCGATTAAAATGGAAAATTAAAAATATCTCTCCTTAGTTCTTTTCTATATACTATAACACTAAGAAATTTTAGTAATACCAAAATATTGAAAATTGAATGAGGAGTAGTAATTTTAAAAAGTGTATTTTTCGACAAAAAAATATCATAAAAATCCCCATAAAAAATATACTTTTTAATAAAAAGTGAATCTTTTTGCAAATTATTCCTTATAAAAAGATTCTTAAATAGTATACTAAAATTCATTACTTTGAAATCAATAATAAAAATTTTGAGTTTTTTCTTACGGATCTCCCTTAAATTGATTTCTATTGAATTAAATGAAAGTAATTGCATAAATTAGTATGTTTAACTTAAGATTTATATAAAGAAATTCAGTTGCATTTGATTTAATATATCATTCTTCCAGTAATCTAGTTCTATGAGATACAAAATAATCTTTTTAAATATATTTATATTTTCTTTTTATATATTTTTATTGTTAATCTATACTTAATGCAAAATTATACCTTTGTTTCACTGATAAATGAAAAATGTAGGTACTGTGCTTGTGAAAATTAGAAATATGAAGAGTTCTCCAAAAAATTTTGATAAAACCCGAAAAAACCCGGGTTTTTTCAAAAAAGCCCGAAAAAACCCGGGTTTTAGACTACTGGGCCCAGTGGGTTGGGCTTTTTCAAAAAAACCCGGGTTTTTTCAAACCCTGTTATCAGGTGTGTTTAACTTTTGTGTTTGCTACAAGTATCTATTCACTGCTGAAAATAATATTGACATTATGAATAGGTATTTGTATTGTTGTACAGCATTCATTATTAAATTAACTTTCAGCAATATTTTACAAGTTATTAAATTGAACAAGAAAATATTCGCAAAAATTAAGTATGAAATCTAAATAGTTAAAACTAATTTTCTAAAACTGCTGTTTTTATTCAAATTTTAAAATAAAGCAAAACTAAAACTCTACAGCATTATAATTCGATTAAGGTTTTATGGAAAGCGAACCATTCACGTTCTTGTGTCACAACTTATGTGTTATCTTGGTCGGCCTGACAACACCACTCCGCCCATTATTTGGGAATGATGGACGTTCTTATTATTTATTTTATTTTAATTTTCATCGTAGAGATGTGAAATTGTGTGGAAATATGTATTTCACCTTAAGTATGTAGGATACCTTAAGGGGTTGGAGACACAAAAACCTTCAATTTTTCTAGAAAAGAATTAATGCATTAAAAATTTCACTGTTTTTTAATGCTTAAAATGACATTTAACCCTTTCTACCGAATGAATTCTTTATGAATTCATGAAAATTTTATATGCTAAAGCATTTTACGTAAGATGTGTAAAATAAATTAACAGATTTACATAATCATTTAATAAAGTTTTGAAAGAATTCAGAAAGATTGAAGGATTTAGAAGGATTAATTAAATTTGAATTTACAGAGATTTTTCGCAATATTTATAACCCCTCTCAAATCTTATTTTAAATTGTTTTCTTACTATTTTGTAGAAGTATAAAATATACAAATTACAGAAGCTCCAAATCTTACAATTAAAAAATAGAAATATTTCCGATTTGAAAAAGCCTCCATCCCCTCCTTCAGTGCCAAGAAAGCTGAAAATATTCAAAGTCAAAAGAAATCATCATTTTAAAAATATGTTTGTTTTGTGTAACCAAATTTTCTTTTGGAACAAAATAAAGTAATGTATTTGTAACTCATTTTAAACAGCATTACAACTAGATGACGTATTAAAACAATTTTATAATAATTTTAATGGTAGTTATAAGTACCGTCGGTAGATAAAGGGTTAAATAATGTTTCTATCTTAATTAAAAGAGAAAATATTGTTTTTTTCGTTTTGGTTCGTTTGAAAAGTTGTCATGGAAATAATTCTTATGAAAATACTATTTTCTTCATGATGGGATTTTCGAATTTAAATTGTTATTAGTCAAGAATCGTTAAAGACAAATGCTTCAAACTTGAAACGTGTCTTTTTTTGTTGTTTTACTTTAATTTTGATTTAGCAAATTTCAAAGTAAAATTTACTTTTGAAAATATGATTTATTTAATATACTCTACACCATTTTTTCCAAATTTTTACTTTATAAAAAATATTTTTAATTTATAAAAAAATGATATTTTTTAAATTGTTGAATAAAAATAAAAATAAAGATATTTTTGTTTATTTAAATGCAAAAAAACTGGAATTCTACAAATAATATTTTGAGTTATAATTATTTTAAATTACCTCCCCCCCACACTTAAAAAAATTATTATTATTTTTAAATATGAGAAGTTTTATCATGTGATTTTGTTTACAAATGATATGTTCGACCATCACAAAATTCAAAATTTTAACTCAATAAATAAAAATTATTTTAAAATGTATCCCTTACTGCCTTAAAAGTAATTCCAAATCTTATTATAATTTTAAGACTTTTTTTTTATAAACTAAAATTTTAAAAAGAAATTTAAAATGCTCTATGTGTCATAGATTTTCTATATATTTCCTCGAATTTAGTACATAATCGCTTAAAATTCTATTACTGACAAATCTGTGCATAATTTTTTTCATTCCTTGGATAGTCAGTTTTTTAAAGATATTTTTCTGAATTTGATATAAATTTTCACCACAGTTTTTTCTTTTAAGAAATTAAAAATCAAACTAAACTGTCTGATAAAGTCGAATTTTAAAACACATGCATAATTTTTTGTAAGAAATATAGAGATTCTTTCTGATCAATTTCATGAATTTTGATTTAAAAAAAAAATTCGGGTCGTGGAGCATTTCAAAAATAAAAAATGCTGGCAGCAACGTTGCCAGCAGTTTTTGCCGTAAAAATTGCAATAAAATAGTATGTAATAAAAAAAAATTGATCTAATTTTACTGCTATTTTTACGGGAAAACTGCTGACAATATTGCTGCCAGCAGCCTCAACTGCTCCGCTCAACAAGCGTAAAACGTTTTGACACATTTACAAATTCTTTTTTTAACAGAAAGATATAAAATTGGAATGTCTGAGTATGGAAACGATTTCAAATCGAACTTAGTTTTCCATTTTATGATAATAAAATTACCTATTCCGTTCTAAGCCCTTTCGATCACGTGATCGTCCGTTTTTCTGATGCTTTTCGACCGGTTTTTCTGCGTTCGTCGGAAAATGTGCTCAAAAAGTCAAATTTGAAGGTTTGCTATGAAAAATCTATAATGTTTAAAAAAAACCCCAGAAAACTGAGTGCAATTAGACAGTTTCTGAATAACAACCCCTGCTATTTTGATGCATGTCCGAACAAAAATAAATTAAAGCATATATCACAAAGTTGCCCTTTTTGATTTAAGAACATCCTTAATGAAAGGTCCACGGTCCCTTTAATTTTTTCTTATATGTACCTATTTTTATATATATTTTTTATATTTTTGTATATTTTTGTATATTTTATACCATAATTTATACGTCCGGTTATTCAGCTGACAGACTTTTTCTCCCATTTATAACTTCAAAGCAAGATTGATTCTCACTTTATCGACCCCGAAGACATGAAATTTTAAGCAAGCCTTACACAAACTTTAATATTAAATTAAAATTAAAATATTAGAATATTTTCATATCCCATATCAATACCCTTGTTATCGTTTGCTTCATAAATATTTTTAGCAATTTTTTTAAAAACAGTTGACTCTGTACTTACCGGGATCATATTAGGCGAGTTGTGGATTAACTGGCCTAATAAAACTATCATTTTTTCATGCAATTCATTAACATTGTGAGGCTTCTGCATAGAAAGGAATAAAAAGCACTAAAAAGCACCATTGAAAATCATGGGGGGCAATTATATCAGATGAAGGAAATGAAATTTGTACAGAAGATGATGATACAAGATTTGCAGAAAAAAAATCATAGATGATATGAGAAAGTTAAACTGTTCTGAAAATTTGAACGAATAAGCAATGCAACAATGGATTAAAGAAGATTCGAAAATGAAATGTTACGAAAGTTTAAGTGATGATGATATTACGTCGCATATCGTTTGTGGTTCAGCGGAAACAAGGAATTTCGAAAAATGCCCTGGAAGTGAAAAGAAAATCTTGTATCTCATCCAGTATTAATTCACGGTGTCACATAAGTATACCGTGAAGTGAGACATTTAATTACTTGGAATAAGAAAATGAAGGTATACCTGCACTATCAGAAATAAATCCGTGATTTCAAGGTTAAACTACAGGCAGAAAAGTTACCAGACTTTTTCCGTTCCGTTTGATCATTTTTCGTTTTGAGAAATAAAAGACGGAAAAACCCCGTTTAATAAAAAGGGCAATTTACGTTATAAAGTTGGTATAAAGTTGATTTTTAAAGTTATTATAAAGTTAATAAGATTTATTATAGTTTGTAATCTTGAGGACAAAATTCAAAACGGTTGCTTTCGGCAGCATGATATACAAGTATCATAAACGAGCCAGGATTCTTTCGTTAAGATTTTTCATTTATGTGCAGAAACATGACAATTTTGTAAACATTCAAAATAAATTTGCGCCAGATAACGGAATATCTAATGTTTTTTTTCCCTCCTGAGTTCGTTTCATTATTTTCAGGAAACATGATGAAATTTTCCGATTTTTAAAATCTTTTGTCGTGAAAAGGACCTTTTTCTGTGAAATTCAGGAAAAATATATCCATGAATTTCAGATTGTTATTTAATAGTGTGCTGAAAAAAATAATGTTGAGAAACTTGAATAGTAAAATTACCGAAATAGTAAATGAAAAACGAAATTAGACCTTTATAATTTCATTCGTCACAAAACAATGAAGTAAACGAGATTTCTATTTCTATATATTGTACTAATTATAAATTAAAACAACCTTAAAATATATGTTTATACTTCTTTTTTTGTATAGATTAAATTATTAATGTACACTGTACATATTTTGACATTTTCTGTCCTTTTTTTTATTTTACACCAAATTTTGCACAAATTCGATTATTCCGGATATTCACTTAGCCAATAGGAGGCAATTACCGACTACCCCCACTTAATCAAGAGTTTACTGTGACTTTTGAATACTTTCCCTGCCATGATTTGTTTTTAATTATCATACATTTTTGCAATTTTTTACTCTCTCTGTAAAATATTCATCATTATCATGACAATTATTGAGGACTTTAATGATTTTTTTTTTTCATATTTCTTCTATCACTAACTTTTTAATATAAGGTACCCTGGGGTAATAACGCCACGTTAAGGTTCGACCAATTTTCACGGCTCAGTTTTAGTTTGTATTTTTCAAACAAATATATGATTCGATACAGCAACTCATTGACTATCTATATAAAAAATATAATTTATCAGATATGTATTCATAAAACGTAATGGCGTGATTTCTTGACCAATGCTATTTGGCGTTATTACCCACCTATATGGGTAATAACGCCATGCAAACAAAACTATGAAATAAGATGGAATAATTGCATGTAGATTGCCCAATTCTAAAAATACAAACTCTAAAAACTTAGAAATTGAAAAATTGCATTCTAAACTATTGAAAATGTTCAATTTTTTGTGATAGTATAAGAAAAATAAAGGTGTGGCGTGGGGGGGGGGAGGATGAGGCAAAAGAATATCAGACTGTGAGCTTCATTTTGCTTAAAAAGGACCGCTTAAACAGAATTAATAGAAACATTGCACAGTTTTAACTGTGTTTATTTGAATTAGTATTTAGGATGTAGCTCGGCCACTGTAGGGAATCAACCGGGATATTAATGCCAAGGATTGGCGTTATTACCCCGTTATAGTTATTGCGCTGTACATTTTAAATTACAAATTATCTCGAGAAGATATCCAAAATCTTCAACAATATTTTGAAAGTCCATGAAATGTACTTAAAATTTATGTAATTAACAAAGTATTTCCGGATAAAAAAAATAGTCTTCACATCACAAAACGTATCTCGCAAATTTTAGATCAAGCGTTAATTTTAGTTGCTTGTAAAAACAATAAGACCTAAAAATGAAACAAATTAAACTTGAAGCTGTTTTTTGAGATTCATATGACTCAAAACCCTTCTGCGCAGAGCACATGGGTGTCATTTACCAGATTATTTCATAATTATGCAAAATATTAGCACTTGGCGTTATTACCCCGCACCACCTTATTTAGAATCGGACATTATTTCATATTATTACATTATTCATTATATTACATTATTCAACTTATGGGGTTCTCTTACTTTATTTCAACTGATAATATTAAGATTATTTTAAAATGAAAAGTAAAAGAAGAAACATTATGAGGAAAAAAATATGTTTATGAAATAAATTCTTCTTATCGCTTTTAATAGTTATCAGTTGTGTTGTGTTTTTAGCTTTGCCTTCATGCATGCATGTACACAGCTGGTAATAACATTTATAAATTTTTATCAATTTTTAAACAAATTATCAATTAAAAAAGAAAGCTTTATTGGTTACGTTAATCATTAAATGTAAATAACAGAAGGTAATTAAATAATATGAGTCGAAATCCGTCTAATTCAACGAATGAAAATTTTTAAAAGGCTAAAAGAAATTTATAAAAACAATTAAGAAAAATAATTATAATAATTGATCAAACGCCTAACATTATTATTCCAGGAAATATTAGATAGTATTTACATCAACATTTTAAGAAAGAACAAAACTATTAAGTAGAATAATGCAAAAATTCTGAAGTTATAGCTTTTTTTTTAATCCTCTGACTTTCGTTGCCATAAAAACTTTTTTAAAGTTTTTCTTTAACAGAGCATGTTTTTTCACCGTTTTACTTGCTGCTATAAAATACTGATTATTAACACTGCAATATTAAAGACATCCCTTAATGAGTGCCTGCTTTTACTTTTCTTTCTCAATTTTATGCATTAATAACGTTTTAAGCATTATCTAACATATTTAGTATCAAACGCTGCTTCATTTATGTTGTAGGGTCTTTCTAATTTAGTTCGCGTCATTGTATATTTTTTTCTGAAATTTTGAATTGATTTAAGAAAAGGTGATATTATGAAGAATATATTGTAACCTGCTTATCTCTATTAAATATTTATCAGTGGGTTGAATTTTCGTGATTGCTACACGCTTACATCTCTAGTTTTAAAATTAACAATTACAATAAGTAAATATCACATTGAAAAGTATTTAATAATGTCAGTAATGTTTAAAAAAAATACTAATATTTTTTTATCAACCATTCATTTTTCAATATAATTATTACATCAAAATAAAGAAAATTAATTTCAGAAAAGTGTCGATTTTAAAATGCGATATTAGATAGAAAAATTTTTTATTAATTTTTTTTCTGTTATAAGGAGCTCATGGATGAATACTTTATAATTAGGGCTATTATTATTTATTATTTATTAAGCTGATTGTGTTTAATTTGGACATAAACTCTAAAATAATAGCTTTGTCACAATTTTATATTCTCTGTCATAAAAAAATTTCTTTTAATTCTAACATATGCTTACCTAAGTCTCTTACGAAGTTTTCCATTTATTTCATAACAAGTGGTTTGAAAATTTTTGTCGACTAATGTTTACTTTGAATAAAATTTCTAAATTCAGATAAGTAAAAATTATATTTGAAAAAAATCATACATTAATTAAAATGTTTATACTCATAATACTATATAAAATACATTAAAATGTATAAAATACATTAAAAATACATTAAATCAATTAAAATACAATTTGTAGACGTTTCAGACCAAAAACTAGTCCATTTCTAGTAGAATAAAACGTTATAGTCATGAAAGATGAAATACAAACAACTTTCGAAAATAAACATGTCAACAACTTTCAGAAATGAAGTTAAAGTTATAGCAGAACAGTATACTTTGATGGGATATTCGACGATGAAAGGAATTATTTTTTAAACCATAACTCTATAAAAATGCGACTTGCACAATTATTGAAATTCACCTTAATAATTGTAGCATTTGCAAAATCCGGGATATGATCAGATCAGTAGCAAGAGCATAGACAGACAAATTGGAGTTGAAATTGCCGGTCTTGAATGCATATTCACGTATTTTCAATCTGACTTTAAGGGTGCGGCCAGTTTCATTGATGTAATTTGATTTATACTATTTATAGAGTAAACATTAAGTGACACCTTTAGATTGAGAAATGGGATATTGATGCTTAAAACTAGAGAGAATGCTCCTGTGTTTTATATTGTCTGACTGTATAAAATTTAATTACAAATCTATGAAGCTTTGAATATAATCTATAGCTTCAAATTTGTTTTAATTGTTTAAAGCATATCACAACAACATTTCTTTCAAAATTTAAACTTTCAACTTTATGTCTTCCAAAGTTAGGTAAAATTAAGAGTATTGATTTATCACAAACTATTCGTTTAAAAATTGTTTAAAAATTTTAGAATATGGCTAATAGACTGGGAGGCGCTGGCACAAACAATAAATACATCAAGTTCATGGCTGAAATTTCAGAAATTGTTATATCTCGACTCGCATGTTAAAATGCAATCGGTCTGCTAAGTCATGTCTTAATAAAATATAAATGAAAAACTGATTTCAACAGTTGACTCTTAGGTTAGCCAGTGGGTTTCCTGCACTCAAAAGTATGAAAACAACGCGGAATGGGAGCAAGAAAACATAATTACAAACGACCTAACCGTTAAAATCGTGTTTTCGGGTGATTTTCACGAAGATACGACTTGGCAGATCGATTAAATTTAATATATGAATCGAGTTTTAACCATATCTGAAATTTCATCCGAGAACGTGATGAGGTGATTGTTGTGCTGCCGCTTCGCAATGTCTAAATATAGTATCTATAATTCGTCATAAATTGCATAATTTTTTACCACTATGTGTTAAATGAATGAAATCATAAGATGAAATGCAATATCCCACTTGATTCTGTCACAAACTAAGCAATATGATTGTTAAAATGTTCTGTGTTTATTTAAAGATGACAGATAATAATTATACAGAGTTAGAAGTTTAAAAATATACATCTTATTAAAATTTGCTAGTACTCTTGGCCATCAGTCCCGTAGTAGTTATACTCGAGAATATTGACGAAATGTACAGAAATTTAAATAAAATGTATATTTAAAACGTGTAACATCTGTATTATTATTATCTGTCATATTTTAAGAACTTTTTAAAGTTTTGAACTTTTAAGGTTCATTGTGTAGTTTGAGTTAGATAAATTTTACATATAGTTTTTTTTAATAATACTTCTCGGTACACAATCTGTTTATAAGATTACGCTAAGAAAATTAGTTTTTTTTTTTCATAATTTAGAATTTTAAAAGAACCGATAGATAAAAGTATAAACTTTACAGCTTTTATTTTTTCCCTATAAAATAACCATAATTAACATTGAAGGGAGTTACTCTTTTTTTCCCTCAGCTATTTGCGTTAATGACATTTTAAATGTTCTTAAAATATTTAGTGCCTGCCGTTGTTTCACTTAAAGTATATGTCTTCCTTCGGGACACTTTTTTGAAAAATATAAAATTTTTTCAAACACGTAAATTTTTAGTTACATCAGAGAGTAAAACTATGAATTCATATAAATTTTTAATAGAATTATAAGTTATTTTTCAGATTTCGACAAAATTAAGTCAAATTTTAGTAAAGAATTGTGTTCATGCCAAACCTTCTACAATGAATTCTTTTCAATATATTTAAATTCTTTTTATCAATATATTAGCAAATCATTTACCTGTGTTAAAAAGCAAAAAAATTGCAATATCATTCGAATTACTAACATATGCGAAAATTTGTATATAAAAATTACAAGTTACATTTTGCTTTAAAACATACCAATAGATAAGCAGAATTTTATGTCCAAATTTTATTTCAATATCTTAAAAACTTTTTAAGAAGTGATGTTTCTCACAAATGTACGCAGTGAAAAGCGAAGTTTACCAGAACATGAAAATTAGGGTTTTAAATTTTGTATATATATATATATAAGTACTTTTACAAATAAAACCAAATATACTTATAAAGTTTACAATTTTAAAATGCACCGTATTTGTTGGTGTTTATACATTTATATATTTATATTTATATTCATATTATATACTAGAAAATAACTCGTCAAAATGACGTATTTCCATTTTTAAAAGGATGATAAAACATTACAACATCTTTGGTCAATCATAGCCACTTTAGGCTTAAACAATTTTGAAAAATAGATTGAACATGAGGGAAAAATCTAAAAAAAAAAAAAAAAAAAAAAAAAAAAAAATCAATAGAAATCTGCATTTAAAATTACAACAAAACTTGGATGGGGATGAGGATGGACTGTAATGAACAAATGGTAAATGCATAAATTTTAAAAGAATAAAGTAAGGTAAAATATCAATTATGAAAGAATACATTGTGAAACTACAGCCAAAAAATATTTTAAATGACAGAGAAAATAATAAAAATATCCAAAATGTATAAAATAATTTTCCATTTTGGCCAATTGCAAACGAATATGAGAAGGTAGCCAAATTATTAATTGAATGGGTAAAACAATGGCATAGAATATGCAGCTAATGAATTTCACTCATAAAATTACAATAATTATTTCACAAAAAAACATGCAAATTAACATGCATTAATAATGCAAAACATGCACTAATAATACTATTTAAAACATTTGTGAATTAACTATTTTATACCATTAGTTAATACTTAAAAGAAAATACATTATAAGTTCGAAAACAAATGTCAACAATAAAGAGTAAACAATCGTGATTCGTTATGCGACAATGAAGTCTGAGTGAACAGTGCTTTGAGGTCTATAGCTACAATGGATGTTACCTAGACTGATCCAGAAAACACAGAAACAAATACAGAACACTTTATTATTGCAGAAAATCCAGTGCATACATTTTTTAATACACATCACAAGGACAACACAGACACCCATGCCGCTAGCTGGACTCGAACCAGGGACCAGCGGTGTGGTAGCAGCTGCCGCTACCAACCACGCCACTGGGTCGGCACAATGAAGTCATTCACGGCTGTAAAAAATAAATAAACAAATAAAAAAAAACACAAATATAAAAATTCTAACAATATTGTATTTAAAACATACCTTCGCTTTTCTTAAATAAAAAGTTTTAATTAAACACTGTTAAAAATGTGACTGTTTTGCTGCATCGTCATTACACAGTAGGGTGGATTGAAAATTTTTTTTCACTATGTCTAAACCTACCTATGCGGAAAAGATGTTCTCTTGGATGGAGATTAAGGGAAAAATAATTAAAAAAATTAATTTTGAATTTTACTACTGCCACAATAAGGTTGAATTTCGAAAAAAAGTGAAAAAAGACCTAATTTTGGCTAGATGGTTTTTAATTCAAAATAATAGTTTAAAAAAATATCCAAAATCTACCTATGCTTAAAATATGCTATATTGTATGCTGAATATGCGAAAAATAATTAAAAAAATGAATTTCAAAATTTAAATCTGCCGCAATGTGGCTCAAATTTATGCATTTGAACGTTTTTACGGTAAAAAATCAATGTTTTTTGTAAAATAAAATATGAATTTTTGAATTGATAACATTTATTACAATGAGGAGATATTTTTTTGGTTACAAGATTAAAACTCTACTTTCTTATTTAACAGCTTCTTTATTATTAAATCAAGAAAAATCGTCAACATAACAAGTGGCGATAATGACGTTTGGTAATGAAAATCGGCATGAGATTTTTAAATTCAATTCGATTTTTATAAAACCGTCTCTTATATATGGTCCATACAAAACAGAAAATGCTTCTGTGACTATTTTGATTATTAGTTTTGTAGAATGAGCGTCTCCTGAATACATATTATTGATAGTAGATGTGATTGCCACTGGAATGATTGCTGAATTTACTATTGCTTCTGAAATCATGTCGTTAATGAATCCCTCAGTTAGTAGAGGTTTGACACATTTTCCTATTTAATTAATTCTATGTAATCCGTCGCAAAAGGTCAAAAGCTGCTAAATAGAAAATATAGATATTATTTAATGTAATGATTAGGATTACAGCAGACCGTTTGATTTCACTCGCGCGCTTTTAGAATTAATCTACTGACTTAAATGAAAATACAAAAAGCTTCTCACATGCAGCGAATAATTTTTTTATTTCACCAGTGAAACTTTTGTGCCTAGCCGCGGTTCCATCCACGTTGCGGAAAGATGACATAGTGGAACCTCAATGGTGTGTAACTAGCACAAAAAACATTGTAGTGGACGCTTAAAGATCAGTTCCATATTTCGAATAACACATCCCTTAACATCTATGTTAACAGATATTCTGAAACCAACTTTGTTACATTTATATTATTGTTAACACATGACAAAAAAAATGTACGCCGTGTTTTCAAATTGTTTGGCACAGAATTTTGATATATGTGGCCGATATATTCGAATCAAGTTCTTTTTTCAAGTTCATTCGATTATGATTTTTCTTCTGTTGTCTTCTAGTGATGCAGTCTTATCTTTACATCCATCAAAGTTTAAAGAAAATGGTCATGATCATAATATTTTACAAATGACTAAAGCGAATGACTAAAACGATAGAGTGGTGTTTGGTTTGTTTTGTCATGCCGATTTTTTTTTCTGTCAATAGCATTCGATTCATAGTTTTGTGAGATAATGCCCACATCTTGAAGTGCACCTGACACGATGGCAGCCTGTTTGGTCGGAAATGCCCAAAATGTCCAATATTTTGGCTGAAGCCAATTTTCGTCACTACAAGTGGTGTGACACCTAGCTCGTCAGCATTTTGGCTTTTCAATGATAGCTGATAACGCAGAAAAGTGAGTTTGCTCACACTACGTCGGTTTAGTTTACACCGAATATTCATATTCAAATCTATTGAACTGAAAGTAATAGGCAGTATTTTCGGAAATGGTCCACAAGACTGTAATAGCTTTCAATATCTTATTTTGTTTTATAAGAATATTTGTCGCAATATTTGTCATGAGACTAAATTTTCTTAGAATGCTGCAGTGGTAAATTATTGTGTTTGAATTTCATTTACAGGTCACTTCTAACTTATTAGCAACTCATTCTCACTGGCAGGAAATAAATAGATGTAAACGGATTCTTTACTTCAGTTACTTTTTAAGTACCAATATATAAATTTTATAATGTTTTTGTAATAGGGAACATATTTACTGGCATATCAAAGCCAGACCCAAATAGGGGGGTAATTCATTTTTTAACAACGCCATGGTACAGTAATATTCAAAGTACACTAAGCTACACAATACACAAGCAGACAAATCCTTCATTGAAGAAACTTCGAAATTTTTTTTTCACTTAATCACCATGCAGTATAATATCTCTTAGGCTATAGGTATAATATCTCTTATAGTATAATATCTCTTAGGTATATAGATTTTGACTGATATTAAAATGATTATTTTGCGTCAAAAAAAAAAAAAAAAAAAAAAAAAAAAAATCTAACCAATATTAAATCTTTTTACATTTTTTCCAAATTTTAACGAAATTTCAACTTTTTTGTGGCAGTATTAAATTTCAAATTTATTATTTATTATTATTTTTTACTTAACCTACATACGATATAAACATCTTTTCCGCATTATTGGATTTTAAAAATTATTAAAATATTTACTTTTTGACAAAAATCATCTAACCAAAATTCGGTCTTTTTTCAGATTTTTTCGAAAATTCAACCCTTTTGTGGCAGCATTAAATTTAAAAATTATTTTTTTTTTATTATTTTTCCCTTAATCTCCATACAATAGAACATCTTTTCCGCATAGGTAGGTTTTGATGAATGACAATTTTTTTTTCGCCATAGACAATCGATCCACCCTATTACACAGCTTTTATAGAAAATGATTACTTTACGGTATTACACTGTTAAAAATTTGACCCATTTGTTGCAGCGTCACTCCACAGCTTTTATAGAATATCTCTTTTATGACCAATGAGAATGCTCCATATCACAGTAAAGTAACCGTTTTATATAAAAGCAGTGGAGTGATGCTGCAACAAATGGGTCAAATTTTTAACAGATGCTGCAGCATCACTCAAACGCTTTTATAGAAAACGGTTACTTTGTGTGTGTTACTTACAGTGTTACTATAAAAGCTGTGGAGTGATAATGCAGCAAAAGGGTCAAATTTTTAACAGTGTACTGCTAAAAATTTGACCCATTTACTGCAGCGTCACTCCACAGTTTTTATAAATGTCTCTTTTATGACCAATGAGAATGCTCCATAACACAGCAAAGTAATCGTTTTCTATAAAAGCGGTGGAGTGATGCTGCAGCAAATGAGTCAAATTTTTAACAGTGTGAATATTGTGTTTGAAATAGGGAAAAGATTTCAAAGCACAGCAAAATATAGTGACGTCATTTACAGCTCAAACTGTAAATCTGACAAATGAGAAAGCTCCATTACGACTCTGGAGAGTTTGCATTGGACAAAAAATTGATAGCCTTTAAAATCGGAGATAACTTTTGACAATGGAATTTGTCATTGGTCACAATAAGTGTTTTTTCTCGTGAATGGGTTGACCCCGGAATCGTTATACACGGAGGGATTTTATATATATTATTATATATTTGCGTGTTAAAATGTAGTGTTAAACCTTCTGTGGTTCTTTAAAAGGTCATTTCCGATTTGAAAAAGTTTATTTTCAGTTTATATTTTGAGCTGTAACTTTGCTTCTAATTATCGCTGACCCAAAATAAGACATTTTTTTAAATCTTAAACATTTGAAATTTAATTGAAAGCAATAAAAATCGAAATTTTCTACAAGAACTGATTTAAAAGTTGGCATATATCCTAGCTTCCTAGCTTAATAAAGTCTTTTTTAGTTTCCATCGAAGGATAGTGATATGACACTGTGTTAAAAAGAATAAAATAACAAACATTGTGAGATAAAAAAAAAATTCAGCCTTTTTCTTAATTACTTATTTTAAATTTATGTTATATTTACTAGTAGTTACTATTTAATTTTTATTTAATATTTACTTTTTCTATATTTACAAGTAGCGTTATTCTTCTATTTGTTTTACATGTATTCAACAGATAAAGATACAGAATAAAATTAGTACAACACTACATGGCCATTGATGACCGTTCACTTGTCATTTTAGACATTTTGTTAAATATCTAGAAAAGTACATGAGGAATTTTCCTGAAACACTAAGTGTATAAACATAATAGTACAGGTCATGTATTTCCGTGAAGATTTTTTCCCGAAACTTTATAAGGGAGCGTCAGAAATTAAAAAAGAATGAATCTCTTTTGGATAATCTTGTCAAAATTAATGTAGCAAAAGCTCTCAAACTGTAGATTATCATTAAGAGGCTTATTGTAATAAACTGTGTTCATTTCTATGTCGATAGCATGCATACTCATAGAAAAATTAAGGTTTTTATAAAAACAGTCCCAAATTTTTGCAAAATTTTTGCTTATAATTTGCAGAGTTCTTAAATGGGCTCAGGGGTTGAAAACTTTTCAAAAAATCGATTTTTTATGATCTAGTTCGATTATTCAATTAATTCTTAGCTCAATGCAAAAAAACCGCATAAAAATATTTGCATTTTTAACGGAGTTATAAGCATTTATGTATCAACACTTTCATAGCCGCAACCATACAGGGTGTCCCCTCTCAACGGTGGCCAATAGCTAATTTCTAAACCGTTAGTCATAGACATATAGTTCCAATTGCAAAAATGCTTTAAAAAAAGGTAAAGAATTGTTTTTCAAGCGATTTAGCTCAAAATAAAAAAATATTAAAAAATTACGAAAATTAACTTTTTATATGGTCCCCCGGTCCTATAAGTGATATTTAGTAAATTTTTCCCACTACTGTAACAGATAATGCAAAAAAAGTCCCATTCCTCTGCGATTAAAACTGACTGAGTAATAGCTGTTTAAAGTTGAAGCATCTTTTTTGCTGCAAATTAGGGGTCAGTCACAAATTTACTGGAAATAAAAATAAACGCAAGATATAAAATTTCACATTAAACATTGAGAGTAAAATAATATTTACAATATATTTCTTAAATTTATGTTGATGATTACATATTAAAGCAAAATTTGTACTAAAATTATAAGTAAAAAAATAACAGAAAGTTTGTTAATTTAATTTATGAAAAGCAACAGTCACAAATCGTTACAAAATGACATATATTTACTATTCTATTAGATTACTTAACCTAACAGAATTTGGTGTAATCCTATAAAATAAATAAATAGTACGCACTTAAAATTGTATTAATATTATACTGTCATTGGATATAAATAAGCGTGCAAATTGAACCTCGATCGGATATTTGGAAGTGAGTTAAAATTTAAATAGAAATTTTGAGCAAGGGAAAAATAAGTACGAACGTTTTAAGCAAATAAAGGCTTATCAAAATACCACACCTTTTAAAATAAAATTGCGATTTTCCAAAATTTGATTTTCACGATAAAGAGAATTTTAAAACTCACGTCTTCAACTATTTTAACCAATCTAGAAGTTAAATAATAAAAATTAACATTACCGTAAAACTTATACGGTGATACCACCTTCAGTTAAATTGCTTTTAAAATATCTCTTTATCTCATTTAAAACCTTTTAGAAATTGGAACTATATGTCTGTGGCAAATGTTTTAGGAATTAGCTATTAGACAGCGTTGAAAATAGACGCCCTTTATAATACTTTAAGCACTTAGTGAACGTTTGCTTAAAGCTCAGTCCAATTCAACCGTATTTAGCTACAGAAAAGTGGTTTAAGTCATGAAATTTAAAGCTTTATAACTCTGTCAATTTTAATGTTATGTGAATGGGACCTTTTTTCTCTTACTTGTTACAGTAGTGGGAAAAATTTACTAAATATCACTTATAGGACCGGGGGACCGTATAAAAAGTTAATTTTCGTAATTTTTTAATAAAATTTTATTTTGAGCTAAATCGCATGAAAAACAATTCTTTACCTTTTTTAAAGCATTTTTGCAATTGGAACTATATGTCTATGACTAACGGTTTAGAAATTAGCCATTGGCCACCTTTGAGAGGGGACACCCTGTATAATTTCAATTTTAAATCGCGTTTTCTCAGAACTTGATTTTTGACGACTAATACCAAGATTAAAAAAAAACTATTTGATAGAATAGCTAAATTTTTTTTTGCATGCATATAACATCGTTATCTATAGAATGAATTAATATAGTTTAGATAGTTTAATATTTTGAGTATTTTTAATGAAAAAAAAGTTGTATATTTTATAAGTTTTTTAATTTTCAACTTTGAGAGTTTTTTTAATAATATTGTTTTTGAGTGATAGTTATATCCTTAATTCATTCTTTAGAGCAAAGTTTCCGGATCATTTTAAAGCAAAAATTATGTTCTTATGTCAATTTGTTTTATCCAAATATATTAGTGTGTCCCATATTGTGTATTCTATATTGACACTAAATAATGGATACATGGATATAATCGTCAATAGAATAAGCTGAAAATCCGTTATTCCCAAAATGAAGCAAAAACAAGAGGGTTTGTATCCATATATTCATTGATTAGTGTCAATATAGAATACACAATATGGGACATACTACTACAGTTGGATAAAATCGCTCATTTTTTTTTTGCTTGATTTTGGAAAAAACGGAATTTGTGCTTCTTCTATAGACGATTACTTTCAGAATTTTCAAGTTATGAATTTGGGACTTTCACAAAAGTTGCTCTAAATATTTAGGTAACATAATATGCAAATGAAATTTTGATATCCTTGACGCATGCGCAGTGAAAATTTATTTTGTAAACCTACGCATTTATCTTACAGTTTTGAATATTTTTTAATTCTGATTACAGGGTATTGTGCGCAATGTTATTTGTCATATTTTCAGAAAAGAATGTTACTTTATATTAATAACTCTGTAAATTTTAAGCAAAAAACTTGGCAGAATTTGGGATCATTTTTATAAAAACGTTAATTTCTCAACGAGTATGCATGTTATTCGCATAAAAATGAACACAGTTTATTGCAATACGCAACTTAATTCTAATCTACAGTTTAAGAGCTTTTGCTACATTAGTTTTGTCAGGGTTATCCAAAAGATATTATTTTTTTTTAATATTTTGACGTTCCTCTATGGAGTTTCGGGGAAAAAAGCTTCACAGAAATGTATGACTTGTACTATTATATTTATACACTAAAAGTTTCGGGATAATTCCTCATGTATTTTTCTAGATATTTAACAAAATATCTAAAATCGCAAAAAGACGGTCATCAATGGCCATGTTGTGTATAAGGATGATTCAAATCTGTAGCACTAATAAGGAGCGTTTTTCTCGTAAAATTTATTTAATAATTACAAGCATTTTTTATTGGATTCTTTATTTATGAAACTTTTTTAGAATTAACAGTAATATTTAAATTTATATTCAACATCATGTTCGCTATGTAAGGTGATATAACACGCAATGTTTTACATTAACTGAAATTATATTATACTCATTAATATAGGAAAATCGTATACATTATAAGGAATTTAAAGCAAGTAAATGAATCGGTGTAAATACTCATAAAATTTCACTGTAGCCTCTGGTTACTCATTACTTCAAAAAATCTTCCGATTATTCAGAATCCATTTGGGGAAAAACAATCACAAATTTCAGAAAATAATAGAATTCAACTGTTTACAAAGTGGCTTTTGAATTGAAATGGACTTTGTGCGTAAATTTTTTCTAAGGCGTTTCAGCTATAATTTTAGAAAATGTTTTACATCAGGTCCGTAGCTAAGGGGGTGCTAAGGATGGTTCAGCCCAACCTAAAACTTTTGAACCTCTCCTGGAAAAGATTCCAACATCACTAAATGAATATTTCTTCAAAATAGACAATTCAAAGGAAAGTTTGTTACTTTCAAAGGAAATTTCGTTAAAAGAAATTTTGTTAATGTTGTTGTCTAATTTAGTTTTGAAACTCTTTCACCAATTTGCAGAATTACTAAATTGTATCTAAGATAAACGCTTCAACCCTCGCTCATCCTATTTGCAAATATGAAGCTAACATGTGTATTTAATTTCGCATTAGTTATACACTCAATTTTTTCATCATCATATTCTTTTCTTAGCATAAAATGAAGTTATTACAACAGTTTATTAAAAAACATGGTATTTACAATTTACAATATGAATATACACTAATTTACCTTTCTGCGTCAGAGAAAGAGAGACTAAAAATATGAGCACCTCCCTCCTGCATTTTCTTTAAGCCCTCCTCCCCCTATTTTCCCCTTCTAGCTACGGCCCTTTTTTGCGTTGAAGGTAAGTAGAAACTTAGATTTTCTTAAATATTTTTGAAATTCTTTTAAAATGAAATGCGACATAAATTCTATAAATGTTGATTTCAGGGTTTGGCTCGGGGGATACATTCCCCCCCCCCCCTGAGTAAGGAGATGTCCCCAATAGAAGATTTGCGATTTTGTGTTTCAAATGATAAAAAATTACAACCCCCCCCCCCCCCCCTCAGGAGCTACAAAAATCCTTTCCGGAGAAAAGCATCTGAATTCAAATCTGAAATTTATTAAAAATGTATTATAGTTGAGAGAATTTTATATGTTTGATTTTTATAAAAATGGAGCCGTACAAAATCGGCACAAATTACCTTAAAAAAATAAAAACGTAATTATAGTCGATATATGTTAACTACACGAAGATAAATGTTATACATTTTTCTGAAGATCGATAAATAAATGTAAATGGTTAGTATTCAAATATTAGTTGGTTTCAAATCTATGATGTCTGATGAATTTATACGCGGTTGCAAAAATAGATGCTTTTGAGAATAAGAAGAATCGAATCATTCGCTTGCGTCAAGTCAGGGCAGAAATTCCTCAAAGAGATTTCAGGAATTTCCAGCATTGTTCTCTATATTGTCCAGCATACTTCAATATCTTGGGAAAATTCGAATGTGCTAGATTCGTTGCGTAAAATGTGTAGATAAAAAAAGATTCTAAATATAGTAACTAAATGTGGCATTGTAATTTACCATAATCACAGTGTCTCTGCCGCTGCTATGATTTGGCCTTGTATTTATTCGACTGTGTTTGGATTCATCCTTATGAACATACGAGTTTTTTTTTTTTTTTTTTTTTTTCTGAGTTACCATTTTTTTTATTTAATTTATTACTTGTTTAGTGAAACAGATGCCATATTCAAAAATGTTAAATTATCTTCAGATAAATAGGAACTATTGAATTGTGAAAAAAAGAAAAGAAAAAAAAGATTCTATATACATCAGTCATTATTCACGGAGTCGAATTGACCTCCGCAAAACCATGAACACAATACCATTGAGAATATTTTGGACATAGTAGAGAAAATTAAAGGATAACTTTTTTATTATTATTTACTGAAGTTCATGGCGAAAAGCTATCGATACAATAGACAAAAATATATGTTGAGACATCGGATAATTTAAAAGAATCAATGTCAACATGAATGCGTACTTTAATTCCTGCCAATAGGTGTACAAGGAAATGCTAGAATACGTGACAATGTTTAAATATTTCTTTATTTATTTTTGGCCTGGCGGTATAATTTGATGATATCATATAATTAAAAAATGAACAATTTGCTTATTATATATACCGTATTTACTCGTGTATACCGCGCATGCGTGTATAACGCGCATCCCGTATTTAACAAGAAATAGCGATTTTTTAACATCTCGTATATAACGCGCACCGTAAATTTGATATGTAAATGAATGAATGACTTAAATGATTTTCAGTAAAGAAAGTTGAAACAAACATTACGCCAGGCCCAAAACAAAGCGAAAATACATTTTTAAATTTCGGGCAGAGAGAGAATGACGGAGGTTAGATGTGAATGACGGGAGGGAGAATTTCTAAATCGCGTTTACATTAGTCAAGATCCGACTCTACAAAACCTTAAGTCATCAAGTACAAGAAAAAATCCTTTTTTTTATGGAGGAGTAGTAAGAGGGTAATTTAATCATCTGTGTCTACCGGAAGCATAAGCCAAAAAATTGATGACAAGTCTCCGTTCAGATTGCAATACTTTCAGTTCAACTGAATTCTTGGAAGAATCATTTGTATAGGACCTTTTGCGGTTTCTTCAAAATAGGACGGAGGGGAGTGAACAAAAGAATAGGGAGATAAGCAATCCATACTACTTCATGAAAAGATTTTTCGTTCACCGGACAAACGTCCCTTTCCAAACTGCAAAACTCATTTACTCATTTAAGATTTAAAAAAAAAAAAAAAAAAAAAAAAAAAAAAAAAAAAAAAAAAAAAAAAAAACGCGTCGCCGCAACAAACGAGCCGACACCGAACTTCAAGAAGTGGTCAGATATGTTTGGGCCTTATGCTAAAAATTTAAACCACAAGTGGTTCACTCGTACGTTTAACATTGTGTTTGCCGTATAATTAAAAGTATGAAAACATGGAAAATTGGGTGAACATAATGACGAGTCACGAGTCAACCACTAGAGATATTCGTTTTTGGTTTATGCACCCCTTCGCTTCCGGCAGACATGGATGATTAGATTCCCCTATTATTACTCTTTCATAAAATACAAGAATTGTTCTTGTGCTCGATGACTTAGAGTTTTGTGCGGTCGGCTCTAAGACCGTATAATGTTAATGTATAAAAATGTGCAAGGAGTGAAATAAAGATACACTGATGATACTTCAATTAAGTAAAATTTTCCGAGTGATTATGTATTCTTTGAATACACTTCTTGATTCATATGTATATCGTGTGATTACATCTAGCAATAAAAATTATTCCGTAAATAACGCGCACCTAGGAGTTTTGTCCTATTTTTTTGAAAAAAAGTGCGCGTTATACACGAGTAAATATGGTATATATATATATATATATATATATACACCCATTAGTAATAATTACTTATTATATTATTTATTATATTAAATATTTGTTAATACAGGCAATGTAAATATTTATTCACGGAAACATAAGCAAGTATCTTTTACTTATTGTGAACTAATATTTTTAAAATCTTACCATAAGAAATGAGAAAAGAAAAAGCAATATTGCTCGAGTGTTTATGTTAATAAGTTGCATTAGAAAATTAGCCCTTTACAAAATGTCGACATTGCATAGATTTTAGATATGGATAATGAGAAACGAAAACTCAATACGAATTGGGTGTTTATGTAATAGAGATCCATATCTTTGATAAAGGTAATTTATTTAGAATAACAAACTAAACTTCAAATGATATTTATTTTATTTTTTGTTTATATACACATTCAAAATTTAATCATATGTAATTGAATTTATTCATACTTACTGACATATATTCGTACATATTTATATAAATTATATTTTTCTGGCTATCCGCAGTAAGAAAAATGGTTTAGAAGAATTAATATATATATATATATACCGGGTGTCCCAAAAATGACTGATGGATTTTAAAATTAAATAACTTGCAAACGGTGACAGCTATTTAAAAATTTTTTGCAGCAGGGTTATGTATAATGTGGACAATGTGTAACAATAGGTGGAGCTGACGGCGGTTGAAGGCCAGATCGACGCTTCACTCAGCACTGATCACCTGGCCTTCAATCGCCGTCAGCGCCACTTATTGTTTGAGATGCGAACTAAAATAAAAAAATTATGGTAAAAAAAACTCCTGACATTATACATAACCCTGCTGCAAAAATTTTTTAAATAGCTGTCACCGTTTGCAAGTTATTGAGTTTTAAAATCCATCAGTCATTTTTGGGACACCCGGTATATGTTTTATTTTGCAACTCGAAATGTTCCACAGTGCATTTCTTATAAAATTTCTATTCAAGAACTAAATTAACTGAGCATGAAATTCTTATCGCTTAAAAGAATCTTTTATTACATTTTGGAATTGCCTATTTTCTCCTATTACATGCATATAACACTCTCTTAATCTAAAATTAAAGTACATTTTAAGATGTTAAAATGTAACTTTTTTTTTAAAAGAATGAATCTTTGTTTAAACTCATTATACTTGAAACGACATATTTTTTAAAACTGACTTTACTGAATATTTACTGGATATTAGCTGAAGAAATTTGTGCGGAAGTTATTTTGGAAACTAATTTCATTGCGGTCTTACAAAAAATTCTTAGTAACATTAAGATTTTAATAGTACTTTACTTTTAAATCATTTGTTAAAATGAAGCAATTTTTCATTTGTAGAAGAAATTATTTCTGACGTAAACATAACTATATTACCTTTAAAAGTAAATATTTTAATAAATGCATTTTATATTTAAAAAGATGGAATATCTGAGAGAATCTTTAAGATGACTCAGCGAATTATCAAATAAGCAGAACAGGTAATTGCCAATTGTTGGTTGCAAAAACAGGTTGCGCCAATTCTTGTATACCAGAGATGAATTCTGACTCACTACTCGGAGATTGGGCCCGCCTGAGCCCGAAGATTTTAACTCTGATCATTTACTCTGATCATATTTTGAATCAGCAAATTAAAAAAAATAATTTTGAAAAAATAATTTATTAAATATAAGTTACATAATTTATTTTTAAATTTAAATATTTTTAATTTTCTTAAAAATTAATACTTAAAAAATGCTGAATCCAAATTAAAAAAATTTAAATATTTCTGTTTATTTAAATGTAAAAAAAGTGAAATTAGACAAATAATATTTCGAGTTATACCGATTTTAATTTACCCACATTTAATACATTTTAAATTTTAAATTAAAAAATATGGGAAGTTTTATTATGTGGCATAATAAATATGTACAAATAATATGGTGAACTTGCACAAAAAATTCAAAATTTTAACTCAATAAATAAAAATTACTTTAAAATGTGTCCCGGACCCCTTTAAATAAAAACTGAAATACAAAGTAATCTGAATTATTTGGCATTTAAGACGCAGCAAGAAAAAAAAAGGAATAAATTACATAAGTATTTAAGAAAATTTTTTCTTGAACACTTAAGTAATGTTACTCATATATTTTTAATCCTAAAATATGTGTTTTTATGTATTTTGCTACTTTGAATCCATAAATTTGTTGGTTCATCATAATCATGTAAAATATTTTTTGGACAAAATTGGCATGCGGTCGTAAAAAGGTTCGCCGACCCTGTCCTAGAGTGTATATATTATAGTTTTCTCGAGAAACAGACGGAATACAGTAATCGTTAAAAGAATCCAGAAAGTATACGGCGTATACTCCTACCCTAATAGCATGCATGGTCACAGTGACGTCGCTGTGAGTCACTTTGGTCACATCACATCTGTGACCAAAATGCCACCACTCAGTGACGTCACATTGTGACTGAGATGTGACTTTCTTAAAAATCTTTAGAAATTTATAAATATCCTTCAAAACATGTTATTTACTTTAAAAAACATGTTTCTGGCAATTTAAATATCTTTGCTTTTGTCACAGTTTCGTCACAATGTTAATGTCAAATTAGTCACAAATGACACATTTTTCACAAATTTGTCACATTGTGACCACTTTGTGAAACGTCACAAAAAGCTCTAAAACGGCCATAACGACTTCACATTTCAGTCACTGTGACTTCACATCGACGTCACGTGGCGTCACATCGACAATCTATGGTCACAAAGTCACAATGACGTTGGAGTGACGTCACCATGCTTTACGGGTATGTACCCACCATACATCCTTGGCCATTTTCGCTTCAGCAACCAGGACTAGTATTTAGGAAGTGGTGAGCTTAGAATAGTAAGATTGTACGTTTTTCCCGTAAGTTGTACTTTTTTAGCAAATTTTACGCCTATCGTGCAATGTACGTTTAAAATTGTCTCATACGACGATTTCTTCTGTTTTTATACCGCGTCTCACTTTTGATAGTTTGAAGATATTTTTCTTTCCAGTTTACTTTAAAATTTCAATTTTTTTCGAAAAAAAAATATATGTCTGTAATTTAAATGTAAAAGTGTCTCATTTCTGATCAGGATCACAAAAATCTTGAGATTGTTGTGTAATATTAATTACGCATTCACAAACTCTTGTGTGAATTAAATCATCTGAACTTGGCATTGAGTTGGCATATGTTGTAGAGTATTTAATTTAGTATATCTGTATCATAAATTTTAATACCTTGACTGATATATTATTTTCCTGAATGCTTAAATACAGAAGTTTTCGTATGGTGTTCATTGCTAAAATTTCCATGATCATCATTGAATTCTGCGATGTTTTGCTTTATTTTTATTCTTGCAACTCTATCCATGACTTTTCTTTAAAATACCATACATACGGTTGAGATACATGTCGTTAAACAATTTATTAAAATAGTGTAATGCAAATAAAGTTGGAAAACATTGATGAAAATGATTAATTAATAACATCTGTTCTAAACAAATTTATTACCGAAAACCTTACTGGCATATTCAACATAGTTTAGTATTGTATAAAACAGGACGATAGTGTAATAAAAACAAAATTAACTATAATATTAATCAAAATCTTCCGTCTTTTTCTGAGATAAATCTGGCAACCCTAGGTGAGCTATATACGGATCTCGCAAAATGAAGATATTTTTTACATATGGTGGGACAAATTTTAATATATTAAATCTACCGTTAAGGTTATGATTGCAGGAAAAGTCTTAATAGCAATATAAAATTCTATCAAAAATTTTATATTCTTTTCAATTATGTAGGAGTTACTCTAGAATTTAATGAACTACGCTGGTCACACACTAAAACACTCTCAAGCTAATGGTAAACTAATGGCTTCTTTATACGTTTCTTCTTTGCTTATTTTCAATTGATGTTTTTGAACAATATATCTGCCGTTGTTATATATCCGGGTATCTTTTTTAATTTCCAATTTTGATTTAAAAAAATTTCGTGGAGAAATTTTCTATTTCGTAACCGATGAAGTGTCAAATCAACAGTGCAGAAGGTAGCAAAATTTTAAAAAAAGTACAAAGATGTCCAGTTAGATTTCACATGAGAAATCTTATTCAAAAATAAAAGAAAATATAAAAATTTAAACGAGAAGTTTAAAAAGTAAGCTGCCATTTGTTTAAGGTAGTCCTCAAGTCTAAAGGAGCACCTAACTTTATGACTCATTTTTTTCTCAGAAATATGTTAAATTGGCAACTGTTGTTACTCAGAAACTATATAATTGAAAGACATTTTCCGTATTTTTGCAAACTCAAAAGAACTCTTTAAAAAATACTGTCAGAGATACGTTTTGAACTGAAATTCTTCCAAAAAAAGAAAAATAGCCAAAGAAAGGATAAAAACATCACGTGATCAAAATCGGTTTATAGCTCAATATGTAATTTACTTATCAAAAACTCGAAAACTCGTTTCGATTCCAAATCGCCTCCTTATTCAGGCCTGCCAATTTTCTGCTTTTACGCTAAAAAATGGGTCCGTCAATATGCCAGAAAACGTCGCGCCTGTTGAGGAAGGTACTTGAGCAGAGGCTTAAGACGTCACACTACTGACTGAAAAAGAAACGGATGATAATGTAAAGTCTATGGGGGCGTTCTTTTCAAATATCTCGCTCAAATTTTAATATTTTGACGTGATTTATTTTGCATAGGATAGCTGATTGGACGATCCACAACCGGCCTAGTTCTTACTTTTTCGATTTTGGTATCAGATTTTTTTTTAAATACTTTAATTTTCAGAACCGGTTTGAACAGGTTATGAAATTGAAACTATCCTAAAATAAAATAATATAACCAAAATTAAAAAAAAGTAAAAACTAGGCCGGTTTTGGATCGTCCTCAGCTATCCTATGCAGAAAAAATCGCGTCGTCAAAATATTAACATTTGAGCGAGATTTTTGAAAAGAACGTCCTCATAGACTTTACATTATCATCCGGGTCTTTTTCAGTCAGTAGTGTGACTTCTTAACAGACGTTCCGGCGCATCTTTAAATGTTTAGCGGATATTTTTATCCTATACGAGCAGCTGTTTTTTTTACAGCGCATGAAAAATTCCACATACGTGCAGAGTGATTGATTTTTAAAGCGGCGAAATATAAATAATTGAATATTAATTATATATTATACATTGTTACTAAGCACCTTTTAAGTATTATAGGCATATTCTTCTACTATCTCTTGAAATTCGATTTGAACAAATAGAACTATTTTAAATGAAACTGAATTGCTTTAAAATCATATCAGGTATTTTGTATTTAAATTTTTTTCATACCACGCTTACATTACACATAAAGTATTGCAAAATTTATGTTATAATTTTCTAATAGACATAAAAAAGTAAGGCTTGTTTTTACAATTCTCACCAGATTGCAAAATTTTACTAAAAATAAATTAAAACAAATAAATCTAATGAAGATTTGTTCAAAATTAATGAATGAAAAATCAATGAAGAATTATTCTATATGCAACTAGTCTTTGATTTCAGTTCAATAAAAATAATCAATTCCTAAAATTAAAAAAAAAAGAAAAAAAAAGATTTTTTTATTAATGTATTTTATTTGCAAACTGTGACAACTGAATATATCTTTCCTTTGAAACATTTTTATAAGCTTTCTACTCAGTTTTATGCGGTTATCAACAGGTAATTGAATTATTTATAAACCTAACTGAAAACATAGATGACAAATGAAATTGTAAATGACAATGAAGTTACAAATGACAGTTTAAAGTCACACTGAATTTTACGGAAATAAATATTTAACTTAACCTCATTCGCTCTTTTAAATAATACTACTGGAAGGAGCTGAATCATACAATAGACAGTTTTTTTATTAAATAAACATTTAAAATTATTTTATGTAAGCATTCAATAAAAATATTTAAGAAAACTAACTGTAGTAAAATATTCTTGATCGAAAGAAATGAAGTATCCGATTTTGATATACCTAGTGTTTTCTCAAAGAATTAGAAACACTCCACTGGGGAAAAATTTACATTTTGATGTGATTTTAAATCCAAAGAAAGCAAAAGCATTTTTAATGTTGTGGAAATTTCAGCGTGAAAAGTAACTAGGAAGCCTGTCTTCTTTATTTTAAATCTCTGCTTGATGCGATAGAAAAATAAAGTTAAACTTTTTAAATATAAAGAATGTATCCGAAGATTTTAGTCATTTATGAATATTTCATGCAAAAAGGAAGTATCCAAAAAAAAAAAAAAAAAAAAAAAAATGGAAAAAGTCAGAAAATTTCTTTGTTCGTATATTATGATTCACGAAGCATAACTATTTTTCTGTTTATAAAAGATAATGTGAAAATAATCTGAAACGTATCCACCAGAAAATTCAACGAAAATTAAATGATATACTTAAAGGATAAGAAAACTTTAATTCGTCAATTAAAAATATATATTTCGCTTTCTTAATCCGATTCTTTTTGAGATTTGTGAACTTGCACTGCTTTAGATAAATTCATAGTTTAGAAAAATTTCGTAAGAAATACTACCTATTCCATTCTTCCTAATGTTGGAATTTCTAAAATGTTTTTGAGATTTATATCTAGTAAAATCTCTAGAACCCAAATCTACCTTCTAGTACAAAACTTTATGTATATATATCACTTTTTTACTGGCATGATAACTTCCACATATCTGCACAAAAGTTGATACATAAAATCAAAGAGCAGAAAAATTCGGTCAAATATGTTGATGGGCAAAATTGGAAGAAGTGGCTGAAAATGCGGAGGGTTCTTGTGAAAATAATAACTACTTTAATTAATACTTTTACAAATGAAAGGTATTTAAGACAACACTAAATAATAATTTACATACAATGCTTAAATAAGAACATCAAGTTATTAACTTACAATCAAATATTAGATGTAAGTAGTACTTTTTTTTACTTCCATAATTTTGATACCATAAACTATAAATTGCAGACATTCTGTAGATATTTTTGCATTATATACGGAACAAAGCTTTATTAAGAGCATTAAGATATTAATATGCTGTAAAATATTAAATATCAGTAATATTGTTTTTAATGTCCATTCTTTTTATATATTGCCGTGAAAATTAACCGTCAAAATCAGGGATATCAGTTACAACCATGATTCGAATTAATCGATATTTACAGATAGTTCAAAAATTATAAATTAACTATATTAGTTATTAGAAACACTAGCTGTTAAATCTTTTTAAAAAAGCTCGAAGATATATAAATAGAGGAAAATTAAAATTTTGATAAACAAAAGTATGTATCTAAGAAGAACAGAAGAAACGATAGTTACCTTGACCCCCATATTTTAAAATGTATATATGATATGCAAATATTAATTATGCAATTAAAATGTTATGAGAACGCATAAAAGTTATAGTAATTTAAAAATAACTATTTACAACATTTATAATAAAGTACACATTTGTGCCACCTTAACATATGCATTAATTTAGTCGTCTCCCACAGCTGACAGAAGAGAAGGAAATGGAGATTGAACCTTTACTTAAAGAAAAACTGAAAACAGGTGAGTGACACGAACTCAGAAAGGTAGAAAATAAGAAAAATGAATTCGTTTGACTTAAAAAATTTCATGCAGTCTTTGACGCGCTTAAGCAAAACTGATTGATGAATAAGATAAGCCAGCCAGTCCTTAATGACATTGTATAATTTTTTTTTACACGAGAGTGAGATGTTAATGTGTATTCTATTATGTAATGTAATAAAGTTGATTGTTTACCCAAATACAGATCTGAGAGTCTCTTTTTGTTTATGTGGAGCTGATGGAATTGACCGTGATTTGTTAAAAAAGGAAAACTTATCTGTTTTATTTAAGAAGAAGTTTGTTGAGACTTCTGACGTATAATTATCTACTTGTTTCAATGACCATCATTTTACCGGTGTTGTATGAGAGTTTCTTTAAGTCTTTTGTTTAAGTATGGCAGAAGGCAAGGCAGAATCGACAGACGGAAATGTATGATGTAGAGACTTGTCCGTTACTGCTAACTTCGCCAACTGATCTGCCACTTCATTAACTGTTACCCATTAGTGCCACCGTACCCAGTAAAATAAATTAACTTTGAAGAATTTTCAATTGATGTCATGATCACTAGGATTATATTATTTTCTATGTTAAATATTTTCGACGCCATAAGGAAGGATAGACTATCGAAGGAGAAAAGGAAGGAAAATCCTGAATTCGATTCTGTCCAGACAATTTCATTATAGTTTGTATATAATTATGCATGGAAGACAGAGTTCCCGCTGAATAGTTTTGTTTGCAGTTGAAAGTACGGGTTTTTCTTCTCTGAAGGCACAAATCGTACCCCTGGTTCCGTCTTCCGACTTTGAAACATCTATAAAAAAATTTCTTTTACTTTTTGAAAACATTTGAGTTTGAGGTATTCATTTCTAGAAAAAGTGGAGATGTTTGATATTTTGGATATTTCGTCGAGTATTGCAATACAAAATATTTATAGAAAAAATTCTTCAGCGGGTAACCGTGAGAACTCTACATCCGCTTGCAACTGAAGATCTAACGCTCGTATCACCAATTACTTCGACCCCTAGTTATACCGAAAATATCTAAAACCCACCCAAACTACATTCATTTTTAATACATATTCATAATGCCCAATCAAATGCTATTTATGAATTTCATTTGAGCGTCCGGCCGAGGTTTTCTAGACTGGAGGTAGATGTTGAATACGTTTAATAGGGAGAATTCCAGTTAGTACCGTTAGAGTCTTTTATAAACTTTTCTGTAAAAAAAAATCGCGTAAATGGTGCCGCTTTAGAGGGAGTACGTATAAAAAGACTTATTTTACCGTCAGCTTTAATTAATTGGAAGTTCGAAATTTTCTCGACAAAACACATACTTTACAAAAATTGCGATTCATTATTGAAGACTGACTATACATAACAGATTATTGCTGAAAACTGAATTGTTCTCAAGAAATTATGCGTAAATCTTTAAAATATTTTTCTGATAATCAAAATTTAGAAAATAGTCATGCAACTAATGGACGTATATGAATAATCACACTAAGATAAGAGAGAATACTGAAACGTATCGTGGTATAAAAAAAACCTGCTTCATGAGTATGGTATTCATAAGTAGAAAGTGGCAAGAACAAGGAGTGGATGCCCCTACATCTACCATATTGTGACGAATTCTCGAACTTTATTCTTATTCATGTGTGCGCATGCCCAAGACTATATGTCATGTGGCATCGACATAAAATGTACTCAAGAGCTTTCACTATCAGTTTTCCACTATTACTTTTGAAATCGGTTTGGTAATTCCAAAGGTTAACTCCTAGAAACAAACAAGCAAACAAACCTTACTTCTTTATAAAAATTTAAAGATATATTATAATTATAAATACATTATAAATTACATATATTTGAAGAATTTAAATTTTGGTAGAAGAATTTTGTACATGTCATTTTAATTAACTCTCTTTTAATATTTTTGTTAAATTTTTTATGAACTCTTCTAGGATTTTTATCCTAAAAGTAGCAGCCACGTCAAATTTAAAAATTAAATCTTGTAAAATTCCATAGAAACGATAATGAAGAACGTTTTTCGAATACTTTTTGCTCATTTACTCTTTTAAACTTTTAATCTTTCAGAAACTCTTTTTTAGAGATCTTTTATAAGTAACTTCCATGTCACACTAAAAATTTCTAGCCTTTTCTTCACAAAAATCACAGTTTTAGAATGTATTTCGTTCCATTATAACAGGCACTGTCATCATCAATTTTGAAACCTTACTGTTGTAGTCAGTACGGTAGCTCTAGAGTTTACAGCCTTCAATTAGACAAAGAAACGTTACTAATTTATAATATTACTATGAATAAAATATTCTAAATAACAGTTTTCTATTTAGAATGTTTCTATTTAGAAATTATGTATAAGTGTTTTCTATTTAGAAATAGACGAATAATACTTAATTATTGATGCACAAAATCAACTGACTTTTATTTCCCCTTTAAACGCTAAAATAGACTTAATCTCCTTGAAAATATTTAAAGGACATTATTTTCTTGTAGTTTAGCATTATATAGCATGCTACAATTACTTTAATCAACATCATTATGATCCACCAGTGATAATTTACGCATTAACTCGCGATTCTGTTCAGTCTCTGGAACGTCCGAGAGGTGGAAATATATAGGGCAAATTATTCCGTTTTAATTAAAATTTTCACGAGAATTTGCCTCACGATCCATTCTAATCAGTGTATTGATTTTTCCAGAGACCCGCAATGTTTACTAAACATAAAATGATGCCTAAAGCTCTAAATTTTAAGAATCTACATTCGCCTCTCATGTTTTACTAAACTTGTTACAAAATGTTCTAAAACTGAATTATTCTTCGTATAACGAAATGTAAAGGGATATAATGAAAAGTAACTTTAGCTGTAAGAAAAATGTTGTTTTTAACATTTTCAAACATTATTCAAAAGTGGTGTTATAAAAAAAACTTATCTGATAAAATCGGTAGTTTTAATAATTTCAAGCATAGTAAAAGCGTAAACTTGAAAATATACTATGTATAAATTACTTAAAGATGACAAAATATTTTAAAAAATGTGTTAAATTCAAATCCTTATTACTTTCAACTGTAAACACAATCATCGACTGAGAATATATAAATATACAAATATTAACATCGTAATTTTCCAATGTCACGCAATTTGTGTCAAAAAAGAGCTAAGTGAAAGTTACTTTATTCTTCCACTTCTAAATTCAAAAGAATTTCAGAATTTTCTTTGGAATATAAAATTTATTTAGAAATTGTTTTCTAAATATTTATTGAGAATATAAAATTTATGACGAGTAAACATATGAATCGCAAATTGGGATGTTCTAGAAGTACATTTTGAACATTTTAAAGTAAAGCATTCTTCATTTCATTCATCTAACGACCCGAAAATTACATAAGAAAAAAAAGAAGGCAAAAAATCAGACGTCATTATAGATTATGAAGCCTTCTCCAGCACATTCAGACTACTGCAACAAAATTTCATAAATAATTAAACTGAAAGATCTAAATAAAGAATTTGGAAAACACAAACATCTTTGAAAATACAATTTTTTTTATTTACCATCAATGTTCGAAATTTTTTTCGATTTTTTTAAAATAGAAAACGATTATACATACTTAATTATTGATGCACAAAACCAATCGACTATATCTGTATGATCAACAGATTTTTTTGGTATTTTACATAATATGATTAAAATTAGCTCAGCTAATCGAAAAACGCAATTGAAAAATTCCATTCAATCATGTCCGTGAATAAACGGAAACACACTTGGAGAAATTTTATGTATCTCTAAATGTGATATTTATAATTTAAACACACCAAGTAATATAAAAAAATACTCCAATTTAAAAACTTGAGCCACAGCTGAAAATTCAGTTCCAGCAATTATTAATAATAAATTGCAATAGTTCAAATATTGTTAAATTTCTTCTGTAGCTAATTTTTTTGCGTGTCTGAGCAAAAGAAAAACAAATTTTGTGCAGCAAAGTGTTGTACACTTAACTAATATATACATATATTTTAGACATTTTAGAGTAGTGTAACATCGTTAAAATATAACGTAAACGATTTTTCCTCATAGACTCGAATTATTTTGAATGTTTCTGTTTAAGAACAATAAATGTTAAACTCTTCATTTTTATTTCCGAACATGCCATTGTGATATTCAATCTCAATTGAATTTTATGGCAATTGGACAATATTTAGTTGAGTTAGAGCACACTCAGACAGACGGCAGACATTGAGGCAAACCGAATTCATATTTCACTTTTTTTTGAATGTATTAAAGCGAAATTTTTGTTTACTTCGTCTGCGGAAGAGTCAATACCTCTTTCATGACTCTTATTAGGTGTGTAAGTAACTGTGTAAATACGTAGCACCCTATAATCGCGTCAGTCTGTCCATTTGTCCATTCGTCTGTCCGCATATATCAGAACAAAAACTACCCAGTCGAATCATTTGAAATTTAAAATATATAATTGTGTTATAATTTTGTCCAGTCATTTCAAACCTTATGAAAATCGCATGCATAGTTTTAGTTACAGGGACAATCAAAATTATTCCGTAAGATTACAGGCAATGGGGAAAAATTAAGTGCATTTGAATGATGTTACCCTCTTTTGAACATAATAAATGGATATGCATCTATGGAATACATACTAATATATACATTCTGTACAATCTGAGGTACCAATAATATTTGTTATTAATTTACAGGGCTAAACAAAAGTTTTCCATTACATAATGGTATAGGGGAAAACATTGTTTGAGGCGCAATTTAATAATAATAAACTTTTTAACTTTTAATGGAATTGATATACGTTGCTGAGGTTTCCTACAAGTTACTTCCTGTATAAGAGAAAACAGATGGTATTTACAAGTAGACACAAAAGATTTCGGCTACTATAATGTATCCAAAGTACAGTATACTACACTGCTCAAAACAATTAAAGGATATTGCAGTTTTAGGTGGATTTTGTATCCGGGAAACTTTTTAGCTGATTGATACATGGTCGACAGACATAGTAGGTTATATGAGAATAAATTACACATGTTTGGCAGAAAAAAATGCATTTTATTGCGCATTTGTGTACAAAAGGAAAAAAACACAATTTGTGCATATGAGAAAAAAATAATAAGAAAAGATGTTTTCTTCAAAGAAAATCATTTTTAGTAGGGAGTATGGTTTCCACGGGCGGCCAGCAACGTTGAACACCTTTGAGGCATCGACTCAATGATGCTATTAATGACGAGTTGGGGTATTCTGCTCCACTCTTCCAGAAGAGCTCTTTCCAGTTCTTGGAGAGTTGGTGAAGGGTTGTTGGTGGCCAGAAACTCGTCTTCCTAGAGCGTCTCAAACGTGCTCGATTGGATTCATGTCTGGAGAACACGCTGACCATTCCATTCGAACGATTCCTTCCTCGAAAAGGAAATCCTCCACCAGGTTTGCACGATGTGGCCTGCAGTTATCATCCATTAAAATGAAGTTATCAACGATTGCTGCAGCGTAAGAGACTACAATAGGTCTGAGGATCTCATCCCTATATCGGCGACCAGTCAGAGATCCATCTCGAATGATGGAGAGGTCAGTGCGCCCGTCAGTGGAGATGCCACCATACACCAACACTCCTCCACCGCCAAATCTGACATTTTCGTGCACGAACGCAGGATTATTCCTACTGCCACGGTCCCTCCAGATGAAAATACGCCTATTATCCGGATGCACAGAAAAACGGAACTCGTCAGAAAACAGAATATTCTTCCATTCATTTCTCCTCCAGTTGACATGCTCGGTTGCCCACACCCTGCGGTCGCGACGATGCTATGATGTTAATCTAACACATACCATTGGTCGGCGAGCATACAGACCTACAGCATGGAGCCGGTTTCGGACAGTCTGAGTTGAAATCGTGGTGCCTGTAACCGAGCGAAGGTGTTGTTGGAGAAGAGTAGCGTTCATGTTTCGGTGCCTCCGCGCTGTTAACGCTAAATACTGATCTTCATTGGGCGTTGTTGCCCGTCTACGACCTTGCCCTGGTCTTCGGCCTGCACATCCACTCTCCAAAAAATGGTTCCAGATCCTGGAAATGACACTTTGTGACTCTCCAATGGCTTGCGCTATTTCGGCTTGAGTTTGGCCCCCTTCTAACCTACCAATATTTCTCCAAGCTTCTGAATCTGTCAAATGACTTCGCTGAGACACCGTACTCATCGAAACAAAGCAATCACTGAATGCCGATCATCCTTGTCTTCCTTCTCTTTTATCCAGTTGAAAGTCAAATTTCATTCGCTGCCGCTGAAGCGACGTTTTTGACGTCGAACTCAAAATTTGCATACTCCACAGTTTGAAAAACAGAAAAAATTGCATTTGTGATTCTCTTCTTCTATTTTCGGCAAAAAAATTTCGTTTATATCTTTATTTTATATAAAACTTCAAATATCCTTTAATTGTTAATCCCTCCTTGAGGTGTCCTACAAATTAATAGAAAAATCATAATTTGATTTCTTCCCTCATACTAACATTTTGATAGTTGGAGCTATTTAAATGGAAACCGAATTTAAAACTTTCTATTAGAACAAAAGTTATTTTAAAATAAAAGCTCAATGGTTAGAGGGTTAAATTCGGAATTAATTATGTAAAAGCTGGAAATTATTTTAATACATTTAGTTTAAGTTTAGAATGAATGTACTAAGTTTTTCCCCTTCTTACTAAATGAGAATTAGAAAATACGAACGGATTTGTAGTCGAAAAATAGAGTTTTTTAATATCATCAAAAACACCAAAACACCAAAACATCATCAAAACAAATAATGTAAAGCTTTAAATTCTGAATAATAAGAGTACCTACAATTAATATTTTTGTTCAACATTACATAAGACCATTTTTCTACTTCAAAGTGATGCCTAAATTGCTTTTAAAGGGGTTGAAGCCAGAGGAGACCACGTTATGAGTACATTTTGTCTCCTAATTTTCACATACATGCATATTTTTAGCACTTTCCAACAAAGTTGAAAAGTGCTTATGTATTCGGTTTCTCTGCCCGTCTGTCCACGCGCTAACTTCCGTAAATATACTCGGATTTTCATTCAATTGATAAAGCTTTTATTTAGGGTCATCAAAGCCTGTTTGATATTGTATATGACGTGTGTATGATTAATGATTCATTTACGAGGACACTCAGAAGAATACGATTACTTTATGGTATACGAGGAAAAATCGTTTGGAGAGAATTTTAATGACATTACACTGTTTCAAATGTATTGAAAATGATATAAATCATTGAATTTCATTAAGATCTTTTTAAAACAGAGCATCCATGGCATTTTTTATTAATTTATAGGGATACACAAAAGAAATCGATTACAGTACTGTTTTTGCGTAATAATTGTTGGAGAGTACGTTTTAAAAGTCAGTATGCCATTTTAAATTTATTTTTTTTTTTCATATTGCAATTTATATATGAATTCTACACCTCATATACAGCCCTGCACCAAAATATTCGCATATCATTCTCCTTATTAGAGGATATTGTTGATGAAAAATGTTAAACTGAAATGTATGTATATCTTAAATGAACTAAATTTTGGAATGCATGTTGTTAATAGATACAAATCTCTATATCATATACAGGCTGCTAAGAAATTCGAATAATTTTCAAATTTTAGATGGGAACCGTTGAAATTCGATTTTAAAATACGTTATACATTTCCATGTGGTGACACGAGACGTAATATTTTAATTTTTTAAATAGTGCAGTTTTGTTACATTATTCTGAATGTGTTGGAAAGTGCTTCATAATCTATGCCTGAAGCATGTTTTTCTTCTTTCTTGTTTTCTATTTTTTGCAGTCTTTACAATGTTCTTGTAATTATTTTAAAACTATATTTAGGAGAGAGAAAATTAATAACTCAAATAATGTATTTTTTCATAAATTTAAGCATATTTCGAAAATACCGTCGGGGCTCTCTTTAATTCGAACTCGTCGGGATCAGAAAAAATGTTCAAATTAAGGAAAGTAGGAGTGAAAAACATGTTTAAACGGGTACTATTACAAAGAAATTTTACTATTATAGTATATTTTAAATATATTTTGGGTGTTATCATTAGAATACGACTTAATATTTAATTGAAAGATTTAAATACATAAACTAATTAAGGGATTAGGAACAATCATAAACGAAAATGGGATGGTGGTGTCATTGATGGACAAACGGGGTACTAAAGAGCGAATATCAAATGAAAGGGACTATATGGGTAATTGTTAAGAACAATTATGACTAAAATGAAAGAAAAAAGTTATTTCAAGGATTTTAAGTCCTGGAGAAAGTAAGGAAAAATGAAAAATCGGAATCTCGTTAGTTCGAATTATACAAAATCAAGAGAAAACGTGGACGAATAAATAAAAAATGTTAACGTTATTATACAATTTAAAACTTTGGGACTTCATGTTTAGTTTGAATAGCAAAGATTCGATTTATCCGATTGTGAATTAAGGAGAGCCGACTGTAATTCATAAATGATTGTTTTTTCCTAAATTCTTTTTGAAATAATGAGTTGTATTTAATATGATGCATTATTGTTTACAGTGAATTTAAGTACATACGTATTTTTATAAAGAAATCTTAATATAAAGTGGCAGAACTGGAAGAGGGAGGGGGGAAGAAGGAACAAACAAATGAGAATGCAAGAATCTTGTTTTCAGCGGGAACTCTTGGTCAATATTTAATTCAATAATTGTAAATTTTATTTATAGCTTCTCTGATTTTCTCATAGGTTATACGAGCAACATATTTTAGCCAGTCATGATTTATTATTCTCACCAGTAAATTTTTATTCTTAATTTTGCTTTTTTTATTCAGAGAATTTTTCTGATTCAATTAGGCAAAAATTTAAGTATTGAAAAACCAGATATAGTAGATTAGATATTCTCTAGAAGATGTTCGTCCAGAATAGGTTAAGACAAAAATAAACAAATTTATGTAGTGAAACCTCTCAATAAAGGACACCTATGGGATCGAAAATTTTGTCCCTTAAATAGAGGTGTTCCTTATTCGGAGTTTTTATTACGGTAAAACTTCCAAATAAGAGACAACTAAGGCACCGGAACTTTTGTCCCTTAAATAGAAGTGTCCCTTATTCGGAGTGTCCCTTATTCGGAGTGTCCCTTATTTGGAGGTTTCACTGTATTTACATATATAATCTTTATTTTTGATCTGTAATTATGTTTTTTTCATATATTTTGTTTACAAATGAACACGAAAATGTGATTTGAAACTAGATCTATCAATGACTGTAAATTTCAATGTTACTTTGCTGTAAGATGGACTGAAAATAAGAAACTTTCACTGTATCATAACATTTTCGGATCTATAGTATTAAAAGGAACGCGTACTTTAACTGAGCATTTTTTTGTGTTTTAACATAAATTGTTGTTACTGTTTACATGCACTAATGTTAGTAAGTGCCTATGCATTTATTCTATAACTTCATTAAAGTTTGGACATTTAGTAACTATAATAATAATAAATATTTGCTTAATTCTTTTAACAACGTTTGCAATTCTTTTATTTTAAACATACATTTCACTTTTTAAATTTAAAATAAAGATTACTTTCCTGAAAGAATCATGTGTGATAAAATGCAAAAAGTATTAGAAAGTTGTAATATGAATTAAATCTTGTTGTAACGTAATATTTTCTAAGCATCTCCAAAAACTTTCCCCTCGCCTATTGTCATATGAATATGAATTAAATAGTATGCAAAACAACAACAAAGGATATGTTTAAGACAATGAAATATTCGTGAAACACTAATTAATCCATTTCGATCGCTAATGTTGATGTTATTAATGTAAAAGTAGATTTTTCAAAGAGTAAAAAAAATAAAAAATCGGATCCGAAAGGGTGAAGCTTATTTCATGCTCTATTTCGGATCCTTACTTACACGGTATTTCATAAAGTTTTCTATAATTACTGTGAGTACTCTCAATATATCCTTGTCTATTAAATCAAGCATATCGGTGATTATAAAAAACTCAGTATATCAATTATTATAAAACTCAATAAATCAATTACTGTAAATTTCAATGCTAGTCTTCTGTAAGATGCACTGAAAATAAGAAACTTTGACTTTATCTTAAAAGTATTGAAAAGATCTTTTGGTTCGTAATATTTTTCTAATTTGAACTTTAGAAATCTGTTTCGTTAATACTTCGTTTATAGTGATCAGAAATGCCTTTATTTGTTTTTTGAATAAACCTATACAAAATGTGTCTTTAGTATTATTACTTTTATTAAAATCTGTTATTTCTCAATATACAAATGCGAATTTTTACTGTGAATAGAATGATAAGTTCTTAACATGAAGCAAAAAACTGAACAACAAAATCTCTGCTTCACATTATTATAATTTCATTTAATTCTCTGCTTAATTTTCTCCAATCTATTTTACTAAATAAAAAGTCATAACTATTCTAGCGTGAAAAATTATTCTTATTTCTGAAAGGAAATGTCATTTATTTCAAAAGATTTAATTTGATTCTAAACATATCTCTTGAAAGAATAATCTTCCGAAATCCATAAGAGTCGCTTTTTGTAGAATACGATTGTATAAATTGTATATATTATAAATTAAACGAAAAATTGTTATGGCATTGTACTTTACAAACTATACCTTCTCTTAAGCAAATAGCTATACATAAACCAAACTTGGAAAAATCATTTAGATTTGAATAAAGTAATAATTAAAGTTTAATTAAAGTTTTCTTTTCATAAGCGTTCTATCCTATGCTTAATTTGTTTTGTTCTGTTAATATATTTTCTGTTAATTGTGTTTGCTTAGTCTTCAACTTGTGTATGGACTTTGTGTCAGACAGACAGATAGCAGACAGAGACGACTAGGTTTTCGTCAGATGAACGACACCCTAAAAAGGAGAAAAAAGTTGTTGAAAAACAGCAGAAAAAAGATAATCTGAAAATTATCGAAATACTTGTGGTGCTTTGTCCCTCTCCAAATCATCTAATTCTATTCAAACTCTCGTTAGCAATAATTTTGTCACTGCATAAAAACACGAAAGAAATATTTCTTCACTAGCCACTCTAGAAGGCCCTATCCAGAGGCCTTCTGTGGAAAAAATAAATTAATTGTATATAAAGTTTCATATGGATTAGATGGATCCGGAGTCATAATAATATCACGAACCATAGCAGCTGTAGCAGGCGGTAGATGAGCTACAACATAATTGTACTTAGTTTTCGATTCAGTTATTGGTTTAGGAGTAGCTAATTCAAAAGTAGATTCCGCTATGTGGAACCATAAGCTAGGATCGACAGAAATATAGGGTGGATTAACCACTGTAGATGCTTCAGCAATTCCCATTTTTCTAGCGAGAACAAATTTTCATGTTAGCCGTTCGTCGAAAGTTCGATGAAAAAAAAAATAACAGTTCAAGTGTCCGCAGTCACCAATTTTGCGATGGTCATATGTTGGCTAAATAATATTGACTCATTAGTCAGAAGGATTTTATAAAAAAAATGAGTTTAATAACTTTACAAACACAACAATAAATATTCGAGAAAACGTCACTGCGAGAAAAAGAGTTTTTCGTTAAAAGGTAATTCCATTTGGTTGAGATGCCATTCGTTGAAAGTAAAAAGTTCTCGTACGCGGAGAGAATTACAGCTGAGCTCGAGCTGAGCTCGAGCTGAGCCGCTACATATATAAAAACTTGAAAAATCTCGTATTCTAATATCTACCTTAGAGAAAAACAGATTAAAAGGAGTGAAACAAATATTGAAAAGAAGCGGATGAAAATATATATATATAGGTAGATAGATAACTAAAAGTAATCTGAAAACTATCGAAATACTTGAGGTGTTTTATCCCTCTCTAAATATCATAAGTCTACTCAAACTCCCGTTAGTAATAATTTTGTCACTGCATCAACACTTGAAAGGCATGTTTATTTTCTAGTCATTCCAAAACACCCAATGAATAATTTTTCACGACAAAATGCCTTCTGTAGAAAAAATAAAACAATTGGATATAAAAACTTGGAAATCTCGTGATTTAACTTCTACCCAAGAGCAAAACAGATAAAAAGGAGGAAAACAATGTTGAAAAGCAGCAACAGATAGAAAAATAACGAATGGTAAATTATCAGCTAAAAAATTAAAAATATTTAAATTAAAAAGCACTTCTTAACGAACTCCGATTCTATTTTTTGAAAGACAGTAATTCTGAACCTGTACTTTACGTTTAACGTAATTTGATAAGGGATTAAAATTGTTTGAATCTGCCATTGATGAATTCCTGCTTATTCCAAGTTTCTATTATGTGAGCAATGTGGAATTAGTTAAAAGTAAAGAAATAACATTTCTCTTAAGAAAAAAAGACGAATTCCTGGTGTTGTTTCAGAACTTCCTCAGCCCATAGTTGTACCTGGAATGTCATTAAGAACATTAAAAATTGCAGTTAATGTGTTGGTTTACGTATTTTAATGTGCTTGTAGCCAACTTTGTCCCAGAGATCGTAAAGTAATGGAATTCATTTCTAAACGAAATGTATGTGCATCTACGTTTACATCTCTAGACAGGATGTTGTAGTCCATTTCAGTGAAGTGTTTAAAACAAATACCGTAACGTTAAAATACTGTAACGGCTTTAAAATTCACAGTAAATGCTTTTTGCATTATAGATAATAGTGTAACAAAATAAGTTTGCGTGTCCGTGTAAAGTAAATAAACTAGTTGTGTTACACAATTTATTTTCTCTACTAAACATAAAAAAATTGTAAAATTTATATAGCAATAGAAGTAACTAACTTTACGAGAGTTAAAGCAACACACAAACAGATAAACGGAATTCATAAAAAAAATTTCAACTGCTTGATAAAGTTTTAAAAATTTAATTCCTCATTAAATAATTTTATGAGTAGTTAATTTCAGTAATTCAAAATATACAAAATTGTTTAACATTTGACAAATTAAACTTTCATTTTAAATTTACATGACGTACTCATAATTTTATGGTTGCTCATGACGTGCTCATGATTAATAAATTAGCACAGACGAACTTTGTTAAATTTATTAAACTAAAATAATTTAAAATACATTTATATATTATCATATATATATATAGTAAATAACATAGTATTATATATTCCATTTCTAAATAAATATTTTGTTTTGTTATTTCAATTATTAATAAATATACAAAGTATATTATTTTCTTTAGTGTTTACTTACATTATTCAAAAGGAAGAAATACTTTTCGGCAAATATTATTGCAGTATATGTATTTTTTTTACATTTCAGTGCTTCAACTTTTTTTTGGTTAAAAGAAAGTATTTCTACTGGATAAAACGCGTCCTTAGGTTATTTGAATGCAAATAACATCAGATGTTTACAAAAAGTTCTTTCTTTATGACTTCCTATATGTATCCTGAATTGACATAAAAAAGGCGATACAGTATACTTTTTCGAATTGCTTTTATTGATATCATTAAACAAGAGTGGATGTCATAAAGTAAATACATCAAGATAAACAGTAGATTCATTAAGCAAATTCAAATTCTCTTTTTGTTTCCCTCTAGGATTATTTCAAGGGTTGTTTCTCAACAGTAATTGAAATCAGCCAATAAAGATAAATATTTATATCAAGAGAAAAAATTCTAAAGAAATTATTTTATAATCCTTCACAAAACAATACAATATGATTAAAATGGCTACAAGATTTGACTGCATTAAGTAACAGATATAAAAAGAGGTGGGGGGGGACTAAAATAGTGTCATATTAGTTACAGAAGTAAGTTTAATTTAATATAGTTCTTTAAGGGAAGTTTCATTTAATAATTTTAATTAATTTTTCTTATAATTTTGACCATAATAATGCTTTATGTATATCGTACATCTTAAATAACATAAAAAGACAGAGGGGAAGGTACCTTTGACCATCTAGCATTTTGTGAATTTTGGTGTATTTAGTGCATAGTTCCGTCACTAGAGGGCTTATGCAACCTTCTGTGGATTATTCAAATCAGAAGGGATTCCTGTGATTATTAATAATCCATTTGTGAATATTAATAGTGAAATGGTTGCAAAATTGCTGCGAGTCCTTCAGGAATTATCATAAAATATTATAGATTAATTTTTAACACAATTTTTCAATCGGAAAATGAATTATGACAGATGTAAATTTTCCAAGTCAGTGAAAAAAGTCCGGCAAGTTGTGTGGTCTTTAAGGTTAGTTATCTGAATTAATCCTCCGGCATTCGTCCGGAATAGGTCAGTTGGAAGTTTATTGGTGGCTTCAGCCAATACCTCCAAATTTCGAATACTGGCTTTTTCACCCACTTGGAAAGTTTACATCTGTCATATTACAAAATTTGTTTCACAAAGAAAATATTTTGACAATTTTTTGTGCCTCAAAACGGGTTTGCAACAATTATCCGAATAAACACGTTAACTCAATAAACTTTCAAATGCATGAAATTCTTTTTAATCTATGGAAACATGTTTTGCATTTGGGATCGATTTAAAATGAATTGTTAAGAAAAATCATTTTAAATTTTTTTAAATTTTAACTTAGTTGCAAAGCTAAGAATCAAACCTTGAGTAAATTATATAAATTATAGTTTATAATTTTTCAAATACCATTTTCCCTATTTTCATTGGATTTTGAATCCATTAATACAAGAAATAAAGTAAAAAAAAGGCCCATTTCTTGTTTAATTTCAATGATCGGAATTCTCTGGAAATAATTCTCTCATGCATAATACAAAAATGATAGTCAAAGATATTAATTGTATTTTTCAACCGAATATTCAAAAAGGCAAGGATTCTATCTTCTGTTTTTGTATAACTTTTTTCAACTTTGCATAAGTTTATAGTGATTAAGAAATAAAAAACAATGTACGGCTCTCTGAGCTTTGCCCATAGCTTGTATGAGAAAGTTGGTTTCTTAGAGCCTTTAATCGTTGTGCAATACCTTAGAGGAAATTACATGTTGTTATTTGAAATTCAACTTTGGTAATATTAAAATCATCGCTGCATCATATACATTAAAACAGTAAGCCAATTCTGTAAGATCAACTCAAATCCAGGCATTTGCGCATGCGTCAAGTTGAATTTATTAGCCCTTCCAGTTAGAGGAAGTTGAAACAAATCAGGTTAGCTCAATGGGTTAAGGCAAGGATTTAAACATCTGAGCTTTTGTAGAGGACTTGGGTTCGATCCCAACGCTAAGCAAAATAATTTTTTTGAATAATAATACATTTTGCTACGAAAAAAATTATATGATTTTTATTCTTTTATTATCATTATTATTTTGATGCTGTATAATTAAATAAAATTTAACACTCATCAATGTTTTTTTTTAAAATAACAGTTTTATTTTTAAAATATTTCAAAACTTATTTATTTTAAATATTTTAAAACTTAGTAATTATTAGATATAAACAGCCAATTTCTAGTTCAGGGCTTTAGTGATATATTTGTAAGAATAAAATTATTGAAGATCCTTATAAATCGCATTATTAAAAAATAAAATAAAATAAAATAAAATAAAATAAAATTAAATTAAATTAAATTAAAACAACAATAAATACAACACGCACAAATAAAAATTGTAAAAATGTCGTAAAATTCAATTTAACATCTAGCAATATTAAAAAAAATGTATTCTAAATTTCTAAAAAATGTAAATATTTAAACATTATTTTGTCGATAGGTAGTAGCAGCAATTTTCCACATTCCTGTCATGTGCGTGGAAGCTTGGGAAAAATAATCCATTTGTAAACTGTAGTATACTTGAATTATATAAATAAATAAATGTTATACATCATTTAGGCCATTGATTAAATGATTTTTAACTAAATCCCCGAGTGCCGTTTTGAAGTAATGTCTGAATCTTTAAAACTGTGAAGTCTGCTAAAATATTTTTAAATAGTTTAACAGTTTTAACTTAAAATATTTAAGCTAAAGTATTTTTCATTTAATTATCCTTTAAATATGTAAAACTAATCTACAATTTTTGTTATATTTTGTATGAGCATTACAAAGAAGATATATGCTTGTGTGCATATAAGGAAAAGTATTAATTATTTTCAGGGGAAAAAAATTAAAGCAAAGAAGAGAAAACAGGGGGAAAGAAAAATAGTCATGTAAGAATTATAATTGAACTTCTTTGTGATACTCATGTTTTAATAGTTAAATAATGTATGAAAACGTTAAGAAAAATTCAAATTATTCAAATATATTATAAATAGTTACTTGGTAGCATGAAATTTTAAGTTTAGGCATTTAAAATGAGACTGATAAAAATAAAATTAATAAAAACTTTTCAATATAATTTAAAAAATTAGAAAATACTAAACATTGTTATTTTTTTTAACATTGAGAAAATTCACCAAAATAAATATCCGTTCAATTAATTTTGGTTATCCTTCTGCTAAAAAGCAAGGGAAGCGCTGTTAAAATACATAAATTTTGTTTAAAAAATTCTTTTAGATGATTATTTGAGTAGGTTTGACTGACAGAACCGTGAAACGCTTTGAATCTGTTAAAATAACATAGAAAGCATAGAAATAAATCAAGTTTTCAAAACTTTATTTTCAGGTAACTAATTAAGAAAATCAAACATTATTCTAATTAATCTTTTAACATATTCATCGTCAAAATTTGACGGGAACCATCTAGTATTATTAATATACATGTAGTTATAGTCCAGATTATTATAAGCAATTATAATAAGGGACAGCAATAACAATTTAAAACAAAATAACTTAACAATTTAAAAGTTTACAATTTAAAAGTAAAATTAAAATTTTACTACAATATTATTATTATTATAATATTATAATATGATTAATATATATATATATATATACATACATACATATAGATTAATAACATTATTATTTAATATTATTATAATATTTAAAATATTATTTTAATATATCAAACTGAAATAACATTTTTAAAATTTTCTTTTCTTGTATAATGTATGTCACGCAAAATACTTATGTAATAAAACGTTATTCTCTAAATCCTTATTTTTTTTTCATTTTTTATTTTATACTATTTTGTAACCTGATAAGAATAATTTTTATGGCAATAATTGAAAAAATATTATCTTTTTTTTTTTTTTTTTTTTTTTTTTTTTTTTTTTTTTTAATGAAAACACATTTGCTATTCACTTTCGAAAAGTTTGCAAAAGAAGCTTTCATTTTTCAGTCACTGTATTAACTGCCATTAAATAACCATTAAAATGTATTAAACGATTAAATGAATCGGATTAATCGTCCATACGTTAAAAAAAGAAATAACGTAAATCTAAAAAACATTTATTTTCATTTTTTAATTTTCTTAAATTTCCTTAAAGATATTTTTTATCCAAGTTGTCGGATCTTAAAGAAATCCAATAAAAATATAGTTACTGAAACGTTACTGCAGCGTTCCTAAAATTTTCGTACTTTCCTACCAGTATTTTTAATAAAAAATCGTCGTGTCAGATTCCTTTTACATCTACAATGAAATTCTACAATGAATATTATCGTTTTAAAATTGTGGTAGGAAAGTGTGAAAATTTTAGGGACGCTGCGACCCCTGTTACTATATTATATAGTATCTCAGACCAGTAATCAAAAGGTTAAAAAGCTTTATTTCCTAATCATATTTTTTCTGCGATGTTTTTCTTTCAGTGTATTCTTTTGATAACCCGCGGCCGAGTGCGATTGCACTTTCATATACCATATTGGTGTTGCATCTAGTCGTCATCTTCCTTGTGTATTTTCCCTCGTTGTAAAATTTGTGCTTTACCGTCTACCTGTGCTAACTTTCTACTGCATTATCTGTAACAACAATTTTCAACTTATGAATAGATTTATAAATATCAATAATATGTTTTTCGTCTAATTGATTGTATAATTTATGTATCATTAATACATTTTTTTAAAGATTACTAGAGACCACCTCGAAGCTAAAGGTGTCAAAATAGCTAGATCATATTTTAATAATATTGTAGTTTTTATGCAATCTTCTTGTATTATTTGATGTATTTTAAATTGAAAATAAAACTTTAGATTTTTTTTTATAATAGAACATAAAGCAGCATAAAAAATAATGGCATTTTCAAAATTAAGTATGATTGTATTAATACTCTATGTCTAAAATTATGAAAACTACAACATAATAAATATCATTATTAATTTCTTAATATTTATAGATACATAAAATAATTATATACTTTTAGATTTAAAATGCATTCTCTAATCAATATTGATTTCGTGAGTCAATAGTTATGTTATGTTTTTAAATATTTGTTACAATTCTTGGAATAATTACAAAACAATTTTTTTTAAATGGTTTCAATTTATATGATATAAGAGTAAATGTATTTTGTTTTATGTAAATGGAGTTTTTATTTTTGAAAGGAGAAATTTCTACTTTTTTTCAATAAAAGAAAAACTGTATAATGATAAACAGTGTAGAAAATATATTTAATTTTAACATAATTTACGGAAATAATATTGTGTTTTTTACACAAAATTAGTTTTTATTATAAAACAAAATATTTTCCTATAAATATAAAATCTACCCTTCTTACAGATGCATTAAACAAACTTTGCACAAAGATTTCTTAGATGGGACTTTAAAGTCTCATCGGGACAAAAAGGAATAAATTAATCTTCTTCTTTACTTTAATATTCAAAGCGGGAAGTTTATTCATGAAGTAATTAAAGAATCACGCATGTGTACATGTGAAAATAACTCGCAAAATCTTGCAATGTGGGTAGTCCTTTAAGCACAAAAAAAATCAGCATAGCTATATGAGTTGTAAATTTGGATTCGTGCATTTAAAGTTTCTAGACTCTATTATGATTAAAATGTTTATGGTTTTTTAAAAAACCTCACTAATTTCAATAGATTCGTGACAACCATTACGCATTGAAACAACTAAATCGCTTGTTATCACTATTTTTCTTTTATTTCAAGTTTTTTATTTCTCCATATATATATATATATATTCAAATCCATGCTTTGTTTTGCTTTGTACAGCAATACAGTATCTCAAAGAGGATATTTTGGACACGATTTCTGGATATTTTTGCTCCCGAAAAAAAATGTATTGATTTTGATATTTTATGGGTTTTAAAAATTTTCTTTTGCTGCATCTCAAAATGGTTAAAAAAAAAAAATCACAATAATTTTCACTTTTATGAAAATACAAGTGATGAAAAAATATTTCAGATTAAAAACAGAAGAACAAAACCTCTCTTATGCAAGATTGATTTTTTTAAATCAAATTATGATTAATTAAGTTTTTAAGAAAATAAATATCAGATGTGGAAAGAGGAATGTCTCTCATCAAAGATTCGAAATGCGGCAGTTACTGGCAAAAGCAAAAAGCTTTTTTTTGTCACTAGGTTTTCCTATGTATACGAAATGCGCGGATTTTTTAATATTACTACATCTGGAGCACAGAACTAGTGCAAGGGACTCCATAAGTCTCGATTTGTCATAATGTACAAGTTCTTTTAAATTTATTTTGACGACGATTCGTTAGTGTGCATCCAATTTAACTTTAAGCAGTAAACCTGTTAAAACACTACCTGTCTCCAATGAAAATATTTTATAGTTCCGCCGCTTCTTACTCATATGGAAACCTCTCTAAAGCGGAATATTTCTTTTGTCTCCTTTTGTTTTAGTTTTTACTTATTTTAATTTAATTAGTTCCGTAAGCACGGTAAAAACAGAAACTGGCTAGCTGCAAATCCGTCATATACAAAAGCATTCACGCAGCCTGCCTTATAGTTGATAAACGGAAATCCTTCCAATACAGAATTTGTTTTCGATCCCTAGCGATTCTACTTTCTCACATCTTATTCTGTATGATTATTATATTTGTTTAAAACAGTTAAATAGTATTTCAACTGATCAAAGATTCTTATAATTCGGGCTTTTTTCTTTGTAGGTAAATCTGGATGGCACTCTTTTTGTCGACACTATAGGCAAATCACGTTTAAGGGGACGGTGGACTTTTATTTGAGCAAAATTGTCTATAGCAAAATCGTCACAAAAAGGTCTATTTCTGTGGTATAATAGTAGTATTAAAAAAGTTTTTTATTAAAATATCATTTATGAAGGTTTTAAGAGTTAAATAATAAAGGTAAGTGTATTTATAAACTTTAAATTTGTTTTACTTAAAACTAATTTTTCAGCGTTTTTAGATTTTTGAAATGCTTCCTGCAACTTAATTTTTGATAAATATCTATGAAATTGATAAGGAAGTATCCTGATATTGTTTAGAAAGAAACTGTTGAGTAAGCTTTTTAAAATTCGTTTTTATAAAGATAGTCAAATTTGATTTTTTACTTATTAAAATGCAATTTTTTTAAGAAAATCGATATGGAATTTAGAAAAAAAATCTGTAAAATATTATCAATTCAAGAGATTAAAAAAAATACTACACAAATTTGTTTATAATAGAGTTTTAGGTGATAAAAATACAAAAGCAAGAAAATATCTCAAAAATTAAAACACGAGGAGCATTATAAAATTACGTTTAAAAATTTAAATTAAAACATATTTTAATAAGATTGGACATTTTTTTAAAGGTGTTCTATATGCCATTGGTGAAATATATTTATGCAAAAAATTTCATATTTCTATTATGAAAATGAAAAAAAAAATTAACGTGCACCGTCCCCTTAAGACATGATTCAGTTGAAACAGGTTTTTAAAATGGTATTGACTGTAAATATATATGCGCATATAGAAATCGCCGTCCCGAATTTTTGACTGTCCTTGTTGCATTATTTTACATGCGTGGAGCTAGAACATTAGTGTGTGCATGTTGTATTGCAAATATTAAGCATGATTTTCAATTAATTATTAATATGCAATTTGGAGTAGTATAATATATATTTTAAAGCAACATTAAAAATGTCATAATTGGTAAGCTTTCAGTAGACGAATTTCAGTAGTCTTTAGCGTACCATCCTGAGAGCAAAGAATAACGGAAACTTGCTTAGTGATATAAAGGAGAAGCGGACTGAAGTAAGAAATTCATTGTCCATTAGGAAAACAGTAAATAACTGGTACTAGACAATAGGAGAATAATATAGGTAATGCAACTAAAAGTGCGAAAAATGCTAGTAGATATTAAGAAAACAAATTCCCTTATATAAAATTCAGCAAGTTTCCGCTATTTTTTACACTGACAACTGTACTTGAAAAGCTACCGAAACTAGTCTGCACAAAGTTTACCGGTGTTTTTAACGTTATTTAAAAATTTATATAATTATGAATTTTTAAGGATGAATCACATTTCATTCTTTCAATGTAATCAATATATGGGAATAAAAGAATTTATTCTTCAAACATAATCTCGCACATATAAAGTATGCCATTGAAAGAAAAAGAATGTAAGATTCTTCATTGGACTGTGATATGGACAGAAAGAAATGAAGGACTAAAAGAAATGGACAAAAAAATTAATTTAATTTCAATAATTATTTATTCCAGTTTTTCACGTTCATTATGTTTTTAATTTTATTTTCTGTTTACATTTTGAAGATGACTCGATTAAAAAGAGTTGAAACATGTAAATAAAACTTTTTAATGTATTTTTAAATTTTTTATTAATACAACAACGTCTTATAAGTAAAATATTTATTTATAATATAGATTCTTACTTTTTCGTTGTGGACTATATATTTGTATTATTAATATTACGATATTGTTATTAATGGACGTAATCGAGGCTTACTAGTGTTATTTTTCATAAAAAGAAATTAATCATATTAGAAGTAAAATTATGCAATAATTCAGGATTTTCAATTTTTTATGGAATAACAAATTCTTTTTATGCGCGAAATATTTAAATTTTTGATTCAAGAATCAACTAATTTTGCAGATACTGTATGATTTAGCTATTGTTCTAGAATCATCCATCGTTGATTTTGTTCATTTCTAAAACAAAAAACTTATACAAAATCTTAGTGAACAAAACTTATTTTAATTCTTATTATTGGATTATATTATTCCCAGAAAGAAATACATCTAAACCATGTGCCAAAATCATGCACAATTAGCAATTTAGCATCAAAACTGTGACTGAGATAATTTCGTAGAAATGGAATTGTTGAACAAATTGATTGCTGATAACAGTTGGCTGATATTATAATATACTCTCTCAAAATTTCAGCCAAAAAATAACTCAAGTTGAGCCGAAATTCGCTCGTCTCACGTTTTGAAAGGCAGCTTTTCATAAAGAGTTTAAACAACTCAAGTGAGTTAGCTATTTCTAAACAATTTAAATCAAAATGAGTTATTTAAATGAACACTTTCAGTCAACATGAATAAAGCATTTAAAAAACAACTTATTCACGATTCAATAAATTACAGCTCTTTCCTGAGAAGCCAAATCCACCCTTTGGTTTTAAGAGCGTAATTGTGTTATTTATTATGATATACATTAATTATGATTGTAATCAATAAATTTAATATTTGTGGATTTTTTTGATCAGCTATTAAATTTTTTATGTAATCTAATTTAATAAAACTAATTTTAAGGAATTCCAGAACAAAAACTTTATCCCCTTTATTAATGTAATTTATAAAAAAGGAAAATGTCAAATTTTAAAAAGAGATTGGCCAGATTGATAACATCTGTATATATGTATAGCCATTTAGCATATGTTTTAATGCTATTTCTTTGAGCACCTGAATGTCACATGAGCTTTTCAAACAAATATCAAATGACATTAGTTTTTATTTTGGAAATAAAAGAACTAATAAAAAAGTTACACAACTTCTTCAATATATTTGTTTTAATATCTTTGTGTTGAATCAATAATGAAACCAACATTAAATTAATTTATTTCTTTTCTCCATTCTTTTTTTTAAAGTATACAATTTCAAAAAAGATTAAATCATATGGTCAACAAATGGTAACATTGGAAAGATCTTTTGACCAATACGTTGTACAGAATAATGTAATTCCCCATTGACTGAAAAGACTTATCCAATTTTTTGCTAAAACTAATCTAGGAAAAGTTTTTTTGAGATTCTTTTCTAACTTTTTTTTTCTCATATTTTGCTAGAATTAGACATTTTCTAAAGAATGTCGAAATAAGCGCAAAAAGATTACAGTCTTAAATGTTCCTACATTCTTGCTGTTTTCAAATTGCTTTTTAAGATTCTAAATCACATTCCCTTTTTAGGATTTTTTTTCCTTAAATACCTACAAAAATGTATCACATCATGAATGGTATTTTTAATGAAAATAATTAGAATTTGTTTTTAAAGGTTTTTGGAGCAAGAAAATTATGCATTATAACTATATATATATATTGCATTAGTTTTATAATTCTAATTTTTTCAATTTTTCATTTGAATAAGTAGAAACCATTAGAAATTTAGTCACTTGTATTTATGTAAATGGGTAGTAAGGGGAAAAATTAGCATAATTTTTGTTCTTAAATATCTGAGGAAAATTGTTTGCTTCGTTGTTTGTTGCTCATTAGATTCATATATGATGTATTTTGATTATGTAATATCTTTCAATTGAAAATAGATCTAACTTTGCTGTACATTTAGAAGACAATTATTGCTATTTTTAATAAGTTTACTACATTAAATATTTAATATTATATTTAAATTTTTATAATTAAATATTTAATATAAATAATATCACGAAATATTTAAATTTATTACATTGCATGTACTTTCTAGGCATTCTGTATTTGTAACACAGAATTATTAATTTATTTGAAAAATGTCAGCAAACTTTTAGATTTTTCAGTTTTTACATAATATTCTTTTCTCTAAAGAGAATGACAACGATTTTAGACCGCAGAAAATTTGCATTTTTATGTGATTTTAAATCCATACGAGAAGAAAAATTTAAATACATCTAGGATTTCCTCAAAAAAAAAAAGTCTTTGGGTGTTTGCTCTGTAAGGTAGAAGGAATAAATCAAGACTAAGTGAACCGGTGCTATTGATTTTATTTGTGTATGAATATTTTAATTCAAAGAAAAAAATGAAAATAATCTTCAAAGTTAGTAAGATCTTTGATTAATATGATAGACGGGACAAAAGTATGCTTCGAAGAGAATAAAAAGAAAATAATCTGAATATTCGAATGCAAAATGATATAAGATTTTAAAAGTATTTTAAAATTGTATTTTTAACGAAGTAACATTTAGCAATTAAAGTAATAGATTTAATCTAATAAAGAAATTTAAATTTAAATAGCTTTATTTTGTAAGGTCATACATTGATGAATTTCTATTTAAAGATTTTCTATTTTATGTAATTTTGTAAATATAGTATTTGTTTAAAATAAATAAAAAATGTGTTATAAAGTATCTAAAATTTTATGTTTGAGTCAAAATATCCTTTTTTATTCTTGTAGTTTACAATTCCAAAAAGGTTTAAATAATATGACTAACAAATGGTAACATTAGAAATATATTTTCACCAATACATTGTACAGAATAATATAATTTCCCATTGACTGAAAAGACGATTTTTGCTAAAACTAATCTAGAAAATTTACTTTGAGATTATTTTCTGACTTTTTTTATCATATCCTGTTTGAATTAGACATCATCTGAAAAATGTCGACGTAACTACGAATCGTAAATGTTACTACATTCTTGCTGCTTTCAAATTGTTTTTCAAGATTCTAAATAACATTCTTTTTTTAGGAATATATTTTTCCTTAAATACCTTCAAAAACGTATGAACGCATGAATAGTATTTACAATGAAAATAATTAGAATTTGTTTTTAAAGGTTTTTGTTGCTTTTGAAAATTATGCATTATAAAAATTATATATTGTATTAGTCTTGTAATTCTATTTTTGTTAAATAATTGCTTTTTAGCATAATTTTAATAACTAGATACCATATTAAATTTAGTTGTGGGTATTTACATAAATGAAGAAAAAAAATTTGTACAACTTTTGTTTTTAAGTATCTGAGAAATATTGATTGTTTCATTGTTTATTGTTCATTGAATTAATATATGTTGTACTTTGATCACACAAGATCCTTCGACTGAAAAAAGATGTAACTTTACTGTATATTTAGAAAACATTAATTAATATTATCAATAAGTTTAATCCATTAAATGCATTAAATATATAAATAATTATATTTAAGCATTTATGACTAAATATTGATTATAAATAATACTATTAAATATTTATATTTAATACACTTTCTAGGCATTTTTATTTGTAACAAAAAATTGTTAATTTGAAAAATGTAGCAAACTTTTAGATTTTCAGTTTTTACATAATAGCTTTTTCCCTAAAGAGAATGACAACGATTTTAGGCTGCAGAAAATTTGCATTTTTATGTGATTTTAAATCCATGCGTGGAGTAAAATTTAAATACAACTAGGAAAATATAGCAAAAAAAGTTTTGGGGTGTTTGTTCCAGAAGGTAGAAGGAATAAATCAAGACTAAGTGAACCAGTGCTATTGATTTCATATGTGTATGAATATTTTAATTCAAAGAAAAAAAAATGAAAATAATCTTTAAAGTCACCAAGATCTTTGATCAATATGATAGATGGGACAAAAGTATGCTACAAAGAGAATGAAAAGAAAATAATATGAATAAAAATATGAATAGAAAATTATATAAGATTTAAAAAAAATTAAATTGTATTTTTTAACGAAGTAACATTTAACAATTAAAGTAATAGATTTAATCTAATAAAGAAATTTAAATTTAAATAATTTGATTTAATATATCTGTACATAGATGAAATTTCTATTTAGCAAATTTCTATTTTACGAAATTTAGTAATTAATTAAAGTATTGTGTGATGGATCTAAAATCTCTGTTTGACTCCTAAAAATCGTGCGTGGCATCTCCTAAATCTTCATGTGACAGAATTCTATAGTATGGCTACGTAAATAAATAATAAGTATTCTTTGTATCGCATACTTCGCAGAATGTATATTTTAGCATGCTCCATAAATGCGTATAAATTTCATTATATTCGAAAGGTTGTAACATAATTAAAATGCATTTGATACTGTTTTTTTTCATTATACCATAATTCAATAGAATACTTTTGACTGTCCCTGTAATTTAGCTGTAACATCCGGTTTTCATAAATTTTGAAATGACCCGTCAAAGTTCTGCAACGAATATACATTTAAAATTTCAAACGATTCGGTTGTGTAGTTATTGCTTTGTTACATGCGGATGGATAGACATGCAGACTAACAGACGTATGGGCGGTATAGACAACTTAATATCATTGTCTGGTCATATTAAGTGATATGCATTTATATAACTACGAAAGGACCTAAAAAGAATTTATTATCTCTTAGAAACAGTTCGATGTAAGTTGCAATTTTTAGATGTCCTCAGTAATACGTTTCATGCAGTGTTGGAAGCAAAATGGAGTATTCTTTTAAAATATAAAGGTTTTATATTCCAAAAATTAAATTTTGGAACGTATATATATATATATATGTATATATATATATATATATATATTATCATTTTGCTGAATTAGTGTATGTAAAAGTTATAGAAGTAATAATAGTTTGGTGTATGATGAGGTAAGTATAATTTAATATCTGGTGAGGTTAATAAATTATTAGTCATTGGTCGATTTAATATTATTTTTATTTGTTTCTTCATTTATTTAAAAAAATGACAAAATTGTCACAATTTATTACTGAATGTTTTTTATTGATTTAAAACAGACGGAAAAATCCTTTTTTTTTACTATTTGTTGGAAAAGTTAATGTAAGTAAATCAATACTAAATAACCCGATAATACTGATTGTAATTGCTTATGGATAATTTAATCCTGTGGAAGATAACTTAATCCTATGGATAATTTAATCCTATGTTTAATCCTGTGGAGGATACTGAGATTTAGGGAAATACCAGTGAGAAATTTTTGGTAATAAAACCACTGGAAGTAATAAGGCACTGTTAATAAAATCTCTCAAGGGAAAAAAGAAAATTTATTCAAAATCTGAGAAAACGATCAGTTGCTCTGGAAAAAAACAAGCAATCGCCGCTATTCACATGTTTGGCGACTGTGATGTCATAATGAAAGTAAACTTAAGTCTAAAGAAATATCTACTCTAACTCAAAACTTCAACAACAACAAAAATGATTGAAAAAATTTTCAAGTTTGGAAAAAATAAATAAATAAATAAATTGAAGAATGAATATTATATACACTGTAAGATAATCGTTGATATACTTGCTTGATAAATGATTTTTTTCATTTATTAAGGATTCTTAAAAGACAATTTATGCTGTTAAAGGATTTATTTAATGATTAAAACTAAGCAGTTCCTTGATTTTTTAATTGATATACAATGCCAGAATAAAATCTTAGATATCTTTTTTATTTTTGAGACATACATATCAGATTATATTATACAACATATTTTTGGGCACATACTTGTGTCTGAAAATAATTTTCCATATTATCCAACAAAGTTAACAATCACTAAAAAATAACGTAATGTAAATGTTTGGAAGAAATTTCGACCTTTAACATTGAAAGATAGAATATTCATAATTTTATTAAAGAGGGTCATTCAAGAAATTGTTTCTTTATAAGCAAGTAAAATTTGCATAGGGCTGATTCCATGGGTTCTGTAGTTTAAGTCACATAACTTATTAATTGCTATGCTTGTTAGCAATCGTTATTTTCGAAAAGTCTGCTTGGCCTTATTCAATTAATGAGAATGTGCCAATAAAATTAATCACATTTTTTTTGCTCTATAATACTGGTAGCCAAAATCGTAACCTGTGACTTACACTACAATTACTCATGGAAATAGCCATAGTAATTTTGTATTTGATCTATATTTTCTTTTTGTTCAAAACATTTTCTCAAAGTTAATAGAATAATCTTATACCAGAGCTAATTTTAGTAATTTCTCAAAGTATCCAGAAATTTCTAAAAATTTCTGTACATTTTCAAAATATTGAGAAAAAATAAAAGTAAAATGTCTTTTAAAATTTTCACGATATTTGCTTTCGATTTTTCTTCTTTACCGAAGACTTTATACATTTATGACTGAACTTTAAACCTTTCTTTCCCATGAAATGAAGTTTAAATTAAAAAAAATTCAATGAAAATTGTAAAAATACGAAAGGCTTTATAAAAAAGATTATAATAAATAAAGATATACGATAAGTTCATCTGTAAGACATACATAAGTCCTTTATAAAGCTTACACTTTGCTTCAAGTGTGTGATACGCTAGAAATATTTTAATCAATATTTTTATGATTCAGTGATAATCAACGACGAAATCTCATCAAAATCATCTTGCAAGTTATTTGAAGCTTGTAAATATGCCGGACGAAATAGCTGCTTTAATTAAAACTTACACGGGAATTTATTCTAGAAAAAGGCATTATAATTAGTTTATTGATTTTTGCATTTATTTACGGTATAATTGAGATATGGACTACGGATGGATGATGATAAAAACAAAAAATTATAGAAGTAAAAGAATTACGTCTAATGCAGATAAGCCTACTTTCTGCGGAGTTTTTTTAAAGATTTAACAGAAGATTTTTCTGCAAAAAGTTCGTGGGTGTAGAAAAATCACTTCTTCTGTATTTCAATGAAACCAAGTAGCATAAGAAAGAGTTCATGATATTGTAGGTAATTATAGTTTACATAATTTTAACAAAGTAAAAAAATACATATATAAGTTGAAAATGTACTTTAAAACGTATTTATTTATAATTGTAGTTTTCTACTTTTTTTTTGTTTTGTTGTTTTGAATTAAGTGTATCTTTTGTCAAAATGTCTTTTTAAGAATTATCAGTTCAGAATGAGTTTGAGATTTTGAAACACAATGGTTTTTAGAAAGCAAACTGACAAGATGCTATAAGATAGGCATTGAAAATCAGAGTAGATTAATCTCGTGGCAATTTCGTTAAGAAAACATTTGTCAGATTCTATTACTCCAGTTGTGAGAGCCCTGGAGGAGGCAAAGTTTCGTCAGTAAGCATATGGTGAATTAGTTGGTAGTTGCAGAGTGACAGTTAATTTGGCAGTTGCATCAGGAAATATGATCCACTTTTGCACTAGAAATTTGATATCCAAGTTGCATCGTATTATCTTTTAAACTGACTCTATCTTCTGTATACACTGTAAAACATTTGTGGTAACGTTACTCCATAAAATTGGTGGCAGCTACTATTTACACTTCATTGAGTATTTTTTTACTTACATAATGGTGTAATAAAAACATGCATTACTGGTGTAACATTGCAATGTTACACCGATTATATCAGTTAAAATACTCCACCAAATTGGAGGCAGCAAGGCTGCCACCAGTTTTATGGAGTAACGTTACACAAATGTTTTACAGTGTAGAGTTTCCAATTTTTTTAAAATTCTTTATGCGGCCTTTAGAGAGTATGGCATTACAATGTTTTGATACTTCAAGCTCATTTTACACAAAAATGCATGCTATCCCACTTTCGTTCTCGACTATCAACTCATATATCAACTAGATTTATAATTATCATTGTGCTTTAATTTAAAACGTTGATTAAATTAAAGTAGCTGGAAATGATTAATCATGCTTTTAAGTTAAAGTGTATATATATTTATTTATATATATATATTTAATTTTTAGCTTAAACTTAAAAATTAACTCATCCACCAGATTACAGAAACGTTCAAATTTTATATTTTATTTAGTAATTTAAAAAAATGTACGAAAAATGTGCTTTATATCATTTTATTATGTTTCAGTTATAAAACATTTTGCATGGAAAGTTAAGTTTTTAATATAAAAAAATAAACATATATTTTTTTTTAATTGAGATATAAGAAATGTGTTACAAAAAAGATCAGAATGATAAAAGACACACACTATTTCGTGTGTTCCTTATTAATTCTTTCACTTACTTTGGAAGTGAATGTTACACTAGAATTATTTTAATCAATATTTTTATGATCCAGTGATAATCAACGACGAAATAACATCAAAATCAGTTTTTTCGATGTTGAAAGCTTGTAAATATGCTGCTATAATTAAACTTTACACATGAAATTGTCTCTAGAAAAAAGGCATTTTAATTAGTTTATTGATTTTTGCATTCATTTAAAGTTATGTAATATAAACTCGTGCTGGTTAAAGTTGAAAAAAATACAATTTTATTGTGCCTGAAGAATAATGTCTAAAAGAGATCATTTAATATTCTACAAAAGAAAAAATCTTAATGGGAAACGGGCAATTTTCAGTGAAAATTTATTGAAATTTTTTACAAGAATAAGCTGAAAATTAAAGGCAAATTGTAATTGTGCAGATGATCATTAATTTTACATTAAATGACATTTACTTTCACAAAACAAAAACGTTTTCAAATTGCGATTTTCCAAATTTATTTCTTCATACCTCTTTTTTTTCTTTTTTACGCATTAGAGAGATTCTTATGGATTTTGTTTACCGAAAAAGTAGGGTGTGATATATTGTAAAAGCAGTAAAATGAAGAGAGTGCTTTTTTTAATAGAGCTTGTTGTGGATTTAATATAAGGTTTCCTGGCTTAATAACGCCCCTTTAAGTTCCTACCAATTTCCATGGCTTAATTTTAGAGTTTTGTTTCTAAAACAAATGTAGGATTTGATATAGATATTTATGCATGAAATGTAATGGCATGATTTTTTGACGAATGCTATTCGGCGCTATTACCCACCTATGTGGTAATAACGCAATGTAAACAAAACTATAAAATACAAAGCAATAATGGCATGAAAATTGCCCAGTTCTAAAGATACAAACTCTACAGCCCTAGAAACTGACAAATATGAAAAAAAAATAGCAGCACTTAGGTTTCACATAGGCATTTATAAGAATGTTTTCTCCTCTTTGGTTTTCAACAATGACAGTAATGTCCTCGCGTGCATAAAATAAAATATAAATCGTCTTTGGATATAATTCTGGCTCTAAAAAGAATCAGCCGAAGTAATTACACTAGTGGATGACGTTATTATCCCAGTACACTTATTGTTCCATACATTTTAAACTACATATTGACTCCTGAACACAACCAATATCTTCCACAACATTTTGAAAGTACATTTTATGCACGTAATAAACAAAGTATTTTCTATTAAATATATGTAGCCTTCAGATCACAGAACTCATCTCTCAAAATTTAGAACTAGGTTTGATTTTTACGTGCTTCTTCCATCAATAAGGTATATAATTGACTTTTAACAAATGTTTATAATTCAGATTGTCCAGAGTCCTTTTGCGCAGACCCCGTAGGTGCCATATCCTTGATTCTTTCATATTTACGTTTAATATTTGCATTTAGAGTTATTTCGCAGCCTGGCGTTTTAACCCCAACACACTTTACATAGTGGATTTAGTATTCTCAAATATTCCTCATTATTTTCTTTTACTTATCATGGATGAGAAAAAAGTATGCTGTATCTATTGCATGCATTGACCATTCTTTTTTTATGATTCTTTATGATTTTATGAATTGTACATATGCATATCGTGAGATGTCCATATGTTTACACAGTTTAAAATCTGCAGCATTTGCTGCAAACTCACTCCAATGTTTGTATAGAATATATCTATTCCACCAATGAAAATGTCTCTTATAGTGAAGCAAGCATTTTGCATACAAGCGTCGGAGTGAGTAAATGCTGCAGATATATTGCAGTGTACTATATGAATGTCTCACATAATGCATATATGTATCACGAAAGATGTAAGATGCAAAAGTATGTAAATCGCATAAGCATTTTAGATAACTAAAAATCTAAAAAATGTCTGATAATTTGAACTAATTTTTGTAAATAAAATTTGCTAACTCCTTCTATAAATCCAATTTTGCTTTATATTCTGTTCACATTTTTACCTCACCTGTTTTGTTTTTAAATTTCTTTATTGATTATAATTTCAAAATGACGTTGTGTTTTTCAGAAAAAGAAACATTTTCAGATATAACCAAAAAAAGGGGGGGTTACGAGAAACATTATTGCGTTTAGTCAATAAACTACTTTTTTGTTAATATTTTATTTTTTTTAAATCCATGGCAGCTGCAGATGATCAATCATAATCTGAAGTTAGTTGTAATTGTTTGTTATACAACTTTTATTTAGAACCAAGCAGAAAATTGAAGATTAACAGAAATGCTCAAAATAAATGTCAAATATAATAATTAAGTTATTTTTACTAACTATGTTTTCAGTGTTTCGTTGGCTAATTTTAAGAATCATTACTATAAGTATTTTCGTATGCTAATTTTTGTCTAATTAATTTCCAGAATAAGTTTTCATAAAATAATGCAAAAAATAGTATTAGCTGTTAAAAAGAGGTGTTATTTACAATATGAAAATTTACTGTAATCACGAACGGTAATGTTCGATAACCTCTTCCAAGTGACCAATTATTCTGAAAAGCATTCCTTTTCCTTTGGAAACATCAGAAAATTATTTATTTTCGAAATAAAAAAAAGGATTAATAAAAATTAATTTTTGTTAATTTTCGGAAACGTTTTCGAATAGCTTTTACAATGCATTAATCAGTCCGGAAAATCATTTTATCGGATGATATTAGATCTCAACGAAACATTGCCAGCTACATAAATGAAATTGTGAAAGCAATTGTAATAAAAAAACGTCAATTTTAATGTTATTGTTAGTGCTATTAACCCTATATATTTTCTAGTTAAAATGTTTGCTGAGCATGAAAATATTTACTTGAAATCTCATAGCATCCGAAATTTTTTTTCCGGGTAACAGGAACTGATTGATACGCTATAAAACTACTTGGAAACGTTTTCGAAAACTACAGGAAGCAAAAAGAAATGTATTTTTAAAAATAGTTCTTTAAGTTTCAAACATAAATTCTTTTGTGAGGTTTCTAAAAAATAAAGGAATGCTTTTCGTAATCTTAGGTGACTCGAAAGAGATTATTTTATAGTTTCGTCCGTGATAATAGTACATTTGTGTAAAATAAGAAAGATCTGTCTTTTTTTTTACAGTGTATTTAAAGGCCTTGCAAACCTTTCTTTACTGTAATTCCACTTATGCATTGACATTATAATTATATAGCTTGTGCTTAAAAATAAACTCCATGCATTTTAATAAACAAATTGTCATGAAAAAATTGAAATTGTCATTCGATTAGGATTCGTATTTTGCAATTTATTTTGCAAAAAATCGTTTAGACGACTTTCAGATGAACTGAGATTGTAATAAACTTCAATTTCCATAATAATAAACTCAATTTCCGTAAGAAATCCTATTTTTATAGAAAATTTTGATTTTTTTAATAAATGGTCAGATAGTTTAAGATACATAAAAACGTTAGAACTCCTAGTATTCATTTCTATTTCAATAGCTGACAAAACAAACTGCAAAGGGAAAAATTTTATAAGGATAATCATCACACAAAGCATCTTTTAAACACTTTGTGGAATGAGTTGTAATTTTGGTCGGTATATTTAAATTCTTCTTGATATCGATTTCCCTTAAAATTTAAATATATTATAATACACAATTTTCCCTATCCTAATTTTATAATATATAAATTAGTTAAATTAATATTAGCTACAATATGCATAGTGAATTTTGAATATTTCAACAAAAAACCCTTTCTAGAGGCTTTAAATATTCAAATCCAAAATTCTAGCTTATTCCACTAAGGGAAATTAAAATTACGATTAAGCAAAGATAAAATAATTGCAGTTTGTTACCGCAGTTTATTTAAACAGTAGAAATTTCAAATTTTGCGTCTGCTTGGTGCCTAAATACTTCAAAAAAGAACTTTCAGTTTTGTATTCGATGTTAAATTTACCAAAAAGTCTTCACATAATGTTGAAATTGGGCATTTGTATTGAAGGTTTTTAAGTCTGGTACATTTTGTAAATATTGGCGACCATTAAGCAAAATGTAGGTCTGATGTCACGTAGTGCGCTAATATTAATCGACAGTACCAGTCACATTTTCATATTTGCATTGAAATTTTCAAATTTTTCTACAATTTCTAAATCAATAAGGCTTAGTTTTTCGAACATAAATCGAAAGAATATATAATTCCTATTTGGATGTCTGTCTTTCTATTTCTCTGTGATAATATTGTAATTAAAATGTATGGGATGCATCTTTTTTTACACAGATTGCATGTATTATTAATAATTTTTATTTCTTTTTTATTATCAATTCACAAGATGGATAAATTATGATTCTCTGAAGTGGTGTGATTTTATTAAAAATTACGAATGTTCGAAAACGATCATTCATAATCTAAAGCGATTTTTTTCAGTTTTCACTTTTAATTTTCTGGAAAGATAAATAATGTTTAGAATAATAGAGATATTTAAAATGCTGTTAAATTTAGCAGTTAAAATTTTTACTATCGGTATGTATTCCAATTTCATTGATCCATAAATTTAAACTTGTATTAGAATTTTTTCTTTATTGGCAAAGTTATTTGTGTATTACTCTGTTAACATTACCGATTCATTCTTATTGTCAATGGCTTTCTTTTTAAAATATCCATTCATAAGATTTTATTATACTGGAAAAGTTCTTGTTTTATACGTTGTCATTATTTCGCATTATAAGCAAAGATTTAATATAAGTATCACTCTAAACTAGTTCTCTTTATTCGGAAAATGCAGCCGTGAATAATATAGAAGCCTCCTATTCCTTTCACAACGTCTACTTTAAAATTCACGCAATTCATAATTTTTGCTGCACATATTTTAGTGTAATTCTAGGTATTATCTACACTTACACATTTTTGCGAGTTTATGAACTGATATCAACTTGCAGACTTAATTCCATACGCTAAATACACTTAAAAAGGTAATTTTTTTGTACGAAATGTGTAATTTTTATGACAAGTGGGTGATTTTAGAAATTTAAGCATTTACTTGTGTGTATATCTTTATGTGTAAATTACAATAACACACCAAATCCTGTAAATTCAGTCATTTTTTATGATTAACATACTTATTTAAATTTTTCAATAGATAACAAAATATACACTTAGTTTTATAATTTAAAATTCCCATAAAAACAGATAAAACTTTGGAAGAAATGTGTAATTTTAGAAATTTACAAATATAGATATGTAAATCTGACTAATTTATACATTTAGATTTTATAGTGTTGTAGTTAATATTTTTTAACCTTTCTGTATATATTCCAAGTTCCATTGATCCATAAATTTCAACTTGTCATAGAGTTTTTTCTTTATTGGCGAAATTTTTTATGTATAATCCGTTCACTCTTATTTGCAATGCTTTTCTTTTATAATTTAAAACCATCCTTTCATAGTATTTTGTTATATTGACAAAGTTCTTGTTTTATACAATCGCATTATTTCTCTTTATTACCAAAGATTTTAAATAACTATCATTTTAATTAGTTTTCTTTATTCGAAAATGTCTTTCATTTTATTATCAAAGAACAGCTAATTACGTTTTCAAAATAGTTTACTTTTCGAAACGCTAATTTTGAGAATGAAATGATTATTTTCTTCAGGAGACAAGAAGAGAGTTAATAACATCAGTATCACTTTCGCAGAGCATTATAGTTTTTTTAAACCTCTATATCTGGAAATTAACAAATGTGCCAAATTGGGAACATAAGTTTTAAAAAAGCCGTTAAAAATTAAATTGATCAAAATTTACTTGAAAAAATTAGCAGACATAGTAAATATATGTCTATATTTTTTTTAATAAAAAGTACATTATTATCATTAATGAGGAAACATACAGAAAATCATAAAAATGACCAATGACCGCTGGAAAATGATCAGTCATAAAAAGGATTTTTCGAAATAGATTTTTCGAATTAGATAATTTAATTTTTTGAAATAGAAGTTACGTTCCTATCATTTATGTGGAAATGCACAGAAAGTCATAAAAATGACCAATAACCACTGGAAAATGATCGACAGAAGAGACCAATGTTCCCAATTGGGAATATTCTAAAAATTATATATATAAAAAAATTACACCATATTAATGATTAACATCCCTTAACTAAAGCGTTAAAGTCATAACGTGCAGAAAAAAAATTTAAGCATTGCCTGGATCTGAATTTGGCCTGTAAAAGGTTAATAAATCATAATATAAATCAATTCCTCATTACCGATTTAACATAAGGATAGTTATTAATGAAAAATTAGGAACTTTCTTTTCGTGCCAGGATGAATTTGAAGTACTGTAATACTGAAAATGTTTAGAAATAATATTGTTTTTATAAAAACAACGAGTTTTGCAGATAATATATCTGGAAAATCTCTTAATTATATTTAGAAGTTTAATTAATGTTCTATATTTTTTTAATAGGTAAATACTCTATTTATTATTCGCTATGTTCATTTGTTCAAAAAAAAATGTTTCCTTCTTTTAAGACTATTTTACAAAACAAAAGCGTTTTCTAATTGTGCCATTAGTAATTCTAAAGTTATGTTTACATGAATTATTTGATTTTAATTAAAAAACATGCATTTCAAAACTTCAATTATAATCTAACGTGAATTTAATCTAAATGCAGACTTTTGTTCCTTATTTGCAATGTTTTAAACAGAAGCTCATTTTTATATTTATTTAGAAACGTTTGAATCACGAAATTATATTCAAGATATACTCATATTATTTATACTAATTCTTTTCGAAATTTTCTTTTAATTATTTTTCACGTTACTACTCATTTTATTTCTATTTTTGGTAAAAAGTAATGATTTTGCAATTGATAGTTTCCAGAAAAGGCTCATGTTTGAATAAATTTCCTATTCTTCGAGATGCTTTAGAACTGTCAATACATTTCTGGAATATACATGAAATAACTTAAAATTTATGAAAAAGAATTTATAGCTGAAGTTTATTTAATCTTTAAATTGGTATTATCTGCTTTGAACGTTTAAATTTTATATTACCCAACTATTTTGCTGAGAATTTTTTTTTTTTTTTTTTTTTTTTTTTTGCGTTGTAACATTTTAATTATATTTTCAGTATCATGTCTCTGTAGAATCATATGTTACAATTTCTTTTTTGTATAACTTTTTGTGCAATATTCCACATTTAAATTATGTAAAAAAATAGAGATTTGTTATCAGTTTGAAATTTATATTGTTTACTTCTTGGTAGTGTAAAAAATCCATTTGTCTTTTAATTATATTAGCCTATTATGGATCTTCCTATTATGTTTGCCTTAAAATCTTTATAGTCCGTTAAATTTCTTAATTTGATTTGATGATTTAAATTAAATATCTTCTTTTCCAGCATATTTGTCTTTTGGCCCATTGTGAAAGCGTTAGATTAGGTGACGGTAACATTTTCCCAGTGTTATGCCGAATCCATGACAAAAAAGTATGATTTGGGTGCCAATCTTTTGATTATTTCTGTATATTTTAAGTACATTAAGTTGTTACTTATTATTTTATGTTAACCATAGTTATTAAAGCTTTATAAATGTTACTGTAGAAATTATTGATGCAACATGCGCACAATTACCGTTGATTACGTATAATTGCTAGCAGTTTTCAAAAGCTTGATTATTGAAAGAGAATCTACTAATCCGAAACAATTTCAATAATAAAAATAAAAAATAATATTGCACAATTAAACTGATGGCATCGAGCTCACGGGCTACGCATTCTAATTGTATATTACATTCTTATATTTCCAAGGAATAATGCCCGTCAAAAAACACATTAAGGACGGAAATAGTCTCCCCATTTCCCCTCTTTATACTTAATCAGTGAACCCCCAAAACTAATTCACAGGGATGCACTTTATCATATAGTAATCCTATATCCATAATTCGAAGCAAATAGGATAATTCTCCATAAAACCCATTTACATAATTTTAAATGAGTTACCCCCTCCTTTATACTTAATCCTTAAACCTCTAAAACAACTCAGAGATTCGACTTATCAGAAAGAACCTAAGTACAAAATTTATAGAAAATCGGATAATTCTGCATAAAAACAAATTTATCTAATTTAAGGGGGGAGGTAATCGCCCTTACCCCCTTTTATACTTAACAAAAGAACCCCACAAATAATCAGGGAAGCATCTTATCACTTTGAATCTGTGTCAAAAAAATGAAACAAATTCGTTCATTTTGCAAGAAAAAAAATTACCTAAATTAATAGGAGTAATCCCACCGATCCCCCTTTCTAATTATTCAAATAATTCCCAAAACAAATCAGGGAAGTGCTTTATTAGATTGAACTTATATCCAAAATTTAAAACGAATGGATAAATACTGCGTGAAAAACCCATTAACCTAAATTAAGAGAGGTTATCCCTCATCTCCTCCTTTATACTTATCTAATAAACATCCAATACCAACACGGAGACTTCTCATCAGATTGATCATATTTCCAAAATTTGAATGAAATCTGATAATTCTGCATCAAAAACCCATTTATCTAAACTAAAAGCGGAGGTTAGCTACCCCCGTCTCCCTGTTAGACTTATCTTATGAACTCTCAAAGCTCATCATGGAGATGCCCTCATCAGAATTATCTTATATCTAAAATTTGAATGAAATCTGATAATTCTTTATGAAAAACTCGTTTGACTAAATGAAGGGTGGGCGATTAGTCTCCGATCGATCTTTCTCCTTATACTTATACTATGAATTCTCAAGACTAATCATAGAAACGTCTCATGAGAAGGATTCTGTACCTCAAATTTGAATGAAATCTGATAACTCTGCATGAAAAATCCATTTTTATAAATTAAGGGAGAGGTACTGACCCTCATTCTCTTTCTTATACTTATCGAATGAATTCCCAAACCTAATCAGTGAAGCACTTTATCTGAATAAACCTATATCGAAAAATTCGAGTAAATCGGATATTTTTATCATGAGTTATCGGGTTATGTACATAAGTACAGAACGGGCGGCCACATAAGCTGTCAGGTTTTGATAGCCTGTGTGTTAAAAAGGAATGAGGATAAAGGAATAATAGTTTTATCATTATTCTAAACTACTGAAAAATAAAAGATGTTGGTCTAACAATAAAACGAGGAAAAGTAAAAAGTTTCAGAATAGACGAAACTAACTGAAAAACAGGAAACGAAAATCAAGGATTATAGCAATGTGAATTTAACATTCGTATCACTGAAAGCAGATACATCTACATTCTTAAGTATGAAATGAGCGAAATGATTGGACGTTTGTTCAGATTATGAGCCTAATCGAGTATTTTTAAAGAAATACAAGCAACTTAAATGTGATTATTTTTATGCAACTTAATGCAACAATTTTAATGCAACTTAAATGTGATTATTATAACATTCGTATCACTGAAAACAGACACATCTACATTCTTAAGTGTGAAATGAGCGAAATGATTGGACGTTTGTTCAGATTATGAGCCTAATCGAGTATTTTAAAAGAAATATAAGCAACTTTGTGATTATTTTCAACGCTTCAAATGATGAAATTTCTCAAAACTTTTATCATAAGGAATTTTCGCATAATTTATACTTGCATAAGCTGGTATTTTTTACCATGCCAGTGAGTAGCATTTGTTTTTAAAAAAATATATTATTATGTCTAGTCAGTCTGTTTTTTTAAATTAATAAGGGTTGAGGACTATTTACTTCACTATGTAGACTGTGTCTTTGTGGCCACGAACAATTAATGTAACAATAACAATAACGAGAAAACTCATAGTAATCTGCAAGGAGACTTGTGCGTCATACATTATAAACAACAGAAACATCAATCACTATTTAGGAAAGTTATATTTATTATGAGGACCAGAAAACATCGTCTCCAGCAAATTCTTAAAAGGATAAACACTATGATAGGACTAAGTGTGCTTTCCACTCGTAAACTATGTATGAGACATTCGTGTTTTATTTTGTTTTATAATTTAATAATGGTTTTTTTTTTTTTTTTTTTTTTTTTTTTTTTTAAATAGAACAACAGCTTTTGTTATTACATGTTTTAATTTAACAAATAATGTTCTTTAAAACTTAAACAATTAAAGTTTTACAAAAAAGTATATGTATATACAAAGAAATTAATATTATTTTACAAAATTGATATACATTCTTATACAGATCCTAACGGTTTTTAGTAAATGACTTCAAATGTTACAATTTGGGAATTTTAACAGTGTTTTTGGTTTAAATAAAACTATCGTTTATCAGCTATCAGTGTTTATACATTTAGATGTCTTAATAATAATTACTTAACTTAAACATTTAAAGAAAACTGCATTCATCTAAAATTGTACCTTCTAATTTTGTTTTAAATATACCTTTGTGGAAAGTTTAATACAAACAACCTAAAAGTATCTTTTCCAAACTTCATTAGTTAATTCAAAAGTAAAGTTGAAATCTTTCTTTTCTTGAACGTCAGGTGCAAATAATCTCAACGGCTTTTATTTTCTTTCATTCGGAATAAAAAAGTTAAATTCTCTTGTGACAAAGCGTTCTTTTTCTTTAAAAGAGCAGTTGTCCGGAAAATGAAAATTAAAGTCTGCCAGTTTAATTCTATTTATTTAGATTTATCGCGACTTTTAAGGTCGGATACCTTTGGGGTCTTTAAACTGTTTTAATTCATAAAACACAAAATTTGAAATAATAATTTTGAATTTCTGAGTTTGCCTGTAGAAATTATGGGAGAAATTTAGTTTTAGGCAACGGCCATTTTTGGAAATATTGATGTAGCATGAATGATTTCAGGGAGGATTTGTGGAAGGAAGTAGCCCAAAAAATTATTATTGTAAGAAGCTCGCTTATATACTTCTCTCGTTCTGAAATCCTTACACATGTCACCATGTCCAGATAGCGTGGGTTTTGCACCGTCAAACACTGAACTAATTTGTCATTTTATGTATAGCGCCCTAATAACTGTGACAATTAATTTAACTTTCTCATTTTAACAATTAATTATGCAAAAGATTCTTTATGGCGATTCATAACAATCTAAATAATAGTCTATTTCCTTAAATATTGCAATTAGACAACATACTTGGTAGCATTTAAAATAATATCCAATAGTTTAAGAAATAACTCGTTCGATAAACTTAATTTGAATAGAAAAACTACCTCAAGATATGTAAATACATTAATTGAATAATGTCAAAAAATGTAATTTGGTGGGTATTTTAATATAGTCTTAGTAACATTTATTTTCGAATTAAATAAAATATCATATTTTCAATCGGTATTTAGGAAAGATTTAAAAGCATTGTAATAACTATGGGCCACAAAATTTTAACTATGAAGCTTAATTTTAGTTATTATCACACCCTCTCAGTTATATGGATGAACAAACATAAACAAGCTTTAAAATAGATTAACCTAGGAATATATCGCATGCAAAACTTCCGTTTTACTGAAAGCAACAGAAAGGCAGCTATGTTGCAAGATTTTTTTAGTGTATATAAAAAATAAAACTAATAAATAAGAATTGATAAACTTACTTTAAATTCAGAACAATCCAAGCGCAGCAGACACCGAACCAGCATCGATTACTGCTTTAATTCTTCTCTAAAAGCTGCCACATTGATATGCGCAGAAATCTGTGTTTTGATTGGCTGCTAAGTTGCACCATGTTTTGGAGTAAGTATAGGCATATATCGGCGTTTATCAAAGTTACATCATAAAATGGAGTTTTCAAAAAATAAGAAGTACCATATTTTGGCTTTCCTCTATATTTTGTTCCATAAATTGGTTCAACATTGAACGAAAATTTTTAACAATGTATTTAAGGAAATATTGTTTAATTTCCTTAATATTGCATAATTTGAGTTGTAAAGTTTCATTTAAAAAAAATGAAAAAATTAATGACATAAGTTGGGACTCCATATGAGGTCTTTTTGAGAAAATTCAAATTCTAAATTTTTATGCTGTCCTCATAGATTAAAATATCCATTTAGAATTTTTTTTATCCTTTCCTTAATTAAACACACATATACAGGGGTTGGACAAAAATATGGAAACACCTTAAGAAAAGCACGTTTCCTTGCCTAATATGGTGTAGGGTACCCGTTGTTATTCAAGACAGTTTCCAGTCTTCTCGGAATGGATAAATACAGTTTCTGTATGTTTGCCAAGGGAATATTATACCATTCTTCTTGCAAAATGGTGGCAAGTTCAGATAATGATGTTGGCGGTGAATAGCGAGAACGCACTTTCCGCTCCAATGTAGACCACAAAGGTTCGATAATATTCAGGTCTAGTGACTGTGGTGGCTAGGGGAGATGTGACAATTCATCCTCTTGCTCAGAAAACCAGTCCTGGACAATGTGAGCTGTGTCAACGGGGGCGTTGTCGTCTTTTAAAATACCATCACCATTGAGGAACAAAGTTTGTACCACTGGATGGACTTGATCGGCCAAAATGTTCACATAAGTCTGAACAGTAATACGCCCTGACAGAGTTATCATGGGGCCAGAAGAGAACCACGATATGACTGCCCAAACCATCACCGAACCCCCGCCATGTTTCACTCTTGCCAACAAGTAGTCTGTATTATAGGCTTGAGATGGCGTTCTCCAGACATAAACTCGGCCAGAAATGGAAAACAATGTGAAAGAAGACTCATCAGACCACATTACTCTCTTCCACTGCTTTATAGTCCAGGCTTTATGAGTTAAACACCACTTTTTCCTGTTACGGGCATTAGCATCACTGATGAGTTGCTTTTCAATTGCAGCACGGCCAGCAATTCCCTGTTTATGAAGCTCCCTTCTAATTGTTTTGGTACTCACAGGATTTGGTAACACGACATTCATTTCAGCTGTAACTTTTGCAGCTGTGGTCTTCTTATTTTTCGTGATAATCCTTCTTAATGATCGTCTGTCAAAATCACTCAGCACACACTTTCGTCTGCGCTGTGATTTAGCGAATGATGTTTTTCCGCATTTTAAATGTGCGGAATAAATCATCGACACAGTACCTCTTGAAACAAAAAATACCTCGGCTACATTGCTTACGGAAGCACCCACCATACAAGCGTCAACAGTTTGGCCGCGTTCGAATTCTGTTAACTCTGACATAATGCAATGACAACCTCACATAACAGTGCTCCAACAATGACTGAATGGTGCAGCGATTTTAGGAAGTTGTGTACGTGACGTCAGTAGGCGAAAACGCCAACATATATCTACATAGTTTATTAAAACCAATCTTTCTTTTCAAACATGCATTTCAAAAGGTGTTTCCATATTTTTGTCCAACCCCTGTACACACCATACACACACAATAATATCGTGATATCTGCAAAATTGTACGTTATTATAAGTCGATTTACAGCCGTGACGCGGCTCTAGATATAAACAGAAGTTTATAGATTTTACGTTTAACCTGTTTTCAAAATATGTTAGACATCTGCATTAGAGGTCTGTACAAATCGAAATATCCAGTCTGGATTCCGATCGGACCCTCTCCCCCTCTAAAAAAATGAAGGTCGGTCCGGTCTGTAAAAAAATGTAAAAAATAAAAATCAATCTTAGCCTGAACACAGTCCGTCATGACTGAATTACTACAAATTATAGTTTATACATCGATGTGACTAAAAATTGTTTAGTGGGAAAAAGTTCCAATCGAAAATATTTACTATATCTTTTCTATTTTTCATGTTTATAATCTTCATTTTTAAATAAGCACCAAAAATTATGATATATATATATGTATGTATGTCTTACGAATCTCCAATACTATTACATACAAATAGAGAATATACATTTTTCACTTACAATTTCAGTATCGTTAACCAATATTTTAAACATTGATAACTTTGAAAAATGCTATACAGTAAAATCTTCTAAGGTGAAATAAAATAGGAAAAAAATGCGTTATAGTTAAGTTCTCTTTATAGGAGGTTTAAATGTAGTATTAGTCCTTTTTCATAAATTATTTTATTCCTTTGCATCGATCAACACATTTTCCGTTTAAGCCAGAATTCCGTCATTGGCAGGTCCTTCTTCATTGTTTTTACGTACATTTTCCTTTAAATCTACTATTTTTTTAAAAACAATTTTTAATTTTTAATTACAAAATAATGCTGATTTAAAAATATATGCATTTTTAGTAAAATTTTTGGGCTGAAACAAATTTTACTGATTTTTGTACTTATCAGGTTACTCCTATACAATGATTTTAAACGGGTTGGATTGAGACTGGGATTGATAATTTTGCCTGAAGAATGTCAGTTCCCGTTCATTATGAAAAAATACGTTAGGCCCGGCCAAATCTTTAGAAAAAAGTAAAGTCCTCACTCATGGATATTAAAATAATACAGAAATAAGGTAAAAAGAACAATTCTAAATTAAATCGGGCGTTTAAGCTAAACAAAGGAGTTCCTTACGAATCTTTTCTAAAATACATTTAAATATTTTATTAGGAGCAAATCTCTGTTTAAACCTCCGGACGCGTTTTTCTGGATCATTTTTTTCATCTTTTATCGTTTTTAAATTATTGTAAATTAATGATTGTTAAAGTAAAAAAGGTGCGAACTAAGAGCATGACATTTTTTATTATTTTTCATTAATTTTATTTCAATAAATATTTTTAAAAATATTAACTTTTGAAAATATGATTCTTTTAAAAATAAGTTACATATGTTTTATTTATATTTGAAATAGTTTTTTATTAATATTTAATAAAAGAAAATTAAAAATTATGTTTTCTATTCTTAATTAAATAAAATATTTTGAAATTCGAAAAATAATGTTTCGAGCTGTAATGATTTTATATTACCATATATATTATGTAAGTGAATATTTATACATTGCTTAAAGATGCGTAAAATACAATATAGTATAATTTAAAAATACATTAAAGTCCTTTTGAATGATTTTATATTATGTTTATATTATATGCGCATATTTAATCAATATATGTACATTTACTTGCATTTTTATAAATTAATCAAGGTAAATTTTGCCCTGAATTTTAACTTTTTATTGAAAAAATTAACTATTTTTAGCTATGTAAAAACTTTATGAGAAATTTTAGGTTTTGAAGTTGTTTACAAATTACATGATTAAACATTACAGAAAAATAAAAAATAAAAATATTCTATATAATTTTACAACACCTAAAATAACATACTTTCTTTAATTACATACATTTAACTTTGTGTCTAATTCCTTAAAACCTGATAAGTTTAAACTAGCATATCCAGTGTTGATTTTAGGGGGTGTCCCGGGGGGGGGGAATTCTATTCCGGGAGCAATGAGAGGTTCCCCCTGTAATGACTGATGGTGTGTTTTTTTGTTTGTTTCATTTATCGGCGCCGCTCTTTAGCCACGTGACGAGCGGACGGAGAGAAAGTTGGGAGAGGAAGGGGTACGAACACAGAGAGAGGTGTGTGCCGAGGTAATAGGTAGACCTGCGAATGTTTTGACGCAGGTGAAAAGATTTTAAAAATATTCTCCCATTGGAATATGGGTGTTCTACGGGCACGGTGTTTATTTTTTATTGAAAGTAGAGTTGTGTAGAAGTTGTGAGAATGTGTAATCCGGAACTTTATATTTAATTGTTTGTGTTTTTCAAGTCTTGCTGTTTTAGTCCCTTTTTTGTGTTCCATGTGTTAAATAAACTTTTGTTTTCGTCAAGCTGGATTCTTTTGGATTATTTCGACATACACAGGTGTTCCGTACTAAATTATGAAGAAATAGGAAAAGCCTATATCACACGCTCTCTTTCGAGAACCAAAGGTAAGTGGAATATTTTTTTATAGTTCTGGAAAAGATAATTTTTAGTAAAGAAGTTAATAAAGTTGAAAGATATAACTTTTGTGTATTAACTGAAGAATCATGAATATTAGATTAATGAATATGTTACAATCATTTTAAACAGATAATCGTATTAGAATTGAAAACAAGTATTGTTCTAAGTGTATTCTAGTGTATGAGTATAGTGAATTATTATAGTATTTAGTGATTATAATTATTGATAAAGATAGTAATAATTAAGAAAAAGAATATGTTTACCGTTAAAGGGTTAAAGAAAGAGGACCTGGTCATTGTGGCCACAGAATTAGGCTTAAAAGTAGAGCCAGATCATAGAATAGTGGATTTAAAGGCATTAATCGAAGGGAGTGAACAATATGACAAGGATTTCGATTTCGTAAAAGAATTCCTTGTTACAACGGTATCAGACCGCATTCAAAAAGAAAAACAAGAAGCAAAGGTCCTCAAAAACGAGAAAGAATATATTAATTCTGAACAGAAAACAGCGCTGAAATTAGAAAAAACGAAACTAGAAGTTATCAAACACCAATTAGAAATAGCTAAACTGCAGTCTGAGAACAAAAATTCTGATAGTGGGGGGGATGGACAAAATCCCAAAACTAATTCGTTAGAAGCTCTAATTAAAAGCGTTAAAACTTTAACTATTGCGATTCCTACCAAACCTGAATCGTGGATTTTATTTTTTTCTTCGCTCGGAAGGGCGTTTGAATTAAAGAATGTCGCGGAAGATTTGAAAGTTGAAATACTGTTTAATTTAGTAGGGGGAAAAGCTGCGCATTTATTAGTATATGCAAATTCAGATGAAATGAAGGATTATCAAAAGGTTAAAGCTTTAATTTTAAAAGAATTTCAACCCTTCAAAATTTTCTTCCGGCAAAGAGGGCGAAAAATGAAAATCATATGCAATTCGTATCTAGGTTAAGGGCGAATTGGGATTTTTATTGCGAGCTTAGAAAGGTAAATGATTTTGAAACGCTTAATGAATTAATAGTTAGTGATAGATTAATGGACGCGTTAGACTCAGAGGCGCGAAGCTATGTCAAAATAAAACAATTAGATAATTGGTTGAAAGCGCGGGAGATTGCGGAATTATGCGATAACTGGTTTACATCAAAAGGTAGAACCTTTTCTGAGTTATATGATAAATCGACAAATTGTCGCGGTTCTGATGATTTCGGATCTGGCAAATATATTCCACCGCATCTAAGAAATAATTTTAATTTGCGTAATGATAGGAAAAAGTCTGTGTGTAAATTGTGCCGTCATATCGTTCATTTACTTTTTTGTCATAATAATAATAAAGAAAAAGACAGATCGGGAAATTCTCACTATCAAATGAAAAAGGATTCTGCCGGAAAGAATAAAGACGAAAGATTGATTGCGAAAGTGACAGCTTTATGTTTTGAAAATGACGCAATAAGTACTCAACCGTTGCAATACGATGAAATTTGGGTGGGGAAACAAAAAATAAAAACATTAATTGACAGCGCCGCTGAGATTCCTGTTATAAATTCGAATGAAATACCAGAATCATTTAAAAATAATGAAAATTCATCAATTCAGTTGATTTCAGCTTTTGGCGAGCAAATTACTGCTGATCTTTTAACATTACCGGTTTCTCTAAACATGAGTGAATCAAATTGTTTATTTAATAGTGTGACTGTATTATTTGCAGTGACAGATAAATTATGTGGTTCATGTATTATTACTCCGAAGGTTTATGAATTATTACAATCGGTGCAAATTGGAGAAAGGAAAAGATTAGCCGACAGTGTGGCACCAACAAATGAGACGAAATCGGAAAGGGGGGATGAAAATATATCGGGGGAAAAGAAAAAAGAACAAAATACGAGTGATAAAGATTTATGTTTGCGGGTTGAAAATGAATCTTTTGAAGAGAATTTGATTATTAATTGTATTGGAACGAAAAATGATTGCGAGGATTTAAATTCGAATCAGTATTCGGAAACGACCATTTACAGGGAGCAACAAAAGAATTGCGAATCTTTACAGGGGGCATTTAAAGATGCTAAAGAAGGGAAAAATGGGTTTGTTATGGTGGATAATTTACTTTATCATAGGGAAAAGGTTTCTGGAGATCAAGTCATGCAATTAGTAGTACCTAAAATTAGGAGGGAGGAAATTTTAAGGGTTGCACATGAATCAATTTTTGCGAACCATCTCGGTATAAGGAAAACGAAAGAAAGAATTCGGTATTCATTTTTTTGGCCAGGCGTGTCACGGGATGTAGAGGAGTATTGTAAATCGTGCAAGGACTGCCAATTGCGAAGCCGGGAGAGGGCCAGTGATCAGATACCGATTCTTCCGATTGAAAGACCGGAGCTCCCATTTGACGTTGTAAATATTGATATAATTGGGAAAATTGGACCACCTTCGGCGCGTAGACATCAATATGTACTTACTTTGGTTGACCAACACAGTAGGTGGCCCGAAGCGGTTCCGTTAAGAACAATTTCGGCTAAGGCTACTTGTGATGCGCTGTTAGAAACATTTATGCGGATGGGGATACCCCGCGTAATAGCAAGTGATCAAGGGGGAAATTTTGTATCAGGTTTAATGCAGGAATTTCATGCTAGGCTAGGGGCGGCTCCTAGATTTGCAACACCGGGACATCCACAAAGTTCGGGATTGGTTGAACAGTATAATCAGGTATTGAAACGCATGTTGCACCATATCATTCGGAGCGATCCTAAAAATTGGGATAAACACATCCCTTATTTATTATTTGCGTATAGAGAGATTCCTAACTGTACGACGGAGGTGTCGCCATTTCAGTTGATGTATGGAAGGGAGGCCAGGGGCCATTGGCGGTATTAAAATCCACATGGTCGGGCGAAATTCCACTACTTATAAATCTCGGAAAAAGTGCAACCGAATACCTTCAGGATTTAAAAATTAACTTAGAGAAAGCGGCGGAACAAGCTTCACTAGTAGCGGAGGTCAAACAGGGCGCGTATGCGAAGTATGCGAATCGAAGGGCAATTTATAAGGAATTTAGACCGGGGGAGCAGTTATATTTATTAATCCCAGACTCTAGTTATAAACTTTACGCTAGATGGACAGGGCCAGCCGAAATAGTGGCGCGGTGTAATCCCGACTCTTACAAAGTCAGGTTAACGAACGGAAACATTAAAAATGTTCACGTGAATAAGATAAGGACATTTACTCCTAGGGTACAAGCAGAGGGGGTAATTTTTGAGAATGAAGAAGAATTAGGGGAAGTCCATCCCACCCCTAGTACAAAGGATAACTCGAACTATTTTAAAATCGAAGAAGTAAATTTAAATCATTTGGAAAACGTAGAAAGAGAAAAGATGTTAGATTTATTGTTTAGATTTAAAGAATTATTTTCAAAGAAAATACAAATAGCAAAAGTTGGTGCACACAAAATAAGATTAAATGATAATGAGAAGAAGAAACCTTATGTTTATCGAATTCCAGAGGCCCTAAAACCTCAAGTAGACAAACAAATTCAAGAATTACTAGAATCAGGTTTGATTGAGGAAAGTGATGAAGAAGCACCGCATCCGGTAGTGTGCGTGATGAAGAAAGATGGAACTCTGCGTCTGTGCGTAGACTTCCGGGCATTGAATGCAATTACCAAGGTCGATGACTTCCCTATGGAAAATTCTACTGATCTCGTGTTTAATATTGGCAGGGCGAATGTTATTTCCACTTTGCACTTACTCAAAGGCTATTGGGCCAGACCATTAGAAGAAGAGAGTCAAAAATTAGCCTGTTTTAAGACGCACAGAGCTCAATATCGCTTCAAGGTCATGGCTTTTGGGCTCAGGAACGCTGCTGCGACGTTTCAACGAGAAATCAACAGAGCGCTTTCTGAATACCGGGACTTTGCTAGAGCGTGTATCGACGATATAGCAGTGTTTTCCGAAACGTTCGCGGAACACCTGGTGCATTTAGAGAAGTTATTTTCCAAACTATCACAGTTACAATTCTCCGTTAATTTGAAAAAATGTGAATTTGCAAAACCCCAAATAAAATACTTAGGTCATATCATTGGGTCCGGCAGCCATCGGACCGATCCGGAAAAAGTGGAGGCCATCCGTAAGTTAGCTGTGTCTCAAACTAAGAAGCAACTAAAAAGTGTCTTAGGATTCTGCAATTATTACAGAGACTATATACCAAAATATGCTGAAACAGCATATCCCCTCACTGAACTGACAAAAAAGGACAGTCCAGAGAATTTGTGCTGGTCAGTAGAGCATGACCAGGCGTTCAATGCATTAAAAAGAGGTCTCATCGAAGCGCCCAGTCTGCATACTCCTATTATCGGGTTACATTTCATCATAGAGTGTGATGCATTTGCAGTCGGCATCGGAGCTTGTTTATCGCAGAGAAGAGATGGAGTAGTGTATCCGGTAAGTTACGCCAGTCAAAAACTCACCAAAACTCAACAGGCATGGCCAACGATTGAAAGGGAGGCCTATGCAGTGATCTGGAGTTTGAAAAAATTTGAAACTTGGATTTTCGGTTCACCTGTGGAACTTATTACGGACCATAATCCATTAACTTTTATCACCAAAAATGCCCCTCAATCTTCGAAGCTGCAGCGATGGGCATTGGCGCTACAGAAGTACGACATTACGATTTCGCACCGCCCGGGTGCTAAACTAATTAATGCTGATGCATTATCTCGCTTGGACACTATATAGAACATTCAAAAACTTTTGAAGCACCCAGTGATTGAACATTCCTTGGACACTGGTGAACTATATACATATTTTTTTTCAGCAGCTATTAGTGTCCTGTTTAATGTTTACTAAGTATTTGTGTATTGCCTTGTGTTAATTGTATGTTATATTGTGTATATGAAGTATTAATTTAATTCTATTTTATATTAGCAGATTGGAAGAACCCCGGAAGATGTGCCTTCTTCGGATACGGTTGTATTTGTTGTGTTATTTTTTTTATATATACATATTATAATTTGGGAAATCATTGTTAAATAGTGCAACATCATCAGTCGAATTTCATATTTAAAATAAGTGTGTACCGTATTTTCAATCTTGCGTGGGGGGTGTAATGACTGATGGTGTGTTTTTTTGTTTGTTTCATTTATCGGCGCCACTCTTTAGTCACGTGACGAGCGGACGGAGAGAGAGTTGGGAGAGGAAGGGGTACGAACACAGAGAGAGGTGTGTGCCAAGGTAATAGGTAGACCTGCGAATGTTTTGACGCAGGTGAAAAGATTTTAAAAATATTCTCCCATTGGAATATGGGTGTGCTACGGGCACGGTGTTTATTTTTTATTGAAAGTAGAGTTGTGTAATCCGGAACTTTATATTTAATTGTTTGTGTTTTTCAAGTCTTGCTGTTTTAGTCCCTTTTTTGTGTTCCATGTGTTAAATAAACTTTTGTTTTCGTCAAGCTGGATTCTTTTGGATTATTTCGACATACACAGGTGTTCCGTAGTTAATTATGAAGAAATAGGAAGAGCCTATATCACACCCTGTAAAATTTGAGATTTTGTGTTTTCAATGGTAAAAAAGTTCCCTCCCTGAACTCTCCAATGCTACAGGAATCCCACCCGGAGAAACGTGCCGGAATTTAATATCGGGCATATCTCTGTGAGTTTTATAGCTATGAAGATAAATTCTTTTGTGTTTAATTCAGGAATGGATATGGAAATTGTTTCTAATAGAAATTTTACCCTACGTGGGCTTTATAAAAATTCCATTTTCGTATCTTCTGAAGTAGAAGTTGCAGTTTATCTAATTTTTCTTTCTTTTTTTCTTTTCTTTTCTTTTTCTTCTTTTTTCAACTTTACAATGGGTAGTACGTGTCTTAAGGATATATTTAAAGAAAAAAACCTCTTGTTTTAAACCTCTATGTCATCACCCTGGAAATTTATGGAATCACTTCATTTGCGAACTTTAATATACAGATTATATAATGTCAAAGATGTTGTAAAAGGAGGCGTATAGATATGTACTGTTATGAAGGAGCATATTCTGTCAAATTTGATATGCATTATATTTATGCGCACAAATGAAAATCTGGCTTTGTGAAGTAGAGTAAAACGTAATGGCACGTTGAAGAACATTCCACGCAGCGTTAGTATAAAAGTAATTAAATACAGACTCGTCACAAACCCAAACGGAGGTTTCTGATCTTGAGCATTTTGTTAAAATAAGCTTGGATACATAGTCATAGGATAGATGAAAAGAATGATCGTTTAATTTGAAATATTTGAAACTAGTATGGAAAGTTTCTCAATCCTCGCTGAATAAATTATTTTGCAAATGTGAAACAAGATAACAAGCACTAGATTGAGATTAACCTTTTCAGGTCTGGTGTTATGTTATTGGTACATGTCATTTAATCGAATATTATTTTGTTTTAACAGTCACTTTTGTTACTTTTCATATATGCTAATGATATTATATGACTATGTCTTTCTTTATACAATTTAATTTATGTTTTGACATTTAGTAATAACAATAAAAATAAAAGTTTGTTTAATTCTTTTTGCAGTATTGGCGATTCCGTTTCTTTACACATATGTTTCACTATTTAAATTTAAAATGTAGATTAATTATTTAAACGAAATGCATGTGATGAAACGCAAAAATAAATAAATAAATAAAAATAAAAATAAAAAATATGTAATATTTGTTATAACCTGTTGTAATACGATATTTTCCAAACATCTTAAAAAAATTTCCCTTAACAATGCTATCATATAAATACGAAATGAATAGTGCACAAAATAAGTACATTCATTTGACTTGAGAAAATGAGATAATATTTAAACTTTAGTAAGTCTGTCTGGATAGCTATGATTAACATTATTAAAGTAAAAGTAATTTTGTTCCCAAAATGGGAAAAAATTCGGACCCGAAAGAGATGGCCAACTCGCCAAGCCAAACATAGCAGAGCACTCAGCAAAAAATGTCGTCATTCAAAATCCTCTCGAGCGATCAAACTGTAATGACCGTCAGCATTCTCCTATTTAAAAAGACACTAGGTCACACAATCTTTTTAAGAAGTTTATTTTGAAAATACATATGTCAAAATTTTAAACTTATTTTTGCACAATACTTTTGTCCAATTCATTCATAACACTTTCCAACAATCTGAAAAAGTGCTTAGGCATTCGGTTTGTCTGTCCACACTCCAAATCCCGCAAATAAACTCAGATTCTCATGCAATTGATAAAGCTTATTTAGGGTCACCAAAGCATGTTTGGTATTGCATATGAAGCATGTATGATCAATGTTTCATTTATGGGGACATTCAAACGAATTCAATTACATTGTGATCAGGGTTCTCGCTGTCGCTCGCCATTGCGCCAAATTGCGACTAAATTCTTCATTTGGTGAGTAAACAAGTGATTAGATTCGCCAAATTGCTAGTGCTCAATTTTTGCTTTTTTTCGTTTTTCATACATATGCATATATACATATTTTTAATATATACATATTTTTAAGATATTGATTTTTGAAGTTAGATTAATAACAATTGTTGTCGGAACTATAAAAACTTAAGTTATTTTAGAACATATTGAAAAAAAGGGAAATACATTAAAGGATTAAAGATTTTTTTTTTTTTTTTTTTTTTTTTTTTTTTTTTTTTTTTTTTTTGTGCTACATGGCGAATCTATTTTTCTAATACTTTTTTCATTTAGCGAAAGTTTTTTATTTCTAATTAGCCAAACTACTAACATTGGACAAATGTCAGCGAGAACACTGATTATGATATATGAGGGAAAATTCGTTATAGAATATTTTAATGAACCTTGCGTTTTTTCAAATGTATTAATATTGGTATTAATCACTGAATTTCACTATGACCAGGATAAAACAGAGCATTTATTGCATTTTTTATTAATTTACAGGAACACACAAAAGAAATCGATTTCAATTACTGTCTCTGTGTAATAATTGTTGGAGAGTACGTTTTAAAATCCGGTACGCGCTTTTAAATTTAATTAGATAGTGGCACATTACTCTTAATATATAAATTCTATATCTCATATACAGGGCTGCGCAAAAATATTTGCATACCATTCTTCTGATTAAAGTAAATTGCTGAAGGAGAATTTTGAAATGAAATATATGTATCACTTAAATGAACTAAATTTTGAATGCATGTTGTTAATTGATCTAATATGTATTTCATATAAAAGGCTGTTAAAAAATTCGGATACTTTTCCTATTGTAGATGTGAAAAGCTGAAATTTGGTTTCAAACGTGTTATAAACTTTCATATGGTGAAATGATACGTAATGTTTTATTATTTTTTTAAGTTGGGCAGTTTAGTTACATTATTCGGAATGAGTTGGAAAGTGCTTCATAATCTATGCTTGACGCATAATTTCTTAATTCATTAAAAAATCCCTTAATTTTACAATAATGATAACACTGGTCAACAGCTGTTTTGGTGCCGGGGTATTTTTAGCTGATTTTATATGAATTTGATGTCCTGAATTCAAATATGGCATTAGTTTTTCTCTATCAGCTCAGTTTTTTAAGATAAAGAACTTTTTGTGAAATATATGTTTCATTATTTTACGGTAAATCCATGTATTAAAAAATGTATCTAAAAATAAAATAAATACAGGATTTTTATTTTTTATAATACACAAATGTTAGTTTTTATTATTATGATATACACATATTCAAACAATATATTTTTTAATTATATTATACAAATATTTTTACTCACAAAAATAGAGAAAAACGTCACCGATGAACCGATTCTTACTGAATGCTTCGGAAGCTTCTTTTCCATGACATTCGGGAATATATTTTAGAAAAGTTTCTTTTTAAACTCAAACTGATATCTGCCATCATATGTATATACCATCTTTTTTTGGTAGCGGTCTTCCATAGTCTTAATATTGTGGTGAAATCTTTCGGTCTGTTTATCACTTGTGCTTTCTAAATTTTCAAGAAAATTATCTAAGTGGCAATGTAAATAGTGCACTTTAATGCTTGTAGTACACCCAAGAGATTTAAAACTACTATGGTTTTCATTTACCTGTTCTACATAGATTTCTTATTTGCATTTGCCCGGAATGTTTTTGTGAACTGCCACAAAAGAAATCCAGGCTTTTTATTCAGCCTCATTCGTTGAATTTACGAGAGCAGGATCCTTAATCAGTTGTCTTATTTGTTGTCCATTAAATATTCCTGCTTTAATATCTTCATAACTCAATTGGGGTGCTTTTACCTTATATATGCAAATCATGACCCGTTTTTATGAAGAACCTTTACAAACTGCTTCATAGGACAGAGCTTGATAAGCAGAGGAAGAAGTATGATTTTCTTTCGCCCAACTACAGTGTTATTAATAACATTCCTTTCTCCAACATCCATATTTTCTTTTTCAGGCCTCTCTTTTCTACTCTAGTGGTTTTTTTTTAATCCCTGCTATCCCAAAAATATAAAAACAATAGTATTTTGTGTTACCTCTTTGCTGTCCAAGGACAATCATCTGGAAAATATTCAGGAAGACCCAATTTTTCTAACAGTCCTCTAAATTCATGACAAAATACAAGATTGTTTTTTTAAGAGAAGAAGGGTAGTAGACAATTTTATCTTGTGTGATAAAATGTAAGTTTGGCTCTTTGTTCTAATACATTTTTGTCTTTTAATCTTGAAACCAACCAGCAATTCAGAAGCTTCTTTTAAAACATTGAAATCTCTTTTAAAATCATTTAAATCAACCTGGTTGAAAAATTTAGGCATTGATAATGTTTCCTCATAATCACTGTTACCTTCACAGCTATCTAAAAGATGATCAGAAGGACAATATTCATCCTCACTAAGCTATGGTAAGTGATGAAACGTTGGGATCGGCAGTTCCTCTGAGTGAGGAATTGGGGGTCTTGAAGAGACTAAATCAGGAAAAGTTTTCTTATTACAATTGTTTCGATTAATTCAAAAAGTATTCCAGTGCTAGGTAGAAATAATAGTCATAGAAATGGTTTTGGAATTCTCTCCAAACCGTTGGTAAGCCGAATTTTAGACTTATTCTTTTCCGTCAGTGCACTGTCATAAATGTTCTGTACAAGTTTTACAGACCTGTTGCGGTGCCAAGACTTTATCCTGATCACCAAGTCTAACCCCACAGTATCCAAGATAAGCTCTCTTCACAAAGTCAGTAATATTTTTTCTGTGCTCTTTCAACTTTTATTCTCCACATATGTAGCAAAACTTATCTGGATGATTTATACAACTGTTTCTATTTGAACTCATTTAAGTTCCATTCTACAACACAAACACAACAATCTACAACACTACAAGTTTAACGTTAAATTGATACGAATTCTACCTTAAACACAAATATCATGGAAGTTCAACAACTTTAGAAAGTCAAAGAAAACCAGTTTTGTTTCCATGGAGCGAACTCTGAAACTAACCTTATCTCTTGGAGGCTTTTATTTTGGCTTTATGGATGAGCGGCGCAAAATCATAAGTATGCGCAGATCCTCAATTTTGCTTGCACATTTGTTTTTTTCAAGATCTTGTGGTATTTCAACGTCCTTCAAATCGCCTTGAGCGTCGTTACAGGGCTATGTATCATTAGGTCAGTTTAAGTGTTCAAGGTCACTTTAGTTCTCAAAAATCTTTAGTTCGATTTGCATATCTAAAAAAGTAGAGCTGATAGAGAAAAACTGATTTCATATATGGATTCAGCGTCCCAAAAATATCCAAAATCAGTTGTAAAATCTCAGGCACCAAAAAAAAAAAAATTTTTTTTTGTAGGCCTGTGTAATAAATAAATAAAAATAAAACGCAAATAGTATTGTTAATAAATTTTTGCCAAAAAAAAAAAAAAAAGAAAGAAAGAAAGTATATCTTGAATTATACATATAATGATGAATATAATGATTCAGTTGTTAATCTTATTAACTGAAATCTTACTATTTATAGTCTCAGAAATTGTAGTTTTTTTTTATATCGAATTACTTTACTCATACATTAATAACAGTGTCATACATGCATAGAAAAATTTATTTGTCTCTATTATTTTATTTCTGAAATAAGGTATAAAATTACCAGTTAAGCAGTTTCTATAAACATGAATAATGATTGAGCAAACTTTTATGAAGAATTATTGAAATATAATAAATGATGTAATTAATAGTATTAGTAGGTTATATCCTACTGATGTGTGTTTTATTTTTATTGCACTTTATAAATGTTCCAATAACTATTCACATTATTATTCTGTAGTTGGCTCAAAAAGGAAAAGTTTCTAACTTATATCATAACATATAATTTAATTCTGAATGTGGTTGAAAGATAACATTTTGGTAATTAATGGATTAAATTATAGATATCATTTGATGCAATTAGTCTGTTTACTGCAAGTAAATAAAATTAATAAGCCATATGGGTTATGTTTAATTTTTTGGTACTAACTAATAATCAATTTATATATTACCGTTAAATGGAATAAATAAATAAAGCATATTTCATAAAAAATATGCATATTGGTTCGAATACTTAAAATTTTTGTTCTATATTTAACACAACTTTTTTTAATCATACATTTATTAGTATAATACATTGTTGTTTCTTTCTAACTTAATCAAACTAACTGTTAATACAGGGTGATTCATAAAAGATGGGCAGAACTTTAAGGGGTTATAGTACACTTAAAGACAAATAATATTAAATAGGAGACTAAGAGTCCCAGACGTATTCCCAAGGAGATAGGGGGCATTAAAGTTTAGGGTCCGAAATTTCAAATGATTATAAAAAATGGAAAAATTGGTCGATTCGTTTGCGGTTTTTGCAAAAAATTTTCTTTATGCCAGTATTTTCTTGAAATAAAATTTTAAAGTTCAATTTCAAAAAATGCCGATAGGGGGCGCTTTAGACTTTGGAGTAACAAACAACTATTTTTTAACGTTATTTTTTGTATTTCTTTAAATGATTTCGAAAGCTTAGACTTAAACTTAAATTTTGATCTAAAAATTTGAGTCCTAACGAGTAGTTAAGTAGCGTAAACTGAAATTTGAAATTTGAAACCCTTCTCCCCCCAGAACAAAAATCAGTTATTCCCGATCTTTGTGTCGTAGATTAGGCTCTAACTACTGCCGCGTTTTGCTAAAATTATTCTTTATGTCAGTATTTTCTTGAAAATAAATTTTAAAGAAAATTTCCAAAAAATTCCGATAGAGGGCGCTTTAGACTTTGGAGTAACGAACAACTATTTTATACCGTTATTTTTTTGTGTCTCATTAAATGCTTTCTAAAGCTTAGACTTAAACTTAAATTTTCAGCTCAAAATCTGAATCGCTGAGCGTGGTTCAGTAGCGAGGGGAGGGGGTTCAAATTTCAACTTCTGAACATAGTTCAGTTTGCACTACTTAACCATGCCCAACGATTCTGTGCTGTGATACGAGGCAAAAATACAACTTTCGTCAAGGACGGCATTGTCGGAATTCACTCATAAAGGCACTGGCACAGTTGGAAACGTCGCTCATGCAAACGTTAAAGCTCCATTCCTGACGCTAGTCACCGGGTGAAGAAGGAGACAGAAAGTATGCAAATGTCAAATGGGGAAGAAGAAGAACACGTATGCAAAATTTCGACACGATTCAGGCATAAAAACCACTGAACGGTGAGTCAAGTGTAAGTCGCTGTAGTAATGAATCGGAAGATGGTGCCCTTCACGAATAAGGAAAAGGCTGAGATGCATTTAATTTACGGAGCGGCAGATGGAAATGGTGCAGAGGCACAACGAATGTACGGAGAGCGATTTCCCAATAGGCGGTTGCCTAAACGCAAAACTTTCGAGCGCTTGCACAGACAGTTGTGTGAGACGGGATCATTTCTCGCTTCCCGGTCGAATGCAGGTCGTGCAAAAAAGGACGAATCAGTAGTTGTTGCAGAAGCCATTCTGGATGTAGTAGCGGCGCAGCCAAGTACAAATACACGAACAGTGGCTAGGCAGGTGGATACCTCACAGTCCATGACCTGGAGGTACTGAAGGATGAACATTTGCTCCCGTTTCATGTGCAGCGAGTCCAGAAACTGTCTCCAGGGGATTATCCAAATCGTATTGAATTCGCCCGCTGGTTTCTGCAGCAGAACGCGCTAAATCCACATTTTGGACGAACTGTGCTTTTCACCGATGAATGTACCTTCACACGTGAAGGTACATTTAACACACACAATGTACATGTATGGGCGGATGTCAATCCACATGCTATGTATCCACATGCTCATCAGAGACGCTTTTCCATCAATGTTTGGGCAGGAATCCTCGGATACCACCTAATCGGACCGTACCTTCTTCCTGAACGCCTCAACGGTAAAACATACCTCACATTTCTGCAACATGTGTTGCCAGACCTGTTAAACGTTGTTCCTCCACGCATCCAGCGGGTCATGTGGTTCCAGCACGATGGAGCGCCAGCCCATTACGTACGAGACGTCCGCAACTATCTGGACATCACATTTCCGAACAGATGGATTGATCGAGGTGGTCCTGTTGCTTGGCCTGCTCGTTCGCCAGATCTTTCACCCCTCGATTTCTTTTTTTGGGGACAATTGAAGGCTCTTATGTATGAGACACCCAATGAATCCCCCGAGGAACTGGTCGCCAGACTTTCCGCCGCTGTAGGGGAAGTGCTCGAAAAGCCTGATGTTTTCGCGAATGTTCGCCGTTCCATTCTTCGCCGTTGTTCTGCGTGCATAACCTCTGGTGGTCGCAATTTTGAACATTTATTGTAATTACATGTTAATAAATATGCTTTGGTAACATAATCCTAATTTGTGTCTTTTTACCTCGTATCACAGCACACAATGTGTGGACATGGTAAACTGAACTGTGCTCAGGAGTAGAAATTTCAAACCCCTCTCCCCAGAAACTTAACCACGTCTAACGATTCAGATTTTGGGCTGAAAATTTAAGTCTAAGCTTTAGAAAGCATTTAATGAGACACAAAAAATAACGGTATAAAATAGTTGTTCGTTACTCCAAAGTCTAAAGCGCCCTCTATCGGAATTTTTTGAAAATTTTCTTTAAAATTTATTTTCAAGAAAATACTGACATAAAGAATAATTTTAGGAAAAACGCGGCAGTAGTTAGAGCATAATCTACGACACAAAGATCGGGAATAACTGATTTTTGTTCTGGGGGGAGAAGGGTTTCAAATTTCAAATTTCAGTTTACGCTACTTAACTACTCGTTAGGACTCAGATTTTTAGATCAAAATTTAAGTTTAAGTCTAAGCTTTCGAAATCATTTAAAGAAATACAAAAAATAACGTTAAAAAATAGTTGTTTGTTACTCCAAAGTCTAAAGCGCCCCCTATCGGCATTTTTTGAAATTGAACTTTAAAATTTTATTTCAAGAAAATACTGGCATAAAGAAAATTTTTTGCAAAAACCGCAAACGAATCGACCAATTTTTCCATTTTTTATAATCATTTGAAATTTCGGACCCTAAACTTTAATGCCCCCTATCTCCTTGGGAATACGTCTGGGACCCTTAGTCTCCTATTTAATATTATTTGTCTTTAAGTGTACTATAACCCCTTAAAGTTCTGCCCATCTTTTATGAATCACCCTGTATATAACAGTCTAAAAAAAAACTACCATTTGTTGTATCACTGCATAACTACGTTCTTTTAATACATAATAAATTTTAAAAAAAGGAAAAGAAAAATGCTTGCCACTCTTTCAACATTTTAAACAACAACTAACTTTATTATTCAATAATTTTTTTACAGAGATATCATGACGTCACAAACTAAATACAAAGGCGTCAATACGCCGACATTTAGAATAAAATTATTAACACAAAAATGTAATACATCACACTTAATGTTTTAGGAAATGATTACAACATAAATAAATCTTACTTAATGATAAAGAAAATGATTTTTATAACAATAAATCTCTTTTTGAAAATTATTTTACATTATTTTTGACTGATTTGTTATGTTAAATGATTGTGTTACCAATAACATACTCCCCCCTTTTGAGTTGCTTACTAGCTACTAAAAACTAAATTTTTTATTTGACAAATCTTTGGAGCATTTTTGACACACGACCAAATCGAGTTCTGTAACTCGTTGCTTCAGTTTCAGTCAACAAGTGTGAAGAACCACTTCCCACGAGAGTATCTTGCCTACTGCTTTCTTGCTGAAAAGAAGGATACATATTATTAGAAGAAAGTTCTAACGGAAAAACTCTTTGAATAGGTCTTATAACCACACCATGTTCAACATTTACATTAACACCAGTTTTTAGTTTAACCGTCCTAATTTTTCCATCTTTTCCAGGAATTAGATCCACAATCTTTTCAAGCGGCCAATTTACAGGTCCTCTTATTTAGGAACTATATAATGTGACGCATTCGTCAGTTTTTTTGATAAAAGCAGAATAAATTTAAAAAAAGGCTGCCGAAATGTGTATTTTGAACAGAATTTCCCTACTTGATCGTAATTGAAAAATTGAGGTATTTACATAATAAATTTCGTTTTTCCTGACTCATTTTTAAATTCCGTTTTCCTCTCAAACGCACCCAATTGACAGGTTCTCTTATTTAGAAGTTCTATAATGTGCCGTATTGGTCAGTTTTTTGATAAAGGCTGAATATATTTTTCAAAATGCTGTCAAAGTGGGCACTTCGCACAAAATTTCCCGAAGCGATCATGATTAAAGAATTGAGGATGTATTCAAATAACAAATTGGTTATTTTATAACTTATTTTTAAATTCAATTTTACTCTCAAACGCATTCAATTGACAGTTTTTTGTTATTTAAAAACTATATAATGTGCTGTATTGGTCGATTTTTTAATAAAGTCAGAATATATTTCAAAATTTATGTTGTCAAAATGGGCATTTGAGCCAAATTTAACTTAAGATGTTTCTGATAAAACCTGTTCTTATAGAAAAATGAAATTAAAATTTTTTCAAAAGTGGCCAAATAAAGTTGTTTAACTGGGTTTCTCTGCAGTGAAATTTTATTTTTTGCAGTTGAAATTAGCACTTTTCGAAATCTACCTCCGATTTTAGGCCAAGCCTACAGGGATTTTTTATAAATTTAATGGAGTAATTTTGGTAAAATTCTGTAAATTCACATTTTTTTTTTTACCAATGTGTATGTTTATAAAACTTAATAATAAAAAGATCTGCAAAAAATTAACGAATTCAATGATAAACATGGACTAGATTACTTATGGGAAATCAAGAACATGCATTAATTTCTGGCGTATGATCCGCGAATCAAACAATCATTTTTCGACCCAGAATATTTAGTAAATGAAATTTAACTTTTGAGATCGCATTAAATATTTGTCTTACATTACTAAATAAATCTTTTGGGTGCAAAAGGAATTATTTCATCTGCAGATTATACGCCAGAAATTACGGTATCTCTTTTTTTAAAGCTAGAAACCAGCAATCTGCGTACATCTGGATGAAATAAGACATTTGCTAAACATAATTTTGCTCAAAATCTTAAAATATAAAAATAAAAAAAATTAAATCATAATTCAATATAAAATTTTTAGAATATATTATATATTTACACAAAAAATTTTGATGTTTAAGAAAAGTATTAAAAATAAAAGTAAAAATGAACTAAAGTCAAATTCCATAAATTTCGTTCCAGAAGATATTTTAAAAGAGTTATTTCATATTTAAAAAGATTCTTTTGTGATTTTTCTATATAATTAATCTTATAAACTTTTTGAAAATGAACAATCTTTTTTCAAACGTATTAGAAGTTATGTAACTTCCAAAATACTACTTATCAATTGCTTACATTATATTTTCTTTCAGTAAAAAAAAAATCTTTATCACTCAAATAAAAAACTATTCAAAAATTTTAAAACTACGGCACATTTAACAATATTTCCAATGTCATACATACTACTATTTTGATATTATAAATTAAAAACATGAGTATTCAAATATAAAAATGTGATCGAAACAGATTTAATCTTGATATAATTATTTTAAATTATACAAAGAAATTTTAAACTGACATAAATTAACGGATACAAGAACAACTCCATGCCATTTTTCTTTATGAATAAATGGTCTTCAAAAATAATTAACGTGATTAAATTTTATCTTGAAAATTAAAATTCACCACTATGCGTTTATTTATTTTCTGCACACACATTGCTGCCACCACGTAAAATAATTAATCATTCCAAAGTAAATCGATGGCAAAGGAACTTGTTAGTAAAGTAATTTTCAGAATTAATTGCTTGGAAAGAATTTTTAAGTTTTCCCACGGCATTTTATCTATCATACAGGAGTTTGTTGCAGTGTTTATGGACAGTAAAATACAGATAGTACGTAATGTAATGTTATAAACTTCTTTATTTTAAATATGTTTTGAGTGTTTTTGAGTGTTGAGTCGAAGTTTAAATAAGTGTCAAAATTTTAAATATGTTCTAAATTAAAAATATATTGTTGTTGCATCTACTACATTGCTGTCGTTGAGTAGCGACACAAATTTATTTGATGTAAAACACCAGGGAAGGGGTGGGGGATCAAAGGTGTACACATCAAATCCAAGAAAATTTTCAGAATTGACAGATGGTACAAAACGCGAAGTTGTACAGATTTCTTCTGTGATATTACGTTCGGCATTGTTGTCCACAGTTTCACGCATGTTATGCGTTTATTGTCTTCGATGGTGGACGTATTAAAAACTGTCAATTCAAATAAATGTTTTTTTCTCTCTTATTTCTTGTGTTTCCATTTGTTATTTACAATGGTCTTTTTCGGAAATGTTTTAATTCGGAAATTTTCATCGAAAGGTTATATTTCCTACGCCATTTATGGTTTTAAGCGCGCTGATGATTTTGCTATGAAAAATATGGGTGCTGTCTTTCGAAAATTTCAAAATATTTTTACTGTAACCGTAACCATCAGATCACTGTGGTTATAAATCACACGATATCGAGCGCATGCCTTCAAATAAGCATATCTGAAATTTCTTTCCGGTTGAGCGGTTAGGATGCTAAGGGCTCGTATATCGGGGAAGTTTTTTATATCCACTCTGTAATTGCCCAGTATGACTAAATACAGAGATTTTGCTAACATTTCAAAAAATTTATCCTGGTGAAAAAACTTATCTTTACACTTTGATAACTAAATGAACATAACTTTAATGAACTGTTAAACTACTCGGCTATTTTTAATTACAAAAATGCATTTCTCCAATAAATTAAAAATGTGGTTATTATTATTTTTTTTTGTTCAACTTCTAATTAAATGCATTTTCGACCTGTTTATTTTTTTTATATGAACTTAAAAATTTACATCTAAAGATATAAATTATTTTATCCACATAGAGATAGGTAATATTCACTGTTTATTATATTTGATTTTGTAAAAATAAACTCTAATTATTATTAAATTAAATTCTTGAAAATAAACTAATCAAGCAGCGCATGGTCACTCTTAGTGTTCTAAACAGCAATGATTGTAGCTATTGGCCTTGAAAAGATAAAGAGTTGAATGGAGATTTTACTGGACTTCTTAAATTTGCATTTAAACATTAAAAAGGACACTTTTTCATCTTATTTATTTTGCAAATTGATGATTTGGAAAATGTTTCATTATTTTTTGCATGACGTGGGTTGTATACATATATATATGTAATATTGATTTACACTTTTCTCGCCAATAGTTTGTTCTAAGTCTTAATGTCGTAGTAGTACTTTTTGAATGATACTAAGTCTTACACTCTTAATAACAGATGGATTATATAAAAATATTAATTATTAAAATTTAGCTTATTGAGAATTCCAGTATGTTTCACGAGACAAATATCAACAGATATTCAAAGAAAATATCTTTCTGTAAAAATTTAATATCTTTTAGAGGTTTTTCAATTTGTTATGGATTTTAGGAAAAAAAAAGTATTTTCTTTCTCACCATTTGCATTTAAAAAAGAGCTCATTTACTTAATAACATGAAGAGAAATAATTATTTTCATTAGTCAGAAGTCATATTATACATCATTTTCATTCTCTTTTAGTTTATTTCTTGTACGTCAGAATAGTTTTTGGATTTTCTATTAATGAAAAACATTATATAATTACATTATTGTTCTTATTTGTAATATATGCTTTTTAAAGAAATATTTTTAAAAAAGCTTCGCCATTTTAATATATTTGGAAATTTAAAAAGAAGTCAATCTATTTTGTTTCTACTTTTTTTTTTAACATTTTAAAATACCGTATTGTAAAAACCTTCGTCATGTATGACTTTCAATATATACGATTATATGTGTTATATTTAATTTTTTATTGAATAAATTTTGCAAGCAAAAATGCCACAAGAATTGTTATTATTTGTTCTTCTATCGTTTTTTGTTTTTTATTCGTTTAAAATTTTAACATTGTCATGAACGTAAATAATGAAACTTTCAAGGCTTTTAGAAATACAATATTAAAACTTTCTATAATGAAAATTAAAATTATTCACAGAATAAAATTTGAAATAATACAATCTATACACATACAGGGTGTTTCGCTACCAGAACGACAAACTTTGAGGGGTGATAGTAGACATCAAGACAAACATTATTAAGTGGGGAATCATGGGGCGCAAACTTCTTCAGTAGAAGCCAGGGGTCATTAAAATTTAAGGTCCAAAACTTCAAACGATTATAAAAAAAAGGAAAAAAGGGTGGATTCGTTTGCGGTTTTCGCTAAAATTATTCTTTAAATCACGATTTGTTTGTGGAAAATTTTTAAAGGTTACGTTCAAAAATGGTCGATAGAGGGCGCTTTAGACTTTAGAGTAACGAACAACTACTTTTTACGGTTATTTTGTGCATGGGGTTGAAATTATTTGAAAGTTTAGACTTTAACTTAAACTTTAACCCCAAAATCGGAAACATTGGGATCGGGTAACTAGCGAAAATTGAACTGTGAACAGAGGGGGGGGGGGATTTTTAAACACTCATAAACATTATTCAAACTGATCGATTTTGTTGCAGTTTGCGTATAGGTTATTCCCTTGGTAATTATTTTATTCAAAATTACTAACAGCTCTTGAGTCTCCATTTTTTGATAGAGGGCGCTTCCGACACATCTCCGTCATTTCAATGGCATTATTCCTGGGTGTTTTAATACCAGACCATCATACTTACAGGAAGTGTTAGGGATGCAAAGCGACTCGGAATCACATAGGACTATAACGTTGAAAATGCCTTTTTAGCGAGTTGTGGTTAAAAGAAGCAGAGAAAGAAGCAACAGAAACAGGTAGTGAAATACCAACACGTTAATGTGTCAGAAAACAATTTAGTTAAGGGTTTTACTACAAAAGGTGTCCCAAATTACGATCAGAATTAGTCGAGCATGCTTGACATCAGAGATGCATGCAATTCCTCAAGCTTTGAAAGATTCCTGGCGTCTCGGATAGCTTTCTGGCAGCTATTCGAGCTTCTGGCTTTTTGAGCTGAGAGGTCTTCCACTGACGCTACGGGAGTCTCATACATTCAACTTTTCATTTGACCCCGGCAGAAGAAGTCCATACAGATTCAGATTGAGCCAGGTGGGGGAGCCTACTAATTGGTTTGAGCTCAACTAGCCCCACCCAGCAATGTTTATTTAAACAAATACAGAACAATTATACACTAATAAAATAAAGGTAGGTAACAAAAAGTAATTGATATAATGAAGTAGCTGTAACGACCTGGCAGGCCAACAAACCGGGCCACCACTACCTATCCACCGCTATCCATATGTTACGTTGGGGTGTCTGTGAACATCATTGATAAAATGTGGAGGAGCCGCATCGTGCTATAGAGTGGCGCAACGAAAGAGGAACATGGGCTTTTACCAGAAGTTCCGACAGAACGTGTTGTAGAATTATCAAGAGTCTTTTTTCTATGCTTCTTTTAACCCTAATTCGTTAAAAAGGCATTTTCGACGTTACATTATTATATAATCCCGAGACGTCTTTGCATCCCTAACACTTCCTGGAAGTATCATGGTCTGGTAGTAAAACATACAGGAGTAATGCCATTGAAAATTCGGAGATGTGTTGGAAGCGCCCTCTATCAAAAAATGGGGACACCAATGCTGTACGTCATTTTGAATAAAATAATTACCAAGGGAATGACTTACACGCAAACCGCAACAAAATCGATCAGTTTGTCAAATGTTTATGAGCGTTCAAAATCCCCTCCTCTGTTCACACCTCAATTTTCAATAGTTACCCGATCCCAATGTTTCCAATTTTGGGCTTAAAATTTAAGTTAAGGTCTAAACTTTAGAATAACTTCAACCCCGTGCACAAAATAAGGGTAAAAAGTAGTTGTTTGTTACTCTAAAGTCAAAAGCGCCCTCTATCGACAATTTTTGAACGTAACCTTTAAAAATATTTTACAAACAAATCGTGATATAAAGAATGATTTTAGCGAAAACAGCAAAAGAATCCACTCTTTTTTTCGTTTTTTATAATCGTTTAAAGTTTTGGACCTTAAACTTTAATGGCCCCTAGCTCCTACGGAAGACGTTTGCACCCCATGGTTTCCTATTTAATAATGTTTGTCTTCATGACAACTATCACCCCTCAAAGTTTGTCGGTCTGGTCGGTCTGGCGAAATACCTTGTATATGTAAAATATATTAATTTAAAGCAATAAGAATTGAGCAATTGTGATTCAGTTTTGAAATTAAGTGCAATATAAGTTTTCAAACAAATTGCATTTGAAAGTATATTAATATTAAGCTGGAAGCCATTGGGTTTCGAGAACCGAATTCAAATCTTCCTACTTTTTGATGTCTTTAATTTTGTAAATTACCCTTTTAAATTTTTCTGGTGATGGTTTTTCAATTTTTTTAGTTCTTTTCAAGAATCAGAAAGTAATAAGTGATGAAAAGAAAGTAGAAAGACTTCGGACGGGCACGCTTAATGCCACGCTCCTCGAATAAAAATTACACATAGTAAACACATTCTGCCAGACAGAATTCGTTTCTGAATATCTTAATGTAGATGTGCATTAAAAGATAAGCATCAGCGACTGTCTAATTCCTTTTAAATTTAAGGGTTGATTTTTTAATTTTAAATTGCTGATTAATTTCTCATTACTTAAATACGTGAAAAAGTCGAAAGTACGAGGATTGATATATATATATCTTTTTTACAGAACGTTAGTCGTGCACTATCAGGATATATTTTACATTGGAAGCTACATCTATCCACTAATAATGATATTATTACAATATTTCGAATTATGTCACAACGTTCCACACAAAACAATGTTGGTTGAAAAATTTCTAGAATCTATGTAATTAAAAGACCTGGCTGTTTTTGTAGTCATCAGTCCTGAGCTTTCTACTGGCCCAATTTTGGTAATTATTTTTTAAAATGAAAGCTGTTTATGTATAGATGTGCCCATTTTGGCTAATTTTTTTATTTATTTCTATTGTTATTAGCCTCCGATGCTATTTCTTTCAGACAAGCTAAAAATGTCGTGTCATCAGCCCTGAATTTTCTACTGAACCGATTTTGATAATTATTTTTTTAAATGAAAGGTATTTATTTGTAGTTGTGCCTAATTTAGTTATTTTTTAATTTATTTCTATTTTTATATTTTATTTTTAATTTTAAATGTTTTTTACGATATTTGTTCAAAATGGTGGCAACTCAGTTTAGCTTTTCTCTCGATAATAAAAATTTACTTTCCAAAATGATTGCGTATAATTATGCACTAATTGAGGTAAAAAAAATATATATATTTACTGAGAAATAATATTAATAATGTAAATAAAATAACAGAAAATAATTTATGATAAAAATTAAATATCTAAAGCAAAATAAGAAAAACTTCAAATGAGGAAAATGATGTCATTCAGCAACCAAATAAATTCGAATTTACAATATTATTACGGATGCCTTTTTCATATTACTAAAACAGTAACTTTTAAAAAACATTTGAAGAGAAAATGACGTCACTATTTAAAACATCGCATTTTTACTCATAATGATATTAGGTACTACTCTGTTATCCCGTCGACCAATTTCGCCAAATTATACAAATCGCCAAACTAATAGCCAAATTATACATATTGACATAATTTTTATTTTAAATAACGAAAAAATAAATAATTAGTAGAATATTAATGAAAATATTAATCAAAAGTCGAAAAAAAAAATCCCTGAATGACATTTTAAACACATAAATCGTATTTAATGTCATTGAATGTGACATTCACGATCATCCATTATTGGCATTTAATCTTATAGTTTTTCGATAATTTTTTAGTCGACGGGATAATCTAGTAGTACCCGATATCACATTTCAATATTTCTTTTCATTATGGACACTGAGATTGAGATTTTACTTTCAGATGACTCCAGTTAGTAAAAATAATGTCACACTAAAAATAATATTAGTTTTTTTTTTTTAAATAAAACTATTTTTCTGTGAGTGCATATAAAATAAAATTTCTTGATTTCGCCGGCGCTCAGATTACAATTTTAACAGAAGATGTGCGAATATTTGCATACAAAATGGTAACTGGCAAATTTGACATTTAGTTTGTAAATATATTTATTATACATTGATTCAATAATGTAATTACTTTTGCTTTTTTTTAAACCAAATCGATCGGGTCTTTTAAACATTTCACTCGTTCAATTCGACGGAATTCCACTCGTTTTATTGTTAAATTGCATTTCCTTTTACTCAAAGTCTATAAAAAAGCGTTTAAACTAAAGAAAAAATCCGTTTTTGATGAATCTAGTCAATGAAGAAGTAGCACGTCAAATTGTATCTCTTTATTATTTCACAATTCCAATGTCTCAGAGAGAAATTGCCATTCAATTGGGTATTTCACGCCGTTCTGTTTGCTATTATATTGATAAACAAAAGAAAAATGAAGTTAGTTCATTGCAATCTAAACGGGTTCGCCCTTCTAAAAAACCTCTATCGATTTTTTTTTTTTTCTAATTGGAGGCGAAACTCAATTCTGCAATGGCAGAATCTACATTCAACTTGTATTTTATTTTTAATTTTAAGAGCTTTTTCTTGACATTTCTTCAAAACAGTGGCAACAGGTTAAGCTTTTCTCACTATAATAAAAATTTATTTTGCTTTATTACTTTCCACCAATCAGGAGCTCGATGTTATCAGTGAATATGTAATCGCATTTCAAAGGGGGCGGGGGATAATAGTTTTTATAAAATTTAATCCTAATAAAATTATTGCCCATAATTATTCAATAATCGTGGTACAATACACAGATTATTTTTCTGAGTAATATTATTAAGTACTATGTAAATAAAATAACAAAAAATAAACTTTAATAAAATATAATATCTAAAGCGAAATTTTGTCGATGGAGAAAATGTCGTCATTCAGAAACCAGATAAATTTGTTCCATGAATATAATATACATTGTTATAGCCAAGGCTAACTTATCATAATATAAAGGCTTGTCATTCACCAAGTTTCCTTTGACTGCAGTACAGGGGGCGCTGAACTACATGATTTTCACGTTGGTAGCGCCATCTAATGTTAGAAATTGAAATGTTTTCCAATATTTCCTATGGGATTATTAGCAGTAGTATGCACCAGGTGGCGTTACATACGAGACAAAGTCATATAATAAGTTGGCAATTATAGGGACAATTTCAACAATAGATTTTCTCCTGAATGCGAGGCCTTGATATTATGATAAGGGGGCCTTGGTTATAGCTGTGTCAGTGATGATTTCATATTCACTTACCTTTATTTCTGCATCTAAATAAACTGAACTTCTATTTATTTAAAGGTCCGTGGTGTGCACAAATGAAAATATTTCTATAAATTGCGCCATTTCTATTTAATTATAATAAATATTTTATGAAACTAAAGAATTTTTAAATAACTGCATAAATCACGCTTTCATTTCGAAAAAGATGAGTGTTTCTGAAGGTGTAAATAATGTCATGTTAGAAAAAAAATAATAAAACCTGTGATATGCCGGTATTGCGATATTTTTATTTTAGATAATATCAAAAATTAATTGTTGTATTAAGTTAATATTTAAAATAAAAATAAATAAAATGTTTTCTGCATATCCGCAACAAACACAAATATTTTATTTATTTTTTATTATCCAAAGATTTTCTTTTCGTTGCCATAACAATAAAATTAATTTTGACAACTTCATGGAGGCTAAACACCAATAAATAAATTAAATTTATTGCAAGTGATGTTTAGTAGGTTGGTTGTGCAGTTTAGTGACTCCGTTTCAATTATAATTAAAATGTTTTGTTGATATTATAATTATTGTACAGTTACCAAGCGATATTAAAACGGAGAAAAAATAAACTATGCAGATATTTTTGAATTCGTCTTCTAAAGGTAGTATATTAACTTTCTAAATAATTTAGCATTTAAATATTCTTTAAGGTTTAGAAACAGCATTAAAAAGATTTGTAGCTGAAGTTAAGTTTAACATAATAATTTATGAGTTGTTTTCCTTATTTGTTGTTATTAACTGAAGTTTGTGTATCTTTATCATGAAAACTCATGTTATCCCTATTTTCAGAGGTGGCACTTGTTTATTTCGCTCAGCATCTTATTGCATCTTTACCAATTGCATCTTCGAAATTACGTGAGAGAGTAATAACAATGACAGCAATTAACGGATTTTTTTGCGTATGTGTTCTTCAAGTATTGCTTTTAAAGTAATCCAAAATATATAACATTCGTAACAAAAAAAGAAAAATCATCCATTAAGCATAGATTATGAAACACTTTCCAATACTTCCAGAATATTTTAATAAAACTACACGATTTAATAAAATATTTAAGTAAACATTTTCGTAATCATGTAATGCATTTGAAATTCAGATTTGATTTCAACTATTACCATTCATAGCCGGAGAGGTCCACTCTAATTCTTTATGAAGCTCTGTACATCATCTTGAGATTTGTACAGATTCTAAATAGTTTGCTAATATTTAGTTTAAAAAGAGGCTGCACAATACAGATAAAATTTACTTTCAGTAATTTCTATCATTAGACTTGAAATTTCTATACAGCCTTGTGTATTATATACTAATTTTTATACACAGCACACATATAAGCTAAAAATGAATTCAGGCAAAAACATGATTAATACTACAAATGTCAGACTTCCAGAATTAATATTCATCAGCGATTACGTAATCCATTTTTCGCATAGTCCTTTACAGGTTTTTCTTTGCATTTCTACAAGCATCTTATAATCTACTAAATGTAATTGAACTTGAAAATGCATAAACCAAATTAAAAAATACTTTTAATCTCAGTAATGCATACAAAATGTTTTACGCAACCCTGTAGGGATTGAACAGATGCATTATTACAGAGTTACCAACCTCCGGCTTTTTATAAATTAAGAAAACATAATTCTAATCACAAAATTTGTTTGATTAAATGTTTGACATTAAATGAGCTTTGTCATTTGAAGTTTACTTAATTTCTTTAATGAAATGAATTTCTGGTTGAAAGTGTGATTGTTTGATTTTTTAAAAAGCCGGAGGTTGGCACGTATGTTATTATAGCCGAATTTTTTTTAGCAGAAATTGATTACCAATGTATATCAATTTAATCATGTTTAAAATAGTGAACAATATTGAAATACGCAGCGAATAGTTATTCCTCGTATGTCATCATATAACCGAATTATTTTTGAGTCACTGTAAACGAATTATAAGCTTCACGATATATGTTGAAATTATTACGCATTTATATTGAATAACATATATCTTTAATAAGGACAAATAAACACAAGTAACAAGAAGAACTTAAATTAACTACAGTTAGAAACAGGCTCGGGCAGTTACAGTTAAATGGATGTTGTCATAGTAACGATTATATTACATCTCCCCTTAAAAAATGCTTTTTAAGTTCATTTACAGATCAAGTCTCTTTACAGGCTTTACAACTCTTCCTGATCTTGTAACAACGGGTTTGCTTTCAGTCATATTGGGAACAGGTACACTTAGATCCTTTCCAGTAGAAATGTTTGGTTTGTCATCGGAAGTAGTAGTAGCAGTAGGATATTGATTTTTTATTTCAATGGGTATCTTCCTTTTCCTTTCGATTTGAAATTTCAACTTAGTTGGCTTGATTTGGCTAGTATTTCGTCTAAATTCTCCATCAGGCGTCTTCAGATTATATGATCTAGGAGCGGCTTGGGAAGTTACTGTTGCTGGTATCCAATTCCTTGGCGCTTGTTTTAGCATAACATTTTGATTTGGTTGTAAGGGAATATTGGAAGATGGCTTAGCATGAAGATCGTGGTAGAATTTTTGTTTAATCTAGCTTCCGTTAAATTTTTTGTAGTTTGGCTCATAACTTTAGGCTTTAACAATTCTTCGGCAATTGGAACTGTGGTTCGAAGGCGTCTGCTGAAGAGACGTTGAGATGGTGAACCTAAGTTTTCCCTTGGCGTGTTTCTAAAATTCAATAATGCTAAACGGATATCTTGGCCTGATAGTTTACATTTTCTTAGCAAATTCTTGGCTGTCTGTACTGCTCTTTCTGCCAATCCATTTCCTTTAGGATACCGAGGACTTGAAGTTTGATGGTTAAACATCCATTCTTGTGAAAATTCCTTAAATTCAGCAGATGAGTAATTAGGAGCGTTGTCACTTTCTAAAATTCTAGGAATTCCATGAACACTAAACCAGTCTTTAAGGATCTCTATTGTAGATTTGCTCGTCAAATCTTTTAAAGGTTTGAAATCAATAAAACCAGAATAACTATCAGTGATAAGTAGATAATCAACATCTTGATAGGTAAACACATCAGATGCAAGAATTTCCCATGGTAGCTTAGGAATCTCCTTTGAAATTAATGGTTCTGTCGGAGATGACTTCTGAGTTTTCTGACAAACTATGCAATTCTCTATCATCGAAATTATGTTTTTGGACATTACCGGCCAAAACATGGATTCGCGAGCTCTTCGTAGGCAACTTGTTATACCCAAATGTCCTTTATGAAGATTTTCTAATGCTTTGGCTCTGTATTTCTCTGGGATAATTATACTAAGGCCTTTAAATATTAAATCTTTTTGAACTGAGAGTTCATCCAAATATGGTAGATATTTCTTACACGAGTCTGGGACGAAATTTTTGTTTTGGGGCCAACCAGTAGATATAAAGTGCTTCAACAAAATGAGTTCTGGATCTGTATTTGTGAGATCTAGTAAAATTTTTAAACCAGCGTTTGTAGTTGGGATTGAAAATAGAATCTGGTAATTGCTCTCCTGTAGCGAATCTTCATTATTGCAATCTCTACTAAGTAAATCCGCTATATACATTTCTTTTCCTCGTTTGTATCAAACTTTTGGAGCATATTGTTGAACTTCTAAAAAGATCTTTCGAAGTCGCGGTGGAATTCGATCTATTGGTTTGTTAAAAATTGATTCCAGTGGCTTGTGATCAGTTTCGATGATTACCTCATTTCCATAGATGTACTGTTTTTGGCTTCCAAATTTCATTGCCAAGGCTTCTTTTTCTATCTGAGGATAGGACTGTTGAGCTTCATTCAGAGCTGTAGATGCGAAAGCTATAGGTCTTCTATCTTGGAGTAGTACAGCTCCTAATGCAAAAGAACTAGCATCAACTGAAATTGTAACACTTTTGTTTGGATTGTAGTACTTAAGTGAAGGCGCTTTCTTCAATAATTCCTTGATTTCTGCTAAATCTCTATCTAATTCATTATTCCAATTCCATACTATGTTTTTCTTCAGTAACAATCTCATGTTATGTGTTTTTTTCTGAAAGATTAGGAATAAATTTATGCAGATACTGAATCATGCCAAGTAACCTTTGTAACTCTTTTTTGCTAGTTGGTGTTTTAATTTTATCGATGGTTTTAACTTTTTCTGGATCAATCATAATACCATCACTTGTTAGGATATGTCCTAGAAACTTTACTTTTTGAACTTCAAATTCACATTTGTCTTTATTCAGCTTTGCTCCTGCATTTCTTAGTGCTTGTAGGACTAATCGAGTATTTGAACGGAGAGTATTTATGTCAGACGCATGAATCAAGATGTCATCCATTGAATTTTCAACTCCTGGTATACCTTGTAAAATTTTGGCTATTTCACTTTGAAAAATTTCCGGAGCTGATTTTATACCGAATGGAACTCGAAGAAAGGAATATCTTCCCCAAGGAGTACTGGATGTTAAGAATGGCTGGGTATGAGGCGAAACTTTCAATTGCCAAAAGCCCTTTTTCAAATCTAATTTCGTGAAGTATTTTGATCCACCTACATTAGCGGTAACCTCTTCTAAAGTTTTTAAAGGAAATTGCCTTCGCATAAGTATTTTATTCAAATCAGAAGGATCAATGCAAATTCTTATTTTTCCGTTTTGTTTCACGATAACCATGTGGTTACAAATCAGTGTAGCTTCGTCTACTTTGTTAATAATCCCATCCTTAATCATTCTATCAAGCTCTTGTTTCACGATTTTTCTTATCTTAAACGGAACTCTTCTGGGTGGTTTGATCTCTTTTTGAGCGCATTTTTCTGAAAATTCGGCTGTGTATTCAAAATTTTTTATACATCCAATTCTTTCAAATAAATCCTGAAATTCCTCTTCCAAAGCGTTAACTATTTCAATTCTTTGGATTAACCCTGCTTCGATACAGGTAACTCGACCTAGGACTGGACTGATCCCTCTATGTGCTATTATTAACTTAAGTTGCATATGCTTATCTTTAATTCTACAAGAAACTATAGATTCTCCTGCCACATCAGTAGCATGACCCGAATATGAGAGGAGTTTGCGGATATTTGAAGGTTTTATTTCTATATGTAATTCTTTTGCTAAGCGAAATGGTATAACATTACACTGAGCACCAGTATCAAGCTTCATAGGAATAGCCTTATTGTTAATTATCACGGTTTCGTACCAATCTGATTTATTAACATCGACGCTTGCTATCATGAAATTTTTATCTTCCGCAATCGTGTCAACATTTTCAATTTCTTGTACTTTATACTTTTTCCGGATTTCTGACCTACATTTCTTTGCAAAATGGTTTTGTTTTTGACAAATCCTACATTTCTTGCCAAATGCTGGACATTCATTAATTTTATGGGTACTACCACAATTTCTACAATCAGTTATCATTTTAACGAGTTTAGTATTAGAATTAGGCTTATCTATCTGTGAATTAAGCTTATGCGACTGCATGTATTTTTTCGATATCGTAGAAATTACAGGTTGCGATTTATTATCATTAACAATATTTTTTAATTGCTTTGAAGCACTTTCAGAAGCTAAACAAATCTGTACGGCTTTATCTAAATTTAAATCAGCATCGCTTAAAAGCTTTTCACGAACATCATTGTTTTCAATTCCTACAACAGTTCTATCACAAAGTAATTCATCTTGCATAATCCCTAGCTTACAGCGAGAAGCTTGTAGTTTAAGCCTGGTTAAAAAATCATTGAATAATTCATCCTTCTTTTGTTTAATTTGGTTAAACTTGTAACGTTCAAAAGTATAATTAACTTTAGGAGTGAAATATTCAGAAAACTTACCTTTAATAATCTCTAAGTTTTGTTGTTCATCGGCACTTAAATTAAAGGTTTTATAAATTTGCTGTGCTTCACTACCAATAATAGCCATAAATATTGCTACCTGTACTTTTTTCTCTTTCTTCTCAAGTTGAATAGCAGCAGCGTACCAATCAAAATTTTGCAGCCAGTCTTCCCATCCATCTTTGGAATCCGCCGTAAACATCAATGGCTTTGGAGGACGAATAGAATTTTCTGCCATTTGTGTTTATTTAATACTTTCAGATACGAAATTAAAAGTAAAACTAGTTAACTTTTTTTTTTAACTTCTGACACCACGTCACGATATATGTTGAAATTATTACGCATTTATATTGAATAACATATATCTTTAATAAGGACAAATAAACACAACAAGTAACAAGAAGAACTTAAATTAACTACAGTTAGAAACAGGCTCGGGTAGTTACAATTAAATGGATGTTGTCATAGTAACGATTATATTACAATAAGTACCTTGCACTTTATATTAAACGAAAGCAACTATTAGTGCACATCAGAAATTTACACCAATTTCTTTAAGTTTGTCACTGAGTAGCATTATTAAGACATAATGACAACGGTTTTCTATCATAGAGATAATATAACAGAATACTTTTCAGTTCCCCTGTAGACTAACTATAACATAAGCAGTCGTAACAGCCTTTTAGTTCACCTCATTAACGCATGCAAATTTTGTTAAAATGATTTTCCCTCATAGACCATATTGTAACAAAATAATTTTGAGTATATATGTTATGGCTCACACTTCATTTTCAGTGCCATTATGAAGCATTAATAACTAGCAAAAGCCATGCTTTGTTTGGATTCGCGAAGCATTATTTTATAAAACAGATGTTTGAATGTAACAATACTTTTTAATATTATTTTTGCATCTTTATTAAACAAAAACGTTTTTTATGTTTTGGCGCATTTTAATTTTTATTTATGATGTAAGACTGGCATAATAAAATATTTTCGGAGCAAACTTTTACAAAATATTTTTAAATTTTCAACTAAAAGCTCTTTTAAAGATATTTTTACAATTTCCAGAAGCCACTGGTGTTTTTTAAAGTTATTTGAATTATGCATGTTTCCAACCTTTGTAATTAACATCAAATAATCTTTGATAGCTATTTTAGAATAATTTAATTGAAGAGAGCTTAAAGAAAGTTACTTCTTTAAAATCCTATTTTCTGGAAAAACATTTGAAATCTGCTCTCGTTGATACTATGAATTTTTAACTGTAAAACTTTTTATTCTAATTTCTTCGTTTTTATACATGTTAGCGTATGAGAATTTTTGATATTGTAGAATTTTCCGGAAGGAAAAATTCTGTTGAATGCTTAATTTTGAAGGATTTTCACTCTCGACAACGTTACGTACGTTTTTAAGCCAACTGGTGTCTATATATCCCCAATATCTACAACTGCTACCACCTAACTGCTACCCAACTACTACCTTGGGATTTATGAATTGTAACAGCAAAAGCTAACTGTATGCTTCCATTTTTCCAGAATTTAATAATTGGGGGAATTGGTACGCACCAATTCTTATAAGTTAAATTACTGTAGTATTCAAATTTTTCCATGATTATTCGCGATATCTGGTCAGGTAGTTTGTGATTTTCTTTAATACGTGCAACAAAGTCTAAAGCCCCGTTCACTAAACCTTTTTCGCTTCCACAAATAAGAACATAACATTACTTTAAATCCGAATGATAAAGTAAGAAATGGTTAAAGTCCATTTATCGTTTCTGAATCGGCCAACTTTGCTTTAATACGTTTATAAAGAGCTTGAATCGAGGCAACAAATTCAAGCAGTTCTTTTAATTTTTCATTTATATAAGAGATTTATCAATTAATTTTATTTGTTTACAATTCTTTTGTTGCCATTTTACAAAAAAAAAAAAAAAAAAATCCATAATACAATTTTTTTAAAATGTTTAAGTGTCATTTGTGCAAACGATTTTGCTGAATGATGAAAACATATTTTATTTATTAAATTGATCATGATTCTATCTATAATTACTTACTCCATGATTTATATATTTTTTTTCCCTGAAAATATACACGTTTCATTTTTTATTTATTTGCTAAAATGCTTCCGTATTGCAAATGCATGTAAAATAAATTAATTAAAATAATAATTTTTTTAACGTTTTACTGTAAAAAAATTATATTGTGCAAATCTACAGATCATAATTTATTTTTGTGTTTAATTTGAAGTTAAAATATCGAATAGTGACAAAATGTAATTTGAGTGGCCTAGTAGAGGATTCGCTTAGCTCATCCTAATAACTTTCATCAATTACACTGTAATACACATTTTTACTCACGCGATTTAGAGCACGGCCAGGCATAAGGTAAGAAAGTAGACGATCAGATAAACCCAGTTCAAAAACACTTTTTAACTGTATTGGAAAGTGTTAAAAAGATACATTACATAAATTCTTCATCGTTCAGAAACGCTTTTCTTATAACAGTAATTGTTATTTAGTACCTCAAACTCTGAAACTCATTTACCATAAAATCAAATAATATTAAATAAAATATAACTTGTTGAGAAACAAAAGAAAGCAGTTTATATCCGAACCTTTTGAATTATGAAATTTTCTTTTTAGGTAATTTTCTATGCTATGCATAACAAATTAAAGATTTTTTTTGGTCCCAAAATCCTGGATGACAGTTTTAATAATTTAAGAACTTTTTAGTTCGTTCAACTTTATTATACGATAAAGGCAAACTGAATAAACAATAATAATAATAATAATAATAAACACATTAAGCCGTGATACAAAATAATTATTTTAAATTTTCAGAAATTCCTTTTAATTTTAGTTTTTTGTGCAATTAAGTAAAAACAATATATACTTATGAACATTTGTTATGAACATTACAAATACTTTTAGCACTTTCCAAAAAAGTTGAAAAGTGCTTATGCAATCGGTTTGTCTGCCCTTCTGGCCACCTGCCGGATGACCGTCTGTCCGCGCTCTAACTCTCCTAAATATACTCGGATTGCTATGAAGTTTTTGGACGTTATTTAGGTTTATCCTAGCACGAACCCTATTGAAAATGAAGTTTCAACCGTGATTAATTTATGTACAGGGACAGTCAAAAGCTTTCCATTACATTACGGCCCATGGAGAAAAATTGTGTCAAATGAATTTTAACGTTTATAACACTCTCCAAAAGTTTGAAAAGTGCTTATGCATTGTTTGAAATGGGCTTATGCATTCGGTTTGTCTGTCCGTCTGTCCAAGCTCTAATACCTGTAAATATACTCGAACCTGAAGCTTTTGTATGTTATTGACGTTTACCCTAGCACGAATTCTATTGAAAATGAAGTTTCTACCATGATTAATTTATTTGCAGGGAGAGTCAAAAAATTTCCATTACATTATGGCCTATGGGAAAAAATCGCTTCAAAGTCGTTTTAAAGATGTTACACCCTGTCAAACATATTAAAATTTACATGCATTTAAGAGGTGCACTAACATATGCATTCTATAATTCTATTCGGTGAAAATATACCTATTAGTCCTTTACAGAGCCACACGAAAGAATTCCATTGGATAATGGTATATTTGGGGAATAGTCTGCGACATTTAAAAACATATTAAACTGTTTCATGTATAACAAAAGTGGTACATGTCACTGAGGCTTAATATAAATTATACGATACTGTCTTGCATAACATGAAGTACATTGTATTTACAGGGACACACAAAAGATTTCAAATAGTATATTCATTCCGGGTGACTGTATATGTTTCCGATGATGGCTGATTGATGGATGTAATACATTTTAATTATGATATACGCATTTAAGTTTCACAAAATCTTTGTACATTATAAGGGTGTGTATAAATGTTATAGCTGATGTACAGGGACATCCAAAAGAGCATGCCAAATTTACTGAGTATAAAGTAAATTACTTAACGGTGTTTCTTAAATAAGGTATACATTTTTACTCTGAACTGCATTCAATTTACAAAATGTTTGCAGAATATAGATAAAGTGATATACATTGCCACGCAAAGAATTGTGTACATGGACATCTATGAATGATAATTTACAACAATGTGACTTGAGTTGTTTTAAGAGTGTTTTAGTTTAAAATGAATTTTAGCTTCTTAGTGACGTGGAATAAAGGTACAAGGTAAACTATAGGGCTGAACAAAAGTTTTCAAGTATGTTTCCCATTTATTAGTAACAATTGCTCAAAAAGTAATTTTAAGCTTTTTTCTTGCTAAACTAAATTTTCCCTTTTATAATATGTATATCAACTAACAGATCAAATACAGGGTTGTTCAAAAGTATTGGAATACATATTTGGCTATATACCCTTATTTTTCTAATTAACGAAGTTTTGTTAAAGATTTCATAAAGTGTTGGAAAACTTCATAATCTATGCTTAACGCATGATTTTTCTAACTTGTTTTTAAAATAGCAGTTGAAGCGAGGTAAAACTAGTAATCAAATCAACTTTTAGGTAAAATTTCATTTTTTTGCCTACAAGAAATGCATCTCTCTATAACCCTTAAAATCTGACCTATATAATTGTATAGGTTATCCAAATGGGAAAAAAGAGACTACTTCCTGTTTTCTGTGATTTAAAGCGGAGCCTATATCACACAACTGGTTGAATCTTGCCTTGACGTAACCTGATATCGGATTTTTTTTTTAATATTGCTTTCCATCAAGTATGATCATACTAATTAGGTTAAGAAAGAAGACTTTTAATTTCAACTAAAACTCTTCAGATCTTAAAGGGTTAAAAAAAATTATATTTTACACTAATGAGACTATTTGCAGCTTATACAGGATAAAAACGGAAAATTAGATTTCTCAAAATTAGGTGATGAAGCCTAGAAAAAAAGAAAATTTCGATTGTTTGAGAGGAAAAAAATCAAAAAGTCATGCTAAAACTTTCTTTTTTTTCTTTTCTTATTTTAAGAGTGTAATATTTTCTTCATGGATAATTATTTCCATTGAAACTTCTTTTTATAAAGTATAAAGATGAATAGAGAAATAAAGACTAAATTCTTATACACTTATCTATACATATTCTTATAGGTAATACTACTGATAACAAATTAATAATTATTCAATCCATCATATGAAATAATAATGTTGTAATAAAATTAAATGGTAATTAAAAGTTAATGTTTAAATTACTATTGCTGTTCCATTAGTGCAATAGTTCGTTAATTTTGTTTAGAAAAATCTTTTCAAGATTAGTAAAAATAGTTTGTTCGGCATGTGTGATTAAAAAAGAGTTGACTTTAGTCCTTCAAATAATATTTAAATCGTTTTTAAGCATTTGCTCATTTACAGTACATTAATCTCAAAATGATTAAATCTTAAAACTCATAAATTAATATACGATTTTAGAAATTAATTCTATTGGGATAAATTATGCTGCATGAATTAGGATTATGACCTTCCACTTCGCATTCCAATTAGAATGTACAGAAATCTTCTTAAGAGACCTCGCTAAACCTCCTTTAGCAAAGAGTTGCTGAAAACTATCCAAACATATTCATGTATAACTCTTATTTAAAGCTAAGTAAGTACAAAATCTTTATTTTCATTTTAATCATAATGAAATTAATTTCATTTATAAGCTTATATCTATTATATTTTAATATATGTTCTTATAAATGTCTATGCAATGCAATTAGATATATTGAATGAAAAGTTTCCTCAAAATCCTTTTTTATTTCATTTAAAAGTTTTGAATCATGTGTTTCTGTAAAAGATAAATAATGAACATTTCCTTTAACGAAAAATAATCATTTAATCAATACAAATAATCTGGAATATATTTCCAGATTTATTACACATAGCATTAGTTTATCGGATATATTTGGTAATGATGCAAACTTAAATAATTTTTTTAAATTTTGCCTGAAATTTTTGAATCAACTTTTGAAATAAGCAAATAAGTATAGTAGAAGTTAAGATTTAAAATTGCAAATAATGTTTCTTTTTACATAAAAGATGGTAAAAAGCATTTAGCTATATTATCCAATTCCTTGCATTTTCAACTATGTACGTAATCCTCAGAGACTATATAATCCTTCCCACAGGCAAAAAAATATATAAGTAAGTTTGAATTTTGCCCCTGAGAATGACTATGTATATTGTTGAAAGTGCTAAGAATTCAATATTGTGGTTTAACATTTTTTTATGTTTGTTATTATAGTTTAAATAATAAAGAATATTATGTGTAATTTCAAGATTTACATTTGAAAATATTTATTGTCTCATCTAATTTAATACAAAAACAGAATATATGATCAATTTTCAAATTCTTTAATAACTTGCATTGTACATGAAATATTCATAAAAGAATGAATTCAAAAATGACATTTTACAATTTTTTTCATTTTTTCGTTTTTTTTTTTTTTTTTTTTTTTTTTTTTTTTTACAAAAGTATTGTAAAAACTATCTTCTATTTATATCCATTTTACTGTCTGCATCTAAAGATTTTTCCGTAACTTGAATCTATAATAAAATCAATATGTAAATTTTCTTTTAGTTTCCAAAGATTTTCTGATTGCTTTGAAAAATTATGTAGAAACTCGAATGCTTAAAAGATTTTTTTTAATAACTTTACCTATATAACATGAAACGGTTTTACATTTTATTTTCAATACGTTTTTCTGTTTATACTAAAGCGATTAACAAAATAGAAATTCCTTAAAGTTATTTTTTCAAAGCTTCTAAAAAGGTATAATTAATAATTATTCAAAATTCAGATAAGTTAAATTTAAAAAAGAGATTAATTTTCCGACTCTTTCTCATATTTTCAAGGAATAAGCGATAACATTTTCGGAAAAGATAGATTTTATTTGATATATTACTTTTTCGTATTATTATAAAACTGACAAGCTATTAGTTAAATGTTCTTAATTGCGTTTACTTAGAACAAAAAATACTTTAAATTAATTTGATGATGCTTTACTCTATATTTTTTATTAATTTTACGATCTTTTAAAAATCGCACGTCTTTGAAAAAAATAGGAAAAAAAAACTTGTAAACTAATATATATATGTACATATTATTCATCTTGTTACATTGATATTTCAGTAAAATTTATTACCACATAACACTAACAAAAGTGACAGTAGCTAACTCAATTGTTATTTGTTTATTTATTATTATTTATTGCTAAGTCAACTGTGATTATATTCTGATTCATTGTGAAAAGCAGAACAATCAATCTATAATATAAATATAAAGATGAAATCCCTAATAAATGACACCTTAAGTATTCATTGTTGTCAATATATAAAAAATTATTATCTACAAAACTTTAAAAAATAATGTTTTTTGTTGTTTAATTTTTTTCATAAATGGGTGAATATCACAAAATGTCAAAAGTATCCATTGAAAACAATTCAAAATTTCAAGAAGTAAATTTATTTTATACTAGTGAATAACAGATAGTCTATATAAAATTGATAAATTTGGAATGCCTTAAATAATAAATTAGTAATAAATTTCATGCAATTATATATCATTTTTTAGCATATGTAAGCCAGTGTAACGACAATTTTATTTATTTATTTATTTATTTACAATCTTGTTTATTTATTTTTAGGTCTAACATTTTAATTTTGTTTAAAGAAACTTGTTTTCAATATAGTAGCTAAAATTCCATGCAATGTTCAGTTTTATTCGTTAATTTCTCGAACCCAGAAAAATGATATAATAAAATATGCTCAATTTTTACAAAGACTTTAAACACACTATTCTCAAAGAAATGTCAAAAAAATCTTGCTGGTAGCTATGATTTTACTACTTCCGACTTAAACTATATCAAAAAACGAGAAGAATTATTCAACAGCACCATATTTATACAATACATGATAAAGAACTAAAATGCAGGCCAGAAAAGTGACAATCATTTTCAGTGATAATCGCATAATTATGAAAAATTATTTGTAAAATACAGAGTTTGTTGCCTTCCTCATATATTTGATTTATAAGGTTTAAATACTAATTAGAAATTTAAAAAAGAAAAAAAAAAACAGAAAAAAAACTAGAAAAAGATATTTATACAGTTAGCAGAACGCCCTTTACTCTACACACATCACAGTGTGACATGCCAGAAAAATGACAATCTGAAATTCCAAGTCTTTTAATTGCTTTATTTATGTTATTGAGAAATTTAATGACTCTTGAAAATACACCTAATGATATTTTTTATTAGAATTTATCAAAAGAAATTGCATTATAGGTACTACTCTGTTATCCCGTCGACCAATTTCGGCAAATTATACAAATCGCCAAACTAATAGCCAAATGATACATATTGACATACATTTTATTTCAAAAAACGAAAAAATAAATCATTAGTAGAATATTAATAAAAATATTAATAAAAAGTCGAAATAAACATTACTTTATGACATTTTATACTCGGGAATCGTATTTAATGTCATTGAATGTGATATGCACGATCATCTATTATTGGCATTTAATCTTATATTAGATTAATTTTGAAATTATCCAATCGGTGAATTAATTATAACGGATGTAATTTGATGACGGATGAAAAATGGAAAAATTACATATGTTTTATTTAATCTTATAGTTTGGCGATAGTTTTTTGGTCGACGGGTTAACCTACTAGTACCGCATTATATAACATTTAATAGGAATTATTTTATCTTAAGACTGCAATTTTCGTATTTTTTTATTTTCACCTAAATTCTTTTGATAGCTGCAGTAATTGACACCATCCTATTTTTTTTCAGTTAATAACTTACACACAATTTATATCAATTAAAAAAAAAAAAAAAAAAAAAAAAAAACAAGTTACCACTAAAGGACATTACTTTTCAGAATTTTACGGGAAAAAAATGCAGATTTGAGTTATATTTTGCTGGAATCTAAGTTATTGGTTAGGTACCAATAACTGTAGTTTCACCCTAAAAAAAGATGTTTGCTTGTGCATGCATGTGTGTTTGTTGTCGATGACTAAAGAAATCTATTTTACGTAGACATCTCAAAATTTGTAAAATGGTACATCAAGACAAAGTCTTTAAAGTCTGAATCTCTATTGTACGCGAACCGGATGGTCTGATTTTTTTTAATTATGGTAATTAACCGAAAGTTTAATCAAAAACTTTTTTGTGTATCGCAAAATTGCGAGTTTCCATCGTGCCACCGAATGTGTCTTTTACTTTCAGATATATTTACTCTTTTCTTCTGGAGGCAAACGAAATACGTTTCATTTTTTTCTGTACTTTTAAATCGCAATCGCCGAGCTACAGAAAAAACAAATTGTTGTCTCCAACTTTAGGCTTGTTTATATAGATTTTTGTTTAAAAATATAAAATATTATTGATTCTAGGACGTATATTGCCGAAGAGAGTAGAGTCGAAAACCTCGATTTGGATGTATTTTCTTATAAAATATATTGTAATATAATGGAGAAAGTGTACCTTGACAAGGATAGTATGACTTTCAACAGTGCATGTTTACAGTCGAAGAAACACTGAAACCAACACATTTTTAGGTATTATATATTCACAGTTGATATCTTGCGTCCGCTTTACTTCAGGTGGATCAGCAAGATGTAAAATAAGTGTTACTTCACTTCAAAAATGATTTTTTTATGAATTTTATTGCAGTGGCATAGACATTAATCTTTAACGAAACATCTTAACATCTCAACTTGAGGAGTGTCATGAACATCTTTAATTTTGTGTGCGTATGACTTTATTTTTTAACATCTTAATAATTTCATTTTTATTCCCATGCTTTGTACAGTCGTACAATTCTTTGATTAAATAAAACGTAATATATATATAGATTTACTGGTACTGAAAAATAGATTATCAGTAAATGATGACAGTAATGAAGATATTAACTCATATTAAAAAAATAACAATAAATTGGTTTCTTAATATTCTGAAACGACATTTTTTTTGGAAAACTCTGAAGTAGATTAGTGACTTTTATAGACCACATTCCGGCAGGTTTTTACTTTCAAGGCCTTTTTTAAAATATTTGTTTACATCTGTTTAATTTTTATCTTAACTCTGTTTTAATAAGGGAGATATTTCCGGAAATATGTTCATGAAAAGGTCTATGCAATACATACAGATCTTCTGAAAACTAATTGCCATTAAAGTTCTTGTTCTAATTGATTTTTTTAAACATTTCGTTTCTAAAATTACCAAAAAAAATTTATTGATAACTTCAACAAATTAATATTGATAAAATTAGATATGTAATTTTAAGTCACGTTTAAAAATTTTACTTGAACATTTTTACTTAATTTACTTTTAGAAACTATTTAAGACAAAAAAAAAATGTTTTTATTCTATCTAACTTAATTCAAAAGCAAAATACTTGATTACTTTTGAGATTCTGGAATATTTCGCCTTCTACATGAAATATTCATAAGGAAATGAATTCATCTATCAAATTTTACGTTTTTTTATATTACTTTATTTTTTTAACTAAAGTATTAAGAAATATTTTTTTCCTTAAATTCTGTCTACATTGAAAGGTTTTTCATAATACTTCAATCGATAAAAAAATGAATATGTAAGTTATTTTGATTTTTTTTAATTGATTAAAAAAAATCTTTTAAAATTTAAAATACCGAACAGTTTTTTATGCATAATTTTTTCATACTTTCAGTTACTTTACTTATCTAGACTAATATAATATAAAGAGCGAAGATCCTGACTGACTGATTTAGTGACTCATCAATACAGAACTGAAAAGACTGAATCGGAATCGCGAAATTTGGACAGCACATTGCTGTTATGACCTAGGCAAGTAATAAGAAAGAAATTTTGGAAATTAAGAGTTTTAGATCATTTCGTCATATACATCTCTAGATGTTTTGGGTAGGAGCGTGACATTCAAGATAAAAAATCTACTAAATAAGTGATTCAACATGTATATCAGTGATTTTAGAAATTTCTCCTTCTAGGACAGCTAAAGTGGGGTCGAGGGTTCTAGATCATTTCGCCACATTTCAGCAATAGTTTTAGGTAGGATCATGAAATTCAAGATAACAAATAACATGTATTTCATCGATTTTATAAATTCACCCTAAGAAGGTTAAATAGGGTGGTCAAGAAAATTAGATCTTTTCGTTACATTACAGCTACTGTTTTAGATTAAAAAAAAAGCGTGATATTTAAGATAACAAATTTAATAAAAAATTAATCAAACATCAATTTCCGCAAGATTATAAATCGCCCTGACCACAAAAGGGGAAGTAAATGGAATGATAGTAAGTTTTAGATTATTTCGCCATATCTGTGCGCAGTTTTAGATTGTAGCTTCAAATGCAGGACAAGAAAACTACTAAAAAATACTTAAGCACATTTTTTTAAAGATTTTAGATATTCAAACACGAAGGAGATTAAATACGAGAAAAAAAAAAGTCATTACATCATTTTTCAGTAGCAATTTTAATTAGCGGGTATGAAACTCACAATACAATTTGTTTAAAAATAGTTAAACGCGGTATTTAAGTTATATTAGAAATTCCTACTTCTCAAGGGGGTTAAGGAGGGCCGAATGTTTAAGGTCATTTCGTCATATCTATACAGAGTTTTTAGGTAGAAGCTTGAAATTCGGGATAATCAATCCACTAAAAATACATTTAAATATGTATTTTATCGAGAATGAGAAAGCGAGGGCAAGATGAGAAATAATTCTGCCCTTGGATGATTTGAAAGAAAGCCCGGAAGCCGGAAGTTGAGAAGTAATCAAGGATTTACAGATATAAATACTCTTTGTAAAAAAGGAAATAAAAGTACACTTTTGTGAATTTTTTGTTGTATGTTTATATCAATAATAAAATATGCAAGCAAATTTAATAAGTGAATAACCAACGTAAGAAATTCCATACATTCTGCTTATTAACGCGATACTGAAGATCTTGAAGTAAGTAATATACACACATTCAATACAGTAATAGTAGAAAATGTTTTCATTTTTTTTTTTCAGGGAAAATGAAATATCAACTGAACATCTACCGAAGCATTAGTTCTAGGTGTCATAAAATTCAAATCGAAACTACACTGGTGTCCAAAATTTAAGCATAATTGGTAATTAAGTAATTATTTTTAAGTAATGAAAGAAATATGAATCGGAATGTGCTGAAACTCCAGGTGTGTAAACAAAATAGTACGCGTCACATATTTTCGCGAAGAGTTTTCCCCGAAATCGAACAGGGGACCGTCAACAAATTGAAAAAGAACGAAGATCTTTTGGATAACCCTGTCAAAACTAATGTAGCAAAAGCGTTCAAACTGCACATTATGATTAATTGGCTTATTGTAATGTACTGTGTTAATTTTTACAAGGATAGCATGCATACTCGTAGAGAAATTAAGGTTTTTATAAAAACAGTCCTAAGTTTTTTGCTTATAATTTGCAGAGTTCTTAATATAAAATAGTGTTCTTTTTTGAAAAAAAATGACAAACATCATTGTACACAATATCCTGTCATCAGAATTAAAAAATAATAAAAATTGTATGACAAATCAGCAGGTTTACTAAATAATTTTTTACTGCGCATGCGTGAACGCTATTAAAATTTCATTTGCATATTATGTTAGTTAAATGTATAGAGCAACATTTGTGAAAGTTTCAAAAACATAGCTTAAAAATTCTGAAAATTATCGTTGATAGAATGAGATCAAAATCCCTTATTCCCTAAATGAAGCAAAAAGATGAGGGGCTGTATCCATATTCCATTGTTTAGTGCCTACACAATATTGCACGTACAACTATATTTAGGTAAAACCCCTGATTTTTTTGCTTCCTTTAGGAATAATGGATTTTGAGTTGATTCTATAGGCTCCCATTTTCAGAATTTTCAAGCTATGTTTTTGAAACTTTTACAGAAGTTGCTCTATACACTTAGCTAACATAATATGCAAATGACATTTTGATATCGTTGACGCATGCGCAATGAAAAATTATTTACTAAACATACTCATTTTTCATACAATTTTTATTATTTTTAAATTTTGATGACAGGGTATTGTGTACAATGATGTTTGTCATATTTTCAGAAAAGAACATTATTTTATAATGAGAACTCTGCAAATTATAAGCAAAAAACTTGGAAAAATTTAGGACTGTTTTTATAAAAACCTTACTTTCTCTACGAGTATACATGCTATCCTTGTAAAAATCAACACAGTACATTACAATAAGCCAATTAATCATAATGTGCAGTTTGAACGCTTTTGCTACATTAGTTTTGACAGGGTTATCCAAAAGATCTTCATTCTTTTTCAATTTGTTGACGGTCTCCTGTTCGATTTCGGGAAAACTCTTCGCGAAAATATGTGACGCGTACTATTTTGTTTACACACCTGGAGTTTCAGCACATTCCGATTCATATTTCTTTCATTACTTAAAAATAATTACTTAATTACCAATTATGCTTAAATTTTGGACACCAGTGTACATTAAAATAAGAGAAAGCTAATCGCTGTCAATGCTTTAATAACAGGGCTCACTGCTATTACTACTATGATTGCTCACGCTGAGCTTGTGATCTGGCAAATTAAGAAAGAGGCGTAGGGGATTGAGCTGTTTTTAATTTCACATGCTTTATTTTTTATTTCAGGTACCAGTATTGCAGAGCTTCACGTACCAGTGTTGGTAAGCATACCATGGTTTGAGAACCCCAGTGCTAGAAAGTTCCGACTGGAAGAAACTAATTCCATGCTCGTGACGAAGGTGATATTATGTTAAAGCTAAAAATTTATTCTGTTCTGCTCTCTGTGGAGGCCTTTTGTAATCGATTTGACTTTATATAATTTTCCTCTAGTTATTTCATGAAATTTATTTTATTTTGAATTTAAGTGAATTTGAATTCCATTATTTTATGAGATGAGGGGATCTTTTATATCATCTTCGCTATCAAGTCGCACATTAAATTATAATAAATAATAATAATAATAATAATAATAATAATAATAATAATAATAATAATAATAATAATAATAATAATAATAATAATAATAAATTTGTGTTGCCGACTGTTTTTGCAAATAAATGTTAGCAAGTCTCTTTGTACAGCGTTTTCAAGAGGAATCGAAATCATAAAAACTTAATTTTACATACTTTAACTTCATGAATCAATTTATTCTACAGTACTAAAAGACCTGTAACCAAATTGTCCATGTATAAACTCATCTATCGCATTTTTTTAAATTTTATATTTAAATGTGAAAATTTAAAAATGTAAACATATGAAACAGGTTTCAGATAATTTCGTTCATGTGAACTAACATTATTCACCATTAAAATTAAAAAAAAAATAAAATATAGTTTCAACTAAATAATTCTTAAATTTGCCCAACAACAGTTTTTTTTTTTAAAAATTTGAAATGTTTAGCGTGTGAAAAATTGTAATTTTAAAAGTTTTCTATTCATTTATAAAAGTAAAATATTGTTTTACAAGTTCGTCAAAATAACGTCATTTTTATTTAATTATGTTTCGAAATTAGAAGCCAAATCGTGTAAGAAGGAAATGCTTTTGAGGAATGGTTTCATTGTAATCGTGAAATTGCATCGAGAAATTTTTAATCTATATTGGAAATATGGTTTTTTACTTGAAATTTAGTATTTAATAAAATTAATTCTATAAATATATTTTAAACGTTAAAAAATAACAAATTAATAATAATAATAAATTAGAAGTATGTTTCTCCCAAAAATAGAACAAGTCGAAAATTACACATCAAGCGTAGCAAATTATGTCTTTTCGTACTATAACGAAGTTTTAAAAATATTCAGATCTTGGTGTAATAATATACAATACTTCGGGTAAAGTGTTGTTCACGAAATCTTTTGTGTGTCTCTATAAATACTATTTGCTTTCTGTTATACAGGAAGTAATATGTAGTAAACCTCAGCAACGTATACCATTTTTTAACACTTTCCAACAAAGTTCAAAAGTGCTTATGCATTCGGTTTGTCTGGCCAGATGTCCGGATGGCCGTCTTTCCGCGCTCTAACGCCTGTAAATATACTCAGATTGCTATGAAATTTTTATACGTTATTGAGGTTTACCCTAGCACAAACTCTATTGAAAATGAAGTACCTACCATGATTAGTTTATCTACAAGGCGAATCAAAATTTTCCCATTACATTACGGCCTATGGGTAAACACCGTTAATATACTCGGATTTCCATGAAATTATAGGACGTTATTGAGGTGTACCCTAGCGCGAACCCTAATGAAAATGAAGTATCTACCATGATTAGTTTATCGACAGAGAGAATCAAAAGTTTCCCATTACATTACGGCCTATGGGGAAAAAACGTTAATATACTCGAATTGCCATAAAATTTTAGGACGTTATTGACGTTTACCCTAGCACGAACCCTATCGAAAATGAAGTTTATACCATGATTAGTTTATCTACAGGGCGAATCAAAAGTTTCCCATTACATTACGGCCTATGGGGAAAAATCATTTCAAAGGAATTTTAAAGATCTTATATCCTGTCAAACATATTAAAATATGCATTCTATAAAATATAAGGTGAAAATGTAGCTATTATTCATTTACAGGGCCAAACAAAAGAATTCCATTAGATAATGGTAAAACGGGGAATTGTGCGTGACATATTTTAAATATATTAAGCTTTTTCATGTATAATAAAATTGATATATGTCACTGAAGCTTAATATAAATTATACGCTACTGTCTTGCATAATATGTAGTACATAGCATTTACAGGGACACACAAAAGATTTCAAATAGTATATTCTTTCCGAAGTACCGTATATGTGTCCGATGATGGCTGATGGAGGGATGAAATGCATTTTAATTATGATATGAGCGTTTATATTTCGCTAAATATATGCACATTATATGGTGTGTATGAATGTTTTAGTTGATATACAGGGCTACCCAAAAGAGCTCACCAACGTTACTGAATATGAGCGTAAATTATTTAAGCGTGGTTCTTAAATAAGCTATGCATTTTTACGCTGAGTTTCACTCAATTTACTGAGAAATGTTTGCAGAATATAGATAAAAGAATATACAGGGCCAGACAAAGAATTCAGTACATGGACGCTTAGAATGATGCTTTATGAGAATGTTATTAATACAAGTACTAAGTTAGACAAAAAATACAAAATTCCTTTTAATTAAATCAATTTTAGTGTGTAAATTTCAGGTTGAAACACCGGGGTTCGAAGAAAGAACATTCTGTTTATTAGCGAAATGCTTTATTTCCAAACTATGATGTCTAATGCGTTGGAATTAAAATTCTCTTTTAAAATTTAAATCGAAAAAATCAAAGAATGACATTGGTAAAATTGATTTAATTAAAATAATAGATTTTTCAAAATTTTCAAAATAATAGATTTCAGCTATAAGTACACAAAATGTGAAGTCTTTGACTTGAACAGATTTTGTGAACGGTCTTTGTGACAGACAGAAGACAGATACGGATATTGTTTCTTTAGATGAGCGAAGCCCTGAAAAGGAATATTTAACTTAAATATAATTTTTAAATTTCAACATAATCATTCTTAAACTAAATTAAATGTTTTATTGTGACTAATCAATTTTATAAAAACATTAGAATATAAATAAAGCTAAACAATAGTGTCATGTGCAGACAGAGATTATTGTAGATTATAAATAAGTTTGCATTTAGAGTTTGACTGAATTCTCCAAACATTTAATTGCTGTTAGTGGTTTTAAATTTCCTTCATCTAAAATGTAACATTTAAAGAACATAAAAATTTAAAAAGCTTTTAAAACTTTAAAATTTTCGAAATTTTATTATTTTTTTTAAAAGTTAAACGCTGATCATTTTTGAACATTTTGATACAATTGTTTCCTTGAAATTCCTATTAGATCAGAAGTTGTGGCTTTTAGAATTCGAACAGCTGATGCGGCGTTTCCGAAACATCGAATCATTTTTCTCCAAAATGATGTTTTTGGCCGTAATGTGCACGATATCTCAAAAATTTCTTAATATTTGTTCATGGAGATTTCAAAACATTTGTTTCATGTTAGTCTGTATAAACAGAAAGTAAAGTTTGTTTTTTATTGTTGAAAAAAAGATTTTTAAGGACGATTGTACTGATGAAATTTTCTAAAGTTTGAGTTGACTAAACACAACTTAGCGTTAAAAATATAAAAATTCTTTAAATACAAATTTTAGGTTCAAGATAATTATTGTAATCTGAAGTATAAGTAAGAATCAAAATTTGCATTCTATTTGTAAAATTTATTTTGTATTCCTGGGCATGATATGTTATGCCAATTTTCTGCTCGCAAAATGTCTGATTAATAGAAACCGCCTGAAAATGCTAATTCTGCATCTTTCAATTTTTGAAATAATATTTAAAATGAAAGAATATGCTTAAATCGTTTATCACAATAAAAATGATGTCTAAAAAACAAATGTATTTTAAGATAATGAATGTTGAAAATAGTACAGGTGTAAATTTTCCAAGCGGGTGAAAAAAGTCCGGGACAGGATTCGAACCAAGAATGTATTGGCTGAAACCGCCAATGTTCTTCCAAATGAGCCATCCCAGACGAATACTGGAGGACTATTTCACCCAAATGACCTCAATGATTTCAGAATCTGGTCTGATACTTTGGATCAGCTCAACAGAATAAATCGAAGGTCAATATTTGGAACTGCAGAAAACGCTGCATGCGAAATCACATTAGATTAATTGTAAACACGATTATTCAATCGGAAAATCAATTATAATACAAGTGACCACTTTGAAAATTTATACCGTTATAATTGATTTACCGATTTAATAATCGTGTTTAAAATTAATCTATTGTTGAAAATAGTCTTTGTTTTTCCTTTATCTGAGTTCACAGACCCCGACCTTCTTACGAACGCGAACTGATACATCCGCTCACTAAGCTGCAGGTATGACTACAGTTGAAGCATTTTTCAAATTACTATACATCTACAGATATAACCCATTTTTAACAAATTAAGTTATGATTATTACTTTCAAAACTTCCAGGGTTAAAGATAATAATAAAAAAAAATGTACCATGTTGTAACAAACATTTTTTTTAGCTTTCAACAAAAGAAAAAAATTGTAATTTAGCAAATTACAACGACTATTTGGAAAATGATATTTTCAATGACTAAAATTTTAAAGACTTATAAATAAATTCCATATTTAAATTAATAATAATAATAAGCATCATTTTTATGTTGATCACAACGAGTCATATGTTACGTACCATTAAACATTAATATTCCTAGACCAATGATAAAATATTATTAGTTTATAGATATACCACTTCAACTGTTTAAAATGTGCATTTTTATTGGATGGAGCTAATCAGACTGACTTCTGAATGCTTCATATTACGTACGACATGGATCAAATATTAGTTTTCCTGGACCCATCAAAAACAAATTTTAAATGACATTCCACTTTTACAATTTTTGGAATTGCAAAATTTTAAACTTCTAAACATCGCACATTTAAAATTTTTACACCGTTGCATAGAGAAAAATATGCACTTTTTATTGAAATTTGTTTGAAATCTCTATCACAATTTGTTTTTCAATTTTTTTAAAGTTTTTATTACTTTTTTTGTCATTTTAGCAACATAAGTATTCCATTTTTGGACATTAAACTTGGACGAATCAGAAAGCGTATGATAAAAAAATAGAAGTATTCCATTTTTGAACATTAATTTTGGACCAATCGGAAAACGAATAAAATAAATTACTTTGCGAAATTCAACCAATAAAAAGATTCAGATATGCTTCAGATTTCTCAATTCTCTAACTAGAACAACAACTATTTTCCAAGCAGTTAAAAAAAATCTTAAAAGCAACTTTACAATTTTCCCCTTTGCTCAGAGTCAGGAGATTAGAAATAAATAGCTTGAAGAAAAAAAATGTTCCTGGAGAACACTTATCATGTCTTTAAATAACTAAAATAGTTGGAATATCACTTGTACGACACATTTCACAGTTCTTAAAAATAATATTTCCATAAATTATACATTTTTATTTAAGATGTAACTTTTTTCAGCAATTTTTGTGTAAAATCTTTCAAAGCATACAACATTTTTAGATCAATATGCTTGTCAAATCCATTACTCCTCCCATTAAACTAGTGTCACTGAAGAATATTTTTTCAAGCAATTTTATATATAGCTCATTATCTACAAAAGAAGTGGTATATTTGTTTCCTATGTACTTGAATACTTCACATTAACAGAAATGTAGTAGTAGATTTGAGAATTTCTTACCTCTAAGCCCGTCCTTATAACCCAATTATATTCTTAATAGCATAAAATCCCTTTTTATGGGATATCGTTTAAGATAATTCTGATTCTTTATCACCTAATAGTCTTTGTTTTACTACGAAGTATTCACAGTCATTTTTGGAAAAGAAAATATTAATAAATACGCAAATTACTTGAAAGTAAAGGATTCCAATCGTAAATCCTGTCCATTACTCTTTGTTTGGAATGTTTGTCTTTATGGTTTTCATTTATGAGAGTTTTTTTACATTCAGTTGCTTACATCTCAGAATTTTAAGGGAATTATATTCTATATAAATAAAATATAATGCTGTCGATGTTTTTACTTCACGATTGTTTTATTTTATAATGAAAAAAATTGCAAAACTTAAGGGAAGATGAAATCACGCACAGTTGTAATGTTTCATGTTTTAATCCTTTATCTACCGAATTATGAATGCATGAAAATTTTACATTCTAAAACATTTTACGTAAATTGTTTAAACTAAATTAAAAGATTTACATAATCATTTAATAAATTTTTGAAGGATTTTAGAGCGATTGAAGGATTTAGAAGTATTAATTAAATTTGAACTTACAGGGATTTTGTGCAATTTTTATAACCCCCCTCAAATCTTTTATTTTAAATTGTTTTCTTAGTATTTCGTAGAATTATAAAATGTTTAAACATAATGCTCTTACAATCTAAATATAAAAATATTTTCGAATTGAAAAATCCCCATTGCCCCTCTCTCAGCGTCAAGAAAGCTAAAAAGTTACAAAGGCAAAATAAATCATCCTTTTAAAAGTTTTTTTGCTTTCTGTAATCAATAATGCTTTTAAAACAAAATAAAGTAATGTATCTGTCACTCATTCTAAACAGTATATAACTAATTGACGTATTAAAAGAATTTTATGATACATAATTTTAATGGTACTTATAAGTACCGTCAGTAGGTAAAGGGTTAATGATTTTTACCGTAAATCTTTAAAATAGAAAAAGAATATATGAACAGTTTTATGACTGGAACCAAACAGATAATATATTTCTCATGTTTTGTGAAAAATATATTTAACTGAAAATAAGAGGTTAGCAAAAGTCGATATTTTATTTTGTACGTAAAAGGGCAGAAAAATAGATTATATCAAAAAGCTTAACATATTATCAGTTGTAACCATATATGCAGATTAAGTCAAAAAATTACAGTCAAATCGAACGACTAGTTTTTGTCTAAACCCTGTGGTAATGTAAATAAAAAAAAAAAAAAAAAAAAAAAAAAAAAAAAAAAGTGTTTTTTTTTCTTTACATTATTTGTACTCGAAAACATTACATTTTAAAACTTAACAATAATCAGAGGTTCCGGTGTCATGAAGGACATATTCCTCTTTCTGGGAAAGGAAGTTCGTCAATGTATTTTCTGTTCTGAATATATTATTTTTTATTTGAAACGACATCTTTTTTCAACTATCAAGTGATTTCAAAAATAATAATAAGGTAAGGAATTATTTCTTGTACCTGTTTTCTATGTTCATATTGGCTGGAAGTCTTGGATAATTTCTAAATTTTATCTAAAAATATCATATGTTTTTCTTCTTTAGTTCATATTTCATATGTTACTCCACAAAACTGATGTATGCTGTAGTAAATTAACATGTTCTAAAAATGATATTTATTTTTTGATTAACCTTCTACTTTATTTAAAGACGAAAGTGAGATTACAGCCCGCCATTGCATACACTGTAAAAAAAAATCTGTGAAGGAACTAAACATTTTCTAGGAAACTGGAATTCCAAGAACTTTTCATGTAACGATAACAGGAAAAATTCATGTAATCGATTCTAAAACTTGAATTTTTGCTGTTACCGTTGCAGGAAAAGTTCTTGGAATCCCAGTTTCCAGGAAAAAGTTTAGTACCTTTGCAGATTTTTTTTACAGTGTACAAAATTAGAATAGATACTGAAGGACAAATCACACTAAAAGTAAAAAAAAAAACTCGTCGAATTTGCATTACTACACTTACGCTGAAATGAATGTGCTAGGAAAAAAGTATTCGGAGTCCTGATCTTTTAAAAAGGATCTTTCTGCAATTTAAAAGGGTTTTTTTTCGGAGTTTCTCATTGTCCAATATTTGCATCTTAGAAAATAATTCTTGATTTCTTTGCATTATCTAACATATAATGCTCTGCGCCAATGCATGTGGTATTCGTTGTGAATTCGGTAGTACTAGTACGTCAGAGGTGATGCGATCTGAATGTTGATTGTATTTATAAAATACAGTCATATACTATAAATCCGTCGTTAAATGTACACATGGATAATAGAAATGGCTATTTTGATTATATATTTGCCTCTAGGAATAACTTTTGCAACAAATGTCCAAATCCAGAAATTTGAACTTTCATTATATATTTTCTCCAACGCTCTTTTAAACCAGAAAGAAATTTATTTATAAAAAAGTACCATTCATCACTTACTTTTTATACTATAAAAAATGAATTTAAACAATTTAAGAAATGATTTTGTTTAAGAATGATTATTTACTTATTTTCATCTGTTTAATTATTTTTGTAGTTTTCTGCAGATGATACATTTTAGATTTTTGTGTTTGTTTGTTTGTTGCCTGTACAAGATGGTCAAAAGTCACAAACTTCAGATTTTTTTAAAATAAAAAAGTATGTTTGTTCAGATTAGTTTCATTTGTCACAGAGAGTTAGGACCGTCGAAGACACACGTTTTCTTTATATTGTAATTTAAGCTATTACATGAAGCGAATTAGATAATAGATTTTTTCAGTACTCTGTAGATATTCTTTTTCCGCTACGAATATTTACTAATACATCAAATTGAATTCTTCGATATAACTTGAGTTTCAAACTCTGCTGTACTTCTGAATAGTGTGATACATAATCAAAACGTATTAGAATTTTTCTCTTTATTTGCAATTTTTAAATTAGTACATCTGAGTTATATATCTCACGCTTATGCATCTTATTTAAACTCTTTTATCGGCATTATCTGAAGAGAGATTAATCTTAGATTTATGTGGCTCCAAGAACATTTAAATTTATAAGGAGTAAAGTAGTTACTGTTATCTTCTTTGGTTTCAGCTTCAATGGGAAACCTTGAATTTTCGAGGAGTTCAGTATCACATACATGGATGTTTATTATTCGTCTGTAATTAAATCATTTACCACATCTGTAAAATTTGTTAATGTATTGTTTTCATTTGTAATTGATGATATGTTGATGAGAACTTCCTGTATTGGACACCTACATATTGTACTTCCTCTTCTACTTGAGTGTCAGTTTCTATGATGTGAATATTGACGTTTTGAAACAGTTACAAATGACAAGTTTAAAAAGGCGACAATCTTATATAAAATAACTGATATTGATGAAATTTTTCTTTGTTAAATACTGAAGATAAATATCTTCAGTATTTAACAAATTTTTTTAAATTTTTTAAATATTGTAGATCGTCGTTAGACTATAAATTTATCTTTCGTAAAGAAATTAAAAATAACAAATACAAGAATAAAAAATTCAGAAATTAATTTTAAGAAATAAAAAATAAATCATCTTTTCTATTAAAATAACTATTGCATTCTGTATTTATATTTATCTTTGTAAATAGCATAATATTGTTACCAAAAATTGCTTTGTGCGGATGTGTTTGGTTCTGTCAACATTAATATTTGATTTAAAATATAACTATATTTCATATCATGAATTATGATTTCAAATATAAAATATTAATTTTTTACCATTTTTCTTAATTTTATTCAAAATAAAAATCTTTAAAAAACGCCCATTTTAAACACCATACGATATTTTGAAATACATTAAGTATAAATTGAAATTTAGAAAAGATATGCTTTTTTTAAACAAAAATAGCAATATTTAAAAAAAAAACCTCAAATTTTTTAAAGAAAAGAACAAATAAATATTGCATTTCAGTTAATATAAAAACATTATCAATTCATTAAATAATCTAAGTATATTTTAATGGATATTTAATGGTTTTAATATTCAGTAAAACATTAAAATTCTTAAATTCCACAAGAAAATTAATCTTGAATATTTTACTAAATTATGTGCCGTTTTATACAGAATTATGCGTCTTCAAAGCATTATTAATACTAAATTTAGCTTAATGTTTAAAAATGAAATGGAAAAAGAGTTTTACATGTTCCTTTTATATTCTTTAAAAATAGGCAAGAATGGGATTTTTAGAAAAGAATTCATATCTTATCATCTAGCAGAGGATAAAATATGAATTTTATCGTCTATCAGTAAGATTATAGAAATATTAAACTAAAATGATCCATGTATTCCTACATAACATAAAACCAAGTTGAAAATTGAACGTCAAACGTGGCCATTGAGGTACAACGGATGCATTATAGTGATCAAAACCTTTTGTGTCTCTGTAAATACTAACTGCTTTCTGCTATACAGAAAAAAACTTGAAGTAAAACTCAGCAGCATTTATCAATTTCATAAAATATGAAATAGTTTAATATAATTAAATGGCGCCCCAAACAATGTTTCCCCCAATACCTTTATGCAATTGAATATTTTTGTGTGGCCCTTTAAAGGGCCACACAAAAGTATTACAAATATTCTTTGTACCTTAACAAATATTCTTTGCACCCCAGATAGCACAGAAACTATTCTTCTCATTGGGCGTAATGTCACTGAATAGTTTTGATTGTCCCTCTATTTAAACTATACATCCGATTTTCATAAAATTAAAAATAATTCGACAAAATTATACGACAATTATATACTTTAATTTTCAAATTATTTGGTTGGGTACTTTTTGCTCTGTTATATAAGGACAGACGAACGGACTAAACGACGACTACACTGTAAAAAAAAAAAAAAAAAAAAAAAAAAAATGAAGGTACTAAGATTTTTCTAGTAGATTTGTATTCTAAGAACTTTTCATATAACGATAACAGCAAAATTTCATGTAACCGAGGAAGGTTACATGAGTTTTTGCTGTTATCGTTACATTAAAAATTCTTGGAATTGAAATCTACTAGAAAAATCCTAGTAACTTAACAATTTTTTTTTTTTTTTTTTTTTTTTTTTTTTTTTTTTTTTTACAGTGTATACTTATTTACGTAATTACGAATTCTCCTAATAATTGAAGGGTAAGAGTAAACACGTTTTTGTATTTCTATATGAATCTATAATTATACTTTAAAAATTTTCCCATCATAATATTCCTAAAAGTATTGAATACCTGAACGCTTATTCGAATAAACTTTATGGTCTTATCATCAGTCGATCAGCGTTCTCAACTTACTTAATATTTTCAAAATGCAGTAAAATATCCATTTAAGGAAGCTACATCGTTGCACATAAACACTTCGTTATGAAGAAAGTTCGTTAATAAGATACCATTTCAAATTCAAGACATTTGTATAATGAAATATACATAGATAAAAATTTTGGAAAATTACAAAAATTTTTCTAGTAGAATTATATTCCAAGAACTTTTTATGCAATGGCAACAATAAAAAATCATGTAACAGATACAAATTTGCACTTTGAATCAAAAAAATTTTTAAGGTTACTAAGAATTTTTTTGGAAAAGCGTATTCTCAGAACTTTTTAAGTAACGATAACAAGGATTACAGATAAAAGTATAGTAAAATTACCAAAACTTTAGTAAATTCTTTTGTAAAATTAGAGATGTCTCTAGTTTTGCTTACAAGTTTTGTAGATCGACGGCATTTTCTTGCACAGTAGTGTGGGCCGAAAAAAACTTTTTTTCGATTTTCGATAATGTCGGGTGCGGAAAAGTGGCCACTGGTGGCACTCGGTTCACACAAAAAAATTGAGATATTTTCGACAATTCCTTACCCTGCCGCAAATGGCTTGAAGCTTAGAAAAAATGCTGATTTTTGAGCTTTTTTAGCAAAAAATTTAAAAATATTAAATTAAGTTTATTTTGGGTGTATTTACTTGGAAAGGCATATTTAGCGTATCAAATGTTTAAATAAGTTCCGATAATGCATTATTTAATTGCTATGTGTATTTTAAATTAGCCGATTTTTATAGGCGAGTAAAACTCAGCGTGCAGCTCACATCCATGCGAGGAGTTCTCGGTTGTTTCGCGTTGATACGGAACGCAAAACAAGTTAAAACCTGTACATTTTTAAAGAAAATAGCACTAAACTAATGCATAATTAGAGGTTGTTTAACTATTTGGCACATTAAATGCATCTTTTCAACTAAATACAACCCCAAAAAAACTTAATTTAATATTTAAATTTTTTTTGCTAAAAAAATTCAAAAATCAGCATTTGGGCAAAACTTTAAGCCACTTGCGGCAGTGTAAAGAACTGTCTAAAAAATCTCAAATTTTTTGTGTGAACTAAGTGCCACCAGTGGCCACTTTTCCGCACCCGTCATCATCGAAAATCGAAAAAAAGATTTTTTCGGCCCACCCTATTGCACAGTGTACATAAAAAAATTAATAAGCATAACACATAACATTTAGATTACTAATGTTAAAGATTTTTTTTACACATAAAATGAAAACATTTGAAAGATGTATTTACATTCGAGCACTAACTATTTTTTTTTGTGAATGAAGATATATGAACAAAATTGAATTAGAATAATGTCTAAAATAACACAAATCAAAAAGAGGAAAAAAAACTGAAGCGTATTGTAATTTTCCCTTTTTCCGCAGCATTTCAATTAATCAACCTTAAAAAACATTGTAACTTTACTTTCTAAAAGTTTGTTCTTGAAAATACATTTTTCATAAAAAAAGTCGTCCTTTTTAAGTGCACTGTAAAAAACGAAATCTGCAAATGTACTATAAATTTTCTAGGAAACTGGGATTACAAGAACTTTTCATGTAATGATAACAGGAAAAATCCATGTAACCGATTCTAAAACTTGAGTTTTTGCTGTTACCGTTACAGGAAAAGTTCTAGGCATCGCAGTTTCCAAGAAAATGTGTAGTACACTGTAAAAAAATTCTGTAAAGGTACTAAACTTTTTCTAGGAAACTGGGATTCCTAGAACTTTTCCTGTAACGGTAACAGCAAAAATCCAAGTTTCAGAATAGGTTACATGGATTTTTCCTGTTATCGTTACATGAAAAGTTCTTGGAATCCCAGTTTCCTAGAATATGTTTAGTACCTTTACAGATTTTTTTATTTACAGTGTAGATGAATTTATTTAAGTGGATTGCATGAAAATGAAATTAATTATTTATTTAAGAACTTCCATTCAAATGAGATAAGGTTAAACAAGATTATCTCACTTTTACAAGAATAGTTAAAAAAGAACTGTGCGGGCACACCGTAAAAAAAAATCTGCAATGGTACACTGTAAAAAAAATCTGTAAGGTTACTAAAAGTCTTCTAGGAAACTGGGATTCCTAGAATTTTTTTTATTTCTAACAGCAAAAATTCATGTAACAGATGCAGATTCGCACTGAAAATCAAAAAAATCTGTAAGGTTATTAAAAATCTTTTATCAAACTGGAATTCCTAAATTTTTTAATGTAAGTTCAACCCAGGTTACAGGTAAAATTTTAATAAGATCACTGTAATTTTAGAGGTTTTTGTTTATAAACTTACAGATTTCTGTAGCTTTACAAAAATTAGTTTTGTTGATTTAAATTTTTACTTCTATAATGTACAGATAAAATGTTAGTAAGCATACAGATTCCGACAACTTTAGATCTGTAGGATTAGAGACTTTTTTTTTAAGTATGCATTTTATTTTCTATATGTAACAACGAAATTATAATAATTAATCTGTTAAATATATAATTAAATTTTGAAAAAATTAATTATTATATTATTATCGAGACCATGCATACATTTGTACGTGATGCACAACTGTAGGCAATGGGTGAAAACTAATTAACAAATTCCATCTTTGCAGACTTACACAAAATTATATATAAGTTAAATAATTGTAAAAAATTCATAAAAATTATCTTTTAAAAAATCCTCCCCATAAAAACCATCAATTTTTTAAATTTAACTGTAAACTAATGTTTATGCAACATTAATTAAAATGTGAACTTATTATAATGTACTTAAATGTAAACTATTCATTCATTATTTTTTATTCTGAGATTTCATATTAAAAAAAACAATGGTCAATTGTTGATTTAAAATGCATCTCAAAGAATTCATTGAGAAAATGCTTTTGAATTCCAAATTTTTATTACAATTATAAATAAACATAAAAAAAAGAAATTTTTACTTTCTTCTATCTTTACAAGAAGAAATAATTAGATTCTTGAAAATTTTCGAAATCCAGTTTTCGACGGATATACACGTTTTAGGGGGTCATAGAACCCTAAAAAAACATATTTTTACAAAATGTCTGTCTCTGCTAGTCAGTCAGTCTGTGTCTGGTATGTGACAAACATTATGTGGGCTCTCTATCTCAAGAACAGCAAAGAATTTCGCAAAACTTTAGATTATGTTAGACCTTTATATGAACTAAATCTGATTAGTTTTTGGTATGTATCACTCAACAAGTTGTGCTACTTTGCTGAGCTGTTCGTGATTATCGCAATAGCTATGTCTTAAGAATTAATGCAAGCAATTTCACAAAATTATAGATTCTGTCAGACCTTGATATAAACTAGATCTGATTAGTTTTTGGTGTACATATAATTCAATAGGTGGCGCTGCTATGCTGTTTTATTTACAAAATAGCAATAGTCATATATTAAGAATAAGTGCATGAATTTTCATTAAATTTTAGATTTAGTTACTACTTGATATAACATGGTGCTGATTACGTTTTGGTGCAAATCGCTCAACAGGAGGCGCTGTCATCATGCATTATTCTAGATTATCGCAATAGCTCAAAAGCTAATGTGCAAAGTTTTCTAAAGTTTCAGATTCAGTTAGTCCTTGGTATAGATTAGTGTTGTTTAATTTTTGGAGTAAATCGTCCTACACATGGCACTGTTATGCTACATTTTTCACGATTTCTCAATAGCTGTATCTGAAAAACTAATGCATGGATTTTTATCAAACTTCAGATTTAGTTACTACCTAATGAAGGAATTGATCCTGATTACTTTTTGGTATACATCATCCAACTTGTGGCGCTATTATGCAGATTTTTTTTAAAGATTTTGCAATAGATCTATCTCAAAGACTAATGCACGGAATTTGATCAAATTTCAGATTCGGTTATAAGTTGACAAAGGTTGTTTCTGACTAGATTTTGGTGCAAACCACATAACCGGTGGTGTTGCTATGCTGCAGTTTTCAGGAAGTATTAACATTCATAAAATAGAAGAAAGTTTTGGAATTGTCACATCTGACTAGTTTTAGATGATATTTTTAAAGGCACTTCCTCTAACTTTAATTATGACTGAAAATTCACGAAAACAAATGACAGTTTTGTCTTCTATTTTATCAAAGACATTAGCTGAAATTCCATTTCTTGTTTAGCCATTATAAATAGTTATGTGAAACATCATCAGGATATATATTCTCTCAGATGCATGAAAGATGTTTTATATAATCTTTATATTCAAGTTATATTTCTGAAGAAAATATATGAAGAATTTTTATTGGCTGCCAGTAAATATCTGGTTTTGATAACAATACAAAAAATGATAATGGAATGCAATTACCATATTTTAAAATATAATGCTTAGATAAAAATATTTTATTTCATATATTTGTGAAAAGAAAACATTATGTATTTGTTTTACATAAATACATTTTCCATTTAAGCTAATTTGTACTTAAAACGGCAATATTTATTGCATTTTTTTGGGAGGGAATTTTGTGTTAAAGTTTACATTTTTTTTAGTAAATAGTAGTCATTTTTTAAGGTTTTAGCAGATAAACAAAAACAAAAGAAACAAGTCTGAAAGAACAAACATTTCTCATGCAGTATTCCTTTTTCTATAGGCTTTGATTTTAACTGTAAATAGAAAGCTGCTTTTCAATAAACTAAAATAGTCTAAAACCTGTTTCAATAGTCTAAAACCTGTACAAAAGAAAACAAAGTGGAATTATATTGTAATAAAATTCATTTCATGTCATAAATGTACTATCTGAATGTTTATGTATAAAATATCTATGTCTATCTGTCTATATATACATATACATTAAGACTTTGAGAATTTAAGACCATACTCTTGATCTATGAAGTTATCCTCTCATAATCAACTGATAGAAATATTTTATCGAAAGTTTCATTTGACTTTTTACAGACACAAATTTTTCGCTTTAAGTATATATCTTTGTGAAAGAACAATTAATTACTGTACTTAACGCTGTTTAGATTTAGAAAGGTTTTCCACTCTAATAAATTATTTTATTTCACACTTGCTGTTGCGATACTTAAACAATGCATCACTTGTAATATTTAGCAACACATTTATTCTCTAAAAATGAATACATTACTAGCCCCACCAGTGGTTGAGAGGTTCTGCACTGGAAGCTGGTAGACGGCAGGCGCTGGTTCGAGACCAATCGCGCCGTCGTCGACCCAATTGTTAGACTTTTTTTTTTCGAATCTTGGATTTTCTTGAGTAAATACTGGTTAGGTTGCTTAGAAAGAACCTTTCGGAGGGCACTTCTCCCTTAGGGCCTATATCCCACATGCTGATAATTGGTTGCCACAAATACAACCAACGCATTTTACTTTACAAAAATTATTTTATCGAAAAGTAGTCTCATCAAGCAGAAATACATCGTGTTTATAATGTAACAACAAAAAAACATCTCAAAACTATTGAAAGTGTACAGCAAAAACCTCCTGATTTTTTTCTTATGTAGAATTACTTATTTAATATAATTGAACATGGCAATCAAATAAAGTTATTACTTTTCTAAGAATTAGCTGGTATTAAGTAATTCAGGAGGTTGGCAACACTACAATAGAGCAGCGGTTTCAAACCTTTACTGGTGTGTGACCCACATTTAACCCCTTGCGGCGCGGTGGTATATCTATGAAACCATGTAATTTTAATTTCCAAACGCCACATAGGCACCGGAATTTTAATAAAAATATGGACGGTTTATTGGATGCGTGAAACATAGCCTTTTTCTTATTTACAAATAAAGTTCTTTTAAAATTTCGGTGTCAGTCATTAATTTCAACACTTAAGCAATCAATTAGCCCTGCACCGTAAAGGGTTAAGAAAAAAAAACCATTTCGCGACCAATCTAATATCAATATGGAAATTTTATATGACCTCTATGAACTATCCGCTATTCCATACTATGAAAAAGCAAATTTTCGTATGACGAATACGCTACAAACAAAAACAAGAACTAATAATTTCAATTTGTGTAATTGGATAATAAATAAAATAACAAATATAAGGAAAAACACTTTTAATTATTATCAAAATACAACTTTACAGTGAGTAAGATTTCTGGCGCTGGTGTTTATTTATGAGGAAATCCATATTAGACAAAAACTGTTTAGTTTTAACTTTAAATCACTTTCTACATGCAGTTTGTTTCTGTATCTTTTTTTAAAAAACAGTAAAGTAGAAAAAGCACTTTCACACAATCATGTCCTGTTGAACCCCATGAAGCACCTCAAAGCTGATTTAAATATTCTTGGATATTCTACTGGTATGTTCATCCACAAGAAAGTGACGATTTTTCCAAAATTACTATAACGATTGCACGACTATATCTCAGAACAAGATCATATCATAATACCGAAAGTTTATTTAGGAAAACACACTCGTTCAGTTTAAGCTAATAGCTTTAATGATTATTTCGGTTGCAAAGTAATATATTTGTTACATATTTTTAAACAGATGATATAAAGGATATATTTTGTGACAAACTTCGATTGTACCGTGACCCATAGTTTGGGAACTGTTGCAATAGTGTTCGAGCTTATAACAGGGGTGTGCGAAGAGAAAACTGCGCCCGAGGCAAAGCTTAAATTTGGCACCCGCCAACGTTAACTTTTTTATGTGACAGGCCAAAAATGATGTTGATAGTATAAATTTGGCACCCCCTAAATATCCGCGCCTTGGGTGACCGCCCCTTTCGCCTCTCCTTTCGCACGGTGCTGGCTTGTAAATCCATTTTTTGTCAAAAATGGGAAAGCGAATACATTTTTCAGAATCTACTGACTGTATAGTTAAAAAAAAAAACGTTTGTTTATTTAGTCAGTTTGAACCAAATTTGTAACATTTTTAAAGTCTAAAATCATCTAACTGACAATTATGTTCAGGTAATGATGATGTAACATGTGCGAAAAAAAAAAAAAAAAAAAAATATAGGAATATGTAAAGAATTTTTGATTAAATTTATATCAGATTTCTATCAGATTTCCTTTTATGGACAGATATTATATAAGTAGATTCTGCATGCCAAATACTCATGTTTTAATAAACTGTTACACTTACAATTAATTATGTTATTTGATAAAGATACAGCTTATTTTATTAATAGATTTCACTTTTTAAGAAGCTGTGTAATATTTATTGGAACATTCTGGTAATATATACAATAATTTATTTCGATATTTTACTTATTCCTTATATCTTTATAAATTGTTTTCGATTAAATAACCTTTCTGGATCTAGTTATAACATGTTGTAAACTATGTTATTTTTATAGAATGCAAGTTTTTAAGCTATTGCATAGCTTTTATCGCGGGCTTTGAGCGCAGCGACCGAATGTAGAAATTCCGTAACGAGAAAACCTAACACTTCCGTAACGAAAAAAAATCTAACACTTCGGCTAACGGCGTTTCAGTTCGGCAAACTTCGGCACGGCATCCTTCGGTAGACTTCGGCAGAAATGACGCGGTATTTTTGCATATGTTGATAAAAAATACTATGCAATAGCTTTACCGCGGCAGACCTCGAGTGCCACTTTTTTTTTTTTTTTTTTGAAAAATTTGTCCTACGTATAGTAAAAACGAATTTATTTATTGTAGATTCTAATTTTTACTAACAGCATGATTACTAACGCGGTATTTTTCAGATATTAGGATATCAAGACTCAAACTTATGTTTCTTATGATCTAATTTTCATAGCGCGGCCAAAATTTGTTTAGTAATTTATTAAGAGACAGTGTTAATTTTTGGTGACAGGAGATCCCCCAAGGTGAGGGTCGAAAAATTTAAAATGCTTATAACCCGCGATCTAATTTTTGTAGCGCGGCAAATTTTGTTTGGTAATATATTATAAGACAGTGTTAATTTTTGGTGACAGGAGATCCCCCAAGGTGAGGGTCGAAAAATTTAAAATGCTTATAACCCGCGATCTAATTTTCGTAGCGCGGCCAAATTTCGTTTGGTAATTTATTATGAGACATTGTTGATTTTTGGTGACAGGAGACCCGCACGGTGAGGGTCGAAAAATTTAAATGCTTAAAACTCGCGATCTAATTTTCGTAGCGCGGCCAAATTTTGTTTGGTAATTTATAATGAGGCAGTGTTAATTTTTGGTGACAGGAGACCCCCCCATGGTGAGGGTCGAAAAATTTAAAAGGCTTATAACTCGCGATCTAATTTTCGTAGCGCGGCCAAACTTTGTTTGGTTATTTATTATGAGGCATTGTTAATTTTTGGTGACAGGAGACCCGCACGGTGAGGGTCGAAAAATTTAAATGCTTATAACTTGCGATCTAATTTTCGTAGCGCGGCCAAATTTTGTTTGGTAATTTATTATGAGACAGTGTTAATTTTTGGTGACAGGAGACCCCCCACGGTGATTGTCGAAAAATTTAAAATGCTTATAACTCGCGATCTAATTTTCGTAGCGCGACCAAATTTTGTTTGGTAATTTATTGTGAGACAGTGTTAATTTTTGGTGACAGGAGACCCCCCACAGTGAGGGTAAAAAAAATTAAAATACTTATAACTCGCGATCTAATTTTCGTAGCGCGACCAAATTTTGTTTGGTAATTTATTAAGCTATTCCATAGCTTTTATCGCGGGCTTTGAGCGCGGCGACCGAATCTAGAAATTCCGTAACGAGAAAAAATACTAACACTCCGGCTAACGTCATTTCAGTTCGGCAGACTTCGGCACGGTATCTTTCGGTAGACTTCGGCAGAAATGACGCGGTATTTTTGCATATGTTGATAAAAAATACTATGCAATAGCTTTACCGCGGCAGACCTCGAGTGCCACTTTTTTTTTTTTTTTGAAAAATTTGTCCTACGTACAGTAAAAACGAATTTATTTATTGTAGATTCTAATTTTTACTAACAGCATGATAGCTTTGATAAAAAAAAGTGATTCAACATCTTCATATATAAAAATATATTTGATAATTTATTACTGTATTTAAATTAATTTTACTTTCAATTATTGAAATCATTTATTTTTATAAAATCAGATACAGTAAATAGAGTGTGACTCAACTTTGAAATTACACACAACTATTTGAAACTTTAGCTAAATACTGTTTCAAGGGATATAACATTAAATAATATTTTCTGAATTTTATAGATTAAAAATTAAAAGTCTTCTCTGTTTGAAAGTGCATAATGGTAAATGCATATTTGACATCTCTTTAATCTTTTTGTCATCTCGCATTTCATAACCACTTGATAATATCGTCTCATCTATAGCGTTAAGTTCCATGAAGAAATAGTTTATGATTACTGATAATGCTCTGTATTATCATAAAAGATGAGTGTCACATTCTTTTTGTTGTTTATTTGATTGTTTGCCTTTTTTTCCTTCATTATTTCTGATATTAAATAAGGAGTCATTTCTTACAGTAATTCTTTTTCGAGATTTATCTTTAAATGATAAGTCAATCTTAAAGTTTTAATTTAAAATTATTTTCTTCAGAGAGTTTGTGATTATTCTTTGATATTATTCCAAGACTTCTTTTAACTTAAGGTATCATTATTTTTCTATATCGCAGAAAATAATAGCATTCATTTCTCAGCTTGAAAGAACTGAGAGAGAAGTGTACCTCCCTCAACTTCTTAATCCTGTATTTCAAAAGCACTTCATAATATCACCTCATCAGTATACATTTCTATGAGGAAACCGTTTGCGGTCAACGCTAATGTTCAAAATTATCATAAAGGATCCGAGATTCTATTGTGTTTTCTTTGATGTCATGGAAGGGGTCAGTTTTCATAAGATTTTTTTCCCTTTGTCCGTTTTTGTGTGGAGAATTAAATTACCTTTCTTCTGATACTTTATGAAAATTGTGATATGAAAATCATGCAAACAAAAATTGAAAGAAGGTGCATTTTAAATAATGATACATGAATATATACATAAAAACAATAATTAAAAAAAAAACTTTCCTTTAGAATTTCAATTTAATCGCAGCGGATTATGATAAATTTTTTGAGATCAACCGTAGGATTTTTTTCAATCTGAAGAGAAAAGTTTCTAATGTCAAATAGTAGTGTTAAATTGTTTGTAAAATCTAAAAATTGCACGCTGCATAAAAATGCGACAAAAATAATTTTTTATGCAAAATGCATTACTAACACCCTGCAAGCATAAATTACAGAAAAAATCAGAAGCACCGCCTTAGGAGGGAAGGGTCTCTCCTTCCAATGTTCATGAACTTCGGAAATTAGAGCTTAAAGTTGGAAAATTCTAATTTTTTAGTCCCCCACCCTTTTTTTAAAAAGAGTAAAATGTATATGATTATGATTATTCTTTGACATTATTCTAAGACAGTTTTTTAACTTGAGGTAAAATTATACTAATTGATATATCTTCTATATCACAGAAAATAAAAGCATTCATTTCTTTGTTTGAAAGAATGGACAGAAAGAAACGGTATCTTCCGCTGCTACTCGTTAATCCTGTGTTTCAAAATCACTTAACAATATCACCTCATCACTATGAATTTCTATGAAGGTCAGTTTTCGTATTATGGTTTCTGGCTTACAATACTACTGTAATGTACTATCGCTCAATCAAAATTAAAAAAACCAAATATCAAATATGTTCATATACTGTACACAACGCGGCCACTGGATGGTCCATTAGTGATTCTGGTAAAGCAATCAGTAACGAAAATAATCTAACATTGTCCAAAAAGTCTGAAACTGTATTATTATTATTATTATTATTATTATTATTATTATTATTATTATTATTATTATTATTATTATTATTATTATTATTATTATTATTATTATTATTATTATTATTATTATTATTTGTTATTTATTATTTCCAATATTTCCTGTATTGAAATAATAATCTTAGTAAGCTCCATTTATCTTAATTTTACACTTATTGTTGTATTTACTATTGATTATATGGATTAAAATTAATGACAATTGTGTTTATGCTCATTAATACCATAATATTTACTTAAATCTTTATTTTATTTTTCGATCAATTTTTAAACTTTCATTCAAAATATTATCATTTTTTTACTTTTTATGAGGTATACTAATGAAAAAAATGTATGTCACGTCTAGGTGCTGATGGGCGAAAAATGGCCCTTATTAACCCACCTCCTTAGAGCTTAGAGTTGGAAAATTCTAAATTTTTGAGCCCCTCCTTTTTTTTCTAAAAGAGTAAAATGTATATGATTATGAATATCCTTTGATATTATTCTAAGACTTTTTCAAACTTGAGGTAACATTATACTAATGGATATATCTTCTATATTCCAGAAAAAAAAAGCATTGATTTCTTAGCTTGAAAGAACGCAGAGAGAGAAATGGTACCTCTCGCCACTCGTTAATCCTGTGTTTCAAAAGCATTTCACAATATAACAACATCAGTATGCATTTCCATGAGAGAACCGTTCGCTGTAACCGCTAATGCTCAAAATTATCACAAAGGATCCGCGATTTTATTGTGTTTTCTTTGATGCCATGTAAGGGGTCAGCTTTCATAGTTTGCATATATTTTCCTTTGTCCGTTTTTGTGTCAAGAATTAAATTATCTTTTTTCTTGTACTGTATGAGATTTGTGATATGAAAGTCGTGCAAACAAAAATTAAATGAGAGTGCATTATAAAAATGTATATATGTCCTGTAAGCGGTCAGTTTTCATAATGTTATTTTTTTCTTTTGTCCGTTTTTGTGTGCAGAATTAAATTAACATTCTCCTGATACGTTATGAAAATTGTCATATGAAAATCATGCAAAAATTAATTGAAAGGGGGGTGCATTTTAAATAATGATACATGAATATATACATAAAAAACAAAAAACAAAAACCAATTTCCTTTTAGAATTTCAATTTAATCGCTGTGGATAATGATAAATTTTGTGATCAACCGCAGAACAATTTTCATTTTGAAGAAAAAAATGTTAGGCAAATGTTTCTGATTTCAAATAGTGGTGTTAAATTGTTTGCAAATTCTAAAGAGTGCACGCACCTTAAAAAGAGCGTTAAAAATATTTTTTTATGAAAATCTTATCACTAACATAATAAAAGCAGAAATTAGATGAAAAATCAGAAGCAAAGCCATGGGAGGGGACACTTATAAGGGAGGAGGAGGGTCTCTCCTTCCAATATTTTGAATTTGGGAAATTAGAGCTTAGAGTTAGAAAATTTTAAATTTTTGTGCCCCCCCCACCCTTTTTTTTTAAAAAAAAGAGTAAAATGTACATGATTATGATAAAATTCTTTGATATTATTCTAAGACATTTTCAACTTTAGGTAACATTATACTAATGGATATATCTTCTATATTCCAGCAAATAAAAACATTCATTTCTTAGTTCGAAAGCATGAAAACAGAGAAATATATCCCCTACTACTCGTTAATCCTGTGTTTCGAAAGCACTTCACAATATCACCTCATCAGTATGCATTTTCATGAGGGAGCCATTAGCGCTAACCGCTAACGTTCAAAATTATCATAAAGGACCTGCAGTTTTATTGTGTTTCCTTAGATGTCACGCAAGGGGTCAGTTTTAACAATATTTTTTTCTTTTGTCCATTTTTGTGTGGAGAATTAAATTACCTTTCTTCTGATACTTTATGAAAGTTGTAATATGAAAATCATGCAAGCAGAAATTGAAAGAGGGTGCATTTTAAATAATGATACATGAATATACAGGGTGAGTCATAAATATCGAAACAATAGGATATCTCCTCAAATATTGCCCCTAGACCCATACTTCCAGTTGCAAAAATTCATAAAAAAAGGTGAAATTTCTGAAAAGATAAGTTGCAACTCCATGGGGGGTCTATTTGAAAAAATACGAAAATTAAATTTTTATACGGCCCCCGTAGGTCAAAATTCCCAATTAGGAAATTATTCCTTATCCATTCCTAAATTGAACAAAACAAATTTCATCTCCGTATCTAAAAATCCCACAGAGATACTAAATCCCATAATCCTCAAAAATTCCTGACTTACACCACTTTTCCCTGCCTTTAAACTGTGCTTTCTTCTCTGTGATTCAATGCTTGTTAGGGAACATTCACAAATTGCAAATTGATAAAAATCGGTTTAAGATAGCGCTTTTTCTTTGGACATAAAATAGCAGCGTATAGTTTTTACGCTAAATTGGTATACCAGACGTCTGCCCGGGTCAAAATATCTAGGTCAAGTCTCAAACCGACCCATAGGGGGAAAAGTTCGGCGTGGCCTGAAAAAATGTCAACATCATAACCCGGACCGGTCTGGAAAATAGTTTAAATCATACCCCGGTTCAGTCGCAAATTTCTACATAGTTTTTTAATTCGGCGTGGGAAAAAAATATTTCATATGGAGGAGTTCTGACCAAAAAATTCTTTTATAGCTTTTCGTTTTTTATATTTATACTTTTTATTATTAAAGAAGCGCCAAAGGCTATAATATATTTATTTTATCAATGAATCTCTATTTATAGGTAAATGTTTCACTTATATTTTAATATCGTTAATCCATATACCATGCGTTGGAGACTCTGAAAAATGTTATACACTAAAAATTTTTAAGACGGAATCACATAGGAAAGAAAAAATACTTATAGACAGATGCTCTCCCTAGAAAATATAATTGGAGCTTATTTTCTTTTCAGGTACTATCGCATTTATTTTGCATGGATCAACATATTTTCCGTTTAAGACAGAATTCCGTCATAGGCAGATTTTTTTTTCACTGGTTTTATTGTATTTATTTTTTTAGCCTTTAAATAATGCATTTAAAAAAATTAAAGTTTTTTTTGAAAAATAAAACTTTTAAAATCTATGTTTTTCGTAAAAAAATTCGATTGAGCCGAATTTTATTTATTTTATGTACGTATTAAGTCAGTCAGAGACAGTGATTTTAATACGGGTTTTGTCGAGACCGGGTTTGAAAATTTCATCCAGAGTGCACCTAAGTTGAAGGAAGTAGTCCCCTCCTTTAAGAAAAGTACGCTATGCCCGGCCTGGCGGGTCTTCCGAAAAAAGTAACATCTCGGTCCTGGCCCTACCTGGGCCCAGAATACAGATTTCTTAACATCCTCGGGAGGACGATAAAAAACCTGAAGTTGTCAGAGGTAAATTTAAAAAGAAAAATAAAAGACTTAATCTGCATCTTAGAAAAAGCATTTTTTTAAATAACTGACGGACATTTAAACAATACACTTCGTTTTTCTGCATAATGAATTTTTTATCCTCTATTTCTTGTCTTTAAATTATTAAATGTTAAAAATTTTTAAAAGAAAAAAGAACTTGAAACACGTCATTTTTGATTTTTTTACTTTAGTTTTGTTTCGGCAAATTTGAAAAAATGTTTCCTTTTGAAAAAAATGTTTGTTTTTGAAAATATGATTTTTTTAAAATTATATTGTTTTTTCAATAAATATTTTTAATAGTTTTAAAATTAATATAAAAAACCTTGGAATAAAACTAAAATCAGATTTTCATCTTTAATTAAACGGAAAGAAATTGAAATCTGATAAATAATGTTACGAGTTCTAACAATTTTTTACTGTCCCATTTAAATCAGTACTAACCACATGAAACTTTTATAAATTGTATGAGAAATTTTAGAATGTGATTTTCTTAGCAAATTATAATGACAACCATCACAAAAAAAGAAAAAAAATCAAAATTCTAACTCAAGAAATACATCTTTTACGCGTTTTTTAGAACTGTTAAACTAACATTGTTTTTTGAATTGCACGCATTTCAATTTGTGTCTAATCCCTTAAAACCAGATAAATTTTTTACACTGCTATAACTTTGCGAATTTTGGAGATATGAAGATGCAACTTTTTGTGTCTTATTCAGGACTGAATAAGGAAAGTTTTCCTAATTGGAATTTTTGTTCTACAGGGGCCGTATAAAAATTTAATTTTCGTAACTTTTCAACTAGACCTCCATGGAGTCGCAATTTTTCTTATCAAAATTTTCACATTTTTTATGAATTTTTGCAATTGGAAGTATGGGTCTAAGGGGAATATTTAAAAAGATAGCCTGTTGTTTCGATATTTATGACTCACCCTGTATACATAACAACACAAAAAATAAAAATAAATTTCTTTTTAGAAATTCAATTTAATCGTAGTGGATTATGATAAATTGTGTGATCAGTCGTAGAAAAAATTTATAGCAAAAAAAAAAAAAAAAAAAAAAAAAAAAAAAAAAGGCAAAAGTTTTTTATTTTAAATAGTAATAGAGAAAAGTAATAGTAATAGTAATAGAGAAATGTGCCTGCCGCTACTAGTTAATCCTGTGTTTCAAATGAACTTCATAATAACGCCTTATCAGTATGCATTTCGATGAGGGAACAGTTCGCGGTAATCACTAATGCTCAAAATTATCATAAAGGATCCGCGATTCTATTGTGTTTTCTTTGATGTCATATAAGGGGTCAGTTTTCATAGTATATATATTTTTTATTTGTCCGTTTTTGTGTCAAGAATTAAATTACCTTTCTTCTGATACTTTATGAAAATTGTGATATGAAAATCATGCAAACTGAAACTGAACGAGAGTGAATTAAAAAAATATATAAATCAATTTTCTTATAAAATTCTATGTAATCGCGACGGATTATGACAAATAAGATTTAAATTAGGGATCAGTTTTCGCAGTGATTTTTTTTTAGATTTATCTTTAAATGATAATTTAAACTTAAAGTTTTAATTTAAAATTATTTTCTTAAGAGAGTTTATGATTATTCTTTGATATTATCCTTTTTTTTCTTTTTTTTTTTACTTCAGGTAACATTATACTAATAGATGTATCTTCTATATCCAGAAAATAAAAGCATTAATTTCTTAACTTGAAAGAAAAATGGTACTTCCCGCATTTTTTTAATGCTGTGTTTCAAAAGCACTTCGCAATATCACCTCATCAGTATACATTTCCATGAGGGAACCGTTTGCGGTAACCGCTAATGCATAAAATTATTATAAAGGATCTGCAGTTCTATTGTTTTTTCTTTGATGTTTTGTAAAAGGACAGTTTTCACAATATATATATATATATTTTCCTTTGTCCGTTTTTGTGTGGAGAATTAAATTACCTTTCTTCTGATGCTTTATGAAAATTGTGATATGAAAATCATGCAAACAGAAATTAAGAGAGTATAAATTTTAAATAATAATACATGAATTATATACATAAAAACAAACAATAAAAATCAATTTCCTTTTAGAATTTCAATTTAATCGCAGCGGATTATGATAAATTTTGTATCAACCGTAGAAAAATTTTTAATCTGAAGAAAAAAAATGTTAGGCAAAGTTTAGGTAAGACTTCAAATAGTAGTGTTAAATTGTTTGTAAATTCTAAAGAGTGCACGTGCCTTAGAAATGCGATTTTTTTTTTTTTTTTTTTTTTTTTTTTTTTTTTTTAATGAAAAGTTTATCACTAATACCATGCAAACATAGAAATTAGAGGAAAAATCAGAAGCACCGCCATGGGGAAGGACTTATTAGGGGAGGAGGATCTTTTCTTCCAATCAATATTTATGAACTTGGGAAATTAGAGTTTAGAGTTGAAAAATTTAAAATTTTTAAGACCTCCCCCCCCAATTTTTTTTTAAGATTAAGATGTATATGATTATTATTACTTTTTGATATTATTCTAAGATATTTTTAATTTGAGGTAACATTATATTAATGGATATATCTTCTATATTCCAGCAAATAAAAACATTCATTTCTTAGCTTGAAAGAACGGAGAGAGAGAGAAATGTACCTCCCACAAATTCTTAATCCTGTGTTTCGAAAGCACTTCACAATATCAACTCACTAGTACGCATTTCCATGCGGGTCAGTTTTTATAATATATTTTTTTCCTTAATCTGTTTTTGTGCTAGAGAATTAAATTACCTTCCTTCTGATACTTTATGAAAATTTTGATATGAAAATCATGGAAACTGAAACTGAACGAGAGTTAATTAAAAAGTCTATAGATCAATTTCCTTATAAAAATTCTATTTAATCGCAGCGGTTTATGATAAATAAGTATTAAAAAAGGAATCAGTTTTTTCAACGATTTTTTTAAATTTATCTTTAAATGATAAGTTAAAGTGAAAGTTTTCATTTAAAATTATTTTCTTCAGAGAGTTTATGATTATTCTTTGATATTATTCTAGGACTTTTTTAACTTGAGGTAACATTATACTTATGGATATATCTTCTATATTCAAGCAAATAAAAGCATTCATTTCTTAGTTTGAAAGAACGGAAAGAGAGAAATGTACCTTCCGCTACTCGTTAATTTTGTATTTCGAAAGCACTTCATAATATCATTTCATGAGTATGCATTTCCATAAGGGAACCGTTCGCGGTAACCGGTAATGCTCAGAATTGTCATAGAAGATTTGCGGTTGTTTTGTATTTTCTTTGATGTCATGTAAGAAGTCAGTTTTCATGGTAAGTATATTTTTTTCTTTGTTCGTTTGTGTGGCGAGAATTAAGTTACTCTTTTTTTTTTCTTTTGTACTTTATGAGATTTGTGATATGAAAGTCATGCAAACAGAAATTAAACCAGAGCGCATTATAAAAAATACAAGTAAATTTCCTTATAGAATGTTAATTTTATTGCAGCGGATTATGATAAATTTTGTGATCAACCGTAAAAAAATTTTTAATCTGAAGAAAAACTTTCTTCGCAAAGATTTCGGCTTTAAATGGTAGTGTTAAATTGCTTTGAAATTTTAAAGCGTGTACTTGCCTTAAAAATGCGATAAAAACTATTTTTTTTATGAAAATTTTATTAGTAACATATGTTTTTCACATTAAAGATTTTCTACATTTGATTACAAAATTTATCATAATCCGTGCTATTAAATAGAAATTCTATAAGGAAATTGATTTGTAATTTTTAAACTGTACTCTCGTTCAATTTCTGTTTGCATGACTTTCATATCACAATTTTCATAAAGTATCAGAAGAAAACTAACTTAATTTTGGACACAAAAACGGATAAAGGAAAAAATATATTATGAAAACTGACCCGTTACATTACATCAAAGAAAGTAGGATAGAACCGCAGATCCTTTATGATAATTTTGAGCATTAGCGGTTTACGCAAAAGGTTTCTTTATGGAAATACATACTGATGAGGGGATATTATAAAGTGCTTTTTAAAAACAGGATTAAGAAGTTGCGGGAGGTACCATTTCTCTCTCTCCGTTCTTTCAAGCTAAGAAATGAATGTTTTTATTTTCTGGGATATAGAATATATATCCATTAGTATAATGCTACCTCAACTTAAAAAATGTCTTAGAATAAAATAAAAAACAAAGATAATCATACACATTTTACTCTAAAAAGAAAGTCTAGAATTTTTCAACTGTAAGCTCAAATTTCCCATGTTCAAAAATATTTTAGTGGTAGACCCTCCTTTCCTATACCCCCGCCCCATGGCTATGCCTCTGATTTTTTCTCTAATTTTTGCTTGTACTAGGAAAAAAGTACTAGGCAAAGATTTCTGATTTCAAATGGTAGTGTTATGTTGCTTGTAAATTTTAAAGAAAGTACGCACCTTAAAACTGCGATAAAACATATTTTTCATGAAAATTTTAACACTAACACCATGTAATCAGAAATCAGAGAAAAAGTCAGAGGCGTCGTCTTGGGGGCAATGAGGGGGGGAGTCTCTACCTCTAATATTGTAAGTTTAGGAAATTTGAGCTTAGAGTTTTAGATTTTTGAAAGATTTTTGTTTGAAATTTTTGTTTAGTTCTAGATTTTTGAAAGACCTTTATTCTTTTTTTAGAAAAATAGTAAAATGTATATTTTTTATGTGAGTTGTTTTCTAACTGTAAACATGTTAAATAATCAAAATACAAAAAGAAAGCAGCTAATCTCAGCAGAATCTTGGAGTGTCATTGTGTTTATCTATTCTATGAAAATATCATATATTCACCAGACCTTAATTTTTGTGCTCTTGTCCTTCAATAGCTGATCCAAAACTTCATCACTCAAATATTTCAAAGTAGCGTCAGTGATTTTTATTAAGAATCATTCTCATTATTTTCATGTGAAAAGCAAGTATAATTCGTTGAATTCACAATCCTTAAAATAATGGTAGTTGACGAAATGTAAAAAGAAAAGGATCATTTCATATTAGATCCCTAAAAAAGTAAAGATAAAAAAGGAAAAATAAAACGTTCTAGTAAAAAGGTATACTACTGTCACAAACAAAAATTGGACAAAAAATTATTCAGTGTCTTCGGTTTGGCGCCATACTGCAACTGGTCATCGCCAGAGCGGTTATACAATGTTCTCAGACGGTGCCATCAATGCCAGTTATCTTGGAAATATCACAAATTTTATTTTAATATACATTGTATTCTAATACTGGGAAAAAAAATCACAGTGGCTCTTTCCCCTTCATTTTAATATCAAATAGCATTAAAATAAGTTGAAATTATATTATTAAACATACATTGCACATATCATTTGAACTGGAAATTAATTTGTTTCAAGTTGTTTTAATTCCTCCCCCCCCCCCTTCAATAAATATATGTCACTATATTCCTGGAAAAAGTTTAAAAAATTCAAATAATGAATAAAATCTTATTCTATGTATATCAAATTCTAATTTATTAAAATAAATAACGAATTGCACGTAGTAGTTACCGCAGTAATATTAAAGATATATGGGCGATTCTTCAGTAAGTGCTTCATTTATGTCCCTTGGGTTATATGCTACATTATGGGATTTATTCACTTTATTAAAACATAAAATGTATTTGATCATGACTTTCTACAATATCAAAAAGTGGTTTCAAGAGACTAAATGTAAATGTTACTCCTATAGCATTTTAAATATTCAGATTGTCATTTCTGTCGCTTGTCTCTCAACCCATGCACTGACATTCTGGAACAATTTTAAACAAAATAACAAAATATTTTTGGGAGTGTTATCTCCTTAAATTGAAAAAATCATTCTTAGGAGTATTTAATAAAGACTTTCCTTAAAAATAATTTTAAGTATTTTAATCAAAAAAAAATCTTATCTTTTAGTTTTTGTGTCATTACTGCTCCCATGTAAAAAACTGCCCATCTGACCACTGGGTGGTCAGTTAAAATTTCATAAACAGGTGTATTTAGCAAAAGCAAAAATTTTGATTGCATAGGAAACCACAGGTTTTAATTATCTGAAATTCAAATAAATCTATAGGCTGAAAAATAGATAGAAAACAAGAATATTTTTATTCCCTGGTCACTAAAATCTTGTACTCTTTATTCTTTACTATTTATTATTTTTTATATATATTTTAACAATTTTTCATCTTATTAAATACTTTTGCGTAGTCCAAAATATCTCTGTGCTAATTTATCAAGTTTCAATCACAATGAGCACATACATTTTTTTCTTAATTTTATTACTATTGTCCCAGTCATTTCTGTTCAAATTTAATGAAATTGCATCAGCCCAATAATATGTAAATATTTTAAATTTTAGAGAAAACCCACGATTCTTACCCACCGTCCTATGATGGGCGTTTACATTGTTATATATAGTATTATAAATTCAGAAATGAAAGCGGGCTAAAGTAGTATAGAGTAATTAAAGTAGAGATACACAAATGTTTTTCTTTTAAAACAATAAGTGGTGATTGATAATTGAGTTTTTTCCCCCAACAGGATATAGTACGTGGTGTGCTTAAAAAATTAATTAAAATAATCTAAAATTAGTTTTTGAAAATTTATACAACGTCATAAAATATATCTATTTTTTAAACCCACCTATGTTAAGCTTGCCTAGTTGGTGGTTTACAAAATCAATGTCTCCATAAAATACTTTATCAAAAATAAGTAAAACACATTTTCATTGTATGTTATAATTTTACCATAACATTATCATACATACATGCACATAAATGATATAAAATAATGTGTGCTCAAAATGGCTTACGTTATAAATTACGCCTAAAAAACTTCCTTTACAAGTGAATCTATGAGTATGTCAATATTTACTTTTAGATCATTGGAAAGTTATTACAGAGCATTATTAAGCTACATTTTATTTTCGAAATAAAGACCATACTTCTTCAATTCTTTTAAATGTCTACTATACAGAAATATGCACTGTAATTATTTTATAACATTATATATATATACACTGGTGTCCAAAAGTTAAACATAATTAGTAATTAAGTAAGTACTGTAAGAAATATAAATCGAAATGTGGTGAAACTCCAGGTGTGTAAACAAAATAGTACGCGTCATATATTTTCGCGAAGAGTTTTCCCCGAAATCGAACAAGGGACCGTCAACAAATTGAAAAAGAACGAAGATCTTTTGGATAACCCTGTCAAAACTAATGTAGCAAAAGCGTTCAAACTGCACATTATGATTAAGTGGCTTATTGTAATGTACTGTGTTTATTTTTATAAGGATAGCATGCATACTCGTAGAGAAATTAAGGTTTTTATAAAAACAGTCCTAAGTTTTTTGCTTATAATTTGCGGAGTTCTTAATATAAAATAATGTTCTTTTCTGAAAATATGACAAACATCATTGTACACAATACACTGTCATCAGAATTTAAAAATAATAAAAATTGTATGAAAAGTGAGTAGGTTTAGTAAATAATTTTTCATTGCGCATGCGTCAACGATATCAAAATTTCATTTGCATATTGTGTTAGCTAAATGTATAGAGCAACTTCTGTAAAAGTTTCAAAAACATAGCTTGAAAATTCTGAAAACGATCGTCTATAGAATCAACTCAAAATCCGTTATTCCTAAAAGGAAGCAAAAAAATCAGGAGTTTTATCCAAACATAGTTGTACGTGCAATATTGTATAGGCACTAAACAATGGAATATGGATACAGCCCCTCATCTTTTTGCTTCATTTAGGGAATAAAGAATTTTGATCTCATTCTATCAACGATAATTTTCAGAATTTTTATGAACACTATCTTCTCAAAAGATTCACCGTTCGAAATTTCTGTGTAAGATTTTTACAGCTCACCTAATAAACAAACCGTTTACCGCATAATTCTATCGATCTTTGTTTTAGAGAAATTTAATTTTGAAATCAGGGTGTTATTTGCTGGACACCCTGTATATACTATTATTGCAGAACATAAAAGTACACGAGCACATATTACTTCAATTTGCCAATGAGCTAAATTTGTTTTCTTCTGTCTTCTGTAGAAAAAAAAGTTCTGTAATCGAAATGTTTTTCAACTCCTGTTTTTTGATTCATTTACACATTTTAAGGGTCAGAATTTCCAAAAAAATACGTTTCCAAAAAATGTCTGTTTGTCAGTCCGTGTGTCCGTCGGTCACCATTGTACCATCGAAAAAAAGTATGGAGGTATGCATAGAATTGAACTATTTTTTTTGTATGATTTTTGGCTGTGGCAAGCATGTTGTCCTTTAATTTTGAAGTATTTCGATGAAAGGAGGCGCTGCAATAACAATTTTTGTGCCATATTCAATATTGAACCGTTGAAAAGAGCATAAATTATAAACAGAACTGAATTAAATTTTTTCTTCAAGTGTTTGGCTATGTCAAACAGGTCCTCCCTTAATTTGAAAAAATCAGCAGAAAACTGGTACTGTAATAGCAATGTCTGTGTCATTTTCATTATTGTATTGTCGAAAAGGTGTATGAATAGCATTGAAGGAAAATTTTTGTGTATTTTTTTGTCTATGACCAGCAGATCTTCCGTGAATTTGGAAATATTCCGTTTGAAAGGTGCACTGTGATACCGATTTTTGGATCATTTTCTCGATTCTACGTATTTCTATTGATTATCGGGCCTTGCAGAGACGGAAACTCGTGTCCTGCTAAACCGACTATTTGCAAACTGCTAATGAAAACAGAATAAGAAAAAACAGTTGACTTTAATAAACATTATGATATTCATTAACATGTTTTTGCTCCGTTTAATTGAATGAAGCTAAAATTTAAAATAGAAATTAAATTGTGTGTAGTATTGAACTAATAGTATTGAAGTACTGGCATGTGTAAGTATGAAGTATTTCTTTTTTTTTTTTTTTTGGAGTTTATGGGATCATGATCGTTTGTATAGTTTCAGTCAATACAATAAGCTGTAATCCATAGCAAACTCCGGTATTGCATAAATTCGTTTCCACTTTGTTCCATTCAAAAATCTTTTGAAGAAAAAATATTTAAGAAAAAATTATTTTACTATGCGAAACAGAAAATTCAGATCCAAATTAGTAATAGTCCTCTTTACAAAACAAAATATTTTAGCTGTTACTAATGAGACAATTAGAGGCAAAGTGTCTGTCTAAAGAAGTTGATACTTGCCAAGCATACATCCATGTTGCACCAAAGCGTAAATTTTAAAAATATCATTTGAGTAGGAACCGGTATTAAATATTCAACAAGATAATCGCCAAGAAGGGACATAACATTTCGCTATCAATTAAAAATGTGAAGTAAAAAGTCAAACCTATCTGTTCTTACATAAAATCTAACGTTTTGCATAATTAATGACAAATATTTATTTACAAGCAGATGTGCAACGTTATTTATGGGCTTTTAAATGATGATAGTTGGCTCCGGAAAGCTTAAATTAGTGCCTGATTTTTTTAGATTCCATTAACAAATTTGTAATAATAATCGGTTATCTCATAAAATATCCATAAAGAATATTTATTCGGGTGTGATAATTGCGCTTAAATTAAAAAATAAAGAGAACTAACTTTTCATTGCTAGTGTTAAAAAAATAAAGAAAAATAAATTTATACAACAAATTCATTTTGAATAAAAATATATCTCGAATGTATAGCTTCACTATAGTAAATACTTTATGAAATATTAAGTTGTGCGTGTGAAATAGAAGATAATCTTTGTATTGGCCTATCCAGCTAGTTTAAAATTCAGGTTTCATTATTGGTACAACTTTTCTGAAATGGTAAAAAATCCTTATGTTTTTGCCTAACTTTATGTGCAATTAAATAAGGAGAATTTTAGTATTTCAAAAAAGTGATTCCAATCAGTAAATTTGAATTTAAACAAATCAGCCCAGGGCAACATTATATTATTTATAGAAACGCACTTAAATCCTGTGTTAAACTCACTATAATTAAAGGAAGATTATTCACTGCTTGTTATGACGTATTTAAATCAATTCTTTATTTTATTTTAAATTTGGCTATGCTTTTGAAATTTATGCATGCATAAATATGCATAACGAAAGTTTTAAATCAATATTGTTAACATTTACTCAAAAAGCGATTTTTACGTCACTGGCAGTTAACTAATAAATCGTATATAATTGTCTTCAGACAATAAGACACAAAGAGAATACATTCTTATACACTATGTGCATTTTCAGAAATCAAGTGAAATAAACGAAAACACATGTAGTCTGTATGAAAAAAAATTCAAATTTCTAAACTGTTAATAGCTATTTTTATTTTTATTTTTGCTTCATATTTCAAAAATTTCTTATAAGAAAATCGTTAAGATTTAATTAGAAGTATTGGAGTTATCAATAATTCAGCTAGATTTAAATAGTCTGTGTAGCCATTCTGTAAATCAATATTGTACCCGCAACAAATATTATGGTGATTTAAAATTTAATCAAGAACATTACTTCCTGAAATTTATATGATACTTGAAATATTTGATTTCTTCAATAGACATAAATAATAAATATATATTTTAAAAATAAAAGTTCCTAAAAAAACAAATGTTTTATACCTAATTTTAAATTAATTACTTTCTTTATATAATTTATTTTAAAATTTTATTTTTCCTTTCCTGATTTTTTTTTCTTATATAATTTAAGAACTTAAAGATTTAAGCTTTTTAAAATATTAAAATATTCCCCATTACTGTTTTAATATTTCTTATAAGTTCGCGCTTTTAATCTTTCATTGTAAAATAATTTCTCTTTTTTCTGTTTTGCAACCTATCTATAAAGTTTTAAAGTCAGCATTTCTATTAAAAGAACTTAATCAGAATAAGTAAATTAGAAAAAGAAGTTTTCGTTTTTCCGTTGATTTTAGTTACCCTTATAAATATTTGAGAGGATCTTAAAACTTTCATCAAACTAAAAGAATATACGAAAGAGTAGATTAGGCAGCACAATGAGTCGTGCTTCAAGGAAATTTTCAAGTAAATTTTGTTTTAAAGTTGAAGGACAATTTACAATGAAGTAGTTTGAGTTTACAATAATTATTTAAAAAAAAGTATAGAATTTTAAGGTAATCCTTGACATATTGTGAAATAACTTTTATTTATTGAGTTAAAATTTTATTTTACTATTATTTTTTTTTACGGTCAACCAAATCATTTTTAAACATAATCACATAATGAAACTTCTCAGAATTGTTTCATTTTTCTTAAATTTAAATTTTATTAAAAAAGTGGGGTAGTTTAAAATCGTTGTAACTCGGAATATTATTCGTAAAATTTTATTTATTTATTTTTTTACATTTAAATAAACAGAAATATCTAAATTTTAATTTTTTCGAAAAAAAAAAAAAAAAAAAAAAAAAAATGTAACTTAAGGGGAAAAATCATATTTTCAAAAGTAATTTTTTTTTCAAATTTTCTGAATTCAGGTTAAAGTAAAACAATAAGAAAATATATGTTCCAAGTTTGAGGCATTTATTTTTAACGGTTCTAGAGTTATAACAATTTAAATTTCAGAAATTGTAAAAAAACCCAATATGAAGAAAAATACATTTTCACAAGAAGTCATTACCATGACAGCGATTGCTTGAAAGCTGGATATTGAAAAACAAACCAGAACGCAAAATTTAATATTCCCTCTCATAATTTTCTTCTAATATTCCTCTATTCTTCTAATTCTTCTAGACAGAAACATGATTTAAGTGTCGTTTTAAGTATATAAAACAGAGAAATTTTTAATGCTGTAGTTTTTTTTTCTTTTTAGAAAATACATGGATTTTTGTATCTTGGACTCCTTTAAGATCGATAAAATCAAACATTGATCCAAAAATGTAGCAAAACATTCTGGATGAATACAGAGCATTGTGGGATATGTATCCTTTAGTATAACTTTTTTAAATAGGTGTTCCTGTTTGAATCCCAAAGACTTAAATTTTCGAATTTAAACAAACCTTTCTATAGGATTCTACACACTATAAGAATTCAAAACTGTAGAAAAGATAAAAAAGACAAAATTATGTCCGATTAATAACCATCTGTTCTTAAATAAAAAGGGGCCACTTTATGACATAAGTTTATCTTTGTCCGGAAATGCATGAAACGTTTTGCCCTTGTTGAGCAGAGCAGTTGAGAACAGCTTTAACGCTTACTAGGGAACTGCAAGAAGTGTAAGTCATTGATTTTGACGAAATGGTATCGTTGGCAGATCTGATCGAGAGCAGTAAAATACTCACTGGAACTACTTATCGCAAATGAGCCGTTATCGAGATATCCAATAATTTATGTCACTTAACTAGCGCATATTTAATGGGGAGGGGGGGGCGCAAAAAATTTTAGTCTAGATTTTAACGAAAGGTATATCATTAAAAAGATATCATCATAAGGGAGAAAAAACTCAATAGAACTACACGTCGCAAATGAGTCGTTTTCGAGGTACCCGAAAATTTATGTCACGTAGCCAGTGCCTAATCTTCTAGAGCACGCTTAATGGGTGACCGCAAAAAATTGTAAAGAAGTAAAAAACTCAATGGAACTAACCATCTGAACTGACAATTTATGTCACATAATGCAGTTTCCCAGCAATGTGCATTAGCAATGTGACACAAATTGTCGGATATCTCAAAAACGTCTCATTTCCGACGGGTGATTCTATTGAATTTTTTAATCCTCACCATATCTTTTCAATGATACCACTTCAGTTAAAATCGAGACTAAAATTTTTTGCGGTCTCCCATTAAGTATGCACTAGTTACGTGACATAAATTGTCGGATATCTGTATAACGACTCATTTGCGACGGGTAGTTCCATTGAGTTTTTTCTTGCTCTCGATGAAATCTTTCTATCGATACCACTTTCGTCAAAATCGGTGACTTCAATTTCTTGCAGTTCCCTAGTTAGTTTAAATAATGCCTTAAGATAGATAAAATCTCAATATTAATCCAAAAATACAGCAAAAAATTCGGTATGGCTACAGAGCATTGTGGGAATTGCATCCTTTAATATAACTTTTTATGTTATTTGAGTTATATTATGTAATTATAAGCAAAGTTAAAAGCACTGGTTTCCAAGCAAGCAAAAAACGAAAATATATCGCAACAAAATACACTGAAATTAAAATACTTGAAAACTTTTCTGTTTTATAATTAATTAATCGTTGAAATTATAAAGTTATAATACTAGGAAAAATAATTCTCTGTATACCTAGCACATATTTATTTCTTTTTATCCCAGAACAGTCAAATTTAACAGAATCAAAGTGTCATAAAAAAGAAGAATCCTTATAAAGAGTAGCATTTTACAAAAATTTTCCTTCTAGTTTAAATAAAAAGAAGAAATACTCTAAATAATTCTACTATGTTTAATATTCTGTTTAAATAAAAAATAAAAAAATAAATAAGTGAAATTATTTCAGCCTGCCGTTTAGTGAAGGAAATTGTTGGAATATTCTTGTGAATTAACTAATGAGTAGAAAATGTTAAATTCTGAAATTTTCTATCTAGGAATTTATTTAAGAACCATTTTGAGTATTTATTTAAAGGTTGAAGAATAACAGATACAATTTTTTACAAAGTGAAAATATACCCCGGCAAATCAGACATAATTAGTATTTCAGACTATTCTTATTTTCAAACCTGTGCTAAACAATGACGAATAATCATAAAACTAAGACGTTCAGTACAGTATTTTATTTATTTATTACTTTCTTCTATCTTTACAACAAAAAAGTATTGGATTTGTGAAAAATTTTTTAATCCGGTTTTCGAAGGTTTTACATGTTTTAGTGGTCAGCGAACCCAAAAAACATGTTTTTACAAAATGTATGTCTATGAGTCTGTCTATCAGTCTGTCTGTCAGTCACTGTGTCAGTCAGTCTGTCTGACTGACAAAGAATATTTCGTAAAAGTTGCTGCCATGGTACATTATTTGGGATGACCGCAATACCTGTACCGCAAAAAACTGATGCACGAATTTTTATAAAACTTCTGATTTAGTTAGTCCCTGTTTTTTAGTTTTTGGTGCAAATCGTACCTACAAATAGCGCTGCTATGCTGCATTTTTTATGATTTTAATATAGCTAGCTGTATCTCAAGAACTAATGAAAATTTTTACATCAAACATCAGGTTCGTTTTGTACTTGATAACAAAAATGATCCTTATTAGTTTTTGGTCCCCTAACATGTGGCGCCGCTATTCAAAAAATTTTTAAGATTTTGCAATAACTCTATTTCAAAAACTAACGAACAGATTGTCATCAGATTTCAGATTCAGTTATAAGTTGACATAAATTGTTGCTGACTAGATTTTTTTGTATACCACCTAAACGTTGCCTCTTGTGTTTTTCAGGAAATATTTACATGCATAAGATAAAAGAAAGTTTCGGAATTTACGCATCTGACTAATTTCTTAATTTGGAATAAAAAAAGAGCGACACCAAAATTATGTTGAAAAACATAAAATAAAAATTAGAATAGGATATTAATAGAAAAAAACGTGAACGATGCACAACATAATTAACAGATTTCTTCATGAAAATTAGCTAAAAAGAAAATACTTTGAAATTAAACCATTTCATAATGTTGTGTTTTGCATATTTCATTAAGCATCGGAATTACCATATTAAAATCTCTGTAAATCAAGCTCATAACTACACTAATCACTGTTTCCTCTTGACGAGGGAAATTAAATTATCTGAAAAGAAGATAAACAATCCATGAAAGGAAAAAGTTGTGCATGTTTAAAGAGAGAATTTTATAAATGTACTCTTCCGAGATGGAAAAAGCAAATAACTCCGAAAAGTTTTAAACATTCTTCAAATAAAAGAACTTAACATAACACATAATTTAAATACATGTGGCACTTGAGAACGTTCATTGAAAAAAGTGAATTGAATTTCCTTGTGAATTAACTAGTGAGGAGTGACAAGTTGAATTCAAAATTGTTTATTTTAAAAATCACCGGATGGTTCTTAAAATAAGATAATATAATAAAAGTATATTTAAAAACTGAAAATTTAATAAAAAGAAATATTTCAAAATAGCATTTTTTTAAAAGTAAGCATCGTCTGAACGACGATGGCAGAAATAAATTTATATTACAAGTTACAGATTTCTTTATTATTATTATTATTATTATTATTATTATTATTATTATTATTATTATTAGTTATGAGAAATCTTCATTGTTAAATATTAATATATATATTAATTTTTAAATGAAAATAAGTAATCTGCTACTAAATATTAAATTTAACGAAACATTTTATGACACATACTTTTTACTGCTTTCAAATATGAAACAAGTTGGAAATTGCACGTGGAACGTAGCAAATGAGGTGCGTTCGTACAATAACGATGTTTTAAAAATATGACTCTCATATATCAATCTCATAAAATTGTGAATAGTTAATTACAATTAAAATGCGCACCAAAAATTTTCTCTCTGTACCATTATGTAATGGAATACTTTTGTGTGGCCTTGTAAATCAATAACAAATATCCTTTGCACCACAGATTATGCAAAATGTATATTATAATATGTACTTTATAGATGCGTATCATTTTGATTATGTTCGAATAAGTATAACACCATTAAAATGCATTTAAAACTTTTTTCCCCATTGACCATAATGTAATGGAATACCTTTGATTGTCCCTGTAATTGTTGTTGATCTATGCATCCGATTTTTATAAAAATTTGAAATGACGCGACAAAATTATGTAATAATTATATATTTTTAATTTCAAATAAATCGTTTGGGTAGTTTTTGCGTTGCTATATGCGGAAGGACGGACGGACAGACGGACAGATGGATGGACTGAATGACTATAAGTGCAACTATAAGTGCTACGTATTTACATAATTACGAACAAATCTAAAAAGAACTACAAGTAAGGCGATATAAAAATGAAATGTCTTTAAATGTTGTTTTATGTTTAATTAATCGTTTAAATTGTAATACTGAATAGAAAAGTCTCTATATAGCTGAAACATACCTAACAAATTCGGATTTATTTATTTATTTATTTATTGGAAAAAGAAGAAAAATTAAACTGGGGAACTGCTTGTGGAATTAACACAAAATTGAGCTGAGAGAGAAAAAGTTAATATAATTTCATCTAGAGATTCCTAATTTCGAATTTTGAAACAAAAAATGAATATGTTGAATGAAAAAAAATTGTATCTCCTATTTCTGGTAAAGTTATTGGCTCTAAAAAACTATGATCAGTGCTACGGAAACTTTAATGTGACATTTTTATTTTTTTAAATGCATTATTATACTTGCTTTTATGATTTCTTTTCAAGATAAGTTTTTAAATTTAATAATAAGCGATTTTCATAACAAACTATATGAAAATTTGGTCTCTCGAAGTAAATTAAATTAAAATTCAATATCCTAAATAAACTGCTATCACAATAGCGGCACTCTGCACATTCTCATTCATAAATCATTAAAACGAAAATCAGAAATAATGACAGACTTTTTGTCGCATAAAAAAAAACAATTGATCAAAAATGTCAAAATTTGTTTGAAAAAAGTATTTTCGCATTAATGCAATTATTTGCACCTGACGTTCAGCAAAAGAAATGATTAGAATGTTTTTGTGATTTAAGTAAAAGACATTATAATCTAAATTCAGAAAATTTATTTTAAGACTCACGGTACTAATTTTAGATTAAGAGAAATAACGAAAAAATTCTTTAGAAAGCGAGACTAGTGCCTCTCTTTTGTTATTAATATTTCTATGAATGATGAATATTATGATGGCGATGAATGTCAAGATATGAGGAAACATCTTAAGTAGTAAATCTTTTCCTTCATTGACCTAATCGAGGACGTCGCATTGAAAGTATAACACCGCAAAGAGAAATTATATTTTTGCATGAATCACATCTGTTTTTTTTTTTTTTTTTTTTTTTTGAAAAAAAAAAAGTTAATTCAATAAAAATAAACTAACAAAGGATTTAAAAACCGTTATGTAAATGAGTTCTTTTAAGAAGAAAAAAAAAAGAAAAGAAAATATATTTCCTTTAGAAACTACTGAAATAGTGGCTTTTAGTCAAAAGTAATTCTTTGTAAATAACATAGCTTTTTTCGAAATTATCTTCAAATGATGATAAAGAAATTAAATAAGAAAACTATTTTTTTTTTCAATTTCAATTTTTTAAAAGTTTAAGTAATGTGTATAAACTTATTTAAAATCAATTAAAATAACGCATTCTTAGAAATTAAAAAGACATATCTCAGTTGGAAGTTCATAACATCTGTTTTAGTTTCGAACTTGAAAAAGAAAAAAAAAGAAATAGCTTAAAATTTACGTTTTAAAATAATTTTATAAATTTAATAATTTATGAAGAAACTGAAATTTTACATAATAAAGGATTCTGCTCTGTCTCAATTTGTAAAATGTGTTAAGCTATGGTAAATAATGATGAGTTAAATATCTCCACAATCCTTGGATGATGAAACATGATATATAAAATGAGAAAATTTTGTCTTTTAAAGGTTTGATTACGCTTTATCTTTACGCTTAATAAAATCTATTTAAAAAGAAAATTCATCATTTAAGATACGACTTCACTTAAAGCTTAAGTTTTTGAATTATTTTGGACTGTTTGATAAGTCAGCACTTGTTTTAACCGATATCGAGGATAACAGATTTCGTCATCTATGACCAATCCATCGCAGATATTGCTCAGACTATTAACTGCAGAAGAGGCTGAAGTAACATGTGTTGTAAAAGGATATGCATTAATTTTAGAATGAGAGAATAAATGATAAAAATTCTTTATAAAATGAGACTAACGCCTCTGAAATGCTTTTGTATTTTAGATTTTCAAGAATGATGAATACTATGTTAGCGATGGATGGATGAGGAAGCATATTAAGTGCTAAATCTGTGAGGGAGTGACCTTTGCATAAAGGCACTCTAGTGTTTCTGAGATCGTGACGTCAATAATTTAACATGTGTAAGCGTAAAAGCGACATCTATCCTCTCTTTTACTTTAACTTTCTAGAGTGTGTGTGCTCTTTCGGATTCTGCAGTTAGCTCGCGGTTATTAGTAATATGTTAATGTGAAGTATCTCAGTTTGCAGTATATAAAAGCTTGGGTGTGAGCGAGAGAGCGTCTCTGGCATTAGCCAGCGAGAGAGTGTCTCTGGCATTAGCCAGCGAGAGAGCATCTGTGGCGTTAGCCAGCGTGTGAGTATCTGTGGCGTTAGCCAGCGAGTGAGTATCTCTGGCATCGACATTAGATAGCGAAGTGCTAGCAAATTGAAGGTAGCAGCGGGCCTCCAGTGAAGTGTAAAGGAGTTTCGATATTTGACTTGAGAGTTGGCCGTGGTAAGAAACTTCATTTTGATTATTTGTGAATAAAGAATTACACACAGCCACGGGCTGTCTAATTAAGCTTTATCTAGCAGCTCAGCCAAGAGATAGTGAGAAGTATTAGAATGTGCCACGATTGAGCTAGGCCAGAGCCTGTGAGTATGCGTTTAGCTTTTTCATAGTATTTTCAGTTGTGTAAAATTAAGACTTGCTCCACTTCCCTTCAGCCCTCATCATTTTAATAAACTTTGTTGTTTTATCTTAATTACTGAGTATGTCTGCATTTAACCTCCACCACGACCAACCAATCGTTACAAATGACACTCAACGTGTATATAACGTTACAAATCTTCTTCTTCATGGATCTTCTTCTTCTACTTCATATACTTCTATTTCACACAAGACTTCTTTTTTATTAACTTCTGATTTTTTTTTTTTTTTTTTTTTTTTTAACTTATTATTGTTATTCAAGCTAATTCGTCTTAATTCTTTTTATTTATTTATTTTTTTCTCTATTCGTTATTATTATTATCATTATTATTATTAATTACCAACATAACATAATTTAAAAATTAGAATTTTATACAAATTATGAAAATTTTAAAGGAAAATAACAATAATTTTGAAATATTTTTGTTTAATTTTAAATATGAAATTGTATTCAATATTATAATTTTTACTAAAAGTATTTTTAAATGTTAATTTCTTTTCTAATCGTTGAAAATAAAACACCACAAAAAGAAATTATATCTATTCATAAATCACGTCTTTTTTTTTTTTTTTTTTGAAAAAAAAATTAATTGAATGAAAATAAACTAACAATGGTTTTAAAGAAAAAGAGTCATTTACACAGAGAAGCGTTTTATAAATGAATTCTTCTGAGAAGGAAAAAAAAGAAATGAAAAAATCTTAATTTTTCCATTAAGAGAATCTACTGTGGGAGATATTTTTTTTACATCAGACGAACGACAAAAGTTATAAATGAACTATCTGTTCATTGGAATTAACGAATGATACATAATTAAAATAAATAAAATAAAAGTCACGAAGGGGGCTTTTAAATGTTAAATCATAAGATTACTAATCCTTTGGAAAAAATTTCAAATAGTGGCTTTTTGTCAAAAGTATATCCTTATGTTTAATATAATTTTTTTCCGAAATTATCTCTAAATGGTGATAAAGAAATTAAACAGAATTTTTTTTTTTTTACCTTCAAGTTTTTTTATTTTTAATATTTTTTAAAAAGTTTAAGTAATGTATATAACCTTATTTAAAATTAGTTTTTAAAAAAGCGCATTCTTAAAATTAAAAAGCAATACAATATTTTAATTTTTCATTAGATTTGTTCTCTTTTCGAACTTGGAAAGGAAAGAAAGAAACGTCTCAAAATTTATGTTTTTTAATTATTCTATAAATTATATTTATGAAGTAACTCAAATTTTATATAATAGGTGATGCTGCACTATCTCAATCTGTAAAAAAAGGTTAAGCAGCATTATTGATCAGTTGAATAGCTTCAAAATCCCAGGATAATGAAACATGATATAAGATATAAAAAAAAAAAAAAATATATATGTTGTCTTTTAAACGTTTGATTCCGTGCGTGACCATTATACTTAACAAAATATAAGGAAAATTTACCAATCCAGATACGACTCCACTTAAAGCTGAAGCTTTTGAATTATTTCGGATTGTTTGATAGGTCAGCACTTGTACTGATCTAGTGGATACGAGATTTGACCATGTGCGACCAATCCAACGCGGATATTGCTCAGAATATTAACTGCAACAGAGGCTGAAGTAACTATGTTGTAAAAGTATTTGTACTAATTTTATACTAAGAGAATAAATGATAAAAATTTTTATAAAATGAAACTAACGGCTTTGAAATGTTTTGGTAATTCATATTTCTATGAATGATGAATATTATGATGGCGATGATTGTCGATGTGTTAGGTACTTAAGTACTAAATCTTCTTCATGGACTTTGCTCTTCTACTTCATACAAAACTTCTTTTTTTTATTAACTTTTAATTTTTTTTACTTATTAGTGTTATTTATGCTAATTTGTCTTAATAATTTTTTTTTCTCTATTCGTTTCTTTCTCTATTCGTTTTTTTTTTTTTTTTTTTTTTTTTTTTCTTTGATTTACCACCAACGTAACATAATTTAAAAATTAGAATTCTATACATATTAGGAAAATTTTAAAGGAAAATAACAAATATTTGGAAATAATTTTGATTAATTTTAAATATGAAATAATATTTAAAAAAAAAAACAGATTCTGAAATAAAAGCATTTTTAAATATTGGTTTCTATACAACCGTAAAATCCCGTTAATCCGCCCTTGCCGATCAAACGCCCCTTCCGCACTTCATAAAAAAATTGAAATTTTCGAAAAATCCCGAGAAAGCGACCTCCCTCCCCATTCTCAAAGGCGACTGAGCATAGGATGAATCATGATGAAATGGATAAATGATGAATCTTTGATGTAATGTGTTTTTTTCGAGATTTTGTAATTGATTTCATGCTTTTTTTTTACAAATTTCTCCTTTTTTTTGCTTTTTTGACAAAATTTACGTTTCTTTTAAAAACCAAATTTTTTCAAGTATTGCTTCAAGTATCAAAATTCATGATTCATTCAAAGATCCATGATTCATTCATTTCATCATGATTCATTCCTGCAAATTTTGGGAAACGATCGCGGAAAAAAATCCCGTGTAAGCGTCCTCCTCTAATTATTTTACGATTTTTCGTCACGTTTGGGGGGGGGGGGCGGATTAACGGTATTTTACGTTAATCGTTGAAATTATAACACCGCAAAGAGAAATTATATCTATTCATGGATCACATCTTGTTTCTTTTGAAAGAAAAATAGCTTTATTGAATGAAAAAAAAACTGACAATGGATTTAAAGAAAGATAAATATTTACGCAGAGAAACGTTTTATAAATAAGTTCTTCTGAGAAGAAAAAAAAAAAGATAATATCTTATTTTTTTTCCAGTAACATAATCTAAATAGGAGATAGTTTTTGCACATGACGTACAACAAAAATTATGAATGAAATATCTAGTCTACGGAATTAACTAATAATAAAAAAATAAAAAAATAAAATAGAAGTCATAAACAGGGCTTTAAAATGAAAAAAAAATTAAGCTGACAATTCCTTTAGAAAAATTCAAATAGTGGCTTTTTAAGAAATTAAATAGAAAAATATTTTTTTTTAGTTTCAACATTTTTATTTCATTTATTTTATTTTTTTTATTAAGTTTAAATATTGTGTATAACATTATTTAAAATCAATTAAAATAACGTATTACATAAAATTAAAAAAAAATGACATTTTGAAGGTTCATAACATTTGCTTTTTTTTTTCGAACATGAAAAATAAATATATTAATAAATATATTTTCATTATTTTATTCCTTTTGTGTATTATGCTTTTATAAAATTAATATATTTTTATAACGCATTTATCAATGAAATAATAATAATGATAATAGCATTGCAATAATTATAACACGCAAAAAGCGTGTGCAATGGCGCCAGTTGGATTCGAACTCACAGTCTAAAATCGCAGGCGATTAGCTGCGTGGTGCCTTGATCACTCGGCCACCGAAACGCCGCGGCCGCGGCCTGTTTCCACTCTTTTTTTCTCTTTGCATCCGTTTCTTTATTTCAGGAAAGATGGTAGAGTTGTTGTATGTATGCCGACTAATTATCTACACTATGGGATATGGGCCCTAAGGGGTGGGATGCCCTCCGTGGGGGTCTTTTTAAGGGAACCTAACCCGTATTAACGCAAGGTTCGAAGAAAACCACGGAAAACTCCGAACGGTTAGGCCGACGGTCGTGATTGGGTTCGAACCCAGCACCTACCGTCTACCAGTTTGAGGTCAGAACCTCTCGGCCACTGGTGGAGCGAAAGATGGTAGAGTTTTCTGATTTTTTACACAAAATCTCTTTTATTGTGAATATGGACTTTTTCTGTGAAATTCAGGAAAAATATATCCGTGGATTTCAGATTTTTTTTTTTAACAGTGTGCCGAAGAGGCTGATGTAATGCGTGTTGTAAAAGGATGTGTATTAATTTTAGATTAAGAGAATAAATGATAAAAATTCTTTATAAAATGAGACTAATGCCTCTAAAATGCTTTTGTAACTCATATTACCAAGAATGATGAATAATATGATGGCGATGATTGTTGATGTATGAGGAAATATCTTTAATGCAAAATCTTCTTCTTCATGGACCTCCCTCTTCTACTTCATGCTTGTCTTTTTCATCGTAGTCATCATTTTACTTAACTTCTGATTTTTTCGTTTTTTACTTATTTTTATTATCCAGGAGAATTTGTCTTATTTCGTTTTTTCTTATTTTTTATTTGTTGTCTTATTGTTTTAGATTAATTACTTTCATAATATAGTTTAAAATTTAGAATTCTATTCACATTATGAAAATTTTAAAGAAAAATAACAATTATTTAGAAATACTTTTAATTAATTTTAAATATGAAAGAGTATTAAAAATTTATAATTTTAAATGTCAGTTTCTTTTTTACTCGTTAAAATTATAACACCGCAAAGAGAAATTGTACCTATACATGAATAACATCTTGTTTAATTTGAAAGAAAAATAAGTTAATTGAATGAAAGTAAAGTAACAATGAATTTAACGAAAGAAAGTCATTTGTACAGAGAAGCGTTTTTTAAATGAGTTTTTCTGGGAAGAAAAATAAAAAATAAATGTGTTAATCCTTTCCAGTAAGAGAATCTAATGTAGGAGATATTTTTTGCACATGGCGTATAACAAAAGTTATGAGTGAATTATCTGTTCTTCGGAATTCACGATAATAAATAAATAAAATAATAAAATAAAAGTCACAAAAGGGATTTTTAAATGACAAATTATAAGATGACAATTCCTTTAGGAATAAAAATCAGCGGCTTTTTGTCAAAAGTATTTCTTTGTAATTAAAATAACTTTTTTCAAAATTATCTCTAAATGGTGATAAAGAAATTAAACAGGATTTTTTTAAAGATTAAGCAATATGTATAACCTTATTTAAAAATCAATTGAAAAAACGCATTCTTAAAAAATAAAAAGCAATATGATATTTTAAATCTTCATAACATTTATTTTCTTTTCGAACTTAGAAAAGAAAAAAAAGAAAAATCTCAAAAATTTTTTTTAATAATTTTATAAATTTAATAATTTATAAAGTAATTTAAATTTTAGATAATAAAGCATTCTGAACTATTTCAATTTGTAAAAAGTAAGCTATATTAATGAACAGCTGAATATCCTCAAAACCTTTGGATAATGAATCACGACATATGAGATCAGAAATTTTTTTCTTTTAAATTTTTGATTACGCTTGATCATTAGACTTAAAATAATCTATTTATAAGGAAAATTCACTAATCCAGATATGACTTCATTTAAAGCTTGAGGTTTCAATTCTTCTGGATCGCTTGATATATAAGCACTTATTTTAACTGATTTAGGGACTTAGAGATATGACGAAGTACGACTAATCCTACGCGAATATTGCTCAGAATATTAACTGCAGAAGAGGCTGAAGAGATATGTGTTCGTGTTATAAAAGGTTGCCTGCACGTTAGAGGTAAGAAAGACATAATGTAATCTTGTCAGATGTTTTTCCAAAAGATCCAAATACTTCTTGTTTGCCAGACACCCGTGGACACATGTCTACATATGAAGCAATCGCCAACTCAAAGGAAATATATTAGTTGTATCGTGCCTGGAACAATCAGTTTCACTTTATAAATGAATTTTTCTTCAGTTTAATGATGCCAAAATGAGAAATTCAACTTTCGCTTTGGAGCGGCAGTGCAAATAAAAAGTTAAATTGGTTTTGAACTAGAACACCGTTATGGAATATTTTAACATCAGTTGATATCTGGTTTTGATAGATTTCATTATTTATTGTTAGAGGACTGGTTGTTATATATCGATTATATATTTGGCAACAACTAAATTTTGCATAAAGCTAATGCTAATATTTCAGTCTTGTAATTCGCTGTCAATTCCTGATGTAAATGGAATATTTTTCCCTCTTTTTTATAAATACGTGATTATTTTTTTAAGCTGATTTTTTTAGAAACCTCACAAGTTTGTGAGGCAGATTTGGCATTTATTACTTTTATCCGCCATAATTCGCAATGTTTTATTGATAAGATGGGATTGATAGAAAATTGTTTTCATTCCAATACATTAATTGAAATGGAGCTGTTATAACCAAACATACATGATTTTGTTTTAATCGAGATTGCAGTGAACAATGAATAAAAGAAGACCTAGTTTAACACCACCCTCTGTTAGATACTTAACTTACTAAATAATAATCATATATTGATTCAAATTTGTAACTTTAAGAGCAGACTTTGATGCATATCTGTTCAATAGAAACTGAGATATGATATTCATCTCAAATTAAAACTTCTACAATGTAATATATATATATATACATACGTTGCGGCCAATACCCGGAGCCTGGTCGATTCTAGAACTGGCCGGCCAATACCCGAACTGGCCAAGCTTCCTGGCCAAAACCCGAAATACATGAAATGAATAGCGTATTTCGGGTTTTGGCCGGCCAATTCGCGAACTCGCCGGGAAGCCTTGGTCAACATCCGAACTATGATGCATAGGTATCAATTTTTTTTTAATTAAGATAATGTAACATTAAAATGTACAGTAAAAAAGATTCCCATTGATTATATTGAAACGAAATATTTTTGTGTACCTAACTAAATTAACCAAAAATAGCACACAATTTTCTTTCAATATCGAAATTAATTGATAAACCAAATACGATGACAGTTACAAGTTGACCGGAAACTTTACTCAAGTTAGATCACGGACAGGCTGACGGCTAGACTATTGAATTCATAGACACTTTCAACTATGTTAGAAAGGATTAAGCCGAGTGCTTATATCTATTTCGCGAATTGGCCAATCGCATCTGGCCAGTTCGCGAATTGGCCAGTCATTTTTTAACGTTGCTGGCCAATTCGGGAATTGGCTGGCCAGTTCTAGAATTGGCCAATTTCGGGTATTGGCTGCAACATATATATGCATTCTTACAAATGTCAGTTGCCGAAATCTGTATGCTTACTAGCATTTTACCTTTGCTCTGTACAAGAAAAATTGTAAAACTAATTGAACAAAAATAAATACAAAAATAATTTTTGTAAAGCTGCAGAAATCTGTAACTTTACGAACGAATCTACTAAAATTACAGTTATCTTACTAAAATTTTATCTGTAACTTGGGTGTTAGTTACATAAAAAATTCTAGGAATTCCAGTTTCCTAAAAAAATATTAGTAACCTTACATATTTTTTAATTTTCATTACAAATCTGTATCTATTTCAGGAATTTTTGCTGTTGACATTACATAAAAAGTTCTAGGAATCTCAATTTCCTAGAAAACTTTTAGTAACTTAACAGATTTGTTTTTTACGGTGTATGTGCCCTAATTTGAATGATTAAAACCAAAATTGAATTAAAGTAATTTTCATCAATAAATATCACATTATCTTATGAAATTCCATACCACAGATGTTGAGACTTAAGAATCAAGGAAATAGGGAAAAATACAACACAGACTTGCTATTTGTTGGTCAACAAACATGTAAGCACAAAACAGTCAGCATGTAAAAATCACAACATAATCAGCACGAATTCATATCAAGTTCTAACAAAAGATGAAGTTTTACGAAGTTCCGTGCATGAATTCTTGAACCAGAGCGTCCACAAAACTTGTGACTGATTTTTGTTTTTCAAAAACAGCCAAATCGTTTCTCTACTATCCCAAAATCCGTGAAAAAACAGCGGTGAAAATCTTTCCTAATTCAAGCATTTCTTTCTCCAAAGTGTAGTAAAAAGTAAAAAGCAACGCAGCAAAGTTTTAAATTTTGTTTGTATAAAAGGAAACCGAGTAATTGGGAATGCTTGCACCTGACGTTCAACGAAAGAAAAGAATAGAAAGTTCTTGTCAATTCATTAATGAGAAATAAAAAGTTCAATTCAGGAAGAGATTGTTTAAAAGATCACAGGAAGGATTTTAAAATAGTAAAATAAACAATGAAAGTTACCTTGAAAGTTAAAAAAAGGCTTTTTTCAAATTAATCTTTTTATAATTAATATTTGAAATTTGTTTTCATTCCAAAATCACCACTAAACGTTCAGAAAAAAGGGTAAAACTTATAGTAAACTTCTGACTATTATTTTAACCCTCGTGAGTTCAAATTTTATCTTGGTACAAATTCTAATCAAAAAATAAGAAAAATTGCAAAGTTTAAAGTGATTGAAAATACATTTTACTGTGTGTAGTAAAAAGTAAAAAGCAATTCAGCAAAACTTGAAATTTTGTTTGAATAAAAGAAAACTGACGTAATAGAGAATGCTTGCATCTGACGTTCAACGAAAGAAAAGAATAGAACGTTCTTGTCAATTCATTAATGAGAAATAAAAAGTTCAATTCAGGAAAAGATTGTTTAAAAGATTACGGGAAGGATTTTAAAATAGTAAAATAAACAATGAAATTTACCTTAAAAATTTAAAAAAAGGCTTTTTTTCAAATTAATCTTTTTATAATTAATATTTGAAATTTGTTTTCATTCCAAAATCACCACTAAACGTTCAGAAAAAAGGATAAAACTTATAGTAAACTTCTGACTATTATTTTAACCCTCGTGAGTTCAAATTTTATCTTGGTACAAATTCTAATCAAAAAATAAGAAAAATTGCAAAGTTTAAAGTGATTGAAAATACATTTTACTGTGTGTAGTAAAAAGTAAAAAGCAATTCAGCAAAACTTGAAATTTTGTTTGAATAAAAGAAAACTGACGTAATAGAGAATGCTTGCATCTGACGTTCAATTAAAGAAAAGAATAGAGCATTCTTGTCAATTAATTAATGGGAAATAAAAAATTCAAATCAGGAAGAGATTGTCTAAAAGATCCCGTAAAGGATTTTAAAATTATAAAATAAAGAATGAAAGTTACTTTAAAAGTTTGAAAAAAAGTCTTTTCTTGAAATTAATCTTCTTGTAATTAATATTTGAAGTTTGTTTTCATTCGAAAATTATCACTTAACGATGACAAAAAAAAATAAAACTTATAATAAACTTCTGATTATTTTTTAAGCCACGCGAATTCAAATTTCAATTTGATACATGTTGCAGTGTAAAAAGAGAAAATTTGTAGCATTTAAAGTATTAAAAAATATAATAAAACTTTCGACGATAAATAAAATATTTATATTTATAATAAATAGCATTTATATTCATAAAAAATAAATTTATATTAAAAAAATAATAATATAATGTTTCAAACACAAAATAATTTTAAATCTAATTCGCTTGTCGAAAAAGAATTAAATAATATGAAAAATAGTACACTTTTCATGATTTTTTTAATGTAACAATGTAAATAAACAGCAATAATACATTAAGTTCAAATAACTTATCAATTATGACTCCACTATATTATTAAAATACCACAGCGAAGTGTCCGTCTTCAGTTGTCTCTAATAGCCAAACAACAAGTTTCCTTGATATCGCATATTACCAAAAAGTTATATCATAAATGTTGGTTGATTTTTGTCGTCCGATTATCTGCGCTAATGGGGTATAGGACCAGGGGGAGTGCCCTCCGTGGGGGTCTTTCTAAGGGAACCTAACCCGTATTTACGCAGGGTTCGAAGAAAACCACGGAAAACTCCGAACGGTTAGGCCGACAGCCGCGATTGGGTTCGAACCCAGCACCTGCCGTCTACCAGTTGAGAGGTCCGAACCTCTCGGCCACTGGTGGGGCCATAAATGTATTGATATTTCTGTAAAACTACTTGTAAACAACTTTTTCTTCCATTTTTTCGAATGAAGAAACTTTTAGCCGTTTTAAAAATATTATGTTATAATTCATTCTTAACGTAAGTATTTTGGGGATATATTATTTTCAGACATATGCTTCAAAAGCAGACAATGGGATTACATGAAGAAAAATAGAATATTCACTGTTCACATTTTCACTCTAAAATATATTACACTATAAAGTGCTCTTTTTGAAATCACACAAAAGGTATTTCTTTTTATTCAATACGTATTTTCCTTAAACAATAGAAAATCACAGTAATCGTGGAAAGCTGTTACATCTAATTGCTCTCTGGTTGACATTTACTTTTAGAACACACATTTGAGAATACATGAGTATATGTGTATGTAGGTGAGGGAAAGTTAATTTCTCAGAATTCTTTTGATACATATTGAAACAGAAAAACATATTTCAAAAACAGCCAAATCGTTTTTCATGTTATTCCAAAATCCGCGAAAAAACGACAATCGGAAATCTTCCCAATTCTAATATGTCCTTCGTCTGTGTTTAATAAAAAATAAAAAGTAATTCAGCAAAATTTGAAATTTTGTTTGAATAAAAGAAAACTAATGTAACTGAGAATGATTGCACCTGACGTTCAACAAAAGAAAAGAATAGAACGTTCTTGTCAATTAACTAATGAGAAATAAAAAATTCAATTCAGGAAGAGAATGTTTAAAAGATCACGGGAAGGATTTTAAAATAGTGAAATAAAAAATGAAAGTTACTTTAAAAGTTTGAAAAAAAAATTCTTTTCTTGAAATTAATCTCTTAGTAATTAATATTTGAAATTTGTTTTCATTTCAAAATTATCACTAAACGGTGACAAAAAAGGTAAAATTTATAATAAACTTCTGATTATGTTTTAATCCACGCGAATTCAAATTTCATCTTGATACATATTATAATAAAAATATTAGAAAATTTGTAACGCTTAAAGAATTGAGTAATAATAATAATAATATTTTCGACATAAAAAATATTTATATTTATAATAAATCACATTTAAATTCATTAAAATAATAATTATATTAAAATAATAAAATAATAAAATAATGTTTCTAACACAAAATCATTTAAAATGCAGTTCGCTTTCTGAATAATAATTAAACTATACGAAAAATGATAACTTGTCATTTTTTAAAAATATAACAATGTAAATTAACAGCAATAATACATTGAGTTCAAATAACTTATCAGTTATGACTTCACTATATTATTCCATAAGTATTTTATAAGTACCACAGCGAAATCACTTATCCAAAATTGTCAAATTACAAGCTTCTTAGATATCGCGTATACCAAAAACTTAAAACTGAATTTCATTAATATTTTTGTAAAACTGTTTATAAATAATTTTTCCCTCAATTTTTAGAAACATTTCTTCATCTTAAAAATATTATATTACAACTCATTCTTAACTTAAATATTTTGGGTACATAATATTTTCAGACATATGCTCCAAAAGCAGACAATTTGGTAAAATAAAGAAAAATCGAATATTCACTGTTTATATTTTCACTCTAAAATATATTACACTATAAAGTGCTCTCTTTGAAATCACACAAAGTGTATTTCTCTTTGTTCAGCATGTATTTTCCCAAAACAATAGAAAATCATAATAATGGTGGAAAGCTGTTCCATCTAATTGCTGTCTGGTTGACATTTACTTTTAGAACACACGTTAGAGAATAAATGAGTATATGTGTGTGTCTGTGAGGGGAAGTTAATTTCCTCAGAGATCTTTTGATACAAAATAAATCTTGCTATTTTTAGAAAATTTCGGAAATATAATAAACGTACATGCCTAAATTGAAAACCTTCATAAAATTTCTTAGAATAAACAGATTTCATAAAATTTCGAAGTTCGCGTTCTTTAGAAATTAATGATATAGTCTGCTTTTGTGATTATTTTTCAAAAAAATAAGGAAAAAATTATGAGTTTTTTAGGCTTTCTGTATGTAAACCCAATGCATGATACCCGCATTTGCTTTTAGGCACGTGCCAACACGCACATGCAAGTACTATGGTTTTAATTGTTTTCAACAGTAAATATTTTTATTTCTCACATTACATGCCCTTTTATTTGTCAAAAGTAGCAATTTATGTTTAAATCAGAATTTTTTTAAAAATTTTTATGCAAATATTAAATTTTATATTTTATTAGACTTCTCAGACAATTATCGTTTTATAAGTAACTTTAAATATAGAAAAAAGGGTCAATATTGCTTTTAAAAATTAATTAGGTCTTTATCCTCAGTCTCGTCTAAAATAAATCTTTAAAAATAAATAAATAAAAGTAAATATATTTTGATACAATTGGTGGTTATTATTAAAGCGTGATGTAATCATGGTAATTTAAACCTTTATTCTAGCTAAATTACTTTCGTTCATAATTGCACTCTACCTGGCATTTCGCTATTCTTTCTATAAACTGTACATCTGTCATAATATTGTCAAAATATCATGTATAAACTAAACATCTGTTAGTACCTATATGAAGAAAATAATAATGCGTTAATTTATGACTTATAAAATTAAAATCTACCGTAGGTTTGAAGAAATAATTTGAAATAGTTAATGCTCATGTTATTTAACCATTATAAAATATTTTTATCCATGTCTATGACGCCACATGCTCAACTGTGTTTTTTTTCTTTTGATTTTATATGTAGCAAAGAACAACGGATTTTGTGCTTATTCCATCACCGGTAAATGTCAGAATTTTCAAGATATCATTTTAAAACTCGTACAAAAGTTGTTCTTTATATCTAGCTAAGAAATAATCACCATTTTATTTTAATTGCAAGATTTATTTTGTATCAAAAGATCTCTGAGGAAATGAACTTCCCCTCATAGACAGACACATATACTCATTTATTCTCTAACGTGTGTTCTAAAAGTAAATGTCAACCAGACAGCAATTAGATCAAACAGCTTTCCACCATTATTGTGATTTTCTATTGTTTTGGGAAAATACATGCTGAACAAAGAGAAATACCCTTTGTGTGATTTCAAAGAGAACACTTTATAGTGTAGTATATTTTACAGTGAAAATATAAACAGTGAATATGCGATTTTTCTTTATTTTACCCCATTGTCTGCTTTTGGAGCATATGTCTGAAAATATTATATACCCAAAATATTTAAGTGGTATCATGCGCAGTAAAACATTATTTAGTAAATCTGCTCTTTTTTCATACAGTTTTTATTATTTTTAAGCTATTGCATAGCTTTTATCACGGGCTTTGAGCGCGGCGACCGAATCCAAAAATTCCGTAACGCGAAAATATCCTAACACATCCGTAACGAAAAAAACCTAACACTCGGCTAACGACGTTTTAGTTCGGCAAACTTCGGCACGGTATCCTTCGGTAGACTTCGGCAGACATTGACGCGGTATTTTTCAGATATTAGGATATCAAGTCTCAAACTTATGTTTCTTATGATCTAATTTTCATAGCGCGGCCAAATTTTGTTTGGTAATTTATTATGAGACAGTGTTAAATTATGGTGACAGGAGACCCCACACGGTGAGGATCGAAAAATTTAAAATGCTTATAACTCGCGATCTAATTTTCGTAGCGCGGCCAAATTTTCTCAGTGTTAATTTCTGGTGACAAGAGACCCCCCTCGGTGAGGGTCGAAAATTCTAAAATGCTTATAACTCGCGATCTAATTTTCGTAGCGCGGTCAAATTTTGTTTGGTAATTTATTATGAGGCAGTGTTAATTTTTGGTGACAAGACACCCCCCACCCCCCACGGTGAGGGTCGAAAATTCTAAAATGCTTATAACTCGCGATCTAATTTTCGTAGCGCGGCATAATTTTGTTTGGTAATTTATTATGAGACAGTGTTAATTTTTGGTGACAGGACACCCCCCACGGTGAAGGTCGAAAATTCTAAAATGCTTATAACTCGCGATCTACTTTTCGTAGCGCGGCCAAATTTTGTTTGTTAATTTATTATGAGACAGTGTTAATTTTTGGTGACAGGAGACCCCCCAACCGTGAGAGTCGAAAAATTTAAAATGCTTATAACTCGCGATCTACTTTTCGTAGCGGGGCCAAATTGTGTTTGGTAATTTATTATGATACTGTTAATTTTTGGTGACAGGAACCCCCCCCCCCCCAAACGGTGAGGGTCGAAAAATTTAAAATGCTTATAACTCGCGATCTAAGTTTCGTAGCGCGGCCAAATTTTGTTTGGTAATTTATTATGAGGCAGTGTTAATTTTTGGTTACAAGAGACCCCCCCCCCACGGTGAGGGTCGAAAATTCTAAAATGCTTATAACTCGCGATCTAATTTTCGTAGCGCGGCCAAATTTTGTTTGGTAATTTATTATGAGACAGTGTTAATTTTTGGTGACAGGAGACCCCCCCCCCCACGGTGAGGATCGAAAAATTTAAAATGCTCACAACTGGCGATCTACTTTTCGTAGCGCGGCCAAATTTTGTTTGGTAATTTATTATGAGACATTTTTAATTTTTGGTGACAGGACACACCCCACAGTGAGGGTCGAAAAATTTAAAATGCTTATAACTCGCGATCTAATTTTGGTAGCTTGGCAAAATTTTGTTTGGTAATTTATCATGAGACAGTATTAATTTTTGGTGACAGGAGACCCCCCACGGTGAGGGTTGAAAAATTTAAAATGCTTATAAGTCGGGATCTAAGTTTCGTAGCGCGACCAAATTTTGTTTGGTAATTTATTATGAGGCGGTGTTAATTTTTGGTGACAAGAGACCCCCACGGTGAGGGTCGAAAAATCTAGAATGCTTATAACTCGCGATATAATTTTCGTTGCGTGGCCAAATTTTTTTTGGTAATTTATTATGAGACATTGTTAATTTTTGGTGACATGAGACCCCCCACAGTGAGGGTCGAAAAATTTTAAATGCTTATAACTCGCTATCTAATTTTCGTAGCGCGGCCAAATTTTGTTTGGTAATTTATTATGAGGCAGTGTTAATTTTTGGTGGCAGGAGACCCCCCCACCGTGAGGGTCGAAAAATTTAAAATACTTATAACTCGCGATCTACTTTTCGTAGCGCGGCCAAATTTTGTTTGTTAATTTTTTATGAGACAGTGTTAATTTTTGGTGACAGGAGAACCCCCAACCGTGAGAGCCGAACAATTTAAAATGCTTATAACTCGCGATCTAATTTTCGTAGCGCGGCCAAATTTTGTTTGGTAATATATTATGAGACAGTGTTAATTTTTGGTGACAGGAGACCCCCCCCCCACGAGGCTTATAACTCGCGATCTAATTTTCGTAGCGCGGCCAAATTGTGTTTGGTAATTTATTATGATACTGTTAATTTTTGGTGACAGGAGACCCCCCTCCCCGCACGGTGAGGGTCGAAAAATTTAAAATGCTTATAACTCGCGGTCTAATTTTCGTACCGCGGCCAATTTTTTTTTTTGGTAATTTATAATAAGGAAGCGTTACTTTTTGGTGACGGGAGCCAACCACACGGTGAGGGTCGAAAAATTAAAAATGATTATAACTCACGATCTATTTTTCGTTGCGCGGCCAAATTCTATTTGTTAATTTATTATGAGACATTGTTAATTTTTGGTGACATGAGACCCTCACGGTGAGAGTCGAAAAATTTAAAATGCTGATAACTCGCGATCTACTTTTCGTAGCGCGGCCAAATTTCGTTTGGTAATTTATTATGAGACAGTGTTAATTTTTGGTGACAGGAGACCCCCCCCCACCGAGAGGGTCGAAAAATTTAAAATGCTTATAACTAGCGATCTAAATTTTGTAGCGCGGCCAAATATTGTTTCGTAATTTATTATGAGACATTCTAATTTTTGTTGACATGAGACCCTCACGGTGAGGGCCGAAAAATTTAAAATGCTTATAACTTGCGATCTAATTTTCGTAGCGCGGCCAAATTTTGTTTGGTAATTTATTGTGAGACTGTTAATTTTTGGTGACAGGAGACCCCCCACGGTGAAGGTCGAAAAATTTAAAATGCTTATAACTCGCGATCTAATTTTCGTAGCGCGGCCAAATTTTGTTTGGTAATTTATAATGAGGGAGTGTTACTTTTTGAGACGGGAGCGCCCCTCCCCCCCCCACGGTGAGGGTAGAAAAATTAAAAATGCTTATAACTTACGATCTAATTTTCGTAGCCCGGCCAAATTTTTGATAATTTATTATGAGACATTGTTAATTTTTGGTGACATGAGACCCCCGCGGTGAGGGTCGAAAAATTTAAAATGCTTACAACTCGCGATCTAATTTTCGTTGCGCCACCTAATTTTGTTTGTTAATTTATTATGAGACAGCTTTAATTTTTGGTGACAGGAGACCCCCCACGGTGAGGGTCGAAAAATCTAGAATGCTTATAACTCGCGATCTACTTTTCGTAGCGCGGCCAAATTTTGTTTGGTAATTTATTGAGACAGTGTTAACTTTTGGTGACAGAAGACCCCCATACCGTGAGGTTCGAAAAATTTAAAATGCTTATAACTCGCGATCTAAATTTCGTAGCGCGACCAAATTTTGTTTGGTAATTTATTAAGCTATTGCATAGCTTTTATCGCGGGCTTTGAGCGCGGCGACCGAATCTAGAAATTCCGTAACGAGAAAAAATCCTAACACTCGTTTCAGTTCGGCAGACTTCGGCACGTTATCCTTCGGTAGACTTCGGCAGACATTGACGCTGTATTTTTGATATTGATGATTTTGTAAGTTGATAAAAAATGCTATGCAATAGCTTTACCGTGGCAGTCCCCGAGTGCCACACGTATTTATTAAATTCCTATTACAGGATGTTATGTACAATATTGTTTTTCCTATTTTCTGAAAGGAACATCTAAATTGATTTTTTTAAATTTCACATGTTAAATGTATCTTCTATGTGTATTTTTATTTCTAAGTACCTAATTATTATAGCTATTTTCTAAATCTCATACATAAAACAAAGAAAATAAAGCATTTAAATCGCCGTCAAATATGCATATTAATCACAAAATATATTTTTTAAAAATTAAGGGGTGGGGGGGGGGAGGCAAATGAAGAAACACTTGCATTCATTAGATAATAAATAAATCCTCTTCAATTACATTATGGAATAATATTTTATTATATGAAAAAATAATTTGGGAAAAAGTCGTTTATGAACAAATATAGGAAAATTTTGTTCTCGCCTTATAAAAATACAAAAAAAAAAAAAAAAAAAAAAATCGAAGTTAGATTACGGATACAAAAAATATCAGAGTTAAAAAATCTGTCTGAGTTAAGTTCATGTTTAAGATTGATTAAGAAAGTTCTTTGGCAAAAACTTTAGAAATGAATAGTAAATAAATTAAGGGAAAAAATGAATGAACTGCTGCTTGTTTGATTTTTTTACTTAGTTCGCTTTGATGAAATATTTAGTATGTATGTACAGGGAGATACACTTCCCCATGTAAATACTTCGTAGATTGGCACAAAGTAAAACAAATAGTTTTATAATAGGAAAGCTGGGATCCATTTATTAAACCATGAATACAGAGTGTCCCACACCGTTAAAAAAAATTCTGTGAAATTACTAAAAATGTATGGTTAATCCATTGTCTAAACTCTAATGCAAAATTACAAAGATTAGAGGAACAAAAATTCTGTTTATTAACACAGAAGTTATTCAATAAATTTACAATAAACTCTGTTTATGATCAAATGTAGGAAAATTTAGTTCTCGCCTTACAAAAATTCAGAAAAAAAGTCAAAGATAGATTACAGATACAAAAAATATCAGCGTTAAAAAAATTCTGTCTGATTGAAGTTCATGTTTAAGATTGATTAAGAAAGTTACTCGGTAAAAACTTTATAAATAACTAGTAAAAAAGTTAAGGGGAAAAATAAATGAGCTGCTGCTTGTTTGAAATTTTTTCTTAATTCGCTTTAATGAAATAAATAGAACGCATATACAGGGAGATTAATTTCCGCATATAAACGTTTCGAAGTGTGGTACAGCTCACTAAAACTAACAGTTTTAAAACAGGAAAACTGGTATCCGTTTATTCAACCATGAATACAGTGTACCATACTGTCAAAAATATTTCAGTGAAATTACAGAGAATCTACGGGTAATCCGTTATCTTAAATCTTATCTAAAATTCCAGAGATTAGAAAAACACAGAGTCTGTTAAGTAACAGAAAAGTTATTAAGTAAATTTAGGTTAGAAATTAACATCGATAGATAGTAAAATAACATCGTTACAAATACACAAGACTCTGTAAATTTATCTTTAATGATAATAATTTATTTTTTAATAACATTTTAATAACAATTTTAATTTTTTTTAAGAAAGGCGTTATAGTAAAAATAAAATACATTGACATGTTTCGGTACCGTCAAATAAGTTCCATAGTCATAATATAAATAAAACAAAATTTCAAAATATTTCTCGGACAATACAAATGACACGCGACAATGAGATATGAATAACAAAAAACACGCGTTCTATTGAAAAAAATTAAATTAAAATATAGACCATGATCTAAAACTTAACTAAAAATAAAAATTTCAAACTATTTCACGGTCAATACAAATGACACGCGACAAAGAGATAACAAAAAGAGATAAAAACAACAAAAAACACGCGCGCTATTGTAAAAAATTAAATAAAAATAAAAATAGACCATGATCAAAAGAAATTCCAACTTGGTTCATCCCATTCAAGCCCTCACGAGGAATTTATTCATTAATTCTAACCATAACTTAGGAATAATAAAAGAAACGGTATCATTGCAAACCAGATTATTACGCGTATAAATTTCTTGAAATCTCAATCTTGATTGACCTCAAGTACGCTGTTAAAAATTTTGCTCTAGCTTGAACCAAATTTTGGTACTTCGTACCTGCCCTTATAAAATGGTGAAATGTCGTACCAACACTTGAAGCTTCCTATTTCAATATCGTTCCAACTGTTGGAACTATGCTTCAATAGGAGCTCCAAATATTGGTTCAAGATTTCACTATCTTAGAGTGGCAGCTATTGAGCACCAAAATTTAGTTCAAACTAGGACAAGATTTTTAACAGTATAATTTGACTTTCTCGAGTAATTTTAAACTGTTGTATCATTTATTTTTTTACACCGCTTGTTTATAGCCGAAACCTCTTGAGATTAGACGAACATTTTATTGAATGATCTATATAAACTTTTACTATTTTGCACAAAAATATGTTTTCTAATGAAGTTATTTTTAGGTAGCTTTCATTACAAATGTAAAAAGCTACCTATTGTAGCCGTCCGGAGGAAAGCACTTCCGGAAAATTTTGGTATATTTTCACCGATCATGACCCACAGACCCCAAAACCATCCTCCGTTCAAATATTGACATATATATATATATATATATATATATATATATGTATCGGATTTTTGTCATGCGATAACTAACGTATTTATGAACCGATTTGAATGAAACTCGGTATGTACATAGTACATACAAATATATCGACCGAGTTCATTGGCAGCATCATCCGCCATCTTGTTTTAAAATGGCGGCCATTTAAAAAAAAATTAAAAATTTAAAATTTAAAATTAAATACGAAAATTTAAAAGTTGAAATTTTTTTTATTTTATGTGTTAGATCTTAAAACACCAATTCCAGAACACTTTTTACTTTGTCTATATCTTAAAAAATGATTGAGTTATAGCACTTTGAATTTTTCTTATGGCTGACATTTTGAAACAATCTGATTTTTGTCATGCTATAACTAACGTATTTATGAACCGCTTTGAATGAAACTTGGTATGTCATAGTACATACAAATGTCTCGACCGAGTTCGTTGGCCAGCATCATCCGCCATCTTATTTCAAAATGGCGGCCATTTAAAATTAAAAAAAAAAATATTTAAAATTAAATGCGAAAAAATTAAAAGTTGAAAAATATTTTTATTTTATGTGTTAGATTATAAAACACCATATCTAAAGAACTTTTTACTTTGTCTATATCTTAAAAAATGTTCGAGTTATAGCATTTTGAATTTTTCTTATAGCTGACATTTTGAAACGATCTGATTTTTGTCATGCTATAACTAAGGTAGTTATGAACCGATTTGAATGAAACTTGGCATGTACATAGTACATATAAATATCTCGACTGAGTTTGTTAGCCTAGCATCATCCGCCATCTTGTTTCAAAATGGCGGCCATTTAAAAAATTTCAAAAAATTTGAAATTTAAAATTATATGCAAAAAAAAATTAAAAGTTGAAAAATATTTTTATTTTATGTGTTAGATCCTAAAACATCGATTATAGAACACTTTTTACTTTGTCTGTATCTTAAAAAATGATTGAGTTATAGCACTTTGAATTTTTCTTATGGCTGACCTTTTGAAACGATCTGATTTTTGTCATGTGATAATACTTCTATTTATAAATCGATTTGTATGTAACTTGGTGTGTACATAGTACATAATAAAGCCTGAACCGAGTTCGTTAACCAGTTCCATCCGCAATCTTGTTTCAAAATAGCGGCCATTTAAGTTTTTTTTTTTAAATTTAAAATTTCAAATTAGGTACAAAAAAGTGAGAAATTGAAAAATATTTTTGTTTTATGCATTTGACCTTGATACAAATATTCCAAAGCATTTTTTGTTTCGTCTGTATCTTAAAGAATGTCTGAGTTATAGTACTTTTGATTTCTAGTGTTGCTCACATTTTGTAATGATCTGGTTTTCGCCACGTGATAACACGCGAATTTATGCATCGATTTGGTGCGTAGATAGGACATACTGATGCTGGACCGAGTTCGTTGGCCAGTTCCAACCGCCCGCCGTATGGTTTCAAAATTGCGGAATATTATTTTTTTAATTTAAATTTTAAAATTAGGTGCAAAAAAGTAAGAAATTGAAAAAGATTTTCCCTTTTGTGTTTTGATCTTGATAAAACATTCCAGAGGATTTTTTTGTTGCATCTTTATCTTGAAAATTGGCTCAGTTTTAGCACTTTCAATTTCCAGTGTGATTGATATTTTGAAAGAGTCTGAAATTTGTCACGCGTTGATACACATATTTATAAACTGATTTCGATATAACTCCGTGTGTTCATGGTACATACCAATATCTTGACCAAGTTAACTGGCCAACTTTATCCGCCATCTTGTTCATAATGGCTGCCATTTAAATTTGTCGAAAATCTTTTAAATATATAATGATGTATAAACAAAAAATTAGAAATCTAAAAAAAATTCTTTCTAAACAATTTATCTTAATAATGATTTCCGGAGTATTTTTTGCTTTGTATTTACCTTGAAAAACGCCTGGGATATAGCAGTTTGAATTTCTAATGTGGGTGACATTTTTTTAAGTCAATTTGCCCGCGACAGCACTCGTATATATTAATCGATTTCGTTGTGAGTGTGCATGTTCACATGAATTAAGATTTCCATGAAGCTCATTGTGTTTTTTTTTTATCCATCATGCTGCTTTAAAATGGATATCGTGGAATTTGGCGACCCTATCAATCGCTTAAAATAAAACCAGATTGAATAAAAGATGACTAATTTCTAAAAATTCCTATTAATATTCAGTATTGACAAAAACTACTATTCAATCTTATATAATCGTGTTCCTCTATTTTGAGCTTCGTATATTTGATTTATATAACTTAATTTAAAATAAATAAATAAGTATATGAAAGCTACCTCATCCTCCCGGCACTGCCGGAAGGACTTTTGCTTCTTTAAAAATGTCTTGTGTGAAATTGATTTTTAAACATTTCGTATGATATATGTATTTTATGTGTATTTTTATTTCTAAATACCTAATTATGATAGCTATTTTCTAAATCTCATAATAAAATACAAAAAATAAAGCATTTAAAGTTATTAAAAATAGCTTTTAAGTATGCATATTAATCACAAAATATGTAAAAAGATTTTTTGAGGGCTTGCGGGGGAAGGTAAATGAAGAAACACTTGCATTCTTTATAAATAAATCATCTTGAATTACATCATGGATTAACATTTTATTATAAAAAATAATTTGAGAAAAAGCCGTTTATGGACAATAAATTAAAATCATAAACATATACTGGACAATTGCATCATAAAATTTAACTACTATGAATGTATTTGTTAAAAATACAAAACATTGCTCAATGGTGCACAAAAACAAGAATTTTAATAAGAACTTGTACAAATAAAATAAAATAAAATAAAACATCAAAGTTTCGAGCCGTCTTTTGCTGCCGTCTTCAGGAAAATATGATATTGAAATGACTAAAAGTTTGCTTCCTGATCGAAAGATAATATTTCTAATAAAATAAAATCGAAATTAATCAAAAGTTTAAATATGTTGCCATCCACTCCTCAGGAATCATTAAAATACTGCAAACAGATACAAATTTAAGATTTTATGATGTTATGCCATATTTTTGGTGTATTATAGGATAAATTATCATTATAAGGTTTATTTTCTCGTGCAATGATTACGACAGATTCTCTAATTTTACTTTCAACTGGGTCATTGCACGGAACTATAATATTAGTCTCTTCAAAGTTAATAAGGCAACCTTTGTTCGCCAAATAGAAACGAAAAAAGATCCGTATTCGGTTCATACTGTCTAATATCCTTGCGATGCTCCTTAATATACAAATAGCAGGGATATTAGACAGTATAAACAGAATAAAACTCTTTCTTGATTCTATGATTGTACGCCATGGTTTATTGTTCTTGGACCAATCATAAAAAAATTAAATGCGGACACCGCATGGTGAACAACAGAAAACAAGAGCCATTTTTCAAATGATTAAAAATAAAATAAAATTACTTCAAACTATTTAAAATTTGGATTAATAATTTAAAATCATCTACTATCGTAAAGTAAAAGAAATAGCTATTCTCATAAAAGAAATGTTTCGCTATTTTCTAAATACTACACCAATTCAAACTTAATTAGAGCAATGCATTGGTGTTACTAGTTATTTAAATTAGTATTATAAATGAGTTCTTTAATTATTTAGCTCTTATAGTTTGTTTACGGAGACATCCAAAATAAAAAAAGCAGGGACTTTCGTCACAATAATTTTATAAATACTAAACAAATTCAGACCTAATTAAAACACTGTACTGATCTTACTAATATCTTAAATGAGTTCGTTAAATAAATATTTAGCTCCTATAGTTTGTTTACAAACCACCAAAAAAAAAAAAAAGTTGGTATTGTTGTCTGGTTAATGTTTCAAATACTGTGCCGATTCAAATACAATTAGAACTGTGTATTGATATAGTATAAATATTTGTGAAAGAACTTCTATTTATATTTTTGATACTATTCCATTAAAAATGAGTTAAGGAAATTTCTCTTACCTGTAGTCCTAATAACGATCCACCAACTAGCAGTATCACTTACTGTGCAATTTTTGAAAGGATGGCATATTTTACTTGTAAGCCTAAATTTCATAATGAAAAGTAGTCAAATATTTATATGTGTACAAATTACATAGTGTGCAAATAGTCTTCTCTGAAGTTAAGTATTTCTTTCAGTACAATCTGTTCAATCTTGTCTTGGTTATATAAAAAAATACTAGTAGGAGTAAAAGCTTTTCCCGTGCAAATGCACATCTTTTCATTACAGAAGAAATAAGGACAGAATGATCAGAGGGCGTTAAGTAGAAGCGTGAGAGATTACATCCACATAATAAGTGTAGAAGAGTGCTAACCATAAGAATAAGAATTAACATAGTCAATACAATTACATGTCCATCGGTGAAGCTTAAAAATGAAAGTTTATACACAATAAAAGAAAATCAGAGAAAGATTTTTTAGAATGTTCTTTTAAGGTTTACACTTGAATGTGATATTGCTATTATCCCGGATAAATTACTTAAGCAAGTATATAGTCTTTAAAAGTTTGTGTCAAATTAACTATTTCGTAAAGGCATTAAACTTAGAAATACGAGGAATTTGCTTATTTTTTATTAAATCATATCTGTGTACCTCTAATATTCACACCACTTTTCTAATATTATTCTGAATTTAGAATAATTGTATTATCGAATTTCACATTTGACATTTCTAGCATTTCCTCTCAAATTGTGAGATATATTGGTATTAAAATTTATTGGAAGAGCAAGAATTTTTATATTTTCTCCTAATTCTAAACAAGTAAGAAACAGAACAGAAAAAAAATCGCATGCAAAAACAGTGCTTCATCATATAATATTACATTTACGCCTATCAGTAAACAAAGTAGTGTTTCTTCATCATAACTCTGTTCTTTTTAATTTTTTTTTAAAGCTTAACAAGGCCTGAGGGATTTTTCAGGTTTAGAAACGCATATTACATTGAAAAAAAAACTAAATGATATTAGAAAAAAAAACTAAATGATAAACTATTTTTTTTTCAATATTTCTCCATTCAATTTTTCACAGCTGAAAGAGAATTTCTCGAAAAAAAAAGAAAAGAATTACGCAGCCAAAGGGCAGTAAACAAGGCTTATGAGAAATGTCAAAAACAACTCCAATTTTCTTCATTTCAAAATAATTCTGTAACGGAATTTCTTTCTCTATTTCATATCAAAATATTTTTAAAGAATGAAGTATAGAATATACGGAAGACACCCTAGATTAGAAAGAAAAAAAAAACATTTCAGAGTCATGTTGAAAAAATAATTCAAACTTTTTTTTTTTTTACTGCAGTGTAAGATTAGTACATATCTTTAATTTTTTATGATCAACAAATAAAGGAATATTTAAATATAAAAGAGTAAAAAAGTGCAAATATATAATAATATACATAAACATTTGCATGTTAGGAGATCATTTTTTATAATGTATCTTGCATTGTAATATTGAAGAAACTCTTATCTACAAAGTATGCACTGTTATTTATAAAGATCCAGCCAGTAGCCGATTCCCTTAAATATTGCACCTAGACACAGCCTTCAATTGCAAAGTTTCATAAAAAGGTACAATATTTTAAACATTAAGTTGAAGATCCCTGATAGATCTGTTTGAGAAAATACGCAAAGTAAACTTTTGTACGACTCACATAAGGTGAAATTTTTAATTAGGATAATTTTTCTTATCCATAGCTGAATGTAACACACGCAAAAAAACAATACGTTGTTATAATTGCCGAGATATTAAAAGCTGGAAATTGCGATGTACTATACTTACGCATGCTTCTCAGAGACGATGCGGAATTGGTGCATTCGGAAATAGGATAGGGATCATCCTCAAAATGAAGCGTTATAAAAGACGATTTAATGCATTTATTTAATTACACCTGTTTGGTAAATGATAACAATAGAAATAGGTCAAAATTGGTATCATATAACAAATATTGTAATACATATAATAAACAATTTTTACCCTAAGGATCCCCGTATAAAAATTTAGTTTGTGTGCTTTTTCAAATAGATCCCCTTCCACGAGTTGCAGTTTATATCATCAAATTTTGCACTTTTTTTTTTTATAGAGGAATGCATTTGGAAATATGCGTCTAGGAAGAATATTTAAAAAAACAGATTGTTGGTTTTATCTTTATGAACCACACTACATAATCTATCACATTTTAATATTTTCAACATTTCTCAAAATATGTTCCTTTATAAACATATAACAAAATGACACCTATTAATATGTTATTTCTAACTGCTTAAAAGGAGAAAGAACATTTTGAAAACAGCGAAATAGTTTTGTTTTGTTGACATGTTTCAACCCATTACAGAATCATTTTCAAAACAAATTAAAAATGGTATTCCAAAATTGCACAATCTATAGTGTAATGAACTAACGAATAGAGAATAGAATACAGAAAAAAGTAGCATATATATGTGATATTAAATATAATAGGAAAATCACAGCTCTCGAAAAATTACATGAAGAAGAAAAAATCATAGTAAATTTCAACGAGAGTAATTTTTTTTTCAAACAATATTATACATCCATCGTAAGAGAAACAATCGAGATTCTTACATGTAAAAATTCCGTATGCAAAATACAAAATCATCCAACTTACCACAACAGTGAGACGAATTGCTCAATAGTTTAAAGAAATATATAAATTTAAAATCCAAGTAAAATAAAGAATAATTTGCATCATATGAAAAACGGAATGATAGCGTTTTAGTTTAATGCAAATCAAAGTACAAAATCAAAATAAATGCACCGGAACTCTGGCACGAATGGCTCAATGGTTTCAAAAAATTGAAATTAATATTCTCGTAAAAAAAATAACGTGCGGCACATGAAAAACTGTATGATGGCGTTTCAGTTCAATACACTTTAAACGGTGCATCTTTGAAATATCATTTTTAATTTGTTTTGAAAATGACTCTGTGATGAATTGAAACATGTTAACAAAATAAAACTATTTTTATGTTTTTAAAACTTTCTTTACATCATTTAAAGAATTATAAATAATACAAGCTCTTGTAATTTTATTTTTATATTTATGAAAAATAATGTGTATAAATAATAATAATGTGTATAATGTGCTCATAAATGTAAAACAATGAAATTCCATTGAATAATGGAATCTTCATTAGAAATAGTTGAATTTACTGATAGCTTGTTAAATTTCAATATGTTTGACTTTAGAGGCTTTCAAAAGAGTCGGGTTTTTTGTCCATGAAGAAAAAAATTGCGAAGTTTTTTATTGATATTGTTATATTTCACACGGAATTAAATTTAAAAGGAGATCTGAGATGTTTTACAATATTTTTTACAGCTTATAAAAAGGCATATGTCGTTCATTTACGAAAAAACGGTTACAAACTGGCTAGAATCGTTGGAAGTTTTCCGCTGTGATATGCGCTACAGATATGAAGGATGAAGAATGATGAAAGTCTGAGCCCGGGCCCGGGGCCGTTTCCTATTTTTATTCTAGTCTTCCGGCTCGGGCAGGTCTAGGCTCATTTTTTTCTGAAGACGATTTTTTTTTTCATGCGTAGAAAAAATTGAAAGAACTTTTTTCCACTTAAAATTGCGTATTTATTCCTTTTCAAAACATTTTAATTCTCTTTCATCAAAATGACGGGAGAACTGAAATCATGTTTATTTATTTTAATATTTCATTGCCGTTTCAAACTAAAATTTGTGATAATTTACAGATTTATGTCTACGGAATTTCTGGCGACGATCTATTGATATTGCGCCAATCAAAACAAACATCGCAATGAATTTGTTTTTAGTTAGCTTTTCCTTAGCGAAATATATTTTTAATAGGGTCGTTTATTTATTAGATTATTTATTAGAATTATTTAGTTACATAACGCGAAGAGAATATTTTTTTATGTATTTTGAAGACGTGAGTTAGATGGAGGTTTGCAAACTATTTAAACTTCGATTGTGAGCGAATGATATTCATTTTTCCAGTGAAAATAACTTTATTGATTATTATATCTATTTGTCATCATGAACTCTGCTCATGCAATCGATCAGTGTTTCCTCTTTTCCTATAAAAGCATCAATGTCATTTTTTTAAAATTTACGTTGATTTTCAGGTACTTTTTAAACTCGGAAGATTGTTATGAGAAAGGAATCAATTATAGTGAAAGATGTATATTTTTTACAGAAAATTGAACATTCTTGTTTGATTCGCAGGCTTAGAAATAGTAATTTCTGGAAATTTCATACCTTTATTCATTAAACACAAACGTATTTATTAAATTTGCTTATTAAAGTAGAAAAAGTATGAGAATTCTTTTAAGTATGAAGTATATTTTTATTTGAAACATATTTTGATAAGATTGAATTTAAATTTTCATTTAACAACTATACTTGCGTAAGTAGTTTTTAAAATGTGATCTCATTTTTGAAATAATTTTTAAATACCATACAATTTTGTTTTGTATATGTTTGGAATAGGGCTCGGGTGGATTCGGATCTCTGGTGACAAAAAAACTTCCTGGCTTGGGCGGAACTTAAAATTGTCGGGCTCAGGCAGGCCTGGATCTCGAAAAAATAGCCCGAACTCATCTGTTAATGCACTACCCTTTCACCGTACGAGGGTTTTTCCTGTATTTCTATAAGATTCTTATGAATCTCAGAATATACATGTTTTGTCATCACGGTTTGATGCTAAAATATCTTAATATCACTTATTTCCCTATCTAAAATATCCCCCTGCTACAAAATTGAATTCCGTTTAAAATATTTTTGTCTACAAACCTTTTAACATGATTTTTAGAAAAAAAAAATCCGGGACAACCGGCTAAAGGGTTAAAAATCTAATTTTTAGAATATTACGTTATGTGTTTAAATTCTACCGATTATATCAAATGGTTCACTCCATAATTTGTATACATTACTCACGTGAACAAAAATGAAAAAGACCACATGAAAAAGAACAGTTAAAGCTATGTGTGATATATTAAATTGCTTTAGAGACCTCATTTTATTGCATGAAAAAAAATCTTATCATTATTCAGTTTCTAATGGAACGTATTTCATAATTCATGTGTCACGGATGAAGTTTTTTTCTAGTTTTATTGATGTGATAAAATTTTACAAAATTAGGCATTAAAAGATTGACATTTCAAAAAATAATTTGCCAAGTGAACTGAACTTTTTTAATGCATGGTATATATTTTTCAAAATATAAAATGTAAACTTTACATTATTCCAAAAGACTTTAGTATCACCCATGAGGGAAATGTATTTTTTTTTATGTTTTCTAAAGCATGATTTTTGAAATAATAAGGAATATTATTACTTGCCACTAATTTTCTTATTTATTTAGATGTAATACGATGTGCTTAAGTCATAAAATGCAGTTCTTGAAAGTACGTTTACATCTATTTTTTTATTACTTGCATCTATAAGATATCAGCGCTGAAAAAATCCTAAATATTATTTTTTATACATAATCTAGAGTAGAATTTTTACTAAATCATTTTAAAATTGATTTTATAAGAATAATTTGCTCGTGAAAGTGTAATTTTATTTCATTATTTAAGAGTAACATAACCCGTATGTAATTTTTTTCTCAATAAAAGCTTCTTTTAATTATTTTTTTTTCAGTTGGAAAATATCTTTTATAACTGGCATATAAATAATAAATGAAAGAACCAAAAAGGCACTTGGATCTCTGATTTAGCAAAGAAGAGTCAATTTCCAAAATCCTTTGTCATTATAATTGCATTTTAATGGTTATTTAATGACCTTTTTTCTGTCGAAATAAAATAAATATTCTTCTAAAGACTCTTAAAAACTGTGTAACAGAACCATTTTCTATCGAAAGATACAGTTGCAGTTGTATACAGTGTATAAAAATGCAGTGTTTTTATCAGTCTAAATCTTCTTTTTCTCAATTTTGTTTTCCTTCGGATAACAGTATTCTAGAAAATCTAAATAATACGCAAATGAAAGAAAAAATGTAACAACTTCATTTTTTTAATATGAAAACGGATAATGAATGATTGTGAAACATTTTTTTTTTCAGTAAAACTATATTCTGTTTCATTCCTAAACTGATTTTATTCGTGATATTTTTATGCATAATACTAATCTTCATTTTTAAAACTTTTTATTAAATGTATCTTTAAACAAATATGATATAACTTATAAACAACTTTTGCTAAATATTTAACAAATATTTGACAGATAAATACTTATTGTTTAGGTACAAACATATATGTTAAATATTTTTATACAATGCATCTTGTTTTGCTGTTTATGAATAGTTAACTCTCAAATCGTTAATTTTATAGATGACGTCATAACTTCAAATATGTTTCAAATGCTGTTATTCATTATATGAAAATGCATTTGCATGCACATTTTTATGGAAGTATTAGGATGTGAAAAAACAATGAGATTTCTATTACGTAATTCCCTAGAAAATTATTTTAGATAGTTCGAAACAGTTTTAGATCATTTTCGAAGTTTAGCAGTAAGCTTCAGACATTGGTATGTGGATTAGCTTGAATTGATGCTTGCTATTTCGCATTGTTAAAGGCAAAATAGCATCCAACATCTTCTCTATACACAATACTCTATTTGCCGTCATTAAATTTTTTGAAGCAGTATTAAACTGGATAACTGGGCGTTCACAAGTAGTAATGGGATCAAACTTAATGTTGGATCTAGATTTCTTTTTCCAGGTGGGATTTCAGCAGCTCTGGAAAGGAACTTTGGAGTTCCGCTTAGTAGTACTTTTAGACCATTAATAAGCACAAAAACCCATTTCTTCATATTGCATCCTTAAACAGGTTGATATGATTATTTAAAATCACATCAAGTATATTTCAGCATTCAGAGTTTATGTATAGGTCAGTAGTGTAGCCATTCAACCCCGTTCCTCCGTATGATATCCACCCATACCATGATTCCACGACATTTGTAACGATGCCTTTCACAGATATTTGAAGCCTCCTTATGGCTTGTGTTTGGTTTCCTGAATAAGGCTTTTATAATATTTCTCTTCTTAATTCATTGTTTCTCAACCTGTATGCCGTAGTACATCAGCGTGTCGCAAGATTTTGTATAATGTGCCGCGATAGTTTTTGACAAATAAATAACATTGCATTGTGTCGTATCAATGATACATTTTCAAGTTATCATGTACTATTTTTCTTCTTCATTCCTTTGCCGTAACCCCCCCCCCCCCTTTTGAATATATTCTGTTAAAAAATATTTTTATTAATAATATATATATATTTTTTTTGTTATACAACTTTTACGTTTTCTATATTCAGGTGTACCGCAAATAATTCCAGATATTTTTAGTGTGTAATCAAATACAAAACGTTGAGAAACACTATCTTAATGCTTTTTTATTTTTTGGAAATTATTCGCAAGGTTTATTTTATTAAAATCGTATCAATGATATATTTTCAAGTTACCATGCCCTATTTTTCTTATTCACTCCTTTGCCGTAATAGTATTACCAGCGTGACCCCCAACCCTTTGAATATATTTTGTAAAGAAATATTTTTATTAATTATTTTTTTTTTGTGTCATACAACGTTTACGTTTCCTTATATTCAGGTTACCGCAAATAATTCCAGATTTTTTTAGTGTTACATCAAATAAAAAAGGTGAGAAACACTATCTCAATGCGTTTTATTTTTTGGAAATTATTTGCAAGGTTTATTTTATTATTTTTTTTTTATTTACAACACTTTTTTCTGAACACATATGTAATTTATTTTGTCTTTTAATCTCGAACTTGTATAGAAATTGAAACAGCCTTTCAATTTTCTATGCCACAGATAGAGAGACAGTAGAAATCAAATTACAAACAACAAATACTATACTTTAACTTTGTTGAAAAGCATTAATAATGAGTTATAAATATGAATTAAGACTCCCTGCATTTTTAAAGACAGTATCCACAGCTAAATGGTACTGTTATAATTTATTTGAACGTAGGATGTTAAATTTAATAAGCTTTTTCCTTTTACATTATTCTAAAGCATGGCGCAAGTACTTATAAATTATTTCTTGAACACGTGTTTGGCAGGTTGTGTATATCATAACTTTAGTAAAAAGAAACTTCATTTAACGTAAATAATGTTGGTAAAATCTTGAAATTATATTCATATTTCGCAAAAGTATCAAGTCACGCACTTCCAAGTTTAGTTTGAGATTTTTGTGTATGAATATTTTTTGTTAATCGTGGTGAAAAACATATATTTTTTATTTTTACAGTTTTGTGATTAGAAAATTAATTGAATGTTAGATTAAATGAATAAAGTTAAGTTTTCCATGTCATTTGAAAATAATTTTTAAGTATGGCATAAAATAAATGCGAGATGAACACGCAATCACCGTGATATGTATTTGTTTAGGAATTATATGGTAAGTATGTGGAAGAAAAAGAAACTTTTATTTAGATATTTAATAGAGAAATGTTTCCTTTAGAACAAATAGTTATAAATTTATTTTATTTATTGCTCTATGTGTGTAACTTTTACTATTCAACCAATTAATTTTGTTTTGTTTTTTCATGTTTCATTCTTTGGACAATGTTAACATTTTTTAACAGATTTTTTTAATAAGCAGAACCTGTTACACTCTTTTGTTAAATTCATCCTAATTTTTGAACGTAAAGATGGCATTATTGTATAATGGAATATTTTGAAATCAATTTTTAACCCATGTATTGATATACCAGAATTGTAAAAATTACATTCGCAAGGATGTGTTCTATGATATTAAATAATTCAATTTTTTTAAGTTAGTTATTAATTGATGCATTTCATTGAGCCATTTTTCCTTTAGTCCACCACAGTTGATGAATCACCAGTTTTGTGTTTTATGCTATTTATTATTATTATTATTATTATTGTTGTTTTTTTTTCGGCAAGCGTTGGAGCTACGAAAGATATTTTCAATATACAAGTTATAGATAATAACGAGAATATTTTTGCTAAATTTAATTGTATTTGATGTATTAAAAAATCGACGTTATGAATTTTTTTCTACATGAAACTCTATTTTTTCACCCTTTGAGCCTATTTTAATTCTATTATTTGAACATTGTTAAAAAATATAATAAAAGAACATAAAAAAATTACATACAATAAACTGTTGAACGACAAGATGTTTATTGTAGAATATGATGTACATAATAGTTATCGTTCAATTTCAAAGACACCCAAAAGATTTGAGTTAGAGTGCCGTTTATGAGTGCTAAAAGCTGGATGTAAATTTTCAGATGGAAAATGAATTTTTTCTCTGAATTAAAATTTAGTATAAGATAAGGCGTTTATAGAAGGATACACAAAGCAGGGCAACATCTTTCAGGTGCATTTTGATTTGTTGCATTTCAAAACTGTTGGGCGGATTTTCAGCCTTGTTATGCGTTTTATAATTAAACTAAATTTAGAACACAGTGTAGTGTAGATACAGATGTGTAGATCATACAAGAATGTACAAAATAATTAGCGTATCTTTATGGGTAATAATAGTAATTCCAGAAATTGCATTTCTATTTTTTTAAACTGCAAAATTCTATTCCATTGTTCTGGAAGTATTAGAGAGTATACACGAGAAATTAAAAAAATCATAAAATAAATTACTTATTAATTTTACTTGTTATTTTTACATACACATGCATATAATATCAAATAGAAAAATCAGGTTTTCGTTCTGAAAAAGAAAAAATATATACACAGGTATATTCTGGAAATTTTTGCATATTATAAAATAGAAAAAGTAGATTAACGGAAGAAATTACACTTGAGGTCTTCAACTTTTTTTATAGTTGGTTCATGCGCTAAACAGCTGATACGAAGTGTGTCTTTAAAGTGGTAGTTTCTTAATATCTGGCAAAATTTATAAAAAAAATGGAAGAATTCTTTTCATTACATATGGACCCAAACATAATAGCCAGGTAGCAGCTAGTTTTTTGCATTTTGTCTAGTTTTCTGAGACATGTTTGCCTCAGAATACATCAACGAATGCAATTTTATGCATTTGCAAGGAAATATCTTCTTCGAAATGAAATATCTCCATTTGAAGTAAAGGTTTTTAAAGACTGAACAATTTTGCTGTCACATAAGTCCATTTTACAGCTGGAGCAACTTCATAAGACGATTTAAAAAATTTAGACAACTTATCTGTCTTTGTAAAGTCTTGAAATCTTGCTTCAAATTCCTTCAAAAAATTTGACATAAAACTTAGAAACACTGTAGTGTTTATTTTGGATAATCTTCTTTCTATGTCAAAAATTGTTGCAAAATGAATAAATTCTTCATTTGTTATATTTTTTAAGCGGTCCAGGCGACGACGTCCTTCCAAAGTTTGAATATGGACAGCAGTCCACCAATTGCCTACCGTGCATGTGCACTTTACGCGTTTTTCTTTCATGTTTATACCTTTTAAGTGTACAGGCTAATATTTAAATTTAGAAATACAAATAATATCCTTTATGCAAGTCATACCTTTTTTTTAAATTCTTATTATATATAATTTTTATAAATAGATTCTTAATGTTATTTATCTGCAGCTTGTTAATTTCAAATTTTTCTGTTTCGCCTGAGGTTAGTATAAGGATAGATAATAGTTATATTACTTTCGAATTTTCTGATCCCGCATCATTACATTGTGTACTTCATATAAACGTTTATCTTCCTGTACAAATATTGATTAATACAAACAAATATGTAACTTAGTAACTATGAAAAAACGGGGAAAAAATCAGCTTACCTTGTAATGAACCTAACGTTTAGTTTCTTTTATTTACTTCATTTAGCTACTTTATTGTGTAATGGGGTCTGTAAAAATCCTTTGATAATACATTTAATGACCCTTTCTATATCTCAAACAATGATAACATAGGAAAATTATTAGTTTGAAATAAAACAATATTTAATTAAAGAACAAATTTATATAATCACTTTTTGATATTGAGATCTGATGTCCATAAATGATTTATCTCATTAGGAAACTTCATAACTTCAAAAAATATTTAATAATACAGACGAGTGAAATTTTGGTCATGATGAATATATATATGTGTGTGTGTGTGTGTAAATTTCAACAGGGAAACAGCTAATATCACGGAGGATATCATTTAGTGTTGCAATCTAGGAGTAACCTGCAGGGAAAATTCAATCCCCTGAAGAGCAATGAGATGTTCCCCTCGGAAGATTTGAGTTTGTGTTTTTAATGGTAAAAAAAATTAAATCCCTCCCCTCAAAGCCACAATAATCCCTCCCGGATATAGATGCCGAAATTCAACACTATCACTAGAGAAATCGATGTTAATAAAACAAACCTATGGAATAACATTTTGTGGTTTTATGTTAGGATAATACCGAGAAAATATAAGCGTAATGTGTTTTATTGATTTGAGAACATTTTTAGAATCTTCGATATAGTGTTTCTTTCATTTACACTGCGTCAGTGAGTCCTGAAAGTTGAATAAAAAAGAAAATATTAATTCTTGCTTCCATATTTAATAAACACCCACCGTAGTTAAAAGTACATACTGGTTATATTAGTGTACAAAAATTACGTGTATATTGAGATAACCATTAATAACAAAGAAAGCTTATCCTGATCAAATATTACTTTTACTCAGAAGATTAACAAGTACCTCTCGTGTGTAAGTTTGCAGGGTTGGGGTTTGGCTCGTACTACTCTGCACTTACAGCCAGGACAGAGGGGTCTGTGATAGTGAGAACTGTGTGAAAGTAATAGAGTTTTCGGAAACAAAATCACAAACACTCAACGTTCGAGCGCGTTTGACGCCAACCACTGTTGCCGAGCGCGTTGGCGAAAAAAGTGACTTCTAAATGCAAGCTGCAATCTGATTCCAGAACCGTTGTTCGAAGTCTGCATGTGTGGATATTTATATCTACTTTATAAGAATATTTTGGATACTCTTACAGAGTTCAAAGAAAGTTTTTTTATTTCCTCGCAGATTTATTCAGTCTACAGAAGTTGTATTATTGATTATACCGACTCTAATATTGATGCTGTTACTTTGAGATTACGATTGCAAATTAAGGATGACATTGAAAAAGTTAAACTGAAAAATTAAAAGTATAATAGCTGGGCGTAACGCCGAAAATGTAATCTTAAAACTTATTAAAATTGATCAAAATTAATCTACCGACTTTATCTACCGACGGTACTTATAAGTACCATTAAAATAACTTATTGTAAAATTCTTTTAATACGTCAGATAGTTGTAATACTGTTTATAATGAGTTACAGATATATTACTTTATCTTGTTCCAAAAGCATTATTGGTTACCAAAAAAAAATATATATATTTTGTATATTTTATAATTCTATGAAGTACTTAAAAATAAAAGATTTGAGTGGGGTTATAAAAATTGCACAAAATCCCTGTAAATTCAAGTTTAATTAATCCTTCTAAATTTTTCAATCCGTCTAAAATCCTTCAAATATTTATTAAATGATTATGTAAATCTTTTAATTTAGTTTAAACAATTTGCTTAAAATGCTTTGGAATGTAAAATTTTCATGATTTCAAAATGAGGTAGATAAAGGGTTAAGTGCAAATAGTTGCGGCTCCACAGGGCCAATAGCGGATGAGCCAAATGAAAACATTTAAATTCAAGCGATAACTGTTTTCATATTCCAAACAGTTTTTACGGTTTACTGCATTTCCACCTATCTCTCTACTTCAAGGCTCTTTTCTATCTTGTATTCGCCAAAAAAAAAAAAAAAAAAAAAAAAAAAAAGAGAGAGAGAGAGAGAGAGAGAGAGAGAGAAATGTGAAACAAATTTAAAATAAATTATTATTTCAATAACATTATCAAATTATATATTTACACTTAAATCTTAAAGTGAAAATATACTTTAAAATATTTACATTATTACACGTGAAATTATTAATATAAAATTTATCTTTAATGAAAATGTCTTATTTATTAATAAAAAGCAATCAATAATAAATAAAAACATAAACCGACTTTTGGCTCGCGAAGGTTTCGAACCCATATCATCTGGATGCAAGCTCAGCGCTCTGACCACTCGGACAGCGAGTTAACAATTATTTGTAACAGATTATCTTTATAATTGGCACCGCAAGTAATTACATCCGTGATCTGTTCTCCACCTGTTATTGAGCGCACAGTTGCAGTACCGGTAGCACAGTAGCGAGTAGTGAACAGATATCCCGTCCGCGATAGGCACCCACTCCATGTCCGTGGCTCCTGAGCGCGCGCTCAGCACGCGTAGCAGCTGAACACCCCTATTTTCTGTCCCAGATTTTTAATTATTGCGTCAAAAGTTTTAAACAACCAACCAACCATAAGCAAGCGAATGGAGAAAAAAGCGAAAAAAATGATTTTTTGATGAGAGTGAGTTTTGGATTTTAATTAATTACTCAGTTAGTAATTAGAATTTCAAAATTCTGAAGCTCAGGAACATCAGGAGAGATTTGGGGCTACTCTCAAAAAATTTTGAGCCTCGTACATGCTGTAGATTTTGCGAGCCATCGCAGACACACACACATGCAGACAGATGCAGCGTTTTGTTCTTTTATTAGTATAGATATGCAAGAAAATTTTTAAGGAGGTTTTCTTTAATTGTATTACGATTTGTGTGATTTAACTGAATTAATTTTAGCATATTTTATAGTATTTGTATACTTATAAGGGTGATTCTCAAAATAGGGGACAATTTATGTCTTTCGGCATACAAAAAAAAATTGAGAGGTTTTCTGTCATGTTTTTATATTTAGATATGTTTTTATAATATTAATCATTATTTGCACTTAAGAATTACTCACTTTTTAGTTAAAAACACCTTAAAATAACAGAATAAATGTTCAAAATGTCATTAGCATGGATGTCCACAGCAGCTGTGCCTTGTATATACTAGCTTTTTCAAGAGTTAATATCATGTTTCTAAAATAAAACAAATGTTATTCTTTCTTTAAATTAATCAAGGAGAGGATTTATCCAATAAATTTCTTTTAAAAAATAAAATTATAGTATATAAAAAAAGAATTAAAGTTTGTCCTCCATATTCTATTTTCAAAACAAGGTCACATTATAACAGCTGGTTATTAATCAAAATTTCATTTTTACATATGACAATAGTTTGAAAATATAAAGTTTCTCCATGGCAACAAGTAGTCATTTTATCCCAGCTTGAAAATAGAAGCATGTATTGTATTTTAAGAATAGAAGTTGAATATTAGGAGCGTACATCAATTGTATGTCATTAGAATGGATAATAATTTTCATGTTTATTTTATAATTAAAATTTTTATTTTACTTATTTGCATAGGACTTGTGTGTTTTAAAAAGCCCCAGAAAGGACTATTGCATTGTGATTATATTATGGCTCATAATCTTATTTAAATTAAAATTTGTTATTAGCATGGACAAATATCAGTGTCATTAGCATGGTTTTTCTGTCCATGCTAAAGACTCCTATGTGCATAAATGTAACCATTGCTTATATTGTACCTTTTATAAAGTTTAATTTTACATATAAATTTAGGTATTACATTTATTATCCCTAAAATATGCATTAAATCTGTCAGAAAATCACTAAGACAGCTTCTTTCATTGTTAGTGTCAGAATGTTGCTCATGTAAACAAAGTTTGCTCTTTGGTAATGTTTTTATTCTCCTTATATGTATATGTGTAAAAATGGAAACCATTTGCTGAAAAGGAAGGCTAATAAATATAGAAAAAATATTTAAACAGGAAGAAAATAAAAATTTCTTAATATATTTATTCCATGCAATTTGTTTTGTCACTAGCATGGCTCAAAAAATACTAATTATTATTTTTTAAAGTTAATTTTTAAATATTTAGCTCTGCTGACTACATGTAAAGTATACCTAATACTATATTAACAACACCTATTTTTTCAAAAATTTTGCTAACAGTAATTTTTTTAAGATTTCACTTTTGAAATTGTCCCCTATTTTGAGAATCACCCATAAATATGTAGCTCATATACAGAAAGGAACAAAAAAGCACATTTTTCAGATTGCTCATGTTAATTAAAAAATTTGGGTTTTCAAATTGATAGTTTAGACGTCTTTGCTCACATTAATAAATTATGAAATTTTGTTACAGTATTCTAAATGTGTCGAAATTGTTTTGTTATCTATGCTGGACTCAAGTTTTTCCCTTTTTTGTTTGTTTTTTTAATTATTTTCTAAAACAAACTGATTTATTTTTATACAGCTTGTTAAACACTAATATAGCGCGTTCAGAGACCGAAACACGAGTAATTCGGAAAATCGTGGATTGTTGTCATACTCGTTTCTGGGAAAGGTTGGGTTAAAACGGCTCTGAACGGTTCGTGAAAAGTTACGGGTTTTTTTTTATTCACATTAACAAACATGGCGGCAACTGGCCTTTTGATAGTGCAAATAGATTATTCGTGAGATGAGAAGATTATGATAATTTCTGATTAATCACTCTTGTTAGAAGGGGGAGTGTTTAAAAAGAGAATTTTTATGTGGAATATATACTGTGCCATAAATGTCTGTTGCAAATTTTGCTGCCGATTTCAGTCTGAAGTGTGAAGTGAAGATGCAATCATTCGGTTGAAAATATGGTATGTTTAAATTATGTGCTTATATATTTCCATAAATTCCGTTAATTCAAGAATATGGTAACACAACTGCAGGTAGCTTAACTATGTTGCAATGTGTTTGTTTTGATGCTTACTTAGTTTATTTTTTATTTCCAAGTAATATTGTTTACTTTACTTCGATACTCTTAAACAAAAATATAAAAATACCTTGCAAACAGCAGAAAAAATAAAAATATTTACAGAAAATTGAAGAAGATTTTAAAGCTGTTATCTAAAAATGTACGTTTAAAATATCTTTTGCTAATTCTAACTGAACTTGATAACAATATACAACTTATAATAGAGTGTAATAAAATTACATTATGTTATCCCTGTTGTTAAGAAGTCTGCTGGGAAGTCAAGGAACTCATGAATAGAAGATCTTTAAAAATTTTTATGACAGATGGATACATTATCAGGCAGATGTTTTTTTGATGTTCTGTCTGTAAATGTAACCCCGCTAGTCCTTGATGTCTTCATTCAAGTTCTTCACTGATGCTGCAAGTCTCACTTTGTGACAATAGATGTGTTTCATTCACAGTACGTTAATATGTTGATGTCAAGTTTATTTGGGATTTCAAAAGTTATTCTACTCATACTTTTTTGGATAACAATAATAATAAAATGTTCTTTGTTTTCCTGTAAATACTTTTACATTATCTTTGCCTGAAAATGTTATAAATAAGAAATGCAATCAATGTTCGACTATAGGGATTTTGGGGATAATAAGAAATTTTGCATGCATATTTACTGCATAGGTATAACTATAGGAAGGGAGGGTGTTTGCTCACTCAAGAATTTTACATTGAAGTGATAATGTGATGATTGGGGGTATTTATTTATAGTGATCATTGTAATATGTTTTACAGCTAATTTCTATTCTATGCATTTCAATTTTTTACTTTAAATACTAGGGATGCAACGAGCGCTGTCTATTTGGCTTATTTCGTCTGGTCATACTACCAAAAATTCAGCTAAACCGAAGATATTGTAAAAATATTTACAAAAGACTTATTTTGCTTTTTGTGAAATATAGTACTATTAGAAATTACCTAAATTTTTTATCCAAATAGTAAAGTAGACATTTTATTATCCAAAATTCAGCTGATGATACAAAAATATTGTGTCATTGACCAAAATTAGATCACTTCCAATGACTTCTTTGTAATTCATACAAAGCAAAGATAATATGATCAAAATCTCATTAAAATATTTTCATTTTTGTTAAAGTTGTGAACAAAAATTCGGATTAGCTTGCCCTTGCAACCCTATAGTTTTTATTGACTGTATTGTTTTTATGATAAAAAAGTGAATAGCAAGAAGAAAGAAAAAAGAAAATAAAACCTTAGCTTAATGTATTTGTGCGAAAATTATTTTAGGTAAACATAATTTCTTTTCTAGGTCTCTTTAATAAAATATCTTTCATACTGAATTCTGATAGACATAATGACATTTTAAATTAACACACTAGACTTTTATAATAGTTAAGACATACTTTAATCAACTCTTAAATGTTTAACATAATTTTTATTTGTCTTTTTTTGAAAATTTTAGACACTATTTTTAACTATTTGTCAACTTTACTTGAGTGATATGTCAACATCACAATTTAAAAGTTATATGTAAGTTATACGTAAAAGTATTTAAAATTATATTGTACAAATAGAAATTGACCCGGCGATGAGAGCATGATCAAGTTCACGACTGAAGTTCCAGAATTAGTTAAAACTCGATTGGTATATTAAAACACAATTAGTCTGTCAAATCATATCTTGGTGGAAAATACTTGAAAATCTTATTTTAGCAGTTGACGCATAGTTTTAATATTTTGTTTTCCAGCTCCATAGGTAAACTTACGAGTCAATCACTAAAATCTAGTTTTCAAGTGTTTTCCACCAAGATATTAATCGGCAGACCGATTTTGTTTTAATATGCAAATCGAGTTTTAACTAATTCTGGAATTTCAGCAGTGAACTCGATGATTGTCTATGCTGCCACCTCCCGGTCTAAAATATTCCAGTGTTGGGTTATCCAATTTATTTTAAAGAAAATGGAAAATGAACTTGGCCTAAAATGTTTTTTCACAGAGCGCGTCCAGAGACTGAAAGTCAAGTTACTCGAAAAATTGAGGAATGACATCCTATGGGTTTCACAATGTAACGTTGGGTTAAAACGGCTATGAATGCTTTCGGGTAAAGTTGCAGATGTTTTTTATTTACATTTACAAACGTGATGGCAGCCATATAATATTATCGACATTAGAATGACTTGGAAGCGAAAAAGTAACGTGATCTAGATAGAAGATTGCATCACGCAATGCTATAGAATTTTGTTGTACTCTGCGTTTGTTGGTATTTGAACCTGTGTTTATTTTGTTTTGAATTTTGACAGTATTTGTTTCAAAGACTATGTTAACCTTTACGTGGGGGCTTCGACAACAACTGTGCAGGTTTGCAGGTATTCTCGGACAGATGCTGTCTGAGCCCCCATGTAAAGCTCAAAATAATAGAGAACCTTTGATCACCAGTTACATTGCGCTTGGAAGCATATATAGTGTATTATTATTTACTTATTTTGCTGCCAAAAAAGCTCTGCAAGTTAAATATAACCATAGTGCTATTACTGGAGGATTAAAAGTCAGTTTATTATTTTTCTCTTTGTATATGTATACTCAAAAGTATTTTTATAAGCACGTATAATTGAGGTTTCATATGTATATTTTTCTAGAATGTAGTATTATAGTAACTAGAAATTTGTGTTCAAATTTAATAAATTAATTTTGTTCAGAGAGTCAATAAACATAAGCCTACTTTATCTTATGAAATTTTTTTAGGATATTTCCTATCGCTATATTTCGAAATTTATTTAATTAGCTTTTCTTTGATTATGACTTAAAAAAAAACAGTGAAATTTATTCTAAATGATTTTAAACTAGCATAAATAGCGGAGAATAAACACTTTGAGATTTAAATCAGTGTCATTGATAAAATGATAAAAAATATCTTTCTGGGTGGCTGGCTTATGTTTATATAAAACTTAAAATAGCATTTTTTTTAATAGCAAAATTAGATGTATTCATAATGTTGTCCCCTTTTTGTGATCAAGAAAAATGATAGTACTCATTATTTAATTATAGTATTCATCTGAATAATTTCGTTTTAATTCATCAGTTATAGGTAACTCTTAATATTTTTGGAATGAATATTTAAGAATTCTTCATGAATATTTAAGATTTTCTGACAGCGGTATAAATAAAAATATTGATACTCACGTATTAACGCCATCGTAGCAGAAGTTGCACTAATGTGCCAATAAAGAGCAATGTTGTTGTTCGCACTAGTGTTGAATTCAGGGGGTGGCCCGGGGGGCATTATCCCCGGAGCAATGAAATGTCCTCCGAGAAAAGTGTCTGAATTCAACACTGATTCGCGCGCCCAGCCAGTTATCTTTTGAATTCCTTGTTGTCTCATTGTTTGGTGATTTTTGACGCCATTTTCTAGTGGTATGAAAATGCGCAGTTGGGATATGTCAAAAACAGAACAGGATGCAATTTTATTTTTAATCTATGTTAAACTCTGTATCGGCCCATTTTCCATCGAAATCCGATTGACTACTTTGTTTTTAAATAAAGTGTTTCGAATTTTGAAAGTGTTTTGATGTAAAATAATGTGTTTCATTTTATGGTTTGTCGCAAAAATTTTGGGTGTAGATTGGCGGTACTTAAAAACTGCCAAATCTGTAGCTGCGGTGGCGTTAATACGTAAGTACCAAAACATTTGCTAAAAATCAGAGAACATTTTAATACTTTTATTATTCACAAATGTAATAATTCAAGTAACTTTCCAAATCTCGAATGAACTTAAAATAATATTAACTTAGTATAAGCTACGCAGTTATTACTGAAGTTGAAGATATACCAAGGGGCTGAGTTAAGAGGGACAGAAGAAGAATCATTTGGTATTTATATGACAATACTCACAGGGTACACACACAGGGCAGGGTCTCATTTTGATTTCCTGTCTGTAAGTGTAACTTGCTAGTTCATTAAATACCTTAAATTACACGTCATAAGAATGTATATGGAACTTGGTGCCTAAGCTGTACTCGCTATTACTCGACACATCTTCCACACCACTTTTGTTGCTGCTCTGGTTTTATTTAGTCTCTAATATCAGCATTTCATTCAGGAAATTAATATTAAGTTCATTTGTAATTTGAAAAGTTATTTTAGCTGTACACTACATTTTTGGATAACAATTCTGTTAAAAAGTTCATTATTGTATAGTTTTATCTAAAAAGTATTAAAAATTACAAATGCTATAAGAATTCTAAAATTAGTATGAGATATTTGTTATTTAAGTGGCTAAATTAAAATGAAGAGATTCATATTAGTTTAATATTTTCAATGTTTAATAAATAAAGAAAGCACATAGTGTGAATAACTACAAGAGAGTACTTTTGTAACTTTATCTTTTCCAATCAGGGTTGTTAAATACCCGGGTTTTTTTCAGAAAAAAGCCAACCCACTGTGTTTTTTCAGGTTTTTGGGGTTATGGGAGGTGGTTCAGAATGCTTGAAAAAAAATGTACTTATTACTAGTGTTCATTCTACGCCAATTTTTGAAGGGTGCAGCACCCTGCCCTTTTTCAAGTTTACAAAATGCACACTGCTCTTCTTAAAAGTAGTAAAATGCACCACAGGTTTTACCCAGAGATTTTAAATAAATGTTTTTTTTATTGCATAGTATTTCTAAATTTGTGTGCCCAAATATGATAGAATTTCTTCATTTCTTTAAGAAAAACATGAAAATATTCAATCATGTTTTAATTTAATTGTATTTTTAATTTTTATATCATAACATCATTCAAAGTTAGTGTTACTTGATTTATTAAACTTAAAAATTATGTATTTTCCCGCTTTCTTTTTACCTCTTCTAAAGGCAATAACAAAATTTTTTCTTGCAAAAGTGGCCTTTTCTGCTACAGTAGTGCCCTTTTTAGCGAATAGCACCATGCCCTTTTTATTTCTAGAGGGAACACTATTATTACTAAATTTAAATTAGCTAATGGATTACAAATATATATAAATGAATGACAGTAATAAAAATTATGCTTTGCTTTTAGATAAATTGATTATTAGTAATAATTTTAACAATGAAACTATCATTAAAGTACTTTACTAAAACTAATGCTGAATCAGAATTTTTAAACTAATACTTTGTTAAGGGTAAAATATCCTTATTCATTTTAATTGAAGTGATTGCCTATATATATATAATAAATATTTTCTCTAGAAAAAATTCGTTCAGAAAATTGAATTCTGCAACATATTGATTAATGATTTTATTATTATTTTTATTATTATTTGATTATTATTTTTATTTTTAATTGTTTGCATTCCAAAATGTGTTGCTTTCTAAGGCATAGTAACATTTCCTTAGCCTGAGGTAAATAAGAAATTTCCATTTCCCCTATTTAAAGCATTTTTCACCCCTTTACTAAAAGACTGAAAGACAATAAGAAGGCATTTTCAAGAACAGAACAATATATACTTCCCTGCTTCCCCTTTATGAGTGGTGTACTGATATTAAGAAATATATTACAATATATTATATATGTAATATACATACATTATATATGTAATTTAAAGCTGAAATTTTGGAAAAAAAACCCACCCTGTTTTTTTGGGCTGGTTAAAATTATAACAACCCTGTTTGCAACTGTCTGTATCGCTAAATAACAAATTTTACGCATGAAGTTCGTCTCCCTATATTAAAAATTTTAAGAATTTCTCCCTTTATTCAGCCTTCTGAGACTTTCATTTTGTATTAAAGCTGGTGGAAACATGAATTTTTACGACATAGAATTTTCATTACTATTTTTATTTAAGTTAAATTTTTTTATTATTAGGTATTATGCCTTTTTTAAATCGAGGTATGCTTTATAAAAATGATTGCATCATTGGCACATTTTACTTAATAACGCAATAAATGAGTTATTTAAAATATTTTCACATTAAACATTACCGGTTTATACTTAAATATTTCAATGTTTATCGATCACAATATTAATCCATTTGTCTGACGTACTTATAAATATGTATTAAAATAGATGCAATATTTTTTTTTTCATATGATATTTCATGTTTGTTATTCTTAATCCTTATTATGATGAAAATTTCATTAAAATATTTGTATTTAGCTTGCCGTTTTGTATTTTTTTATTTTCTGTATTTTATTTTTGATAGAAAAGTGAATTGCAGTAGTGGTTCGTTGTGTAAAAAAAAAAAGTTTGTCTTGACCGCATTGTTTTTTTTTTCCTTCAAATTTTTAGGAATATCATGTGTTTAGATCTTCTCAAAATGATCCACCTCTCTAGTGCATTTGAAACTTAAGATATAAATCAAAAGCAGTTACATAGGTTCTTTGGCTGTGTTTCCACCATTTGAATAGGTTTTTTTTCTTACTTTAGTTCTTTTCTGCCAAATTAATACTATATGACTATCAAAATTTCCTTCAAGGTTTTTAAAACTCTGTTTTCGATTTTAAAATATTTGTTTCGAAAACAAAGTTTTAATATTCAGGAAATTGTAGATAACCACAACACAAGTATAATGCCTTCATATATAATTTACTTTATTAAAAATACCAAATATAGGCATTAGGTTTAGATCTCTTTAAAAAAACTCTCGAAAATAATTTTATATATCATATAATATAATTGTCAATATCACAATAAAACTTTATATGATCCATAATTTTAAAACTGATAACGTTTTTAACCTATCTAGGACATCTTCAGTCAGCGTAAGTTGGAAATCATTTTCTCTTGAGCTTTATATACCGTTCAAATCCCCAGGTTTTCCCTCTCTCTCTCTGTTTTTCCCTTCTTTTTCGCCAAGCATCTTAACCCATCTGGGGTCAATGGCTGCATGTACCATATCATTACATGGTTTTTCTTTTGAAGTAAGGATTTCAAGTGTTTCCCTGATTAATGTATTGTGTAGGTTGTCGTAATTAGCTATTTTTTGTATATGTATAGATTCTATTTTTACAGGTATCTTATGGTGACTTCTTGACAATGCTGTATTTAATTTATCATATTTTAAATCTCTTAAGTGCTCTCTCTCTCTCTCAGCTATTTTCTTTTCGTCATTCCTATGTATTCTACTTTTTCGTTATTTTCATTTATGCAATTTATTTTATAAGCTCCTGCCGTTTGGGTTTCTTCATGTTTTTCAATTTCATTTCTTATTTTCTTGAATAGGGATGGATAGGGGAATATTGGAATATGTTTATCTAATTTTCTAAATTCTCTTTTTATCTTTAACGCTATTCCATTCATATATGGAATGGGGGGAGTGTATCTGGTATTTTTTTGCGCGGGTTGAATTCGGTCAATTCTTTCAGTGGCTTTTTGGATAAGTTTGTTAATCGTTTTCTTGGGATGTCCAGCATTTAAACTAATTTTTTCAATTATTTTAAATTCTTCTTCTAAGGATTTTTTGTTGAACATACATATAGCGCTCGATTTATATATGAGTGGAGGGCTGCTAATCTATATGGTAAGGGAGTGTTATCTTTATAAGAAATTACATTCAAATTTGCTGTTGGTTTTCTGTAAACAGTAGTGTCTATTTTATTATACTTATGCGTTATTTTTACATCTAAATATGATATTGTATGATTCACTTCTTCTTCTATCGTAAACTGAATATTTTTGTCGTATGAATTGACTTTTTTTAGGAGGTTATCTAGGTTAGTGTGTTTGGTTGTTATAATGAAGATATCATCTACGTATCTGAACCATAACCGGATTTCGGTTTTATGATCATTTATAATAATTTTTTCAAGGTTTTTAAGGTTTCATTCAGCTACTACATTAGATATTGGCGATCCCATAGGGACACCTTTGTTTTGTTTATATATTTTGTTATTGAATTGGAAATAGCTTTCATTAAGGATAAGATTTTTTGCACTTTGTAAATTCGTATTAATTTTAGGTTCTGTATAATGGATTTTAATAGACTCATTAATTTCGTTTGTCATTTCTTTTAAATTAATTGATGGATATAGATTTTTAACATCTAACTTATCATAAAGTCGTCATGATTTGGTTTATATTCTTTTAGTTTTTGTGTAAAATTGCTTGTTGAATTTATAGAAATATCTGAGGGGAAGATCATTTTCATATATCGATTCTTCATATACTTTTCCAAATCATATGTTGGGCTTACGATTTTATTTACTATAGGCCTCAGGCTGTGTGGAGTTTTATGATCTTTTAGTTTGCCAAAAAACATTGGAATGTTAGGTTGAAAGTTATATTTCATCGATTTATCATCAATTGGCCAATCTTCTGATTTTATTAAATCATCAGATGCTTTCGACAATTTCTTTAGGGGATCTTTTTTTACAAGTTGTGTATCCATTTCCTTTATAGTTTTTTCCATTTTATTTATATAATCAGTTTTATTCATAATAGCTAATTTTCCAGTTTTATCCGTATGTAAAAAGGTTAAATCTTGGTTATTTTTCGAATCCTTTAGTATTTTTTCTCTTTATTGTTCCTTTTTTTCAACTTTTCTTGTTTAACAATTTCATTTTGTGTTAAATTCCTAATTCTGGTTGCTTCATCCTGAGGGATTAGTTTAAGAATTCTTTCAATTTTAGGAATTGCTTCTTTTAAATTTATATTCTTACTAAATGTATATTTAGGGCCTTTCCTTAGGAGTTCTTCCTCTTCAGGTTTTAGAGTGTATGATGAGAGATTTTTATACGGTATATCCATGGTCCGTTTTATAGGTCTTTCTTTATTTCTCATTTTCATCTTCCAAAAATTTAATTCTTTGCTATGCTTTGACTCGTGTCTAACTTTTTCATATAAAAAAAAAAAAAATAAAAAAATAACCCCTAATTTTTTAAAAATTCGAAATAGATACTTATGGACTGAATTTAAAAGGTAAGTAGTCTTTTTTGAACGAAAAATTATAAGAAGGTTGATCAAACGAAAGTATGCAGAAATCAATAAAATTGGAAAACAACTTGAACTTTACAAACAGGAATTAGAAGTCTTGGAGCCGGATATTAAAGACGATATTATGACAAAAATTGAAAAAATCAGAGGATTTGAAAAAGTTAGACACGAGTCAAAGCATAACAAAAAATTAAATTTTTGGAAGATGAAAATGAGAAATAAAGAAAGACCTATAAAACGGACCATGGATATACCGTATATAAATCTCTCATCATACACTCTAAAACCTGAAGAGGAAGAACTCCTAAGGAAAGGCCCTAAATATACACTTAGTAAGGATATAAATTTAAAAGAAGCAATTCCTAAAATTGAAAGAGTTCTTAAACTAATCCCTCAGGATGAAGCAACCAGAATTAGGAGTTTAACACAAAATGAAATTGTTAAACAAGAAAAGTTGAAAAAAAGGAACAATAAACAGAAAAAAATACTAAAGGATTTGAAAAATAACCAAGATTTAACCTTTTTACATACGGATAAAACTGGAAAATTAGCTATTATGAATAAAACTGATTATATAAATAAAATGGAAGAAACTATAAAGGAAATAGATACACAGCTTGTAAAAAAAGATCCCCTAAAGAAATTGACGAAAGCAACTGATGATTTAATAAAATCGGAAGATTGGCCAATTGATGATAAACCGATGAAATATAACTTTGCACCTAACATTCTAATGATTTTTGGCAAACTAAAAGATCATAAAACTCCACACAGCCTGAGGCCTATAGTAAATAAAATCGTAAGCCCAACATATGATTTGGAAAAGTATATGAAGAATCAATATATGAAAATGATCCCCCCCCCCCCTCAGATATTTTTATAAATTCAACAAGGAATTTTATACAAAAACTAAAAGAATATAAACCAAATCATGACGACTTTATGACAAGTTTAGATGTTAAAAATCTATATCCATCAATTAATTTTAAAAAAATGACAAACATAATTAATGAGTCTATTAAAATCCATTATACAGAACCTAAAATTAATACGAATTTACAAAGTGCAACAAATCTTATCCTTAATGAAAGCTATTTCCAAATCAATAACAAAATATATAAACAAAACAAAGGTGTCCCTATGGGATCACCAATTTATAATGTAGTAGCTGAATGGAAGATTAGAAACCTTAAAAAAATTATTATAAATGATCATAAAACCGAAATCCGGTTATGGCTCAGATACGTAAATGATATCTTCGTTACAACAACCAAACACACTAACCTAGATAACCTCCTAAAAAAAGTCAATTCATACGACAAAAACATTCAGTTTGTGATAGAAAAAGAAGTGAATCATACAATATCATATTTAGATGTAAAAATAACGCATAAGTATAATAAAATAGACATTACTGTTTACAGAAAACCAACAGCAAATTTGAATATAATTTCTTATAAAGATAACACTCCCTTACCATATAGATTAGCAGCCCTCCACTCATATATAAATCGAGCGCTATATGTATGTTAGACAAAAAAATCCTTAGATGAAGAATTTAAAATAATTGAAAAAATTGGTTTAAATTCTGGACATCCCAAGAAAACGATTAACAAACTTATCCAAAAAGCTACTGAAAGAATTTACCGAATTCAACCCGCGCAAAAAAATACCAGATACACTCCCCCCATTCCATATATGAATGGAATAGCGTTAAAGATAAAAAGAGAATTTAGAAAATTAGATAAACATATTCCAATATTCTCCCATCCATCCCTATTCAAGAAAATAAGAAATGAAATTGAAAAACATGAAGAAACCCAAACGGCAGGAGCTTATAAAATAAATTGCATAAATGAAAATAACGAAAAAGTAGAATACATAGGAATGACGAAAAGAAAATAGCTGAGAGAGAGAGAGAGCACTTAAGAGATTTAAAATATGATAAATTAAATACAGCATTGTCAAGAAGTCACCATAAGATACCTGTAAAAATAGAATCTATACATATACAAAAAATAGCTAATTACGACAACCTACACAATACATTAATCAGGGAAACACTTGAAATCCTTACTTCAAAAGAAAAACCATGTAATGATATGGTACATGCAGCCATTGACCCCAGATGGGTTAAGATGCTTGGCGAAAAAGAAGGGAAAAACAGAGAGAGAGAGGGAAAACCTGGGGATTTGAACGGTATATAAAGCTCAAGAGAAAATGTTTTCCAACTTACATTGACTGAAGATGTCCTAGATAGGATGAAAACGTTATCAGTTTTAAAATTTTGGATTATATAAACTTTTATTGTGATATTGACAATTGTATTATATGATATATAAAGTTATTTTCGAGAGTTTTTTTAAAGAGATCTAAACCTAATGCCTATAATTGGTATTTTTAATAAAGTAAAGTTTTAATAATTTATTTCACTTTCTATTGCAATCTATAGCTTTTAATGCTTTATTAATTTATGAGGTTTTAAGACTATTTTCTTATTGAATAATAACTTAAAGCATATATTTTTTGTTACTTATAAAAAGGTCATACGTTCATGTAAGTATTTGTGCTAAATATGAAATTAAATTGCTTTAAAATTTTATATATCCATACATATACATATATACCTTTGTTTAAAACCTAAATATCGGTGTACATGGTCAGCTAAATTTTTCTTGTCAGGTTTTACAGGAATGTTGAATATTCGGTATTGGACCAAAATTACTAATTTATGCTTACCTATCAATACTTTTAAATGCAGTATAAATAATTTTGAAAAATACTTAGGGGTCATTCCATGTCAATTCAACCAGATCTTGTAACCCGACCCTCAGGGATTTTGATGAAACTTTGTGTACACACTAATTCTATCATGAAATGATTCCATCAGAAATTTTTCCTCCCTAGACCTCATAGTTTGTGAGATATGGGGGGGTCCAATTCTTAGGTTTTTCTCAAATCGCACATTTCTGAGTCTGTATTTTGAGATTGATGTTCCATCTCCAAAAAATTGTTTCTCTGGATCTAAAACATAAATCATCCTAAAAATATCACTGTAAGAAGATAAAAAGGTGTAGATTTTAATAAAAAATATTTAAAAAATTTACTTGTAATATTTAATATAAAAAAAGTCAGCCAAAGTTGAAAGTTATGGTTATTTTTCCAAATTTTTGTGACTTCACGAAAAAGGCTGTACACAAAAAGGCAAATTAAATTTCCAATTTCTTTTTGTTTTAAATAAAAGTTTTCACTTTGGGCTTTCTATCTATAAAATAAAAATGATGTGTTTCGCATGGCTTATGCAAAAATTTTGGGTACTTTCCAATTAGTCGGATGCATGTTTTATTTTTACATATTACATATGCACACAAAAAATCAAATGAAATTTCCAATTTCTTTTTGTTTTAAATAAAAGTTTGCACTTTGGGCTTTCTATCTGTGAAATAAAAATGATGTCTTTCGCATGGCTTATCCATAAATTTTGGGTACTTTCCAATTAGCCAGATGCGTGTTTTATTTTTACATACGTAGATATGCATAGATCTATATAAATACAGATGTGTTATACATGTACATATGTATGTATATATATACAGTATATTGATATATATATATGTATCACACTAAAACCTAGATAGCTTTTCTAACCGAAAAGTACCAGATTTTGCCTTGTTTTGAGAATCTGCACCAATTAAGAGGGAAAAATCTGACTAAGTTTAGCTGTGGTACTTAAATAATTACTGGAATTTCTATAAGTTATTGAATTTAATGTTATTTGATGCATGTTTTTTTTTATTTGCAAAGTAAAATTTAGGCTTTGTTTTTTCTGATAAAAAAAAAAAAAAAAAATCTGACTGTAATATGTTTCCCTATTAAATTTAGTGAATGGTCCATATATTTTATTTAGTTATTTAATAATGGGCATTTTTTGCTAATCTAAAGAATCTCTTACTTTTATTTTCAATAATTAAACTCAATTTTTCTTTTTTCTTTTTTCTTTTTTTTTTTTTTGTATTGTATAAAATAAATAATTTTTTCTCCTCGCATTTCCATTCTTTCTTTCGAATGCTTATATATTAATTATTTGTGTTTAAAATTGTTCAAAACCTTGTATTTCCTTTCCTTGGTTAATTTTAATCAGTTTAAATATTTATATTGGAAAGTTTAAATACACAAATGTTTAACAGAACTTAAATTTGTTTCTATAGTCTAAAAGATTTAATTGCACCTGCCTTGTATAAACACCTTCTGAACTTCCGATAAAGGCAGGGTAATGTTCGTAATTAATCAAATTATTGTCATTCTGTTGTTTCTTATCATAGAAGAATGATCTAACTTCTACACAAAAAGACAAATGAAATTTCTAATTTGTTTTTGTATCAATTAACATTAAATTCAATAACTCATAGAAACTTCACTAATTATTTAAGTACCACAGCTAAACTTAGTCAGATTTTTTTTCCCCTTAATTGGTGCAAATTTTCAAAACAAGGCAAAAATTGGTACTTTTCGGTTAGACGCGCACCAGTGTTATACATATATATATCAATATACTGTATATATACATACATATGTACATATATAATATATCTGTATTTATATATCTATACATATGTACACATGTAAAAATAAAACACGCATCCGGCTATTTGGAAAGTACCCAAAATTTTTGTATAAGCCCTGCGAAAGACATCATTTTCTTTCACAAATAGAAAGCCCAAAGTTTAAACTTGTATTTAAATCAAAAAGGAATTGGAAATTTCATTTGCTTTTTGGTGTGCATATGTGATATGTAAAAATAAAGCACTTATCCGGCTAATTGGAAAGTACCCAAAATTTTTGCATAAGCCATGCGAAACACATCATTTTTATTTCATAGATAGAAAGACCAAAGTGTAAACTTTTATTTAAAACAAAAAGAAATGGGAAATTTCATTTGCTTTTTTGTGTGCATATGTCATATATAAAAATAAAGCACTTATCTGGCTAATTGGAAAGTACCCAAAATTTTTGCATAAGCCATGCGAAACACATCATTTTTATTTCCTAGATAGAAAGCCCAAAGTGAAAACTTTTATTTAAAACAAAAAAAAAAATGGAAATTTAATTTGCCTTTTTGTGTACAGCCTTTTTCGTGAAGTCACAAAAATTTGGAAAAATAACCATAACTCTCAACTTTGGCTGACTTTTTTTATCCTAAATATTACAAGTAAATTTTTTAAATATTTTTTATTAAAATCTGCATCTTTTTATCTTCTTACAGTGATATTTTTAGGATGATTCATGTTTTAGATCCAGAGAAACAATTTTTTTAAGATGGAACTGCAATCTCAAAATACAGACTCAGAAATGTGCGATTTGAGAAAAACCCAAGAATTGCACCCCCATATCTCTCAAACTATGAGGTCTGGAAGGAAAAATTTCTGATGGAATCATTTCATGATAGAATTAGTGTGCACACAAAGTTTCATCCAAATCCCTGTTTGTCGGGTTACAAATGGGGGAAAAATTGATTGAATTGACATGGAATGACCCTTAGTTCTTTTTTAACATAGAAAAAGAAAAGAAAACTTTAGCTTATTATATGAGTGAAATTTTTAGGTAAAAATATTTCTATTGAAGATCTCTTTAATCAAATCTCTTTTACTCTGAATTCTAATAAACATAATCAGATTTTAAATTAACACACTACAACTTTAATAATTTTATGATAGATAAAATTTAAGAATTGATTAAAAAATATTTGAAGATCATTTATGATTTGTGTATTTTTGAGAATTCTATACACTTACGTCATATTTAATCAATGATATGTTAAAATTGCAATTTAAAGTTTTGTTATTAAAGTTTATGTTACAAAAGTATTTCATAAATGTAAACATTTGAGATTTTATTGCATAAATAGAAATATTCCGGTGGTAGAACGTAACATTTGATGTGGTATGGCACTTGTCGGACGTCCCTTCTCAGCCCGCACAACTTTGAAGAAAGTCCGTAGTAGTTATAGCTGCCACCACCAATATCATTAGGTGATATCGGTCACCCACTGTGAGGATTGTGTAAATGAACACCAACGCTGTCAATTAACTAAATTAACAGTTTATTTATACTCTATGTACACACTATAATACATTATATACAGTTACAACTCGGATATAGATGATCCGGTTCAACATTAAATTAAATACAGTAAAAGGTTGGCTGTGTACTGTTCAAATTACACCTTCTCCCTCTCACTCTATACTCGTTAGATTAAGTTTACCGGAGATTGATTTCGAATCTCCCAACACATGGGTTCTCAGCCTACGCTATTCGGCCAAGAGCACTACACACAGGGACATCCTTTGCCCTCACGGTCCGAACTCTAGATGCGAACTGACAAAATCTCACACAAAACCTGCCCTTCTCAAATCACTGCTTTCCACAAGGTAAAACCCCCTGCGGAGTTTCTCCATTGCACATATTCCACGTTGTTTTCTTGACTCGTGGAATGTTCCTTATTTGCTCATCATTCATATACATCACTGACAGATGATACGCCTCTCAGCAATCTTCTTTTTCTTACCTCACCACCTGCACATGATCACCTGTCAAATCCCGCTTTAACAAAGAAAGAATGTCACCTTGAAAATTCAGTACACAGCCCATACAATACATAAAATATTAAGATAAAGAATTAACATAATTCCCAATCCTGTAGCAGATGTTTCTCAGAACCTGACACCCCCCCCCCACCTTAGCGGAAAATATGCCTTTTAGGGGCTAATTTTCCCCAAACATATAGTAATATCACAGAAGAGTTCAGTAGTCTCTTTGCAGGTTTCTTCATTATGCTTATTACATAGGTATTTCCAGGTGTCTGAACATTATCTACTGACATCTCTACTGAACCTTGTACTAATATTATTATTACATAAACAATACGCATGCTAATACACTATTATAAACACAAAATTCAAAAATAATTACACATACACAGGAAAAAAATTAAACACGTGATAACATCCCTTTAAGATTGTCCGCTATTTAGTCATTGATGCTGATGGGCTAGCAACTGGCTGTTCTTCCCAGCTCTTCCTATGTAGCCTAGAAATTGCATCAGCATTCAAATGTTGAGCACCTGAACAATGAGAAACACTTAGGTTCCAGCGTTGCAAGGCAAAAGCCCATCTAGTGAGTTTGGGAGACCTTGGGGTTGTTTCAGTGAGAAATTTTAATGGATTATGTTCCGTTATGATCTCAATTTGAGATCCATAGGTCCACATTTCAAACTTTCGCAACCCAAAGAGAACACTCCAAGCCTCTTTCTCTATACTCGGCCAAGCACGCTGAGCCCCTGACAATTTCTGATTGGCAAAAGCTATCGGTGTAAACTGACCCTTTTCATCTTTTTAAGTAAGACAACATCCTACTGCCAGGAAGCATCTGCGTGGAGCTGATATTCCCGGCCTACGATAGGTGTAGCCAAACTCGTCACTGTACATAACTCATCTTTAAGGGTATTAAATGCTTCTTCTGCCCTTTCATCCCATGGTACAGTATTTTTAACCTTCCCTTTAGTTAATTCTGTTAAAGGTATAGCTATTTTGGCATAATTTGGAATATAAGATCGGTAAAATCCCATTAATTCCAAAACAGATCTAACTTCCTTTTTAGTTTTTGGTCTCTTTAAATCCCTTATTGCTCCTATTTTCTCCTCATCAGGTGCATGCGTTCCACCCCCAATTATATGATCTAAAAACTTAGTCAATTTCTCTCCAAATTTACATTTATCCAGCCTAATCGTAAAATTTCTATTTTTGAGTTCTTCAATGACAGCCCTAACATGCTCACAATGCTCCTCCCAGGTGTCGGAGAAAATGATGACATCATCAATATATGCCTCCGCATATCTCCGATGACCTTGAAGAACCTCATTCATAACTTTCTGGAACGTAGCAGCCTCCTCTGATAATCCAAAAGGCATAGTACGCCACTGATAATTTCCATTATGCGTTTTAAAAGCTGTCAAATGTTTGCACTCCTCAGCCATTTTAATCTGCCAATAATCCCTGAATAAATCAATCGAGATAAATATTTAGCTGTCCCCTCAGTATACATGATTTCTTGCGAATCTTTCATCGGAAAGTTTGGAACCTGCGTTTACTGAAATTAAAACTCTATAATCTATACAAAGTCTAACAGTTGCGTCTTTTTTCGCCACGTAAACAATTGGATGACTAATTTCAGCATTTGACACTTCGAGTAGATTTAATTCTAATAACTCCTGAATCTGTCTGTCTACTTCCTCTTTATAAGCTACCGGTACACTATATAACTTTGGCTTTTTTCTTTGCCACCGCCGGTTTCAGAACAATACGATGTTCCCCTACTTTCGCTGGTCGTACAAGACCCATAAACACCTCTTTAGTCTTCCTCAAAATGGACTTTATATATTTGACTTGACTATTAGATAACCCTTTTATTTCGAACCTCTCTATATCTCGTTCTACTTCTTGATCCCGGTTTAAAGTAGCAATTTCCCCAACTTCTCCAAATTCCACATCACCTTCGAAAACAATATTAACTATATTACATTTAGCAATAAATTCTCTTATTTTATTTTGGTGCCCATGCTTCCTTCTCCCGTCGGCTAACTCAAATATAAACGAACGCTGGTTTCGTTTTTCGACGATAATTGCCGGCCCTTGCCACCTAGAATATAACTTATTAGTTGAATAAGGGATTAACAGTATTACTTTATCGCCTATTTCAAACGTTTTTTCTTTTGATCTTAAGTTATAATGATACGCCATTATATTTTATTGCACCTCGGACGATAATTTTGCATCATTTGCCGCTCTTTCTAAGAGTCCCCTAAGTTTATTCAAATACTCTTGAATCGGCACATTATCTAACTGTGCCGTCTTATTTTCTCCTGCCCAGGATGACTTGAGAATCGATAAAGGACCCTCCGGCGCTCTACCATATAATAACCGGAAAGGTGCAATTCCCGTCATAGAATTTGGGACTTCCCTATAAGCCCATAATATAAATGGTATTTGTTCATGCCATCTTTTCCCTTCTGTCCTAATAGTATGATGTAACATACGTTTAAGAGTCTGATTAAAACATTCCACAAGACCGTTAGACTGTGGATACTGTGGGGTCGAAAATCGTGGACTAGCTCCTAACCTTTTTTCAAATTCTTTCGTTAAGTCTGCAGTGAAATTTGTTTCATTATCGCAGGCGATTATATTTGGAACTACTGGCCTTTATAAATATTTGAATAGTAACGCATCACACGCGGTTTTAGCAGTTAAATTTTTTAGAGGGATCGCATCCGCCCATCTGGTATGCTGATCTATTAAGGTTAGTATATACAGATGCCCTTGTGAACTTTTAGGATCAATAGGCCCAATTAAATCAACATTAACTACCTGAAATGGAAGTTCAGGCCGCGATGCTGAGGAAATAGGAGCCCTAACATTCACTTTAACCCCTCTAGTCAATTGGCACTCTAAACATGACTCACAAAATTGTTTAGTTTCTTTCGCCATCTCCTCCCAATAAAACGAATACCTGATTCTCTGTAACGTTTTCTTGGCTGCATGATGCCCTCCAAATACCGAAGTATGCGCTAATTTTAAGATTTCTTATCTTCTTACCTTAGGTACTACTAATTGCGCTATAGTTTCGCCTACCAATTTCTCTTTATGATACAAAAAAACCATTTACAATATAATAATCCCCTTTATCCATTTTAGCTAATTCCCAAGATCTCTCTAACTCTTTACATTCCAATTGGGATTTCTTAAACAAATCTGAATTGCTAACAATAGCTTTATTATTTTTCTCCGCTTCCGTTTTTTCTGGATTCTGACTCTGTACATTTTCCGATCTCGCTTCTATTGCGTAAATATTACAATTATTACCACTCATATCTTCCTTTCTACCCGAGTTATCAATAATAATTTCCGAATTTTCTAATTCTTGGGACTCTAGCAATGGCTCCTCGCGGTTGACACCTGACAACTCATTAATCACCTCGGGATGTAAAATTACTTGCTCATTAATATTATCGGTCACTACGCAAAGTACTTCCTGGTGAATTATATCAGTTTGTCCGAATTGCGGAATAGCTAACGGTAATTTAACTAACGGTGATTTAACTGCTTCACCAAATAATCCTTGTAAATAAATACTACTCGCTCCTTTTAATTTCTCTTCCGATACCAAATCTTTATGAATAACACTAATTTCTCATCCAGAATCAACCAGTCCCTTTGCTTTTTGCCCATTTATACTAACTTCAATTTTCTCAAGTTTATTTAATTTCTCACCAATAACATTAGTTCTCTGTTCGGCCTTTCCCGATATTCTCGCCACAATAGCTCCATTAGGTAACTCTTTGTTTCCTTTTACAACAATCTTATGTACACCGGCCTTCTGGCCTCGCCCTTTATTACCATTATTTTTTCCCTCATTACCCACTTTATTACAAAAACGTTGGTAATGACCTCTCAAACCACATTTAAAGCATTTAGGAGCTGAAGCATCACTGGCTATTTAAAATCTATTTTCCTATCCGAAAACGTATTAGTCTCATTACTCCCGTTTTGCCTCCAGTTACCTCTAACTTTACTATCCTCCCTCGGTTTCATTTTTTTCATTGTTTACATTCCTATCTTTCCATTTAAAACTTTTATACGTAACTGCATAAGACTCAATTTTATGTTCAAAATAATGGTCACATTCTTTAGCCATTTTAGAAGCTTCTAACCATTTACCCTGGTGAGTTAACCCAATATATGATGCAGTATCCTCATCTAACGTACTTACTAATTTACCAGTAACTATTAACTGGTTGACCTTTTCATAAGAGTCAGCACCTCTAATCTTACAATAATTTTTCCATGTTGCTATTAAACGCGATACAAATGATACATGAGTTTCGTTCTGGTTTCTCATAGCTTTTTTAAAATTTTTCAAACACGCCTTCGGTGTCGGCTCATTTTCCCTTAGGACTAACTCCTTTAATTCCTCATAATTCTCCATTTCTTCCCTAGTGGTATAAATTAACAAATTATCCGCCTTATTTCCTAACATATTTAGTAGAATTTCGGCCTACTGGTTTTCCGGTACATTTTTAGTTTTGAATGCCTTTTCTAAACTGTTGAAAAATAAATTCCATCCCTCAGACACTTCTGGTACTTTGATAGATAGAGTTTTACTATTTTTGATCAATTTTTCTATGTTACTTTCATTATTAGATTCCCTAGACACATTAGAATTATTGGTCGATCCTTGAACTCTAAGCCTCTCCATTTCTAATTCAAGTTCCATCCTTAATTTTTCAATAATCTCTTTTCTTTCTAACCTTTCCTGTTTTTCTAACTTTTCGCGTTCTAATTTTTCCTGTTTTTCTAACTTTTCGCGTTCTAATTTTTCCTGTTTTTTAACTTTTCGCGTTCTAATTTTTCTGTTTTTCTAACTTTTCCTGTTTTTCTTCGCGCTCTAACTTTTCCTTGTTTCTTCGCGCTCTAACTTTTCCTGCTTTCTTCGCGCTCTAATCGTTCTGCAACAATAGCGTCAGATAATTCCTTAATAACCCCCTCGTCATACCAATCACTGTCCATTATGTTTTTCCTAAGCTGAATTCTGGTATCATCTTCCGCGATTTCAACACCCAATTCTTCGGCTATCACCTGAAGATCCACCTTTTTTAGTTTCAATAAGAAAGCCATACCTTCTACGATTGTTATTACCACCCTACAGTACAATAATATTTACACCTACCAAATTAATATTTCCTAAATTTCTAACTTAGTACAGTTATACCCCACTTATTATACTACTTAATACCCTTCAAATAATCAATGCATTTCATTTCTAATTAACCTACTGAATAATCTAATTTTCCCCAACCATTGATATCACACAATTTACTTCCAATAAAACAAAAGGTAAAACAGCAATTCGATTTGATTATTATGCAATATAGATTCCAATATATACACTTAGATAATAACATATAATTTACATAATAATATTGATACCTTGAAATTGAATAAAAGTATTGATATGAATAGAAAATCCACATAAAGAAAAATTGTATAACAAGCACATATAAATTCCTACAGCTATCCTCCCTAAAATATTTCCAAATTCAATACAGTTTCTCTCACTTAAAACAAATCTACTCAAGACTTCACTTTTATTTTTCCTTACCATATCCTTCACTCCCTCTTTTGAGCCTTTTTTTTACTACTTCTAGCCAATTAAAATTCTAAGCAAATGTTTTTATTAACTCTTCAAACTTAATTAGTATTGCTTCATTTAAATATTACTTTAACAATAATTTAAGTAAATTTAATTATTCTTTCCAACTATTATTAACACAATGCATTACTTTTGTTCACTACTATCATTAGTAAAAAAAAATAAAAAAAAATAGAAAATCAATACTAGTTCAAGTTATTATGACCTTTCCTTAAAACAATAGAAAATATGGTCATTAATACTTCCTACCTATCTGAGCATAATTATTTAATTGCACATAAATTATTATTAATTATACCACAACAATTAAAATTGGTTCGAGATGCCAGCAGAAGGAAATGATCAAAACACCTTACCTTATACTTTATCTGCTGGGGTACTCTTCTATTCACAGGTGGTTCCACGATGTAGCGATAATATGGCACAACACTTAGTTCAGTTCTCTCTAATAATGATACGGCACAACACTTTAGTCCACTTCGCTGTAATGACGATGAGACACAACACTTTAGTTCGGTTCTCTCCAATGGCGATACGGTATAACACTTTAGTTCAGCTCGACACTTAATTTTTATTTCTCTAAAATTCCGCTCGACGATCCGGCATTACCACGAAAGAATTCCACTAGGTACTCCGGCACTAACACACTGCAACACGGCTCGCATGTCACTGGTCTCAGACGATTCTATCCCGACGCTGCCATCAATTTGTCGGACGTTCCCTCTCAGCCCGCACAACTTTGAAGAAAGTCCGTAGTAGTTATAGCTGCCACCATCGATATTATTATGTGATATCGGTCACCCACTGTGACGATTGTGTAAATGAACACCAACGCTGTCAATTAACTATATTAACAGTTTATTTATACTCTATGTACACATTATAATACATTATATACAATTACAACTCGGATATAGGTGATCCGGTTCAGAATTAAATTAAATACAGTAAAAGGTTGGCTGTGTACTGTTCAAATTACAACTTCTCCCTCTCAATCTACACTCGTTAGATTAAGTTTACTGGAGATCGATTTTGAATCTCCCAACACATGGGTTTTCAGCGTACGCTATTCGACCAAGAGCACTGCACATAGGGACATCCGTATCCCTTGCCCTCACGGTCCGAACTCTAGATGCGAACTGACAAAATCTCAGACAAAACCTGCCCTTCTCAAATCACTGCTTTCCCCAAGGTAAAACCCCCTGCGGAGTTCCTCCATTGCACGCATTCCACGTTGTTTTCTTGATTCGTGGAATGTTCCTTATTTGCTCGTCATTCACATACATCACTGAAAGATGACACACCTCTCAGCAATCTTATTTTTCTCACCTCACCACCTGTAAATGATCACCTGTCAAATTCCGCTTTAACAAAGTAAGAATGCCACCTTGAAAATTCAGTATACAGCCCATACAATGCATAAAATATAAGGATAAAGAAATAACATAAATTCCAGTCCTGTAGCAGATGTTTCTCAGAACCTGACAGCACTCTCTTCCTTATTTTGTGATTTTTGTACGATGTCAAATATAAATTTACCAGATGACTTCATCGACAAGTTCATTTCCAACTATTTGTCTTGTTGATGACCACAAAATACTTGGAAAAGAAAGCCTAACTGAATGACTCATTACTTTTCATCAATTTAAAGCATATAAAGTTTGGTTTATTTACTTTATCTGACGAAACATTGTAAATATTTTTCTTTTTTAAGTGTTCTGTGGTCACCAATAAAGAAACAGGCAGAGATGAATGTGTCAACAACGTTCAGTAGATTAAGTCTAACCTCTAGGCATCTGACGAAAGTTATAAAATATGAAAATTTCTGTAGTCAAGAAAAGTAATTTGTTTTGATCTTAAAAATCCAACACTTGATGTCAGAAGTTTTTATGTGGTCCATTTGATGTTTTATGACTTTTTATCAGAAGTCTAAAATTCAAAGATCATCAGTGAACATTGTTGATTATGTCTCTCTATGTCTTTGATTGCTAATGATCACCGAATGCTTATAAAAGAAAGGCAATTGACATATAGACAGTTTTTTTTAAAGCAAACCAAATAAAATTTCATTAGTGATTTAACTGTTACAAGTAATTAAAAATAAATTTATGATAAAAGAATTCAATTTTTTAAAATAAATAAATTAATAATGTGAATTACTGTACTTTAACAGCGATTTTGGTCAAATACCAGATATTTGGCACACAGGCTCTTTAAATTTCAGAGTTTTAAAATATTAAAATTTTAATAGAGTATTTAACACACATACATTTTTTTATTGTTAAACAAGATCTTTTTTAAAAATAAACTTATACACTTAAAAGAAAAAAACTATGCTTTGAATTTTTATTTCATAATAAGAGGATAGTTTTAAAGCATTTTTAATTTGATGGACTCCTTTATGGGTAAAATGAATGAATAATATTATCTGATATTCTAAAACAAATATTCAAAAATAACTTTATATTACAGTAAAAAAAACTATAATAAAACAAATATATAAAATATAATAAAAAACTAAAATTAAAAAAACCTCTACAACATTTAACAAAACTCCTGATTAGCAAGAATTAATTTTGTCGGACAACTGCGCATTTATGGATACCTCAGAGTCTATGAAAGCGAACCAGCCTGTCGAAGGCAAGTTAGTTTTAATGTGTATGTTCTCAATTTTCTGAAAAGCTACAGATCACAGGTTTGAACGCAAATTTTATACTGTGCAATTATTATTTTAAAAATTTGTTCATTTTCTTTAATTTTACTAAGAAAGTATTATTTTAAAGGAAAAATAAGTAAATAAATAGAAAAAGCCCCTACAATATTTAACAAAGTTGCTCCTGATTAGCAAGAATTATTTTTTAAAGTATTCAACATTAGCTTTTAAGTATTTTGCATGATTATAATGTGTTGAAGAACTTTATTATTCAGATTATGGTCATAGAATTAAATTTTATGGCGTAGGATGACCGAAAAGATTAAAACTTTTAAAAATTATTATCAAGAATATTACCAATGTGAACAATCTTAATGTGCAAATAATTTTTTTTCTACTGTTGCTTCCCAAGTTAATTCAACTCACTAATGATAGTTTAACTATTACTGTTAAAAGCAAAGTTATAAAAGACATTATATATTCTACGAAAATATAAAAATACGGATATTGAAAACGTTTTGATGTGTTACAGATGCATAATTTAATAAAGCTATTGAAACTTAAGTTTATATTAACATTTATGCAAGACAAGCAGAAGATTACTCAGAGTAAAGTAACAATATTGCACGTTAAAAAATAAATTTATTTATAAAATAACAGTAGTTTTCCAATTACATTTTAATTTACTTTAGTTAAATATAAAATTGATATTATGATATTAAAAACTTTAAAAGTCGAACACACTTCAATTTATATTATAAAAAAAATTATCCGATAACATTTATATCACACGCAATTTTTTAAATATTCTTTTTCATCTATTCTTTTTAATGCATTAATATTTAAAAATGTATTTATAGCTAAAGATTTGGGATCTTACAAACAACTCCAAAATATTTAAATATTTATAACAATTTATTAAAACATTGCTAGCAATATTTATTTTTAACATAGAGAAAATAAATTAAAATCTTATAATTTTTTATCTTGAAAGAGTAAACTTTAGTAACTAAAATATATTGCAATATTAAAGGATTAACGAACGTCTCGAATAATTTGAATAACAATACAATAAACTATTATTTTTTAATTTCAAGGATTTTAATGTAATAATAACGTTTATACATTAGTTATCTAGAATATTTTAATGCAGATTAACTAAATAAATTTTAAAAGGCACGATAAAAATATATAAATATTTTCTTGCCGTAATTCTTGGTGCAGTGAAAAATAACTAACTTTACAATACATTATAGTATTTTAATTTAAAGGAACTCTTCAAATTTAAGTAAATTTACCATAAAATAAACTTAAGTTGTTGTAAATAAAATCGATTTACAAATTAATTGTTAACTATTTCCTGTTATATTTTTAATATTTTAAAAATGCAGTGAAGCAAAAAGGAAAAAATATACATATTTTTATAATTTTAAATGTTAACTTCAGTGAAACGTTGTTTCGATCATTTAGCAAATAGGATACCGTAAAGGGAGGATTTACATTCAGAACACTGAAAAGAGGGTGTTTTGGAATTTTTTCTTAGAATAGAAATAGAGATTTAAGATCTGAAATTTTTGCACGTTATTTGAATGCATTTATAGAGCATTTAAGTTTCTTTAATTAAAAATTGATGGATAGATGCTCCAGTGCATTTGCCGCGGACTCCCCATTGGACAGGATCTGATTGATCGCCAGAGTCGTCTGCAATCAATTTTTACTTTCTTCTATCTTTACAAGAAGAAAGTATTGGATTCATGAAAATTTTCAACTTCCGGTTTTCGACGGACTTATACGTTTTAGAAGGTCCTGAACACGTTTTGACTGTTTTTAGAAAATGTCTGTTTGTGAGTCTGTCCGTCTGTCTGTGAGTCTGTGTGTCTGTGTGTGAGTCTGTCTGTCTGTATGTGACAAAAAATTTGTGGGCGCTCTATCTCAAGAACTAATGCTCGAAATTTAATAAAATTTTATATTCAGTTAGACCTTGATATGAATTAGTGCCTATTGGTTTTTGGTGGAAATTGGCCTGCAGGTGGCGTTGCTATACTACGTTTTTCATGATTTTCAAGATTGCCATATCTCAAGAACTAATGCACAGAATTTCACCAAACTTCAGATTCTGTGAGCCCTTGATATACATAGACGTTGATTAAGTTTTGGTGTAAATTGGCCAGCAGGTGGCGCTGCTATGCCACGTTTTTCATGATTTTTATGATAGCTATATCTCAAGAACTAATGCACAGAATTTCACCAAACTTCAGATTCCGCGATACCTTGAGATGCATAGCCTCTGATAAGGTTTTGGTGGGAACTGCCTTATAGGTGGCGCTGCTATGCTACATTGTGCACGATTTTTGCGATAGCTATATCTCAAGAACTAATGCAGAGAACTTAATCAAATTTTAGATTCTGTTACATTAGAATATATAACATATGTAGACGCTGATTACATTTTGATATTAACCTTGCAACAGGTAGTGCAGCTATGCTGCATTTTGCACGATTTTTTCGATAGCTATATCTCAACAACCAACGCACAGAATTTAATCAAACTTCAGATTTTGTTACAGAATGACATATAACATAATTACACGATGATTACGTTTTGTTATAAATCCTTCAACTGATGGTGCTGCTGTGCTATATTTTACACGTTTTTTTAAACTAGCTATATCTCAAGAACTAATGCACAGAATTTCATCAAACTTCAGATTCTTTTACACCATAACATAATTAGACGCTTTTTTACGTTTTGGCATAAATTGTCCTAGATATGGTGTTGTTGTGCTACGTTTTGAAAATTTTTTGTTATAACTATATCTCAAGAACTAATGGACGAAATTCCATCAAATTTCAAATTCTGTTAGGTCTTGACATAAATAGATGCTTATTAGGTTTTAGTATAAATTACCCAATATGAGGCACTACTAAGCTCATTTTGTCAGAATATTAATTAAATTTTGCGTTTTAGGCTTTTCGGATACCAGAATCTCATTAGGCTTCGTCAAATGTTCGAGGAAATTCGATAGTGGGTAACTTAGGGGTGTCACCACTTTTTTTTTTTTAAATATTAAAATGTACTTATGAGATAGAAGAAAGTTTTGGGATTGACACATCCAACTCGTTTTAAGGTTATGAATGCAGATAGTACTGTGCAGAGACTGTACTTCGAAGTAAAAAATTTAAATATCAACAAAGCAGTCGGCATTTTTTAGAAATGTGCATTTTTGAATCTTTTTTGGGGGGCTTTGGTCTGCTTTTAAAAGTGCTTATTTTTGATATTAAAACTAAAAGTTACCCAAGTTGCAATGAATCAAATTACATTTAGTACAATAAATAAATAAATACGCAAGATCAATTTAGCAGTTTGTGGGTTCTGATCCCGCTAAAATTGGCAAAGGTTTTTGACAAGCATAATTTAACAATTTGCATAAAAAGAGTTTAAACACTTAGGGAAAATTTTGCACATTTGCAGTGTCAAAAAGGACCACTCCTATTTGGATTCAACCGTTGCTAGACGCCACGTTAGGCTTACTTGAAAACAGATGCTAAAATTATGCTTTTAAAATTTCTTCCACTTGAAATAATGTTTTTTCAGCATATTTTCATATAAAACATGTATATCAAACCCAATTATAATACATAAAGATAACAGTGAAAGTGGAAAAGGTTTTTATTATCTGAGTACGATCGTATTTTATTTATCAGTCTAGCACCGTCTGTCACAACTTTAGTGCTGCCATCTATGAACTATTTTAGAAGCCTTTTTGGGAATATATTATAAAAGATAAATTTAGTTTTAGATGAATTTAAATTTAGTTTTATTATTATTTTTTTTTAAATGCTAGCATTTATCCGGTAATTTTTTTAAAATTTTGTTTTCTATTTAAATAAATCAGCTCTTTTTTTTCTTGAAGTTGTTATGGATATATAAGATATCATCATGACTGCATTAGTATAACTGAAAATTATTTTTTTACATGGTCTTAAATTAAAACTTTATCTGCTTTGATGCAATGCATGCAAATAAATTAAAATTGCTCTTAAATTAAAGTTTGATGATTTTTATTTAGTTTATGATATTATATATTTTTTACATTTAAATGGCATTTGATAAAAATACGAATTTCGTTTACAATGTAAGCAAATTTCGAAAGGATATAATCTAAGCTTTAAAAACTGGTAGATTTAATTTAAAATTTTACAAAAGAAACAATAATAATAACTTTGGTTTTCATAACTTACGGATTGAATTTTTAAAGTTGCAAGCTGAAGTTTTTAAAAATTGATTTTGATTTAAATCAATGCATCCTACTATATAAAATAGCAGTATTTTCTATAAGAAACTACGATTTTTTTTTAAAGTTGTTTTGTGTATATTAACTGCGTATAGATGGCACCAAATCTAAATTAAAAAAAAAAAAAAAAAAAAAAAAAAAACTTTTTAATTGATGCCTAAAAGCATCGAACTAAGAATCTATTACATACCCATGACTAAAATCACTGCCGAATCATAGTAAAGAATCGTAATAAAGAATGTATTTTAAAATTTTAAAAACTTCAATATTTAATTTAAATGTTTTGTGAAATCTTCAGAAATTGAGTTTTATTTTGCCAATTATTATTGTAATAAATATTGTTCTCTGTTTTGAAATTAAAATTTGTTCAAAAACTAAATATCAGGTTAAAAAAAAATCATTTGTATTTGTAGAAATTTATTGCTATTTTTAAAATGTGCTTTTTTTACAATGCAAACTCTTCAAAAATAAAATCTGCATTCTGTTTGTTTGTATGAAGTATTAAAAAGATGAAATACAAGTGAAAATTACGTCATTTTTGACGGGGTTATAAACTAGTAATAAATAAATGCAATATTTGTCTTTTTAAGTATTGTTTTTAATTTTACAAGTAAAGGAAAGTGTTTAAAAAATAACGATGTCATTCAGATAAAATTTGTTTAAGGGATATCGTTGTCTTGAAACGGTTAAAGTACTTCTAAACAGTATAATCCTACGGACTCGCCGCAACAGAGAACTAAATAATTGCAAAAGGATTTCGAATTCGAACAAGACATTTACAACAATATTTTACAAGAATAACCTACAGAGTATAGGATATAGGAAAAATTAAAATATGTAGAAACAAGGTGTCCCAGGATTATTGGGATAAACTTCATGAAGGTTAGAGGACATCACAAGTATTCAGATTTTCATAGCAACCCATGACAGGAAACATTTTCCTGGCGCGGTAGTGACGACAAAAAACAGAACAAAGACAGAACAAAAATAAGAGAACCATATTTATTATCCTTAGTGCAACAAAAAACTGAGAAAAAGGAACATTAAAGGGACAATGATCGTCATCAATGTAGGTATTCAAAATTACGACTCCGGACCAAAAAGAATTGAAGGACATCTCCAGCGCATGGAAGATTTAATGTTTTTGAATATACCGGGAGTATCCTGGACTTTCGCAGCGGCTTCCACGAAGCATGCAACAAGTTTCTCAGCTCTTATCAGCATTATTCCGAAATTTGTGCAACATTAAGTATAATAAACCTGTTTTCTCTCTCTCTCTTCGGGAACTTTATTTTTTGTGTTTTATGTTGTCTCTCCCGCGCCAGGAAAGCGTTTCTGACCATAGGTTGCTTTGCAAATGTGAATTCTTGTGCTGTCTCCTACTTTCTCTTAAAATTTGTCCCAATAACCCTAGAACATCCTGTATACTAATTTAGCTGAAATAAAACATATATCCCCCCTTCCTTAAAGATGCGAAAAACAGTTATCTTCTATAACTGCGTCTCATCTTTTCTCAAAGAATTTGAGTTAAAATTGAAAATTTGTAACTTTGTTTATTTTTCTATACAGTTTCTCAGCTTAGAATTTAGAATCACAAAATTTTATATATAGACATATTAATATACGACTGTAGCAGCTAAAAAAATCTGAAATTAGATGGAATAAAATTGAAATAATTTGAAACTGATGCACCTGGCCCATCAGTGATGGCCAACAGCAGGTCAACAGAAACAATTTATTTGAATAGTAGCATTAAGCGAGTTTCTTATATATTCTAAAGTAATCTGTTACAATGTCATCCGTGTATTGTTTATATTTGCTTTGTAGGTGTACTTTTATTATTTTTTGTAAGTATTAATTTCGTTTGGTGATTTTAAGTTATTTTTATGTATACTTTTAAAATTTTACATGTGTGGTAAAATAAATAACAGTTTTTATTTCTTTTGAAAGCGCAAACATAAAGCATTCAAAAGAAGAAATGTCATATTAAGACAAATGCTTAATAGCAGGAATATCCTGTGTAGGAAACGTACACACCCCACTATCACAAGAGATGCTATGATTGTTGTTGCATTACAACTTTGCGCAATGACAGTGTACAATCTTACAAATTAATCTACGATCAAAATGGTACATTCATTGTCAATTCATTTGATGACGGGAATTCATTATATTACAAGAAGAGATTAAATGCACACACTTATGAAAATGTGTTTGTATATGGTTCTCAGTTGAAACAAGTAATGCTTAACAAAAGATAGAAATAACAGAAAAAAACTAACTTCAAAGGATTGTTCTTTGCTTCTGTTATTTTCTATCAATCCTGCATTTTTATATATATTATAGTACTGCAGGTATTGACTAGACCCGATATGAACCCAAAAATAACTTTGAAGAGAACCGAAAACAGATATTAAGTCGTCACACTGAAATCTAAAACTGAAATGAAATTACAGGAAGATAAAAAATATTTTAATGGTCTATAGTCAAGTCTATAATACGAGTATTGCCTTTTATAAAGAAAACTTAACTTACATTTATAATCAAATGTATGAAATATTTTCTTAAACTATATTGTGGACTTTCCTTAGAAAAAATGTGGTTATAAAACCCGTGACGCACAATTCAATAAACTATCTTTAACTAATCCTAACCCAAAACAAATAGTGTCAACCGACTCAACACTAACCCGTAAAAAATATATATATATATCCCAGACTGGATTCAAACAGTGAGTCGGGGTTATTTCGGATAAGTTCTAAATTAAAACACCTAATATTGGAAGTGATTAATCAATATGAAAACATCATTGATTTATAAAATCCTGTACGCATAGTAAAATATTAATTTTATTTGCATTTTCTAGTTAATTTAATGATTTAAAACTAGTATAGTTTTATATAAACTATTTAAAGTATTCTCGTTAATTAGGTTGGGTGTGTCACTCCTCATAATGTCAAGTGTCAAGCTTAAAATCCTATTGATAATTAAGCTTTCATTGGTCATTAGTAATTTTAAAATGTCACATTATTTGAGTTACAAATATTCTGAGAAGGAAATTTCATTTAACATTTTATACCTGTACAATCACGTTATTTATTTTGTAATATAGTTGTTATAAAATTTTTTGAAATTTATTTTAGCATCGCATTGTCTCTAAAGCATTGAAAGTTTTATAATGAATAAAAACAAAGCTTGTGTTAATAAATTTTTAGGATTTATAAAATATTTATCTTTGGCTCTTTGTGACATTTTTTTCATATAGTATGCTGGTGTTTGTGTTCCAACACATTTACATTTCCTTTTCTCAACTACAACAACAAAGAAAATACTGTTTTATATGCATAAATTATTATTTGCAAACTTCTGTTAATTAGCTTAATTAATTATAATGCTACAAGATAAATTACACTTCTATGTGCAGTGCTCAGCAAAAGTTTAGACAATGATCCATTAAGCTCCTATATTCAGAAGTGTGTACCGAATTTTTGTAATTCATCTGTTATACATTACTTCTGACGTATTCTTTATTCACAAACAATAAATTTAGAATTTACATTTTACGTAATACATAAAGACCAAAAAACGAAATTAACATTGTAGCAAAAATACAGACAATTTCTATATTTACAGAAAAAATACAAATTAAAATCGAGTTGCACCGAAATTGTCTGCAATTAGTGCAAGAATGTGACTTTTCATCAAAGAAACTAAATCCTAGTAGGTCTATTTTGTGCCAAACATGTTCAACAGCAGTTTGAAGCTCATTAACAGAAAAGTATAGCAAAAATTTACATAAACCTTACAACATATGATGTTACAAACGTTTTCGATTGTGTCCAGATCAGGGCTACACACTGGCCAGTTGAGATCAGTAGTATTTTCAGAGTTAAACGAAGTTATTATTTTTTATGCAACATAAATACACGCATTATCTTGCTAAAATCCACACTTTGGATCAGCTAAAAGTTCCCCAAATGACTAATAATTGATCTCCAATGTGTGTATGTAGTTGTGTTCTTGGCAATCATTGAATAACTCCAGAAATACTCGAACATTAAATTCAAGTAAGGACCAAATCATTAAAAAGTCACCTCTTTATTGTCGATTTAAGAAAGTCCCAGGCTCTTTACGCAAGTCGTGCTAATAGTATACTCACCCGTTTGAGACATTCGAATTCCACTTTCTTTTGTTGCTGAATGTCACAGCGTACTGCTTGGGTCCATATGATGCCTCTTTGCATGTTCATTGCATTTTCGCCAATTTGTCGCGAGATTTTAAAGCTGATTGTTTTATAATTTTCATGTAAATTGATTTATTTATTTCTTTAACTCATCTATGAATCATATCCGTCGACACAGAAAGTCCTGACTTGCAATCATCCTTTGTGTAAATGCCATCTTATGGATCCTTTTGTCATCTTATTTTCTGGTCACACAAGGTCTTCCCGATTAATGTTTTGATTTGAAGGAGTCACCATTAGGGTATACTTCATAGACACACCACTTTGGGCGATTCAATGCTGCTGAAATTTCTGCAACAGTCTTCCCTTTCCATTTCAGCTTACCTACTTCAATTACTTTATCTAACAGTATATTTTTAGCTCGCGGCACCTTTACTTACTGATGCTATATCGAGGTATATTCAAATACTTCAGACATGTGATATCATAACTTAGAAATTTTCATTTTTCCATGAACAGTTGGGAAAAAATGAAAAAAGTGCCTGAACTTTTGCAATATGCTAATTTTACTTTTTTCAGTTAAATTAAATATTATTTTATATAATAAATATTATTTTTATACTAAAATGTTTAAAATATATTTAAAAATATGTATAGCCATTTGTACAACTCAAGAGTTCGTATTTTTTATTTAAAAGTTAAGTAACACCAGTGTCTAAACTTTTGCTGTGCACTGTATATGTTGACAGCAAGACAGTTCAGCGTTTTAGTTCAGCTTAAGTGTTCTCATAAATTGCGCGCATCGAATATTACGGACCACGTGTAATGACATTTTTATTTCTTTGGTTTTTGAAATTAGGATTTAGTTCAATGTTGTACATTACATAGAGGACTGACAATACAGCAAGAAAATGTTAATGAGCTTCATAAAGGTAATATACACCATAAATTTCGTCTCTTGGAAAAATGTAGTACAGTGGCTATATATAGAAAGGAGGTTAGTTACAGTGGGATGTTTGATACGGGTTTAATATAAGTCCATATATACAGGGTGTCCCCTCTCAACGGTGGCCAATGGCTAATTTTTAAACCGTTGGTCATAGACATATAGTTCCAATTGCAAAAATGCTTTAAAAAAGGCAAAGAATTGTTTTTTAAGCGATTTTGGTCAAAAAATGTTTTACTAAAAAATTCTAATAGAGCTCTAAATATGTATCATTTTGTAACGATTTGTGACTGTTGCTTTTCATAGTTTAATTTAACAAAATTTCTGTTGTTTTTTTACTTATATTTTTAGCACAAATTGCATATTTTACTTTAACATGTAAATGTCAACATAAATTCAGAAACAACATTGTAAAAATTTTTTTTACTCTCAATGTTTAAAGTTAAATTTTCTATCTGTTGTTTATATTTTATTCCAGTAAATTTGTGACTGACCCCTATTTTGCAGCAAAAAATATGCTTCAACTTTGAACAGCTATAACTCGTTCAATTTTGATCGCAGAGGAATGGGACTTTTTTTTTGTCTTACTTGTTAGAGTAGTGGTAAAAATTTTCTAAATATCACTTATAGGACCGGGGGACCGTATAAAAATTTAATTTTCGTAATTTTTTAGTAAAACATTTTTTTGACCTAAATCGCTTAAAAAATAATTCTTTACCTTTTTTAAAGCATTTTTGCAATTGGAACTATATGTCTATGACCAACGGTTTAGAAATTAGCCATTGGCCACCGTTGAGAGGGGCACCCTGTATAATATAATATAAACCGTGTTGATCATTTTGGGTCCAGAAGTAAGTACTGCTTGTCAACTTGTTAGAAAAAGAAGTAAGATCCATTTAACCAAGTCCTACTGAATTTCTCGCTTAAGAGTTAAGTTTTTTTTCAAGATTATCATTCATCCAAAAGCAACATTCGTAATAAGGCTACGAGGCGACGAAATAGTTATTAGCATTTTACTGTTCATTTTAACACTGTGCCCATTATTTTGCACTTGTGTGAAAGACCAGGTATGAATTCATCCAATGTCCAAGAACACGAATCGCATGTTAATTTAACAATAAGCAATTCTTTAAAAAATATGCCGAAATATTGAAATCACTGCGTATATTGTGACGCGTACGCCAAACATGAGAAAGCAAGGAAATTTATAATCTTCATTACTAATGAGGTCAAATGCTATCGATCGATTTGTAAAACCCTGTTAAACGTATAAAATCTATTACAGAGGGTTTTCATGGAATTTTTCTGGGAAAATATGAGTATGTTTTATAGGGAAATAAATCTACTTTAGAGGCACGAAATTTCATCTTATTTGAGAAGGTAATTTCAAAAAGAAAATACTGATAACGAAGCATTTCCTGGTCTTAAAATTTCAAGATAAGTATGACCCCTGCTTTTACATTATGTAGATCGAAACAGAATTAATTTTGTATAGAGTCGTATCGAAGACTAACGGAAGTCTTTATTATTATTATTATTTATAAATAATTTTGTTTGATTAATTAATAGTTAAGAATGCTTATATCAGTTGAATAGAAATATTTAAAGAGGTTGGTAACTTTGCTTTTAATTCAATTTCTTATGTAGTTGAATTATATCTTTATAATTATGTAAATGTAAACTTTTCATTAATTTTAGTTATTTCTGCATTATCCTTTTAAGGTGTTAATTTCCTTTATTTTAGCGACCAGCAATTCGAGTTTATATCGAGTTTATATTGCTGGTGAGTTGTAATTATTTATAATTTTGCTAGATATTTAATTTATATCTAGTCAAAGCTATACCAAAAAGTAAGGGAATTTTAGAAAAGAAAGAAAGTGCAGTTTGTCACTACTAACTGTAGTTCCTAGTTAAATATATCAGAATTATTCAGACATTTCTTAATCTTGTCTTTATAATTTCTAATTATCCCGTCGACTAGGAATTTCTTTTATATACGATCGATATTATAATTATTTTATCGTTTCATTTGACAAACCAATTGAAATAGCAGAGGCATTTAATCATTTTGAATTTGGTGAAGGATCACATATCTTATTTTTGAGAAATCTCTACAAGAAAAGGGCAATGAGATGAGATCTGGTGAACGTGGAGGCTACGCAACCGCCATTTCCAATTATTTACACACAAAATTTCCGAATGTGATTCCTTCTAAAATGTCCTGTTCGGACATGAGGATGCGCCGCCCATATAGCAAATGTGTAACTATACCTGTCTTTGATATTCGGACAGTAAATTCTTTTCTATAGTCAGGGGTTAGATTTGACATAAACTTTCAAAACCAGAAAATTCTTTGGTACCAAAATTTTCTTATTGCAAATATCTTTTTAAATAATGTGAATTGCACGTGTTAAATCTAGATTGAATTTTCTTTAAAAAAATACTGATATTTGTCATAAAAGCTTCCTTGATGCGTACGAACATTGGTATAGTGGATTTATAGGAAGAGTTTTATGCTAATTGAATCTTCTAAGATTGTGGAATTTTCCTAAAATAGCTATATCAAAGAGATAGTGTATGAAACCTCTAGAATAATCTGGCAAGATTTGCGATGCCGCAAAATTTAAGATTGTGCCAAAGTGCCATATGATATGATGCGCATAATTTTAAACAGCTTTCAATTGAAACAAGTGTTCATATGAGCATTATAGCCAAAGAGAGCAAACGCAACATCGAAAAGAAATCAAATAAGTATTTTATTTGTCTTACTAACACGTTTTGTGACGTAACAATGTTGCAAAACGTGAATAAAAAATGGGATTTATGTGTGCACGGTGTCGTTTTATATGAAATCGGTATTGTTGGATAACCTAAAAATAGATTGTTTTTCAAGAGATTATATAGTTTTCGAGAATGGCGCATATATTTTTTATTTTTAACGCTAGGTGATGGTGTAAGCAGTGTCTTCTAATAAAAAATATCTAATCTTGACACACTTTTTATCGTTTTGATTAGTGGCGTTAAAAATTTAAATTTTTGAGAAAGGACAGTTGTGGAAACCCTGTATTTTTATTTTTCTATTAAAAGCATACTTTATAAATATCATGCTTTTAAATAAAATAAAAGTAAATTTCTAATTAGCAATGTACCCCTTGTTATTTAGAGTAGAAAGTATAATACACAGTATGAAATAATCTACAAATTAAAAAAGTTTCTCTGACAACAATATTTGAATTTTATGCTTTTTTCGACTCTGCATTAAAAATTAAATCAGATTTTCTCCATCCCATTTTTGTTATGTAACTTAAAAAATTTTATGAAAAAGTATAATACTTGAAAATTATCAAGATTTTGATATATGAATCTAATTTTTATAGTATTATTTTTTGTGCAACTTGAATAATATTGGTTATTCATTGAACTTGCATAATTTATCACGGATCACCAGATACAGCCCATTTCTTTATGGCTTATATATGAATCTAATTTTCATAATATTATTTTTTGTGCAACTTGAATAAATATATGATATGTATTGAACTTGCATGATTTATCACGGGTTTTCAGACATAGATACATTTATTTATGGCTTTAGTTTAACGAGCAAATGTGTAATTTAAAGCAAGTTGATGAGGATAATCATTGGTAAAAAGTTTTTCACTGGTATTAATAAAGGGATTCATTATTTTTTAATTTCCTGCGAAAATATGGCAAATTCTTAATGTAGCAGATCATTTCTATTATGTATTAAAATTTTCATAATATAGATTTTTAATGCAACATGTCTGAAAAAGTGTCGTGACAGAGCCTTTTTAATAATTATTTTCTGTATCAGTATTTAAATTACTTTAGAAATAATTCATTGATTTATCTCTCCAAAAATAGCGAAATCCTATTTAGTTAATACACTGGGTTTCATAATGATATCAACATCCAATAATTTTATGATATTCATAAAAAAATTCATAAATAATTATCAGAAAACTCCATTCTTAAGACAAATACAGTAATTTTATATATTACAAAGATGTAAAGCAAACATCAAATTTTAAATTCATTGAAAATATGAATTATCTTAAAAAATGTGTTGCAAAAGGATATGAACATTGATCAAAATTATCACTAAACGAGCATGGAAACTGTACAGGAATATTGGATGCCAGTCCGAGGAGAAGAAACTGAACTATGCAAATTAGTTTAAGATATAAAGGTAATTCGCAGACTAGAAATTTCCCAAATCTGATCGCAAAGTGAGTTCTAGAAATATGGGTCGTAAAAGCGCTTTAAATGATTTTGAGAAAGGTAAAGTAGCGACTTTTAAGGAACAAGGATTTTCAGCCAGAGCTATCGCAAAAAGAAAAAAAAATCGAAAAGATCTCCAGGTGTAATATTAAGTTTTCTTCGATTAAAAAGAGAATTATGGAGCAAAGAAGTCTCCGGGTCATCCTCCAAAACTGTCAAAAAGGGAAAAAAGAGCCATTATAAAAAGAATGAGCAATGGGAAAAAAAAAAAAAAACTTTAGTCAAACTTTCAAGAGATTCGCTGATTTAGCAGTGTCAAAAAGCACCTTGTAAAGAGTAGTCAAGAGCTCTAAGATAATGAGGTAAAAGAAAAGAAACTCCTAACCACGCATGACTTAAATGCATCAGCAAAATAGCCTTGATTCGGCAAAAGATCACATGACCTAGAAGTTAGAATATGAAAAAGTAATATTTCCCGAAGAAAAAAAAATCATTTCAGATGATCTGGACAGTTTTTCTTATTTTTGCCACGGTCTGCGCAAAAACCAGAAACGTTTTCAAAACAGCAGCAGGGTGGAGGTTCACTCATGGTTTGGGCTGGGTTTGGATTTCATGGTAAGTTCAAAGTTACGTTTCCCTCTGGCAGAATGAGTGCATTAACCTATCAAGATCTACTTGAAGAAAACTTGCGGCCATTTTTGAAAATCGGCGGTCCTTTCTGGATGTTCCATCTAGATAATGCATCCATACACATGGTAAATTGTACTAGAGAATGGTTTCCTAATAATGGTGTACATATAATTCCATGGCAGTCTGTTTCTCCTGATTTAAATTCAATGAAATATGTATAGAGACTACTAATTAGAGCTGTTTACTCGAATAAAAAGCAATATGAAAAAAATTCATGCAAACTGTTATCATTTTCCACTGGAACAAAAAATTGATCAAAATATAATAAAGAGGTTGGTTCACTTCAAGCTTGATCGTGTTTTCACATTAATTAAAAGATCTGGTGAACACACTGGCTATTAATCTATACTTTCGGCCAATGTTCATATCATTATGAAACACCTCTGAATGGAAAAATGCTGTTTATTTTATGTATAAATATCTGTTTCAATTATATTTTGATATAAAATACATCGACGATTTTGTACTTCTAACATTTATTATACTTCAGTTTGTTTCGTAACACTTTCTTCTTTTTTATGCTTGGAAAACGGAGTGTTTATATCATTTTGAAATCCAGTGTAATAGAAGTGTATATATATTATATATACAATGCTCACAAAAAAAGGAATTTGTTTAAAGTATGATATTTATCTAATTTTGTTCTTTTTAAGACAATTTTAGTAATAGTATGACGTTTTTGAATTTATATATTGAATGATGTACTGAAAGCCATTGCACTATCCTTCGCAGTACACTGTCCATTGAATACTACACCTTAGCGCTGACACAAAAATGGCGGCTCCCAAAAGCAAATTTTTTGTTATTTTTTTTTATTTTATTTTATTTATTTTTTTTTAGCGTAAGTACGGTTTTTTAAATTTAGGCACCAGTATTTCATAACAGATTTTTTTGACTTTAATCTCAGAAAAAATGAAGAAAAAAATATTCGTATTAAAATACAGGGGACCATACACGCTGAAAAAAATCCGTCTTCGGCTGCCCTAATATTTGTTTCGGCTCACATTAATAGTAATAAGGGGTCAGTGTACTACAAAAAACAGTGCACTGACATTCAGCCAAATCATTGTCATCCATATATAAACAAAAAAGTTCATGCATTTACTATAATTATCTTAAAATGAACAAAAGTAGGCCAATGTGCATGCATAAAAATGAAATTCCTATTTTTCTAGCCAGAACTTCATAAGCATTCTTTTGTGTATTTTTTGAATCATTAGTAATATTAAACTATTTTCTCTATGAAAAAAAACAACAAAAAAAACGCATTTCTTTTTTTTCAAAATTGTCAGTTTTATTCACCCGAACAGAATTCCCGGGTTAAAATATTCTATCAATAGTCACTTTACAAACATCTGACTTTCATGAACACAAAATGTCTAAAAAATGGGACTCGTTAAAAGATACATTTATTAGGTTCTATGTTAATAATGAGTACTTTAGAATTAAAAGCAAAAAGTTTTAAAAACATACCTTGTTAATAGTAAATTAAGTGAAACATTTTATGACGAAGAAAACGAAAGTTTAGAAAATGTATAAGATTCTTTTCAGAATACTGACAAAAAAAGCATCCTTTTTGAACAGCCAATAGAATAAATTTTAACGTAGGATTAAAAGAAAGACGAGCAAAACTTTTTGTGTCATATTTAAGCACATATTTATACATAAAACGTTTTTTTTAAAGAAAGTATTAATTAATTATTTTTGCCCATTTTCAATAACTAAAAAATATTGGTAAAATGTTTAATGGATAGGTTTTTAGCTCGTAAACAATTATCTAAAAATAACAAGTCCAATAAGATTGGATACACTGCAAAATAAAATCTGCAAAGTTACTAATTTTTTTCTAGGAAACTGGGATTCCTTGAACTTTTAATGTAGCTGCAATAGCAAAAATTCATATTAAATGCAACAGATACATAATTGTAGTGTAAATCAAAATATATGTAAGGTTACTAAGAGTTCTATAGGAAACTGACTTGTCTAGAACTTTTTATGTAACAGCTACCCGGATTATAGATAAAGCTTTAATAAAATTACTGTAATTTTAGTAGATTCGTTTGTAAATCTACATACTTCTGTAGCTTCGCAAAATCTAGTTTTGTAGATTTACATATTTTTTTGTATAGCGTACAAATGACATTTTGTAAGCATTTTTGCTATTGCAGCTACATTAAAAGTTCAAGGAATCCCAGTTCCGTAGAAAAAATTTAGTAACTTTGCAGATTTTATTTTGCAGTGTATCCATTATTTTTTAGTTATTGAAAATGGACAAAAATAATTAACTAATACTTTCTTAAAAAAAAGTTTTATGTATAAATATGTGCTTAAATATGACACAAAAAGTTTTGCTCGTCTTTCTTTTATTCCTACGTTAAAATTTATACTATTGGCTATTCAAAAAGGATACTTTTTATGTCAGTATTCTGAAAAGAATCTTATACATTTTGTAAACTGTCGTTTTCTTCGTCATAAAAATCTTTCATTTCATTTACTTTTACCAAGGCATACAAACTTCTGCAACGTTTCATTGTTTTTTTTTTCAGTATAGATATGAAAATATTGCCGAGGATACTAAAGGGAAAAGCGTACATTTTCTAAAGTTTTATGCAGAGTTTTGGTTTAAGATATTTTCACAATTGAAAAATCATTTATCGTAGAATTTGGTATAAAAATGTGTCTATTATGACAACAGGAATTAAAATTTCTCTCGTCATCACCCTATTAAATTAAAGAACATTACAACAGTTGCAGAGATTGATCACTGAATTCTAAGAATATTTGGATCATTAATTTTTATTTGTTAGTTCCGTAAACCCCAGGCCTCAAATTCCAGACACTCTCAAGATTAAAAATTTACAGAACAATTTTAAATAAAAGAAAGCAAAAATATGAATGAATTTATGAGTTATATTAGATTTTGTTCAAGAAATGAAGGGTAAAATGCATAGGCGAAATGGGTAGAGGAAAAGGACATTCTGGAATCCATCCAAGTAAACAGCATATCAGCTAAAACGAATTTCCCCAAGAGGCTGATTTTTTACATATTACCGATACATTTATCTTAAAACGTGACATGAAAATATACTGTATCACAAATTTAAATAAAATGTCCCTCTGTATTTCATGAGGAACTACTTCACGTACCAGAAAAAAGTGTATAAAAATTAATTAAATAAACTTTTCTGGAAGGAAATATTTGCTGAATATTTTTTAAAGGAGAAAACAAAAATTAGAGATTTTTTTCTATTACTTTAAAAATGGTCAAATTAAATTTAAAGATATCATACATGCTTATCATATTAAATAGTGATTTAACTACAATGATTTCTAATTTTTTTCGATCTGTAGTCATTTGGGCAACATATTGTTGAAAAGGCTAAAAAGAAGAAAGGGATCTAATTCCGAAACAAAATGGCTAAATTAAATAGTTCTTATCTGTTCTAAGTGACAACCATCACAAAACGTTATTTAATGATAATCTCATCGTATATTGAATAAACTATAATGAATTCTAGTTTTTTACATTTATTTGTCCTTTGGGCAACGTATTTTTGATAGAATTAAAAAGAAGAAATGGATCTAGTTACGAAGACAAAATAAAATTGGAGAAGAAATGGATTAAATTAAATAATTCTTGTTTTTTCTAAGTAACAGCCACAATGTAAAAAAAAAAAAAAAAAAAAAATCGTTAAATTTACGCTAAACATGCTGGCTGAAATGTTGCCAACAGTTTTTGCCGCAAAAATTGCAGTAAAATTAGATGTATTTTTTTTTTATCGTATCTAATTTTTTTTTATTTTTTACGGCAAAAACTGCTTGCAACATTTCTGCCAACAGTGTTTGCGTAAATTTAACGGATTTCTTTTACAGTGCATAACAAAATGTTATTTTCTTTATATATTATTTATATATAACATCAGACTTCTTTCGCTACACTGATCAGTTTTTCCAAATGAATTTTGAATCAAACGAAGCATAATGTAGACTTGTATTCTGGTACATACCTTTTATTAGAGTGTGTTTTCAAATTGCTAAAAGTGATTCGAATGCTATAGGTATTCAATAAGCACATTAATTGATAATTCGTTGGGATTTTTCATTTATTTTATTTTTTGCACTGTAAAAACAATCAAAAACATGAAATAATTATACATTTAATAAATTTGATTACTAATAGACTACACAAATTGTATTTTAACGTACAGAAAAAATATTTGCGCTTTCATTTTTCTACATTTTGTTCATTTTTGCTGCAAGCTATTTTGATATAAGATGTATCTGGTCAAAAAAGTGGTTTAAGAAGAAATCGTTATTTTGTTCAGTTCTGCAACCTGTTAGCTTCCATTCATGCCAAATTTCATTTTTCAAGCATTATTAATACTCATGGGAAAAAAATTCCTAACGATATATATCCTTTAGGATACATCGAGTCGGGAGATTAACGAAATGATAAATAAATCAGCAAAACAGCAATGAAAAGCAACTAAACATCGAATTGAAAAATCATTTGATGATACAACAGACTCCTGTAACACATCTGACGTCAAATGAAAGTGACGGTTTGAGTGTGCAATTTTGGTGATTTAAATGAATTACACGCGGATCCATTGCTGACAAATTAAGTCGTTACAATACCAAATGGAATAGTGGGGCATTGTCGCCGTCTATTGTTCAATTTTATATGGCGTGACGAGCGTAGTTGGCTGTGTTACTATGACAGCTATAACGCCTTAAATTATTGGAATGTCGAAAAAGGGTATTACTTGGCTCTCCCGTCCACCATTTTCGCCAAATTTAAAAAATCGCCAAACTAATAGCCAAATTTTGCATGTTGATGTAATTTTTATTTGAAATAACGAAAGAACAAATATATGAGTAAAACATGTAAAAAATACAAATATAAAGTGGAATTAAAAACGTATTGATGACGCTTTAAACATGTATATCGTTATAATGTCATCGAATGTGACATTCACAATTATCCATTATTGGCATTTAAACTTATAATGAGGCGATAATTTTTTGGTCGATGGAATGTCCAACTAGTAACCAAAAAATATATTTTTAACTGTCTCTCTTATCGAGTTTCTTGAAAATAAACACGAAACAATCATCATATTGTTTTTTCATTATTTTAATTACTTATTTTAAATAAGTAATTAAAAATGTAATATTTATAAAATAAATAAAAATTCTATCTTACATCACTTTCTCAAAACAAAAGTCTTTGAAATGCTGTTCTCCAACACTTGCAAGAGAAATATTATAATAAAAAATTGTAATTAAAGCAGAATAACAGAAAAATAATCGCGTGTCAATCCTGTATACCGGAGGTATTTCGGAATAATAATTATTTACACTAAATGTGGACACGATATAACTCGAGGAAAGTAGGTAAGCGATTAAAAGCCTAAACATTAATATTTCATGCAAAAAATGATTTTTTTATAATTCTATATCAGAATAACCACTGGTCAAACCCATCTGATAAACAAAGACTTTCATCTGTTTGGCTATGTATTTTTGTTATCCAGATTTGAAATTATTAGCCTCATCCGTTCAAAAGTTAACGTTTGAAGTGCTTTTTGCGATCTAATCCAACTAAGAACTCTTGAATTACATGCGTCATGTTTCGAAAGGTAATCCACATCACTTTGCTTTGCCACTTCACACACATCTAATCAGACTATCTTGTAATGTCACAGAAATATTATACAAATTGAAGAATGTTGAGCATTTTGATAAAATTCCTTTATTATTGATAAAGTTGTGAACAAGCTGATAATATATATTTGTGCAAAACACTTTGTATTTTTGACAGAATAAATGGATTGCAACGTTCATTTATTTTGTAAAATTTTATTGTTGCAGTATCCTCAACGTTTGTGTAAATTATTGAATTGTGCTGAATCGCTATAGAATAAGTTCATAATTTGTAAATATGTATACACACATATATATATATACATAATATATACGAAAAAGAATACGAAAAGGAAATAAATTTATGTTATGAAAAGTTTTCGTTTGTTTCTTAAACTTGGAAAAAAGAAAAAAAATCGACCAGACCGATCCGGAATAAAGGGGTCCGAATTAGTAGGGTTCTACTGTGTGAGGGAGTGACCTTTGCATAAAGGCACTCTAGTATTTCTGAGATCGTGACGTCAATAATTTAACATGTGTAAGCGTAAAAGCGACATCTATCCTCTCTTTTACTGTAACTTTCTAGAGTGTGTGTGCTCTTTCGGATTCTGCAGTTAGCTCGCGGTTATTAGTAATATGTTAATGTGAAGTATCTCAGTTTGCAGCATATAAAAGCTTGGGTGTGAGTGTGTGGTGAGTGTCTCTGGCATTAGCCAGCGAGAGAGCGTCTCTGGCATTAGTCAGCGAGAGAGCATCTGTGGCGTTAGCCAGCGAGTGAGTATCTCTGGCATCGACATTAGATAGCGAAGTGCTAGCAAATTGAAGGTAGCAGCGGGCCTCCAGTGAAGTGTAAAGGAGTTTCGATATTTGACTTGAGAGTTGGCCGTGGTAAGAAACTTCATTTTGATTATTTGTGAATAAAGAATTACACACAGCCACGGGCTGTCTAATTAAGCTTTATCTAGAAGCTCAGCCAAGAGATAGTGAGAAGTATTAGAAGGTGACACGATTGAGCTAGGCCGGAGCCTGTGAGTATGCGTTTAGCTTTTTCATAGTATTCTCAGTGTTGTAAAATTAAGACTTGCTCCACTTCCCTTCAGCCCTCATCATTTTAATAAACTTTGTTGTTTTATCTTAACTACTGAGTATGTCTGCATTTAACCTCCACCACGACCAACCAATCGTTACAAATGACACTCAACGTGTATATAACGTTACAAATGGCGCCCAACGAAATGTCGGACATTGTGAGATTGTGCCACGGGTGTATTTCACCGGTGAGGGTGATATTAGTGAATTTTTAGTTAAACTAGATGATTATATTTTGTTCAATAATATACCTGAGAAAAGTAGATACGTAGTGCTTAAATGCTCATTGAAGGGCGAAGCACTTTTGTGGTTAGAGAATATAGGAAAGTTTTTGATTACTGATGAAGCGAAAAGATTTGAACCAACTGTGTTTGAGTTAAAGAAGGCATTTCCTCCCATTAAAGATAAAAGTATTTTGAGAAAAGAGTTCTATTGTAATAAGCAGAATATTTATCTACGTAAGCTTGAACTAAAAAATAAATTAGATTTAGATATCACATTTGAGGAATTGTTGGACATTGTTTTTCCTCTTTTTAATCCGAATATACAGGACTTTATTGAAGTTAGAGCACCGAAGAATTTTGCAGAAATGCACCAGATATTATCGAAGTATGAGACTCAGCATAGCTCGGATCAACGGGATTTGCGTAGCCCTCGTCAGAGACCTGTCGCGAATAGTAATTTGAGAAATGAGGGGGATCGTAATTTTTTGAGAGGGGGACAGCGATTTCCGGATAATAATTTGCGTAATAGAAATGATGGATTTGGTCGTAATATGTCGAATACGAGTAATGGTAATAGGAATTGTGGTGGTGCTAATAGTTTTAGCACCACCAGTAGTTTTAGAAGTGGTGAGAGAAATATGTATGGAAATAGACAGGATAGTGGTTATGATCGGAGAGGGGGAGTACGGGACAGGAATGTTTCTTCGCAAATAAGGAGATTAACTTCGGATGAGAATTTGGAAAATAGGTCAATGCAAAAGAGATGTGCTCAGAGGTCGAACCAGCTAAACTAGTAGGTGACTGTATTTCGGAAGGTATGCAGTCACAGATTAAATCGGAAAAGCCTTCTGTGAGTTTGAATAAAATTACTATTAATCCGGTTGAGTTACCTGAAGTGTTAATTGTGTTAGATGGTATTGTCGTAAAAAGTGTCTTCGATACAGGGGCAGATAAGTCGTTCATTTCTTTTGATTGTTATCGGAAATATTTTTCGTATAAGAAGTTAAAGAGGTCAAGTCTGGTGGTTCAGTCGGCACAGGGAGTAGCTTGCGATAATAAAGGTTCAGTAGAATTGGAAGTTGAAATTCGTTCGGTTAAGACATGTTGGGAGTTTTGTGTGTTAGATGGATTAACAGTGCATTGTATAGTTGGTGTGGATTATATGAAGGATAGAGGAATTAGTTTGGATTTCTTTAAAAAGTCGTTAATCGTGAATAATGATGAGAATGTGAGTAAGAAAGAGCATGTTTCAGTGTCAGTTAATTTGGAGGAGTCGGGGTTAAGTGAAATCGAGAAGGAGGAATTTAATAAGTTTTTGAATGAATTTGGAGAGGTTTTTTCTGATAAACCGGGTTTAACGCATGTTGCATGGCATGAGATTGATACTGGTTTAAAAGCACCTGTTGCTAGTAAACCATATCGTTATGATAAAGTTAAACAAGGTATAATTGATTACACAGCTCTGCAATGGTTTTCCTCTTTGAAATCTGAGTACCGTTTTCTATAGTTTCTAATGTGCTGATTACGAGAAAAATAATAAAAAAATTCCATCACGTCAGGATTTTTTGATATTGAATATTTAAGATTTTGCTGAAAAATGTCTGAGCGTCTATATTTTAAAATTTATAAAACGTCATTAAATTACTTCAGCTTAATTTTTATTGCATTTAATTAGTGTAAGGTGACATAGAAATTACTTCAAAACAGTAATTTGTTAATTACTACATAATAAGTATAAGTAATCCACATTAACCATGTTGAAAACGGGTCATTTTGGCTTAATTTAGTAATGAGCTCATTAATACATAATGATTAGGTAATATATCCTAATTGTTGTAAATATTAGTCGAAAAGGATGTAATAAAGATAATCCAAAGGGTTTTTGTATAAATACCCGCACTGATTTAGAAAATTAACAGTTGAAGTGCGCATCTTGCAACATAACCTTTAAACAGCTTCGCGATGACATTTTAAATTCTCCGAATTGTTTTTGTTACATTTGCGGGAAATTTATGGTGAAAAAACAACGAAACAGCATTAGAGACTTTGTAAAAAATATTTACAAAAGTTATTTTGGATACGTTTTAAGTAACCAAGACAAAACTTGGACACCTCATAAAATTTCTACGACTTGTTTATTAGAACTTCGCAAGTGGTCAAAAGGACAGAAAAAATAGCTTCAAAATCGTTTCGCCTATGCTATGGAGAGAGCCTACAGACCATGTTAAAGATTGCTGCTTTTGTTGTTGTGACATAACTGGATACAATTCTAAAAATAAAAGGGACATAAACTATCCAAACGTCTCATTAGTTACGCCTGCAATTTTCGGCGATTCAAAAATGGTGCAACCCCCGTTTCCGACTATACAAATTGAAGATTCTAACTGTGATACAGATGAACAGGATGTATACCAATCTGATCCTGAATTTAATGTAGATTCTAACGAGTGTCAGCTCTTTTCCTAGTCACATTTAAACAACTTGACAAGAGATTTGAATCTCCCCAAAGATGCAGCGGAACTTCTCGGATCACGATTAAAAGAAAGAAATATGCTTGCATCTGGTATTTCATTTTCATGGTACCGTCACAGAGAAAAATATTTTCTTCCATTCTTCGCTGAAGATCAAGATTTAGTGTACTGTACAGATATTCCAGGCTTGACGAAAATGTACGACTTTGAATACAATCCTAATGAGTGAAGATTGTTACATCCCAGAAAATCTAGGAGCCGTTAGCGAAGAACAAGGCGAAAGATTTCACCAAGATTTGAAATAGCTAGAAGTCCGGTATCAAGGACGATGGAATACTACCATGATGGCGGAATACTGCTGGTTGTTGAAGTGCGATGATCCAAACTGGAAATTTAAGCGAAAATCGTACAACCGAAGCTTCCAGGAAAAAAGGATCAAGTTCCACAAATAAAATTTACACGTAATTTAGATCAGTAATAAGTTATTATTATATTTTAGTGTTTTTTTATGTTAAAAGTAATGTACTTTTTTAAATATATATTTTTTATGTGAAAACTTGTGTTTTTTTTCTATTTTTTATCTGTATCTTTTTTGAAAAATCTGAAGGTGATGGAAAAAAACTAAGTACATATTCGTAATCAGCGCACCAAAATACCCTAGAATCAGCTCTCAAATTCTAGAGAGGAAGTTATGACTCTCAATTTGCAGGCCTGTGTTATCATATTCAAAAAATGCTAGCGGACGATATTTAATGCCAATTGAGTCTCCTTTTGCATCGCCAGTAGTTTTATGTCGTAAAAATAATGGGAAAAGCTTAGATAATCCAGAGGCATATAGGTTTGCAGTAGATTATAGAAAGTTAAATGCGATAACGCAATACCCTCAGTATCCTATTCCAGTTATTGATGACATTTTGGCTAATATAACGAGTACGAATTATATGTCAACGTTGGATCTTACGTCGGGTTATTTTCAGATTGCAATGAAGTCGGAGGACAAACCGAAGACTGCGTATTTTACTCGGGACGGTTGTTTTGCTTTTAAAAGAATGAGTTTTGGTTTATCGGGAGCGCCGGCAACGTTTCAGAAGGCCATGAATAATATCCTTAAACCTTTGATTGGTAAGGGTGTCCTGGTCTACCTGGACGACATAATTATAATGGCAGCTACTTTTGAAGAGCATTTAAGATTATTGAGGGAAGTATTTACGTTGTTAAGAGATGCTGGGTTAACAGTTAAGTTAGAAAAATGTAAATTTTTGAGAAAAGAGATAAAGTATTTAGGAGTTAAAATTACGCGTGATGGTATTAATATAGATAATGAGAAAATTGAGGCAATTACGTCAATGAGTCCCCCCAAAAATAGTAAGGAAGTTCATTCCACGTTTTTCGGAGTTATGTGAACCGTTGTATAATTTAAAAAGGAAAAGGGTTAAGTTTGTATGGTCATCAGCGGCTCAGAGATCGTTTGAATTATTAAAAGAGGCAGTAGTTTCCCCTCCTGTTTTGGCTCACCCCGATTATTCGTCTCAGTTTGAAGTGTATTGTGATGCGAGTGCAGTGGGGGTTGGAGCGATGTTAGCACAGAAAGGTCGACCTATAGCGTTTGCGTCGAGAATTTTAAATGCAGCGGAAAGGAATTATTCGATTACGGAAAGGGAGTGTCTTGCAGTAATTTGGGCTTTGAATAAATTTCGTTGTTTTTTCACTAATATACCGGTTAAAGTCATTACGGATCATTCAGCTTTGACAAAGTTAACTAATGGAAAGGGTTTGTCGTCTCGTATGGTCAGATGGTGTTTGAAGTTAGCAGAGTATAATGTTGTTATAGAACATAGGGCTGGCAAGGAAAATGCGGTAGCGGACGCTTTGTCTCGAAACCCGCATAGTGGTTAGGAGGTCACGGAGGAAATTAAGTGTTGTGCATTATCTTCGTTGGTGTTAAGGTCACGAGAGCAGTTGATAAGGGAACAGAAGCAAGATGAAGAGTTTGGTAGTTTGTATCGTTATTTGGAAAATCCTGATGATGTCCCGAGCGCAGATGTGCCTATGTTTGAGAAATGGTCCCAATCTTTTAAGCTTATCGATGGTCTTCTTTTTTATTCTAAAATTGTAAATTCACGTGGTGAATTAAGAGTTTTTATTCCGGCTAGTCTTCGTAAGGCCATCTTGAAAGAATTTCATGATAATCCATTAGCAGGTCACTTAGGAATCAGGAAAACTTATGCTTGAATTTGTGAATCCTGCTACTTCCCTAAAATGCGGGAAGCAGTGCGCGCTTATGTCTCCAGCTGTAGCACATGCCAACGTTATAATTATAAAAATGTAAGTCCAGCTGGCAAATTAATTCCTATTAAAGTAAATTTTCCTAATGAATGTGTAGGTGTAGATTTAATCGGTCCTTATCCATTGTCTAATCATAAAAGATATAGATTTGTACTAGTTATAGTTGATTATTTTAGTAAATGGGTAGAGTTAATCCCCCTCAGGAAGGCTTCTGCACCTGCAGTTGCCGATGCATTTTTCGATAATTATATTTCTAAATATGGTGCACCAATTAGGGTAGTGAGCGATCATGGCCCTTGTTTTATTTCTGATATATTTAAGGCCCTGTGTGAAAAGCTGGAGATCGATCATTCTTTTACTGTTCCGTATCGTCCTCAGTCTAATATGGCTGAACGTGCAAATCGTACATTAATTCAAATGATTTCTTCGTATGTTGGTTCTCATCATGCAAATTGGGACCAGTTTCTTCAGCATTTTGCGTACGCACTTCGTACGGCAGTTCACGAGTCGACGGGGAAAACGCCGGCTGAATTGTTTTTGGGTAGAAAAGTCATTACTCCATTCCAAAGGTTAGTTATGGTGTCAGATGCGGAAAGTCAGTACATGTGCCAGGATATTGAGAGGTTGGTTAAGGAAGCTCAGGTTCAGATGGGAAAAGCGCAAGAAAAGCAAGCTCAGTATTATAATATGCGTAGAAGGGAGTTAGAAGTGAAAGTTGGAGATTTTGTGTTGGTAGAAAAGCATTGGTTAAGTTCAAGTCGTCAAAAGAGAGTAGCTAAGTTTGGTCCGAAGTTTGTAGGTCCGTTTGAAGTTTTGGAAGTTCGAAATAATAATTTGGTTGTTGATGTCAATGGTGAAAGAATGACGGTTAATCTGGATCAGGTTAGAGTTTATAAGTTTAGAGAAAATTGTAGTGAAGGTTCTCATGTGTCGAGTGGTGTTTCGCGAAATTCCCGATCCAATGAGTGTCCCGAGTCCAGCACTTCTTCATCTAATTCTTTTCATCAATATTCAAGAAGAAAATTTGGTCAAACAGCTCCAAAAACTGTTACTGAAAGTCGAAAGCCTAGCAATCCGAGAGCAAAGTATGATAATAAAAATAAGAGAACAGTGTCAAATACATCAGACTCTGTGTGCCATAAAAGACAAAAGATTATAAACTATCCCGTTCCTCCACTTATTAGACAGCAACCTTACAAACATAAATTATCTAATAGTTCACCATCTTCAGTGATTAATCCCCGGAAAAAATTTCGTATGGACACTCGTTAAACTCTTAAAAGAACTTTAAATTCCAAATTTTTGCCTAATAAGAAACAGCATAGATCCGGAAAGAAACGTGGCCTAGGATCTTCAGTAACTTCGGGTGCGTCTAGAAAGAGGAGACAACGCTCAGATTACCGGCATCAACAGTGTGAATATCGCCAGGGAGTGACCCCAGCGAACCGGCCAGAGCAGAGTCGTCGAGCGGAACCTACAAGTATCCCACGGCATCCATTCAGAACCAGGCTGAGGCACGACAGTCAACTGTGGCGTCACCGTACAGTTCTGATGACGAAAGATCCTTCGTACAAGGTTTCTGGGACAAGAGGAGAAAGCCATCCTGTAGTATGAAGCCGGCTAGCAGCGAATCATCTCTATGATTGGGTGATAATGTTCTTTATTAAATTTCTATTAGAGGGCATATATGTGGTAGCAATGTGAAGGAATAGAAAGCAGAGAGACGGTTTTGTACTTTTGGACATTTTTGGAATTTTTTGACGGACTCACGATTAGTGCTTAATTGTGTTCAAAATTTGTTTGCAAAATTGTTAGTTTTATGTATGTTTGAAATTTTGGTCTTAACTGCTTTTAAAAATTCTGGATCTATTGTTAAATTGTTATGTTATTTGTTAAAAATGTTACTATATTGTTATATTGTTCATGTGTTATAAAATGTATGTTAATGTATGTTTAAATTTTTCAGAAAGTACAGATAGTAATTTGGGTTATTTTGTACACGCGCCGCGGTTCAGGCGCGCACGTGTTTTGCGGTCAAGAAGTCCTTGACACGCGTTTCTATCTCTTGTACTAACATTTAATGAATTAACTTTCTTCTTACCGTTCGTGTTTTATGTGTTGCGTTTGTACTTTAGTTGGGAATGGTTTCCGCAAGTTGCGATGTTTTAAGCTGCGTTTGAATTTGAAATTGTATTGTATTAAAATTGAATGTTAATGTGATTTTCTTGCAGGGAAGTATACCTGTGTTATGTATTGATTCTGCTATTTTTCTTTTAGTTAATACAGATGAAGAGCATGATGACGTCATTTTGTAAATTTGATATTTTTTGATTGTTGCATAAGCACAGCGATGTGACGCTGTACGTATGTGCCCCAATTATTGTTAAAGTGGAGTTAAGTTCTGAAGAATTTTGGGAGTTAGTTCATTGGCTAATGGGTATGTAGGTATTACGTAGTAGCAGAGTTATTGTAGTATAAAGTAAATTTAATTTTAGATGAGTTCGGAATTTGGATGAGGAAAATTTTTGCGCATTGGGTTTTTTGGACTTGGTGCGAATTCTAGTATTAGGAAAGTTATGGAGAGATTTTTGGTAAAATTATAGTTGTATTGCAATATTGAGGAAAATTTCGGAAGTTTAGTGTTTTGAGAAATTTTAGCACTCCTAGTGGAGTGGGCTGTTTTGAAAGAGGAAGTAATTAGTTTTGAAAGTTTTACGAGTTTTTGGAAGTTTTACGGAGGCTATTTGTAAGATAGAAGAATGATTGGATTGAATATGTGAACTTTTGAGGCAAACTGAGGTTTTTTGGGTGTGATGGGTTAAAGTTAATATTTTAAAAGTTATGTTTCGGCGCTAAATTTCACCCATCACTGTGTTTTTTTTACGGCTCGAAATTTATAACAAGAAAAAGTCCTGGGCATGCATTTGGCCCAGTCCTTTTTCTCTGCGGAATCCGAGGGGGGGTTGTGAGGGAATGACCTTTGCATAAAGGCACTCTAGTATTTCTGAGATCGTGACGTCAATAATTTAACATGTGTAAGCGTAAAAGCGACATCTATCCTCTCTTTTACTGTAACTTTCTAGAGTGTGTGTGCTCTTTCGGATTCTGCAGTTAGCTCGCGGTTATTAGTAATATGTTAATGTGAAGTATCTCAGTTTGCAGCATATAAAAGCTTGGGTGTGAGTGTGTGGAGAGTGTCTCTGGCATTAGCCAGCGAGAGAGCGTCTCTGGCATTAGCCAGCGAGAGAGCATCTGTGGCGTTAGCCAGCGAGTGAGTATCTCTGGCATCGACATTAGATAGCGAAGTGCTAGCAAATTGAAGGTAGCAGCGGACCTCCAGTGAAGTGTAAAGGAGTTTCGATATTTGACTTGAGAGTTGGCCGTGGTAAGAAACTTCATTTTGATTATTTGTGAATAAAGAATTACACACAGCCACGAGCTGTCTAATTAAGCTTTATCTAGAAGCTCAGCCAAGAGATAGTGAGAAGTATTAGAAGGTGACACGATTGAGCTAGGCCGGAGCCTGTGAGTATGCGTTTAGCTTTTTCATAGTATTCTCAGTTGTGTAAAATTAAGACTTGCTCCACTTCCCTTCAGCCCTCATCATTTTAATAAACTTTGTTGTTTTATCTTAACTACTGAGTATGTCTGCATTTAACCTCCACCACGACCAACCAATCGTTACAAATGACACTCAACGTGTATATAACGTTACAACTGTAGCGTACGAAATACATGATGCAGCAGTTCAAAGTTACCTGGAAAAATCAAATTTATTCAGGCTCACTAAAGATTGAGTAATTTACTGATTTTAAAAGCTAAATTAAATTATTATCATAAAAAATAAATTTGCAGAATCTTGCATATTTTCAACGATGCTAATTTACAGAGTCTATTGTAAATTTACCGAATAGTTTCTCTGTTATTTAGCTGAATCTCTGTAATTTTACATAAGACTTATGTTAATAGATTACCCATAGAATTCACAAAAAAAGTTTTAACAGTGTATCATATGGTAAATTTAAAAAATATAACATCACTAACGATTTATTACACGAAATTTAATGTATTTTCAAAGTTTTGCGATGTGCTGCTTCAAAAGGGTAAATGTTGTAACGGTGTAACCTTTATTTGTTAAAAACAAAGAAAGAAGAAAAATTCTTTCATAACACACAGTTTATCTAGGACTTGCATACATTTTCGAAGGATAGAACATGTGTGGAAATGAAAATCACAGGCAACTGTATTAGGTGACATATTAAACTATTTTTTAAATGTTTAAATTTTTAATATGAATATACAGAGTCGCCATAAAAGAGTGTCCCAGATATAAATTTTAATAATATCATCTGTAAACGTTATGTCGTGTTGGTACAAGATCACAAATAAATTCAAATAATTTTAGATAACAGCATTTGCCAGTACTAACTTGCTTTTTACTCGCTTATAGTTAAACATGCGCAAAATAGCGTACGCGTTATTGCTGGGCTGAAGATTTTAAAAGTATCATAGCAATACGATTTCTTCTATTGCGGCTTTATAAAAGATCGTGTCTATGTTCTGCAGCTTCCTAATGCTTTGTCAGAGTTGAGATATAAAATTGAAATGAATACACTGTTAAAATAATATCTGTGAAATAACAGAGAATTTACGAGAATCTTTTAACTTAAGTATTACGTAAAATTACACAGATTAGAAAAACTGAGATTCTCTTAAATAAGAAAGAAGTTATTCTGTAAATGTAGACTGGGCTCTCTAAATTAACATTGTTAAAAATACACAAGACTCTGTAAATTTACTGTTAATGATAATTTAATTTAATTAAAAAAATATTGAATCACTCAGTCTTCAGTGAACTTCAAAGAACTTGAATTTTCGAAGTAAATTTGAACTATTGCATTATTAAACTATAGCACAATTTGTTTCTATACGTTCTGAGGTTTGAACCTTAGACTTCTTGAGTTTGAAAGAACGCTTTACTGACTGATATGTAGGAGCTATAAAGATTGAGTACAAAGTATGTCTTTTATGATTCAACGGAGAAAACTTCCCCCTAACTCTGATGAGATTATTTTTCCCTTTCTAAATTATTCCAAGTTTCAAAAAGAAACAATATTTAAACTAAATTTTCTTATTTAAAATCTATATATTTAAAGCGCTAAGTATTTCCTTTCGACAGTCCGTGAGAGCAAACTACTGCATCAAATCACACCATTCTTTTTTTAAACGAAAGGTATTTGACCGCAGATTTGTTATCGTTCATTTGTTTGTTCAAAAATTTTGTTTATTAGCCACAATGTTCAATTAAAATTTCACGCATGCACATGCGTAGTACATAAGTACAAGTCTGCCTTTGGAGTGACGCGCTGCACATGCGTAGAAATACTCGCTCAGTTGAACTATCAATTCGCAGCTAGAAGTTTAGTTTTAAATGCGTCTGCATCTCAAATATAATTTATTCGATCTTACTGTAAACAAGCTCTTCTTTTTATCACAAAGTTATTATTTGTCTCTTTCAGTGTTATTAACAATTCAAAATTATGGTTTATTTTGAAAGGTGTCGTATTACACATAGAAGATACGATCTGAGGCTAAAAGTTACGACTGGTAATTCTTTTTATAAATTGCCGTTACACACGAAGATTGGAAATGTTAGCAATATATATGTCTGTTATCAATATATCAAAAAAATCAGTTATCGTAAAAATTAACACACAAAACATTTTCTGTAAAATCAAAATCCAAATTCCATACAATTGCGCATGCGTCAACTGATTCTAGAACTACTCCATTATAGAAGACAGCTCAGAGTGTTCCTGGTAGCGTAATGGGGAAAGGCAGCTGTTTTAAGCTCTTGAGTTTTTGTAGAGATGCAGGTTTGAATCCAAACCCGACAAAATGATTTTTGTAGAATTTTTGTCGATAATTCATTTCAATAATAACATATTTTATTAGTAAGAAAAGTTTTAGGATTTTTATTATTATTATTTGAATGCTTTATAATTGAAAAAAAAAAAAATTAACACTGAACAATACCTTGAAAAAACAGTTATTTTATATTTAAAATGCTTAACGTAAAATATTTTACAAGTAATTATCAGTTACGTAAATTGAACTGATCTACAATTTTCGTTACATTTTTTCTACTATTATCAAGAATATAAATGTCTGTAAGAAAGAAAAGTTTGTCATTCAATAAAAAAGGAAAGAAATAAAGATATTAGTATAACAGCTATAAATAAATTATATTGATACACATGATTTAACATTTGAAAAGATGTATAAAAGTGTATAAGAAATTCAAGTAATAAAAAAATTATATTATAAATAGTTAGCTGCATCAAATTTCAAAATTAGGATTTTATAGAATGAGACAAATAAAAATAAAAGTTATAGCAGCTTTGAATGGTCGCGAAAATATTGTTATTTGAGAGGGGGAGGGAGCAGAAAAAAATGGGCCGTAGTAAGAAAAAAAAACCTTACACAGTATTTTAGTTAAATTGCTGATAAAATACAAACATAATTTAGTTGTAAATTATAAACTTAAAGTTATTTTACTTCATCGAATAGATTAGACCATATATCGTCTTAAAAATATATATATAAATCACTTATGTAATACAGTAATTCATCACAATTTCAATTGACAAATTTAAAAGCAACCAATTAAAAATTCAAGAATTTTTCTGATGAAACATTCAAGCTATTTACCGTCAAATCTTGACAGGCCTTATCTAGTTTTTAATAAAATTACAAAAGAATTTTAAAAGTGTGTGTGTTTTAATTGAAACATTAACAAAGATAGAAATATCTTTAAATAAAGACATGGAAATTCTTGCAGGAAATTAGATATAAGATAAGGGAAATGTGTGTAAAATGATGAGCGATAAACGGAGTCGAATGTATTTAACTGAGAACTAATGTAAATTTAAAAAGAATCTCGCCTTTTTTCTATGTTTATACCGAAATTTTTACCGGTAAGTGAAGGTGACAAACCGGTGCCATTTGGGACCCGGAGGTGCCCATTTGACCCCCGGTGACCCGGGGCATTTGGAACCCTAGGGTGCCATATGTGGTTGCAGTGCCGACAGGTCTCTTACTGGGTGATTGGAGCTAAATAAGGTGCCATACACTTCGTATTGACAGCAATGTGGCACCTCATCGGGTGACTGGAACCATGCGCATGCGCTGTGACGTGTGACTTTCTGTTTTCTGTGACGGCAAGTAAAATCTATGGCTATGAGTGAATGAAGGCGAGCTCGATGGCCGAGCGGTTAGAACGCTGAGCTTGTAATCAGACGTTGTGAGTTCGAATCCTTCGACGGCCAAAAGTCGGTTTGTATACTTTTTAATTTTTTATTATTGGACACTCTGAATTCAGGGTGCCATCTTTTCACTCTAATTAAAGGTGTCATTCTGGCTCCTTTAGGGGTGTCACCAGTGAGACAAGCCTTTCACCCCTAAAAGGTGAAATGTGTCACCATTCATTTTAACAGTATACTTACATTACTCCAGGTTTGTTAACGGAAGTGGGAGAAGAATTGGACTTTATGCTAGATTTGTGCAGCATAATTAAATATGCACATATTGAACATTATAAGGAATACTAGGTTAGGTTACCTTCAATTTCATGTATGATTTGTTACATATAGTCTAATTTAACTAATCACAATACAGTAGAAGCCCAATATAACGCGGTTTCGGGAGACATGTTTCATACCCGCGAAAATATCGGAATGGTGTCAAAGAAATGGTACAAAATGATGAAACACTTACCCGCTTTGTGAAATGTAATTAACTTTATGATTCATTGAACACAATCTTAATCTTACACTGTGTTAAAAATGTCCTTAAATGTTGTTTGGTGAACTGAGGCGTTTCATGTCTTTCAGCATATTGTTTCACACTAGCAAGATGAAATATAGATGAGCACAATCTGAATCGTCTTTAATCTCCATCCACGAAATTACGTTCGTTAAGTGTGAAACGACTTCTATAATATGTGGAACGTCGTGTTTTATTACAACACCATTTTCAATTTCATCGTCATCATCTTGCTCACTGCAATTTTCATGTGTTACAGCATTAATGATATCCTGATCTGTTATGACATCTGAAATTGGTTTGCTGTTGTCATTTTCTCTCCAGTCATTTAAATCTTCCTAGAGAGACATCGAGATGCATAATACTAACCACAGACTGCAAGTTCCTCATTGTGTTTCACTGAAATTTTAAGAGCAAATTTTATCATAAAATTGATACTTTTTTTCAGGGGGACATACTTTTCCCCGAGTTAAATCCGAATTCGCGGTATATCGGACCGCGTTATTTCGGGCTTCTACTGTATATCATTGGAACTAAGAAATTATTTTATTAACACCCTGTATTTTTTTCCAGTTTGAAATATATAGAATGGAATGAACTCCAATATCTTACTTTTACATGGTGTATGATATTTTTACTATTGTCGCAATAATGATGAAATTTATAAAAGGCAGTTCTTTTAATGTTATTTAAAGGTTGGATAAACCTGTAAATTACGTATCATGATATATTCCAAGATCTCATAACGTTAATAATTCAAAACTACCAGTCATTAATCACATAAATAATTTCTCATTGCAGTTTAAATTTTAAATTGATAATAAATTCATAATATTTTATGTTATGGATTTAATTTATTGGATTTTCTAAAACACTTATCTCTATTACCCAGGAGCTACTTTATAAGTAGTAATTGATTTCAAATACCACAAGACAAATTACCCAAACAAATGTTTATTTCCTCGTTAACTTGGTCTTAAGAAGGTTTATTAAAAATAAATTTCTCATACTTGGTGATTTAAAAATAAAATAATAAACTGTCACAGTTGCTATATTTTAAACTCATTAAAAATGAAATAATTGAGATAAACGTTAAAAATTTTAAAGCGTCTATATTAGAAGATAAATCTTTAAAAAGACCCACCATTTTTAGAAAAAAAAATATAAAATATTACGTTTTTAGTTTATTCTGAGGATGTAAATATATAAATGTCTCGCGATTTTCGTATGCCTATTACTTTCTTCTATTTTTACAAGAAGAAAGTAATGGATTCGTGAAAATTTTCGAATTTCGGTTTTCAATGGATTTAAACGTTTTAAGGGTCAGAGAACCTGAAAAACATGTTTCCTTAAAATGTATGTCTGTTAGTCTGTGACTCTGCGATTGTCCGTCTGTCTCTCTGTTGGTGACATAAATGTTGTAGGTACTCTATGCCAAGAACTAATAGACGGAATTTAATAAAAATTTATATTCAGATAGCACTGATATAGATTGATGCTGATTAGTTTTTCATGAAAAATCTCTTTACAAGTAGTGCTGCTATGCTGCCTTTTATTAGATTTCCGCAATATCTCTATCTCAAATATTAATGCACGGAATTCCATCAATCTTCAGATTTAGTTACTCTTTGACATGAATTGATGTTTGTTTATGTTTTAGTGAAAATCGCTCGTTGGGTGGCGCTGCTATGCAGTATTATTCAAGATTTCCGCAATCTCTCAATCTCCAGAACTAATGCATGAATTTTCATAAAACTTCAGGTTCTCAAAACTGATGTTTTTGAGATGAAATGACGTTTTTTATATTTTGATGTAAATCGCTCAATAAGTGGTGCTACCATGCTGAATTTTGTGCAATTTTCGCAATAATTCTATCTTCAGAATTAATTAATGGCGGTTTCTTAAACTTCAGATTTGGCTAGTGCTTAACATAAATTTACTCGTTTTTCGTTTCGGTGTAAATCTATAAACTATCGATTCCAACATGTCTTAATTGCTCCGAAGTCCGATCCAAGACAAGCTTATTTTAAACTAGACAATAGATATAAGGAACTACGTCTTCGTTTTGTAAAATATATTTTAGATTTCACTTTGAAATTTTTGATTAAATAAGGTTTCCGGTTAAAATCGTGTTTATTTTGGAGCAGACTTCGGAATAATTAAGGTAAGTTGGCATATTTAGCTAAACCCGTATGTGCTAACATATCGTGTTTTGTTTTGTATTTTATGTTTCGGCGCTACGCTGTTAATTTAAAATAACAAAAAAAAAAAAAAAAAAAAAAAAAAAAAAAAAAAAAAAAAAAAAAAACTCTTCTAAAATTGCATAGTTGTCGATAATAGAGGCAACATAGTATGATTCTGTTCCATATGATTCATAGAGCTATCATTAATTGTTCTCAAAACTTACTAACGTTTTCGTCTGAAATTCATGGAGAGAATATTTTTTTCAAAAACCAAAATCTAGTTAGATAAAACTAACTGGGGCAACTGGTCACACGAGATAACTGGGCCATAAAGCTGTTCTATAAAAGACCATTGTTGCCTTTTAAGATTTAGGTTTTGTGAAAAATATCCTCTAATCTCAACATCTTAAAACAACGTATTTAGAATCAATCATAACTCTTTATTACATGTAACAGTTTGCCGAAAATTTTGGTTTCTTTTTTAAAAATAACGTCAGTTTCCTTGAACTTAATCAGCTTTTTATTAAAATACTGTAAATATATTTATTAAGCAATTATTTTTTATTAGGTTAATTTTAAACACGAATATTCAATCGGTCAATATTTGAAATTGCAGAAAACACAGTAACGCGTTTTCTGCAGTTCTAAAAACATTGACCTTCGATTTATTCTGTTGAGCTGATTCATAGTATCTGACCAGATTCTGTGATCTTGAGTTCATTTGGGTAAAGAGGTCCTCCAATGTTCGTCCGGAATGGCTCAGGTGGAAGAACGTTGGCGGCTTCAGCCAATACATTCCTGGTTCGAATCCTGGCCCGGATTTTTTTCACCCACTTGGAAAATTTACATCTGTTATAGCTGGAATACAAAAATGAGTAACGTTAAAAAGCACCAAATATATTATATAATCAGCACACCGGTTTTGATAGCATTTAGCGTACCGTCGTCAGTGCTAGAGAAGGTAGAAATTTGCTCATATATATAGTAGAGGCGTGGTGCCGTAATTGCCTGTGATGGTGACGGCACCCATGTGAAAAATGTGTAATCAAAATAAAAGTTCTAGTTTCTCCGATCTGTATTGTAATCAGAGATTAGTGTACTGACTCTGAGTCATGTGCAAATTACCTCCTTGCGCCCCAATCGAGTTTTTTCTATGGGGGGAAGGATTCCCAGAATGGTTTTTTGTGCGTGCATAACATGTCCGTTTCTTGCGATACACGTACGGTTCCAACGCTCTTTAGGGTTTTCGCAAGCGCTGAGCATTTTGCGATGAAAAAAAAGGGTGTTGCCATTGGAAATTTTCAAGTTTCTGTAACTATAACCGTAAACGTGAGCGTCATTTTGTTGTCGCTCACAGAATCTCGAGCTCATACCTCTGAATAGCTATATCTGAAATTTCATTTCGATCGGTTGAGCGGAATGACCGCTAGAGCTCCGTATATCGGCAAAGTTTTTTTATGACCACCCTGTATATATATATTATCCATTAAAATGTAATTCTTTTTAATTTCTCTCTGATAGAGTGAACTTAACGGAACACATTTACACAGGTCCAAATTTTAATTCAAACGAACATTATGTTTTGGAAGCTGCACTGTAAAAAATCTTTAACCTTAGTAATCTAAATTTACCGAAATCTGTTATGCTTACTAAAATTTTATATGTACGCTGTACAAGAAAATGATGTCAATCTACAAAACTTGTAACAAAACTAGAGACATCTGTAACATTATAAAAGAATTTACTAAAGTTTTGGTAATTTTACTAAAATTTTATAATAATCCTCGTAACCGTTATTTAAAAAGTTCTGGGAATACGATTTTCCAAAAAAATTCTTAGTAACCTTAATTTTTTTTTTATTCAAAGTGCAAATCTGTATCTGTTACATGAACTTTTATTGTTGCCATTGTATAAAAGTTCTTGGTATATAATTTTATTAATTTTTTTGTAATTTTCCAATTTTTTTACAGTGTAAATTCCCAGAATCTCAATTGCCGCATTTAAAAAATTATGGCTCGGTTGCCCCACGTATCCCTATATTAAATAAATAATATTTTGCATCAATAAGTCAATTTAATATAACTGTGAAAGAAACAAACTTACATTAAAAACAAGCACTTATGTAATAAACTTTTTTTAAAGAAATGTTTATATTATGTCAGTTTAATAAAAAGTATTTTCTTTTACGGTATTAGTTCATTTTGTCTTTTAAAACTTTATAATTATTGATATAACATCAAATGTATTCATATTATTTCTCAAGAGAGAGAAAGAATGAAAATATTTTTGTACGAGTAACAAGTTTTAAATAAAAATATTTTTTGTGAGATAGTAAAATTTTCTTATTTTGTTGAATAAGCATTTTCTTCTTTAAAAGAATACACCACCATCACGTTTCTACGACGTTGCAATTTTTACTCAGAATATAAAACAATGTAGTAAAATTTTTTGGTATGAAAGAAGAAGTATTTTCAATTTCAATGCATTTTATTTTTGTATTACCACATAATTTGTAAAGGAACGCCATTTATCTAGTACTTATGTGTTTGGAGATTCTAAAAAATATTTAACACTTGAGAAAGAATCTTCAGAAAACTTTTGAATTTTTTTCTTCGTAATATTGATACATTGTTTAATGCTAAACTGATTTTTATACATTTTTAGAAAATAAGGATAACTGACATTATTTTTTGAGCATCATTTATTTATTTATTTATTTATTTATTTTTGTAAAAGTAGTTTAAAGTTGCTTTTAGGCATGTTATTTAATTTTTAAATATATATGTATAGTTGAAAAATACGATTAATTTTTTTTCTTATCAAAGTAAAAGACATATTTTAAACATTTCTTCTTCTAAAAGTGCTAACATTTCACATTTTTTTACATTGGTCTTAGTAGTTTTGTTTATAGCATTAAAAATCAGATTTTCCAACATTTTGTTATCTTAATAAAAATGTCATATTGCATAAAAAACAATAAATTAGATTATAGTCAAATGGCCATGTTTGGAGCGTTTAAACACATGAGGATTTGGAACTATTAGAGTCTCGATAACACTATTGGCTATCGCAGGTTACCTTTGGAGCAGGTTGTATTTTTCTATTATTGATCAGTAATGGCTCGAGCTACTTCTATCATTTTTCAGCATAATCTTCGAGGCGGAGAATTTGTTACCATTATCTCCAAAATCAGTGAGTTATATCTTAGAAATACTCAGTTTGTATTTAATTTATTTTAAGAATTACAGTTTTCTCTGCTTTAAAGGCACCTCAGATAAAGGTTTTTATTTCTCAGGCCATACCAATTTTGTTTTTATCAAAAGCACAAATCTCTATTTTGATTTGAATCTGAAACGCACCCAATTGACAGTCTCTCTTATTTAGGAACTGTATAATGTTCTGTATTGGTCAGTTTTTTGATGCAGGCAGAATGTATTTTTAAAATAGCTGTAAAAGTGGGCATTTCGTACTAAATTTCTCGAAGCGATCGTGACTGAAGAATTGAGAATGTATTCAAATAACCAATTACTTATTTTATGACTCATTTTTTAATTCAATTTTGCTCTCAAACGTATCCAATTGGCAGGTTCTCTTATTTAGGAACTGTATAAAATGCTGTATTAGTCAGTTTTTTAATAAAGGCTAAATATATTTCAAAAGAAGCTTTCAAAGTAGGCATTTCACAAATAATTTCCCGAAGCGATCGTGATTGAAGAACTGAGAATGTATTCAAATAACAAATTGCTTATTTTATAACTCATTTTAAAATTCAATTTATTCCTCAAACGCGTTCAATTGACAGTTTTGTCTTATTTAGGAACTATATAATGTGCCGTATTGGTCGATTTTTTTTAATAAAGTCAGAATATATTTCAAAATATGTTGTCAAAATTGGCATTTGAGCCGAATTTCACTTCAGATGATTTTGATAAATCCAGCTCTTGTAGAAAAATGAAAGTAAAATTTTTCAAAATCTGTCAAATAAAGTTGTTAAACTGGTTTTATCTCTAATTATATTTTATTTTTTTTAATTTGATTATTGAAATGAGCACTGTTCGAAATCTGTGAGTACACATGCTATCCTCATAAAAATGGACACAGTTTATTACAGTAACCCATTTAATCATAATCTACAGTTTCGACAGTATTGCTATATCAGTTTTGACAGGGTTATCCAAAAAATATTTGATTGTCTTTAATTTGTTGGCGGTCTCATATGGGATTTCGTAAAAAAATATTCGCGGAAATCTACCACCTGTACTGTTTTGTTTATACACCTGGAGTTTCAGGATATTTTCTCATGTATTTTACCAGATATTTAAGAAAAAGTCAAAAATCGCTAGTTTGTCTCATTAATATGACTTTACTGTGTAAATTTAATTGTATGTGAGAAAATTATTTGTGTTTACTAAAAATTCCTACAGCTGCTCAGTGATCAAAGTGCAAGTGTTGTCTTTTAATAAAATCATACAGTAAACAAAAGTACTAAAACAACCACTGAAACCTCATTGCCATTACCAGTTATGTTCTTTTCTTGACATCTTCCTGAATAAGTGAAGATACCTTATAGTTGAGAATCATGACACTTCTTCATAAACATCTTAAATTGTAAAATGCAAATAGTAATACTATCTTTCTTCAAAATATGCATTATTATTTAGATTCCAACTGTCTCTAGTTTTGCATACATATATCATTTTAAATTGAGAAAAATATTAAATTTGAAATATGGTTCAGAGAATACGTAAAATGGAAATTTGTTGGAAGATAAATTTGAAATTGTTTCGCTAAAATGACAAACTGTGAACGTTTTTCTTTGTAATACTTAAGTAATTTATGTGTGCGTATTTTTTATTTTACTAATTGTATTATTGTTTCTTGTTACGATGTCAGAAATATTTGATAATACCTTTAGATTAAACTTATCTGCCATAACATCACTCAAAAAATAAATATGTAAATTTACACATTAAAACAGGTATATTGCTGATACAAAAACGATTCTTATGTTTGTGTAAAAAGATGTGTAAATTAACAAATACACGCCCTAGTTATGGAAATTCAAAATTAACATTTTCACTGCTTAACGCAATATGTGGCTTAAGTGTGTAAAATGTTATGAGATAAATCAGAAATATGTAGTTTTGCATGTAAGTTGCGCATGAGTACACATACATATACATCTGTGTAATAAAAAAATCCTTGTCGGCTTGGCTTATAGACGGAGGTAGATTTCGAAGAGTGCTCATTTCAGCAACAAAAAACAAAATATGATTAGAAATAAATCCAGTTTGACAATTTTCTTTGGCCACTTTTGAAAATTTTTTAATTTATTTTTATGTAAGAACTGGTTTTTATCAAAATCATCTTAAGCGAAATTTAGTTCAAATGCCCATTTTGACAACATATTTTGAAATATATTCTGACTTTATTATTAAAAAATCGGCCAATACGCAAATTATATAGTTCCTAACTAAGAAAAAACTGTCAGTTAAATGCTTTTGAGAGCAAAATCGAATTTAAAAATGAGTCATAAAATAACCAATTTGTTATTTGAAATCATCCTTAATTCTTAAATCATGATCGCTTTGGGAAATTTTGTGCGAAGTGCCTACTTTGACAGCTTTTTTAAAAAAATACATTTAGCCTTTATCAAAAAATCGACGAATTCTCACATTATATAGTTCTTAAATAATAAAAAACTGTCAATTGAATGCGTTTGAGAGCAAAATTGAATTTAAAAATGAGTCATAAAATAACCAATTTGTTATTTGAATACATCCTCAATTCTTTAATGATGATAGCTTTGGGAAATTTTGTGCGAAGTGCCCATTTTGGCAGCCTTTTTTGAAATATATTCTGCCTTTATCAAAGAACTGGCAAATCCATCACATTACATTGTTCCTATATAAGAGGACCTGTAAATTGGATGCGTTTGAGAACAAAAATGGATTTAAAAATGACTCAGAAAAAATGCAATTTGTTATACTTCCTCAATTTTTTCAATCACCATCACTTTGGGAAATTCTGTTCAAAATATTGTTTTTGGCAGTTTTTTTTGAAAAATATTCTGATTTTATCAAAAAACTGGCTAATACGTCACGTTATGCAGTTCCTAAATAGGAGGATCTGCCATTTTGATGCGTTTAAAATCAAAAGTGAATTTAAAACTGATTCAGAATATAAGCAGTTTGGATTTGAGGTTTTTTCTGCAACTCCTATTATTGTTTAATTTATTTTTGCTATAAGAATTGGTCCTATGAAAAACATGTAAATATAAAAGTCGTAGATATTATTGAGAAGATGTAAAATAAATTTAATTAGATTTGATTGCTTAAGAATTGAGTAAATTAAGGATTTTTTTTCCTTTTCCACCCCCCTTTTTCTTTTCGTTTTTAATTTTTTTCATCGGTAAGTGTTGTTCCTATCAAAAAATTGTAAATACAAAAGTTTTAGATAATTTTGAGAACATTTATAAAAAATTTACTTGGATTTAATATCTAATAAATTGACGAAGTTGTGATTTTTTTCTCCCAAAAACCCTGTTTTTTTCCCCCTTGAACCCATTTTTAATTTTATCAAAAATCTGTCATGCATAAACTTTTGGCCCATTTTTTAGAAGTAATATAAACTTTAAACGGATTCGATATCTGTTTTAATTTGGAAGCTATCACGTTTTTTCTGTTTTCACAAAAACCTTCCTAACTTCCACCCCCTTGGTCCGATTTTGCCCATTAACGAACTTAACCGAGATTTTATGCCCTTGATTTTATGTAAAAGTTTGAAGAAGATTTGAGCATAATTATTGAAGCTATCGTGTCTAGAAGAAAGTGATATACACCGATAGATAGATAGATATATAAACTTTTTTACTAATGGTAGTTTTGGGGTCTAGGGGTCGTGATCGGTGTAGATCTGCAAAAGATTTTCAGAAATTCCAACATGGGAGTGATCGCAATTGGTAGTATTTCATACGAAAACTACCTAAAAAAGCGATGGATTTTGTGTACATAGAAAATAATCTGTTAGTTTGGGATTTAAATTTTGAACCAAATACTTTTATGCAGACAAAACAACTTTGTATGAAAAACAAACATGTGTGCTTGGTGTGTTTGTTCTCTTTCCAGGAGATTTGTTTTTATACCACAAAATAGAGTAATCTTAACTTGCAAAAAACAAGATCGACAGGAATTATACTTGCTACCATGTTTCTGTTAACTTTTTTTTAAGCTTTAAAATACTATAGTCATAACTTATGAATAGAATTTGAATAAATGCACTGCACATTGTAGTCACAAATTTTGAAAGATGTCCATAGATAAAGAGGGGAAATTCATTATTTAATTCAATCTGCAGGAACCAAACAATACTTACTGGTCATGATCCTTGACTTTCTAAGCCATTAACTTGCGACTCAACAACTTAAAAAAAGCCAAGATTCCAAATATCGCTATTTATTGTGTTTTGTATGTATACGTATTTCTGAGTAATATGTTCTTATGTATATTTCTGAGTAGTATGTTCTTATGTATATTTCTGAGTAATATTATTACATAAAAACATGTGTGATATTCTACTGTTATGCTTGTGGCTGAGTAAAATTTGGGTACGTTCTTGTGTGTGATACTTTGTTCTTACGCATATAACTGTGCAATATTCTTACACGTCTTTCGGTGTGATATACAAAATAAACAAATATTTGTGTAATATACAAAATTTGTAAAGGACTTTATTGTTTAACTTTTTGAAGATATAAATTACACACAGGGACTGTCGCATTCTTTTAAGAAAAGAGAACACTTTTTATAATTTATATTATGTAACGATATGAGATATTAAAATTCGGTATTAAAACTCTCATTTTACCTTCTGATAAAGACTGTTGATTACAGTTGAAAGCACTCGAGGTTATTAACATCGGTTAGATTTGTTTGATGTTCTTTTGAGTTCTAAATACCCTATTATGTATATTTTAGCACGTTTTAAGTAAACTAAATATCAGAATTTTAATATCTCATATCTTTATTTAATAAAAAAGGAAAATATGACGTTCAATAATTATAGTTTAAAGTATATTTTAAACTATCATATTGTGTAGTTTGTGGCATATTTATTTTCAAATTTTTTCTCTGAAAAAATTTGGATGTATTCTCTGATATTTCATAAACACTACACTTTATGCAACATTGATAAGTAAAGAATAAAACAATGATAAAATTTCTGTAGCTATTTGTATATGCAATTCTTAGTGTTGCGATTTCTGACTCATGTAGACTCAAATACAATGCTAAAAGAACTACGGAACTTGATCAGTCAATCTCAGTTATGTCTTTTCTTTACAGTCATTGCGAATATGTGTAAAGAATCCCTCATAGTTGGGACACATGCCACTCCTTCAAAATTGCCTTCGTACACAAAACGCAGAAAGAAATTAAGTATTATTCCAAAACACATTATTCTTTAGATCTCAATTTTTTGTATTTTGCATGCATCATTTAAAATGATGAAAAAATATTAACATGAAATGTGCTCTGCAAGAAAGCCTAAATTAAAGTTTTTGGAAGTGAATGTAGTTTTTTTCCCCTCTAAAATGACTGATTGGGATTTTTATTTTATTTTATTTTATTTTTTATTTTATGTATTTATTTATTTATTTATTTATTTTGTTGTTTTTCTGAATTTTGTGACACATGAATGTTTAGGTTTGAGTTTATATGAAATGTGTTAAGAAAGGATTTAAGTAGTATTTTTAATGTTTAGGAATAGAAATTTAAAAGGTAAATATGGATTAAACAGAAAAAAAATTAAATTTTTAAACGTGTACAGTATAGAGCCAAAGGTGTCCGATCACTTGCGATTTCAGACGTTTTGTTAAATATCTAGAAAGATACATTCGAAATTATTCAAATATTATCGGTGTATAAACAAAATAGTACAGCTCATATGTTTTCGTGAAGATTTTTTCACGAAAATCCATTGGAGATCGTCAAAAAAATTGAAAAAGAACGAATATCTTTTGGATAACGCTGTGTAAACTAATGTAGCAAAAGCGTTCAAACTGTACATTATGATTCAGTGATTATTGTAATAAAATGTGTTTATTTTTATGACTATAACATGTATACTCGTAGAGAAATTAAGATTAAAAAAACAGTCCAAATGTTTTGCTTATAATTTGCAGAGTTCTTAATATAAAAAAATGCTCTTTTCAGAAAATATAAGAAACAGCATTCTACACGAAAATTCTGTAATCAAAATTAAAAAAATAGAGAAAATTGTGTAAAAAATGAGCAGGTGAATTTACTAAATAACGTTTCACTGTGTGTGGATGCAATCAAAATATAATAAATACATAATATATATTCAAAATATAATGTGCATAATGTAATAGCTAAATGTATAGAGCAACTTTTGCGAAAGTCTCAAAAACATAGTTTTGCTTATAATTTGCAGAGTTCTGAATATAAAAAAATGCTCTTTTCAGAAAATATAAGAAACAGCATTCTACACAAAAATTCTGTAATCAAAATTAAAAAAATAGAGAAAATTGTGTAAAAAATGAGCAGGTGAATTTACTAAATAACGTTTCACTGTGTATGGATGCAATCAAAATATAATAAATACATAATATATATTCAAAATATAATGTGCATAATGTAATAGCTAAATGTATAGAGCAAATTTTGCGAAAGTCTCAAAAACATAGTTTTGCTTATAATTTCCAGAGTTCTGAATATAAAAAAAATGCTCTTTTCAGAAAATATAAGAAACAGCATTCTACACAAAAATTCTGTAATCAAAATTAAAAAAATAGAGAAAATTGTGTAAAAAATGAGCAGGTGAATTTACTAAATAACGTTTCACTGTGTGTGGATGCAATCAAAGTATAATAAATACATAATATATATTCAAAATATAATGTGCATAATGTAATAGCTAAATGTATAGCGCAACTTTTGCGAAAGTCTCAAAAACATAGTTTTGCTTATAATTTGCAGAGTTCTGAATATAAAAAAATGCTCTTTTCAGAAAATATAAGAAACAGCATTCTACACAAAAATTCTGTAATCAAAATTAAAAAAATAGAGAAAATTGTGTAAAAAATGAGCAGGTGAATTTACTAAATAACGTTTCACTGTGTGTGGATGCAATCAAAATATAATAAATACATAATATGTATTCAAAATATAATGTGCATAATGTAATAGCTAAATGTATAGAGCAAATTTTGCGAAAGTCTCAAAAACATAATTGCTTGAAAATTCTTTAACTGATTGCTATAGATTAAGCTCGGAATCCGTTGTTCCCGAATGGAGGTAAAAATTGGAGGAGCTGTATCATAATATACGTGCTATTCTGTGTGTACTATATTGACACAAATAAATGGATATATGGATAAAGCCCCTCTCCTCCATGCTTCATTTTGGGAAAAACAGATTTTGAGCTTATTTTATCGATCGGCAATAATTTTCAGAATTTTCAAGGCACGTTTTTGAGACTCTGACAAAGGTTTCTATATACATTAACTAACATATTATGCACATTATATTTTTATTGTATTTGCGAATACTTAGTGAAACATTATTTAGTAAACCTGCTCATTTTTCATACAATTTTTATTTTTTTATTTTTTTATTTTTTTGATTACTGGATATTGTGTACAATGTTGTTTGTCATTTTTACTGGACAAATTACAAGAACAAACTTGTCAAAATTTGACACTATTTTTATGAAAACCTCAATTTGTCAATAAGTAGTCATGCTTCATTCATAAAAATTAACACAGTTTATTACAATAAGCCATGTAATCATAATCTACAGTTTGAACGCATTTGCAACATTAGTGTTGTTAGGGTTATCCAAAAGATATAGTGTATGCGTATATACCCTTTTTTTCTTTTTTTTAATGACAAGAGAAAATCTGGGAAAGTTTTTAATTAATTTTTCTATTAATTGAAAAATCAATTAAAAATTATTTGTGCATCCTTTGATGCTTGGTTTGTTAGTGTCTCATGTTGCATTGTAAGGTTCTGTGCTCATGAAGATGTTTCTATCTTGTGCTGCTGTTTGCGGTCTTCCTATGATATGAAGTGAGAAATTCTAAGTTGGGCATCGTCCTCGTAACTTAAATGGTAGGGTCCTTGAAACGCTGTTTCATGGGTTCCAGATTGGATAACCGAATTGGACAATTTTCACTCCGTTGGTTCTATGCTTTGTTAGCAATGCGAATGTTCCCCTATTAAATACACTGGTGAAATAAATTAAGAGAATTTACATATTTTACCAAATTGCATGAAAAAAACTGAACTGAAGGAAAATCCACTGCTTCTAGATAAAGATACAAATTGTATACGGAAAATAAGAAAGCATACACGTGTGTTAGGAGGAGCCAGCAGAAAAACAGGCTTTATAAACATGTGGAGGATAAGACGAATTGCGTTCCCTAGTACACATTGGCGAATTTCTGTGTGTTATCTTAATCAATCGGTTAAATTTACATTGGAACAATAAAAATGAGTAACCATCAACGTTTAGTTGATGAAATGAGTTGGTGAATTGTGTGGAAACTAGAGGTAGGCCAATCACAAGTCCAGATATGCAGAGAGCTAATTTAACGCCTAGAGTCGTGTGTAACCTATGGAAACAGTTCCAGAATACTGGATCCATCGAGAGAAAGCCTAGGCAAGGTCTTCTTTGAGCCACGACGGCCAGAGAAGATCGCCATTTGTCCATTTTAACGAGTAGTAATAGTGGGGCTAGAGCTTACAAACAGGAGAATCCGATTAGCATGGTGCACGCAGCATAGTGACTGGAGTATGAAACAATGGGCGACCGTTCTGTTTACCGACGAGTCCCGGTCTAGCCTAAACACCGATTCTCGCCATATTTTCATATGGAGAGAGCCGGGAACCCGCTACCTGTCCTCCAATATCCGTAAAATTAACAATTATGGTGTTGACGGTGTAATGGTCTGGGCAGGCAACATGTTGGATGGCCGCAGACCTCTCCAGTGCTTGACAGAGGCTCGGTGATTGGTATGAGATATAGGAATGAGGTCTTGGAGCCCTATGTTCGCCTTTTCCGGGGTACAGTGGATTCACGAGTTCATATTACAGGTCGATAATGCGAGGCCACATAGTGTTTTTCTGGTCGACGAATTTCTTGAGAGTGAGGATATTCGCCGGATGGATTGGCCAGCCATGTGTCAAGACTTCAACCTTAAAGAGTATGCCTGGGACGTTCTGGGTAGGGCAATTGCAACTCGCAATTTCCCCTCCAATTACCATCCAGGAACTGAAATCTGCGTTGCTGAATGAGTGGGACCAATTGCCACAGGCATTGATAAACTGCCTTATTTTCAGTATAATATCACGCTGTAATGTCTTTATAGTTGTACGAGAGGACCATACCCCTTATTAACCGATTTATTTTATGTATTCTGCAATCGCTGTTTCAGACCTCTAGACAAATAAAAAAAAAATAATAAGTGTTTCTCACGAACATATGCATCCATTATAACCGTTGAATGTTTATTTTGTTTGTATTATATCAACCTATGATCATACCAAATTTTATTAAAATCTGTAAAGTAGTTCTGATAGTTGTAGATCAAATATGAAAATTCTCTTAATTTCTAACACCAGTGTATGTGAGAAAGTTTTTAACTTACATTTTAAGTTTAAACTAGCTGTACCCGTCGAAATTCGACGGAAAAGAATATATATTAAATATGATATATATCAGTCTTATATACACAATAAGATATTGAGCGAAATAAACAATTGCCAGCTCTTAAAATAGGGATAACATAACTTTTCATGATAAAGATGCACAAACTTCAGAAAATAACAAAAAAAAAAAAAAAAAAAAAAAAAAAAAAAAAAATGAAAATCAACTTATGCATTATTATGTTGGACTTAACTTCAGCTACAAATCTTTTTTAAAACGGTTTCTATACCTTAAACGTTATTTAAATACCAAATTATTTAGTAAGTTAATATAATATCTCAAAAGACGAATTCAAAAATATCGTCATAGTTTATTTTCTGTACGTATCTGTGCGTAATGCATTCGTCGTTTTGCGAATGGCAACACTTTCCCATGCAATTCGGTTTTTCAATTTTCGCTACTGCAAATTTTATACTTCTACACGTTACACATTTTCAACTTTTACACCGTCGTTTAGAGAAAAAAATTTACTTTTAAATGCAATTTGTTTAAAAGCTGTATCACAATTTATTTTTGAAACATTAATTTTTTTGTCGTTTTAATACGAATTTTCTAATCGTGGCAACAAAAATATGCCATTTTCTCTTAAAATTAAAAAACAAAAAAGAAAAAAAGAAAATTAAAATATTATTTTACGAAAATCGTCTATTATCAAATCAGGTGAATTCCGGCTTTCTATTTCTTTTTTGTTAATCAATCAAATGTTTTTTAGTTTATTGCAAACTTACTTTCCAAACGATATATATAACTTTATCATAACTGATTTTTATTATATTTTATTAATTACATATGCGATCAAAGTTTAATTTTAATAATTTAGACAACTGAGTTTTATAGAAATAGTATTTTTTTATTTTTAGCTTAAAAGTATTTTTTTAGAGTTAGACTGATCAATATAAGATGCATTTTTTTACTGTAGCTAATTTTGTAGCTTTATTATAAATGAATGAAACAGTTCCTTCTTAAACATTTTCTATCGTCGAAATTCGACGGGTTCTACCTCGTAATTATAATATCAATAAAACATTTTAATTACAACAGAAACATGGAGTTACTTAACTGCATAACCAACCCACTCTACCTTTACAGCACTTGCAATAAATTAAATTTATTTATTGGTTTGTGGCCTCCATGAACTTGTTAAAATTAATTTTATTGTTATGGCAGCGAAAAGAAAAAAGAATATCTTTGTTATTAGAAAGAATAAAATTTTTGACTTTGTTGCTGATATGCAGAAAACATTTTATTTATGTTTATTTTATATAATAGCTTAATACAACGAAATGATTTAAATTAATTTTTTATAATATGTAAAATAGAAATATCGTAATGCCGGCATATCCCAGGTTTTATTCTTTTTTTTCTACTATGACATCATTTTTACCTTCAGAAACACTCATCTTTTCTGAAAAAAAAACGCGATTTATGCAGTTATTTAAAATTTTTTTAGTTTCATAAAATATATATTATAATTAAATAGAAATGAAGCATTTAATAGAAATATTTTCACTTGTGCATACCACGGACCTTTAAATAAATGGAAATTCAGTTTATTTAGATGCAGGAATAAAAGTTAGTGAATATGAAATCATCACTGACAGAGCTATGACAATATATATTATATTCATGAAACAAAATAATCTGGTTTCTGAATGAAGACATTTTCTCTATCGACAAAATTTCGCTAGATATTATATTTTATTAAAGTTTATTTTCTGTTATTTTATTTACAGTACTTAATAATATTACTCAGAAAATAATCTGTGTATTGTACCGTGATTAGTGAATATTTATGTACAATCATTTTATTAGGATTAAATTTTGCGAAAACTGTTATTTTTTTTCCCTTTGAAATGCGATTACACATTCAAAAATGAGATCAAGCTCCTGATTGATGGAAAGTAATAATGCAAAATAAATTTTTATTATAGTGAGAAAAGCTTAACATCTTGCCACTTTTTTGAAGAAATGTCACGAAAAAGGTTTTTAAAATTAAAAATAAAATATGAAAAGGAAAATAAATTAAAAGTGAGCCACAATCCCATCTACACATAAACATAAAAAAAATTAATAAAACATTCATTAAAAAATAACTATCAAAAACGGGCCAGTAGAAAGCTCAGGGCTGATGACTAAAAAAAACATCCAGGTTTTTTAAATATATAGACAATAAGCAGTGAAAATATTTTTTGTCTCTGTTAGTACTTTCCAACAAAAATTAAAAGTGCTCATGCATTCGGTTTGTTTGTCCGTCTGGCCGTTTGGTCGTCTGACCGCACTCTAACACGCGTAGATATACTCGGATTAACATGAAATTTTAGGACGTTATTGACGTTTACCCTAGCACAAACCCTATTAAGAATGAAGTTTCTACCATGATTAGTTATCTGAAGGAAAAATCAAAAATTTTCCCATTGCATTACGTCCTATGGGGAAAAATCGTTTCAAAGGAATTTTAAAGATATTGTCTGTCAAACATATTAAAATTTATATGCTTTTACGAGGTGCATTAAAATATGCATTCTATAAAATATAACTTGAAAATGTAGCTATTATTCATTTACAGGGCCACACAAAAGGATTCCATTTCATAATGGTAAAAGGGGGAATAGTGTGTGACATATTTTAAATATATTAAACTGTTTCATGTATAAAAAGATTGATGTATGTCAATGAGGCTTAGCATAATTTATACGATACCGCCTTCCCTAATACAAAGTACATAGCATTTACAGGGACACAAAACATTTCAAATAGTACATTCTTTCCGAAGTACTGTATATGTATCCGATGATAGCTGATGGATGGATGAAATGCATTTTAATTATGATGTTTCAGTTTCACCAAATTTATGCATATTATATGGTGTGTATAAATGCTATATTTAATATACAGAACTACCCAAAAGATCTCCCCAACGTTACTGAATATGAGCATAAATTATTAAAAGTTTATTCTTTAATAAATTATGCATTTGTACGCTGAACTGCATTAAATTTACTAAGAAATGTTTGCAGAATATAGATAAAATGATATACAGGGCCACGCAAAGAATTGGGTACATGGAGCCTATGAATGTTAATTTATGAGAAAGTGATTTCAGTTGTTTTAAGAGTGTTTTAATTTAAAATAAATTTTACCTTAATACTCATGTGTAATAAAGGTAGCAGGAAAACTACAAGGCTGAAAAAAGTATTCAAGTATGTTTCCATCTATTAGTATAAATTGCTGAAAGAGAAATTTCAAGCTACTAAGCATTTTTTGCTAAACTAAATTTTCCCATTATACAGTATTTATATTAGCTGACAGATCAAATACAGGGCTTTTCAATACTACTGGAATACATATTTGGCTATATTTAACTTTATATACTTATTTACTTAAGTAACGAAGTTTTGTTAAAGATTTCATGTAGCGTTGGAAAGTCCTTCATAATGTATGTTTAACGCATGGTTTTTCTTACTTGTTTAGTTCTATTCTTACTTTTTTCTGTCTTTACAAGAAGAAAGTATTGGATGAGTGAAAATTTTTGAATTGCTGTTTTCGACGGGTTTACACGTTTTAGGTGTCATGGATTTCAAAAAATTGTTTTCAAAAAATGTCTGCCTGTGAGTCTGTGGTTCTGTGACTGTCTGTATATATGTGACATAAATTTTGTGCAAGCTCTATCACAAGAACTAATGCACGGATTTTCATAGAATTTATATTGAGGTAGATCCTGATACAAATTTATGCTGATTAGTATTTTGTGTAACTCGCTCAATAGGTGGCACTGCTAAGCTGTATTTTTATGATTTGTGCATAGCTGCTTCTCAAGAACTAATGCAGCGATTTTAATAAACATTTATATTCGTGTAATTCCTGATATTAATGGGTCAATCCAATTCAAGTGGTCCAGCACTGGTCGCTCGACTATTTTTAAAAAATCTAAAATTTTTTGTACACAACCCTAACATGATGGAAGTTCAAAATGACCGTTATTTTAATTTTACTATTTTTCGTTTGTGCATGGCGGCCATTTTCGTTTCATTGTGTGCAGCAATTTTCTCAGATACTAGGATACACAAAGTTGTCAATATCTCGTCTTTTATTTTCCCAATTAAAAAGGGATTTGCAGCAATTTGTTCAGTATAAAATAGGCTAAATATACAGTGGAAGAAAATTTTTGAAAAATAAATTTTTACAGGTGAAATTTTAGCACAAAATTTAAGATTTTTCCCAAAATCTATCCGTTTGCAAGAGGAAATTTTTCATGCAAGGGAAACTGTCAACCTTACACAATTTTTTTTACAAATAGGTCAAAAGTTCGTATACTCATACGCCAAACCCCAGATCTGGGAGTTGATTTCTCTTTGCGAAAAAAATTCCGAAATTCGTCAAAAATTTCAAAAATCGCACTTTTTAGGCTTTTATATCTCTGGTGGGGCACGAGATAAAAATCTGAAATTCTGGCCTTTGATAGTATTTTGTAGTAGTGTTATGTACAAAAAATTTCAAGAAGGAGATTTGACTACAAGCTGAGATATGACATGGGCAATATGTGAAAACAATACTTCCAAACTATTGTAACCTACTATGTAATTGTTCATACCTCCAAAATTTTAAATTAATTATTTATGGTACAAAGTTAAATGTTAATTACAAATATCTTCTTGAAATGCTTCTGTGTGATTTAAACAATTCAGGATGTATGCTAAGCCAATACACTATTTGTCCCGATGAACAAACCTACTAGAAATGCTATTGCAACAATTTTACTCGGAACACATTTCAGGAAAAGTAAATTATAGACAATGGGTTGCAACTGATCGAGTTGACATGGCTTCAATTATTAAACCTAGAGAATTTCATTCAAGTTAACAAGGGGTGACAAGACTTGGGTGGCTTCAAATAAAATTTTGAGAAAGAACAGCCTTATGGACTGACAACAGTAACTGGTCGAACTCATAACATCTCTTGTAAATAGTGTTAAGCTCTTTGTTGAGCATATATAGTATCTTTGTAAATTAAATGTTTATTATTTAACTGTTTTCAACAAACGATAGTTTCTGTGTAAATATTGTAATAAAAGAAACTAATCTCATTTCTCCTAATGTACTCGTAATAGCATTTCTTAACATTTTTTAATCACCATATCTCAGCTTATAGTCAAATCTCCTTCTTGAAATTTTTTGTGCATAACACTACAACACAATACTATCAAACGCCAGAATTTCAGATTTTTATCTCGTACTCCACCAGATATATCAAAGCCTAAAAAGTGCGATATTTGAAATTTTCGACGAATTTCGGAATTTTTTTACCCAAAGAGAAATCAGCTCCCAGATCTGGGACTTGGTGTATGAGTACACGCATTTTTGACCTATTTATAGAAAAAAATTGTGTAAGGTTGACAGTCTTGTTGAACAATTACATAGTAGGTTATAATAGTTTAGCAGTATTGTCTTCACATATTGTCCATGTCATATCTCAGCTTGTAGTCAAATATCCTTCTTGAAATATTTTGTACATAACACTACTACATAATACTATCAAAGCCCAGAATTTCAGATTTTTATCTCGTGCCCCACCAGAGATATCAAAGCCTAAAAAGTGCGATTTTTGAAATTTTTGACGAATTTCGGAATTTTTTTCGCAAAGAGAAATTAACTCCTAGATCTGGGACTTGATGTATGAGTACACGCACTTTTGACCTATTTGTAGAAAAAATTGTGTAAGTGTGACAGTTTTCCTTGAATGAAAAATTTCCTCTTGAAAACGGAAACATTTTGGAAAAATCTTAAATTTTGTGCTGAAATTTCACCTGTAAAAATTTATTTTTCAAAATTTTTCTACAACCGTACATTTAGCCTATTTTATTCTGAACAAAATGCTGCAAATCCCATTTAAATTGGGAAAATAAAAGACGAGATATTTACAATTTTGTGTATCCTAGTATCTGAGAAAATCGCTGAACACGGTGAATCAAAGATGGCCGCCATGCACAAACAAAAAATAGTAAAATTAAAATAACGGTCATTATGAACTTCCGTCATGTTAGGGTTGTTGTATAAAAAATTTCAGATTTTTTTAAAATGGTCGAGCGACAATTTTTATATTTTCTGGACCACTTGAAATGGATTGACCCTAATTGATTAATTTTTGGTGGTAATCGTCCAACAGGTGACTTAGCTATACTGCATTTTTTACGATTTATGCAACTGCTGTATCTCAAAAGCTAATGCACGTATTTCCATTAAACTTCAAATTAGACCTTAATATGAAAGGATATTTTTTACATCGTGGAGTAAATCGCTTATTAGATGGCGCTGCTATGCTGCATTTTTCATGATTTCCACAACAGTTCTATATCAAGAATTAATGCACAGATTTTCATCAAACTTCAAAATCAGTTAATTATTGAAATGAACTGTTTATTTTTACGTTTTAATGTAAATACGCTTCTATGCTGAATTTTTTTCCAATTTCCGCAATAGCTCTATCTTTACACTGTTAAAAATTTGAATCGTTTGCTACATCATCACTCCACTGCTTCTATAGAATATTTCTATTTTGACCAATGAGAATGCTACATAATACAGCGAAGTATTCCTTTCCTATAGAGGCAGTGGAGTGATGATGCAGCAAAAGTTTCAAATTTTTAATAGCGTAGAAACTAATGTACCAATTATTATAAAACTTTAGATTCAGATATACCATAATAAACATTATTGCTGATTATGTTTGGGGTAAATCAAAAAATATGTAACGGTTTTATGTTTCTTTTCCCCCCGATATCTGCAATAGTCATATTTCAAGATCTAAAGCACTTCATTTCATACCTTTTTAATCCTCACGATGGTCATAGATCACAATGGTACCAAAATTGTCATTTAATTTTGGTACTGTGGCAGAGAATTTTCAAGTATTAACATGCATTCGATAAAAGAAAGTTTTGGGATTGCCACATTAGACTACCTTAATGTTGTAGGCATGAATATAACTAGAAATGTTGAAAGTATCGATATATTTATTAAAACTAATCTAAATTTGCATAATATTTTTCGTAAAATCTTACGTTTTTCACTGTAAAAATTATGCTTATAACATATAAGAAAAAACACGCCACATGTGAACAAGTAATTAATTTTGTGTTGTAAAAGAAAGTGGAAATTTGATGGAAAGAATAGCAAATTTGATCTTCTAAAATGACTAAGAGTTGGAATTGACGAAGGAATCGAAAAGGGTTTTTTTAATCAATTATATAACAGTAGTTAGGCACCAGATGTATTTCGGAAAAATGTGTAATCAATTGCACATTAAAACACTTTTTTAAATCTGCACTGTAAAAAAAAAAAAAAAAAAAAAAAAAAAAAAAAAAAAAAAAAAAAAAATTGCCAGTAGTTTTTGCCATAAAAATTGCAGTAAAATTACATGTAATAAAAAAATTACATCTAATTTTACTGCAATTTTTATGGCAAAAACTGCTGGCAACATTGATGCTAGCAGATTTTGCCGTAAATTGAAGATTTTTTTTTTTTTTACAGTGCAGATTAAAAAAAAAAGGTTTTAATGTAATATTCTTTTTGCTACCTTCGCTGATAATACTTAAGAAGACATGAGATTATACAAAATGTATTTGGAAAATAAAGTGATGTTCAAGTTTCGGAATTTAATTAAAGTCTTAAAGTTTGTGAAATCATTTGCAGTTTTAATAGAAAATAAAACCTTTTAAACTTATATTTTTTTCATTACGACGTTGAGGTTATTTATTAAAGCTCCTTTGTATTTAAATTGACTTTTTTAACGAAGTAAAATGAATCAAAAGTATGTAATAATTATCTAAAAAATATTTTTTGCATACCTTTTGGTTGGTTTTAGCTTATTTTCTATCATTATCACGTATGGATTTAAATGTAAATACTTGAAATAAATATTTAAAAAATGTAATGAAACTTACATGAGATTTTTTTTCTTTAATATTGATCTTATTCCTAAGACAATTGCGTTTATAGCATGTATGAATAATCCTTTCTAAATTTTAATTATTTATCTTGAATTGAAAAAAAACTTCATTTTGACATCCCAGTTATGATAGTTTGAATAGTCTTTCCAATAACGTAAAGAATTCCAGATATTTTCGATTCATGTCAATTCTTAAAAACAGTCTTAGTCATCAAAACGCAAATAGAAATAAAATATTTCTCGAAAACGTGCATTTTGTGTAACTTTTAATTTTCTCTATTTTACATGCATGTATCATTGGGGAAAAAATTTAAAAGAATTTTGAATGTCAGCAAATTTGAAAATTTATCAACGAAAATTCAAGTTAGTTTTTCTAAAACAAAAAATTAAGAATGAATTTTGAATTTGATATCTGGACAGTTATATATGGGATTATGCAAGATGTGTTTAGAAGTAAAAGAAATATTTAAGTTTCTGTATTATATTTTGAAAGTTGATTATAGATTTAAAAAAAAAGAAAAAAATGAAAAATGTATTTTTAAGTAATTAATTTTTTGTTATCACACTGGAAATACTTGAGAAAGCGATATGATACTTAAACTAACTTTCGTAAGTAAATTCAACAGTGTTCTATTTCTTGCTATTACAAATGTGCAAATTTAATGATAACTGTTGAAGTAGATGTTCATTTTATTAAAATTCATGAAAATTTTCATTACATTTCTTTTACTTGGAACTACTACTTGAGACTTTCTTTTCTACGCATGTGTCTGGAATAATTATATTAATTACCTTTTTAAATTTCAATTACTTTATTCTAAACGCGAATTTATTTTCGGAAATTAATTTCAAAATGCGAAATTAAAACAAAAATTAAATACCTTACTATTAATTTCACTTAATTTTTATATTAGGAATTATTGGTTCAAATTTCCGGTCTTTGTTAAGGATAAACTTGCTGAATGTAAAAAAAAAAAAAAAAAAAAGAAACAGATAGCAGTAAAACAGTGATAAAATTTTCGTATCTATTTCAATATTTATATCCAAATTCTGTCTTTATTTTCTAATAAAGAGTGAAGAACTTTGCTAAATAAATCAGTGGAACCTTATCATGCAATCCCAGTTATGTCCTTTCCTTAAGTTCATTCCAAATACATGCGAAAAATTCCTGATTGTTTCGAAGCATGACACACTTTCAAAATCGCATTAGTCAGCAAAATGCTTAAAGAAATAAAACATTTCTTCGAAAAATAAAGCATTATTCTGAATAATGTTTCCTTTTCTTTTTTATACATGTACCATTTAAAATAGTAAAGAAATATTAAACTTGAAATATGGTTTCAAAAGTGTTGTATAGTTGAAAACCTTTTCAATAAAATGTAAATTTGTTTTTCTATAATATCCAATGTTGAACTTTTATTTCGTAATATATATGGGTAATTATTTGTCAGATTATGCAAAACATGTTTAGAAATTTTTGTATTGTTTATGTTTATGAACAAGAACTTTAGAACAAGAAAGTTAATAAAGAATGAAATGAGCGAAAAAAATTTCTTTATATATGTATGTGTCTGTATGCATTACGATAGGGATATTGGTAAAAATTGTTTCATATTTAAATGAGATTTTATTTAGTATATTTCCTTAAAATGATTTTACAAGTATATACTAATGAAATGTAACTTTTTGTTTATTTATAAAAGTAATATTTTTTTCTGAAGATAATAGCATACTATATTGTATGTATTATAATATAATAAAACATAACATATAGAGGAAAACGTTACATGAATCAGAAATGACACACATTGGTATAATTACATTTCTCCTAATTAACATAGTTAAAAGGATTTTAAAACATAGAAATAAATGTTTAATTTAATATCAACTACTGTCAATTTTCAAAGAATAACAGATTTTTAATTTGTTGAAACGTTCCTCTCGTTCACCTCTTGTTATTTCTGCATTATATATTTAATAAAATATTAGTATCTCTGAAACAAAATACAATTTTGAAAATTTTTATTTAATTCTGTGCTTTTGTTTTTATTTTAGACATATTTGTAAGTATTCCTTGCTTGTTGACACAGATAAAGTGTATCACAGTTCTTATTCAGTATTGAAAGTTGAAATTTACAAAAAAGAAATAAAAAAAATATATTAATATCTTATACATAAACATGTAAATATATAGTTTACAAGTAACTTTTTTATCATAATCATAAATTGTTAACGCAGTGGTAAAATAACGACAGAAATGTAATCAGCCGTAAAGCATGGTGACGTCACTGCAACTTCGTTGTGAAGTCACTTTGTGACCATCGATTGTCGATGTGACGTCACGTGACGTGGATGTGAAGTCACAGTGACTAAAATGTGAAGTCGTTATGGCCGTTTTAGAGCTCTTTTGTGACGTTTCACAAAGTGGTCACAATGTGACAAATTTGTGAAAAATGTGCCATTTGTGACTAATTTGACATTAACATTGTGACGAAACTGTGACAAAAGCGACGATATTTAAATTGCCAGAAACATGTTTTTTAAAGTAAATAACATGTTTTGAAGGATATTTATAAATTTCTAAAGATTTTTAAGAAAGTCACATCTCAGTCACAATGTGACGTCACTGAGTGGTGGCATTTTGGCACAGAATTGATGTGACCAAAGTGGCTCACAGTGGCGTCACAGTGACGTCATTGTGACCATGCATGCTATTAGGGCATTCAATCGAAATTTGAACTGTATCAAGGCCTACGAAGGAAGAATTCCTAATAGTTTTCACAGACGGCACTCAATCAAAACGACCTTAGCCAACAAAATGTAAATAAATATACAATATATTCAGAAATATGTGTTATTTGTTAGCTTTCTATTTTCTCTAATTCTAAGCAAACATAATTTAAAATGGGGAAAAATTGTTAAACTTGAAAGATGGCGTAAAAGAAAGTGTAAAATGGAAAACCGTTGAATTAAAATGAAAATTTCTTCTTCTTAAATGACAATTGCAAAAGATTTTTTTTACCGTTATATTGCGTTATATTGAGTGTTTACATAAGATATTATGAAGAATGTGTTTGGGAACAATTATTGTTACAAGTTTTGAATTTAATTAAAATGGCAAAGTTCGTGATACCAATTTGAAGATTCAATGGAAAATAAAATGTTTTAATTTCATGTTTTGTTATGAAGCTGGTAATATTTGAAAAAAGCACTTGTCATTTAAATTAGCTGTTTTAACAAAGCAAAATGAACTCAATAATGGCTTATAAAGATCGAATATATCTTTTATTGCGTCTGTCCTTTTTTGTTTTATCTCTTTTTCTTGACATTATTGACGTAAGAATTTAAATGTAACTGCTGGAAATAGTTGCTAAATTTACGAAATGTAATGAATATTTATATTATACGGTACTGCTAGGTTATCCCGTCGACCAAAAAAATTATCGCCAAACTACAAGATTAAATGCCAATAATAGATGATCGTGAATGTCACATTCAATGACATTAAATACGATTCGTGTATTTAAAATGTCAGTAAGTGATTTTTATTTCGACTTTTTATTAATATTTTTATTAATATTCCTTTTAATTATTTGTTTTGTTCATTATTTAAAATAAAAATTATGTCAAAGTGTATAATTTGGCTATTATTTTGGCGATTTGTATAATTTGGCGAAATTGGTCGACGGGATAACAGAGTAATACTTATTGTACTAGCCGCCCTTGGTGATCAGTTTGGCCTCCCTTTAATGCATACTAAGCATTAAATCATATTGCTTTTATTCATAAATTATTTTAATTGCTCAGTTTTTTGCCAAATTAGAAGATTCTGCTAGAGCAATAAACACAGATGTCATATACGCACCACGTTGGCGCGATTGAAACAAAATGGCAATTATATGTTCCTCACATGGTAACCCAGCTATTGTTATATATTTATTAATAAACTGTTTCTTTACTTTTATTTTCTTTTTTAAAATGATATAAAATATTTCATTCTACAATTATTAACTAAACATTTTTTTATTTATTATCATTTCCTTTTTTAAATAACAGAAAATAGTTAAAAAATATGTATGTAACTGGTATTGAAAACAATGTTTTCGTTAAAATGGCACCAGAAAAAAATTGAGCCAATGTGGTGCGTATGTGAGATATCTGCGCAAAAAAAAAAAAAAAAAAAAAAAAAAAAAAAAAAAAAAATTACAAATAAACCCAGTTTAATAACTTTATTTGGCCGTTTATGAAAAATTTTTAATTTCATTTTTCTGCAAAAACTGGTTTTATCAGAATCATCTTAAGAAAAATTCAGCTCAAATGCCCATTTTGACAACATATTTTGAAATAAATTCTGAATTTAAATTTTCAAATCACGAAGACTTTGGGAAATTCTGTTCAAAATACCCTTTTTGGTAGCCTTTTTCGAAATATATTATGTCTTTATCAAAAAAACGATCAATGCATCACATTATATAGTTCCTAAATAAGAGGATCTGTAAATTGGATGCGTTTGAGAGCAAAAATGGATTTAAAAACGAGTCAGAAAAAAACGCAATTTCTTATTTGAACACTTTCTTAAATTTTCAGTCCCGATGACATTGGGAAATTCTGTTCAAAGTACCCTTTTTGGTAGCCTTTTTTGAAATATATTCTGTCTTTATCAGAAAATTGACCAATGCGTCACTTTAAACAGTTTCTAAATAAGAGGCTCTACCATTTTGGATGCGTTTAAAATCAAAAATGAATTTAAAAATGAGTCAGAATATAAGCAGTTTGGATTTGAGGTTTTTTTCTCCAACTCCTATTTTTGTTTAATTTCTTTTTGCTATACGAATTGGTCCTATGAAAAACTTGTCAATATAAAAGTTGTAGATATTTTTGAGAAGATGTAAAATAAATTTAATCGGATTTGATATCTTAAAAATTGACGGAGTTATGGATTTTTCTCTTTTTTCACCGCCCTTTTTCTTTTTGTTTTTAATTTTTTTCATCGGTAAAAGTTGGTCCTATCAAAAACTGGTAAATACAAAAGTTTTAGATAATTTTAAGAACATTTACAAAAAATTTAGTTGGACTTGATATCTTGAAAATTGACGAAGTTATAAATTTTTTTCTCTCAAAAACCCTGTTTTTTTCGCCCCTTGAGCCCACTTCTAAATTTATCAAAAATCTGTCATGCATATACTTTTGGCCCATTTTTAAGAAGTAATATGAACTTTAAACCGATTCGATATCTATTTTAATTAAGAAGTTATGGCGTTTTTTCGTTTTTCACAAAAACGCCCCCTATTCCGACCCCCTTGGTCCGATTTTGCCCATTAACGAACTTAGCCGAGATTTTATCCCCTTTGATTTTATGTACCAGTTTGGTGGAGATTGGTGAAGAATTATAGAAGTTATTGTGTCCATAAAAAAGTGATATATATATATATATATATATATATACAGGGTGATTCATAAAAGATGGGCAGAACTTTAAGGGGTTATAGTACACTTAAAGACAAATAATATTAAATAGGAGACTAAGGGTCCCAGACGTATTCCCAAGGAGATAGGGGGCATTAAAGTTTAGGGTCCGAAATTTCAAATGATTATAAAAAATGGAAAAATTGGTCGATTCGTTTGCGGTTTTTGCAAAAAATTTTCTTTATGCCAGTATTTTCTTGAAATAAAATTTTAATGTTCAATTTCAAAAAATGCCGATAGGGGGCGCTTTAGACTTTGGAGTAACAAACAACTATTTTTTAACGTTATTTTTTGTATTTCTTTAAATGATTTCGAAAGCTTAGACTTAAACTTAAATTTTGATCTAAAAATCTGAGTCCTAACGAGTAGTTAAGTAGCGTAAACTGAAATTTGAAATTTGAAACCCTTCTCCCCCCCAGAACAAAAATCAGTTATTCCCGATCTTTGTGTCGTAGATTAGGCTCTAACTACTGCCGCGTTTTGCTAAAATTATTCTTTATGTCAGTATTTTCTTGAAAATAAATTTTAAAGAAAAGTTTCAAAAAATTCCGATAGAGGACGCTTTAGACTTTGGAGTAACGAACAACTATTTTATACCGTTATTTTTTGTGTCTCATTAAATGCTTTCTAAAGCTTAGACTTAAACTTAAATTTTCAGCTCAAAATCTGAATCGCTGAGCGTGGTTCAGTAGCGAGGGGAGGGGGTTCAAATTTCAACTTCTGAACATAGTTCAGTTTGCACTACTTAACCATGCCCAACGAATCTGTGCTGTGATACGAGGCAAGAATACAACTTTCGTCAAGGACTGCATAGTCGGAATTCACTCATAAAGGCACTGGCACAGTTGGAAACGTCGCTCATGCAAACGTTAAAGCTCCATTCCTGACGCTAGTCACCGGGTGAAGAAGGAGACAGAAAGTATGCAAATGTCAAATGGGGAAGAAGAAGAACACGTATGCAAAATTTCGACACGATTCAGGCATAAAAACCACTGAACGGTGAGTCAAGTGTATGTCGCTGTAGTAATGAATCGGAAGATGGTGCCCTTCACGAATAAGGAAAAGGCTGAGATGCATTTAATTTACGGAGCGGCAGATGGAAATGGTGCAGAGGCACAACGAATGTACGGAGAGCGATTTCCCACCAGGCGGTTGCCTAACCGCAAAACTTTCGAGCGCTTGCACAGACAGTTGTGTGAGACGGGATCATTTCTCGCTTCCCGGTCGAATGCAGGTCGTGCAAAAAAGGACGCATCAGTAGTTGTTGCAGAAGCCATTCTGGATGTAGTAGCGGCGCAGCCAAGTACAAGTACACGAACAGTGGCTAGGCAGGTGGATACCTCACAGTCCATGACTTGGAGGGTACTGAAGGATGAACATTTGCTCCCGTTTCATGTGCAACGAGTCCAGAAACTGTCTCCAGGGGATTATCCAAATCGTATTGAATTCGCCCACTGGTTTCAGCAGCAGAACGCGCTAAATCCACATTTTGGACGAACTGTGCTTTTCACCGATGAATGTACCTTCACACGTGAAGGTACATTTAACACACACAATGCACATGTATGGGCGGATGTCAATCCACATGCTACGTATCCACATGCTCATCAGAGACGCTTTTCCATCAATGTTTGGGCAGGAATCCTCGGAGACCACCTAATCGGACCGTACCTTCTTCCTGAACGCCTAAACGGTAAAACATACCTCACATTTCTGCAACATGTGCTGCCAGACCTGTTAAACGTTGTTCCTCCACGCATCCGGCGGGTCATGTGGTTCCAGCACGATGGAGCGCCAGCCCATTACGTACGAGACGTCCGCAACTATCTGGACATCACATTTCCGAACAGATGGATTGGTCGAGGTGGTCCTGTTGCTTGGCCTGCTCGTTCGCCAGATCTTTCACCCCTCGATTTCTTTTTTTTTGGGGACAATTGAATTTTCTTATGTATGAGACACCCATTGAATCCCCCGAGGAACTGGTCGCCAGACTTTCCGCCGCTGTAGGGGAAGTGCTTGAAAAGCCTGATGTTTTCGCGAATGCTCGCCGTTCCATTCTTCGCCGTTGTTCTGCGTTCATAACCTCTGGGGGTCACAATTTTGAACATTTATTGTAATTACATGTTAATAAATATGCTTTGGTAACATAATCCTAATTTGTGTCTTTTTACCTCGTATCACAGCACACAATGTGTGGACATGGTAAACTGAACTGTGCTCAGGAGTAGAAATTTCAAACCCCTCTCCCCAGAAACTTAACCACGTCTAACGATTCAGATTTTGGGCTGAAAATTTAAGTCTAAGCTTTAGAAAGCATTTAATGAGACACAAAAAATAACGGTATAAAATAGTTGTTCGTTACTCCAAAGTCTAAAGCGCCCTCTATCGGAATTTTTTGAAAATTTTCTTTAAAATTTATTTTCAAGAAAATACTGACATAAAGAATAATTTTAGCAAAACGCGGCAGTAGTTAGAGCCTAATCTACGACACAAAGATCGGGAATAACTGATTTTTATTCTGGGGGGAGAAGGGTTTCAAATTTCAAATTTCAGTTTACGCTATTAACTACTCGTTAGGACTCAGATTTTTAGATCAAAATTTAAGTTTAAGTCTAAGCTTTCGAAATCATTTAAAGAAATACAAAAAATAACGTTAAAAATAGTTGTTTGTTACTCCAAAGTCTAAAGCGCCCCCTATCGGCATTTTTTGAAATTGAACTTTAAAATTTTATTTCAAGAAAATACAGGCATAAAGAAAATTTTTTGCAAAAACCGCAAACGAATCGACCAATTTTTCCATTTTTTATAATCATTTGAAATTTCGGACCCTAAACTTTAATGCCCCCTATCTCCTTGGGAATACGTCTGGGACCCTTAGTCTCCTATTTAATATTATTTGTCTTTAAGTATACTATAACCCCTTAAAGTTCTGCCCATCTTTTATGAATCACCCTGTATATAGATAGATAGATAGATAGATAGATAAACTGGTGCGATTGCAATAGGTAGTATTTCATACGAAATCTACCTAATAAATTAATCCTTTCACTCATTTCATTTATAATACATAATTTTAATTTGAAATTGAAACGTTTAAAATTCATGATTTTTATTTTTTTTAAAGCTAAAAGAATAGAAACAAAAAATAAAATAACAATTTTTGGATGTTGCATAATTAAAGCGAAAGAATAAAATGTATATAAACCCAATTTACCTGGCGTTGCCATTGAATTTTTAAGAAATAACATCGATTTTTGTGCCACATACGTTAGTGTAATACAGTAGAACCCCGCAAATTCGGACCCCGTTAATCCGGATCTCCAGATAATCCGGATCGGTTTCATCATTTTTTTTTTTCAATTTTTAGAAACGATTAGCTATTTTCATAACATTAACTTGTTTCATCATCGAATTCTGAATTTAAAAAAAAACTTTTCCTGAAATCTTTTTGGAAGAATTAAGCAAAGTAAACATTTTTACTGTCTGTAAATACTCATTTAGTTTAATATAGAGGTGATTCTCTGTAAGTATGTTTTATTTTATTTCATTTTTTCCTAAGTCTCCGGATAATCCGGATTTTCGATAATCCGGATTGGGTCTGGTCCCAATTAATCCGAATTATCGGGGTTCTACTGTACATATATAGATTTTTTTTCGTTAATATTTTTTTTTTTTTTTTTTTGCTAAGAGTAATTACGTTTACAGTATATGTAAAGACACATTTTAAATTTTAATTACTGATCTAACAAAATATTCGACATTTTTTTAACATGTGAAATGAAAGTTTTAGATTCACTTTATTTTAATGTTACGTACATGTTGCGACTTTTTTTAATGTTTTTTAAATGAACAATTAACGCATTTAAAAGCACAAACTTAAGGTTACTTTATGTAAAAGATAACTAAAACATACATAAAAAAATTCTGCTGGTGTTAGCAGATACTATTACTAGTTTATGTCTTTTATCAAAATCATAAAGAACCTATAATAGTATGGACAGAACTGTTTAAACGCAATTATCTGATTCCAGTTATTAACTTTTTTTTCTACTATTTTCGTTAATATGCTAAGAATTTCTGATACTTTAGACACAAGTGTCTAAGTAAGCAAAATGCAAATAGAAGTACAATATTTCTCGAAAATGTGTCATAATTCAGAAGCTTAAAATTTTCTTGATTTTGTAGGCATGTATCATTTGTTTAAATAGAAAAAGAACTTAAAATATGGTAAAGAGTGGGCGTAAAATTGAAAACTTTTAGAAGAATATGCAAATTAGTTCTTCTAAAACATACTAATAAAAATGTTCTTCTTTCTTTCATATCTGGATAAATATGATGAGATTACGTAAAATATGTTTAGAAGTATATGCATTATGAAAGTTTCTGAATGACCTTGATTACACAATATATATTTAGAAGTAAATGCTTTCAAAAAGTTTTTGCATGAAATTTTTAAAATATATTATACACTAATAAGAATACCTGTAAAAATACAGAAAAAAGCAAACTCTCTGTATATTTACGCTGGTTTTCGGTTAAATGCATTTGAAGAAATTCTCTGTCATCATACATGTTACGCAGATTTCCTTACATTACAACTAATACACTATAGGGATTTCCATGTCTTTATTTTTAACGTTGTTAAATTTTGTAATTCAAAATACATACTTGGACCCGCCGATTAGTTCAGTTAAATTATCAATTCACTTAACACAATAAAAAGATCTCTGCGGACTGTAATTCACTATAAACTTTAATTCACAACACATAAAATAATCGAGACCCGATATTTACACGACTCCTCGGATCAGCATTTCGAACACAACTCAGGTATTAAAAAAACACCTTTTTGTAGATGGCGCTTCTGGCGGCAACATACCGCCGCGCCTTGAATGTTGCAAACATTCAATACTATACAATTCAATATAACCTTTTCTTAGAATACATATACTAAATGAAATATTAACTTTACAAATACATTCACAAGAATGTAATACACAATAATACAAAACAAATTACTTAAGTAAATAAAATAAATGAAATTAAGTAGTCAGTGCGATATCATTAGAATTAACATGAGGCAAAACAACAATTTTGATTACTGGCCTTTTATAGGTGCCATATTTATCTTTTAAAGTAATAACTCTAGTTCTACCATCTTGTCCTGGATGGATTTTAATAATTCTCACTAAATGCCATTTTAAAAGACAATAATTATCAGGATCCTTTCTAACACTAAATCTCCTTCCTTTATTTCCACCCTGCCTTTATGCCATTTGGTCTATTTAGAAGTTTGTTTAAGTACTCTGATGACCACCTTTTCCAAACATTTTGAGTTAATGTTTGAACTAATTGCCATCTGCTCAACCTATTTACAGGAATTTCCGTATAATTCGGTTAAATCAGATAGTTTTGGCTTCAACTTAATTATCTAACAAAATGATTTGTACACCAAACGATCAGTGTTATCTCAAATTGCAAGAATTTTCGACCATTTGGGGTTGATAGGTCCAATAATTACAAGGGCCGAGGTATTCCTGCAAAATTGTGGTTGCTTAAAATAGACTGATGTGATTATCTCCCTATGAAAGACTATAAGGAATGGAATAACTTTTTGACTTCCTTAAAGACTATAAATATGATCAATATTCCTAGATGCATCCTTATTGAACAGTCGATTTGTGTAGAATTACACGGTTTTTCTGACGCATCAGAAATTGCGTATGGTGCGGTCATTTACGTAAAATCTACAAATTCTTATGGTGATTCGTCTGTTAAGCTACTCACCAGTAAATCTAGAGTAGCTCCTCTAAAGCATGTCACTATCCCGCGTTTGGACTTTCTGTGGCAGTCCTACTATCTAAGTTGATGAAATAAGTGTTAAGTGCTTTGAAAAATGAAATTTCTAAAACATATTTCTCGACAGATAGTACAATTGTACTTGCATAGTTAAAAAAAGAGTCAAGTGATATTAAAACCTTTGTTGCAATCAGGGTTTCGACAATACAAAGTTTAACATCAGTTGAACAATGGCATTACGTACCTTTCAAGCAAAATCCGGCAGACCTTATTTCTAGAGGAATAAATCCCATTAAATTACAACAATGTGAACTGTGGTGGTCGGGTCCTGCATTCCTACAACAACTTGAGATGATTGAGTGTCCTGACAACATTCCTGCTGAAACACATGAGTCATTTTTGAGTGAACTGAAATCGCCATCAGTAACACAAGTATGTGCTTTAGTGAACTCTGTTGAACCTTTAGATATTATTAATAACTGTTCTTCGTTCATTAAATTGCAAAGAGTCGTGGAATGGTGTAGGCGATTTATACTTAACTGCAGAAATCCTTTGTATCACACAACGGGAACATTATCAAGCAGTGAACTATCTCAGTCCTTATTGTGCATTATAAAGAACATCAAAAGGACTTCATTCGTTAAGAAATTCACTGTTTAGAGAAAAGTACTGCTATCCCTAAAATTAGTAGACTGAAAAACTTAAGCCCATTTTTAGATGCCAATGGTATCATCCGTGTTGGAGGCAGACTTAAAAACAGTAATTTGTCCGAGTATCAAAAACATCCCATAATTATCCCTCCTAATCATAATTTTACTTTTACTGCTATTAATTATTTTTATGTTTTATATTTTCATGCAGGTGCGGAAACCACACTATCTCTTATCATAAATCAATTTTGGATTTTATCTGGCAGAAATATTGTGAGAAAAATTATTTTTAATTTTATGAATTGTAAGAAAATTAATTCAAACATTTCACAGCAACAGATGGCTGATTTGCCAGCAGCAAGAGTGACAATATCCAGAGCATTTATGTGCACTGGAATAGATTATTGTAGTCCTTTTGAGGTAAAAAATTCAACAGGTAGGAGTAAACAGGTAAGAAGAAAGTTTTTATTTGTATTTTTGTATGCTTTACTACTAAAACCTTACATGTTGAAATTGTTAATGATTTAACAAGTGTAGCATTTTTAACAGCACTTAAATTTTTTATTGCAAGACGAGGAAAACCAGCTAATATTTTCAGTGATAATGGCCGAAATTTTGTTGGTGCAAATAAAGAATTAAGAGCTATTCTTTAAGTCTGCCGGATTTTGCTTGGAAAGTACGTAATGCCATTGTTCAACTGATTTTAAACTTTGTACTGTCGAAACCCTGATTGCAACAAAGGTTTTAAGATCACTTGACTCTTTTTTTTTTTTAACTATGCAAGTACAATTGTACTATCTGTCGATAAATATGTTTTAGAAACCTCAATTTTCAAAGCACTTAACACTTTTTTCATAAACTTAGAGAGCAGGACTGCCGCAGAAAGTCCAAACGCGGGATAGTGACATGCTTTAGAGGAGCTACTCTAGATTTACTGGTGAGTAGCTTAACAGAAGAATCACCATAAGAATTTGTAGATTTTACGTAAATGACCGAACCATACGCAATTTTTGATGCGTCAGAAAAACCGCGCAATCCTACACAAATCGACTGTTCAATAAGGATGCATCTAGGAATATTGATCATATTTACAGTTTTTAAGGAAGTAAGAAAGTTATTCCATTCCTTATTTTCTTTCATGGGGAGATAATCACATCAGTCTATTTTAACTGAACAGTCTATTTTAACACAACTTTTGCAGAAATACCTTGGCTCTTGTAATTATTGGACCTATCACCCCAAAGGGTCGAAAATACTTGCAATTTGAGATGACATTGATCGTTTGGTGTACAATTCATTTTGTTCGATAATTAAGCTGAAGTCAAAACTATCTCATTTATGTCTCCACAGTAACCCCAAAGTTTTCGTCTTATTAGAAAAAGAATACTCGAATTTTGCACAATCACATAGAAGAGAGACATTATTCACGGCCCATTCATGAAGATTCATGCCGTTTCTATTTAACAAGGATATCAACTGTTGTTGAATTTCTTTAGCTGTATCAAGATCATCAGCCCCTGTTAATATGTCATCCATATATGCATCTTGCAACAACACATTTGCAGCTAAACGAAACTCATTTCCTTCATCCTTTGCTAATTGCATCAAAGTTCTGGTAGCTAAAAAATGAGCACTAATCGTGCCGTAAGTCACTGTGCATAACCTATACACTTTTACTGGCTCATTGAAATCAGATTTAAATAGAAATCGTAATAAGTCTCTTTGACTCCCGGATGTATTAGTATCATACGATACATTTTTTTAATGTCTGCAACAAAAACGAATTGGTGCTTTTAGAATCGCAACATTATAGAAAATAACTCATCTTGGATTGTTCCTCCGTTATACTGTAAACCATCTAAGGATTTTGCTGAAGATGTTTGTGAAGTCGCGTTGAAAACTACGCGTAATGGTGTGCTACTTGACTCTGCTCGAAATACACAATGATGGGGTATGTAATAAGTAATTTCCGGCTCTTCAGATTCTACTACTTCCTCCATATGACCCATGCTCAAATATTCTGCCATAAATGCTTTATAAAGATCATTAAATTTAGGTTCTCTACACTCTCAGAAATAAAACTCTCATTTTTGACGATTCAGAAATCCTTGAGCCTTATTTCGTCGTTTTTGACGATCATTTCCTATCAAAATCACGTGACTTTTAACGAAACGTGAACTCTCAAATATTTGACGAAAGTGCTTCCTTAATCATGGCCAGACTTGATGAATTTTAAGGAAACTGTTGCGGTAGCTGTTTATAGAAGGACCCGATATTGTACCTCCCCAAATCTTGCGATTTTTGCAAGGATATATTTCTTGTTTAAAATAGTACTTTTTAGCGTTTTTCAGAAAATAATGAAATGTAAGCAATTACTCTTGCTACATTAGTTTTTTTGGGGGGGGATGTTTATTACTATTTTTATTTATTTATTTGTAAGTTGTATTTCGTTTTGATTTCATTCGAAAAAAAATTTACTTCGTTCTACAAAACCGTTCAAAAAGTAAATTTGATCAATAAAATTTCAAAATTCTAAGATCTATTTTACATCCAATATCTACTTTTTTCCCTCAAATTAAAAATATATACATTTTTTTCTCTCTCCCCTCTATAAACACTAAATTGTTAAAATCTTATCCACCTACTTAAAGTGTCGCTTAAGTAAGTAAAATCTCTCGTAGTAGTAAAATCTCTCCCAATAAGCACTTTATAATTCGTTATTTTTGAGCAACAAACTAACCAGCTCAAATTTTAATCATTCCTTAAGCAAATAAATTTCCCCTAGATGTTATTTAATTAAGCCATATTATAATTATTCATTAACCATTAGAAAATCAAAATAATAAATTCGTCTTATTTAAAACATGCAAGAATTATAACAGCATCGATAAAAGTACCATCTCAATTATAAAAATTTAAACACGCACTATAATCTACTATATGCCTTTATAATCATGCTTGTCTGAGTAATCTGTGGCTTGAACGTAGGGCGTCGGACTGCCACACTGTACGTTATGAGTTCGAACCCCACGTGTGACAGGTCTTTTTTGCTTCTGTCATTGAATACAGGAGCTTCTAAAAAATTCGATAGATGGCAGCACTAGTCCCTTTTTGACGATTTGGTATCGTCAAATGAGTGAGGAAAGTGATTTCGTCAATTTGACGAAATATTTGTTCGGAGCATTTCCCAGGAAACGGTTTCGTCAAAAAGGAGGAGAATTTCGTGAAATCTGAGTATTCATTTCTGAGTGTGTAACTAAGCGATACCATAATGAATTTAAAATTTTCATGGCTTTTTGTTTTGATTCGCCAAGACAAGACGGATTTTCCTTTAGTGGCATTTTCACCACATATTGTCCATTTTATGTTCTAGAATAATTTTTCAGAAAGTGCTCATCACAAATGTTTGACTCTTTAGTTTTAGAAATCTCAGACTCTCTCTCTATGTTTTCTAATTACCAAAACTCTTTAATTACCCTTTCTAACTCTAAATTATCTGTTACCAACCCACAAGGAATATTACTTTCTCTCCTAGACGGAAGGCTTTCACTAACAATATAACCGAAAACACTGTTATGTAACACAATTTTAGTATTTTATGTTCGTGGATAGATTTGACCTGGTCTTAAAAATTCATAGAAATTTTTTGCACCTAAAAGCAAATGAATTGGGCTTGGGACATTAAATTTCCATCAGCTAATTTGATGTTATTTAACAATGGAATAGAAGTCTCAAGCGGTCTAGATGGCGTACATTCTGTAATTTTCGGAACGACCAAAAAATCTAATTTCAAATTAAAATCCTTATCTCTATTTGAAATAGTTGTGTTAACCCTAGATCTAACATTCAGCGATAAATTATTTATGCCTGAAATAGAAATGTTAGTCTTTTCTCTTTTTAATTTAAGTTTATCTATTAATCCTTTACTCATAAAATTAGAATTTGTACCTACATCTAATGAACCTCGTACTCCATGAAAATTACCAAATTCATCCTTTTCTGAAAAAACAAATGTGCTGAGTAACACTGTTTTTAACTCATTAGCCAATTTACATGTCGTTGAAAATAAATTGCTATGATTATTAGCTTGGAAAGGCTGGAATACTGGATCCCCTGGAAATTAGATTTATTACTACCATTGTTTATATGACTCATTTCCTCTGAAATTACTTCTTGATTGTCAACTTTATTTTTTGTTCTCGAGGGAAATAGAGAGTGACATTATGTCTTTTCCGACAAATTATACAAGAGAATTTAGATTTAAAATCAACTACCTTACGGTTCAGAAGACATTTAAAACAAAGATTTTTTTCCTTTACTAGCTCAACTCTATGACTCACAGACATATTTTTATGAACAGGACATTTATGTAAAAGATGACTTTTATTGCATGACAAAATACACTTAGAATTTTTAACATCCGTACGAAAAACTTTAGAAACTATTTTGGAAAATATTTTTTATTATTCGATCTAAAAAACACAGCATCAACTACGGGTTTCCCGTTTGATGTATAATATAAATCTATCTCTCGCGATAACCCAATTGGTCGAAACCAAGAATCCCCTTGTCTAACATTTATAAAACACATAACATCCTTATCAAGAGTCTGACAAATTTTATCAGAAATCACTAACTGTTTTAAAGTTTCAAAATCTGTCACATTTCTCAATTTTAAATAATAATCCCAACTCGTTGTTAATCGAGATGCAAATTGTACGTATGTTTCATTAGGTTGACGTTATGCTTTCTTAAAATGTTCTAAGCAAGTTTGCGGAGTCGGTTCAAACTTTTTAAGTACTATAGCTTTTATTTTAGTATAATCCTCTAATTCCCCATCTTTAATGTATGTAATAACATTTGTTGCCCTTTCTCTTAACAGATTTAGATGAATTTCTGATTTATACTTTTCTGAGACATTTTTCGAAATAAAAGCCCTTTCAAATGACGAAAAGAAATAACCCCAACCTTCCGGTCGGGTCGGAAATTTAATTGTAAGTGTTCTTATACTTTTAATGAGAGAGTCTAAAGATTCTATACTTTCGATTTTCTCGAAATTATTCGCGTTTTTACTTTTTTTCTCTGCTTGGGCCTTAGCCAATTCTAACTCTAATTTAGTACGTTCTAAACGTAATTTCTCAATTTCTAAAATTTTTGTTTTATTATTTTTCCTTTCCTCTATAATATTTTTTGCCATATCTTCAACCAGTTTAATATTTGCCTTATACTTATCATTTTCTTTAATTAAATTCATTAAATCATAATTAGTTAATTTTGAATCGGAAATATCAATTCCAATCGAAAATATCAATATAATCCAAATAACTAGATTATGGCAGATTTTTTTTGTTTATTTTTTCCCTTTATTCTTCTCAAATAACATTCAAATCGTTCTTTTCATTTTTTTTCACGCTGATTACGCAACTTCAACTCTAGAAATAATCTAATTCTTGTTTTGAAGGCACGACAGCGAACAGCTGCATATTATTTCAAAAAACATTTTACTCTCTCAATTTCACAAGATTGCAGTAATACCAATTATTTGATTAAAAACAAATAAACCAACATTTTATATTTTTACTCGTAAAATCGAAACTCGAATGTTGAAAGAATGAAATATTGATACGCACTTTACTGCTTTCTCCGGTTCGATGGGGGAACCAAAAAAATATGGATCCACCGTTAGCTCAGTTAATTAATCAATTTACTTCACACAATAAAAAGATCTCTGCGGACTGTAATTCACTATAAACTTTAATTCACAACACATAAAATAATCGAGAGCCGATATTTACACTACTCCTCGGATCGCCCTCCATTCCGAACACAACTCAGGTATTAAAAGAACAATTTTTTGTAGATGGCGCTTCTGGCGGAAACAATACATTTAAAGTTCTTTTGCAATTTTATTTGAAATATAAAAATAGAAAATTTATATTAAAGACTGTTTTTTTTTTTAAACTTAGAATAATTTAGAAAAGAGAAAAAACAGCTCATCAGATTTAGTGGTGATTTTCCTCCGCTGCATGATAATGTACATATTTTGTACTTAGTAACAATCACTCTAACAGTTCAGGCAGTTTTCCACTGCTGAGAAGTCACGGGTTCAAATCTCAGGATATCTAGAAACAAATTGTGTTAAAATTTAATGATACAACAGTTTAAATTTACTCGGAAAATTCAAGTACATGAATTTCTTGAGAACTCAAGTTTGAGTACTTGAAGTTCACTGAGAATTGAGTGATTCGATAATTAAAAAAAAAAAAAAAATTAAATTATTATCATTAAATTAAATTTGCACAGTCTTGTGTATTTTTAACAATGTTAATTTACAGAGTTTATTATAAATTTACCGAATAACGTGTCAGTTTTAAAACAGAATTTTGGTTTTTCTAATCTCTGCAATTATACATAAGACATCAGGCAATGGATTCCCCATAGATTCTTCGTAATTTCACAGAAATATTTTAACAGTGTAAATTTAACCTTTTATCTACCGAATTATCAATTCATGAAAAATTTACATTCTAAGGCATTTTAAGTAAATTGTTTAAACTAAATTAAAATATATACATAATCATTTAATAAATTTTTTAAGGGTTTTAGAAGGATTGAAGATTTTATAGGAATAATTAAATTTGAATTTACAGGGATTATGTGCAACATTTGTAACCCCACTCCAATCTTTTATTTTAAATTGTTATCTTAGTATTTTTAATAATTATAAAATGTACAAATATAATGTTCTTACATTATAAATATAGAAATATTTCCGAATCGAAAAATCAACCCCCCCCCATTCTCAGCGCCAAGAAAGCTGAAAAGATACAAAGGCAAAAGAAATAATCCATTTTAAACATATTTTTGTTTTTTATAACCAGTAATGCTTTTGGAACAAAATAATGTATCTATAACCCATTCAAAATAGTATTACAACTAATTGACGTATTAAAAGAATTTTATAATAAGTAATTTTAAAGGTTCTTAAAAGTACCGTTGGTAGATAAAGGGTTAAAAGAAAAGATAAAAAAGGAAAAAATTATTTTTACGAAATTATACGAGGCAGGGAATATTTGAGAAGCTATTTAAATTATCTTTAAAACCTAAATTAAATAATGAAAGAAAACATTTTTTACTTGTCTATTGCTTAGTTCTAATTCTTGTCATTACGAATGCAGAAATTTTATGATAACTACTCCAAATAGAAATTAGTTTTATTAAATTCAAGGAAAATTTATATTAGAATTTTTTCTTGGAATCTAATCATGCGTATAGAATAATTATGCTGATAGCATATTTGGATTAACTTTTCAAATTTTACTTATTTATCCGAAAGCGAAAACACAATATTTAAAAAATTAAACACATTATTATTAATCCTCTTTTAAGTTAGGGAAGTTTGGCTGCATTCCATAATCTTTTGATAAGAATAAGATTATTTAATATAAAAAATAGATAGTAAAACAATGATAAAATTTCTGTAGCTACTTATAGATCCATGTCCAAATCTTTGCAGTTTTGTTCATCTAAAGAGTTTGCAACAATGTTAAATAAACAACAAAAACTTGATCATCCGATTCCAGTTATGTACTTTCTTTGCGGTCATTCCGAATACGTGTGAAGAATTTCAGTTAGTTTCGACACTTGACGCTCCTTCAAAATTGCATTAGTCAGCAAAATGCACATGGAAATGCAATGTGTCAGAAAAATGTATGTTGTTCTTCAGCATTCCGTTACTTCTCTCTTTTATTCTTTTTTCATGCATTAAAGTTAAAATGTTGTCGCAAAGAAAGTGCAAAATGAAAAATGTTTGAAGAAAATTAACTTTTTTTTCTTTTAAAATAACCAATTTGGTACTTTTTTACACTGTTATATATGAGTGATTAGGCGACTATGTGAAACGTGTGTTGAAATATTTGTACAATTAATGCTTATAGATAATTCCTTTAAAGTTATTTAGACTTTCAAAAGAGAGAAAAATATTAAGTTTTCACTGGTCTCCAAAAGATAAAATACATTTATTTTCTTTTTTGCGTCTAATTCTCAAATTAACACCATAAAAAATCTGTAAAGTTACTAAAATGTTTCTAGGAAACTGAAACTCTTGTAACATTTTATGTGATTGCAACCACAAAAATTTATGTAACAGATATTGATTTGTAATGTAAATCAAAAAATCAGTAAGTTTACTGAGAATTTTTTAGGAAACTGCAATGTAGAACTTTTCATGAACTTCATTTGTAACTGAAGTCCGGATTATAGATAAAATTTTAGTAAGATTACTGATATTTAAACAAAAAATTTGAAAAGAGTATATATTCTACGCAATTATTCATTAAATGCGACATAGACAATAAAATAAAAGAAAATCGAACAATAAAATTATAATAAAATTTTGTGTTGTTGCTAGAATATCATATTACAAGTGTTGTTTCTTTTTATGAAAATAGTCAAAAGTTTTATCATAAACAGTCAACAATGCTGTAAACAGAACCCTTGAAAAGTGATCATCTGACAATAGTTATGACTTTTTAAGAGTCTTTTCGTTAACGTGTGAAAAATTGCTGATAGTTTCGACAATGACTACTCTTTCAAAACAGTCTTAGGCAGCAAAATGCAAATAACAATAATACATTTATCAAAACTGCATCATTATTCGACAGCTTTTAATTTTCTCTAATTTTATGCATGATGTATGTTTTGGAGAAAAAACTTAAAATATATCCTCAAAGAAAAGGCAAAATTGAAAACTTTTAGAAGAAAATGCAAATTACTTCTTCTAAAATAAAAAAAAAATATATATATATAAAAAGGTTTTCTTTCTTTCAAATCTGGATATGTATACATGGGATTATGCAAGATATGATGAAAAGTAATTGCGAAGATGAAATTTCTGTATTAAACTTTGAAAGTTGATTGTAGATTCAAAAGAAAAGAAAATATATCTTTTTAAGTAATTAATCTTTTTGTTACGACACTGGAAATACTTGACAAAGCCATACGATGTTTAAACTAATTTTCATAAATAAATCCAACAGCAAAAAATTAAGATAGAAGATATTTTTTATATGTTTGTTGCTTAGTTCAAGTTCTTGCTATTAGGAATGTGCAAATTTAATCATGTCTGTTGGATGTAGATTTTCATTTTATTAAAACTAATGAAAATTTACATTACATTTCTTTTTTATGGAATATAAGGTTGTGCCTAGAATAGTTATGCATATAGCGTATTAGTTTTAACTTTTTTAATTTCAAGCACTTAATCGAAAATTAAATCAAATGTAAAACATTTTGAAAACATTTTTCTATTATAATTATTTTATTGTCATGCAAGGAAAGCTTAATTGCATTCTCTGGTGCTTTACAAGTAAGCATAAGGTTACATAATGTAAAGAAAATAAATAGGTGGTTGAACAATGTTAAAATGTCTGTAGCTTTTTTTCAATTCATATGCAACTCTTGTCATTTTTTCATATAAAGAGTCAACAACTGTGCTAAATAAACTACTGGTACGTGATCATCTAATCCCAGTTATGTCCTTTCTTTAAGGTTCTTCTGAATACGTGCAATGAATTCATAATAGTTTCGACAAATGAAAATCCTTCAAAATGGCCTTAGTCAGTAGGGTGGTGCGAAAAAACAAAAGTTTTTATTTCCGAATCGCTATAGTGCGGAAAAGTTGCGATTGGTAAATACAAGAAAAACTAAAAAAATTTTTTTTGAAATCGGACATTATCTTCCGATCGAGCAAAACACCTAAAAATTCAAAAAAATTGAAAATTTTCGATTTTTTCAGAAAATTTTAAAAAATATTACATATACATATATTTTATCACTATAGTGAAAAGTATTTACATATTGTACTATTTAATAATAATAAAAAAATAAATTGCGTTTAGAGAATATCTTCCGATCGCGCAAGCTCATTAAAAATCGGGAAAAATTCAATTTTCAGTGATTTTTGATGCATTAAAAAAATAATTAAATAAGTTCAATTTGCGGTCTCATGTTAAAATTTAAATGTAAATTAATACTATTGTGCATATTATGCTATTTTTGAACAACCGAGATCTTACCACGACGAGATCGCTGCAGGTTGAAAAGGTTTAATAGTTCGCGCAACTCCTGTTAGCCACGTTGGAAAACAGCGTTGAAGTCGCCCTATGTGTCCACATCCTTTTCTCTCCGCAACCTCGTCCACTTGCACAGTGCGCCATTTCGTATCAGAGAGCCCGTGAACGAATTTCGTTTGTTAATTGGATGTATTGTGTTATTAAAAATACATTAACATGTGACAGGGACACGGATCTGGATACGTCGTTGACAAAGAAAATTACTAGACAATCTTTTCATTTTCTTATATTCGGTCATCCAAGAGGTTTTCTGCCAAATATTCTTCCAACACAGGAAGATGTTCTTCAATGCTACCTTGAGAAGAGGTCTCTATTAGCAAGTAAATTCAACATCTTAAAGTGAGTTTCTCATTTGTCAGCAATACAATGGCACAAAAAATAAAATATATTTATTAGAAGGCGTCAATCCCAAAAGTGTTTGATTGTAGAATCATTTAGCTAATTAATGCCTACTACGATAATATTCTGAACTAACGAAATCTTATATTCGAGACAAGGAGTAGCCAAACCTTATAAAAAAGTTTGATGAATTTAAAAAACAAGAAACTCAACTGTGTGATATTTCAGCCTGCAAACGTGTAATGAATTTATATTGCTCCTGTAAAAAGTCACCAGATCTGAGGGAGTGTCTAATTGAGACTAATTGTACATCTCAAAAACACAACAAAACTCCAGTCATTGAGCATAGAATTATCTACCTCCAGAGAAAGGAGGGAACGGGAAAAATTGGTACTAAAGTTAAAAAAAAAAAAAAAAAAAAAAAAAAAAAAAAAAAAAAATTGAGTACAAGACTTGGAAGACGAAACTATATATTGAAAAGGGAACCTTCCAAATTTGTTGAAGCGAAAATAAAAGACCTTGAGCATTTAGATGAAATACATGAGAATTTTAATGCTAATGTAGGTATATGTAAAATATCATTACCATGAGGGATACAGCCTATCAAATTTAAGAAGAAGAAATTACCATGGCAAATGAAAGTGGAGTTACAATCTACATCTTTACATTGCGATCGCAATGGTGTATCTGACAGTGCAGGTGCTGCTAAAGCGTTGAGTATTCCTCTAATAACAGGATAATAACAGAGAAGATATTCCTCTAATAACTAAAACAGATGCTTTTCAAGTTATTGACCTATACAAAATTAGAAGTAAACAAACAGAAAGAAAAAAATTACGGCAAAGTCAAGTGGAATCAGAAGAACCACATGACATACATTTTGATGAGAAAAAATGCGATTATTTAGTTATCCTCCTCAGTCCTGAGATAAATATCACGACAGACAACATACACTGTTTAAAATTACTATAAACCATCTTCAAACATGTATCATTCTACATATCAATGCGTGTTATATGGACGCATTTATTGAAAATATCTAGAAGTATTTTTAACGATTTTAGAAGTATTTAAATTCTTTTAAAGGATTTTCTTTAGTTTCTCGTACAGGCGCTATATTCGTGAAGAATATTTGACAAAAAATCTCTCGGGTATGACAAAATATAGGACAATGAAAAGATTGTCTAGTAATTTTCTTTGTGAACGACGTTTGCAGATCCGTGTACCTGTGACATGTTAATGTATTTTAAATAACACAATACATCTAATTTACAAACGAAATTCGTTCACGGGCTCACTGATACGAAATGGCGCACTGTGCAAGTGGACGAGGTTGCGGAGAGAAAAGGATGTGGACACATAGGGCGACTTCAACGCTGTTTCACAACATGACTAATAGGAGTTGCGCGAACTACTAAACCTTTTCACCCTGCAGCGATCTCGTCGTGGTAAGATCTCGGTTGTTCAAAAATAGCATAACATGCACAATAGTTTTAATTTACATTTAAATTTTAACATGAGACCGCAAATTGAACTTATTTAATTATTTTCTTAATGCATCAAAAATCACTGAAAATTGAATTTTTCCCGATTTTTAATGAGCTTGCGCGATCGGAAGATATTCTCTAAACGCAATTTATTTTTTTATTATTATTAAATAGTACAATATGTAAATATTTTTCACTATAGTGATAAAATATATGTATATGTAATATATTTTTTTTAATTCTGGAAAAATCGAAATTTTTCAATTTTTTTGAATTTTCAGGTGGTTTGCGCGATCGGAAGATAATGTCCGATTTCAAAAAAATTTTTTTTAGTTTTTCTTGTATTTACCATTCGCAACTTTTCCGCACTATAGCGATTCGGAAATAAAAACTTTTGTTTTTTCGCACCACCCTATTAGTCAGTAAAGTACATATAGAAATATAATATGTTCCCAAGATATGCATTATTATGTAGCATTTTTTTCTCAAGCAATCATGCATGTATCATTTAACCCCTTAACTGCCCTACACATATATATACGTCTTCAGAAAATGTCTGCCCATGTTACAGAAATGAGGAATTTTCATTACAGCGGGATAATTGTCACTAACATTGCTGTGTTTTACCTACGTATAAAATATGTGAGTTTTCTTACTATTTTTTCAGAAAATTAATCGCCACCTTATTTAATTGTAGAATTATATTATTATATAAGACACTGAAGATCGCATCACATTTTGTTGATAGTTAACCCTTTCACTGACAAGCCCGTCTATAGACGTTCTCTAAGCTCCAGGTTTCACTGCAATGCAAGCAATAATTAAAATGATATAACTCAGTTGATTTAATGGATTTTTAATACATTCTGCAATGATTAACACACTCAAGGATAACATTCATATTCGTAAATAAGATTTTTCTATAATTTTGAAAGAATCATATTTTTTTAGCAATTAAAACAAAATGCTAAGAAAACAACTTTACAATTTTGCCCTTTTGCAAGACTGTCAGAGGGTGGGTTAAAAACGTGAATAAATATTAAACTTGTTATATAGTCCTAAAGAACGCGTTAAATGGAAAACCTTTTGAAGAAATTATAAGGGGCTGAGCATATATAACGTTATCATTTTAGGGGAAAAGAGGGGTATCTGGCACATGATATCGTAAGATATTTCTCGGGTGAGAGGGGGGGATTGGCTTTTGATATCGATATAATTTTTGATACAATTAAAATTTTCTCTTTTTATTTGCAACATGATCGTTGATTCAAAACAGTATGTTAAAATTTTTAAATCGATTCTCTATTTTTATAAGAATACAAAGTTGTTATTAAAATCACTAAATTACTATAAATTATTTAATACTAAAATATGGATTACTCCAACGTTTGACACTTCTATTCTTCCTCCTATGTGTATGCATATAATCGAGAAACCATATGTGAAGTATATTTGAAATGAAGCTTATGTTTACTAATAAATAAAAATAAAAGAGGAAGAAGATTGTCCATTAGTTTTGTTGATAAGAATTTCTATCTACTCCCACCCCTTCTTCTTTCGATGCAAGTCCAAAAAAACTTTATTGCTGTTGAATGTATTGTGTAATAAACATCTAAAATACTTTTAAATAGTACACATTTCTTTTAAGTGATATTTGAAATAAAGCGATATTTTATTGACTTCTCTTCATGTGGTTTGGTTTAGTTTGGTTGGTTTATTTTTGTCGTCCGATTATCTACACTAATGGGATATAGGACCAGGGGGGTGTGACCTTCGTGGGGGGTCTTTCTAAGGGAACCTAACCCGTATTTACGCAAGGTTCGAAGAAAACCACGAAAACTCTCTTCATGTGAATAAATAAAGTATGCAAAAAGTAAATCTAACCAGATTTGTATATCACTTCAAACAAAATAAATAAATTCTAAAACTAAATAAATTTGTAAACTTTGACGATATCATTACCGAGGGAGGGGGGGGGGCAAAATTACCAAAATGTTGATAACGCTATATTTGTACAAGTCTTAAATTCTTTTGTATAAAATAACAAATTGGGAACTCTATATATATTTTTATAATACAGGGTGGTCTATATACAGGGTGGTCTTAAAAAAACTTTGCCGATATATGGAGCTCTAGCGGCCAGTCCGTTCAACCGATCGAGGTGAAATTTCGGATATAGCCATTCAGAGGTATGAGCTCGAGATTCTATGAACGGCAACAAAATGGAGCTCACGGTTACAGTTATAATTACAGAAACTCGAAATTTTCCAATGGCAACACCCATTTTTTTCATCGCAAAATGTTCAGCGCATGCGAAACCCCTAAAGAGCGTTGGAACGGTATGGTTATTGCAATAAACGGACGCGTTATGCTCGCACAAAATTAGATCTACGAACGGCCCCAAAAGAGACATGATCAAGGCGCACGAAGAAAGTTTGAATATGACAGAGACAAAATACCAATCACGGAACACCGTTTGCCAGATAGTCAGCGTAGAAAATGGATAAAAAGTAGGATAGGAATGTTAATTCTTCAGTCGGAGCTCGAAGATGCCAACAAAATGACTTCGTTCGTGGTGAGTTGGTAAAACTATTATCAAAATGAGATGAATGCTGAGAAAACCTGGCGTGTTTACCGTCGAAACCATCGCCAAATACGTGGCATATGCATTTCACAAGCTCTTCGTGATTTGGTAATGAAATTCGAAGAAATTGGCTGCACTGTGATAGTTTGCGATCCGGACGACCAACTGTTCCTGAGGATACTGTTATGGAAGTGCATCACATAGTGCCCAGAGGACGCATGCAAGCTACAAAAGGTGAATCTCGTGTATTTGGTATACCAAAATCAATGGTCTTAAAATTACTGCGCTCTGTAATCCGCATGTTTCTTTTCCGGTACTAGCGCGTCCAGATGTTGGAAGCGAGAAAAATGTGTAATCAAAATGAAAGTTTTCTCCGATCTGTGTTGTAATCAGAGATTAGTAACAGATCAACATATAGACCTTGTTAATGAATTTCTTATCCAGTGTGACGGAGATAACGATCGACCTCTTCGCATGTTATGAACGGACGAGGCACATTTCACCTTAAATGGTAACGTCAATGGTCTCCGCGATCCCCCAAACTCACTACTATGGATTTTAGGTTCTGGGGATATCTAAAATCTAGAGTGTACATGTGCAATCCGCAAACTTTGACGGATTTGAAAGATTATATTAAACGTGAGATTGCAAACATCCCTCATGCGATATAACGTTCGGCTGTATTGTCCACAGTCGCCACCATGCAATGTGTAATTGCCTGTGATGGCACCCATGTGGAAAATGTGTAATCAAAATGAAAGTTATCTCCGATCTGTGTTGTAATCAAAGATTAGTGTACTGACCCTGTGTCATATGCAAATTTACTCCCCGCGTTCCAGTCGTGTTTCTTTATGGGGGGGGGGGGGGAATTCGCAGAACAGTTTTTTGTGCGTGCATAATGTGTCTGCTTCTTGCCGTACACGTACGGTTCCAACGCTCTTTAGGGTTTTCGCATGCGCTGAGCATTTTATAATGAAAAAAATGGGTGTTGCCATTGGAAAATTTCGAGTTTCTGTAACTATACCCGTAACCGTGCGCGCCATTTTGTTGCCATTCGTAGAATCTCGAGCTCATACCTCTGAATAGCTATATCTGAAATTTCACCTCGATCGGTTGAACGGACTGGCCGCTAGAGCTCCATATACCGGCAAAGTTTTTTTATGATCACCCTGTATATCGGTGGTTATATTTGTGGTATGTATGGTTATATATGAGCTATGTGAAAAATCTTTAAAAATAATTGCATTTTTAATGTGTATGAACAAATTTTAAAAGGGCAATGTGAAAAAGAAAAATGTTATGTCATATATATTTGTGTGTGTGTGTGCATGCATATATTACGATGCTGAGAATATTGGAAAAAATGATTAGATATTTAAATCAGATACTATTTATTAAAACTGTTTTAATTTTTTTACTAGTTTATAATAACAATCCAAAATGCCGTTTTGTGTCTCTTTTGCTTCATTTTATTTATTTATTTATTTATTTATTTATTTTTTTTGTAGATGTGAAATTAAGTATGACGGTATATTTGACGGGAAATTAAATATGACAGGAAATAGACGATAATTTTATTAAAACTAATAAATAACAACATAGTTTTTCCTTGATATGTAATACTTTCCGTGGCATAATTATGTTTATAACGCATGGAGAAAAAACTAGACACGTGTGAGCAACGAAATCATCTAATTAACAACAGTTAAATTGTTTTTCAGAATTAGAAGTAGTTTTTTGCTTTAATATCAACTACTAGTACTAGGACTTCCCTCAGAGGGATTAGTCTGAGCGATATTGCTGAGAATACACATTTAGTAACTTGCGATAAGTAAAGAAAATGAGATGTTACCTTTACTTGGTCATTCATTGTGATAAAATATGATGAAAATAAGCATATTGAATCATAGAATTACAAAATCTTGTATATAAAGTTGCATATACTATTTTTATAAAAGAAAAGCAAACCATGCACGGATATAAAATTGGAAATATGCAAAATGTTAAAAGTAATGCAGAAAATAAAACACCAAATTTTCCTATATTGGAAATATAACTCTTTGAAATGATGTCATGAGCATAAACAGAAGCCTCGCGCCGATTTAAGAAACTATAAATAACATAAACTATTATGTTTGAAGTGAACGGAGTGTATTTTATATGGTGTGAAATCCGTCCGAATAGTTTATAATGTTGAATATCTGTTTTCCACGAATTCAATGAGGTTGTCGATAAGAATTAAGGAATCCTTTTTTAAAAATTTGTCCTAAATGAGCACTTACATCTTATAAGTTACTGTGATGCCAAAGTTATAGTTTCTGACCCCAACAGTATCCTAGAAATTGCAATATTCTCAATAAATTGGGTTTAAAACTTTTTCTAGAAAAAACAAGTTGGAAATTGCACGTGAGGCGTAGTAAATGAGGTGCGTTCGTACGATAACGAAGTTTTAAAAATATCACTCTCATATATCAATCTCATCTTTATATATAAAAATCTTCTGTGCGTGTGTATGTAATTGAACTCCTCCTAAACGACTGGACCGATTTTAATGAAATTTTGTGTGTGCGTTCCAGTGGATTCGAGAATGGTTTAGATTCACATTTCATCGAAATTGATTCAGTACTTTTTTAGTAATTAGGCAAAAACTAATAGTTAGTGATTTTTAGCTAATTAAAAGTGCTATAAATATAAAAGAAAGTCTGGATTTCGTATTAATCACAGCACAAAAAAATCTACCGAACCAAAAATCTTGAAAATTGGGGTAAAAATACTTCTTATAACATCGAGTGCCGCTAAGAAGGGATTTTCGAAAATCCCCCCCCCCCTAAGGAGGGTAAAAAATGAACGAACTTAAAAAAAAAATCCTTTAAATCGGCTTTTGTAGACATTTTTCAACTGATAACATATTTTAGTGTATTTTTTCATTCTGAATCAAATGGTACTAAGCAAATTCGTTTAAATCCAGTAGTTTGTGAGATAATTCACATTTTCCAAACTTGGCGATGTCTTCGGCGCAAAAACCTGAAATTTTCAATGCTTATCTATATATATAAAAGAAAGTCTGGATTTCGTATTAATCACAGCACAAAAAATTCTACCGAACCAAAAATCTTGAAAATTGGAGTAAAAATACTTCTTATAACATCGAGTGCCGCTAAGAAGGGATTTTCGAAAATTCCACCCCTAATAGGAGTAGAAAAAAAGAGCGAACTTTTAAAAAATTCCTTAAAAATCGGCTTTTGTATTTATTTTTCAACTGATAACATATTTTAGTGCATTTTTTCATTCTGAATCGAATGGCACTAAGCAAATTCGTTTAAATGTTCATCGTTCAATGGCGATGTCTTCGGCGCAAAAACCTGAAATTTTGAATCCTTATCTTTATATATATAAATCTTCTGTGCGTGTGTATGTCACTGAACTCCTCCTAAACGACTGGACCAATTTTAATGGAATTTTGCGTGTGTGTTCCAGTGGATTCGAGAATGATTTAGATTCACATTTCATCGAAATTGATTCAGTACTTTTTTAGTAACTAGGCAAAAACTAATAGTTAGTGATTTTTCGCTAATTAAAAGTGTTGAATAAGTTCGACGAATAGAGTGCGGACGGAATGCCCGAGCGGTCTAAGGCGCCAGATATAAGCTCTGCCTGTCGAAGAAAGAGATCGCGTGTTCGAACCCCGCTCCTGTCAAACGTGTATGCTTTACAGTAATATAGCCTGTATTAGAATTTTGATTAACTGACTTCAGAAAATCGTTAACTTTTAACAAAAAAGAGAAAAATAAACTTTTCTATCAAAAATTGAATCGACTTCAAAAAATACTGAAGGGTGAAAAATAATTTCCTTACATAATTGTAATAAGAAATTAAATTAAGAGCGTAGTGTTTATCGTGCGTGTTACTATATTTAAGTACATTTATTTGATTTTCTGGTGTCGGTACCAGGAAGGACAACGTCTGTCGGGTCCGCTAGTAAAACTGTAAATATTTACAATTAAAATGCGCACCAAACAATGTTCTTCCTATACCATTATGTAATGTAATACTTTTGTGTGGCCTTGTAAATCAATAAAAAATATTGTTTGTACCACAGATTATGCAAAATGTATATTATAATATCTACTTTACAGACGCATATCAATTTTATTACGTTCGAATGAGTGTAACACCATTAAAATGCATTTGAAACATTTTCCCCCATTAACCGTAATGTAACGGAATACTTTAGATTGTTCTTGTATTTGAACTATGAAACCGATTTTGATAAAATTTGAAATAACTTGACAAAATTATGTAATAATTATGTATTTAAAATTTCAAACGATTAAAATGCATTTGAAACTTTTTTCCCCATTGACCGTAATGTAACGGAATCCTTTTGATTGTCCCTGTAATTGACCTATGCATCCGATTTTCTTAAAATTTGAAATGACTCGACAAAATTATGTAATAATAATATATTTTAAATTTCAAACGATTCGGTTGGGTAGTTTTTGCGTTGTTATATGCGGACGGACAAACAGACGGACAGACAGACGGACGGACTGAACGACAACAATAGGTGCTACATATATGCATAATTACGAACGCACCTAAAAAATGTTTAATTTGTGAAATTAAATTGTCGAATGTTTTAGAAATCGTTCATAACGAGAATATTATATCTTAAAAGTTGCCACAAAAAAAGATTTTAAATTTTTAGTCATATCAACATCAAAGAATTCTCAATTTTAGAACTATTTTTGCTCGTGCATTGCTGGTGATTATTGTTCCTACGCAAAATATAGTATATTTTGCAGCAAAGAGGGTTACCAACATTTTTTGCCCACATTATTTTTTTTAATCGGCTAGGTACTCCCAATGATAACGAAAAACACACAAACGTTAATGCTTTATAGCATAGAAATACAGAATCAAAAGCTATTTATCTCCTGTTATATACACATAAATTATCTAATTAGTGCTAGCAGATGCATTTTTAAATGTACATAGATCAATATATAATGCTTCATTTTTCTTTTATTAGTATTTCTTAGTATTCATTTTTCATTTATTTGTATTATTCAGTAAAAAAACTCACTTTCTTAAACCCAAATTACGTCAAACTTTTTATAAAAGCGCCTAAGTCCATATAACAGCGAAGTATTGTGAAGAGTATTAAATACAAGGTAGTAAGACACTTAGCCAAACGCTGGTAATAAATCGCCAAATATTGCCTTCTCTCGAAATGCATTTTTTCCGCACATTTAAAAAACACGATTTTGAGTCATCTTATTTAAAATTCAAATAAATAAATAAGAGGAAGCAATAATAGCATAAGTCAAAACATTTTATTTCAGCATCAAGGAGTTGTATCGTAGTTACACATGTGGAAAAAAGCTGCTTTTGGCCAAAAAACGTTGTCTTCACTAAATTTGAATCCGATTAAAAAAAGTACCGTGATTAATTAAGATGTTATAGGCAGAGCTGTCAAGTCTCCGGCATTTTGGATACCGGTATTTTAATACAGAAAATTTTTTATTAAATTGGAACATTCTGCGGATTTAAAAAATAACTTTTCCTACAAGAATATTCTGCTATGCAATAAGTGGGGGCTTGGCATCTCTGTATAGGAATATTTCGTAATCTACTTTTTAACCTTAAAAAAAGCAACGACCATTTTTCTCGTACAAAAAATATTGCTAATTATTCCATTTTGCATACAAGGTACTGATTGTAATATTGATACATCTATGGTGATAAATTTCCAATAATTTTTCAAATCCCATTTATTTCATTAAAAATATAAATCTTTTATTTATTTAGTTTAAAATAAATGGTTTTTAACTAATTTCATAATACTTTTGAAATATCACTTTTCATTAGCCATTTTTTTAAGCATTTAGAAAATAGTTGTTGTTTTCAGTCAAATATAGACTTTGTTCTGTCCGCATTTTATTTTATTATTATTATTATTTATAAATGGTGGAGAAATATTCATTCTTAATCCATAACGTACATAATATATGACTCTGTTATTACATAAGCCACCTTTTTATTATCATAAAAATTATATTTTTACTGGTTTTTATTAACTCAATAGGAAAAGTTTTGTGCTTTGAGCAATAGATGTCCGCATTTCATTTATTTATTTATTTTAACGAAATTCTTTGTATTTAGAAGAGTTTTTATTTAAATAGGAAATCCAAATGTCGCTGTTAATAAGGAAGAAAGTTACAAAAAAAAGTTACAAAACGAGTAGACGCATACTATCAAATATGGAAAAACGACGAATCGAAAAGTGACGTCGTATGAAATATCATCTTTTAAAGCAAAAAAACGAGGTCTGATTATCGAGCCTACTGATTACAAAATGTGCATTGCATTAAAAAAAAAAAAAAAAAAAAAAATGATTTTTTTTTGTGCAGTTTTGGCTTTGAAAGGTGCGTTATGTTGCAAAAAGATATAAGCGACTATGAAAACACACTTGGCAAACGTTCATGCTCAGTTTTACAAATAAATAAGGCACATATGTGCCCTATACACACCGAGGTACCTAATTGGTGCCAAAATGGCGTTCAGTTGCCTAACATGCTGGTTATCATATAAATGTTATAATAAATTGTTTGTTCTAAAAATATTATCATTTATTGATTTTTTTTTCTTCTTTTTAATAACAGAAAATGTTTCGTTGATTCCTTTTTTTTTTCATTTTGAAATAAATAAATAACGTGTTATTATAGCATGCTATATGTATCTGGTAATCAAAACGATGTTTTCGCCTAATTGGCATAAAAAATCTCGCCAAACTCGGTGCTTATATCTGTAGTATATTATCTCAAGTATTTTATTTATGTATACTATAATTGTTTTTACATACCACTTACTTCTTCTTGTATATTAATATAGGTAAGTGGCTCCTTTATGCAGTATAAATTGTATAAATCTTTAAAAAATAGCCCCCGTTGCCCCTTTTTAGATCGAATTTAAAAAAAAATCAATGTCTAATTCCAGTATTGCTCCCAGGTATGCATACATATACCAAATTTCAAAGTTGTATGCCAACAGGAAATAAATGAAAAATGGGAAAAGATGTCACATATGCACCAGGGTACATAATTGGCGTCAAAATGGCATTATTTTACCTGAGATGGTAACCCGGCTTTATTTATTTATTATTTGTTTATTTACTCATAAAATGTTTATTTACATTAATTTCTTAATTATATAAAATATTTCTTTTTATAATTATTAATTATTAATATTATTATTTTATTTACGGTAAGTTGTTTTTAAAAATAGAAAATAATTTAAAAATGTGTATGTAAGCGTTATTTGAAAACGGAGTTTTCGCCAAATGGGCTTTGAAAAAAATTGCGCCAAATCTGATGCGCTTGTGTTATCCGTGCCGGAAAATTAGTGACCAGAATTGACTTCCACACACAAACAAAATATAAGTTAAAAGAAAACATGCAATAAAAATAAATATAAAGGGAAAATGATGTCATAAAAGAAACTTTTTATTTAAAAACGTAATTGTTTCTAATTTTCGCACGCGAAATGTATAAAACATTCTTTTAGCGATCAAAAAATGCTATTAAGAGATTATCACAAAATATCAAAATCAAAGTTTTTATGACATTTTTTTAATATAAAAAAATAACAGTTTTATTTTCCTGCATGATTAAATTTTAAAATGTTTTATTGCATTCAATATTTCTGAGTGCGTAAATGATTACTATTTACTCCATGTAATGATTCGGTTACCTACGAAAATATCAAGCCGGTGAAAATCACGCTCACCAAATTTCTGTGACGTATGCAAATAAATTGTGCTTTTTTATCAGTTTTTTAATATAACTTTTAAACTATTTGAAATTAATTTTTAAAAGTAGGTGCATTCACCAGATTACCTTCATAGGTACCTTCTGCTACAAACAGAATCGAAATCCGACAAGTACTTTTTGAGATTTGCTTGACGAAAGAATTTTTTTGACTTTTAATATCGTTACGTACTCTGAGTATAAGACTTCGCTACGCTCAGACTATTATTTAAGAGATTTTTATTTAATTTTTTATTAGGTACAATGGATGTAGTTCATATGTATCTTTCTCGAACATCATTTCTACTTCAATTTAATTTCTAGATTTTTATTACTAATATTGAATACTAATATTGAATTTAATATTTTTATTTATATTATATTTTATTATTATATATATTATATTATTATTTATATGATATTATTAGTTATTATTATTTATATTATATTATATTTTATTATTATATTATTTTAATTTATTATTATTTTATTATTTATATATATTTATATTCATTTTTTATTTTTATATTTTATTATTTATTTTTATTTAAATTTTTATTTATATTTTATTTACCAATATTGAATTTAATATTTTTTATTACTAATATTGATTTTTATTACTAATATTAAATTTTCAATTTTCAATTTAACTCAGTGCGATTATTTTCAATCTGGTCTTTTTCTTTGCATTTATAAGCGTAGTCATTGATGTTTGATACAGATATTGAACATTACAATTCATATTTAGAAATGAGGTGTCAAAATTTGTTGAAAAAAATTAGTAACTTAAAAATACGATTTTTTTTTCTAAGGTAAACAAGTAATTAGACAGTAAAAAAATGATAAAATTTACGAAAAAGAAAACAATTACTAGTGTTCAGAATCATAAAGAAGAAAGCTAAACGAACTATAGAAACGTGATTCTTCAATTGAAATTTTGATTATTTTGCGGTTTTTACACGGGAAGAATACATAATTGTTTCGTCAAATGGCATTCCTTGAAAACGACCGTAGTCAGCAAAATGCAAAAAGAAATACAATATTTTCCAATGTATGTATTATTCGTTAATTATCTCTTTTAATTTTCCCCATTTTTCATGCATTTAATATTTAATGGTGAAACAATATGATTTTTTTTCAAATGTAAACAAGTAATTCGATAGTAAAATAATGATAAAATTTATGAAGAAACAAAACAATTATAAGTGATCAGAATCATAAAGAAGAAAGCTACATGAACTACAGAAACGTGATTCTCCAATTTAAATTTTGATTATTTTACGGTTTTTGCACGGGAAGAATGCATGACAATTTCATCACATGGTACTCCTTAGAAACGACCTTAGTCAGCAAAACACAAATAGAAATACAATATTTTCCGATGCATATCTTATTTGTTAGCTTTCAATTTCCTCCATTTTTCATGCATTTAATATTTAATATGGTGAAAAAATATTAAAGCTGAAAGATGGTGTAAACAAAAAATTGAAAATGGAAAACTTTTGGAAGAAAATGTAAATTTGTTCTTCTAAAATTACAAACTGAAAAGGATTTTTTCTGTGATATCTGAGTGGTTATGCATGACACAGAAAAAAAATGTGTTGATAAATTTTATGAATTTAATTTAAACAGAGTATTACTTATGCAATAGTAGAAAATGAATTTATGTAATACTATATAATATTTAAGAACGTCTGTATTTTAATTATTCACTCTAACTGCGTAAAATGTATATAAATGTCATTAATGAAAATGAAAAATGCATATTTTTCGTTATTTTTGATTAGTTCTATATCTTGTTCTTGTCATTATGCAACTATGATTTCAATGTAATTACTGAAAGTTAATATTAATTTTATAAATCTAATAAGCATTTTCATTAGCTTTTTTTAATCATTCTTATATCTAGAGTTATTATATTTTATAGCATATGTTGAATTACTTTTTACAATTCAACTGCTGAAATTGAAACAAATATAAAGTTTTATTTAACATTCCAAATGCAGTTTATTAATTTTCTTTATTTCAATACTAGATATATTTGAGTGCGTTTTTAAAAAATTCTCCGTACATTTAATTGCATAAATATAAGATTGTCTTATGTAAAGAAAACATAGTGTGTGGTAATGATAAAATATTAATAAAATTTCTCTTGCTACTAGTAAATCCAATTATTAGCATAAAATATCTTAGTTTAGTTCCAGTTATTAAGGTTTATATTTTTTAAAATCCTGAACAGTCAACAACCATCTTAAAAAATAATCTAAAGCGTGATCATCTAATCCCCGGTATGTTGTTTTATGTAAAATTTCTGATAAGCTGCAGAGATTTTTGATAGTTTGGAGCAACCATAGTTAAACTTGTTTTCTCGCGGACAGTAAAAACAGGCCTGCGGTGTTATGCGGGTCATAACTCATACATAAAGGACTAAACGAAGGGTAATTAAAACACTAAAACAACATAAGTTATATAAAAATGTTAAGGTTGAACATTTGTAGGCAAATAAATATTATCAGACAGTTTAAACACCATCATTTCAAAGCAATAAACTTCATAGTAAACTTCTATGACAAACGTTGTAAAAATGTACAATGTAAAACAAAAATTTATCGTTTGGAATTACAGTGCAACAAATTTTCAGTACTAATTTTTCTCAACGGCAAAAATTAAATAAATATAAATTTGCAAGTTTTCACTTATCTTTTCCTCAATGCAATTTTTTTTCAGAAATATATTATAAATTTAATTAATTTGCACTCATGTTTAATTAATGTTGACGATTAAGAAATGTAAGCACTTGTGTAGTACAAATAAGACTACAAAGAATGAAGGGAACGGCAATTTGAATTTCTTAACATTATTTTAAATTAATCATAATTAAGAGTAGAGCTGTTAAAACCCGCATGTATTCATTACTGAGTTACGGTTAGTCATTGTCATAAGAAATACCGAATCGTTACTTTCGAATTTTACTAGTTACTTGTTACTGCATCAATGTACTGCAGAACTAAATGAAACAAATTTACCTTCATTTCATGATTCATGAACGTCCCCGGTAGTATGAAGAGGGAAAGATGAAAGTATGTGCTTGGGCTTCACACTCGGAATCATTTGTTCCCGTATTAATATCAAATAAGGGATTTTCATTTCGTTGTTTTGTTACTTTAACACTTGCTTATTAGCAGAAAATGTGCATGTGAAACTGGAGGGAAGTATTTGAAGTAACGTGTGAGATAGCAGAAAAAATGCTTTGGAAGAATGATTGCTATTAGATCGTTTATTTTTTCAGGAAATGTACTTTTTATCGTATAAATACGAAACTTGCATTTTGAAAACAGGGACAAAATAATAGATTTTCATTTCGTTTATTACCAAGAGATTATTATTATTTCCCTGTATATATTTTTAAAAACGAACCATCGTTCAAAGCAATAAAGAGATTATCATTTGCAATTTTACTAGAGTAATTTGTACTGATTATGTATTTAATCTATTTAAATTTCTCATAATTTTACAGTAAAAAGGACGGAACCTTATTGTGGAATAAAATAGTCGTTATAATTATATTTAAGGAAGAATAAAGTATTATTGGGAATATTTCAATTTCAAAGATCGTCATATGAAAGCCTTTTATTTTAGAAATTCAATACATGTATCGAAAAAAAAAAGTGCTATTCGACTTCATATCGATGCTATTGCCATCATTGCTTATTTTAGGATTTTATGCATTAGATCAAGTCTAATACATAAAAAGTATAAACATCTCTATTGAGACACTGAATTATTATTTTCCTTTTTACTGTGTACAGTAATATACTTGTTGAAACCGAATCGCGAGAAACCACCAAAAAATTCCATTTTAGACATATTTTTCATTTATCAAATGAAATCGCGTTTTATTATTTTCATGAAAATTTATCTTGGAATTTTCTATTTAAGGTAGAGAATTCTACTTGTATAGGATGAATTCATTTACTGTTATATGTCAATTATTTACATTTTTACTCAAATACCCTTTACAGAAAGGTTTCATACAAGTTTCCATTATCGGTCTAAGTAACGGTAACGAACACTTGCTAAGATCTCAAGTACGGATTTTATCATGATAGATTTTGTTATTTAACAAAATAATTAAAACTAACGACAGATTCCTCTGAAAATTAGAAAATAGAACTAATATATGTGTACTAGTACTTACAATTATTTTTATTTTCTAAACAGAAACAAACATAACGAGTAACGAATACTTTCTAATGCGTTGTGAGTTTGAAAACAACGGGTACTCATTTAATCGTTGTTTTTACAGCTATAAATAACCGTACAGATTTTGCCTTCCCGTGAAATTTTATTAAAAAAATACACGGCAAATGATAATTTTCTTTTTACTTTCTGTACTCATCTTAATTAACTATTATGGGCCTCAGGTTGAGCATTAGAGGTTTGGTCCCATGACACTCCTGTAAAACTGTCTTACTGAGCAAAATCGGATAGAAATACAATATTTCTTAAAAAGTTCATTATATCTTTCAATTTTCTCAATTTTTAATGCATATTTAATTTAAATTAGTGAAAAAAATGTTTATTTAAAGATGGTCTCAAACAAAAACATAAAATTGAAAACTGTTGTAAGAAATTGTAAATATGTTTGTCGAAAATTACGAATTAAACGTGTTTTTTCTCTAGGTGATATCTGTAAGAGAATAAGCTAGATTATTTACCGGGACTCTGTGCGGTCCGAAACGTATTCGGGTTTTTTTCCCTTTTTTTTTTTTAGTGACAGTACGCCTCTTTATTAGGTGCATTTGGACTATGTCCGCACGAGCTACCGGACCCGCTCCAATGGGACAGCCCATGAAGCACTTTTTTTTCCTTTTTAGTGGGTACGGTAGAAAGGCGGGATCTCGTCACTACCAGCAGCGATTCGACCGCTTTGCATTTCGGCCCGAAAATTCTCCCTTCTCTGGCACTACTTAGCATTTCGGCCATTTTAGTTTTGATAATTTATTTTTCTAAATCGCCCTCAAAATTGTCCCCCCTGTTGTCTGCTAAGAACATGCTACCGTCTCGGCTCAAAAAATTTAGCACCAGCCCCATTTCACATGGCACGGCAGGTGGGAGTAATGTGCGGCGCCAAACTCAGTACTTTCACAAAGTCAATAAACTACTAAGTCCAGCAACCGGTAGCCATAATCAGCCGACCTCGGCACTTGTCTGCGTCGATCGCCCCCACTCTGCCGGCTAAAATTCCATCATGTACGCTAATGGCACCTGGTGCATGTAAAATCCGCTTCGCGGCAATTAGGCGGTCGTCCGCTCCGATACCAGGTATCTAACCCGTTAAGCTGAGATTATTAACTCGGCAGGTAGGGGTCTGGTCATCGGTTAGAAAGAAAGAAAGCTAGATTATTTGCAAATAACTTGGTTGATAAATTTCTGCAGAAAATTTTGGTTATACATGAAAAAAAAGTTTTTTTTTAAGCGTATATTTATTTTATGTTACGACGACGCTGGGAATGTCTCGCAAAGTTTTGCCGATATTTAAGTTGGCTTCAAAAATTAAAACTAAGTAACATTATTTCAAATGCAAATAATAAAGGATACATTATTATATGGCTATTGCATAGATACCAACATCTCTTGATTATTCCGGGGTCTGATTAAAATTTGCTTGTACAAATCGAAGAATTATATAAGAAATTGTGCATACTTTCTATGAAGTATAACTTCGATTTCATTTTGAATTTTTGTTTAAATAAAATTTTCGAATGAAGACATGTTGATCTTGAAACTGACTCTGGATTAATTAAGAAATGTTGGCATCTATGTTGTTTCTTAATTCTAGGTATATTCTTCCGATAACACAAATACATATCTAAATGTAATTGCTAGGAGCAGGCATTAATTTTACTAAAACAGATCAAAATTTACGTTTTCTCTTGAAATCTACATTTATTCATAGAATATTTATAATTATAACGCATATGATTAATGTTTTTAATGTATCAACTGATCTACTAACAAAAACACACTTTGTTTAACGACTTTTATTTATTTTAATGTTATTTTTTTATGTTAGGTATATTTCGGTCTATTGTTTGGTGTTTGACTCAGATATTAAATATCGATTTTTTATATTTTTTAAAACTTACTTCATAATTTTTTTACTGTAACTTTTAACATGTATAGAAGTATACATTTACGATTATTTTATTCGAAAAAAACTAGACAGTAAAATATTGATAAATTTTTGTAGATATTCATGCATCAAATTACCAGTGTTTTCCTTTTTTTAAAAATCAAAATCACAACCAACAATACAGTGATAAAACGAAAACTGCAACGTGATCATCTGATCTCAATTATGTCCTTTTTTATGTTCTTCTCTAATACGTGCATTCCTAATAGTTTTGACACATGACACCTTTTCAAAATGGTCTTTGTCAGCAAAACGCAAATACAAATACAATATTTCTCCAAAACATGCATTATTCTTTGGCTTTCAATTTTCTCAATTTTACATGCACACATCCTTTAGTAATGTGAAAAAACATTAAATTTGAAAGATAGGTCGAATAAAAGCGTAAAATGAAAAACTTTTGGAAAATAATATACATTTGTTTTTCTAAAATGAAAAATTGGAGCTATTTTCTTTTTATTAATAATACCTGAGTTGTACGAAATTATGCGATGTACGTTCAGAAACAAATATATTTGTTTTTAATGTAAAATTTTGAGCATAGAAATTTCTATTTCTATTGCTTTATGTTTGTAAAAATTCTGCATGTATTCTATTTCGTATTGCAGTAAACTCTGTAAATAAAAAGACATAGCTTCAAAGAAAAATATCTGTGTAAAATTCTTATACAAAATTTTTATTTATTAATTAAATTTTTATTTACTTATTCTTAAAGCGTATAGAATTAATGTTTTTAATTTATCACCTGATCCGCAAACAAAAACATGTTTTGTTTAACGATTTCAAATATTTTTTTTTCTATGTTAGGTACATTTCGGTCTATTGTTTGATGTTTAATACAGATATTAAATAACAAATTGTTTATTTACAAACTCACGTTATAATTTTTTACAGTAAATTTTAACATATTTAGAAGCATACATTTACCATTACTTTATTTAAAATAATAATAATAATAACTAGATAGTAAAACAATGATAAAAATTATGTAGATATTCCCACATCAAATTAGTACTGTTGTCTTTTTTATCAGAATCACAACCAACAGTACAGTGATAAAAGAAAAACTGAAACGTGATCATCTGATCTCAGTTATTTTATGGTCTGTTCTAATACGTGCAAAACATTCCGAATGGTTTGGACACATGACACTCTTTCAAAAAATTCTTTGTCAGCAAAAAGCAAATAGAAATACAATATTTTTTCGAAACATGCATTATTCCTTACTTTCAGTTTTCTCTATTTTGCATGCACACATCATTTAAAATTGTGTAAAAATATTAAACTTGAGCGATGGCTTGAATAAAAGCGTAAAATGAAAACATTTTTTTTCAAAAGAATGTAAATATGTTTTTCTAAAATGAAAAATTAGAGTTATTTTCCTTTTAATAATATCTGAATCGTACGAAATCATGCAAGAAATTCAAAAAAATTTTAATTTTAAATTGTATTCTTTATTATATTCAATGTAAATGTTTCATATAAATAATTTTAATCAATGAGCTATTTAATTATTCGCTTTAAATTGCTTTATGCATGAAAGCAATGACTAATGTATATTGTCTACGCACAGAAATGAGAAAAAAAATAAGTTATGGAGATTAAAAAGAATACATTAATATGTTTATAATCACATGTAGCTAAACACAACACCTATCGTACCCTATCGTACGCTTTACTCAAAAAATCGCTACTAAGCTCAATTGCCTTTGTTACCAGAATCTTAAAAAGTGGTATAAATCCAGTATAAGGTGGGATATTTGAAAAATACAAAGGTGAATGTAAAAAGCATATTTTGCTTTTATAAACATAAATTTAATTTATAACATATCTTATAAAATCTCTACACTTATTCTTAGAATAATTATTTTTATAGCGCATATGATTAATGCATATAATTTATCAACTGGTCCGCGAACAAAACACACTTTGTTTAACGTTTTCAAATAGTATTTTTATTTTCTTTTTATGTTATGCACATTTACAATATTTGATGTTTTATATAGACATTAAATTCCGAATTAGTTTTTTAGAAACTCACGTTTTAATATTTTTACAGTAAATTTTAACACATTTAGAACAATACATTAACGATTACTTTATTAAAAATAATAATAAAAATTAGATAGTAAAACAATGATAAATGTCTGTAGATATTCCCACAACAAATTACTAGTGCTGTCCTTTTTATAACCAACAACAAAGTGATAAAAGAAAACTGAAACGTGATCATCTGATCTCAGTTATGTCCTTATTTATGGTATGTTCTACGACGTGCAAAACATTCCTAATAGTTTCGACACATGACACTCTTTCAAAATGGCCTTTGTCAGCAAAACGCAAACAGAAATATAATATTTATCCAAAACATGCGTTATACATTAGCTTTCAATTTTCTATATTTTGCATGCACACATCATTCAAATTTGCGAAAAAATATTAAACTTGAATGATGACGTGAATAAAAGTGTAAGATGAAAAACTTTTGGAAAAGAATATATATATATATATATATATATATACATTTAAGGAAAATGGAGTTATTTTCCTTATAATAATATCTGAGTCGTACGAAATTATGCGAAATACGTCTAGACATAAACGTAATTTTTTAATATAAAATTTTAAATACATAAATTTGCATTTCTATTGCTTTATATTTGTAAATAATCCGCATATATTGAATTTCATATTAATATAAGTTCTGTAAATAAAAAGACATTGCTTCAAAGAAAAATATCTGAATAAAATGTTTGTACAAAAATTTAAATTGTATTCATAATTGTATTCATTGTAAATATCTCATATATTTTTTTTTAACCAATAAGCTATTTAATTGTGTACATTAAATCGTTTTATGCATGAAAGCGATAATTAGCAAATTGTCTATGCATAAAAAAAAAACAATGTTACGGGTAAGGAGGGAAAATGGAGACATTAATCTGTTTAAAATCAGATGTAGCTTACTAAAACACAGTTATAGCCTCTAAATAAATGAATAACTCAAGTTTTATAGCTACGTTATAGAAAGATTTTGCTCCAGGATATAGTTTTCAGAGCAGAAGATTGCAAATCAGCAAATAAAATTGCTTGATTAGATTTAATAACAGGATTTTAATTTAATATGTTGAAATAAATACTGATTATTGTTAAAAAGAAATTAATGCAGTATAAGATTAATTTTGGTGAAAGAAAAATTAAATTTTGTAATATATATACATATACACACACACACACACACACACATATATATATATATATTTAGCGTTTACTTATTGGATGATTATTTTGATACTATTTCTGGTATTATAGAGTGTCATAGAGAAGAAAAAAAATATTATTCTTTGTAGGCGAAACATATATGGTACAGAATTTCGCTTTCGAAAGTAAGTTGGGTCTCTCTGGTCACTGTGGATTATGGGTAAACCCTCGAGGGGGACGATAATCTCAGTTCATCCATCATTGGAGAAATGCTTTTGGTTTGGAAAGCTAAGTCTGTTATTTTTTCTATGCGAAACAAACACTGTGTGCCATTTTCTGAGATTTTCTGAGGAACAAATCTACACAAAGAAAACAAAGTATCATAAATTGTTCAAAATTTTCAAAACACAAAATGTTACAGTTTTGTATTTATAAATAGAAGGCGATTTTAATTCTGAAATATACAGTTCATAAATATATAATACTTAGTAAATAATAAAGTACATAAAAATTAATTTCTAATAAGAAATGCACTTTTTATAAAACTTTTTTATTTAGAAATTAGACACACATGCGTCTCATACATATTATCATTAATATAATTATAGAAATTTTAAAAATAATAATCAGACAGTTTAAATAATTCAATTATTACGTGTTTGTACACAAGGGAAGTAATGCAAACACCCACAAATAAAAAACAATTCCCACTACTTACTGAAATTGACAAACTTTCTGATGTAATACGATCTCAATTCATCCAAGAATTTAATCTGACAAATGCTGGATGATTGCAAATAGTATATTAAACCGTAAAAGATAATTTGAAACATTCGGTATAGATGTTGTAGGAGGACCGTGGATGTAGTGGATGGTATACGGGGGTATACTTCGTTTACCTTCTGGGTTTTTTTAAGGAACACCGTATACTCTCTGTTTCTCAAGAAAGTTATAGTATACACACTCTAGGGTATAATCTCTGACTTTAGCGTATATCCTCTGTTATTTTTACGACTACACCCCTGAGGAGGACACAAAGCCTCAATTACATTAGGACCAGAAAACATTTAGAACCAAATCAGCCATAGAGCAAAGTAATTATCCCCACCTTTTATAACTTGGAAAGTTAAAATCAGTTTGTGTTTCACATGTGTCTATTGAACTTTGTTGTTGGTGTTTTTTTTTTTTTTTTTTTCAATTTCATTAGATACAAATTTAATTTCGTTGTAATTTCCTGTTATTCCATGAATTTTTTTTTTTTTACTTAGCGTGTTATTGAATTATTAACAAAATATATTATAATTCGTAAAATTTCGAAAATCTTTGATAACCATGAATTATCGGTAAACATTCATCATGAAGATAATCACAGTTAAACAACAAAAGAAAATTATTATTGTTTTAGAAGTCATTTCTTCTTCCCTATGAAACAAACATCATTTGCCATTTTTGGGGATTTTTATATGCAATAACAACAACACAAAAAGAAAAACAAAAGAACATAGTATCATTGTTCGTTCAAAATTTCAAAAATTATTTAATGAAAATTAATATTTAATAATTATTACATTACTAAATCTTTTCATTTATCAAGCATAGGAATACTTGATGTTGCAAGTTTAGTAAATTATTTAATTCATTTAATTTATTGTTTTTATATCTCTAAATTGAGTAGCTAATTTGGAAAATATAAGGAGTTTTGTTGTATCAAACTTGAAAAGCTGTAATTTAACCATAAACTGTAAATATATTTAGAACTATTATTATTTATTTATATGTGTGGCTTTATGTTAGCGTGCAGTATTTTTTTTTTCAGAATCCCGGCGAGAGAAATATTTTTAAACCATTCGCTTATTTGCCAGTACGTCGCACCGGTTATGTGTTTTTGCCAATCACGATTTACCTGTACCACGTATGGGTATCCATATTCCGGTCATAAGCTATTACTCTCACCAGGAAATTTTTATTGTAAATTTTGTGTTATTTAATCCGAACACTTTTCTCATTGAGTTAATAGACCAAGAGCCGGCCGTCGATTTTCCTATGCATAAGACACAAGAGAAATTTTTCCGGCATAAGAAGGCCCTAACAAAGGCCTACAGGGAGCCACCTTTTTAAATTATCAATTACTGCCGGGTCAAGGATTTTATGTGTCAGTTCCGGTGTCAATTTTGAGTGTTTACCTATGTATCGAGTACAAGGACCAGACATGCATCAAAATGTAGGTTTCAATGTGCACATTAAGAGTATCACTCGCTGCCAGGTCCTATCCTGCCGGAACCCGGAGAAAGCCGCACTTTTATGACGTCAATTTTGAGTGTTTACTTATGTATCGAGTACAAGGACCGAACATACATCAAAATGTAGGTTTTAATGTGCACATTAAGAATATCACTGGCTGCCAGGTCCTATCCTGAGGGAACCCGGTGGCAGTCGCACTTTTATGACGTCAAATTTGAGTGTTTACCTATGTCTCGAGTACAAGGACCGGACCTACATCACAATGTAGGTTTCAATGTGCACATTAAGAATGTCACTGGCTGCCAGGTCCTATCCTGGCGGAACCTGGAGCCAGCCGCGCTTTTACGACGTCAATTTTGAGGGTTTACCTATTAATCGAGTACAAAGACTGGACATACATCAAAATGTAGAACTCAATGTGCACATTAAGAATATCACTGGCTGCCAGGTTCAATCCTGCCCGAACCCGGTGGAAGTCGCACTTTTATGACGTCAATTTCGAGTGTTTACCTATGTGTCGAGTACAAGGACCGGACCTACATCAAAATGTAGGTTTCAATGTGCACATTAAGAATACCACTGGCTGCCAGGTCCTATCCTGACGGAACCCGGAGGCAGCCGCACTTTTATGACGTCAATTTTGAGTGTTTACCTATGTATCGACTACAAGGACCGGACCTACATCAAAATGTAGGTTTCAATGTGCGAATTAAAAATATCACTGGCTGCCAGGTCCTATCCTGAAGGAACCCGGAGGCAGTCGCATTTTTATGGCGTCAATTTTGAGTGTTTACCTATGTATCGAGTACAAGGACTGGACATACATCAAATTGTAGGATTCAATATGCACATTAAGAATATCACTGGCTGCCAGGTCCTATCCTGCCGGAACCCGATGGCAGCCGCACTTTTATGACGTCTGTTTTGTGAGTTTATCTATGTATCGAGCACAAGGGCCGGACATACATCAAAATGTTGGTTTCAATGTGCACATTAAGAATATCACTGGCTGCCAGATCCTATTCTGCCGGAACCCGGTGGCGGCCGCACTCTTAAGAAGTCAATTTTGAGTGTTTACCTATGTATCGAGTACAAGGACCAGACATACATCAAAATGTAGGTTTCAATGTGCTCATTAAGAATATCACTGGTTACCAGGTCCTACCCGCCCGGAACCCCCTAGCAGCCGCACTTTTATTACGTCAATTTTGAGTGTTTATCTATGTATCGAACTCAAGGGCCGGACATACATCAAAATGTAGGTTTCAATGTGCACATTAAGAATATCACTGGCTGCCAGGATTGCGCATGGCAGACCATGATATTATTAATTTGCACTTTTAAACCTACATTTTTATTATATACAGTCCTTAATTTCGATACATAGTTAGACATTCTAAATTAACATCATAAAAGTGTTGCTGGTACCGGTAAAATTGGACAAAGCAGACCCTTATATATTTAATATGCACTTTGAAACCTACATTTTGATGTATATCCGGACCTTGAATTTGATACATAAGTAGACAGTCAAAATTTACGTCTTAAAAGTGAGGCTGCCAGACGGTTCCAGCAGGATTGGACCTGGCAGAGAATGATATACCTAGCGTGCACATTGAATCCTACATTTTGATATATGTCAGGTCCTTGAACTGGATGCATAAGTAAACACTCAAAATTGACGTCATAAAAGTGCGGCTGCCATCTAGTTTCGACAAGCTTGGATCTAGCAGGTCGGGATAAACTTAAAGTGAACTTTGAAACTTACATTTTAATGTATATGTATAATAACATTAATAAAATCTACAATTGTTGCTTCCTAGAGCAATCACAAAAGTACTCCCCTTTAAAAAACGTATCATTATATGGTTGGTATGATTGTTTGTCTCCCAGACGATGAAATATAATCCACACAACGCCTGGGCATGCTGAGTATCAAATTATCAAGTTGATCTTGGGAATTATTACTCCACTCAGCAAGCAATGTTCTCCAAAGTTTAGGCACCCATTTAGGAAGTGGTTGTTGGACTGTTGCCCGTCAGCCAAGCATATGCCATGCATTCTCTATCGGATTCAAATCAGGCTAAAATGCTGGCCTATTCAAACGGGTGATATCCTCAGCTTGAAGGCATTCATTTACGACGTTTACTCAGTGAGACAGGCGTTATCTTCCATAAACACAAATTCTAAGCCCATGACACCACTAAACAAAAGTGCATGTTGTTACAGAATGACGTCCCGATAAATTTGGCCGGTCATGGTTCCGGTTTGAACATGTAGATCTGTTCTAGAACCCAGTTTAACTCCACCCCAAACGAGCAATCCTGCAACAACGTAACCTTGTCGTTCAATGATGTGGTTTTGGTGGTAATGGGTACCTGCCGTTCTCCATATGAAAGTTCGACGTCAGTCAGACTGAAAGCTAAACCTGGACTCGTCGGAAAACATTACACATGCCTACTTTGACGATGTCCACATTTCATGTTCTCTATTTCATGGTAACCGCAGCCGACAGTGAGCTGCTGTGAGTGGAACACATCTAACAGGTCTGCGAGCATATATACCAATATTTTCCAAACGTATGTACACGGTTTGCCTTGAAACAATCGTATCCGTGGCTGAAGACAGCTGACGGGACAGATCTGATGCTGTACGCCATCTGTTTCTTTTGGCAATTACTGCCAAATAACGGTCTTAATTCGTGGTTGTAACTCGGAGACGACCTGTACTGATACGTCTACTGACATTTCCGTCATCTTGGAATTATTGCCAAAGGCTAGAGATTACCCTTTGGGCAATTCTAAGTTCCTCGGATACTTCCATCTGAGTACGCCTACATTACAGTCGGCCGATAATTCTGTAACGGATGGACACTCAGCGTGGGGTTGGAATGGAGACATAACTCAGGATATAAGATAAAAATAGTTTATTTAAAACGGTTAGGGCTGAAGGGCTGTGGAGCAGTTCTGTAATTTCAATAACTAATAACAATACTAAAATATTAAACTCATACTCACAGCTCCGGCACTAACTTAATCGGGTCACTTCAGATTGCTTCTCACTTAAATTTCCGCTAAACTGCTACATAGAACTTTATTAGACAGCACGTGGCTGTATATATACTCTTTATTAACTTTGAGATATTCAACGTAATTAATATTAACTCTTACCACTGGCCAACTTCTCGAATCGCCTTCCAAAACTCCTTGTCAACTCACTGAAGGCTCGATAATACTTGATATCACTCGCTCTAGATCAATCGTCACCACCTAGCTAGCTTCTAGTCACAACTAGCTGGCTAACGTCTCTAGACACACGCTATTCGGCTAACGCCGCTACCCAGCAAAGAGAAAATTGCTGGCCAGCAGCAAGATAGGTGCTGGCAATGGTGGAGACGTGCAGGCTAATGGTCTACCACTGCATGACCACTGCTGGACAGCTTCAGTCAACTTTGCTGCTGGAAATCGTAAGGCAATCTTCTGATCGGCCTCTGTTTTATTTAATGCGCTGGCCCACCACACGATCGAAGTCCACGAACTTTTGCAGTATTATTGCTGGGAACCTTTACACTAGGTGGCTTTGTGAATATCGAAGACAAAAAAAATAATCTTAAATCTGATTTTCTAAGTTACAAATGACTTCGGTTTTCATAATTCACGCATTTGAGAATCAGCGTATAACATGTATATGATTTCTATTTGGCTTTAAAGATCAGGAAAGTAAATCGCAAAAGAAACAAACTTAAAAAATCTAATAAGAACAGGGGAGGTGTGAAAAGCCATAGCATACGTTGATGGCATCAGTGCTCGTCCGATCACAAAATCCAAACAGCATCGAACGCGGTTAGTACTTGGGAGGGTCAACCGTTTTCACCTGGCGAAATCTGAATATATTCGAATGATTCTATATAGTTATTTGCACATACTGCTTTCGATTAAACTAGCTTATAGAAAAATGGTCTAGAATTCTATAATACTTTTTATATAGATTTTTTTATAAGAATTTTTTGTAATGGTGCCAATTGGGTATCTGCTCATAGTAAAAAAAATGTCTGATGGTTTGCCATTGTATAAACACTGCAGGATAAGTGATGATGCTGGATTAAAACTGCTGGTCCAGCAAAGGAATTGCTGTAGGATAGGTGCTAGCACTGAAGGAAGACTGATGGATTGAAGTAATATGATGGCATATCATTGCTGGCCTGCTGTTGGCCATCACTGATGGGCCAGCTGCATTTCGCACGGACACTTTAGTACTGGTTTAAGTAATGGCACCATTGCACTTTACCGCTGATGGCACAGGTGGCTGCCATCATTTTTCCAGCTGATGGCCCACTGTTTCTTTCTTCGCTGGGTAGGCTCCCCTCACACTCAAACTCCAAGTTTTTATATGCTGCAAACTGAGATACTAAAAATTTACATATTACTTCTAACCGCGACATAACTGTAGACTCCGAGAAAGACACACACGCTCTAGAAAGTTAAAGTAAAAGAGAGGACAGATGTCGCTTTCACGCTTACGCATGTTAAATCATCGACGTCACGATTTCAATAAATGCTAGAGTGCCTTTATTACAAAGGTCACTCCCTCATAACCCCCCTCCTCGGACACTACAGAGAAAAAGGACTGGGCAAAATGCATGCCCTGGACTTTTTCTTGTTATAAATTTCAAACCGTACAAAAGAAAGTGATGGGTGAAATTTGGCACCGAAACATAACTTTCAAAATATTAACTTTAGCCCACCACTACAAAAACATAAGTTTGCATCAAATATTCACATATTCAATCCAATCATCCTCCTATCTTAAAAATAACCTCCATAAAACTTTCAAAACTCTTAAAACTTCCAAAACTAACTACTTTCTCTTCCAGAACTACCCACTCCACTGGGAGTGCTGAAATTCATCAAAACACTAAACTTACGAAATTTTCCTCAATACTCAAATACAACTGTAACTTTACCAAAAATTTCTCCATAAAACTTTCCTAACACTAGAATTTGCACCAAGTCTAAAAAACCCAATGCGCAAAAATTTTCCTCAGCAAAATTCAGAAATCATCTAAAATTAAATTTACTTCATACTACAATAACTCCATGCTACAATAACTCCGTTCTACTACGTAATACCTAATACCCATAAGCCAATGAAATAATTCCCAAAAACTCGTAAGAATCAGCTCCACTTTAACAATACTTGGGGTAACATACGTACAGCTTCACATAGCTGTGCAATAATCTAAAAAATCAAATTTACAAAGTGACGTCATCACATGTAACTCTTCATCTGTATTAACTAAAAGAAAAATAGCAGTATCAATATATAACACAGGTATACTTCCCTGGAAGAAAATCACATTAACATTCAATTTTAATACAATACAATTTCACATTCAAATATAACATAAAACTTCGCAACTTGTGGAAACCAATCCCAACTAAAGTACAAACGCAACGCATAAACCACGAATGATAAGAAGAAAGTTAATTCATTAAATGTTAGTACAAGAGATAGAAACGCGTGTCAAGGACTTCTTGATCGCAAAACACGTGCCCGCCTGATCCGTGGCGCGTGTACAAAATAACCCAAATTACTATCTATACCTTTCTGAATATTAAACATACATGTTATAACACATGAACAATATAACAATATAATAAAAATTTAACAACAAACATAACAATTTCATAATAGATCCAGAATTTTTAAAAGCAGTTAAGACAAAAATTTCAAACATACATAAAAGTAAAAATTTTGCAAACAAATTTTGAACACAATTAAGCACCATTCGTGAGTCCGTCAAAAAATTTCCAAAAAAGGGCCAAAAATACAAAACAGTCTATTTGCTTTTCACTCCTTCACATTGCTACCTCATATATGCACTGTAATAAAATTTAATAAAGAACATTATCACCCAATCATAGAGATGATTCGCTGCTAGCCAGCTTCATACTACAGGATGGCTTTCTCCTCTTTTCCCAAAAAACTTGCACGAAGGATCTTTCGTCATCAGAACTGTACGGTGACGCCACAGTTCACTGTCGTGCCTGCAGCCTGGTCTTGAATGGATGCCGTGGGATACTTGTAGATTCCACTCGACGATTCCGCTCTGATCGGTTCGCTGGGGTCATTCCATGGCGAGATTCAAACTGCTGACGCTGGTACTCTGAATGGTGTCTCTTCTTTCTAGACGCGCCCGAAGTTACTGAAGATCCTAGGCGACGTTTCTTTCCGGATCTACGCTGTCCCTTATTTGGCAAAAAATCAGATTTAAAAGTTCTTTTCTCAGTTTGACGAGTGTCCATATGAAGTGTTTTTCGAGGATTAAGTACTGAAGACGTTGAACTATTGGATAACTTATGTTTTTGAGGTTTCTGTCTTATAAGTGGAGGAACGGGACAGTTTATGATATTTTGCCTTTTATGGCACACTGAGTCTGAAGTATTTGACACTGCTCTTTTATTCTTATTATCATACTTTGCTCTGGGTTTGATAGGCTTTCTACTTTCAATAACAGTTTTTGGAGCTGTTTGACCATATTTTCTTTTTGAATATTGGTGAAAAGAATTAGATGAAAAAGTGCTGGACTCGGGATACTCATTGGATCGGGAATTTTGCGAAACACCACTCGACACATGAAAACCTTCGCTACCATCTTCTCTAAAGTTATAAACTCGAACCTGATCCACATTAACTGTCATTCTTTCACCATTGATATTAACAACCAAATTATTATTCCGAAATTCCAGAACTTCAAACGAACCCACAAACTTTGGACCAAACTTAGCTACCCTCTTATGACGACTTGAACTTAACCAATGCTTTTCTAATAACACAAAATCTCCAACTTTCACTTCTAACTCCCTCCTACGCATATTATAATATTGGGCTTGCTTCTTCTGCGCTTTTCCCATCTGAAGTTGAGCCTCCTTAACCAACCTCTCAATATCTTGGCACATAAACTGACTTTCCGCATCCGATACCATAACTAGCCTTTGAAATGGCGTAATCACCTTTCTACCCAAAAATAACTCATCGACTCGTGAATTGCCGTACGAAGTGCATACGCAAAATGTTGCAGAAACTGATCCCAGTTTGAATGATGCAAACTAACATATGAAGAAATCATTTGAATTAATGTATGTTTTACACGTTTAGCCATATTAGATTGTGGACGATAAGGAACAGTAAAAGAATGATCAATCTCCAGCTTCTCACACAGAGACTTAAAAATATAGATATAAAATCATAACGAAATGGTTTACTAGCAACGAGTGCGTCAAAACCAATATGAATTTCATTCGTTAAACTCGGTTTATCTGAAAAGACTTCACCAAAGTCGACCAAAGACTTATTAAACTCCTCTTTCTCAACTTCATTTAAACTCGACTCCCCAAAATCAACTGACACTGAAGCAGGCTCTTTCTTACTCACATTCTCATCATTATTCATGATCAATGACTTTTTAAAGAAATCCAAACTAATTCCTCTATCCTTCATATAATCCACACCAACTATACAATGCACTGTTAATCCATCTGACACACAAAACTCCCAACATGACTTCACCGAACAAATTTCAACTTCCAAATCTAATGAACCCTTATTATCACAAGCTACTCCCTGCGCCGACTGAACCACCAGACTTGACCTCTTCAACTTCTTATACGAAAAGTATTTCCGCTAACGATCATAAGAAATGAACGACTTATCTGCCCCTGTATCGAAGACACTCTTAACGACAATACCATCTAACACAATTAACAGTTTAGGTAACTCGACCGGATTAATAGTAACTTTATTCAAACTCACGGAAGACTTTTCCAACATCTGAACACATCTCTTTTGCATTAATCTACCCCCAGAATTCTCATCCGAAGTTAATCTCCTTACTTGCGAAGAAACATTCTTGTCCCGTTCTCCCCCTTTCCAATCATAACCACTATTCTGCCTACTTCCATACATATATCTATCACTACTTCTAAAATTATTAGCACCACCAGAATTCCTATTACCATTACCAGTATTCGACATATTACGAACAAATCCATAATTTATATTACTCAAATTATTATCCAGAAATCGCTATCCCCCTCTCAAAAAATTACGCTCCCCCTCATTTCTCAAATTACATCCCGTGACAGGACTCTGTCGAGGGTTACGCGAATCCCGTTAATCCGAGCTATGCTGACTCTCATACTTCGATAAAATTTGGTGCATTTCTGAAAAGTTCTTAGGTGCTCTAATCTTGATATAGTCCTGTATATTCGCATTAAAGAGAGGAAGAACTATGTTCAATAATTCCTCAAATGCGATATCTAAATCCAACTTATTCTTCAATTCAAGCTTAAGTAGGTAAAACTTTGATGCTGATTCATAAATATTCTGCTTATTGCAGTAAAATTCTTTCCTCAAAATACTCTTATCTTTAACGCTAGGAAATGCCTTTTTTAACTGAATCACAGTCTGCTCAAATCTTTTAGCTTCATCATTAACCAAGAGTTTTTCTATATTTTCTAACCATAAAAGTGCTTCGCCCTTCAGTGAGCACTTAAGCACTATGTGTCTATTCTTCTCAGTTATATTATTAAACAGATTATAATCATCTAGTTTTACTAAAAATTCACCCGAAAAAAAACTCGTGGCACAAGCTCAAAATGTCCGAATTTTTGTTGGGCGCCATTTGTAACGGTTGTGTGCTCGTACTGGGGGTTAAATGCAGATATAACTCGTGAATGTAAGATAAAAACAGTTTATTTAAAACGGTTAAGGCTGAAGGGCAGTGGAGCAGTTCTGTAATTTTAATAATTGATAACAATACTAAAAGATTAAACTCATACTCACAGCTCCGGCACTAACTCAATCGGGTCACTTCAGATTGCTTCTCACTTAAACTTCCGCTAGACTTCTAGGTAGAACTTTATTAGACAGCCCGTGGCTGTATATATACTCTTTATTAACTTTGAGATATTCAACGTAATTAATATTAACTCTTACCACCGGCCAACTTCTCGAATCGCCTTCCAAAACTCCTTGTTAACTCACTGAAGTCTCGATAATACTTGATATCACTCGCTCTAGATCAGTCCCACTCGTTGTCGTCACCACCTAGCTAGCTTCTAGTCACTACTAGCTGGCTAACGCCGTTAGACACACACTAGTCGGCTAACGCCGCTAGGCACCCCTCACACTCAAACTCCAAGCTTTTATATGCAGCAAACTGAGATACTACAAATTTACATATTACTTCTAACCGCGACATAACTGTAGAATCGGAGAAAAATGCACACGCTCTAGAAAATTAAAGTAAAAGAGAGGATAGATGTCGCCTTCACGCTTAAACATGTTAAATCATTGACGTCACGATCTCAAAAATGCTAGAGTGCCTTTATTACAAAGGTCACTCCCTCACAATTCTACCACATAAAATATCATCCACATGGTTCCTTTGTGTCATAACTATTCGGTTTTGGCACTAAGAGGCTTAGAAAATACTTTATAACAGTTTTACTTCTTTGCCATTATTCTTTATATACGCCTCTCTCACACTTTCGTCATTGTGACGTTCAATCGGCATCATCTGGTGGTTTTCTGAAATTTGCATATTAGTCTTGAAGATATGTGTGATAATTCTGCAAGTGAAATTTTTACTTTAGAGCTTGATATCCACGTGATTCTGAATTATTCTTAATTTATGGACATGAGTGTATGTATTTGATGTTTTTTAACGTTGCTTACTTTTTACATTCCATTTAGGAATGAGACGCTAGTATAGACAAGTACTAGTAGAATTTCAAAATGTGTGTAAAGGAATTCGCGAAGTCGCTTTTCGATGCAATACACGGCATTATTTGAAGGAACATTTACAATATATTTACTATTAGTAGTAAAATTCAAGTAAAATGCACAATTATACACAAGACTGAGATAATAAAATTTTATGTCTGACGGTATATGTGAGACTAAACAGTAAAAACTGTCGCGTGAGTCAAATAATTTACCAGAACACACTAACTAACTCGTTAACATAAATTGACAAAATAGAAAATAGTTTTGTATTTTTCTAACGAAAAATTTTAAAATCAATATCGAAGTTCACAGTTTTAACCTTATATTGTATAAATTTGCTGAGAAAAATTTTGCATGTGGATCAAAAGGAGCCTGAAAGTGTATAGCTAAAATTATAATTAGTTACTTAAATACTTTTTAAAACGAGTCTTCAGCTAATTTATAATACACTCTTAATACACACTCAAGTAAAAATAAAAATACTCATTTTCTAAAAGTAAACTCTTACTTCTACGTAATAAAGGTTATGACATTTTCTCTAAAAGCTGTAATGCATCATAACAAATCAGCTTTATTTCCTTTACAAAATTAATGTATTACTGGCATCACAAAAAATGAATCCAATATAAAAAAGCAATTACTGAAACGAAAATAAAAGGCTTTTCTTCATATTTACAAGGATTTGTTATTACACAGTTCTAAAACTATGAACAGAGGGGTTGTTCGAAATTAATTCTGTAGCCCAGCTAATACCCAGTCCATGCCAAGTTTTCCAGATGTGACCTTTTTTCAGTGTGTGACCTAAATTAGAAGAATTTTTCTAAATCATAACTTCATTAACTGCTTAAAATACAATAAAAATTATATTTTACTCTGTGCTGAAAAGTCGTTATTCTGAGGTGTAATAGATACCGAAGTATAGTAGATATGGAGGTGTGCATAATTAATATTTTCTGGAGAATTAAAAAAAAAGTTATATATATATATTAAAAATTTAAAAAAATTTTCGCCAAAACTAACCTTTATACTATCTTAATTTTTTTATAATAATGTTCCGTACTTACTTCAAATTATTAAATTAAAATCTTGTTTCTAAATCTAATCTGTTAATCTTTATGCAGACGATATAAATTCTTAATTTGCCTTAAAACACATTATTCCAGTATGCGTAAATTTAAAAGATGGATCTAAATTAAAAATATTCTTAATTAAATTGTTATTTATTAATATTCCAAATAAAACTAATTTCTTCTATGTTTTTATCAACCCTTTTTAAGACAGTCTTATTAAATTTATTCCAAACCCATACCTTTCAAAAAATATCATTATTTTATTTTATCTATTTATTTATTGTTCCTCCGTCAACCTTGATAGTGTGCATATTAATAAATTCATTTCTTTTCTTTTAATCTTAAAATTAATCATTTATAAAAATCGTCTGCCTAAGAAATTTTGAGTCGATTATAAATTGGTTAAATAATATTTTTTTAAAATAAATTTATCGTCTGTGGAAAATAGTCTCGTAGCTGGACAAGAATTCTGTTTGCATAAAAGAATGATGGTTTGAGGTTACAGAATGTTCTGGAATTTTCTTTTTAGATTTAAGAGGGGACGCCTAGAGATGAGAAGGAAGATTCTTGTGTTTCTTCTTCGATGAGTACGGCTCGCTGAAATAATGATGGAATGTTTGCAAAAAGAGCTTTTCCCTTTCTCATGATTACGGATTAAATAAATGAACTTAAAGCAGCCAATGAGTAATTATTTGGATTCTCTACATCTATTTATTTATTTTCCTCGGTGGCCATGACTTTTCTGCGGTAAAAGGGAAACCCGGCGATGATGTCTCTGGCTCCTAACTTTTAAATCGTCACAATAAGCTCTAAAGTCTGACAGGATGCTTATGCCTGTGCTGCCTTTTTTGGATTTTAAAGAAACTTGCTATGGAACGAAGTGATAATAAAAACTGTGGATCGCTGAATAATTTGCTCGTCATTATTGGATGTGTTCTTAAACAAGAACTGCCATAGTCTCTTGATTTCTGGAGTGGCAAAAACAGAGGAATTGTTCCTGTAAAGTGCTTTGGTCGAGAAAAAGTAGTCCTCGTGATGATGAAAAAGAAGAAAAAAAATAATAACTACAAGACCATTTCTTGTAAATTGGTGAATAGACAGATATTTTTCGAGGTAGTTGAGCCCAATAAGATTTCGGTGAGAATTTTTTCGTAGTGTTTTGATTATTATTATTTGTATACTTTTTATGTATTTATTTAAATTAATTATTCTCTGTTTGTCAGGTTTATTTATTTGATTATTTGTCTGTGAATTTTATGTACTTGCCTATTATTGAGTATTATTATTATCATTATTATGTGTTGGAGATTGAAACATTTTTGTTCTTAAGGATTAAATTGAAGAGTATGATATTTTTAGGCAATTACTGTTGCATATTAAAGATTATTATGATATTTTTATGCACGTTTAACGATAAGTTCGTAATAATAATGAAGTATAAAAGAACTTAGAAGCTCAAGTTATTTTTTTAAAAAGTACATTTTCTATTTTATTGATATTTGTTATCAAGAACTATTCTCAGAATGCAGCATTTTCATGATAATGTTCCTACAACTAGACATTTGAGCTGAAAATTAAGTTAACATTTATGTTTTTCCTTTTATTTGTTAGAATTTCTGGTTACAGTGAGCTTTGGTTCCCGTATTCTTCTAATTTATTTAAATTCAGTAAGAAAGATGGAACTGTGCAAGGCTGTTGCTAGAATTTTGACTGATAAATATGATTAATTTTTTCAGTAAATTTTGTGATTTTAAGTAGGAAATTATGTATCATTAAAATTTTTGCATCTGTTTATTATTTATAAAATAATAGAATTAAAAGTTTGTCCCAATTTAAGGTATAACTATGATATTTACAATTTCTATTTTTATTAGATAAAATTTCTGGTTAATGTTAACAGCTAAATATAGTCACAATTTCTCGATAATTCTGATTCAGATTTAAAAAAAAAATGGTGGGTAATGGTTCTGTGTGAGGCAGTTAAAGTGTATGCAACACCAGTAGACAAAGCCCTCAAAATTGCGAAAGCGCGAACTCATGAATTTCACCTTAAAAGTGAAAGACTCTATGATCGAAATTTTGTCGAATGCCCATTAAAAATACAAGACTCTGTAATTTATGAAGAATTTAAATACCCTAACACTCGAAAATTAGAACCTATTTTCTCTGGACCATATAAAATTATTAATAAACTTTCTGGTGTAACTTATGAAATAGATAAATTTAATTATGAGACAGGACAGAATTCCGTTATTGTGCATGTTTCTAAATTAAGACCCTTTTTTTCACCCGAAGATTTTAAACTGTTTCATGAGCAACCCAAAAAAAACAAACAAAACCTCAGATACAATCACAATCACTAGATCAAACTAAAGTCAAGACAGTAGATTAAATTTTAATTCTTATTCTTTAAATATTTTATCACCATAATTTTCAACATTAGCAGGTATGTTCTTGGTTCGCAACAAGAATATTACTTGTTTTTGGGAGTTTTTGGGGTTAAATTGGGTTCCTTATGCAGGCATAAGGTGTACGCTTTGATTGTAAAAGCTTTCAAATTGATGTTGATAAATTAATTTTAAGTGTGTTTAAATCTAACTATATTTACTCATGTATTTGACATTAGTTTTATTCTATTTATTCAGCAGATATTTATGTTATAACAGTTATAAAATCTGATGATTCTACTCAAACCTATAACATAATATGTGATTTTCAAAGATTGTGAAAACTACAGATATTAAAGTTTTTCAAAAAAGCAAAGTATTTTTATTTCCATTTCTCAATTAAGAATGACAACTTTTATTCCTATTTGTTATTATTATTAAAGTTTATAAGCCATGTGTAGATAAAACATTATTCTACATTTGGCATTTGAAAACTTATAACCAAATTTGACAATTTTGTAAAAGAGTATCAGAGAGGAATTATTGTAAGGAAATACTGGTTGAGAGTCCATTTTCTAAATAGTTAGATTTAATTTTATTTGGATTTTGGAATTATTATGAATTTTTTTTTTAATTTATACTTTCGGCTAGCAAAAAATACTTTCTTATGCTATTAGAAGATAAGAAAATTATTTAGTTGCTATGTAATTATTTTTAGCTCAACCAATATTTCCCTTTCAATAATAAACAAATAGTGATATTTTCTTTTGATTATACTCTTGATTTACTATTATTATTATCATTATGATTTCTATAATGAAGTTTAGTATTAATTATACTTTTATTGAGAAACATTAGGATATGGAGAATTATTATTATTATTGCTATAAATTTTGAATCTTATTATACTACTTATTATTATTGTTGTTATTATTATTTAAAATTTTCTATATTATTTATTATTGGTGTTGGGTCTATTTATATAATTAAAAATTTAATAAATAAAAGATTTGATTATTAAAGATGTTGGATCCAACATAACATTAAAACCAAAGATTAAACTAAATTTGAAGATCTTTAATTAAAGAGACTGTATTCAGTGAACATTGGAAAAGACTCTTTTATACACTATTGAAAGACTTTTACATTTGAAGGATTTTTTATTTAAAATAAACTATGCATTAAGTTATTGTAATTATTTAAACTTCCATGAGAAAGAGTTTTTATTGTTTTTATTATATTTTTTATCTCTTACTTATTAATATTCATAACTTATTTACTGTTATTGTATGTATTATCTTCTATGCACTTACAAATGGTAAGTGATATTGCAACATTATTGTATTTCTTTCAGGGAAATGCTCCTACCTAAAATTAATTCACATTAATTTTCTCTTAACTATTTTTTTTAATCGCTAATATTTTTTATATTGCGTTAATTTTCTTTTCTTCCATCTCTTGGCTTCCTGAGTTTGACAGATTTATTCCAAAATTTAACTTTTCTAAATTATTATATTTCTGTTGTCTGAACTTGTAGTTTTATTTAACTATCAATTTCATACAAATTGTTTGGGGAGGGGGGGATAATATTACAAATTTTAAAATTTTTTCGCCAAAACTAACCTTTATACTATCTTAATTTTTTTTTTAATAATGTTCCGTCTTTACTTCAAATTATTAAATTAAAATCTTGTTTCTAAATCTAATCTGTTAATCTTTATGGAGACGATATAAATTCTTAATTTGCCTTAAAAAACATTATTCCAGTATGCATAAATTTAAAAGATGGCTCTAAATTAAAAATTAATAAATAATAATTAAATTTTTATTTCTTAATATTCCAAATAAAACTAATTTCTTCTATGTTTTTATCAACCCTTTTTAAGACAGTCTTATTAAATTTATTCCAAACCCATACCTTTCAAAAAATATCATTATTTTATTTTATCTATTTATTTATTTTTCCTCCGTCAACCTTGATAGTGTGCATATTAATAAATTCATTTCTTTTCTTTTCCTCTTAAAATTAATCATTTATAAAAATCGTCTGCCTAAGAAATCCTGAGTCGATTATAAATTGGTTAAATAATATTTTTTTTAAATAAATTTATCGTGTGTGGAAAATAGTCTCGTAGCTGGACAAGAATTCTGTTTACATAAAAGAATGATGGTTTGAGGTTACAGAATGTTCTGGAATTTTCTTTTTAGATTTAAGAGGGGACGCCTAGAGATGAGAAGGAAGATTCTTGGGTTTCTTCTTCGATGAGTACGGCTCGCTGAAATAATGATGGAATGTTTGCAAAAGGAGCTTTTCCCTTTCTCATGATTACGGATTAAATAAATGAACTTACAGCAGCCAATGAGTAATTATTTGGATTCTCTACATCTATTTATTTATTTTCCTCGGTGGCCATGACTTTTCTGCTGTGAAACGGAAACCCGTCGTTGATGTCTCTGGCTCCTAACTTTTAAATCGTCACATATATATATATACAGGGTGATTCTGAATTCATCATCAATATTTGGTGGGGAGGTAGGGAATAGGAAAAGAACACTATTTCAGATAGGAAACCAAGGGTCCCAAAGTCTTCCGAAGGAGATAGGCGCCATTAAAATTTAGGGTCCAAAAATTCAAATGATTATAAAAAACAGAAAAATTGATCGATTCGTTTGCGGATTTCACTAAAATTATTCTTTATGTCAGTAATGTCTTGAAAATAAATTATAAAGATAAATTTCACAAAATGACGATAGAGGGCGCTTTAGACTTTAGAGTAACGAACAACTATTTTTTACCGTTATTTTTTGCATCTCATTAAAGGTTTCGTAAGCGTAGACTTAAACTTAAATTTTGAGCTCAAAATCTGAATAGTTGGAAGCAGTTAAGTAGCACAAACTTAACTGTGTTCAGAGGGTTTTAAATTCAAATGATTATAAAAAACGGAAAAATTAGTCGATTGATTTGCGACTATTCTTTATGCCAATATTTCCTTGAAAATATATTTTAAAGATTAATTCCAAAAAATACCGATAGAGGGCGCCTTAAACTTTAGAGTAACCAACAACTATTTTTAAGCGCTATTTTTTGTATCTAATTAAATGCTTGCAAATGCTTAGATTTAAATTTTGAGCTCAAATTCTAAATCGATGGAGGGGTTAAGAAGCGGAAACTGAACAGTGTTCAGGAGTTAAAATGTTACCCTCCCCACCCCTCGAACACATTTCAAATTTTCGCACTTAATTACTCAAAACGATGCAGATTTTGAGCTCAAAATTTAAGTTTGAACTTTTACAAGCATTTAATTAGATACAAAAAATAACGGTTAAAAATAGTTGTTGGTTACTCCAAAGTTTAAGGCGCCCTTTAACGGTATTTTTTAAAATTGATCTTTAAAATTTATTTTCAAGGAAATATTGACATAAAGAATAGTTTTAGCGAAAACGGCAAACGAATCGAACAATTTTTCCGTTTTTTATAATCATTTGAAATTTGAACCTCCCCACCCCCATTGAACACAGTTCAGTTTGCGCTACTTAACCACTCCCAACGATTCAGATTTTCATCTCGAAATTTAAGTTTATGTCTAAGCTTCTAAAAAAATTTTATGAGATGCGAAAAATAATGGTAAAATATAGTTGTACGTTACTCTAAAGTCTAAAGCGCCCTCTATCGGCATTTTTTGAAATTTATCTTTATAATTCTTTTTCAATAAAATACCGACATAAAGAATAGTTTTAGTGAAAATCGCAAATCAATCGACCAATTTTTCCGTTTTTTATAATCATTTGAATTTAAAACCCTCTGAACACAGTTAAGTTTGTGCTACTTAACTGCTTCCAACTATTCAGATTTTGAGCTCAAAATTTAAGTTTAAGTCTGCGCTTACGAAACCTTTAATGAGATGCAAAAAATAACGATAAAAAATAGTTGTTCGTTACTCTAAAGTCTAAAGCGCCCTCTATCGTCATTTTTTGAAATTTTTCTTTATAATTTGTTTTCAAGACAATACTGACATAAAGAATAATTTTAGTGAAAACCGCAAACGAATCGATCAATTTTTCTGTTTTTTATAATCATTTGAATTTTTGGACCCTAAACTTTAATGGCGCCTATCTCCTTCGGAAGACTTTGGTATCCTTGGTTTTCTATGTGAAATAGTGTTCTTTTCCTATTCCCTACCTCTCCACCAAATATTGATGATGAATTCAGAATCACCCTGTATATATATATATATATATATATATATATATATATATATATATATATATATATATATATATATATATATATATATATATATATATTAACAAGGAGTTTTCAAGACATTCCGTTTAAAAACTAATTAAATTCATGCTCTGAAGTAGTTCTCAGAATTCTATGCCTCGCCTACATCTTGAAATTCTACATATGGTGGCTAACACTCTATTTTACTTTATTTTATTTTTCACTTTTCAGACACAAGTAGAAATGTGAAAAAGAAAACATGGATTGTGTGAAAATAAATAATCTTTTTATTTTACCTTTGAATTTTTCTTAATGTGTCGCATTTACCTGCGTTTTTATGTAAATTAAATATTTGGTGTTAATTTTCTCAGGTGGCATCATAAATCTTCTTGAACTTCTAGTATGTTTTGAGATTTTCTTATAAAAACAATTATAGACTAAAAATTTTAATTATTCATTTAATTTCGCCATATCATTTATTATTAGGGGAATAAAACAACACATGTTAATAACTTATTCACGTAGTTATATATATGTTAAATTCAAGTACGTTATATACATATATGTACTTTATATTCACATGAGTTATATGCGCGTTAGACATTATATATATATTTTTTGCAATAAATATGTAATACAAACGTTTTTTCATTTGAATTCTTGTTAAAATGAGTTTACTACAATCTACATTAAAATAGATTCAAGCCAAACAAAATTCTTGAGATTGTTGTTTTTTAATTAAATATACAAAAGTAATATTGTTTGTTGTAAAGAAACGTAACCTAATAAGATATTAACTATAATTAAATTAAACAAATAAACAAATAACAAAAGTGAATTATGGGCGAAATAACTAACATATTTTTTTTAAATCTCATTTTATTAAATCAAGAAAAAATATCATTATTAATAATAATTAATTGAAGAAAAACAAAGATAAAAAAAAAAATCTAAGAAAAAGTTACAAAAAAGTCTTGTAAAGAAGCATAATTGGTCAAATTTTAAATGTCTGAAAAAAATCATTCTTTTTACTCAAATGTAATTACGAAAAAAAATTTTTTTTTCGTTAACTTTATTTATTCTTATAATCTTTGTTTAAAAAATGAGGAGACGTTTAACTTCTTAAAATTAAATATTTCATATGAATCATATATAGTATAAAAAGTATATTTTAATTCTGAATTTTAAAGTTAATTTAAATTATTCACAATAAATAAAATCATAATTTTTAAAACACTTTTAAATTATCGTAATACTTTATAGCACACAGTCTCCTGAAAGTATTAAGAAGTAATATTTTGCTCTGCATGGTATAAAGTAGAATCAAAAAATAAATAAGTTGCTAGATATTTGTGATGATATTTTTTACACTCTTCAATTTATTGTAACCCTGTATTTCATTTCAAATTTCAATTCAAATATATATTTGAATTAGAAATAAAACGCTTAATCTGACGCAGTAAACTATTCATTAGCTCTTTCAGTGCCATGTCAGTCACTGAAATTTCCATCTTGACTGATTCAGTCACCGGTGACTGACATTGTGTAGATTGTGTAAATGAATTCTCTTATTTCGCGGCTCAAACGGAAAAACAGACCACATAGACTTGGCACTCAACGTGTTAACATGATTATCATTTTTAGAGTTATAAGAAAGTTTCTTTTAGCACTGCGCTAGTACTTAATTATCCCGTCGAACAAAAAACTATCACCATTCTGTAAGGTTAAATGCCAAGAATGGCTTACCGTAAGTACCACATTCACTTGACATTAAACACGTTACACATGTTTGTTTTGTCATCAAGTGACTTTTAATTCGACCGTTTATATGTTATTTTTTATTAATCTTTCAGTATTTTTTTTTTGTTATTTAAAATAAAAATTATGCCTAGTTGGACAATTTACGAGGAGTTTGGTGATTTATACAATTTGTCGAAATTGGTCTATGGGATAATCAAGTAGTACTCGCAATTCTGTAACAGAGCATTACTATGCCTCTTTAGACCTGACACATTTTAAGCCACCATAAGAATTATTTCAGAGTTTGTTCTATCTATTTATACATATACCGGCTGTCCCAAAAATGACTGATGGATTTTAAAATTCAATAACTTGCAAACGGTGACAGCTATTTAAAAATTTTTTGCAGCAGGGTTACGTGCAATGTCAGGAGTTATTTTACCGTAAGATTTTATTTTAGTTCGCATATCAAACAATAGGTGGCGTTGACGACGATTGAAGGCCAGGTCGACGCTTCACTCAGCACTGATCACCTTGCCTTCAATCGCCGTCAGCGCCACCTATTGTTTGAACTGCGAACTAAAATAAAAAATTACGATAAAAAATCTCCTGACTTTGTACATAACCCTGCAGCAAAAAAAATTTAAATAGCTATCACCGTTTTCAAGTTATTGAATTTTAAAATCCATCAGTCATTTTTGGGACACCCGGTAGGAACATAATTTTGTAATATAAATGAAATAATTATTGTTAGTATCTATTTACTAGCAGGTACACATATGTGCATCTCGGGTTCATATTGCAAAAAAACACTTCATTTTTAAAAAAATTATTTAAACAAGGAATTTGGTGGACAATTGACACATATAAGCTTATTTTACATGCTATTTTCGAAACAATTATTTTTTATGATATAGAGATATATATTGCACTTTTTACAAATAACTCTTGTTCTTGATTTGCAGCCTTCATACTTTCATTTTTAAGTTAAGTTATCATTTGTTGAACGAGAAAATTGTCCAGTCTTGTCGTATCTAATATAGTAAATTGGCTGCTGAATACCCTTACGTTGTTTTCGCTGTGGTTTATTTTCGGAATCGTCTTCAGAATCATTTTCAGATGAATAAATTTTGCGTGGTCTCCCTGGTCATTGTTCTTCACTTACTTTATACTCATAGTTCATCAGTACTTATGCAATCTCTAAGTGTACCGTAAGAGAGATAATCCGTCTTTTCGAGGAACTGTACGTGCTTTGCAATTTCTGATATACATTATCCAACAAATGGAAATAACCAAATCTATAAAATATACAAAAACTCTATTGTTAATTACTGTGTTGTGTAAAAGAACAATGGTAATAAGCTAAACACCTATCGTTTAAGTCTGTACCACCCATACACGTATTGTATGTATTCACAATTGCAGGTTGTGTTACATTAATTTTACAGTTTTGATCTTTAGACAAACTAACACAATTGCTCTCGGGATCGCTACCTATGCAAATCGAAAACAAAGTTAGATATTTGCTATCTTTCCATTTTAATACGCACATATCCTTCCTTTCCCTTAGTCTCTCTCCCACTCTCCACGTTACAAATCTCGATCATTCTTGGTTTTTTTTATCTGCTCCTCGAAGTCTTTTGTTCATAATCATTCCAGTTTGGTAGATATTGTTCCTCAATAAAAAGTCAGCATATTTTATATTAGTAAAAAACTGTTCGTGTTAATTACTCGTGTGTTGTCTTTTGGTATAAATTTAAAAAGCTATTTGACCATGCCTCCTACTAGATCTAATCAGAATTATTTAGAATCATCAGTTGGTACAATTCCTTTTCCATGATATATTTGGCAGTTAAGGGTAAGGCAATCCCTGGCGGATAAAACAAAGTGTTTTAATCCCAACGCATTAGATTTTAACGGCACATACTGTCTAAATTCACAACGTCCAGCAAATGGGATCTAGTGATCTCTGTTCATCTAGTGATAAATGTTTTGGACTGGCAGTCACAAACATTTAATTCTTACTGCATTCAAGATAAGATTTACTTTTCATTTTTTGTCATCTGCTTAGTGATCAATTGATTTATCTGCAAATGAAGAAATCTTTAAAAATCGATCACGTGACATAGTAGCTGCAATTCTAAGTACATACAAGTCTTTTTGCCAGTAGAGCCTTGCTTGGAGATATTTTAAAGTCCTCATGAGTACATGTACGCCTTCAACTTTTATAACTTCATATTTAGATGCATATATTGAGCGATGGTTTCGTGTTTGAACGGAATATTAATTGGTTTCATATGAAACTTTTTTCCTATAATTCTTCATTTAACTAATCTAGAAATGATTCAAAAGGATTTACGATGCTCTAATATCCTTTTAGGTAATCCTCATCAGTCAATGATCTTCGGAATACCATTAAAAGAAAAAAAGATTAAATAAATATTTGTGAAAAGATAAGGTTTTATTCTCAGCATTATTATTCTAGTTTTCTGTCACACAAGTTTTAAAAATGTACTTTTTTTCAGCTTTCCATAACAAAGATCTATAAGTTAAACTTTATTTCTACATGGATTCGGGATAAGAACTGGAACAATATCCTCAACGGTTATATCTGTCATCTAAATTTTCATTGTCAAAAGACTCACCACCATCATTGGCCTCGTCAGTTTATTTACTCTTACAAAGATATGATAATTATGATTTTTAAAAAATTAATGTTTAATTTAAAACATCAACAAAATGAATTCTTATTTATAATAAAGTACAATTTTTGAATCATTCAACAACTTTAGCACTGAACCAATTAGATATCATTCAGTACAGATTTGTTAGTGAGATTACTTCCTTCCAAAAACACAGAATTGGGACCGGAGGTGCACACACGTGCACTTTACAGATAAAATCTAATTTAAATAGATATTATGATCGAGCTAAAAAAATTAAATGATTTATGCAAAATTGAAGAATTCATAAGCATTCTTAAAAATTATTGTGAATAGATATTAATTTTCTAACTATACAAATATACTTACTTTTTCGAAGTCTTATATTTTTCGACATTGCTCGTTCATTTCCTCCAAAATCATATGAATTAAGACTGATAGCGCCATTTTTTGCTGAAAATAGAAAAGGTTAACGTACACAAATGACATTCTCTCGTTTCAATAAAATAATTTCAAATAATAAGTGAGATATGCAGTTGAAGTTGAAACCAGAGGTACACAAATCTGCACCTTGGGTCTCAAGAGGTTAAAATTATTTTAATATACGTTTAAAAAAATATTTTGAAATTACAATGCATTTTATAAAGATTTTACACATGTTTATTTTGATATTTTACATCATATATATATATCCATGATGAATAAGTGTTACGATGGCCCACAACGACTAGTTTCATTTTAAAAATTAAATTAAATTAAAATTTTATTTTTGTTTGGAGTTTCACATTTACAGACTATACAATTTTTATTTAAATAAAAGTTTCATTTAATTAAATCCATTGTGTGACAGTGTAATTAAGTCGTCGTTCAAACATTATTGCTTAAACGCATATATTTTAATTAAGGATCGACTGAAACAGATTTTTATGGTCGAAACTGAATCAGAATTTAGATAATTTCCCTACTTGCGCCGAAGTTGAAAACAAAAAAAAAAAATATCAAAACAAATTTTAAAGCAATTAATACATACATAAATATACATAATTATAAATTAATTATACTCATTTATTAAATATACATATTATCTAATTATATGAATTTATTATATATAAATAATTATTAATTAATTATAAGAGTAGTCCAAGTTGACTCACTGTACAGTAATTAGACCCAAAACTTTTTATTATCATATAAAATGAAATGTAATTAATTCCTTAATGACGCAGAAATATTTTCTAATTATTTGAATTTTATTTAATTATTTTCCCTTTTTTTAGTTTTAGGTGTATTTTCCACTATTTATCTTTTATTATAATTTTTGTAAATATATTATATACTTACTAGAACTTCCTCAAAGAGTATTCGAAACACTTCTGCGGTTTCAAACTAAAAGTTTTAAATTACTATTAAGTCTGCAGCTTCTAATGAGAAAGTGAAAAATTTAAGTCGAACGTGTATTGCTTGCTTTATAATTTGTACTAACTTCTTAAGCCAGTCATGACTTATAATTATGACCAATTAAGTTGATAGCAATAAATAGTCTCATTTGAGCCGGTACAGCTCATATTGATGAGCAACGATGAAAATTTCGAGATTTTTGGAATATAGATAGTTTCGGTCTAGCTGAATTTTCTTCAGAATTTTCACTGAAAACGATTTCTCGGCGAAACTCAGATTTTGGGTAAAAAAAAACCGAAACCGAATTTCCGGAAGATTTATATTTCTGATAAATTAATTGTTTGCATGATGAAAAATTCAGTGTGATGATACAATTAAAGCAAAACGTAAAAAAAATTGATACAATTTTAAATACTTTAAATTACAAGAAGCATTGTTTTTGGTTTCATCTCTGGGGACTTGATAATATGTACCTTTTTGGATTCACAATGGTCCACTGAGTTCATTTTATGATGATACTATGAAATTTGTGGTAGCTTACAGACGCCATATTGAACAGATAAGCGCCATCTATCGCGCATATTTTTTTTTTTTTTGCCATTGTTACATAATTAAATTTTAATGAAAAAATGGAAAGAACAAATATTGTTGAACATATAACGTTATACAAATTACATGTTTGCTAATACTTTATTTTAATATGATTATTAGAATTTTTAATTGCATAAACATTTCAAAAGACATATGCCATAAAAGAAGACCGAAATCTAATTTTGCATTTTAATGCATATTATTTTCATGTGGATTCAAGAAGAAAGCGGTTCTGATGAAACTATTGTACTTGGTCTATTAAGAATTAACCCTTTTAGGACCACGGGTGCATATAGTATGCACCTTTCAAACGTGTATCCATTTCTTGTTTTTGAAACCATTGAGAAAGAAAAGTAAAAGTTTCCTTCTTTAATTAAGATATTCTCTTGTTTGCTAAATTAAATTTAATCGTTTGTAAAAAAGGGTGTCATCCGAATAAAATCCCTCTAAAAATGCCGGTCTCGAACGGGTTAATAAATAACAGAAATGTTAGTCTTCTGCATTGTTATCACCATTGGTTGACATTCCTGGATCCAAATAATTTATATCGTCATAAAGCCATTCTGTATATATTTGTATATCAAAGGTTATTAAAAAGATACGCACATTATAGTGCGACACATGTTCTTGAACAAGAATATGACACCAGTTTCAAAGAAGCTTTGAAGGTAAGAGAACTGCTAATCCAAAGGACCTTTAGATAGGCTTTTCCCTCACTATCTGTTCAAAAAATCCAAACATATTTATCTGGGGATTGAAGATCAGGATTAGCTTGCAGTTACTTCTTCCAAACAAAATCGTGGTAATTAGCATGTATTGCCTGTAGCGAATGGTACATGGCAAAAAATGTAACGCCACAGATTTCTTTTTTTCAGAAAAAAACACATAGAATACGGCGCAATTCCTTGATGTCTGAGTATTTGTGCTTTCCATAATACAGGTGGCAAACTTATGATTCAAGCTGCTTCTTTGTTTCCTCTGATATATCAACTTCAGTATCAAGCGCGTTAAGCGCATGTTGAAATTTTATGTTCTGAGTCATCAGTTTTCATTGCCTGCAAAAGCATTTACTACGTCGCACCCGACATAGCGAATGGAATTCAAGTAATGTATTATATACCTCTTTAGTCTTTACCTAGAAGTCCATGTGTCCCACTCAAGTTGTAGTATTTTACTTTGCCCTTTCATTAGAACCAAATTTTACAAATATTAACCCTTCCTAGTTTCTCAAGTCAATTTCTATAGAAAACACTACTACAACTGACACAAGAAGTAATCCTTATAATTATAAATCCAGACACTAGAGCATGGTATGTATGAAATAAAAGTCGAGATCACCTCTCCTTAGAAGCAGGTCAATGTAGTGGATTCTTCTACTAGTTATTTCGTCAATTTATAAAACTTTTTCTCCGTAGATAATGTACATCATTCGTGTATTTAATTTTTTTAGTTAATGTTCATTATCTCATTCTTAAGAAATAAAGTGTATAAGTTATTTATTATTCTCTTAATCAGATAAAAACTACTTCCATTTTCGTACTGTTTGTTCAAGAGTATAAGGTACCTGTACCCAATATGGACATCTTAAGGAAAATTAATTTTTTTCTGTCCCGTGTACACGTTATAGGACTCCAAAAGTATGTGACCACTATCTCTGGACTGTTGACTATCATTAATAAAATTAGCGAACTTGTGAGTATTCTGGTTTCATTTAAATGATAAAAAAATATTTTCACGTGTCCATATAAGGAACCACCTGTCCCTATTATGGACAGGGACTCCTTATTGGCCTACTACACAGAGTGTGTAGAAGAGCCACTTTTCTACAGAATTTTAGAGGAGAGGCAATAACAAATATTTCTTAAAGTATCGAGGAGAAGGGTATTGCACAGTAAATATCTTCAGAACGAGCACTTTGAACGAGGGGTTCATTTTCGGTTGTGGCGCTGCGAAGACCGATGCAGAGCACCTCGGTTGCTACAAAATATTATGAAATAATGTAGTTGGTTTTGCTTAGCTTTCTAATTTTTTGTGAATCTGAAGGTTCACATGCTGTACTTCCAATGTAGACATAAGATGTCCATATTGGGAATCGGGAGAAGTTTTATTAAATTTTGTAATAAATAAACAAAGGAAATATTTTTATGCAATATATGCAATAGCAATCGAAAATATGTTTTATAAGCTATCTAAAAATTCCACTTTTCAATATTTAAAGTAATTTTACAATATCTAATAAGAATTTAAACTTACCTGTAATTACAATCAGCACACCACGAAACAACAAGTTTCCTTTTAAAGGGTTTTTTTTTCACTTTCCTGGCTTAATTATTTTTTCAATTGCTTTTTTTCACGGACATGTAGCACGATCTCTCGATCAAAATTGTTACTTTTAAAAATATTAGGGGTGACCATATTTAGAGCACTGTTCATATTGGGTACAAGTACCTTATAAGTTTTATAACATTAGCAATAGTTCAATTTTCTCCATTTCTTTTTATTGGCACCTGCCTCTATATATCAAATACAACATCTATAATTTGAGAGTATGTATAATCTTATATTATTTTAGAAAACAGATTCTTTGCTAGTTGTCCAAATGATTGTATTTCCTGTGCGGTAGCTTTGAACAAAGTACGTTCTGTCATTCATACTAACACCACCGTTTGCAATTTTTGCATTGCCGCAATTTTATCAAAACATCCATTAGTTTGATATTTCAGTTTTTCACATTAAACCTTCATGTGTTGCTAAAGATCATGGAAGAAGCCCTAGATGGTAGAAAAAGACACTTTTCACGTCAAAGAATCGTAGCGCTGCAATTATCGTTATCTGAGCTAACAGATTTCTGTTTGTCTTGACAACAAATTCTGAATTATTAAACTTTACATTCTCTGCCTTCTTCAAGTTAGAAAATATCTTTAGCTTTTTTTTATTTTTGAAGGATTCAGAAACCCTTCTGCTTTTGAGTATTCAGACAGATAGTCTCTTTTGAAAGTTTGGCAAGCTTCTCCACCCATCTCATAACCTTTGACTACGTCTTCGATGTGGGCTACCACGTTCACTTTTATAGATCTTGCTCAAAGACAGATCTGGATGTAAAACGGATTTTGTTTCTTTCACAAACTATGTGAAGAAATGCTGCCCTGATATAAAAAATATCTTTAAACAGCAGTAGGTCTTTGACAGATCTTCGTTGTACTTTTGATCCCTGCATGTCATAATTTATCGTCTCTTTAATCGCCCTATTGATTTAGTAGCATACAAAAACAAGAAAATATTTCCGATTGTGCTGCTTGTCGGTAGACAGTTTGCAATATGGCGTCCATTAGTTACACTGTTTTTGAAAGTATCACGGACAAATGTCATTCAGATGTTGCGATGAATCCAAAAATATATGGTTTAACAAGTCCACTGACAGGATATCATATGAGGTTCTGGCTCAACGACGGCAGTCATTTTTCAATATTGCGCCCATAAGCTACCCTGGTTCAGGAAATACGGATAACTGTCATTCTTATGTTACGGGGAATCCAAAAAATGCTTGTGTATGCTTTGGCAAATCCGCTGACATGAAAATACACGAATCCCTGGCTCAATGATGGCGGCCATTTTCCAATATGGCGCCCATTAGCCACTCTGATTTTGAAAATAACATGAAGAAATGTCATTCTGATGACGTGGTGAGTCCAAAAATGCTTGGTTTAACAATTCCGCTGACATGAAACCACAAAAGTCCCTGCCACAACGACGACGGACATTTTTCAATATGGCACCCATAAACTACCCTAATTATGAATGTATTATAAATAAATGACATGCCTATGTTGCGATTAATCCAAAAATATATGGGTTTATAATATCCGCTAACATGAAACCACAGGACCCCTTAACTAAACTATGGCGGCCATTTTCCAAGAGCGACGCCCATAAGCTACCCTCATTTTGAAAGTATCATGGATAAATGAGATGCTGTTGTTGTGGTGAATCCAAAAATATATAGTTTACCAAGTCACCAGACATGAAACCGGGGTACTAATGCCAAGGATTGGCGTTAATACCCCATTATAGTTATTGCGCTGTACATTTTAAATTACAAATTATATGGAGAAGATATCCAAAATCTTCAACAACATTTTGAAATTCCATGAAATGTACTACAATTTATTTAATTAATAAAGTACTTCCTGATAAAAAAAAATAGTCTTCACATCACAAAACGTATCTCGCAAATTTTAGATCAAGTGTTAATTTTAGTTGCTTGTAAAAACAATAAGACCTAAAAATGAAACAAATTAACTTGAAGCTGTTTTTAGCGATTTATATGACTCAAAACCCTTCTGCGCACAGCACATGGATATCATTTACCAGATTATTTCATAATTATGCATAATATTAGCACTTGGCGTTATTACCCCGCCTGGCTTTATTACACCAGACCACCTTAATTAACTTAGGATTAAGGCGAAAATTTTTTATTATTACATATATTCAGTCATCACTGTAAAAAAATGATCGAAGTACCATTTCTGGGAAAGTAGAAAATGGGCTGCTATGTGTTTTAAAATATTATTTTAGAAGGCTAAATTTTTTACAGAAACCATGGACGATTTTGAGTATTTATAATTATTTTGAGGATGCAGTTTTATCATAAAGTTTAGAAATATCTGCATTAGAAATTATTTTGGAACTAAACAGAAACATAAAACATTTGTTTATTTTAATGTGATCCAAGCACTTTTCTTACGAAATACATTTAATATAGACTAATATATCTTCTGCATTCAAGTTTACCAATTTTTACATTATGTTTGTCTCCTAGTTGCAATTGTTTGCTTTTTCAGCTTTATTTTCAAAGGAATATTTTCCAAAGATAAGACGTTTTATAATTCGGAAGTAATTAATTCATTCCTAATCTACAGTTTTCCATTATCGAAAATTTTCCATTGCACGAAATAATTAATCATATACAATAAATCATGAATAGAAATGGATTTCAAAAAGGGGAATTTTGATCAATTAATTGTTGTAATGAATAAAAAGAATGTTTGAAACGAGTTTATTAATATTTAAAATATAGAAATACCTTTTCTTGTAATTATTAACATTTTAAAAAAGAGCTCTACTGCAAAAACATGAATTAAACTTCAAGTTCTTTTATTATTTTTATGTGTTATTTTTATCTGTAAATTTATGTATCTGAAGCTAATTTTATTTTATTCTTTATCCGTTTTATTTTCAAAGTGAATAATTTGCAATAATCAATATTTTCATTTTCAAGAAATTATTGACATGCAAGTTTTATTATTGTACTAACTTTATATATACGTTTTAATTTTATAACAAGCTGTAGAATTACTATTTCGCTTGTAATTAAAACTTTCATGGAAATCGGCCTCAAAAATGCGGATTTTGATTAATTTAAGGAATGTTCTGCATTAATGCGTGAATTATGCGTTAGAAAATTAATTGCTATTGATTTTTAGAAAGCAAAGTAATTATCATGCAACGTCTATTTAATTCGAAAAATTATAAAAAATGTGAATCTCTCTAATTAAAGCATATGCATTGAACAAGTTTTTTTGATAGCTAATTGTTTTTGTTTTTAATGAGGAATGTCCAATATTTCTTTAAAAATAGTTGTGTGATGTTAGAAAGTGAAATAAGTGTACAGAGCTCGTACTTTTTAGAGAATTTTCTGGGTGATTTCTCTTTTTTTTCTAGAAAAAAAAATCTAAGCTAAACATGCAAAATATCACTTTTTTACGTTGAGATTTTCTATAAGAAAAAAATGGTAACGATAAATTTCCTCGTCTGAAAATCCCAGGGCTTTTACAAGCCCTATATATATATATGTTGCCGTTAAAGCGTATAATCCGTTATTTCATAAAATATCTATTTATTTTATGAAATAACTAAATAAGTCCATTAAAGTTAAAAAAATATATTATTAATAAAATATTAATAAAATTATTAAATTCAACGATTTAACTAGTTATGTTATCGAATAACGATTGCCTAACCTTTAAGACATAAAAAACAGCGCGCGAAATTCGTTTGAACCAATTATAGCAGTTTTTTCGTCAATTTTGAATTGTTTGTGTATGTTTTGAAGTAATTGAGTATGCTGCATTTCATTGACTCGTTACTAAGTGTTATTGGAAGTGAATGTTTTGACCATATGTTTTTACTTTCTTCTACCTTTACAAGAAGAAAGTAAGTCCCATAGTAGTAAAGTGAGTATTATTGAAAATAATTACTATCTTTATAAATTCTTGAGATAGAGCAGCGCCACCTGTTGGGCGATTGACACCAAAACATAAACAAAGCTACTTCATATCACGGATTTACTGAATCTGAAGTTCGGTGATTATCTGTTCATTAATTACTGAGATAGAGATATTGCAGGAATAGTAAAAATTCAGCTTAGCAGCGCCACCAGTTGGGTGATTGACACCGAAATATAAACAGAACTATTTCATGTCACGAATTTTCTGAATCTGAACTTTGATGGAAATCCATGCATTAATTCCTGAGATAGAGCTATTGCGAAAAAAACCTGTCACCTGTCGAGTGATTTATACCAAAAACTTATTAGCATAAATCTATATCAGGGACTATCTGAATATATTTTCTTATTAAACTACGTGTTTTGGTTCTTGAGATACAGCTATGGCGAAAATCGTGAAAAATGCAGCATAGCAGCGCCATCTGTTGAGCGATTCACATCAAAAACTAATCAGCTTCAGTCGATATCATGGAATACCAGAACATAATTTTTTTATTAAATTACGTGTTAGTTCTTGAGATATAGCTGTCGCGTAAATAGTAAAAAATGCAGCATAGCAGCACCATCTTTTGAGCGATTTACATCAAAAATTAATCAGAATCAATTTCTATCAGGGAGGACTGCCTAAATATAAATTTTTATTAAATTATGTGTTCTTCAGATAGAACTTCTACAAAATTAATGGCACATACAGATAGACAGAATGACAAACAGATATTTGTAAAAACATGTTTATCCGGGTCTCTGACCCCTAAAACGTGTAAATCCGTCGAAAACGGAATTCTAAAATTTTCACGAATCCAATACTGACTTTTATAAAATAGAAGAAAATAAAAATAGTAATATATGTTAGGTTTTTATACATTATTTATGAAATCATCTATTATTAATAGGAAATGTATTTTTCGAAACCCTCTAAGTATTTATCATCAGCTGATTTACAAAACAACGATTTGTTTGAATATCAAACTATTTAATTTTAACTTTAACGGTTAGGCAATCACTATTATATAAAATAACTAGTTAAATCATAAAATCCAATAATTTTATACACTTTAACGAACATGTTATTTCATGAAATAACTAGGTATTTTATGAAATAACAAAATTATATGCTTTAACAGTATGCATGTATATGTTCGTGTGCATGTGTGAAGTTAACGGAGCACGTTTACCTTCCATGATAACTTTTGAATGAAAAACATTGAATAAGAGGATACATTTCCCGACTGTTTTCATTCGACACGTTGGATGGATGAAAATGGAACTGTGGTGTAGATTAGAGGTCTGCACGGGCCCGGTCCGGCAGAATTAGAAAAAAAAATTCAATGGACCGGGCAGGCAAAAAATTTGAACGGGCTATACGGGCCAATAAAAAACTTAGCGGGCCTACCGGCCCGTTATACAGATTTCGGGACAAGATATGAAATATGAGCTAATTTCAATGAATATGGCTTTAATGAGAATAAGTATAAATGTGCATCCATAGCCTATACTAGTTTGACAGCGTCAATACAGAAATTTAACTTGTACAGTATAGAGATCGGCATGAGACAGTTACATTGTGTGTAACTTGAGCTTAATATTTTTTAGCAGGGGTGTGCTGGGCCGAAATCAAGCATGCATTGTTTTTCTATATATTAATGAGCCGGCCTGAATTAGACTTAATTGTTCTAAAGATGTGTAGGGCAGACAACATAATTTATAAAATTATTAATATGATAAAGAAATTATGCTAACGTAATCTTTGGATATAAACTTCTTGGTGGTTCTTAAATTAACATCTCAACAACGCGAAAGATTGACACATTTTCTGACAAATTTTTACTGTAAAAGTATAAAATTGACAAGCCTCACTATTAAAGGGATTTGGAATCGAATAGCGTTCTTCATTTTTCGCAAATAAGATACTTATATAACCTTGTGGAGATATAAGAGATTCGTGTCAGATGGTTGCAGATTTTTCTCCCTTCCCATGCTGTCGCTTCCGGAAATTCTATTCAAAACGATAACTTTGACAACATTTTTCAAAATTGTTTGTATCAAAAAATGGATAACGCTATTCGATTGCATAGTTTCTGTATAAAAATACCTGCTAATCTTATGCGTTTCCAAAAAAAAAAAAAAAAAAAAAAAAAAAAAAAAAAAAAAAAAAAAATCAGAAATGTATTAGAAAGTAGCTCTTTTGGATTTGAGAATGAATTTGGATTTGGAATTTTTAATAAAATGACATAGAAATATTTTCATAAATCTACTTTTTTCTGAGCGAAAAATTGCCCAGGCCGGGAATCTGCCTGCCAGGAATTTACCTGCGGTTTATTCTGTTGAGCTGTATAAATGACAGACCAAATGTTGCGACCAACAAGGTTATCTGAAAGAGAAGTTCCCACTGGCTATCGCCCAGTAAGCTTAAATGGTAAAGCATTGGCCCCGTAAGCCAAGTATCTGGGTTCGATTCCCGGCCTGGGCCATTTTACGCTCAGTTGGATACATTCAATTCATATGCCCTTACTTCTATTCTTTAATCACTGGGCGTTTGTCTGAATAAGCCATTTAAGACAGGGTCCTTTCGAAATGAATATAATAGTTTACAACATACGCAAAACTAAGAACTAAAATATATAAGTTCTTGTATAATTCTATGATATCGCATCTATCTCTGAATGGGTGAAAGAAGCTTGGCTAGAATTTCTACAACAAATCGTTGTTGTCTGATCCTTCAAAAAGTTGCATCGGTAAAGTTGATGGATGTAACTGAGGATGGTGCCGTTTCTGAAGAAGATGGTGAGGAAGATGAATAAGACAGTGATGGTATTCATCCTGATATATCTTTGAAGAAAAGAGATTTTAAGGAGTTCCTAAAATATTCAGTTATTGACTTGTGTAATAAATGATGACTGGTGACTGTTTTTGTTGCAAAAGAAAGGAGCATTAAAGAATTTTTAGTTAGCGTTACAGTTAAAGAGATTAGTTAATGAATTACAGTATTTTTGTGTTTTTTATCTATACAATCTTATCTATTTTAGAATAAAAATTTTGAAATTTTCTTAGACTTGTGTACAAGCTGACCCTTCAACTTGGAGTCAAAAAATGCCAAAAGATTCTCGGCTTATACACAGGAAAATACGGTATTGTTTTTGTAAGAATGATTTAGATTTTTTGGAACAATATGATTATAAATCGTTAATAAGTGTGCGATATTAATTGTTTCACCAATTTTAGAAAGTATCAGGTTGTTAAGGATGAAATTTGTTGAAAAAGAGGCAAAGTTAGATGATAAATTACAAATACAGTAGACTCGCGATTATACAACCCTCGTTTAGAGACTCTTCGCGTTTTAGCAACCACTGGATGAGATCTCGACTATTTTCCAATATTTACAGTGTTTTTCATCTTCATTTTAACAACATACAACTAATCAGAATCTTGATTTAGTGACTTTTGGAGAATACGAAAAACTTCGCAGTTTATTCAAATTTTCCGTGATGCCTAAAACAGAAACTTCGAACAAAACTTTTCCTTTCTCTGGCCTTTTCAGAGGTCGATCAGATTTATCCAGTGTTTATTTCAGGGGGTGGGCCGAAGGGGACCCTCTCCCTCGAAAATTTTGAGATTTTGTATTTTCTATTGTCAAAAAATGCAATTTCCTCCCTGAAATCAGAGAAGACCCTCCCGAAGAAAAGTGACTGAGTTCAACACTGGCTGTCCCCCTCCGCCCCTCTTTTTCATACACACCCTAGAGAAAACAATGAATATAACAACAACTTTGTTGAATTACATGAAATTTAACAGAGATATCAGATGGACGATTGCAGATGGACGGCTCTAAATTTCCCGAAATTTCACAATGAATTAAACAACAAAGAACAGTTAAAAAAAATAATTCTAGACAAATTACCACAAATATTTTTTAATTGTATAAATAAGTAGTTTTTATTGCATTAAAATATTAGCTATTTTTGACTTGTGTTGAAATCATCCAAAATTAGCACCTTTTGATTTAACAACCATTCGCTTTAACGTCTAGTTTGCCGAGATCCCGTTAAGGTCGTTAAATCGAAAGTCTACTGTATAAGGATTATTTTAGTCAAACTTAAATAAGATAGTATTTTATCCAAATATCAACGATAATTCATAGGCAATACGAGATAAGTTAGACTCAACGCTGAACCTTTAGTTTATCATTATTGACACATGGGCGATCGCGTGGCTCATTTCTGAGGTCAAAGTTACCTGTATGAAATGTGAAGAACAAAAATGATACTATTTGCTGCGTAACAACAGTGACGCCACGTAGGAACTCATACTTCATAACAGTAAGAGTTTCCGACCATTTCATTTTCAACAAAATTTAAAATAATATAACATATCTTCGAGCTTACAATAATTTCTTTAAACAGGCAAAATGTGTAACTTAAAAAAACAGGGGGTAAAATATTAAGCCAATATCAAATATTACGCTGTATATATAATAACATAGCAAAACCCAATGTGAAATAATACGCTATATATATATGTGTGTAATAAGATAGCAATATTATTAACCATAAATTTAATTTTTGACGAACTTACATAATGATCCCTCATCTAGTTTTATTCTTAAATTATTTTAGATCAATTTTTAAGGCAACCATGCTTTTTTTATATTTAGTTTAATATTTATATTATATTTTAAAACTGACTGAAAATGTAATTATGTAAATTAAAATGATTACCAACAGTTATTTTAATTAAAATGTAAATACAATAGTGATTTTTTAAACTGATTTGTTTTATTTAATACGATTTTTTAAATTTTTTCCCCATTGTTCAAACACTGAGCAGCAACTTACTGGTTTTAAGTTTACACAACAGTAATAAGCAACAGTAATAAGCACTCTCATTGCAAACTGTGTTTTTAGACTTTAATTAATAAAATTATAGTTATTTGTTATGTAGTTTTGTGTAAATACATAAATTATATGAACTGCAAATTAGTAGCTTTATTAGTTAATAGCATACAATAATGTCATACACATTTATTTTTGTAATAATTAAACAAAACTACTATATTAAATACTAGAGATATTTACATTTATAAAAATTATTAAAAACTGCGTTTTATATTAAATTGTTTGGTACTATTTAAAATAATTATTAAACAATAAACTATGTAATTAAGGAGATAATATACATTTTTATGCTTTAATTACAAAAATGCTAATTAAAAATTTATTATTTATTCTAGAAATAAAAATGAGCAGGAAGCTAGTTGCATAAACGGGCATTATTTCATGAGAAAATGTATTAGTACTAATATATTTAGTATTAATAAAAAAATACATAGTTTTTTAGCGTGATAAATTAAGTTTCATTAATTTTAGGAATTTTATGAATTACAAATTGAAAAATACATTTAAATAACAACACGTTTTAATTTTATTTCTAAAGAAAGAAATTTCTATCATTTTTCCAGATTCTTGAGTTTTTATGATTTTTGATTGAGTTTTTTCTCTTCATATATTTTAAAATAATCTGGAATTTGGAAGATTTTTACAAAAAATTCTCTATTTACAACTACCAAAATTTGAACTAAAAAAATGATTTTCATTATTTTAAAAAAAAAAGCCGGATACATTTTGTCAATTTCAAAAGTGGCATATTGCTGCACCCTAGAAAAATGATCAACAGGATGCATTAAATAATTATAAAATTAATAAAAACAATTAATAAGTTATTTCTTTAATTAGTAGCACAAATAAGAAAACTGACAAATACTATTTGTAACTCATTTTGTGTTTGTACTGTTAATTGCCTATATCTAAACTTGTACACATGGATGCATATGCTAACGCCCCAAAACATGAAAATGTTTCAACCCATTCATACCCATATACAATGTACAGGGTGATCTTTTTTAAAGTGACAGTGTTTGGAGTGACCTGTAGTGCGATCTAATAGCCAAAATGGCACCAAACTTGGTATTTAGACTAATCAAGAAATGGGAAAAAGGATTCCCTGAAAAAAATTAATTCCAAAAATCCCCGCTAGGGAATTTTGCGGCGCTTTGCAATGTATAGAGTATGAGAAAAGAAAAATACTAACACAGTTAAATTATTAATGTTTATTTACTACATTAACTTCCCTGGTGATGAATTAGACCACTTTCAATGTGAGCACCGTCTCAGAAATAACACCGTGCATTCTGTGCACAACGTTCTCCACAGCCGTACGTAACATATCACGAGGAATATTCCACACTGTCTTTGTTATGTTGTCCTTTAGAATAGACAAATTTGATACTCCACCAACATAAACTCGAGATTTCAAATAACCCCGAGGCAAAAATCGTATGGTTTGACCTCAGAGGAACGAGGCGGCTATACAACTGGAAAACTCCGACTTATGACTCCATCATAAGTGAAGTTTTGGCGCAACAGCTGCTTTACCTTATTACTAATGTGTGGCGGAGCACAATCCTGCATAAAGATTGTCTGTTAGAGACGGTTTCTTTGCTGAAGTTGTAGAATAATAAACGTTTGCAGCATTTCGTGGTACTTTTCTGAATTTATGGTGCACGTTTCGGGTCCTGTTGAAGAAATGGTCTCAAAAAAGAATGGCCTAATTACGAATTCGGCTGTATAACAACACCAAACAGTGACTTTTGGGGAATTTAATGGGATTTCATGCACGGTGTGTTGCTGTTCAGAAGCCCAAATTTGGCTATTTTGTGTGTTTACGAACCCATTGAAATAAAAATGGTACTCATCTCCCCAGAGAATGTGCCTGGGAAAGCATCATCACTTTCTACCATGGCAAAAAACGATAGAGCGAATGTCACTCGCTTATCATAATAACTTGGTCTCAGTTCGTGTAAGCGGGTGATTTTGTAGGAATAAAATCCAATTAACGCGTCGAAAAGCTGTCTTACCGTGGAATAATTCATGTTCAATTGTCGATCTAGACCCCGGGCGTTGCCAGTACCAGCAATGGTTCCCTGCGATCCTTCGACAATTGCAGTTGCCACACCAGTTATTACATTTTCTGATACTTGTTTACGTCCTCTTCCAGCGCGAATGGTCAATGACCCCGTTTCCTTGAACTTCTTAATCATTTTTAAGATCATTTAGCAATAAAGGCTTCGTATTTTTTTTTCTGGTTCGAAATTCCCGAACAGCTGCGTATGCATTAGATTGATTTATATAATACAGCTTAACCAGCATCGCACATTCCGGTAACGTGAGAGGCATGTCTACTGGAGCTCGTTTACTTCAGTTGAGATTATTTATCGGAGCTGCCTACTACTTGCTTTTATAGTCCTATTACTGGCGCTGTCATCGTTTGATACCCGTGTTTTATGCTAATTCTCGTTATTGCAAGCTACAACAGCGCCACGAAATACCTTATCGGCGATTTTTGGAACTATTTTTTTTCACGGAATCTTTTTTCCATGTCTTAATTAGTCTAAGTACCAAGTTTGGTGCCATTTCGGATATTAGATCACGCTACAGGGCGCTCCAAACACTGTCACTTAAGAAAAGATCACCCTGAATATATAACTAATATCCAGTTGTATACGAAATCCTCGAAACATTAAACAACAGCATTGTTAGCAATAACAACTCGGAATTCTCAGCTTTCAGCGATTCCATGAGTTTTGTCGTCTTTTTAATCCTTTACAATTTTTATTTAATGTATATGAATTAATATATATATATATATATATATATATATATATATATGTATATATATATATATGTGACGATTTCAGGAGAACTCGAATTATTTCCATTGGTTAAACAGAAACACGCAGTCATGGCAAGCGAGGGAAAAAACAAAAATAATAAATAAATGTAGAAGATCCAATAATTAGTCATGGGCTGCTGTAAATTCATTTATTAAATTCGTGATAATGAGGAAGGAAAAGCTCCTTGTTGCAAAAATTCCATCATTATTTCAGCGAGCTGTCCTCATCGAAGAAGCAACCCAAGAAATCTTCAGAATCTTCTCTTCATCTCGAGACTTCCCCCTTTTAAACTAAAAAGAAAGTTCTGGAACATTCTGTAATCTCTAACCATCATTATTTTATGTAAACAGAATTCTTGTCCAGCTACGAGATTATTTTAAACAGACGATAAATTTATTTAAAAAAAATATATATATTATTTAACCAATTTATAATTGACTCAGAATTTTAAATATCTTAGGCAGACGATTTTTATACATGATTAATTTTAAGAGAAAAAAAAATGAATTTATTAATATGCAAATTATCGTTGACGGCGGAAAAATAAATAAATAGATAAAATAAAATAATGATATTTTTTAAAGGTATGGTTTTGGAATAAATTTAATAAGAATTTCTTAAAAAGGGTTGATAAAAACATAGAAGAAATCAGTTTTATTTGGAATATTAAGAAATAAAGTTTTAATTAAGAATATTTTTAATTTAGAGCCATCTTTTTAAATTTACGCATACTGGAATAATGTTTTTTAAGGAAAATTAAGAATTTATATCGTCTGCACACAGATTAACAGATTAGATCTAGAAATAAGATTTTAATTTAATAATTTGAAGTAAGTACGGAATATTATTATAAGAAAATTAAGATAGTATAAAGGTTAGTTTTGGCGAAAAAAAAATTTAAATTTGTAATATTATCCCCCCTCCCCAAGACTTTGTATGAAATTGATAGTTAAATAAAACTACAAGTTCAGACAACAGAAATATAATAATTTAGAAAAGTTAAATTTTGGAATAAAACTGTCAAACTCAGGAAGCCAAGAGATGGAAGAAAAGAAAATTAACGCAATATAAAAAATATTAGCGATTAAAATAAAATAGTTAAGAGAAAATAATTCTGAATTAAATTTAGGTAGGAGCATTTCCCTGAAAGAAATACAATAATGTTACAACATCACTTACCATTTGTAAGTGCATAGGAGATAATACATATAATAACAGTAAATAAGTTATGAATATTAATAAGCAAGAGATAAAAATATAATAAAAACAATAAAAGTTCGTTCTCATGGAAGTTTAAATAACTACAATGACTTAATGCATAGTTTATTTTAAATAAGTCCTTTAAATGAAAAAAGTCTTTCACGAATATATAAAAGAGTCTTTTTCAATGTCCAGTGAATACAGTCTCTTTAATTAAATATCTCCAAATCTAGTTTAAGCTTTGTCTTTTATGTTATGTTGGATACAACATCTTTCAATAATATATCAATTTTTCAATAATAAATAGCATCACTCTCAATATCAATAATAAATAATATAGAAAAATTTAAATAATAACAATGTCAACAATAATAAGTAATAGTATACTAAGACTCCATATCCTAATATTTTTCAATAAGAGTATAATTAATACTAAACTTCATTATAGAAATCATAATAATAATAATAATAGTAAAACAAGAGTATAATCAAAAGAAAATATCACTATTTGTTTATTATTGATAGGGAAAATATTGGTTGAGGATAAAAATAATTACATAGCAACTAAATAATTTTCTTATCTTCTAATAGCATAAGAAAGTATTTTTTGCTAGCCGAAAGCATAAATAAAAAAAAATCATAATAATTCCAAAATCCAAATAAAATTAAATCTAACTATTTAGAAAATGGACTCTCAACCAGTATTTCCTTACAATAATTCCTCTCTGATACTCTTTTACAAAATTGTCAAATTTGGTTATAAGTTTTCAATGCCAAATGTAGAATAATGTTTTATCCACACATGGTTTATAAACTTTAATAATAAAATACAATAGGAATGAAAGTTGTCATTCTTAATTGAGAAATGGAAATAAAAATAGTGTGCTTTTTTGAAAAACTTTTAATATCTAGTTTTCACAATCACTGAAAATCACATATTATGTTATAGGTTTGAGTAGAGTCATTAGATTTTATAACTATTATCATATAATATCTGCTGAATAAATAGAGTAATACTAATGTCAAATAAATGAGTAAATATAGTTAGACTTAAACACCCTTAAAATTAATTTATCAACATCAATTTGAAAGCTTTTACAATCAAAGTGTTCACCTTATGCCTGCATAAGGAGCCCAATTTAATCCCAAAAACTCCCAAAAACAAGTAATATTCTTGTAGCGCTCCAAGAACATACCCGCTGATGTTGAAAATTATGGTTTTTTTATGGTAAATGGTTTTAATGGTTTAATGGTTTAATGGTATTTGATAAATGGTTATGGTAAAAGTTTTTTTATGGTATTTTTTTTATGGTTGTTTATGGTAAATTTAATCTATTGTCTTGACTTTAGTTTGATCTAGTGATTGTATCTGAGGTTTTGTTTGTTTTTTGGATTGCTCATGAAACAGTTTAAAATCTTCGGGTGAAAAATAGGGTCTTAATTTAGAAACATGCACAATAACGGAATTCTGTCCTGTCTCATAATTAAATTTATCTATTTCATAAGTTACATCAGAAAGTTTATTTATAATTTTATATGGTCCAGAGAAAGTAGGTTCTAATTTTCGAGTGTTAGGGTATTTAAATTCTTCATAAATTACAGAGTCTTGTATTTTTAATGGGCATTCGACAAAATTTCGATCATAGAGTCTTTTACTTTTAAGGTGAAATTCATGAGTTCGCGCTTTCGCAATTTTGAGGGCTTTGTCTACTGATGGGTAATAGTTTTGTTTTAAAGGAGATTCATAAGGCAATTGACCATAAAATAAATAGGCAGGTGGAAGTTTGGTGATAGAATGGGGCGTATTGTTGTATTCTTCGATGACTTGGTTTAATAATCTAGTCCAAGGTATTTTAGAAGAAGTGGAATTAACTTTACATTTAAGCCTGGTAACTATAGTCTGATTAACTCGCTCTACTTTTCCATTGGTCTGAGGATGATGTGCAGATGTAAAACGCTGTTGAACATGATGATTTCTAAGGAATTTCTTAAACCTTTGAGATCTGAAAGATTTATGCCTGTCACTAAGTATTTTTTGAGGTGCTTTGATATTGAAAATTTGTTTTAAACAGTTAGTGTATGTTTCAGTGGTAACATTTTTGGAGGGAAAAGCCCAAACAAATCTAGTTGCATGATCTATTATTATGTGTAAGAATTTTTTTGTTGAGTTGTAATAGTTAAATCCACCAACAGTATCAATAGAAAGACATTCAAAAGGTTGATCTGTTGCTGGCATAGCTTGTAATAAGCCGAATCTTTTCTGTTTTGGTTTTTTATTTTTCTGACAGGTATCGCAATGTTTAACAAATTCGGTAATGTCTATTGTCATATTAGGCCAATAATAGTTGGGAGATATTAAATTAAGCATTTTTTGAATTCCTAAATGTCCAAAATTATCATGAGCAATATGGAGTAATTTTCTTCTTAATGACATTGGTGCAACAATTTTTTTGAATCCCTTTTTCTGAACTATAATAATTCCATTCTCTTTTTTATATTTTTTGTCACAAACATTGTCTTTGTCTTGCATCTCTATAATTTCTTTCCTATCTAGCAATAAACTAATATGTTGATTAAAATGACAAATAGGATTTCGTGACAACATGTCTGCTTCGACATTTGTTGAACCCTTTTCATATTTTATCTCATAATCAAACATACTAAGTTTGAGCGACCATCTAAAAAGACTACCTCTTAAGTTTTTAACACTCTTTAACCATACTAGAGATGCGTGGTCCGTATGAATTGTAAACTTGACACCATGAAAGTAATGATAGAATTTGTCAAGAGTATCTATAATAGCTAAACATTCTAATTCAGTTATGAAATAATTTTGTTCATAACTCTTCAAAATTCTAGAATGATAAGCAATAGGATGTAAGAAATTATCTTTATCAGGTTGTTTTAGAACGGCACCTACTGCTATCTGAGAGGCATCTACAAACATATATAAAGGTAATTTAGGATCATAAATTTTGAGGATGGGTTTAGCAATTAAAGAATTTTTTAATTTTTCAAAAGACTCCTGGCACTCTGAGTTCCATTCCCATATTGTGTCTTTTTTAAGTAATCGATTTAGAGGATATCTAATTTCAGCATATTTATTTATGAATTTATGGTAAACATTAATGGAACCTAGAAATCGTTGTAACTCTTTCACATTGGAAGGAGGTTTTAAATTTTTGATGGTTTCAATATTGGCATTTGCTGGTGTTATTGTTCCATTAGTAATTTCATAACCTAAGAAATTGATTTTATTTTGGCCTAATTTACATTTAGAAAGTTTAAGTTTAATGTTTTCTTGTTTGCAAATGTTAAAAATTTGAGCTAAATGGTTTAAATGTTCTTCTAAAGAGGAAGAGAAAATTATAATATCATCAAAATAGTGGCACGCAAAGTCGATTTTATATTTATTAAGGATTCTTCGAATGGTTCTGTTGAATATGGGAGGGCCCGTTTTTATGCCAAAAGGGAGCACGAGCCACTCAAAAAGTCCAAAATTGGTTGCAAATGCTAATTTTTCTGTATCGGATGGATGTATTGGTATGTGCCAGTAGCCAGAGGCTAAATCCAAAGTTGAAAAATACTGAGCACTACTCAATTTATCTAAAATTCCATCGATACGGGGCAAGGGTTCTGCATCATTTTTAATTATTGCGTTTAATTTTCTATAGTCTATACATAATCGCGTTTTTTTACCTTCCTCTCTTTTCATAACTAGTGTAACAGGGGCAGAATAGGGGCTATTACTTTCTTTTATCAGTCCGGCTTCTAACAATGATTGAATTTGGTTTTTTATTTCGGTTTCTTCTAGGGGAGATGTTCGGTAGGGCCTCAAAGATACAGGTAGGTCAGATTTTAATATAACGCGTTGTGGTTCAATATTAATCCTACCCACATCATATTTATGCTTTGCAAAAATATCACTATAAATATGAACTAATTCCCTTAAATTTACATCTTGAATTAAATTTATTTCCCCAGTTAAATCTGAATCCGAATTATCGCGAAAATTTTGAAGAGTCATGGAACCTCTATAATCAGGATGCACATTAATTGCGTGATCATATTCAACACAGTCTTCATTTTTCATAATATTTTCAGGTAGATTGTAACTCTATATCATGATTATTTACATTCAGTGTTTCATTATCATAATTATCTATATCTACAGTATTACCAGTATTTAATCTCATATCTTTTTTATATTCAGAGGTTACAAATTCATTAGATTGATCCCTGTTTTGTTGTACTTGGTCCATATTTACTGTATTGAAATGAAGGGATCTCTCATTATGTATGGATATACTGTTAGTTATAATTTTCCTTCCCTGCCTTACAATACAATTTTTACATTCTATGGTTAATTTAAATTTAGAACATTCTTTTAACCCCAAAATAGCATAATCCAAATTTGTATTGCATACTAAAAAATTAACATATTTTTTAATTTTACCCACTTTTAGAAGAACACTACATTTTTTATTTATATGTAAAAATCCTTTTGCCTGACCAATGGTAACTGAGGGTATAGTCTCAATTTTAGCATTAAGTTTTTTAACAAATTTAAGTGGCAATATTGCAATAGTTGAGCCAGTATCTACAACACATGGTAAATTATAATTATTTGTACATCCATACACAATTAATTGACAAACATTATGAGAATTATTTTGTGAGATATTTGGAAGAGTATCAGAGGATGGCAACTCATTCCTAAAAATACATTCTCTTTCCCAATGAAAAACATTACTCACACCCCTATTTGTGCATATCCTACAAGGTCTTGAAGGGTATGAATTTTGAATATAATTATTTTGACAAACTCTAGGTCTTTGAAACTGAGATTGCCTTTGGGGAATCCAATTCCTAGGTGTAGTATTCAGCCTAACTGGCTGAATCCAGGGCCTAGTTGGTTGAAAAGGTTGAAAATTTTGTCTAGCTGATGGTTGATTTATTACTTGGTTTGAAACTAGTGGGGTGGAAACTTCCACGAATTGTTTGACAACCCGGTACCATTCGGTGGTACTACTAGGAGGATTTATAATAATACTGTTTTTGAATTCTGGTTTTAAACCATCAGTTAAACCTTGTAATAGTATATTTTCACTAAGATGTAATTTCCTACCAATTTCCACTTTCTTACGAAAATAAGTTTCTAAATTGTCTAAATTATCTAATTTCAGATTTGAAAAATCAGAAAAACTCGGGAAGTCTAATTCAATGAGTCTTTCTATCAAAATTGTCTTAATTTGTTCATAATCCGTACAATTTAAGCAGTCATTGATGTAAATTTTTTGCGCTTCACCTTTCAAATATTGCGCAATAGAATTAAATTTCCATTCTAGATTTTTCTGTTCCCTATCACATGTTTTATCAAAATAAGTTAACCAAGACAAAATGTTCATTCCAGAACTCGGGTCAAACGGTACGAACTTAGGATCTTCCATAATTTTTTGATTCTTACTCATTAGAATAAATGAAGCACTTCTATTTTCTTTATTAAATCCTAATCGTAAAATCATTCGCAATAAATTTCAAAGTTAATGATTTCTATCAATTACATATTTTTTCAAAATTACTATATTTAGCTGCTAACTTTAACCAGAAATTTTATCTAATAAAACAGAAATTGTAAATATCATAGATATACCTTAAATTGGGATCAACTTTTAATTCTATTATTTTATAGATCATAAACATATTAAAAAAATTTAATTATAGGTAATTCCTTACTTAAAATCACAAAATTTACAAAAAAATTAATCATATTTATCAGTCAAAATTCTAGCAACAGCCTTGCACAGTTCCATATTCTTACTGAATTTAAATAAATTATAAGAATCCGGGAACCAAAGCTCACTGTCACTAGAAATTCTAACAAATAAAGGAAAAAACATAAATGTTAACTTAATTTTCAGCTCAAATGTCTAGTTGTAGGAACATTATCATGAAAATACTGCATTCTGAGAATAGTTCTTGATAACAAACAAATATCAATAAAATAGAAAATGTACTTTTTAAAAGTAAACTTGAGCTACTAAGTTTTTTTATATAATTCCTTATTATTACAAAATTGCCTTTAATCGTGCATAAAAATGTCATAATAGTCTTAATAAGTAACAGTAAATATCTTAAGAACATCATACTCCTCAATTAAATCCTTAAGAATAAAATATTTCAATCTACAACACATAATAATGATAATAATAATGCTCATAAATTGGTAAGTAAGTAAGATTCACAGATAAATAATCAAATAAATAAATAAATTAGTAAATTAATAAATTAACTTCAAATTACTCTCATCAATAAAATAATAAATAAATAAATAAATAAATAATAAATACTTTCCATCAATCATAAATAGAATTGAAATAATAATCAAAACATTTAATAAAATAAACTTACAGTTCAAGAACAATCTTCAATAAAATCCAATCTTCATTAAATTCCTCATCGAATACCTTTCACATACTTACCACTTTGAAATCATTAACTTTCAAAAATTTGTTATTATGACCATGATTATCTTGAGTCATCAGTTACACATAAACAGCAAAAAGGTGGAATATCAGGCCTCAGGAATTCACGAGATATTTAGAAGAAATCTTTCAAACCACTCGGACAGAAAGCTGTTTAACATTAAAATCTCCTCTGTTACATTCACTCAAGGAATCAAAAGATAATGGCAATTCTTGCTTAATAACACTTTCAACCATGGCGGGAAAAATTTTCGGCGATTCATATTTTTGTCATCACTTCGTTTCAGTAGATTCATTCGATTCATTTACATAGCATTTTACTTCTTCAGTAGATTCATTTCAAAATCCGAAACAGGCTCTAGCACAGGCATTACCTATCCTGTGCGACTTTTCGATTAGTTGTCACGATTTCAGGAGAACTCGAATTATTTCCACTGGTTAAACAGAAACACGCAGTCATGGCAAGCGAGGGAAAAAACAAAAATAATAAATAAATGTAGAAGATCCAATAATTAGTCATGGGCTGCTGTAAATTCATTTATTAAATTCGTGATAATGAGGAAGGAAAAGCTCCTTGTTGCAAAAATTCCATCATTATTTCAGCGAGCTGTCCTCATCGAAGAAGCAACCCAAGAAATCTTCAGAATCTTCTCTTCATCTCGAGACTTCCCCCTTTTAAACTAAAAAGAAAGTTCTGGAACATTCTGTAATCTCTAACCATCATTATTTTATGTAAACAGAATTCTTGTCCAGCTACGAGATTATTTTAAACAGACGATAAATTTATTAAAAAAATATATATATATTATTTAACCAATTTATAATTGACTCAGAATTTTAAATATCTTAGGCAGACGATTTTTATACATGATTAATTTTAAGAGAAAAAGAAAAGAAATGAATTTATTAATATGCAAATTATCGTTGACGGCGGAAAAATAAATAAATAGATAAAATAAAATAATGATATTTTTTAAAGGTATGGTTTTGGAATAAATTTAATAAGAATTTCTTAAAAAGGGTTGATAAAAACATAGAAGAAATCAGTTTTATTTGGAATATTAAGAAATAAAATTTTAATTAAGAATATTTTTAATTTAGAGCCATCTTTTTAAATTTACGCATACTGGAATAATGTTTTTTAAGGAAAATTAAGAATTTATATCGTCTGCACACAGATTAACAGATTAGATCTAGAAATAAGATTTTAATTTAATAATTTGAAGTAAGTACGGAATATTATTATAAGAAAATTAAGATAGTATAAAGGTTAGTTTTGGCGAAAAAAAAATTTAAATTTGTAATATATATATATATATATATAATAAACCTATACTGAAAAAACTCTTTCTGTTTTGCATTTTTAAAATTTTATATCAATTGGTTCTTTTTCTTCAATACATTCTTTTACGATAACAGTTTAGCTAATGTCATTCATTCATTCTTCTTTAGCTCCAGTATTTGGCATAAATTTTAATCGCAAAAATAGAATGAGAAAAATAAATAATTTTATTAATAAAAGGAAAGTGACATTGCAAGTTACATTACATTTAAGTATAATTAAAAAAAAAAATATTTCCTGTGTTATGTTTGACAAAAAATATGCTTTTTTAAAAATTGCTGTACTTGAACTTTTTATAATGGTCAGGTGTAAAGCTTTATTCAAAGCTTTCTTGTGTGTATTCATGAGTCAAAATATCAGTAGAAACGTTGAAAAATATGTTCATCTTAAATTTTAGTACTTTTTATGTTATTTTAAATATTTATGAAATTTATTATTTTAATCAATGATTTAAAAATAATTAATTTAATCGCTAATTTAAATTAACCAATTAAAATCGTTGAAATTATAATTTAAACAACATTAATCAACAATTTTTATGAACTTTGTTTATTTTGACTTTGAAATCAAACGATATTTAATAATTTCAGAATGCCAGCAATATCTTCCTTTTCACTTATGATGAGCTATTTTCTACTGTTTTTTGTTTTACCCTAATTATTATTTACTGTATTTGAAGTTTTAACTGGTATGGAAAGTTTTAGAAATGTTCATCTTTCATAAAATATTAACGTATACTTTTTAAAAGCTTTATTGAAATAGATTTTTTTAAAACACTGAAAGTATCGAAAATAATACAACGTGATAAGTGTTCATTTGTAAAAACCGTTGTTTATTTGATTGTTAAAAATAAGGAAATAAAACTTTTACATTAATTGAGTAAAAAATATAAATAGATTTTAAGGATGTAAGAATTTAATCCGCAATATTTTTTTAGTTTTTCTAGAGTATTTTCAGAAAATTATAAATTAACAATAAAATTAACTAATAAATAGAATTAAAGTGCCTCAATCGAGAAAAATATTTAAAATATTTTTAAATTGTGTGAGCAGCTTAATTCGAATATCATATTATTCTTTAGCGTATTTTTATATTTTCCTTCATATGGTTTAATAAATTTTTCAGAATTTTTTGTTCCATTTTCCATTTATTTTTTCTATTTAAAATAGTCAAAATCCAATTAACATATAAGTCATTCATCTGAAAATTCATTACATTATCTAATTTGAATTTTTTTTTATCAACACCTGTAATTTTTTTAATCAACACATTTTAAATATGTATGCATTAAAACTACTTTTAAAAGCACATAAAAAGTATAAGTTGCATATGAAATACTAAAAAATGCAACATACATGTGTCACGGGGACAAATAATCCTTTTAATTAAATTTTCTAAAAGTTTTCAGAAAATTTTAGACTTTTGCAACTGTGTTTTTATAACATATAGTGTTAATTAATTACTTTTTCTTTGATTTCATTTATTAATGAATATTTTATAAGATTATCTCTGGAGAATAAAATAGTAGTTAAAATTTAACTGAAATACTAATATTGCAAAAGAAGATGATGAAAAAATATAACTAAGAGACAAAACAAAAAGAAGAAATAATTTTTTTTAACTGTATTTATGCATTAGCATAAATCATATTTTCAAAAAGAATTTTTATTCAAATGTTTACTCAAAAAAACCTTATGTACAGAAAAATACACATTTGTACATTAAGTAATGCTTCAAATTGCACTTTAGTTATTTTTTCTATAAACATAGTCATCTGTTTAAATTCACATCATAGAACTAATGAAATTATCCTTTCTCCCATTTCCGTGTAAAATTGATAATGCGAATACATTCGCAATAACTTATTTTTAAAGTATTAAAGTAAAATTTTAAGTTTGAAATTTACTTAATATACAAATTTTCTAACATAACTGACATTAATAAAAAAAATTCCGATTAACTTTGCATCGTTATAGTCGTTTATTATAAACAAATGTAGACTGGTCTCGAATCATATATGGTAAGCCCTGTACAGTACGGTGGAATGAAAAAATCTGAAAGCCAGAAAATGAAATTGCAATACCGCGTAAAATTTGTATATGGTCCTCAGTAATAAAACTGCGATTTTTTTTAATCTAGTGTAACTTCTTGGTGCCCCTGAGCCCACAAATATTTGCAAAAATTGCCAAAGATATCTTGTACAACTTAATAAATCAAAATAAACATAAAGTTGAAAAATAATCGTATCGCAATAAAGTTGTGTATCACTTGTAGAAATATGGATGCACAGTTTTTTCGAGATTTTATCTTCCGGTCATTCCGGGCTCCTTAACATTTGTTAAGTTCGTAAATTATGAATTGTATAATTTAGAAATCGAAACAAACATGAAGTTAGAAAATAAAAATGTCATTCCACGGAGAAATTGCGTATGGTACATAGTAATATACCCTGCACAGTTTTGTTCGGAATCACATTCTATCTTCCAGGACTTCGGTTATTCGAAATATCAAAAAATAGTAGTAAATTTCATTTTATCTGTTGTGCATGTATAATAAAAAGCATCACACACGAAGCAAAAGTAAAATAGAAACATTTTAAGTGTGAAAAGTAAAAAACAAAATAAATAAAGTGAAGGTCATGAATGAAAAATAAACATTTAAATTTGTTAAAAGTGTTAAAATTTTTTTTCAAGTTTAGCTATATCAATTTGCGATCTTTAAAACAAAAATCTAAATTCCCGAAATGTTTCAACTTGGTTTTTATTGTTGACCCTGTTGGAGTTTTATAATTTTAAAATCTGACTTGATCTGTATGAAAGCGAAAGGTAAGACAAAATAGGTGGTTCGGTAACTTCTATCTTGTTCCTCTGAATCAGATCAATATAACCTGCGCCACTAAAATTGATCGCAGAAAATTGGAACCACTTGATATCTCTAGTAGTGCTTGCGGTCGCTTTAATGAGTTTACAAAATCTTATCTCGGATATGTGTTTCCAATTAGAAGTTATCACGGGAAATCAGCAAGTTTTCCGTATTGACAAAAAAGACATTGCACCGAATTACTGTGTAAATAAAAACTTAACAACCTTGGGCATATCCCTGAAAGAACAATAGCAACAACAACAATTTCTCAAAAATCGATTCCACTGTTTGTGTAGAATGGCTTGCACTTTTTTGCGAACTACCGGGTGATCCAGAAGTTTCGGGAGTTTTGAAAAGTTAATAATTAGGAAACTATGTATAATACAAAGGTTCTGTTTTCAGATATATGCTCAGAAACATGTGGGATTTTTGTTTAGAATGATTTTTTTAAAATATATATAGTTACCACTTTTAGCAACAGGTGGCGCTGTCGTATAAGACTGAATGTACCTATACCATGCGTTATATAGACACATGAGTTCATTGCGAAACTTCTTTTCTATGATATTGATGAGATTTCGTTTTAAGGGAGGTTTATGTTCAAACATTTTTTGTAAGGTAAATAAAATTGCATTGTAAGGGAAATTTGATACAAAATTTCATGAGCAACTGCAGTGTCTAGACTATGTTTAGACACATCTTTGCATGTCGCGTTGTTTTCATATCGTACAATACGTCAAGTTAAAACTGCAAATGAATCGATGGCCATTGCAAATGTGAAATGCTATGGTAAGCAAGGTTTGAGAAAAAGGCTGATTGGAAGATCGTAATAGAAACAAGAGATCCCAAATGTCTGTTACAATCGTAAATTAGGTAGGATTTTATGCCAATACTCTGTAGAAATCACCAGTTCATGGTGAGTGCAGTAAACTTGTGATATCACGATGAACTGAAATTTCTTCTGGAATTTCTTTCTGCTCTGAGGATACTGTGCACGCTGTTTTGCATCGGCTCACGGCGGTACTTATAAGCTATGAGCGTCATGATTAAACTTTGTAACCCTTGGACACTAATTCGTTCTTTTAAATGAGCTGTATCATACTATAAGAACAATAATATCAATTTTAGCGCCACCTGCTGTCAAAAAGTGCAACTAACATAATATGTTTTTTTCATCGAAAAAACAAATCCCACAAGATTCTCAGCATTTCTGTAAAAACCGCATATTTCTATTGTTGATGGTTTTCTAATTATTAGCATTTCAAAAGTCCCGGGACTTCTGGATCACCCGGTATATACGTGCATACATCTTAATTGCAAACAATGAATGTTTTCAGATTTGATGTTAAGTCCTCAGTCTCAAAATTCTGTCCAAGGTACTAACTCATCTGTTGCGTGAAATTTTGTCAGGAAATTTATTTGCAAAGTCTTCCGAGCAAGTTCTTTTTTTTAATACTTAGGATTATTTCTTTCAGTATATTTTTTATCGGTACTGGATAATCAGTAACTGTTACGAGGTTATAAATAATGTCGATACTCTGGAAAGACACAAAGGAAAGAGATTCACACTTGTCCAACAGTTTTCCAGTCGGCTCACTATAACTGTATGGTTCCCAGCTGCATCCATCTAGCTGTTTGAGCAAATGTCGCAATGCTCATTTAGATGCAACAACCAAGAGCTGCTATGCCATATTTAAAGACTAAGTCAGATTTTATTTAAAGTTACATAACTTTAGCATACTAACGATAAATACTTAGCAAAAACATTTCGAATATTTATATTTTTATTTTAATTCTTTAAATCCCATGATAGAACACGTTCTACAAATTATATAGTTCAGAAAATATAATTTTATACCAGAAAAAAAAACAATAGCTATTTCATTTTATTTAAATACGGAATTTCCTGTTATTAGTTAAACCAAATATTGCTGTTTTATTTCTCTGTTGGGAATTAAGGTATACGAATTCAAATATCTTAAAATATCTCGTGCGATTGCCAGAGGATTAAAGACCACGTGCAAATACAATTGAATTCGAATTATTTTGAACACATAACAGATTTAAATACCTATTTTTCATTCTGGAACATTAACTTTTTGTTTATCTTTTACAGAAAAATGATTGTATTACACTCTTGCTTCTTTTGGGATGCATTCTAATAGACTTGCGCAACAATAAAAGAGAATTTGCTTCATTGTTTTTCGAATGACCTGGATCCTAGAAGATATTATGTGATTTTGAATAAATGTGTGCAGGCATATTACTACATAAAATACGCAACTTTTCCGCGACATGACATTTTTATTTTCCAACTTTTCTTATAAGTTGTAAAAGTCATTTTTGACTAATTTCGCAAGAGTTGGGTGTCCCATCGCACCGGAAGAAAAAACTTGATTTCGAAAAAACTTCGCAGCCATACTACTACATAGCATACACAACTTTTACGTGGTATGACATTTTTATTCTCCAAATTTATGTTTATTTTCTTATAAGATAAATAAAGCATTTTTGACAAATTTTGCATAAATTGAATGGCCCCGGGTAACTGCAAGATAAAACTTGATTTCGAAAACAACTATGCAGTTTTATTACTGATGACCATACGCAACTATTGCATACTATATATACTATAATTTACGTTTTTTTTTTTTTTTTTTTTTTTTTTTTTTACTTTACCGTAATGTACTGCTACCTAGATAAAATTTTACGTTTCTTTTGTAAGTGTAAAGTCTTAAAAAATATCACCTTCGACTTAATTCTGTTGCAAATAATTGTATGAAAGTATACCTGATTTGAATTGATCAATAATAACGTCTACAATTGCAGTTATACTTATAATTTACTTAATAAGTCACCTGATTTTGACATAATGTTTGAATTCTTTTGTAAACTTTACCTTCAGGTGCTGAACATAGAGTCATTCGATTAAGTACCTAGTTTAAGATTTATAAATTTTTAAATATCGAAACGCCTAATATTAACGACTAATGTCTTGTATGTGATTCATAAATTTGTATACATATTTCACACATTTCACTAAAATTTATTCCGTAAAAATAAACTTGCTTATAAATCTTTATTATGTCAAATATTTCGCAAACAATCCTAGAGTGTTTTTATTTATTTATTTATTAATGAACCAAATATTTAAAAAAAATACTATATTTTTTCTCATTCCAAAAATTACAATGCTTTAGTGTTTTAAAGGTGACTTGGAGAATTTTTCTGTTTCGTTCTTTTCAAATTATTCGTAAGATGTACAGGGTGAGCAAAAAGTCCGTAAAAACTTTAAAAATTCATAAAAACCGAAAAAATAACCGAAATGAAAAACGGTTTGCAGGGTTAGTATCTATAGGTCACGGGGATTCTTTTAAGACAGAGGTTCCCAAAGTGTGCTCCGCGGAGCCCTTGGGGCTCCGCCTGAACTTTCCAGGGGCTCCGCGGCGTTCCAGGAAAATAAACAAAACATGAAAGAAATTAGTATATAGTAAGTAAAAGATTTTCAAAAGCATTTGTGTGTGTGTGTGTCAAAAATAAATATATCTATAATAGGTTGAAAAATTCAATGATATATTTCAAAGTTAAACATTTGCATTAAACATGTATCTACTTTATGTATAATGTTTTTGGTGTAAAATACTTTATTTTATACTTCTTCCTTAAATGTGTTTTAAAAATTCGATTTAAAATAAGCTACAAGAAATAGTATTCTGAATCGAATGCACAACGTGGATCGAAGCAGAAAAAGCCCGCCAGTGCTGTTAACTCTACTTGCCGAACAAAAGGGAGAACTGTTTAGTTCTTTGGAACTGCGCCTGTTTATACGTTTATATTTAATTCTTACTAAATAAATAACTCTTACTAAAATGTTTTTAAATGACCATAGCATTAAGTTTGAAAATAAATGTCAGAAAGTATTCAAGATAATTTTGAAGCTCTAATAAATTCATTTGAGCATTAAGTAAAATTATAAAACTTATTTGAGCGTTACTTTCCAGCTGCTCGAAATAAGATGCTTTAAATCTTCTATCCTAGTTTTCAATAATGTAATTTTTAAAACAATATTTGTCGCTTAAAACATCTTTACTTAAAAAGATCTTGTATCATTTAAAATCCCTCACTAGATTCATTTGTGTGTAATGTATGTATATACACTGCTCGACATTGAAAAAGCAACACCAAGAAGGAGTGGTCAGAAATTGATGAAATTTGGGAAAAAGAGAGAAACAGCAAGGAGCATTAAGTGATCTTTATTTCAAAATGATAGTCAGAATACAGAACGAGAACGGCATCGTCTCAGTAGGATGTAGGACCACCGTGGACAGCGATGCACGAAAAAACACGTCTAAGCATAGAGTCAATAAGAGTGCGGATGGTGTCCTGGAGGATGGCTCTCCGTTCCCTTTCAACCATTTGCCACAGTTCATCTTCTGAACGAGGCAAGGGCAGATTCTGCAAACAGTGTCCAATCCCATCCCACACATGTTCGATTGTTGATAGGTCAGGAAAGTACGGTGGACAGAGAAGCATTTGTATGCCTTGCAGAGCATGTTGGCACATGCGAACACTGTGTGGTCGGGCGTTATCCTGCTGAAAAATTGCATCCCTGAATACGAACTAGAAGTGACATGGAATTATACGCAATAGCGCCCCAAACCATTATGCCACGTTGTCGCACGGTAGGCTGTTTCATAGTTACTGCCGGATTCAATCTGTCTCCACGTAGACGCCAAACGTATGCGGTGACTGTCACTGGATAAACAGAAGCGTGACTCATCTGAGAACACGATGTTTCGCCATTCTGTCATCCACGTCGCTCTACTCCGGCACCATTCCAAACGTTGGCGTCTATACTGTCGAGTCAATGGTAGTCTTCTTAACGGACGCCGTAAGTGCAGGCCACGTTCAACCAATCGACGGGAAATGGTTCTAGTCGACACGGAAATATCCAGGGTATCTTGTACATACTGCAGAATCGAGGTACAAGTGATTTGCGGATCCGCCACAGCTTGTCGGTGGATGCGTTGATCCACGTGGGCTGACGTCACTCTGGCTGCACCTGCACCCCTCAATGTTGCCACATTTTCTTGTTCCTACCATTTTCGCCACAGCCGATGCACCGCATCCATGTGGGTATCAACTGCGATTTGACGTAAGGACCATCCTCCCCTTCTCAGTCCGATCACCGTACTTCTCGTAAAATCGTCTATCTGCTGTGCCTTCGTTGACGGTGGCCTGGCATTCTCTTCAATGCACGTATCCTCCGAGAGAAAAATTAAGTTTCTTCAATAATTCGTCTGGCAGAAATAATGACACGAATATTGCCCATTCTGCAAATTCATTCCCTTATATCTTACATCACCTGCGTCGGAGACCTGCGCATTTCACATCATTCGCATAACTCAGTGACGTGCGTCTACTCTAAAATTTGCATAAATTTCTGACCACTCCTTCTTGTTGTTGCATTTTCAATGACGAGCAGTGTATTTCTTTTTATTTTTATATGTTTGATTTTTTTAAATTTTGTTTATGTTACTGGTATTAATTCTTAGTTATTTCATTTTTTTAAATTGTTTTTAATAATAAAATAATGTTTGTCGCCGAAAACATATTTTTTTTGCACCTTCTATCATTTAAAGACCTTTATTAAATCCATATTGCATCTGTGTACATTATGTATATATATTTCTTTTTTTATATTTAAATTTAAATTCTTTAATATGTTTATGTTATTTGTATATTTAAATTTTCTAAACTGTTTTTCTCTGTACAACAATGTTTGTCGAAAAAAACACCAATTTTATAAAATATTTTGTATTATTTTAGAAACCCTTTATTAGATTTATGTAATATTTATGTACGTTGTGTATATAAATTTTTTCTTTTCGTAACTTTAATTGCTTTAATCTGTTTGCTATATATATTTTTAATTTCTTAGTTATTTAAATTTTTATGCTGTTTTACATAATTTTACAGCAATGTATACTGCTGAAACTGCTTTTTTTTTAGCATCATGTATCTTTTTACAACACCTTTTTAAAATTTTCTTTTAATTGGTCTCTGTCACATTTTCCAATCAGAAATAAGTCTGTAGCAATTTAAAAAATACATCTTGGTTCTTCACATTTTTCATCACATTAAGAATTTAAAATTTTGCTTAGTTCCAATTTTTACATAGATTTTTTGTCAATGAGTACCCACACCCTGATATAAATTTAATCCCATCCATGTATGCCATTTTATTAGAAAAGTTTTTTGCAGTTCCTTTAACCCCATGAATCCCACCTAATTTAAATGAGATTCTCACCAGAAACTTCTAACGAAATTTCATATTTTTAACTTTGGCGGCAAATTCTTGAAAAAATTGTTTTTTTTTCTTATTTTAAAATAAAACCTTTCGATTTTTCCGGTGAGAATTCAATATTACAAAGACATTTTTCTTGCCTCCTAAGGGATTAACAGGTGTAATTTTTAACTGTATATCTGTTTTGAGGAAAAAACAATATGACGAAAGAAAGTTTCTTTCAAAATTAAATCTTGAATCATCCAACCGGAGCGCCAACCAAATTTGGCATAGGCTGTTTCCTCCGTACTTTCAAAACTGTAGTTAACAGCCAAATATTTTAAATAAAATATCCAAAAAAGTGAACAGTGCTGCACCAAACAATAAAGCTTATAGATTTTGTCCCGCCCACTTAAATTGACTCTATTACGGGTAGGCGGGACTAAGCGAAACTGGAACTAGGCATTTCCATTTTTTTTTCGGGAGTAGCCTATTGGAATCATACAGGAGAACCTAACAAAAACTGTACAACTTACCCTTTTTTTCTGTGTCCGTGTGGTTTTCGCCATCAATAATAAATGTTTTACGTAAACTCCAATGCAATGCATAATACAAACATGGTTTACCATTTTGATCTTTAATTCCAAGTTCGTACTAGAAATCCCAAAAGAATATTTTTTATTTTAAAATTGGGTGTCATTAACCCCTTAACAGGATTGTTTAACATCGCTCGGGCAAAAAAGAGTTTGTTTTCCTCGTTACTTAGCGCTTTCAAAAATCACAAATTTCTAACTATAATTTTTGCTGTGTTTGAAGTAAATATCTCGATTCTACAAGGTAGATATTTCACTTCAAAAAAAGAGGGTTTTAATCCTTATTTTTATTTTATTGTATTCAGCAATAGTAATATAAAATAAAATTGTTAAAAGGTTATACAGTAGAAAATTTGATGTTTAAAATTTCTAGTATGAATTCAGAATTCCTATATCAGCAAATCGCCAAACTGAGAACCTTGGTCTAATGTCAGAAATTACTAGCTCGGATTTTTATTCAACAGATTTTTCTCTGCTCCATAGGCATAAAAAGCATTAATTTTTAAACCACAGAGTATAGTTAGGTCCAGGGGCTCCGCCTTAAAAAAATTTCCCAAAAAGTGCTCCGCGAGTCCAAAAGTTTGGGAACCACTGTTTTAAGACATGAAAAAAAAACAGCCAACAGATGGTGCTGTTACTTGCGATTTCCGCGGAAATATGCAAATGAACCGGTTATAAGAGCTTGCGCTCCTAATCCACAATTAGTTCACCGTTGTGAGCCGTGAACTTGACCAAGGATGCTCTCTGCGAAGGACAAAGCTTTGTTGGTGAAGTTATTTTACATGAACAAGGAATCAGCGACTATTGCTTTGCGTAAATTCCGATTTCAAAAGGATTTAAGGACGGGAAAGGGGCCTTTAACAGCGGCAGGCCTCATAAAGCTTATTCGGCGGTTTGAGGAAACATTCTGTTCTTTATTTGGGTATCTTTTCTTTGATTTGGGTACGTCAGCGCCACCTATTGGCTGTCTTTTTTAATTTTTTTTCATGTCTTAAAAAAATCCCCGTGACCTATAGATACTAACCCTGCAAACCGTTTTTCATTTCGGTTATTTTTTCGGTTTTTATGAATTTTTAAAGTTTTTACGGACTTTTTGCTCACCCTGTATATAAAAAATCTCAAAAAACTAGAAAAGAATTCGCACGGAAAAGTTTTTTCTTTGAAAACTCGCATTTAGCATTTTATGTTTAAAAAACAGTTTTATAAAAATTTTGAATTTGAATTTTTTTTAAACTGTTTGTAAATAAAAAATTACTAAAAAATACGTAACACAAGTAAAAATTCCCTTTTAGTCGTTAATTGTCTAAGATTGTAATGTATTTAAATCACTTTTTTGCAACCCTGTTTATATATGTTACTTATTGTATATATCTTTTATAGATTCCCAATATCCTAAAAATATGTTACAATTGAATTCAACAAGAAACATGTAAAAAGATTAAATTACTTATAAAATCACATTATTTATGAAGTGGTTAGACAATATTGAATACACTGTAATCATTTTCTTTGGCAGACCATGAATTAAGGTAAATTAAGGAAAAGAATTAAGGAAAAATTATTATGTGTATTCCTTTAAATGAATAATAAACTATTCACACTCTATTTTCAGTATGGGAAGTCCTGCAATAAATGTCATTATACCCTATATCAGTTTTATGCATATTTATGCAATGGATCTTGACCAGACAAACAACAGAGTTAAATTATAAAGGCTTTTAAACTGTACTGTAATGTGGCTAGTAGAAAATCATAGGAAAAGGTAGACCTGAAAATCTAAAAACTCTGGTTTATGATAAAAACACCAAAACAACTATGAAAATTAAGCTTAGTTGTAATCATTTAGCTTAAAAGTAATGGCAAAAATTTAACAAAACAAATTAGTAATTGTTTCAGTGAAAGTAAAACAATCAGAATGCTCTCCCAGCGCTTAATAAATTTTCATTCTAAGTAAATTGTTAAAAGGTTGCCTTCAAATAGTTAAAAGCATTTTGATTTGACTTACTCTTCAACGGATAATTTTAAAAGGAAATATCGGTAGTTGGTAACTGTACACAAGGATAATATTTAATTTTTCTCTTTTTTTCTAAGCTTGTTGCAAATGTACAAGAAAATAATGTATTGCGAATCACTAATGGAATTGGCGAATTGATAGAAAAGAAAAAACTTGAAATAATATTTTGCATCATTCATACAACGACAGAAAAATAGACAGTTTAACAAAAAACACATTCAAAATTTTTATAAAACTGTTTTTTTAAATATAAAATGCTAAATACGAGCTTTCAAAGAAAAAAACTTTTCCGTGCGAATATTTAACTATTTTTTTGCGATTTTTTTTATGCATCTTACGAATAATTCGAAAAGAAAGAAACTGAAAAATTCCCCAAGTCACCTTTAAAACACTAAAGCACTATGATTTTTGGAATATGGAAAATAAAACATTTTTTTAATACTTGGTTTAATAATAAATCAATATATAAAACACTCCAGGATTGTTTGCGAAACATTTGACGTAATAAAGATTTATAAGTACAGTCGAACCTCGTTAATGCACGAATCAGGGGTCCGATCCTAATTCACGTATTAAACAGGTTTGCGTATTAACCGAATGTCGCAAATTTTCGTCGAGTGGTTTATCTAATAACAATCTATGCGAAAAAAAAAATCACATTTTTGTCATTTTTTAACGTTTTAAAGACATAAAACGACATTTTATTTATTTTAATTATTATATGCTTATTAAGCAGGAGCGTTTGAAAGCGGAAAATTCAAATAATCGTTATTTTCTGAGGTAAAAATCCTATGTGTTATCAAATTTAGATTTATTATGTATGACACATAAAAATGAATAAGACGAACACAAAAATTTCTGCTACCATATTAACTAAAACTAATGTTAACAAAATTGAAATCTTTGTTAGCTATACAGAACAGATAGATGCGTTGTATAAATAGTGTTGATAATAAATAGCGTTGATAATAATAAAATGTCAATTAAAAAACTTGTTGAAGTCAATAATGTCATAAAAATTTCTTTTTGGAAAAGTAGCTGTCAATTTTGGCCTGTTTGACATGCGGTCGCGCCATCACCATGATGTTTTCCGCCTTATTTAGGTAGTGGTAAAGTTCGCTTGTTGAGGGTCCTTCGTCCAGTGACGACGCATATTGTCTTAGGAAATTGAATGCCTCTGTAACTTTGGAGAATGGGTATGGGGCCGGAAGCCCAGGTTCATCATCTTATTCCTCCTCATTCGATTTGTTACTCGCAGTTACATCGGTGATGATATTATCCAGACTTCTGAATTCGGAAGTAACTAGATCTTTGTCGATATTAATCCTTAACTGCTGTGACAAAAAATGTCGCATAACTACTGTGAGCAAATACCATTTTTGTATTTAACTCTAAATACAGCATTATTATAAATAAAATTCAGCTATTAAAAAGTCTCTTGAGATGATAATAGAATTCCAAACGAAACAAAATTTGACCAGTATCTGTAGTTAAAATAAAAATTGCGAGTTAAACGTTGAAGCTTGAAAAACTCAGCGGTTTGTGAGATCGCTAACATCAGTTAAAGTTTAATGAACGTGTCTAAATTAACAAAATTTTCCCTTACAGTTTCTTTTGCGGCCAGCCAATCTTCTTCAATATTAGGGTGCGAGGTTGGCTCTGTGTAAATGATATCCTCGGTGCTTCCGACGCCCGCTTTGTGAATGCAATCTGCAATTGTTGTTGGTGTGGCACTCTCCCATGCTGCAGTAAGCATAGCGTCGAAAACTGTAATTGGACGTCGTAGCAAGAAGGATTGCTGTCATGCTTGATGAAGATATCGCCCTACGACGCGAGTCTTGTAATTCACTTTGGCGCTGTTAATTATTCCTTGGTCCATTGGCGGGGTGACGCTAGTCGAATTCGGAAGTAGAAATTCTACTTGAACATTATTAAAGTTTTCATTAACTTTTGGATGCACAGGGCAATTGTGCACAAGTAATAACACATGGCGCGATTCTTTTCTCATACGCCGATCGGAATTACAAAGTAATATTGTAAAAATGTTGCCCGTTATCCATGTTCTACGCTGGCTTTCGTACAGGCAGGGGAAATTCTTGACATTTTTAAAGCATCGCAGATAGCGTGATTTCCCTATAACCAGCAGCTTTAATTTATCTGATCCATCAGAGTTGGCACCGAATAGTTCCAGAGTTGGACGCTCTTTGCTCAGTTTGCCTCCATGACACGTTTCTCCTTTCATGGCCATTGTTTTATTGGGTGTCATTTTGTAGAAAATTCCAAATTCGTCCACATTGTAAATATACCGACTTCAGTAGTTTTTTACAAGCTGCGGAGACATATTAATTTTCCAACTTTGAACATCTTCACTGTTGACTGCAGCTGACTCACCGCAAACTTGCATTAATTTTATGCCGTTCGGAGTTTTAAATCGACCAAGCCATCTATTTGAGGCATTGAAATATAATAATACCATTTTTGCTGCGATTTCAAACTTTTTTTTTTGTATTAACAAGCCGCTTATTGAGATATTCATAGAGTGCGCTTGGTACTTACGTATTAACACCACCGCAAGTACAGATTTGACGGTTTTAAAGTACCTACAATCTACACCGAAAATTTTTGCGAGAAATCATGAAATAAAACACTTTATTTAAAATCGAACCACTTTGAAATTTCACCTTTTTTCAAAAACACTTTATTTAAAAACAAAGTAGTCAATCGGATTTCGGTGGAAAATAGGCCGATATAGAGTCACTTCTGCTGCGGTGGCGTTAATACGTAAATACCGCGCGCTTAAACAAACGACTCGTGAAGAGTCTTTATCATGTCCTCAAACTTGGCGGTTTTTATTTTCTTGTTCTTTGTTCCTCAAACCACAGTTTCGTTAACAATGTTATTCCTATTTTTAAACTAAGTCCCTAAATTTGACTCAGGTATACCTTTTTCTTTGACGAACGTAGACTTTTTTGAGACCGCCTGGACATCGTATTGATTTATAATTTGTAACTTCTCAGTGATGGAAAGAGCTCGTTTAACATATTTTGCTCCATCCGCCATATTTTAGACTAGATTATAAAAGCATAGATTAATATCATAGACTACATAATATTGGGAGTGGCAAGCCACTCTCTTCTTTTAGGTAGCTTTCATTACAAAAAGTAAAAAGCTACCTATTGCAGCCGTCCGGAGGAAAGCACTTCCGGAAAATTTTGGTATATTTTCACCGATCATAACCCCCAGACCCCAAAACCACCCTCCGTTCAAATGTTGACATATATATATATATATATATATATATATATATATATATATATATATATATATATATATATATATATATATATATATATATATATATATATATATAACCATATATATATATATATATATCTGATTTTTGTCACGCGATAACTAACGTATTTATGAACCGATTTGAATGAAACTTGGTATGTACATAGTACATACAAATGTCTCGACCGAGTTCGTTGGTCAGCATCATCCGCCATTTTGTTTTAAAATGGCGGCCATTTTAAATTTTAAAAAAAATTTAAAATTTAAAATTAAATGCGAAAAAATTAAAAGTTGAAAAATATTTTCCTTTCACGTGTTAGAACATAAAACAAAGATTCCAGAACACTTTTTATTTTGTCTATATCTTAAAAAATGATTGAGTTATAGAACTTTGAATTTTTCTTATGGCTGACATTTTGAAACGATCTGATTTTTGTCACGTGATAACACGCGTATTTATGAACCGATTTCAATGAAACTTGGTATGTACATAGTACATACAAATGTCTCGACCTAGTTCGTTGGCCAGCATCATCCGCCATCTTGTTTCAAAATGGTGGCCATTTTAAATTTTTTAAAAATTTAAAAATTTAAAATTAAATGCAAAAAAATCAAAATTTGAAAAATATTTTTCTTTTACGTGTTAGAACTTAAAACAACGATTCCAGAACACTTTTTATTTTGTCTATATCTTACAAAATGATTGAGTTATAGCACTTTGAATTTTTCTTATGTCTGACATTTTGAAACGATTTGATTTTTGTCACGTGATAACACACGTATTTATGAACCGATTTCAATGAAACTTGGGATGTACATAGTACATACAAATGTCTCGACCGAGTTCGTTGGCCAGCACCATCCATCATTTTGTTTTAAAATGGTGGCCATTTTAAATTTTTTAAAAAATTTAAAATTTAAAATTAAGTGTGAAAAAATTAAAAATTGAAACATATTTTTCTTTTACGTGTTAGAACGTAAAACAACGATTCCAGAACACTTTTTATTTTGTCTATATCTTAAAAAATGACTGAGTTATAGCACTTTGAATTTTGCTTATGGCTGACATTTTGAAACGGTCTGATCTGAACGATCCACAATGTTGCTTTAAAATGGCATACACTTTATGATATCATGGAATTTGGTGACTCTCTAAATCGCTTAAAATAAAACCAGGTTGAATAAAAGATGACTAATTTCTAAAAATTCCTATTAATATACAGTCTTGACAAAAACTAGTTTCAATCTTATAAAATCACTAATTTTATAAGATTATTTCCACTAATTTGAGCTTAGTATTTTTGAACAATGTAACTTACCTTAAAATAAATAAATAAATATATAAGTATATGAAAGCTACCTCTTCCTCGCGGCATTGCCGGAAGGACTTTTAAAAGTATCACAGCATTGATGAAACAGCGATTGGAAAGACTCACGTGATTAATCTGCAATTGTAACGCAAGTTCCATCTATTTGTTCTACCGCTCTAATTTATGGGAGGGGGATTACATCATTTCTTAATTATGAGGAAAAGTTATTTTCATTTTTGCTTTTTGTAAAAACAGCTGACTTGCGCAGCCCGCGCCAACGATGGTTGAACCTTACATGAACATCAAATTTGTATGATTTCATAAATTTAATTCCCTTTTTGTCTACATTTATATTTTTAAGTTTAAAAAATTGTAAGAAATGTATTGAATTGAAGGTACATTCTGCCTTGCTTCTGTAATTTCACCAATTTTCAATTCATCAACCCGAATATTTTTAAAAATCAACTGTCATAAATTATTGTGAGTACAGTTTTTTCGAAATGCTGATATCTTGGTTTTCTGTGTAAAATTGATAATTGAATTTTTATTTGAATTAATGCATATTTACTAAAGTACAGATATTAAAAAATATACATATCGAATGCATATTTTACTAACTTTCGCATAGAAAAATAAAATTGTTTCATTGTTCTACACTGTATAAAAAAATCTATAAAATTACTAAAATATTTTTAGGAAACTGGGACTTTTAGAATTATTTGTGTAACGGCAATAACATAATTTCGCGCAACAGATACACGTTTGTATTATAAGCAAAAATGAAAAAAATTTGTGTGAATTTTAATACACAAGTTAAAAAGTACAAACAATGCCATAATGCACCAATCTCGTAAAAAACAAAGCCCTCAAAATATCATGGCGATCTTGGTACCCTTGAAACGGCGTATGTGATTTTTTGGGAGCTTCGTTGTTTTGGAGATTTGAGCATTATAACGTTGTTTGTAGTTTTTAACTTGTGTATTACACGTTTGAATTGCAAATTGGAAAATCTGTAAGGTTAACAAGATTTTTTAGAAAATTGGGATGCCTAGAACTTTTAAGTAACTGCAATCAGGTAAAATTCCGGATAAAATTTCAGTATGATAACTGTGATTTTATAGATGCTTTTATTAAACTACACTGTTAAAATTTTTGCTCTAGTTTGAACCAAATATTGGTACTCAGTAGCCACCACCACAAGATGGTGAAATCTCGAAACAATATTTTGATTTTCCTATTTCAACCTCGTTCCAGCTATTGGAGCTATGCTTCAACATGAGATCCAAATATTGGTTCAAGATTTCACCATCTCACAGTGGCAGCTACTGAGCACCAAAATTTGGTTCAAACTAAGACAGAAACGGTGTACATATTTTTACAACTGTACAAAAATCAGTTTTGTAGATTTACATCTTTTTCCATACCGTGTACGCGCAGATACAATTGTAGTAAGCATATATAGATTTCGCTAAATTTACATCCGAGAGATTACAGATTTTTTTTTTTTTTCAGTTTAGGTCAAGGCTACGATGGGTTACTGTATATACCGTTCGACGGTGCTTTGCAAAGTGCTCCCTCCTTTTATAACACATCGACTTAAAAATAAATACAATTTTCTGCATTTATATATGTGTAATCTATCATTATAAAATAACTTCTATAAACATATTGCATAATAAAAGATAGGAAAAGTACCAAAATAATTTTAGGTACGTTTAGTACGTTAGTTTTCGGTACTTTAAGCTGAATGAAAAGATGTAGCATTAGAATTTACTTCTGAAATGATGTTTTAATTAAAAAAAAAATATTATTATAATAAGAAAAGTATTATAATTATAAGTAGTATTAGTATTAGTATCAAGTTCAATGAAGACTCATAAATGCGTTAAAGCTAATCTTATACTACAATGCGAGGAAAAATTGTGTGTGTGTGTGTATGTGTAAATTTTATCTCAAAAACGGCTCTAACGATTTTCGCAAAAATTTGGATTTTACCATTTTCGGTCACGAGAAGACCATTGGGCTAGGGCGCATGTTAGAGAAAAACAAATTATTGGGTCATTTTGGGTCATAATGGGTTAGGATCAAGCTATTTATATCCAGAGAATGGCTGGATTGATTTTAAGGAAATGTTGTATCAAATCGTTTTTTGGCACTAGAAAATTATTGAGCTGGGTCACATGTTCAAAAAATTTCGATTAGTGGGTTATTTTTGGGTCATTATGGGTCAAGCCATTTTATCTAAAAAACAACTCTAACGATTTTGATCAAATTTTAAAGTTTAACGTTTTCGATTACAAGAAGACCATTGGGTTAGGTAACATGTTCGAGAAAATTCGGTTAATGGGTCATTTTTGAGGTCATTGTGGGTCATGCTGTTTTTATCTAGAAATTTTCTCACGCAATTTTGACTAAAAATTGCATTCTATGGTTTTCGGGCACGAGAAAAACATTGGGCTAGATTGCATATTCGAGAAAAAATTTTAAGGGGTCATATTTGGTCATAAAAGGTTCTGGGTTAAGCTATTTATATTTAAAGAACGGCGTGATCGATTTTAATGAAATTTTGTATGTAACAGTTTTTTGACATGGGAAAACTAATGGGCTAAGTGACACGATTGAGAGATTTCGATTATAAGAATCATTTGTGGGTCATGATGGGTATGGTCAAGCTATATCTAAAGAACAGGTGGATCGATTTTAATAAAATTTTGTATGCAACATTTTTTTGGCACGAGAAAATCATTGGACTAGGTCACATGTTCAAGAAGTTTCGATTAATGGGTCATTTTGGGTCATAATGAGTCAGGATCAAACTAATTATATCTAAAAACGGCTCAATCGATTTTATCTAAATTTCGTATCTAAAGTTTTTCGGCACGCAAAAATTGACGAGCTAGGTCACATGTTCGAGAGATTTCGATTATAAAGGTCATTTGTGGGTCATGATGGGTCATGCTAATTTTATGTAGAAAATGATTTTCATCATTTTGACAATACTTTGTATTATATCGTTTTCGGGGGAGAAAAACCATTCGTCTAGGACGCATGCTCGCGAAAATTCGATTAGTGGGTTCTTTTTTGTCATATGGGTTAGGGTTATTCTAATTATATATAACAACGACTCAATCAATTTTACCTAAATTTTGTAACGAAACTTTTTTCTTTTCTTTTTTTTTTTTTTTTTTTTTTTTTTTTTTTTTTTTTTTGTTGCGAGAATACTATTGGGCTGAGTAGCATGTTAAGCAAAATTATATTAGTGGGACATTTCGCTTCATTGCTGATGCTGTCAAGCTAATTTTACCTAAGAAATGGCTTAAAAGATTTTGATTCCATTTTATATTCTACTTTTCTATTTTTTTTATTACCTGAAGACCATTGAGCTAAGTCGCATGTTTGATCAAATTTGATTAGTGTGTCATTTTGGGTAATATGGGTCAGAGTCACGAGAATATGGCAATAGCAAATAAGTTGACGATATTTGACAAAGCATTGGCGACATTTGGCCGAAAAAATTACTATTTAGATAACGAAAGCTAAAATACGTATTTTGCAGCAAATAAAAGTATGTCGCCAAATTTGAATACATCTCGCAAAAAAATATTGTCTTTCAAAATGTGAAGAAATTTCTTATACATTCTTAATAGGATTCGAGATGTATGCTTAAACCAGTAAAAGTCAAGCTAAAAAAGTGATTTGAATCGATGTATTTTCTTTGTAAATTTTAAAATAATGTAAAATTTATGAACATGTGCATACTTACATACTTTTCCTATAGAGTGTGTCGGACGTTCCTCTTAGTCTGCACAACATTGAAGAAAGTCCGTGGTAGTTATAGTTGCCACCACCGATATTATTAATCGGTCACCCACTGTGAGGATTGTGTAAATGAACACTGATGCTGTCAATTAACTGAATTAATAGATTATTTATACTATAAGTACACAAAAAATACACTATCTACAATTATATACAATTACAACTCCGATATAGGTGATCCGGTTCAACGTTAAATTAAATACAGTAAACGGTTGGCTGTGTACTGTTCAAATTACATCTTCTCCCTCACACTCAATGCACGTTAGATTCACTTTATCGGATATCAACTTCAAATCTCCCAACATATGGATACTCGGCCTATGCTATCCGGCCCAGAGCACTACGCACAAGAACGTCTGTGTCCCTTACTCTCCAGATACGAGCTGCCTACGCTCTACAACACAGAGCACTCTCTACAAGGACCTCTGTCCTACACACTTCCAGGTACCAACCCCAGATACGAACTGCACAACTCTCAGACAAAACTTGCCCTTCTCAAATCAATGTTTTTCCCCAATGTCAACCCCCTTTTGGAGCTTATTCATTGGACACATTCCACATTGCTTTCTTGATCCGTTACATGTTCCTTGTTTGCTCATGATCCACATACATCCCTGACGGATGAACACGCCTCTCAACAACCTCCTCTTTCTCTCATTCACCACATATACATGATACCTGTCAATTCTCACTTTAACAAAGAAAGAATGTCACCTTGAAAATTCCAGTACACAGCCGGTACAATACATAAAATATTAAGATAGAGAAATAGAAATTCCAATTTGTAGCAGGTGCTGTCTAAGAACCTGACATTCCCCACCTTAGCGAAAAATATGCCTTTTAGGGATAATTTTCCCCAAACATATGGTAATACCACAGAAGAGTTCAATAGTCTCTTTGCAGATTTCTTCATTATGCTTATTACATAGGTATTTCCAGGTGTCTGAACATTATCTACTGACATCTCTACTGAATCTTGTACTAATATTATTATTACATAAACAATACACATGCTAATACACTATTATAAACAAAAATTCAAAAATATTTACGCATACACAGAAAAAAAATGAAACACGTGATGACACCCCTTTAAGGTTGTCCACTATTTGGTCATTGATGCTGATGGGCTAGCAATTGGTTGTTCATCCCAGCTCTTTCTATGTAGCCTAGAAATTGCATCAGCATTCAATAGTTGAGCTCCTGGACGATGAGAAATACTCAGGTTCCAGCATTGCAAGGCAAGAGCCCATCTAGTGAGTTTGGGGGACCTTGGGGTTGTTTCAGTGAGAAATTTTAATGGATTATGATCTGTAATGATCTCAATTTGAGATCCATAGGTCCACTTTTCAAATTTTCGCAACCAGAAGAGAACACTCCAAGCCTCTTTCTCTATACTCGGCCAAGCACGCTGAGCCCCTGACAATTTCTGACTGGCAAAAGCTATCGGTTTAAACTGATCCTTTTCATCTTTTTGAGTAAGACAAAATCCTACTGCCAGGTCGGAAGCATCGGCGTGGAGCTGATATTCCCGGCCTACGATAGGTGTAGCCAAACTCGTCACTTTACATAACTCATCTTTGAGAGTATTAAATGCTTCTTCTGCCCTTTCATCCCATGGTACAGTATTTTTAACCTTCCCTTTGGTTAATTCAGTTAAAGGTATTGCTATTTCGGCATAATTTGGAATATAAGATCGGTAAAAACCCATTAATCCCAAAACAGATCTAACTTCCTTTTTAGTTTTTGGTCTTTTTAAATCCCTTATTGTACCTATTTTCTCCTCATCAGGTGCATGCGTTCTACCTCCAATTACATTACCTAATAACTTAGTCAATTTCTCTCCAAATTTACATTTATCCAGCCTAATCGTAAAATTTCTATTTTTAAGTTCTTCAATGACGATCCTAACATGCTCACAATGCTCTTCCCAGGTGTCGGAGAAAATGATGACATCATCAATACATGCTTCCGCATACCTCCGATGACCTTGAAGAACCTCATTCATATCTTTCTGAAACGTAGCAGCCTCCCCTGATAATCCAAAAGGCATAGTACGCCGCTGATAAGTTCCGTTATGCGTTATAAAAGCTGTCAAATGTTTACACTCGTCAGCCATTTTAATCTGCCAATAACCCCTCAATAAATCAATCAAAGATAAATACTTAGCCGCCCCTGCGGTGTACATGATTTCTTGTGAATCTTTCATCGGAAAGGTTGGAACCTGAGTTACCGAATTTAAAGCTCTATAACCTATACAGAGTCGAAAGGTTGTGTCCTTTTTCGCCACGCAAACAACTGGATGACTAATTTCAGCATTTGACCCTTCGATTAGATTTAATTCTAATAACTCCTGAATCTGCCTATCTACTTCCTCTTTATAAGCTACTGGCACACTATATAACTTTGGCTTTTTCCTTGCCACCCCCGGTTTCAGATCAATACGAAGTTCCCATACTTCTGCTGGTCGTACAGGACCCATAAACATCTCTTTATTCTCCCTCAAAATAGACTTTATATCTTTGACTTGACTATTAGATAACCCTTTTATTTCGAACCTCTCTATACCTCGTTCTACTTCTTGATCCCGGTTCAAAATAGGAATTACCCTAACTTCTCCAAATTCCTCATCTCCTTCGAAAACAATATTAACTATATTACACTTAGCAATAAATTCTCTTATTTTATTTTGGTGCACATGCTTCCTACTCCCGTCGGCTAACTCAACTATAAACGAATGCTGATTTCGTTTTTCGACGATGGTTGCCGGCCCTTGCCACCTAGAATATAACTTATTAGTTGAATCGGGGATTAACAGTATTACTTTATCACCTACTTCAAACGTTTTTTCTTTTGACCTTAAGTTATAATGATACGCCATTCTATTTCGTTGCACCTCAGACGATAATTTTGCCTCATTTGCAGCTCATTCTAAGCGTCCCCTAAGTTTATTCAAATACTCATGAATTGGCGCAGTATCTAACTGCGCCCTCTTATTTTGTCCTGCCCAGGATGACTTGAGAATCGATAAAGGACCCTCCGGCGCTCTACCGTATAATAACTGGAAAGGTGTGATTCCCGTCGTAGAATTTGGGACTTTCCTATACGCCCATAATATAAATGGTATTTGTTCATGCCACTTTTTTCCTTCTTCTCTAATAGTGAGATGTAACATACGTTTAAGTGTCTGATTAAATCGTTCCACAAGCCAGTTACACTGTGGATACTGTGGGGTCGAAAATCGTGGACTAGCGCCTAACGTTGTCTCAAATTCTTTCGTTAAGTCGGCAGTGAAACTGGTTCCATTATCGCAGGCGATTATATTTGGAACTACTGGCCTTTATAAATATTTGAATAGTAACGCATCACACGCGGTTTTAGCAGTTAAATTTTTTAGAGGGACATGACTCACAAAATTGTTTAGTTTCTTTCGCCATCCCCTCCCAATAAAACGAATACCTGATTCTCTGTAAAGTTTTCTTGGCTGCATGATGTCCTCCAAATACCAAAGCAGGCGCTAAATTTAGGATTTCTTCCCTTCTTACTTTGGGTACTACTAATTGCGCTATGGCTTCGCCTACCAATTTCTTTTTATGATACAATAAACCATTTACAATATAATAAACCCCCTTTTCCGTTTCAGCTAATTCCCAAGCTCTCTCTAACTCTTTACATTCCAATTGGGATTTCTTAAACATATCTGAATTGCTAACCATAGTTTTATTATCTTTCTCCATCTCCATTTTTTCTGGATTCTGACTTTGTACATTTTGCGATCTCGCTTCTATTGCATAAACATTACAATTATCGTTACTCATACCTTCCTTTTCACTCGAGCTATCAATAATAATTTCCGAATTTTCTATTTCTTGGGGCTCTAGCAATGACTCCTCGCGGTTGACACCTGACAAATCATTAATCACATCGGGATGTAAAATTACTTGCTCATTAATATTATCGGTCACTGCGCAAAGTACTTCCTGATGAATTATATTAGTTTGTCCGAATTGCGGAATAACTAACGGTAATTTATCCAACGGTGATTTAACTGCTTCGCCAAATAACCCTTGTAAATAAATACTACCAGCTCCTTTTAATTTCTCTTCCGGTACCAATTCTTTATGAACAACACTAATTTCACATCCAGAATCAACCAATCCCTTTGCTTTTTGCCTATTTACACTAACTTATATTTTCTCAAGTTTATTTAATTTCTCCCCAATAATATTAGTTCTCTTTTCGGCCTTTGCCGATATTCTCGCCACAATACCTCCATTAGCTAACTCTTTGTTTTCTTTTACCACAATCGTATGTACACCCGCCTTCTGATCCCGCCCTTTATTACCATTATTATTTCCCTCATTACCCACTTTATTACAAAAACGTTGGTAATGACCTCTCAAACCACATTTAAAGCATTTAGGAGTTGAAGCATCCCTAGGCTTCTTAAAATTTATTTTCTTATCCGAATAAGAATTAGTCTCATTACTCCCGTTTTGCCTCCAAATACCACTAACTTTACTATCCTCCCTCGGTCTCATTTTTTCATTGTTTACATACTTATCTTTACTTTTAAAATTTTTATACGTAACTGCATAAGACTTGTTTTTATGGTCAAAATAATGGTCACATTCTTTAGCAATTTTAAAGCTTCTAACCATTTACCCTGGTGAGTTAACGCAATATATGATGCAGTATCCTCGTCTAACGTTCTTACTAACTAATCAGTAACTATTAACTGGTTGACCTTTTCATAAGAGTCAGCACCTCTAATCTTACAGTAATTTTCCCATGTGGCTATTAAACGCGATACAAATAATACGTGAGTTTCATTCTGGTTTCTCTTAGCCTTCTTAAAATTTTCCAAACACGCCTTCGGTGTCGGCTCATGTTCCCTTAGGACTAAGTCCTTTAACTCCTCATAATTCACCATTTGTTCCCTAGTGGTATAAATCAACAAATTATCCGCCTTATCTCCTAACATATTAAGTAGAATTTCGGCCTGCTGGTTTTCCGGTACATTTTTAGTTTTGAATGCCCTTTCTAAACTGTTGAAAAATAAATTCCATCCCCCGGCCCCTTCTGGTACTTTGATAGACAGAGTTTTAACACTTTTGATCAATTTTTCGATGTTACTTTCATTACTAGATTCCCTAGACCCATTTAAATTATTTGCCGATCCTTGAACCTTTAGCCTCTCCATTTCTAATTCATGATCCATCCTTAATTTTTCTCTTTCTAACTTTTCTTGTTTTTTTAACTTTTCGCGTTCTAATTTTTTCTGTTTTTCTAACTTTTCTCTTTCTAACTTTTCTTGTTTTTCTAACTTGTCGCGTTCTAATTTTTTCTGTTTTTCTAACTTTTCGAGTTCTAACTTTTCGAGATCTAACTTTTCGCGTTCTAATTTTTCCTGTTTTTTTTAACTCTTCGCGCTCTATTCGTTCTGCAACAATAGCGTTAGATAATTCCGTAATAACCCCCTCGTCATACCCGTCACTGTCCATTATTTTTTTTCTAAGCTGAATTCTGGTATCACCTTCTGCGAATTCAACACCCAATTCTTCGGCTATCACCTGAAGATCCACCTTTTTTAGTTTCAATAAGAAAGCCATACCTTCTCCGATTGTTATTACCACCCTACAGTACAATAATATTTAAACCTACCAAATTAATATTTCCTAAATATCTAACTTAGTACAGTTACATCTCCACTTTTTATACTAATTAATACCTTTCAGATAATCGATGTATTACATTTCTAATTAACCTACTGGCTAATCTAATTTTCCTCAACCATTGATATCACACAATTTACTTTCAATAAAACAAAAGGCAAAACAGTAATTCAATTTGGCTACTATGCAATAGAGATTCCAATTTATACACTTAGATAATAACATTCAATTTACATAATAATACTGATATGTTGAAATTGAATAAAAGTATTGCTGTCAATCAAAAAATCCACTTAAGAAGAATTGTATAACATGCACATTTAAATTTCTACAATTATCCTCACTAAAATATTTCCAAATTCAATACTGGTTCTCACACTTAAAACAAATATGATTTTGAGTATATTTGTTTTGATCACAAGATCTTCACTTTTATTTTTCCTCACTATGGCCCTCTTTTGAGCCTTTTTTTGTCACTATGGCCCTCTTTTGAGCCTTTATTTTTCTCACTAAGGCCCTCTTTTGAGCCTTTTTTTCTCACTATGGCCCTCTTTTGAGCCTTTTGTTTCACTACTACTGGCCAATTAAAATTCTAAGCAAATGTTGTTATACACTCTTCAAACTTAAACAATATTGCTTCATTTAAATATTACTTTAACAATAATTTACATTTAAGTAAATTTAATTATCCCTTCCAACTACTATTAACACAATGCCTTAATTTTGTTTATTACCATTATTAGTAAAAAAGATATAGAAAGTCAATATTTGCTCAAGTTATTATGACCTTTCCTTAAAACAATAGAAAATATGGTTATTAATACTTTCTACCTATCTGAACACAATTATTTAATTGCACATAAATTATCTAGACAATTTACTTAAACTACTATTAATTATATAACAACACAAATTGGTTCGAGATGTCAGCAGAAGCAAATGATCAAAACACCTTACCTTATACTTTATCTGCTGGGGTACTCTTCTATTCACAGGTAGTTCCACGATGTAGCGATAATATGGCACAACACTTAGTTCAGTTCTCTCTAATACTGATACGGCACAGGCACAACACTTTAGCACACACTCGACGATCCGGCATTACCACACAAGAATTCCACTGGGTACTCCGGCACTAACACACTGCAACACGGCTCGCTGGTCACTGGTCTCAGGCGAATCTATCCCGGCGCTGCCATCAATTTGTCGGACGTTCCTCTCAGCCCGCACAACTTTGAAGAAAGACCGTGGTAGTTATAGCTACCACTACCGATGTTATTAGGTGATATCGGTCACCCACTGTGAGGATTGTGTAAATGAACACTGACGCTGTCAATTAACTGAATTAACAGTTTATTTATGTACACAAGAAATACACTATTTACAATTACATACAACGCGGATATAGGTGATCCGGTTCAACGTTAAATTAAATACAGTAAATGGTTGGCTGTATACTGTTCAAATTACACCTTCTGCCTCACACTCAATGCACGTTAGATTCACTTTATCGGAGATCAACTTCGAATCTCCCAACATATGGATACTCGGCCTATGCTATCCGGCCCAGAGCACTACGCACAAGGACGTCTGTGTCCCTTACTCTCCAGATACGAGCTGCCTACGCTTTACAACACAGAGCACTCTCTACAAGGACCTCTGTCCTACACACTTCCAGGTACCAACCCCAGATACGAACTGCACAAATCTCAGACAAAACTTGCCCTTCTCAAATCACTGTTTTTCCCCAATGTCAACCCCCTTTGGAGCTTATTCATTGGACACATTCCACATTGCTTTCTTGATCCGTGATATGTTCCTTGTTTACTCATCATCCACATACATCCCTGACGGATGAACACGCCTCTCAGCAATCTCCTCTTTCTCTCATTCACCACATGTACATGATACCTGTCAATTCTCACTTTAACAAAGAAAGAATGTCACCTTGAAAATTCCAGTACACAGCCGGTACAATACATAAAATATTAAGATAGAGAAATAGAAATTCCAATTTTTAGCAGGTGTTGTCTAAGAACCTGACAGAGTGTTTTTGTAAATAATTCTATTATAAATAACATGTTTTATAATAATAATACAGAGAGACTGATGCAGTGAAAATACTATATCGAGTTGAAAATAAAGGTAATTTTGACCGAGCTTAGCTCGGTCACTCCTGCTATTAGTAAATAACAAGTATACTTTAAACCTAATATTTTATAATTTACTTAAAAGAACTAATATATCTATTTTAATAAAATTTTCTAAATCTTTTACGCTCTCATGGAATTAAATAAAGAAATAAAATAGGACAATAAATCATCTAAGGGCTAATAAAATTGTGTGAAAGTTTATGTCACGCGCTTTCTTTTATGGATCACGTGGTGACTTCATAGAGAATGCTGCAGATGATAGACATATATCTATCCCTTATTTCATTTATCATGACTGGAACTTTAAAAAACGATGTAGTGTGATATCACTAAACTGCAAACTTGAGACAATAAATAATATTCTAAGATTAGTTTTTTTTAAGTTGTCCATATTTATATCCCTTGTAGACACATTTTTATTACCTCTTTTATTATTTTTATTTATAGTTTAAACAGTAATTAAAGAAGTTCTACTCTCTGCTTTTTCAGAAAAATATACTCAAACCAATATTCACGAAAAGTGATATTTTTCTAATTTAATGACAGAAAAAATGGTGTAAAAATGAATGTTTCGATTAAAAAAAGCTAATTCTGCAACCCACGTAGTAATGTCTGAATTCAAAAATTTGAAAAAGAAATCGTACTGCTTATTATTACTAAATAAAATTAATTAATTAATAAAAAATAATAAAAACAAAATTTCATTAAATCTGATAAATTTCGACCACTTACTTGTAAACCTAAACAGTCAGATATCATGGCATTTACAGTTTGAAAATATGCACATTTTTGACATAAATGACGAAGTTTGTTTGTTATTTTGGTGTTTACTAGAAGTTTGTCTAAAAAATCAAAATCGTTCAGTAATCGCGGTGGAGGAGTATTAAATCGGTTTTACAATTGTTATACGCATCATAATGTACTAAATAGTACTATAGTTATAGAAAATATCTTATTTCAATAAATAACTTTTATCCTAAAGTAAATATTATAAAAAAATAAGGAAAATTTAAGCAAAAAAGGTTCAAATTACTTGCCCTTGTTTTCTTTCTTTTCTTTCTTTTTTTATCAATAAAAAAAAAATCAAGGATAAAAACATTGGCGATGCAAAGTAGGGGAGAGTGGGGATACTTGAGCATAGGGGATACTTGAGCCACCCCTATTATATCTACAGTTAGTTAATTTTTCTTTCTAAAACTGCCAGTATGTTAACACATTTATAGTTCTGAACATGTAAAAAAGAAATCACACATTTTGGTACCATTTTGAAAGTATAGTGATCAATAGTTGTCTTTTCCCTATCTGAAGTAAATTTTTGGGTACATGGTTTTTTTGTTTTTTTGTAATCAAAGTTTTGTTTAAAGTTGCAACTATATACATAAATTTAATAAGCATAATTTCAATTGTATTTTGAATCTAAAATAGTTCTAATAGCTGCATGCTTTATTTAGTAAAACTGTGGGAAACAAAACTAGTGGTAGTGGGGATACTTGAGCCAGTGAGAGTGGGGATACTTGAGCCATGTCTCAACCCTCCCCACTAGAAATTAAACATAGAAGAAACAAACAAAAAATAAAATTCCTTCCTTATATTCACTAATAGATTTTTTTCTGGATAAAAGAGAGAATAATTTTTCATTTTATTTTATTTTTCTTAAAAAAATAACGACTTAAAAATGTTTAAAAATGTATATTTTTTAAATGAAAATATCCATTTTAATTTTCATTTTGACGAGCAAAATAGCCTGTCTAGATAAATGTAAACATAGTTTTCAATTTAACTTTTATTAAATTAAAATAACTTTTTAAAACTGTTTTACAGGTGTAATCTCTAATACTTTAATTAGTTAGGTCCAACATATTAAAATATTTATTTTTTAATATAACATATTAAGATTAATATCTTATATTGAAATCGTAACCTCTGTTGCTGTAATTTTTTTAACTAAGAAAATTGAAGAAAAATTGGTAAAAAGAGCGCACAAAAAACAAGAAAAGCAACAAAAATCCCAGTTCAAACTTACCTGCATGGAGCCAAAGAGGAAGACAAAATCTTTTCCTGTGAAATCAAAAAAGTCTTTGAAATAGTAGAATGATACATCTGGCTTAAATTCCGACAGCTACTAAATTAAAAGCATGAGTTCGACATTATCATTAGAGGAAAATTCTGCCAATGATGGTGATGATGTGAAAAGAAAACCTTCTATTGATGGTTGGTTACTAATAAAATATGCCAGAAAGAAAACTAAAAATATTTGTTGGATAAGCACTTAATATTTTGAAAATGAAATTTGCCCGAAGAATAGCAGATTCCAAATTTAAATGACTCTGAACTGAGGGTGTTTCTACCGTCGTTATAACTCAAGTTGAAATTATCATTTGACAACCAGTTCTAACGACAAAAAATGATCGTATTACTAACTTTGTTTTCTCAATTGGTTTGAAAGGACTTTATGCTTCATAAATTATCATTCTGTAAAATGTTTGTGCAAAAATAAAGCGAAAAAAATTACTTTTGTAGGTATTTTTCCGTAGTGGCTCAAGTATCCCTTCACCATGGCTCAAGTATCCCTCCCATGGGGATACGTGAGCCATCATGTAAAACAAAAAATAAACATTTTTTATACATAGAAAAATAGTTCAAAACTAATTGAAAGTGGTTTTCAGTTGAAGAAAAAATATCAAATTTTTATTTTCAATATTTTATTTTATTACAAGAAATTATAAAAAATTCAAAAAAATTAAAATTCAAAAAATGGCTCAAGTGTCCCCATCTTCCCCTATATCAGAAAAAATAGTCTTACAAAATAGAAGAGACAAAATACGTAATATTTTGATAAAAATCCATTCTCACATGTAAATTATAACTATTTTAGTTGATTAATTCAGAAAAGGTGTATTATTTAATAATATTCATACTATCCAAATAATGTATTCAAATGATACAGTAGTATTTGAAAAAAATATTAGCCTTTCTATTATACTTGACAGCTTTTTATAATTAATTTAGAGCTTGCAAAATAATCTAAAATTTTGGAAAACAACCATATATTTTCTATAATATGTTTTCACAAGTCTGATAATGTGCGTTACATAATCGAGCATAGAATAATCGGATGCCTGCTTTGAATATCTGAAAAACTGCAAATAGAGGAGTCAAATTCAGGCACATATATAATTTAAAGATAAATTCAGGCATTTAAGTGTCTGAATATGAAATATGAGACATCACATGTGTCTGAATTTAAGACACTTAAGCGTTTTACAAAGGTCAAAAGTGTAGTATCAAGCTCTAAATAGTGCAAATAGGAAATGCTGAAATTTTGACACATGAGTGTCTTAAAATAGAATGTTTAATTTTCCAACATTTTAAAGTATCGCAATTTGTAAGACACTTATATGGGTCTGACTTTAAGAGATTTCAAAAATTTGAATCGCATCCATGTGCAATTCACGTTTCATTTATCGGCAATAGACAGCTATTTTTCACTTTTTATAAGTATTATACAATGTAAAAAATACCCTCAAAAATATAGAAACTGTGTGGCCAATCAAAACATCAGTGATAAATACAGATTTAAATGGAAATTTTTCTCCGTGAATTCTAGAAAATTTCTGTTTTTCTGCATTCTTCTCTATTTATAAATTTCCATTTACAAGATAAAATATAATATTTTAAGAGAAAACCCAACATATTTTTAACCATCATTTTCCAAAGTCAAATATATTAGATGCAATTCAATTTATTTAACTTAAGCAACTGTTGATCTCTTAGAACTAAACAGGTCATTTACTTATGAAAAATGGAAGATCATTTCGATCACATAGCTTTTGAATACTATTACCTGCCAATTTCTAGCGTTTTCAAATAAAAAGAAAAGAAAAATCGTAATATAAAGTTACCTCTTTACATTATTTAGAATGTAGATTCAAATTACTTTAAGAATTAATTCGTTAAGATAAATTTTTTAAAACTTTCTTTAAATAATTCTGATCAATAAAAGTAGTCATGTCTGCAATTATTTCGACTCTTTTATCGCTAAATATGATTTTTTTTCTTTTTTTCGATATAACCGATTATTCATACGGCTAGCAGATACGCATTTTATATAACACATCTAAATTATTAAGAATTTGGACAATTAAAGACTGTAAAATGTTTGACATTTCTGTGAAAAATAACATTAGAAATCAAAATATGAAATCCTGTTACTATGAAAAAGTTCTTACGAACGTTTTTACTACTAAAAAGAACTTTTTTTGCGTTTTTTCCGCAAAAATATGAATTTAAATAGAATAAAATTAAATATATAAAATCCTACAAATTTAAAATGCAATTCAGCCTTTCTAGGATATATATAAACACACTGTTAGAACTTTTAAATACTTTAATATTTGAAAAAATAACGTGTCTTCTGCAAAAAATGACAATATTTGTTCTTTAAAAGTGTCTTTTCTAGAAAAAAAAAATTGTGAGGTCCATTGACGCATGAAAGTGAAAAATCAAATATTTAAAATTTTAGAAAAAAAATGTATCAAACGTTCAGAAATAAAATTATAAAAAAATCTACCACAACTGAAATCACATCGCTTATGCCTTACTCAATATTTGATGTCTCAACTTGTGAAATCATGGATGAGTGGTCAAGACTTTCTTCTAGCGAACAACCATTCCCTGGTTCGATACCATCCGGGATAAGTGTTACATGCTTAAAATAGCTTTAATTAAATAAATCTGAAATATTTAACATGTGACTATCACATTGCTAACAAGCAGTAGAACCAAAATAGTGAAAAAATGTCCAAGCCGGGGACCGAATCTGGGACCTTTGGAATAGCGCTCTCTGTTTCCGCTGCGAGGACGATGCCCAGCTTGTCCCCGTAAAGCATGGTGACGTCACTGCAACGTCGTTGTGAAATCACATTGTGGCTTTGTGACCATCGATTGTCCATGTGACGTCACGTGACGTCGATGTGAAGTCACAGTGACTAAAATGTGAAGTCGTAATGGCCGTTTTAGAGCTTCTTTGTGACGTTTCACAAAGTGGTCACAATGTGACAAATTTGTGAAAAATGTGTCATTTGTGACTAATTTGACATTGACATTGTGACGAAACTGTAACAAAAGCGACGATATTTAAATTGCCAGAAACATGTTTTTTAAATTAAATAACATGTTTGAAGGATATTTGTAAATTTCTAAAGATTTTTAAGAAAGTCACATCTCAGTCACATTGTGACGTCACTGAGTGGTGGCATTTTGGTCACAGATGTGATGTGACCAAAGTGACTCATAGAGACGTCACTGTGATCATGCATGCTATTAGGGTCATTTCTCACTTACATTTTGTTGTAAGTATTTGTGTGCTAATGTAGACGTTAACATCTTGTGCTGCAGTTGAAGCCTTGCCAACAAAATTTAAGTGAAAAATGGGAGGCTGCGCATCGTCCTCGTAGCTTAAGGGGATAGTGGACCTTTATTTGAGCAAAATCATCTATAGCTAAATCGTCAGAAAAAAGGTCTATTTCTGGGGTATGATAGTACCTAAATAGTTTTTTTCTTATTAAAATATCCTTTATGAAGGTTTTAAGGAGTAAATAACAAAGATAAATGTATTTATATACTTTAAATCTGTTTTTCCCCAAACTAATTTTTCAGCGTTTTTTAGATTTTTGAATTGTTCCTTGCGTCTTAATTTTTGATCAATATTTATAAAATTGATAAGGAGGTATCCTGATATTATTTAAAAAGAAATTGTGTAAGCTTTTTAAAATTCGTCTTCATTAAGATAGCCAAATTTTATTTTTTGCTAATTAAAAGGCAAAATTTTGATTAAAATCGATAAGGATGTTAGAAAAAAATCTGTAAAATATTAACTATTCAATAGATTTTAAAAAACTTACACAAATTTGTTTATAATATAGTTTTAAGTGATAAAAATGCAAAAGCAAGAAAATATTTCAAAAATTAAGATACGAGGAGCATTTTAAAATTTCGTTTAAAAATTTAAATTTTTGTAAAAAAATTACAAATTTTAATAAGTTTGGATATTTTTTGAAGGTATTCTATATGCTTTTGGTGAAATGTATATATGCACAAAATTTCATATTGCTATGATAAAAATGAATAAAATAAATTTTTAACGTCCACAGTCCCCTTAAATAGTAGAGCATTTGGAGCGCTGTTCCGAGGGTTCCGGGCTTGAACCCCGGCTTGGACATTTTTCACTATGTTGGTTCTACGACTTGTTAGCAATATGGTAGTCACATATTACATATTCAATAATTTTAAGCGGAATTTCACTGCTGGAAATTAGTTGAAAAATTAATTATAATTAAATGATAAACAAAAATATGTTTTGTCTAATATACCTACCTGACTGTAGAAAGTGGTGATTTTTGTAGAAATTTTGTGAAATTTGTAGATTTGTTCTTGACAAATTATATTTTATCTTTTAAATGGAAAATTTTAAATGCAAAAATTTAAAAAAATGTGGAATTTGAGAAAGATTGTTTTTTTTTAATACATAAAAAGTACACGCGTCTTAACTGGCAGCAAAATTTCCATATTTTAACGGAATGTTTTTTTTTTTTTTTTTTTTTTTACAGTTTATAATGCTTACAAAAAAGGGAAAAACTTCATACTACTGTCGACAAATAAGACCTAGGTCAAACATAGATGGGATTCATACGTTTGAAATGTCTTAAATTAAAACACATAAAAATGTCTTAAATTTAAAGCACTTTAAAATGTTTGAAAAATGGAACATTTAGCTTAAGACACTTAAATGTCTGAATTTTAAACATTTCAGCTTACTGTGTAAATTCTATAGTTCATAAAAAAGTTACTGAAAATTAATGAAAAATAAAAAATCTATTCCTCTGAATTCGATTAGATTTGATTAATTTAAAAAATGTTTCATTAATTTGCCCTCGTGCACAATTTACTGGACATGTATATCTGGACGTATGCTCAAAAACTTTAATATAAGAAACATAATTTTGATAATAATATTGTTTTCTACAAATATCATCTTTGGAAAAGTGAACCGACAGAATAGCATTATCAGTTATTTTTATTCTGCCTCCCCCTTAAAATGATTCAATATGGGAGAAGAATTCTTATGAAGAAATATCCAAAAGTGCTTTCGAAACAAAAGATAACAAAGATTAAGTGTTTGAGGAGGGAGAGGAACATTTCTTTTCTTTCCATTTAAGAACAGGATGATGTTTTCTCTTTACCATATTTTTTTGACTAGATCGAAGAAAATTAGTTTCTCTTTTACATTTTTGTATTTTAAACAAGGTAAAAATATAACAAGCATGTCTACACAACAATAAATATAAAACTTTGGCACACAATAATTTTTAAATGTATTTTTAAAATAATATTTAACGCTATATTATAAAATATATAAGATTCTTATAGAGTGTGGTATTTTTGCATATTTGTACTAAAATAAACAGATGTTAGACAATCCAAAAACGTTTCCAAGAAAAGAAAAAAAAGAAAAATAACTTCAATAATATACTTACATTTAATAAGTAAATAATATCTTTAAAAGATAGTGGACTTTTAACTTAGCAGAAATAGATTAAAACATCGATTTCTTTTATTTTGGTTTATTAATATACTCCAGTCTTAATTACATCACTTGCAAAAAAACACATGCAATTGCAACGTTTCCTAACGAAATTACAAGCATTTCAGATTTATACAACTTAATTGAGTTAAATGAAAAAAAATTACCCATGTTTTCCGAAAATAAGATTTTTGTTGAGTTAATATATTCATTTTAATTAAAATTCAATAAAATCACAGACAATGCAATTAACTAAATTAAAAACATAAAAGCATTAAATGAATTTCATAAAAAGTTTCGCATTCTATCAAAATCCCTCATCAATTGTCTAAACGTATAAGTCATTAAGATGTTAAAAACTGACACACAGAAAAAATCACAAGTTCTTAAAAAATAAAAGAAAACTACATTTTTCCTATCATAATTCCTAACACAGATTATTAAACAATCTGTAAATATGTGGGTTTGTAATATTTATTACCTCCCCCAATTTGAACTTTCCACGTTCCATAATTTACTAGTAATATGGCTGTGACAGACAGAAATAAATACAGCTTATAATGGTTCTGTTTTCAGTTTTTAAGTACCGAGCCCTAAAATCAGATAGTTTTATAAATTTATCCGTGAAATTCCCTGAAAAATTTTAAATATTGAAGATTTTTTTATTATTATTTTTCTATATATCATATATATTAAAACGATAAGATTTTTTTTTTAAGTATAACCAAAAACAGTATCTACACATGCGCGAGCAAGTCTTCCGGATGTACTCATCATTTTCTATTCAGCTATCACTTATTTCACAAAACGCAATCTCTTCGATTATTTTGCCTTCACGGCAAACAGCGCATGCGCAGAAATCCGAGGACCAATGGAAAAAGACTGCACTTACTGTCTGTATACGTATATGAAATAAATAACGCTAATGACCGACCCAACTGTATGAATTTTGCATGATCGACTGTAGAAACAATAATAAATATGCTGGATAGTGAAAAACTTGTATGATTTATCAGTTCATGTCAACAAAATGGGAAAATGCTCTAAATGTATTTTATTTACATATAAGGAAGTATATTTATAAGGGGATAATCTTAGTATTTGCATTCATGCATCCAGTACATTTAGCTCACGTGTGTCTGCCTATGCTTCAATTATAGAGATGTGTTACAAATTTGGGGGCTGATGTTGTGCAGTAATACATGCTTGTTAGTTCTATGCATATAGTGCAGTTTGACTATTTCACTCTACTTTCATTTAAAAAAAGTTAAAAAATTGTGTCATGCATTAGTGTTACGACTTCCCGATAACCTTGGATGTCGCACGCCTTTATGGCGCATTCTACTGTACTTTAGTTTGCCGTTTTGGCAACATTTGAAAATCGTCTGTTGTTATTTTGTTTTATCAGCGATCATAGCGGACCTATCGTGTGTTCGCTGGATCCTTATTCTTTAATTAAAATGTACATATAATGTGTAAATAATTTGTATATAAAGAATTTTAAGTAATATTAATAGTAATAATTGAACCAGCGACCAAATGAGTATTTTAAATACACTCGCATCATTCGACAATTTCGTTACAATTAGTGCATTGGCCTGATGCATGTTTGTGTGTACTCAATTCAAAGGTTTAAATAGATCGAAGGATTTTAAGATATTCAATGTTGTCTACAATAAGGTAATTTTACTAATCCATTTTCATTCTTGCATGTCTTGCTCTTTTGCATGGTCTGTTAGTAAAAATGTGTGACAAAAATTTTAAAGTTTCCAACAAATCTTATATTGGGATTGTTGCTGATGTACTCCATAAAACTCCAATGTTTTTTCATAACATGGAATTGGATACAGAGATATCTGAATACACATGTATTGTGTATGTGTTTTTTTTTTCTTTAGTACTTTTTTTCAATTTTTTTGTTGATTAAAAATATGCCTCCTGGTTTATAGATTCCAAAGATTTATGTGTTTTGAATACCACTATATTTCAGTTCAATAATGTTGTTTTCTCACGATCTATTTACCAAAATTTGCATTTTTTGAGGTACCTAGACAAATTTTAGGTGTTTTCGCGATCTTTTGACGAAATTCACGCCTTTTATGATACTTGGACAAAATTTGTCGTTTTCTCATCGTCTTTCGGTGAAGTTTGTCCTTTTTGTCGAGTTCTTTGAATGAAATTTGTCGTTTTGTCGCGATTTTTCGATGTAATTTCCCGTTTTATTGAATTTATCCTTTTTTCATGGTCTTTTTGCAAAATTTGGCAGTTTTTTGAAATTTACCTTTTTTGTGATTATTTGACGAAATGTGCCTTTTTTCCATCCTTTGATGAAGTTTGTTGTTTACTCACAATCATTTGACAAAATTTGTTGTTTTGTCACAATATTTTGAATTTTTTTTCGCAATATGTTTACAAATTTGCCATTTTTTGGGGGATTTTTTTGTCAAAATTTGTTTTTTTTTTATTTTTTTCAGGAAAATTGCCATTTTTCGAGACGTTTTGACAAAATTTTGATTTTTTGCAATACTTTGAAGAAATTTGTTTTATTTGGAGTAACTAGACAAATTTTGTTTTGTTTTTTTCAGTCATTCAACAAACTTTACGATTTTTTCATCGATCTTTTGAAGAAATTTGCTGTTTTTTGCGATTTATTGACGAAATTTGCTGGGTTTTGTTTCCATTTATTTACAAAATTTCCGGGTGGTTTTTTTTAGGGGGGGGGGGTGTTTTGATGATGCTACTTTTTCAATCTTTTGACAAAATTTCCTATTTTTGTGATTATTCCCCAAAATTTGCGTTTTTTGTGGTACCTAGAAAAATTTTGCGTATTTTCGCAATCTTTTGACAAAATTCACGTTTTTTATGATACTTAGACAAAGTTTGTCATTTTCTCGAGGTCTTGGTGAAATCTGTCATTTACTCGAGGTCTTTTGATGAAATTTGCCGTTTTATCGAATTTATGTTTTTCGTGATCTTTTTGCAAAATTTGTCGTTTTTGTGAAATTTGACTCTTTTGCAATCTTTTGACGAAATGTGCCTTTTTGTCATCTCACGAAATTTGTCGTTTCCCCTCACAATCACTTGACAAACTTCGTCATTTACTCGCAACCATTCGACAAAATATTTTTTCTCAGAATATTTTGCAGTTATTTTCATGATCTGTTTAAAAATTTGCTATTTTTTAGGGATATTTTGTCGAAATATTTTCATAAAAGTTGCCGTTTCTCAGGACGTTTTGACAAAATTTTGATTTTTTTTCAATACTTTGACGAAATTTGTTTTATTTGGGATATCTGTACAATTTTTTTACAGTTTTTTGACAAATTTTTTAGAGATCTTTTGAAGAAAAGTTTTGTTTTTTTGCAATCTGTTGACAAAATTTGCTGTTTTTTCCATCTATTTACAAAACTTCTGGGTGTTGTTTTTTTTTGGGGGGGGGTATTTTGACGAAATTTGCTATATTTTGTGATTATTTGCCAAAATTTGCGTTTTTTATGGTAGCTAGACAAATTTTGTGTTTTTTTTTATCTTTTGACAAAATTCATATTTTTATGATACTGTGGAAAAATTTGTCGTTTTCTCGAGGTCTTTTGATGAAATTTGTTCTTTTCTCACGATTCTTCGATGTAATTTGCTGTTTTATTAAAATCTTTCGTCGATTTTTTTTTTTTTTTTTTTTTTTTTTTTTTTTTTTTTTTTTTTTTGCCAATTTTTTACATAATCTGCGACTTTCCGTGATATCTGGACAAACTTTGCATTTTCTTGCAACCTTTTCTCAAAATAAGAATTTTTCTGACGATCTTTTAATGAAATTTGTTGATTTTTTGTGATCTTTTATTGAACTGTGCCTTTTTGCGATACTTCGGCAAAATTTATATGTTTTTCACGATCCTTTGACAATCATATTTTTCCCGAAATATATGGCAAAATTGGTGATTTTTCTCTGCACAATTGAAAAAATTTATTTTATTTATTTACTTATTTATTTATTTTAGACCATTTGTCAAAATTTATGATTATTTCCGAATTTTCAGATTTATGACAGATTTTTTTTTTAAGTTTAGAAATTTTTTTAAATTTTTTGGAAAATTCAAAACAGAGTCGTCCTTGATTTATAGTTTAACGTAAATCAGAGATTCGTAATAGTATGTGATGCGGATAATATTACAATGGAACATATAAAAATATTTCTAGCATTTTTTAAAAAACTTTAACAGTTGAAAAATAATCTGCAAACATTTTCTAGAATCTGTGACGTGCGTCTCAGCCTTGCACCGATTTTGCGCCCGGGATCATCTCATGTTGGTTTTAAGTTGATAAATGGAAAAGCATCAGATGAAATTCTATGAGTTCATCTGTGAATTATAATTTGCCTGGATATAAAATGTAGGGGTTTTTTTTTATTTATGGACATTTTTAATAAATATTAATCTTTAAAAATTTCTTTTATAACGGTAAAATACTTTTTTTCTTTGTTCTTTCATATTGTTGCCGTCACGTTTTGACGGGTTTCACCTAGTTAGTATAATTTTAAAACTCATAACTTATTTTGCAATATTATATAGCTTATAATTACCAAAACAGCAGGTTCCTACAGCCAACTTTAATGTATGTTGCGCATTTTAATGAGTGATGTATTAACATACTTTATTTAATAACTTGATTAATTACACCTATTTAAAAAATATATTAATTTACTTAAAAATGTTATAAATTATTACATGTGCAAAATTTTTGTATTGCTTTGTGTAAAAAAGGGTGATTTTCAACACCCACTGTCCAATTAAAATTGATAAATAAAATAAAAATTAACCAAAATAATACAAAAAAATAGAATACATAATAATTTTGTACACCATTTTAATACATATGGCATACATACAAAATAGTACATTTAATACATACAAATTTTAATACAAACAAACATATATTTTAATACATACAAAATGGCAACTATTTGGCAATAAAATATTTTAACGATAGTATTTTAATTCCCGGTAAAGTATGCTCGCTGAGTATTTAAGTACTACGTGTATGACTGTAATCTATGTGAAAATACAGTGAAAAACTACAGTGAAATTGGTATGTGTTACAGATGAACGATATAAAATGCAACACTTCCATATTTTGTAATTTCGAAGTGTCGTAATGGGCAAATGTTTCAAAAATCAACATTATAGGTCTAAATGAAAATTAATTTTCAGTTCATTTAAAGAAATATCTAAAAATAATTATCGTCATTCGTTGACATCTCAATGTCAATGAAGATGTGATTTCTGAAAAAGAAATCTACTCTTCCACACTTATCCAACAACATTTTCACTCGTCATTGATTTCAGAATTTTGATTTAAGGTACGTCAAATAGATATGACGATGTAGGTTTGTTAGTTTGAAGGACAGTGAATGTTTGTTGTGTTGACAACAAATCCATTCTTTTCCATAAAAAGGAAAAGAAAAAGAAAGAAAACTATTCATTCAAGGACTATAAACGAAATTAATTTGATATCCTTGATTTAATAATTAAATATTATATGAAAATGTAACTAAATATTCAAATACTTTTTAAAACAATGTATTAAAAAACTTCAGCTGTTGGTATTAAGTTTTAAGTTTAAGATTTTGAAATAAGATTGATAAAATAAAATTAATGAAAATTCTTAATAATTGTGTAGTTAATAAAAAAATGAAAAACCTACATATTGTTCTTAAAATAAAAAGAAAAATTGAAAATATTTAACAAAAACACAAAGTACTGAGTATTTACATTGTTTTAAGAGTAATTGGGTACCTCTTTTTTAATTGGGTCATGCACATATTTAAAAATATTCATATTTAAAAATCATTTAAAGTACGTTGAGATATACTTGATGCTGTAAATGTCATGTTTACGTTATTCATGCACACGACTCTTCTTTATAATCCCGAGTTAAATGCAAACGGTTTCTCTTTGCTAATTTATTTGATGTAAGTTTTAAAATATCCGTGTTTCGATATTACTTTAAAGGAATTTTCAAAGAAATATAATTTGAAAGTACTTTTTTTCCTATTCGACAACGTAATAAATGAAAATGTGTCATTTTTAGAAATTAAGAAAAAATTCAGTAAAGCTGAATATAAGATCATCGCTCAGAATGATTTCAGCCTTGCTCTCTGGCAAATTCATCTTTTTCAATGTTCATAGACGACATGCAAACGAGAATTTCATTATACTGTACCCGAAACTGCTAAGCCATTTGGTTAATTTTATGCTTCCATATTGGCTCTAAAATTATATATATATTACTACACCGGTCAAAAAAAAAAAAAAAAAAAAAAAAAAATTGGTATTTAATGTTGAACTATTTTACTATAGTTGCGTTACATAGTTAACGTCATATTATTTGATTATATTTTTAATCTTTTATTGATGAAAATACACAAAGCTCCATTATAGTGATTGCTGTATAATTTTATTTAGCTTATTTCACATGGACGGCTCTACTTTTTACATTGGCAAATCCGGATAGTTATGCTAGTAAAGTTATAAAGGTTTGTATGACAATTTTAAGTTACATATTCTTCAAATTTCTCTTCGGGATTTCTTGTCTAACAGTAGGAAGAATCGAAATTTTAGTCAAGTTTTATAAAAAGTATATCACTTCAGAATATTCATTTGAAAGAGTTTAGATTTACTATTTAATGTTTTTCTTTACCTTTTAAGCTTATTTTATAATGAAATTTCTGGTTTGAACTGAAATATACTCATGTGGTAGCGATCAAAATGACCTGTCACGGCCGTTCTAGTGCTAAAGAAAACTCTTGCAAATATAATTATTTCCATTCTATTCTTGATAAAATATTTTTTTTTCCTTTAAGATTCATTATGTTTTTTTTTTTTTTCAAAATAAATACACTTCTATATCTTTAATATAATTTCATATATTTTTATAGTTATTATTTTCTGTTATCAAAGAGAACATACTTGAAAAACAAGTTGATCTTCCGAAAAAAATGTTAAATTTTAAACATTTTAAACATTATGATTTTTTTAAATATTAAATGTTAATTTTTGACAGAATTTTTATTTACAAACGAATAAATATATTAATGCGAATTCAAAAAATGCATAAAATGTATTTGGAAATATAAAAGTAAAAATATATGCTCTGTACAGAAATCAGAGGGCAAAAGTTAAAGATGTAATAAACATAATTTTATAATCTTTTAAATTTATTTAACTTTGCCTTATTTTACTTCAAAGAGCTTAATGTAGCTATTGAAATAAAATTGATTAATTAAATTTCCCTGCATTGAAAATAACAAAAAGTAACAAAATTCCATTATTATTATCACAGCAATTATATTGCATTTTATACATTTAATATATTCATAAATATAAGATTTATAAACGAAACTGTAGAATCTTTCGATAGTTCTTGTAATATAAATTTAACAAGAGTACTTTTCAGCCTCAAAGGAATGAATATGATTTTCTAAAGGCTTCTTTAATTCATTCATAGCCGTTGATTTTGAAATAATAAATCTTATGTAGTTTTTGAAATTCACTTGTGTACTTAAGTATGCCTCTTAACGTTAGAATTATTTTCTTTATCTAATGTATCAGCTATATCGTGAGTTTCTAATTTAGCTTCGATTAAAAAGAAAACTCTTTTGATTCAGCACTTTGTTAGAGTGCACTAAAATAGGAATAATTTTGAGCAATAATATTTTCAAAAATGTAGTATTCTGAATTATTTTTTTCAATAATTGTGAATTTCTGAATCAAATTAGGATGAAAAAGAAAAAAAGACTTAAAGTTACCTATATTCTTGTAAATGTTCATCGATATGTATCGATATGTGTATATAATTTTATAGGAAAAATAATCATTCGGATGGAACTAATGCATCTATACTGTTAGAACATGATATTAAATAATTTGTCATCAGTACACTGTTTTTTGGAATATTAATTTTATTTTAAAACACAGGAAAATTTTTATTTTATTAATAACTGTTTAAAACGTTTGTGAAATAAACCCTACACAGATGCAGAATATTCACAGAACATCTGAAATTTTATTTAATGAATGTAGATATTTTTTATATTTATTGTTTTCTGTTATCAAACATAACATACTTGAAAAACAAGTTGATCTTTTCGAAAAAATGTTAAATTTTAAGCATTTTAAACAACGATTTGTTTTTAATATTAAATTTTAATTTTTGACAGACTTTTCATATACAAACGAATAAATATATTAATGTTAATTTAAAAAATGCATAAAATGTATTTAGAAATCTAAAAGTTAGATTTTATGCTCTGGACAGAAAATAGAGGGTAAAAGTTAAAGATGTAATAAACATAATTTTATAATCTTTTAAATCTATTTAACATTACCTTATTTCACTTAAAGGAGCTTAATGTAGCTATTGAAATAAAATTAATTAATTAATTTTCCCTGCAATGAAAATAACAAAAAGTAAAAACAAAAATCCATTATTTTCATTATCACAACAATTATATTGCATTTTATATACTTAATATGTTCATATAAGATTTATAAATGAAACTTTAGAATCTTTCAATAGTTCTTGTAGTATAAGTTTAACAAGTGCACTTTTCAGCCTCAAAGGAATATTATGATTTTCTAAAAGCTTCTTTAATTCATTCAAATGTCATTGATTTTGAAACAATAAATCTGATATACTTTTTGAAATCCAGTTGTGTACTTAAGTATGCCTCTTAACGCTAGAATTATTTCCTTTATCAAGTATATCAGCTATATCGCGAGTTTCTAATTCAGTTTCGATTCAAAAGAAAACTCTTTTGATTCAACACTTTGTTAGAGTGTACTAGAATGGGAATAATTTTGAGCAATAATATTTTCAATAATTGCGAATTTCTGGATCAAATTAGGATGGAAAATAAAAGATTTAAATTTATTGATACTGTTGTAAAATGTCATCGATATGTGTATACAGGGTGTCCCAAAAGTACTCAGACAAACTTAAGGGGGAGGTAGGGGACATCTCAAGGATTCAGAATTGCTTAGCATCCCATGGTCGGAAACTGGTTAAATCGGGTGTTTGTTCACCAATGGATTGACCGTAAATGACCGGTTCCCTGGCCACCACGCTCTTCTGATTTAAGCAGCGTCGATTACTTTCTTTGAGATGCGCTGAAAAACGCTGTGTACGCAACGTCTGTGGAATCTGAATTAGATCTGGTTGCAAGACACATTTGTGCTACTGCGGATATCCATCAAAATCCATGAGTATTTGAGCGAGTCTGCCACTCCATGGTTCGACGGTGTAATGCATGCATCGCTAGTAATGGTTGAAACTTTAAACATCTTTTGTAACATTTTCACATATCATCTACCACAGTAAATGTAATATTTTTGACTAATAAATTATTTCAGATGATCTCATCTTGTGTCTCTTCGTCCCTTGTGTCTGTCATATTACCTTCCCATGACGTTTCCGACCATGGGTTGCTATGCATTTCTGAATCCTTGTGATGTCCCTTACATTTCCTTAAAGTTTGCCTTATTACTTCTGGGACACCTATATAATTTTATAGGAAAAATAATCATTTGGATAAAACTTCAACGGATAAATCTAATGTATCTATACTAATATAACATGATACTAAATAAATAATAATCAATACACTGTTTTCTGGAATATTAATTATATTTTAAAACACAGGGAAATTTTCATTTTATTAATATTTATTTAAAACGTTTTTGAAATAAACTCCACACAGATGCAGAACATTCACAGAACATCTAAAATTTTAATTAAAGATATCGGTATTCTTATTATTGTATATATTTTCTTATCTGTATTCTTAGTTTCCTGTAGTATGGATTTTATGAGTTTTATTACGTGGCCCCTTACTCAAGAAAATTACAATGTTTCACGAGAAATTGATTAAGTTAGAATAGGGTCAAATGCACTTAATATTTTTAAAATATACTCTTTTATTTATATCCATAATAGTTCTATAACTGCTAGATCATAGTTCAGTCTTTGGCTGACATTCGTTTAAAAACGTATGTTGCAGAGATTTGGATCTTAATAATTCGATGAAAGTGGCGACGTTTCTAAACATCGTGCGTGCAGCAATGTGAGAAAACTTTCAATATAAATAGAAGAACACCTTCTAATATATCGAGCGACTATACGTATGTTCTGAAAGGTATAAAAATTAGGCTTTTATATGCACGCTGATAGAGATTTCAAAAAAACGTCTTTCTCAACTGCCACTAACAATGACAGCAACGTTGTAATGAACGCATTGATTCGCAAAATAAACTCTTATTAAATTTTAAATGTATTAGTATTTGTTTTAATGAAAGTATTTTTCCAAATTGGCCTCCTTTTTTTAGTCGGTTGGGGAGGGGCAGGTTAAACCATGTATGCGGTGATTATAGAGTAAATCCCTTTATATTAGTCTTTTCAATTATGAGACCGAATATTTTATAAAATTATCTACCGTAGCTTCTTAAATTTGTAACAACGGTTGATATAAAATTTGTGAAAAGTCTAATCATTATTCAGATTTTTAATTTTATAAAGTCTTTATGTAAATAGCGATGATTAATCTCAATCACATAATATACCATTATACAAATATTTTTCATAATTATTGCGCAGCATGTGGTTTTTCTAATAAAAGTTTGAAAAAACTCAGTCAATGCTTGATTGTCCCAAAACATAACATTATTTATGAACTATTGTAAGTTAGTTTATCATTAGCTTAATTTTTGAATAACATAATTTTAGAATTATCAGCAGATTATTGTTTTTCTAGATTAATTATTTGAAAATGTTGGAATCTCTAATCTATAAATTTAATCTAGGGTAAAATAAAATAATACCAAAATTAATGTTTAATCAAATTTTCTAAATCTTGCTTGAATATTAAGTAAAAAATATGTTTTATCTTAAAAAAAGAATCTGTAATTGTTTAAAAGAACCAATTCCGTATTTTGATATTTCTCATTCTAAGGTGATATCATTTTTTTTCATGTTTATTGGAATCGTTGTGAAAAAAGGAGATCAGTCTAGGGCCTTTCAAAAAACATCGGTTTTTTTATTTCGCATTCTTTTTACATATTATTAGTATAATTTATTAAACTATTTTATTATTACTAGTATAGAACAAACATTTATTTACTAGAAAATCGCCAGATTCAAGTCACTTCTTTCAACAATTTCATTAAAATCATCGGAGTGGAACACCGTACGTTGAAAATAATTAAAATATTATATGTATTTATTTATTACTTAAAATTTAACTACACCGAAATTCAATTAATTTCCATTTAATTTGATTTAAAAATCTTGAGGCATCAATCACTTTAACATTCTAAGACTATATTTAAATTGTATTTGAAAGCGTCAAATATGATAGAAGAAATGTGAGAAATGAGATTTTTGAATTTTGAATTTTGCTTTTATTTATTAGTAATTTAAAAATACCATGAACAAAGAATACCTTTACAAAGTTTATTTTCACGATGTTTATACCCGTAGAATTAAAAATTTCTATAAACATGGCGTCATTATTATACAAAGTTTTCTGAATTTTAACTACATCCTCAGTGAGATTTACTCTTTGTGTATAAATGTTACTTTAATTATGCACTAAATATATTACAATCATATATAACTCTGAATACAATTATTTCATAATTTCGTAATTCTGAGCATAGTTTTTTTCTTAATTTCTTATTCAATTGTACACTGGAAAAATAAATTAATAATTAGCTTAACCCATTAACGCCCGAATTATTTTCTTCGCTAAAATTTAAATTTTGTATTTCCCACCACTTTTATCTAAATTCATCGAGGATTCTGTCTCGTGAAAGAAGGTATATATTTATCTTCTTCTTTACTGGTGGGAAAACCGTTTTCTTGCTGTTTTTGTAACCGTCCTCAAAAGAGGAAGCTGGGCGTTAATGGGTTAAATTAACATGCGCTATAAGAATTATTATCAAATTCATATACATCATAATTTTTTTTATTCTTTTGTAATATTTCTAGTTACATTATTTCTTCTAGTTCTAGTTTCTTCTAGTAAAAAGGTAAATTTAATGAATTTTTCTTTATAGACTGGTGCCTTTCCTGAAGGAGGAAATATGCATTAGAAATAAATAATGTCCTATATAAGTCATTAAATTCTTTATATAATTATAATGCAAACAAAAGACGCAATCAGTAATCATTGAACTATTGAAAAAAGTATCATTCATTGTTGCAAATTTATATCATAGAAACTACTTAAAATTTCTGTTAGAATTCTTCGGAATATATTTGTTATTTCTTAAACATGAAATATCTTTTCATTCCTACTTAGAATTTCCGTAGAGCAGACATCATACATTTACATGAAATCCATAGATTTGCATTCTCAATCCATATTAAGTGTTTTAACACTTGACTACACCATGTGCTACAGCTAGCATATTGTCTAAAAATACTATAAATCTCATGATGTGACATGAATTTCATCAATATGATGTCTATCTCTGATCGAGAAAAGAACAAAGAATGGAATAACACTTATAACACATACATGGAATAGCACATGCAAGATGGCTACATAAAAAAATTAGAATTTTTTCTTCTAAAAAAATCATAAAAATATCAAGTTATCAAGATAAAAAAAAATTAATTATTTTTATTGAATACTTAAAAATATTAATGTAAAAAAGTTTCGGAGTACAGACAAGATAAAATTAATTTAAGCTCTTTTTTTGCAAAATATAGCAATACAATATTTTAAAATCCTAATTGTGTACATAAGGTGCATAATATAAAATATCAAATTTTAGTTGAAAAACTTATTATTATTTTTATTTTACTATTTTTTCCATAATTATACCGATACATAGATTTTAATTTTTTTCATAAAAATAAAAGAAATCGGGCCGTGGATGGTTAAGTATAACTTTCTTTTAAATTAAAATATTTGATTATTATCAGCAAAAGTATATGCAACTGTTATTAACTTCAAAACAATCTGTAAATAAATAAAAATAAATAAAATATTTAAATATAATTTTTAAATAAAAATTTTAAATAAAAACTTTTAAATAAAATTTTTTGATCAAAACTTTTAAATAAAATTTTTTAATGAAAACTTTTAAATAAAATTTAAAATAAAAGTATTAAATAAATATTTTAAATTAGAAAAATATATGATTTTAATATATAATGATGTATTTTGAAATTTATTAATGCTTGTTCATTAAAATTTAGTTTTTAATTAAAAAATAATATGTTACTTGAACTTTAATATGTCATTATGAATCCTTGATTAATTCAATTAATCATATTTTCTTCAAAGTTACTCTTAGCTATAAAATTGAAAGGTCCGTGTAAAGAGGATTTGAAAGTAGTTACATCTTACATTGAATTTAAGCTTAATTCTCTATAATTTATTGAGTCAATCCAAATAATCTTCAAAGGCTAATATTGTAAAACTGCCATCACTAATAAATTGCTGGATTATTATAATAATGTTTGTAATATATCACAGAACAGAATATGATGCATGAAATTTAACTTTTTACGTTTTCAAATAATTTTAACTTAAAAACCTTATTTACCCTTATTTTATACTTGAAAAATTATGTAAAAAATAAAAAAAAAAGAATGTCTATTTTATAAATAAAAAGTTTGTGCACAGTTACATAAAAATACATTGAAATTTTAACTATACACAGTTAAAAAAGAAAAAAAATCTATAATGTTACTAAACTTTTTCTAAGACATTGCGATTCCTAGAATTTTTCATGTAACAGTAACAGCAAAAAATCATGTAACGGAGTCGACTGCAGGAATTTTGGAAAGCTGTTACACACGGTAATACTTCATTGGGTATTTCATTCTAATACTACACCAATTTTTTTTCCTCTTAAATTTATGCTTGAGAATCGACGGGTTAGGCAGACGCAAATTGCCTGTTACTTCATGAACATCCAATGTGCAATAAAACTATGAAAAATCGATGAAAATCATTAAGTCCCTTCTTCTATGGAAAAATCTTCATTTTCAAATGAAATTTCATAATTAAAACCATATGTATGTTCTACGTTTAAATTTTGTACATAACTTCGTCAAATTTTTACCGATACAATAATCAAAATGAAACAAAAATCCAGCTGTTACAGCTCGCCATTGAGGAGGAATATCTCCAAATACAACTGAGACATCCTAACCTTAAACAAAAATATACATATCACAATTGGTTCAATTCTATTCATAACTTCATACACCTGTCGATAATCCAATAACGAAAATGGCACAAAAATACTTTAACAGCCCTCTCTCCCATCAGCAAATGTTTCCAATTTCTCGTTGGACCTTCTGATCATAATCAAAAGCATATAGTATATGAAATTTAGTTCAATTGTATGCATAACTTCATAAATGTTTAGATTATACAAAGAGGGCAAACACACATACGAAAGGACAGACAGACATTTTGTATAATTATATTTTTCAGAATCTCTGACCCTAAAATGTGTAAATCCGTCAAAAATAGTGGATAATGAAAAAATATATATATAGTACTTTTTTCTTTAGAATGAATAAATAAAAATAACATTAAAAATCAGAGATTTTTATAATTGAGAATAATCTAGATATTTACTAATCTTTGCGATACCATTTCAAAAGAGTAAAGAAACCTTTAAAATGTGAGTCATGCTCCAGCTTGATTTCCATTCTGAATAAAATATTATAAGAATTTTAGATATGTCTAGTTATAAGTTAAACTAGGTTTTGTTTTGTTTTCTAAAAAAGCTAGAAGTCTTATATTAAAGAAAAATAGCATTCGAAATCACAGATAAAAAAAATAATAAATGCATTTTTATAATGAAAATCGATATTGCTCTCATTCTAAACCCTTTACTTTCCTATTGATATGTCACGAGTTTCCTTCAAGATTTGATTAATGGTGTTTTGCGACAGATGGTCTAAATCCCCTTAACTTTTGTCACTCGATAAAAAAGATCAATAATCAACATGTTTTTGTTTTATAAGAAATGGGATTTGTGTTTCTTTTGAAAATGCTTGAATAAAAATAAAAATATTTTCCAAAAGCGTTTATAACGGTAAAAATGTATAGCTTACGGTATTTTTATATGAACAATTCTAAGAGAAATGTTTCAGCTTTCAATATAATGTGTAGTTGTTACGATATTTTATGAAATAAAAAAAACATTGGAATCCAGGCTATAAAGAAAAATACATGGTGGCAAAAGACGCCGTATCGATGAAAATAGAAGTATATATTAGTTTTCAACACTATACAGCATTCTTCTCATATTCATGAAACATTATACTTCCTTTTATTGATCCTAGAAAGCAGTCTAAAGTAATGGAGCTCATATGTTTATTTTATATTTTAAATTTCCTTTCGGGATTCACAAGAAATAACTGTGTAATGTGTATTCCATTTAGAAATAAAGTATTCTCATTGAATAAAAATATCCAATGCCCGCGAAAAAAATACCACGCCAATTCTTGAAAGGCTGTTGTTTAACGATTTTCTATTTGATCCACATATTTTATGCTTAACACATACAGGGTGTATCTAAACATTTGCGCAAAACTTTAAGGGGTGATAGTACACATCAAGACAAAGGATATTAAAAAGGAAACTAAGGGTCCCAAACGTCTTCCGAAGGAGATATGCGCCATTAAAGTTTTGGGTCTAAAATTTCAAATAAACATAAAAAACGGAAAAATAAGTCGATTGATTTGTGGTTTTCACTAAAACTATTCTTTATATCAGTATTATTATAAAGATAAATTTCAAAAAATGCCGATAGAGGACGCTTTAGACTTTGAAGTAACGAACAACTATTTTTTATGGTTATTTTTTGCATCTCATTAATTTTTTTTAGAAGCTTAGATATAACTTTAAATTTTGAGCTCAAAATCTGAATCATTTGGAGTGGTTAAGTTGCGCAAACTGAACTGTGTTCAGGGGGGGATTAATTTCAAATGATTATAAAAAATTCCTGTCGGCTGGGCTTATAAGCGGAGGTAGATTTCGAAGAGTGCTCATTTCAACAATATATATATCTATATATGTTACAGGCCAAACCCGATTTTAGGCCAAACTAGATTGGCCTAGTCCAAACTAGTCTATCCTAACGCCCATCGGATAAACTAGTTTTTCCTAGGCCAAACTAGTCTATCCTAACGCCCATCAGATAAACTAGTTTTTCCAAGGCCAAACTAGTCTATCCGAACGCCCATCGGATAAACTAGTTTTTCCTAGGCCAAACTAGTCTATCCGAACGCCCATCGGATAAACTAGATTTTCCTAGGCCAAACTAGTTTGGCCGAACGGTCATTAGGGTGAACTAGTTTAGCCTGCTATTCACTGGTTTGAACTAGTTTATCCTAGGCCGAACTAGATTGTCCTAGGCCAATTCAATTTGGCGTGATTTTATTGAATTTAAAGACCGCCACGGCGCCAACTTTCTTGTTTTGATCTAATTTAGCCTAGGCCGATGCAATTCGACGCGATTTTAGCTCACAGACTATCAAAGCCTGAGAGCTAATGTGCTCGCAGATTCTGTGTGTGTGTATGTAACCATGTACGTACGTATGTACATACTTATGTACGTACGTATGTATGTACGTACTAATATAACGGACTAACGTGTAACTAATATAAAGCGAGCACTCTGGTGTTGGAATTTGGACGCAATTTAGTTCAAGCCAGCTGGCTTCGCCCGCTATCGGATCCCTTCTTTTATATAAAATCTTGAAACGGACGTCTGTTGAGGCGAACGAACTGTGAAGTGAAAAAAAACATGATGATAAATATTTAAGAAAAAGGATTTTGCATCGAAATACCACTATTTTCTAATAGTAATTTTTGTAAAAATGTTATATTTTTGCTGGAACTTTTTGAAACTTTGTGATAGTTTATCGCATATGATATAATTTTATATAAAAAAAAAAAGAGTTACATTTCGGCATGAAAGAGGATGTGGTTGCGAACAAAATCAGGAAATATAACGGAAATTCTATGTTTTAAAGCACCGCGACCTCAAGTAACACATCTACTACTAGGTTGTTTAACGGAGTTTCATTCAAATACAGTTTTGTTAATAATAGAGTACGCTCCCTGGTGTTGGAATGAGGAACAAATATAATGTGGCTTAGTTAAAACTTGCTGGCTTCGACCGCTATCGGACTGGCTTGGGAACCGGGTAGCTATGGTTCGAATTTCGTTCGCTTCGAGGTTTTTTCGAAAAGGAGGGTTACATTCGGTGGTGCGTGCTCAGCATGCTTGCTACGATTTAAATTTTGTTTGCTTTGAAGTTCATTCGAAAAGGAAGAGCGCATTCGGCAGTACGCGTGCAGCACATCTGCTATACGCTGCCGCAGTCTGTGGGGAAGAACTAATGCACGAACTAATGCACGAAATTTAATAAAAAATTATATTCAGACAGTCTCTGATCTAAATTGATGCTGATTAGTTTTTGGTGTAAATCGTTCATCAGGTGGAGTACTGTTTGGCATTTTTTACGATTTACGCATGAGCTTTATCTTAATAGCTAATACAATCAAATTTCCATCGAACTTTTGATACAGTTCGTCCATGACATGAGTTGGTGTTGTTGATATTTTGAAGTAAATCACTCAACATAGCTATGCTATGCTGCATTTTTCACAATTTTCACAATAGCTGTATCTGAAGAGCTAATAGACGGAATTTAATAAAAATGTATATTCAGATAGTCCCTGATATAAATCGATACTGATTACTTTTTCATGTAAATGTAAATAGTTCAACATATGGCGCTTCTAAAGTGCGTTTTTACTGATTTGCATTAACACTATTTCAATAACTAATTTACGGATTTTCATCAAACTTCCGAATCAGTAAATCCGTGATATGAACTAAATCTTTTTACGTATTCGTGTTAATTGCTCAATAGGTGGCGCTGTTGTGCTCAATTTTCTCGATTCTTGAAATAGTTTTGTTGCAAGAATTAATGCACGAATTTTCATCAAACTTTAGATTCAGTAAGTCCCTGATATAAATTAGTATTCTGTAGTTTTGGAGTACATCTCTTGAAAGGTAGCGCCGCTTATACGGTATTATTCTTGATTATTGCAATAGCTCTATCTCAGGATCTAATGCATGGATTTTCATGAAACTCCAGATTCTGTTAGTCCTTGATATAAAAAAGTACAAAAGTACTCTTTAGTTTTTGGAGTAAATCGTGCAACAGGTGGCTCTGCTATGTGACATTATTTGTGATTATCGCAATATCTCAAGAAGAAATGCACGGATTTTCATCAAACTTCAAATTCAGTTAGACCCTGATATAAATTAATATTCATTTGTTTTTAGAGTAAATGGCTCAATAAGTAGCGCTTCTATCCAGTTTTTTTATGACTTCTGCGATAATTCAAATATCTGAAATAGTATTAATACACAGATTTTCATCAAATTTCAGCTTGAATTAGAATTTGAAAGACGTTGTTACGGATTTTTCAAAAAGTTCCGGCAAGAATTTAGCATTTTTACATAAATTGCTATTAGAAAATAGTGGTATTTCGATGCGGAATCCTTTTTCTTAAGAATTTATCATCATGTTTCTTTCTTTTCGATTCAACATTCGTAAATACCAAAATCGCGTTGCATTAGTTCCAAATTCCAACACGAGGATGCTCGCATTAGTTCCACATTCCATCACCAGGGAGCGTACCTTATTACTAACAAAACTGTATCTTAAGAAAACTCCGTTAAAGAATCTATCAGTAGATATGTTACTCGATGTCGCGGTGCTTCAAAACAAGAATTTGAGATTTTTGAAAAAATCACTATTCTTCAATAGTGGCATTTAATGCGAAATATATTTTAATAAATTTATATCATGTGTCATAAACTATTTTAAAGTTTCAAATAGATCAACCTAGAATTTCCGTTATATTTCCTGATTTTGTTTGCCCCCCCCCCTCTGACTTTTTATACAATTTTTTATCACATGTTATAAACCATCAGAAAGTTTCAACAATTCCAACAAGAATTTAACATTTTTACAAAAATTACTAATAGAAAATAGTGGTATTTGACGCGGCATCTTTTTTCTTAAATATTTAACATCATGTTATATTATGTTTCAAAAAGTTTCACAAAATTGGTAATATTTAATTAGCAGCTAAAACTTTAAAAAAACGCTGAGCTTTTTAAAAAAAATCTAGCTTCCCCTTACTCTACCTCCCCGCCGTATCCTAAATTTCAAGTGTCATGCTTTATTTAAGCTTTTTCTTATTTTTAAAAGGATTCGGATATTTACTTTTTTAATACGAACAATTTCGCGTGAAGTGATGTGTGTGAAAACCAATATCTGTTACTAATTAAAAATCTTTTCATAAAACCAAAAGTTTCTATCCGCTTGAAAAAATAATCCGCTCTACCTTTATATTTAAACTCAGAACCCCCAAAATTAATCAGGTAAACGCCTTATCAGAAGAAACCTACATTCAAAATTTGAAACAAATCGGTAAATTATCCCTGGAAAATCTATTTACATAAATTAAGAGTGTTACCCCCCCATTCCTACTTTCTTTATATGTAAACAATGAACACCCACAACTAATCATGGATGTGCCTTATCAAACTGATATTGTGCCTAAATTTTTAATAAAATCTGATACTTTTGCATGAAAACTGACTTAACAAAATTAAGGAGTGGAGGGGGGGTGCGGTTTAGCTTTTTGTTCCCCTTCCCTTATTCTTATCCAATGAACCCCTGAAACTAATCAGGAAAGTTCGTTATCAGGATAAATCTATGTCCAAATTTTGAAGCAAATTGGATATTTCTATCAGGAGTTATCGCATTATGTACATACGTACGTACATACGTACATGGTTACATACACACACACAGAATCTGCGAGCACATTAGCTCTCATACTTTGATAGTCTGTGAGCTAAAATCGCGTCACACTGCATTGGCCTAGGCTAAATTAGATCAAAATTAGAAAGTTGGCGCCGTGGCGGTCTTTAGATAAAAAAAAAATCACGCCAAATTGAATTGGCCTAGGACAATCTAGTTCGGCCTAGGATAAACTAATTCGAACCAATGAATAGCAGGCTAAACTAGTTCATCCTAATGACCGTTCGGCCAAACTAGTTTGGCCTAGGACAATCTAGTTTATCCGATGGGCGTTCGGATAGACTAGTTTGGCCTAGGAAAAACTAGTTTATCCGATGGGCGTTCGGATAGACTACTTTGGCCTAGGAAAAACTAATTTATCCGATGGGCATTCGGATAGACTAGTTTGGCCTAGGAAAAACTAGTCTATCCGATGGGCGTTAGGATAGACTAGTTTGGACTAGGCCAATCTAGTTTGGCCTAAAATCGGGTTTGGCCTGTAACATATATATGATTAGAGATAAACCCAGCTTAATAACTTCATTTGGCCGTTTACGAAAAATTTCTAATTTCATTTTTCTCCAAAAACTGGTTTTATCAGAATCATCTTAAGAAAAATTCAGCTCAAATGCCCATTTTGACAACATATTTTGAAATAAATTCTGAATTTATTAAAAAATCGACCAAAACAGTACACTATACAGTTCCTAAATAACAAAAAACTGCCAGTTGAATGCATTTGAGAAAAAAAATGAATTTAAAAATGAGTCATAAAATAACCGATTTGTTGTTTGAATACATCCTTAATTCTTTAATCATGATTGCTTCGGAAAATTTTGTGCGAAATACTCACTTTGACAGCATTTTTAAAAATATATTCTATCTTTATCAAAAAAACTGGCCAATGAGTCACAGTATATAGTTCCTAAATAAGAGGATCTGTAAACTGGATGCGTTTGAGAGCGAAAATACATTTTAAAACGAGTCATAAAAAACGCAATTTGCTATGTGAAAACTTCCTTAAATTTTCAAATCGCGAAGACTTCGGGAAATTCTGTTCAAAATATGCTTTTTGGTAGCCTTTTTCAAAATATATTCTGTCTTTATCAAAAAATCGATCAATGCATCACATTATATAATTCCTAAATAAGAGGATGTGTAAACTGGATGCGTTTGAGAGCAAAAATGGATTTAAAAACGAGTCAGAAAAAAACGCAATTTCTTATTTGAACACTTCCTTAAATTTTCAGTCCCGATGACTTTGGGAAATTCTGTTCAAAATACCTTTTTGGTAGCCTTTTTTGAAATATATTTTAACTTTATCAGAAAATTAACCAATGCGTCACTTTATACAGTTTCTAAATAAGAGGATCTACCATTTGGATGCGTTTAAAATCAAAAATGAATTTAAAAATGAGTCAGAATATAAGCAGTTTGGATTTGAGGTTTTTTCTCCAACTCCTACTTTTGTTTAATTTCTTTTTGCTATACGAATTAGTCCTATGAAAAACTTGTCAATATAAAAGTTGTAGATATTTTTGAGAAAATGTAAAATAAATTTAATCAGATTTGATATCTTAAAAATTGACGGAGTTATGGATTTTTCTCTTTTCTCACCGCCCTTTTTCTTTTCGTTTTTAATTTTTTTCGTCGGTAAATGTTGGTCCTATCAAAACTTGTAAATACAAAAGTTTTAGATAATTTTAAGAACATTTACAAAAAATTTAGTTGGACTTAATATCTTGAAAATTGACGAAGTTATGAATTTTTTTCTCTCAAAACCCCTGTTTTTTTCGCCCCTTGAGCCCACTTCTAAATTTATCAAAACTCTGTCATGCATAAACTTTTGGCCCATTTTTAAGAAGTAATATAAACTTTAAACCGATTCGATATCTACTTTAATTAAGAAGTTATGGCGTTTTTTCGGTTTTCACAAAAACGTCCCCTATTCCGACCCCCTTGGTCCGATTTTGCCCATTAACGAACTTAGCCGAGATTTTAACCCCTTTGATTTTATGTACCAGTTTGGTGGAGATTGGTGAAGAATTATAGAAGTTATCGTGTCCATAAAAAAGTGAGATATATAGATAGATAGATGGATAGATAGATAAACTGGTGCGATTGCAATAGGTAGTATTTCATACGAAATCTACATAAAAACGGAAAAATTCGTTTGCGGTTTTCGCTAAAACTATTCTTTATGTCAACATTTTCTTGAAAATATATTTGAAAAATAAATTTCAAAAAATTTCTTTAGAGGGCGTTTTAAACTTAAGGATAACCAACAACTATTTTTAACCTTTATTTTTTGTATCTAACTAAATGCTTGCAGGAGCTTAGACTTAAATTTTGAGTTCAAATTCTGAATCATTGGGAGGGTTTACGATGCGCAATTTGAACTAAGTTCAGGCGTTGATATTTAACCCCCACCCTGGAACATAGTTCAATTTTGCGCTGCTTAATACCTCCCAACGATTCAGATTTTAAGCTCAAAATTTAAGTGTAAGCTTTTACAAACATTTAATGAGATTAAAAATATAACGGATAAAAAAAGTTCTAGGGTACTTCAAAGTCTAAAGCGCCCTCTATCGGTATTTTTTTAAATTTATCTTTAAAATTTATTTTTAAGAAAATATTGATTTAAATAGTAGTTTTAGTGAAAACTGCAAACGAATCGACTAATTTTTCCGTTTTTCATAATCATTTCAAATTTGAACCTCCTCCCTCTTCTCTCTGAACACAGTTCAGTTTGCGCTACATAACCATTTTAAACTGTTCAGATTTTTAACACAAAGTTTAACTATAAGTTTTTGCAAGCACTGAATGAAATAAAAAAAAATAATGGTTAAAAATAGTTGTACGTTATTCCAAAGTCCAAAGCACCCTCTATCGGCATTCTTTGAAATTTATCTTTAGATTTTTTTTTTCAAGAAAATACTGATTTAAAGAATAGTGTTAGCGAAAACCGCAAACGAATCGACCAAATTTACCGTTCTTTATAATCATTTAAATTTTGAACCTCTGAACACAGTTCAGTTTGTGCTACTTAACCACTCCCAACTATTCAGATTTTGAGCTCAAAATTTAAATTTAAGTCTAAGCTTCCGAAAACTTTTAATGAGATGCAAAAAATAATTGCAAAAAATAGTTGTTCGTTACTCCAAAGTCGAAAGTGCCTTCTATTGTCATTTTTTAAAATTTATTTTTAAGAAAATACGGACATAAAGAATAGTTTTAGTAAAAACCGCAAATCAATCGTCCAATTTTTCCGTTTTTTTGTTGATTTGGAATTTTGAACCCTAAACTTTAATAGCGCCTATCTCCTTCGGAAGACGTTTTGGACCCTTAGTTTCCGTTTTAATATTGTTTGTCTTGATGGGTACTATCATCCCTTAAAGTTTTGCTCAATTTTTTAGAAACACCCTGTATATGCAGACAATAATGCGAACTGATTGAAAATAGTACAGATAGTCCATTTATAATTTATTTTGTGATGCTAAATGATAAAGTAGTTAAAAATTTGGAACCTGCTGCCATATATATTTTGAGTACATGTCTCTAGGTGCTTGATTTGATTTTCGATTTGGGTCATGGATATTCTTAGCGATTCAGAATACATTTTAAAATGGAGTTGTCAGCTATGGTCAGTTGAATAAAAAAAGTAAAGAAATAAAGGAAGAATGAGCATTAATTTCTGTGGATAACAGGTGAGTTTACATCAATTTTAAGAATATAATTTCCATCAGTCAACGCGAATAAAAAATGCGGTGATTACTTTTCTCCTCGATACGAGCAAGAACTATCCGATTAGAATTTTGTTTTAGATGCTCATGATTGAACATATTTGAACATATTTAATTTATGTTATGGATTTACCAACTGTTGATTGGTCAGTAGTTGATATGCTTTTAAAATTTACAGTTTTTTATAATACGGAACTGTATTTTTCTTCTCACCTTATGTAACTTTTTATGAATGACGTAATTCATCTGACAAACGAGTAAACTCTTCTGTTATCAGTGGAGCTGTTTGTGAATTTTTACGATCACATTTCAAAACAGTAACGAAAACTTCAAAGTGCGAGTCATGCTCCCGCTCATCTTCCACTCTGAATAATATATTATAAGAATTTTAGATGTATCTAGTTATAAGATAACTAGGTTTTCTTTAGTTTTGTAAAAAAGCTAGAAGTTTTATATTAAAGAAAAAATAGCATTGAAAACCACAGACAGAAAAAAAATTAAATGAATGCAATTTTATATAGAAAATCAATATTGCTCATTCTAAACCCTTTACTTTCCTATTGATGTGTCATGGGTTTCCTTCAAGATTTGATTTATGATGTTTTGCGACAGATGGTCTAAATCCCGTTAACTTTTGTCACTCGATAAGAAAGATCGATAATCAAAGGCAAGGAAAGTGTTTCATGTTTTTGTTTCATAAGAAATAGGATTCCTGTTTCTTTTGAAAATGCCTGATTAAAAATAAAAATGTTTTCCAAAAGCCTTTATAACGTTAAAAATGTATAGCTTACGGTATTTTCATATGAAAAATTCCAAGAAAATGTTTCAGCTTTCAATATAATGTGTAGTTGTTACGATGTTTTATGAAAAAAACATTGGAATTTAGGATATAAAGAAAGATACATGGTGGTAAAAGATGCCGTATCGATGAAAATAGAAGTAGGGGGAACTGGGGTACATTGATACAGTTTTTTTCTAAGATTTTTTTGGTGTCAAGAAAGGAGAAAATTCAAGTTTTTTTTCCATGAGGTGATAGCAAAACTTGTGTAGTATGTTATAAAAATGTACAATCATTGTTTTATATAGTATTTTTGCATGTAATTTTAAAAAAATCAAAAAAAGTCATTTGTATCAATGTGCCCCATCCCCGGGGCAGATTGATACGTTTAAGAAAAATGACGACAAAATAATACCAATGCATATTTTTCATAAAAAATGAGTTAGAAAACCATTTTATATTTATTTATAAAAATTCAAATCACCCACAATTTATTTTTAAGCAATATTAAAGCAATCAAAATTAAATATATTATGACCTGATGTTCTGGCTGTTTCTTGTCTGATTGTTGGCTGTGGTAACTTTGTCATATCTAGCACTTCAACCCCAGCATTATCTTCTTTCTTATGAAAGATGAAAAAATTACCAGTTTTTCTGTTTATAAATAGGTTCATAAACAGAAAATAAAGAATAATTATATTAAAAATTCTGTTTTTAATATAAGTATCATTTTCTGTTCTGCAGTTTGTTTCTCTTACTTAACATTTCTCATGTCGAAAATACTTTTTTCTCTGGAGAATCGATATAAATTCGAGATTTGCCAGAATGCCTCCTTTTCTTTTATTAGTTCTACTAGCACTAGATGCTGGGTAAGTTCCTACGTCTTCTGTTTTCAGAAATACTATAAAATGTTCTAATATAAAGAAATTAGAGCTATTTCACTTCAATAAAAACTAATATTAGAAATTTTTCGTGAAAAAAAGGTTGGATTAAGGAGTGTATGGTAAAAAAAATAATAAAAGATAATGAAAATATGAACTATTAAAGGATTTAGGCTGTATCAATGTGCCCCGTCATAAACTGTATCAATGTGCCCCATACAGTGATTTTGAATAAAATGAGTCTCAAATCCAACACTTCACAATATATCTAACAATAAATAATGAGGAACTGATAAAGAGTAGCTGTACTTACCAGGGAGAGTATTCATTTTGGTTGAAAATACTGGAACAGTTGTATAATAGCATTTCAATTGTACAACTCAAATTTACTTTTGAACAACAAAAACAATAAATCACCCGTCCCATTTCATCAAACTGCTGAATCATTCCAAGATTTTCTGTATGTAGTTGAATACACTAGCATCACCTTTTGGAGCTGTTGTGAAATTTCCTGTAATGACCCTGTGAGCGGTAGAGGGGGTGTATCAATGTGCCCCATGTATCAATGTACCCCAGTTCCCCCTATATATTAGTTGCCCACTATTGCGAGTAAACTTTTCTGTTATCAGAGGAGCTTTTTGCTAAATTTTACGATAACATTTGAAAATAGTAACGAAACCTTCAAAGTGTGAATCATTCTGCTGCTTATCTTCCACTTTGAATAAAATATTATAAGAATTTTAGATATGTCTAGTTATAAGATAAACTTGGTTTTGTTTTGTTAAAAAAAAAAAAAAAAAAAAAAAAAAAAAAAAATAGAAGTTTTATATTAAAGAAAAATATCATTCAAAATCACAGATAAAAAAATAAATAAATAAATGAATGCATTTTTGTATAGAAAATCGATATTTCTCCTTCTAAACCCTTTACTTTCGTATTGATATGTCGCGGGTTTCTTCAAGATTTGATTAATGATGTTTTACGACAGATGGTCTTAATCCCCTTAACTTTTGTCACTCGATAAGAAATATCGATAATCAAAGGTAAGGAAAGTGTTTCATGTTTTTGTTTCGTAAGAAATAGGATTTGTGCTTCCTTTGAAAATGCCTGAATAAAAATAAAGATTTTTCCAAAAGCATTTATAATGGTAAAAATGGATAGGTTAAGGTATTTGTATATGAACAATTCAAAGAGAAATGTTTCAGCTTTCAATATAATGTGTAGTTGTTACGATGTTTTATGAAAAAAACATTGGAATCCAGGATATAAAGAAAAATGCATGGTGCCAAAAGACGCCGTATCGATGAAAATAGAAGTATATATTAGTTTTCAACACTATACAGCATTCTTATCATATTCATGAAACATTCCTTTCATTGATCCTAGAAAGCAGTCTAAAGTAATGGAGCTCATATCTCTATTTTATATTTTGAATTTCCTTTCGGGATTCACAAGAAATAAGTGTGTAATGTGTATTCCATTTCAGAAATAAAGTATTCTCATTGAATAAAAATCTCTAACATCCACGCACAAATACAACGCAAATTTTTGAAAAGCGTTTTTAACGATGTTTTTTTGACTCACATATTTTATTCTTAACACATATATGCAGACATTATTGCATACTAATTGAAAATAATATTGATAGTCCATTTATTATTTACTTTGTGATGTTAAATGATCATAAAGAAGTTAAAAATTTGGAACTTGCTGCCATATATATATTGAGTACATATCTGGAGGTGCTTGATATGAATTTCGCTATGAATCTTGGATATTTGTAGCGATTCAGAATACATTTTAAGATGGAATTGTTAGCTACGGTCTGTTGTAAAAAATAAAAATAAGAAAAGAAAAAAAAGGAAGAAAGAACACTGATCTCTGCAGATAACAGGTGAGTTCAAATCGATTTTAAGTATATAATTTCTATCAGTCAATGCGAACGAAAATGCGATGATTATTTTTGTCCTTGATGCGAACAAGAAATATCCTTTTTCGAATTATGTTTTAGATGCTGATGATTGAAAATATTTAATTTATGTTATGGATTTATGAACTGCTGATTGATCAGCAGTTGGGTAGCATGATGGCCAGCTTTTTAAATTTCTTTTTTTTTATAATGCGGAACTATATTTTCCTTCTCACCTTATGTAACTTTTTATGAATGACGTAATTCATCTGACAAACGAGTAAACCCTTCTGTTATCAGTGGAGCTGTTTGTGAATTTTTACGATCACATTTCAAAACAGTAACGAAAACTTCAAAGTGCGAGTCATGCTCCCGCTCTTCTTCCGCTCTGAATAATATATTATAAGAATTTTAGATGTATCTAGTAATAAGATAACTAGGTTTTCTTTTGTACTGTAAAAAAGCTAGAAGTTTTATATTAAAGAAAAAATAGCATTGAAAACCACAGACAGAAAAAAAAATTAAATGAATGCAATTTCATATAGAAAATTAATATTGCTCATTCTAAACCCTTTACTTTCCTATTGATGTGTCATGGGTTTCCTTCAAGATTTGATTTATGATGTTTTGCGACAGATGGTCTAAATCCAGTTAACTTTTGTCACTCGATAAGAAAGATCGATAATCAAAGGCAAGGAAAGTGTTTCATGTTTTTGTTTCATAAGAAATAGGATTCCTGTTTCTTTTGAAAATGCCTGATTAAAAATAAAAATGTTTTCCAAAAGCCTTTATAACGGTAAAAATGTATAACTTACGGTATTTTTATATGAAAAATTCCAAGAAAATGTTTCAGCTTTCAATATAATGTGTAGTTGTTACGATGTTTTCTGAAAAACACATTGGAATCCAGGATATAAAGAAAGATACATGGTGGTAAAAGATGCCTTATCGATGAAAAAAGAAGTATATATTAGTTTTCGACACTATACAGCATTCTTCTCATATTCATGAAACATTATGCTTCCTTTTATTGATCCTTTAAAGCAGTCTAAAGTAATGGAGCTCATATGTCTATTTTATATTTTGAATTTCCTTTTGGGATTCACAAGAAATAACTGTGTAATGTGTATTCCATTTAAAAATTAAGTATTCTCATTGAATAAAATTACCCAATGCCTACGAAAAAATATCACGCAAATTTTTGGAAAGCGATTGTTTAACGATTTTCTTTTTGACCCACATATTTTCTTCTAAACACATATATGCAGACATTAATGCGTACTGATTAAAAATAGTATAGCTAGTCCATTTATAATTTATTTTGTGATGCTAAATGATAAAAAAGTAGTTAAAAATTTGGAACCTGCTGCGATATATATTTTGAGTACATGTCTGGAGGTGCTTGATTTGCATATCGATTTGTGTCTTGGATATTCGCAGTGATTCAGAATACATTTTAAGATGGAGTTGTTTGCTATGATCTGTTATTAAGAAAAAAGTAAAAAATAAAGGAAGAATGAACACTGGTGAGTATACACCAATTTTAAGAATATAATTTCCATCAATCAACGCGAATGAAAAATGCGGCGATTACTTTTGTCCTCGATACGAACAAGAATTATTCGTTTTAGAATTTTGTTTTAGATGCTGATGATTGAACATATTTAATTTATGTTATGGATTTACCAACTGCTGATTGGTCGGTAGTTGGGTAGCATGATGGGCAGCTTTTAAAAAGTCAACCTTTTTATAATGTGGAACTGTATTTTCCTTCTAACCTTATATAAGTTTTTATGAATGACGTAATTCAAGTGACAGATGAGTAAACTTTTCTGTTATCAGAGGAGCTTTTTGCTAAATTTTACGATAACATTTCAAAACAGTTATGAAACCTTCAAAGTGTGAATCCTTCTACTGCTTATCTTCCACATTGAATAAAATATTATAAGAATTTTAGATATGTCTAGTTATAAGATAAACTTGGTTTTCTTTTGTAAAAAAAAAAAAAAAAAAAAAAAGTTAGAAGTTTTATATTAAAGAAAAATATCATTCAAAATCACAGATAAAAAAAAAAAATAAATAAATGAATGCATTTTTGTATAGAAAATCGATATTTCTCCTTCTAAACCCTTTACTTTCGTATTGGTATGTCGCGGGTTTCTTCAAGATTTGATTAATGATGTTTTACGACAGATGGTCTTAATCCCCTTAACTTTTGTCACTCGATAAGAAAGATCGATAATCAAAGGTAAGGAAAGTGCTTCATGTTTTTGTTTCGTAAGAAATAGGAATTGTGCTTTCTTTGAAAATGCTTGAATAAAAATAAAGATGTTTTCCAAAAGCATTTATAATGGTAAAAATGTATAGCTTAAGGTATTTTTATATGAACAATTCAAAGAGAAATGTTTCAGATTCAATATAATGTATAGTTGTTACGATGTTTTATGAAAAAAACATTGGAATCCAGGATCTAAAGAAAAGTACATGGTGGCAAAAGACGCCGTGTCGATGAAAATAGAAGTATATATTAGTTTTCAACACTATACAGCATTCTTCTCATATTCATGAAACATTATGCTTCCTTTTATTGATCCTTTAAAGCAGTCTAAAGTAATGGAGCTCATATCTCTATTTTATATTTTGAATTTCCTTTCGGGATTCACAAGAAATAACTGTGTAATGTGTATTCCATTTCAGAAATAAAGTATTCTCATTGAATAAAAATCTCTAACATCCACGAACAAATACAACGCAAATTTTTGAAAAGCGATTTTTTTAACGATGTTTTTTTGACTCACATATTTTATTCTTAACACATATATGCAGATATTATTGCATGCTAATTGAAAATAATATTGATAGTCCATTTATTATTTACTTTGTGATGTTAAATGATCATAAAGAAGTTAAAAATTTGGAACTTGCTGCCATATACTATATATTGAGTACATATCTGGAGGTGCTTGATTTGAATTTCGCTATGAATCTTAGATATTCGTAGCGATTCAAAATACATTTTAAGATGGAATTGTTAGCTACGGTCTGTTGCAAAAAAAAAAAATTAAGAAAAGAAAAAAAAGGAAGAAAGAACACTGATCTTTGCAGATAACAGGTGAATTCACACCGATTTTAAGAATATAATTTCTATCAGTCAATGCGAATGAAAATGCGATGATTATTTTTGTCCTTGATGCGAACAAGAAACATCCTTTTTCGAATTATGTGTTAGATGCTGATGATTGAAAATATTAATTTATTTTATGGATTTATCAACTGTTGATTGATCAGCAGTTGGGTAGCATAATGGGCAGCTTTTTAATTTTTTTTTAATTTTTTTTTTTTTTTTTTTTTATAATGCGGAACTGTATTATCTTTCTCACTTTATACAACTTTTTATTAATGACTTAATTCATCTGAAAGGCAAGTAAACTCTTTTGTTATCAGTGGAGCTTTTTGGTAAAGAAATAATAATTTTAAACTATAGTAATAGGATTTCGTAATGGGGAAAAATGTCCATATATCCCCAATTTTTCCTTGTAAATCGAGAATGCTTATTGAGATGATTCAGATTATACTTTAAGATATAGATATACATATTAAGCGATACAAAATACATTTTTGGCAGAAATTTTGACAATTTGTCATATAAAACTGAAAATTTATTCAGTACATTTTACTATAGACATAATTTAATAGTTTTCTATAGCAGCATGAACAACGATGATGAAAATTCTAATTCAAATTTTTTTAAACGAAATAGAAAATAACAATAGATCAGGGTACCTTTGAATCTAGATTGAAGCAGGTTTGACATCTGCTGTGTACTCTGGGAACAGACAGTAGATACCTCAGCTCCAGGTTTCTTTATTTCGGAAAAGAGTAACTAGCAAGGCTTTGCTTGTTTTAAATACAAAGCACATAAACATTTTCCATTAAACAAGTAAAACTCTTCAGCTATTTGTTCGACTTTAACTTCAGCCGTGCGATTAATACAAAAATATAGATTTTAAGGGGACAATTTATCTTTTCAAAAAAATTAAAAATGTTTCAAATGATGAACTCACTGCATTCCATTGTTTAAATTTCCATTTTACTTACCCATCATACGTTGTATAGGATAAAACTTGCAATCGTTTTAAAAATCGATTTTTTTTTTACTTATTGATACATTTTAAATACTGGAGATTCCGAAAAACATATATTCAGAAAAAAACTGTCTACATGTCTGTACATCTGTAAACGCTCTATCTCCTGAACTTATTGGGATAGAGACTTGAAATTTTGTATGTGCTTAGTATGTGAGAATGGGACAAAGCCTATTTAATATCCATAACCTCGATTTTACGGAACTATTTTTTTCGGACTCACGAAAAATTTGTTCTGATGAAAGGTATATATATATATTTACGTTAAGGAAAAGACGTAAAATACAATAAAAAAGATAAATCTTGCAAGAAGAATGAAATCAATCGAACTATTAGTTGTCAAGATTAGTTTCGATATTTTTTATTTTAAGGAATAGACATAAAAGGCAATAAAATAACATAATTTTTTCAGAAAGAACAAAGTCGATCGGATTATTGGTTGCAGAGATATTTGTAATCTTGTTTTCCATATTCTACGATTTTTCATGACTCTGTATTTCATTCAAATTTCAATTCAAAGATATATTTTAATTGGAAATGAGACTCTTCACCTGACGCAATGAACTTTTAATTAATATGATAATTATTTTTAGAGTTTTAAGGATGCTCATTTTACGCAATTCGGTCTTACTTGAGTCATTTGGCATTTTATATAATTTGCCGAAATCGATTCATCAGCAATTCTTTAATAGAGGATTAATGTGTATATTAAAAATATTTAAACATATTTTTAAATTCTGTTTCAGAATTGCAATGCATTTTATAAATAGTTTACACATGTTTTAATTTCATACATTATAATATGCATATTCATATCTATGATGGGTAAGTATTACGATGGCCCTCAATGACTCAAGTTTACTTAGCCATCATACATAGTAAAAATAAGTCTTGCAATCGATTTGAAAATCGAAAAAAAATTTTACAATATTACAAGTTTCAGATACTGGAGATTCCGAAAAACATAATTTTAGAGGAAAAGGAATTCCGACTGTGTGCCTGATTGTCTATTTGTCTGGCTGTCTGTCTGTAAACGCTGTACAAATTGAGATAGAGACATTGAATTTCGTATGTAATTATTATGTAAGAATGGGACGAAGCCTATTTAATATCAGTAACCTCAATAATCCGGAACTATTTTTTTCGACTCTCAAAAAATTCGTTCTGCTAAAAGGTATATAATTTTTTTTTTCTTTTTTTTTTAAGGGGTAGACGTAAAAGGCAATACAATAACGCAAATTTTACACAAAGAACGAAGTCAATCGGATAATTAGCTGCCGAGATATTTGTAATCCTGTTTTCCACATTCTTCGATTTTTCATGACCCTGTACTTCATTCATATTTCAATTGAAAGATATATTTTCATTGGAAATGAGACGCTTAATCCGACGCAGTAAATTGTTTGTTAATATATGAATATTATTTTTGGAGTTATAATTATGTTTCTTTTTCGCATTTCGGTACTTTTTGAGTAGTTTGGCGTTTTATATAATTTCTGGAAACTGATTCATCATTCAATTCATAAATAGAGCATTACTATGTAAATTAAAAATATTTAAGTACACGTTTGAATTTTGTTTTATAATTGAAGTGTATTTTGTAAGTAATTTACACATGTTTTATTTTCATACATTATATATGCTTTCCATGATGAGTAAGTATTAGGGTGGTCCCCAACGACAAGTTTATACAAATATTCAATTTAAAACACCAGATTTCACGTGTTTTCTATCTAAATATTGCTTTCAGACTGAAATTTGTCTTTTAAATTCTAGATTGGTTGCATAACGGAAATGATTAATAAATATAGCAATTCATTTAGAAACGAAAGAATGAAGAAATAAAAATTCATTTCTCAATCAAATTTCAACAACAACGAAATATCATGCATCAGGCACAGATTATGAAGGTCTTTCCCTCATTAACAGGATATTAATAAAGAATTTCTTTTTTTAACACTTTCCAACATAGTTAAAAAGTGATTATGAATTCGGCTTATCTATCTGTCTGTCTATCCACATATAGCTGTATAGCTGTATAGCTAGTTATAGCTGTACTCATGTAAATATTTTCTAATTGTCAGGAAATTGACGTATGTTACAGGAAATCACAGTGATATTTTTGGTATTTAAAAAGAAAGATTAGCATTTAAGATTTATGTACAGGGATACTCAAAAGAACTCCACTGGATTATACTCTCAGCATATTTAAATTGATATTTATCATCGAAGGATATTAGAAGTTTCTTGCTATAGAGAAGACTGACCAATGTGGCTACCACGGGTGCCATGGCGACCTCTGAAGATTTCCTTGGTGCTCTTTTGATGTTTCCTGTTATTAGATTGTTTAGAAGATATTGTATTCCATAATAGCAATTTCATTTTTTTTTAATCATTAATATTCGCATTAGAGATTCAAAACCTGAGAAATCGCATTAAAAACCAAATGCATGCTTTGAAAATTTAAACATGTATATATTTAGGATTTGTAGTTATTGTTTATAAAATATAATTATAATGGTTACATTTGGTAATATTTGTAAATAACTCTTTTTAACACTTAATAAGTAACAAAAAAATAAACGTTCTTCCCCATCCCCCACTCCACTTGAAGACACATGTGCATAAAATTTCAACTCTTTTTTTCTTTTTGCTGTTGTCACACTGGCCTATTGCTTGTTTAATACGAGGGATAAAGGGATCTAATTTTTCCTTCTCTACTTTTGAAATTTTAGAGGCTTTTTTTATTTTTCGAGTTTGCTTAGAAAAATAAAAAATATGTGGAATGACTTATATCTATAAAAACACTTCAGACTATTTCTCTAGAAGAACACATATAGATTGGTCACTATTATGTTTATCTTTGTACTTGTTGTACTTTAATTTTTGTACATTTTATAAAACAAAATTCATGTCTTCAAAATAAGTCCGTAACTAGAGTATCGTGAAGGCCTTTTGTCTGCCACTGTAGGATTCAAGTGTATTATTTTAAGACGTGCACGTACACTAATTATTAATACAGTATGATAATATTGCCGCATATTTTTAGTCGTGAGAATAACGGCGCCTTTCGTTATGTGCCAAGATCTGAGGTACTCCCTTGATTATTGAAAGGGTGGACAGAGCTGTTATAAGGCATGATGAGCATTCAATGTATTGTTCATTTACATTACAGGCATATCCAGACGAGTTTGGCAACATAAGAAAATGAACAACATTTGAATTATTGAAAGATGCGAATAATAATTGCTGGTTTTAACACCTGTGGCTTTCACTTTCGTTTTTCACTTCTGATATGCGTTTGTAAATTTAATTATTTTTAAGGGGTAATTTATGTATATAAACTCTGTAGATCACATAGAGGGCTACACTAAAGTTTCCAACAACATTCCTTTATTGACGGAAATTACAAAATGAAAATTTTCGATTGTGCTATGCATCTAAATGAACTTACTTTAAGCATATAATATAGTATGCATGCATGTCATAAGATCATATATAAAGCAACTCAAAAAATGTATATTTTCCCGATTAATCATAAAAATAGCAGAAATTTGGTTTTGAAATACATTGTGGTTATGCATTTTCCAACATATTCTTTAGAAAATATATTTAGAAAAAATTAAAAATCTTATAAGTATTTTATGTATTTTTCCTTATTTTCACTCCCACCACTTTGAAGTTGCGTGCTTTTGCGCAGAATTTCTAGGATGTTGCAGCTGCGCTTTGTTATTTTTGATAAAATGAATTCCTTTATTTTGAAATATATTTTGAAAAATTTGAATTTCTATTTTACGCATTTTTTGTTTATTTTTATTGCTGCCAACTTCAAATGCTCGCTTTTGCGTATTGTTTCCTGCAGGTAGTAGCTCCGGGACATAAGGCGCAAAAACGGAGATTTTTCAAAATCGTTCCAAGATGGATATTGTTCTAAACTCGCACCAACCCCCCCCCCCCCATATATAGATTATAATGTAAAGAAATGTTTGCGTACATTCCTTTAAACAAACCATAAGTGCTTCTTATTCTGTTCATCAGTAAAACAAGTTAAAATCTATCTCAATTAGTTATATCAATCTCACTGTGCTTGAAGTATCATAATATTTATAAAATGTATCAGTATAGATTTTTCCTCATAGACAACCACATATCAGGATATTTTGTGCATTTCTGTAAACGAACTATTAATTCTTGAAAATTCAATCGTGAGCATTCTAAACTGAACCGCAATGATACCTGAAAATATTATGACAATCCGAATCTATTTCCAAAAGTTACAGCGCAAACAAACAGACCGATAAACCTAATTCAGAAACACTTTTCGACTGTTTTGGAAAATATTAACAATATTAAATATTTTGTATTTTAAAAGCACTTTTTTGCAAACATGTAAGATTCAATTTTTGAAAGAGTTTGCAAAAATATGAAACATGTTAAAATAATGTTAAACTTATTCAAGAACAAACATTTCATTTTGCTGTTACAATCTCAATAATGAATCATTCGGCGATGTATTTCTGCGCTTTCTACATTTGTTGTACTCATGTTCTCGCCCAAGGGAAATTTTCTATTTTAGTATTTTATAGATTTTTTGAAATATTACCAAAGGGGTCCGAGAAATATTTAAAAATAATTTTTATTTGTTGATTTAAAATTTTGAAATTTTTTATAATAGTTAACAATATGTTTTGTCAGTAAAAATACATCATGAAACTTCTCATATATTTTTTAAAGTTAAATGCAAAATTAATTTTAAAAATGGGGTAATTTAAAATCATTATAACTCGAAATATTATTTGTAGAAATTCGATATTTCTTCATTTAAATAAATAGAATTGCACAAATTTTTATTTTAATTTAGCTTTTTTGAAAATATAAATTTAAATAAAAACATTTGTGAGTAAATATGTTAAAAAAAGATGTAACTATTTTTTTAAATCATATTTTCAAAAGTAAATATTTTTCTCAAATTTGCTGAAACAAAATTAAAGTAAAACAACTAAAAAAACATGTTATAAGTTTAAACCATTAAACTTTAATGGTTCTGGAGTTACAACAATTTAAATGTCAGAAATGATACAAAAAATTCATTATGAAGAAAAATGCACATTCACAAGAAGTCGTTATCGTGACAACCATTGTTTAAAAGCTAGATTTGAAAACAAACTAAAATAAAAAAAAATAATATTTTATCTTCATTTAATATAAAAACATGATTAAAACGCCATTTTAACCAGAGAAAAAAAGGAATTGACAGTGCAATAAAATTATTTTAGAAAAATTGAAGATTTTTGTATCCCAGACTCCTTTAAATTATTTTATGAAGAAGAATGAATTTATTTTAAAAAGTATTAAAATCTTGTATTAGGAATTAAAAAAATATTTTTTTTACGTTTTAAGAAATCCTACACTTTTCACACTTTTCTTTTTGCAGCTTTTAACATTTGGATTTTTTCTTTCTTGCTTTTATGTGAGGCAGGCATTAAAAGTAGTTGAGTATGCAAAATATGAGGATTAGGTAGTATGCTCAGATTCGCATATCTGTGACCCTAAAGAATTTAAAAGTGCATCTTTCAGGTCGAATTAGTGGTAAATCTCCATTAAACGTTACATTCAATAATACAGTGCCCAATGTATAGTACATACGCGAAAAGGGAGAAAGTGCGCAAAATATGAAAATCTCATTTTCCCAATTTATATGAGCTTATAAAGAACCAAATATTAATATTCTGGATGATGGAAGCCCATTTTATTGTCCGATTGTTTTTTATAGACCCCAACCTAAGGTATTTGGTGTATGCTGTGGAGTCTCAATATTTATTTTAAAATGCAGTTATTAGTTATTATAATGGAAATTAGATATTATAGATTATTATAATAAACAACAACACAAGTAAACTAAATTCATAAAATTATTTTTATTCTCCACAAATAAATCTACAGATCAGGGGTCTCAACATCAGTATTGTATGACATTGTTTTTCAATCAGAGAGTTTGAGAGAGAGAAACATATATTTCAGACTCCGGATGTGATTAAATATGAAAAATTTGTGTACTGGTATTTATGTGCGGATTGTTATAGCTGAGATCCGAAACTATAGAAAGGATTAAATAAAAAAGGTTCACAACTTTCGGTCATTTTGCCAAAGGTGTTTTTAAAAAAGGTCATGCGATTTTTTAAAGTAGTCTGACGTGTAGATATGACGGCATTTTAATAAATTTTTTCGCGTCAAATTTTCGAACTAAAGGCTATATTATTGAAAATATTATAATTTGAAGTCATTCAACAATTTTTTGCTGTTTGTAAAGCTTTAATTTCAAGCACAGAAAAAATTACAACTTACTCAATATCTTTGCGCTAATGCTTTAAAATACGCACTAGTAAAAGAAGACTGTGAGTTGTAAATTTGTGAAAGATTCAATGTCGAACAAAATATTTCAAGCTACAATGGTCTTCATTTTATGCGGCATTTGAATTATAATTAAACCATTTATAAGCTGATTCCAAATTTTTTCGTCACATATTTCATGCAGTAATATATCAATCGGCTTATGTTATTATCTTCAGTGCTGATAAAGATGTATTCATCCTGCCAATTTATTATCTGAAAGAATTTTAAAAAAATTAATTGTTTAGGTCTGAGGTAAGGTGGTTCTTGTACAAATAAATATTTTCTATGATGTCATTTAGTTGCTAAATCCATGGGTGAAAAAATATTTAACATTTTGCGAGCCTTGCATACTGTAAGTAATTTTGATGATTGCGATACTACCAGCAGATTTGACAGTAAAATGGAATGTTTGAAAGCTACAAATCTGAATTTTGTACAAAGAGCTCTTATATCTTTCGGAAAACTTGACCTAAATAATGAACAATTAAAGCTGTTACAAACAGTTTGCACATACTTGGTTTTAAAAGAAATTACTGCTGATGAGCTCCGATTTATATTGATTTCTCAAAAGATAGATTTTGGCTTTAATTTAACGAAAGTGACTTGAGGCATTCAGAAATCAATCCAATTAACTCCACGAAATAAAAATGTCCATTTTAAACATTTAAAGTTACTTATCTATAAAAACTACTATGGTTTTTACCATATTTCGATTATTCTCGTGAATTGCCTTATAATCAAGGGTAATTCATAAATACTGTATAGATACATAGAAAAATTTCAATCTAGTCATGACATTGCCTGTCTTTCTAAAAAATGAAGTTAGTCGGTGCGATTTCTAAAAGCCTCATATGCTTGCAAGATGCTTTGCATTTGCATTTGTTAAAGGCAACAGTACAAACATTTATTTCGAAAAATGCTCATTAAACACAATTGCAGCTCATTGATTACTGTTTATTCGGTTAAGTTGGTTGGCTGAATGGGGTTTTATGGCACAAAATGCCTTAAGGGACATTCTGCGCCAATTAAGAAAAGCTTAATGGTGACTTACGTCCACAACAAATGACTAAGCTGTCTTTCCTAGAGCCATCAATATAACATTGTAAATGTGCGTCAAGCTGTCGAACAATACCTTGCAATTAAAAATATTCAGGGATATGTCATTGTGTAAGTATATTAATAATGAATGTCTAAATAAAAATGTATAGTGATTTGTATTGCTTGTATATTTGTATTTCTGTATAAATTCGATGAGTGTCTGACATATTTTTTTTTAATGTAGCCGTATGCACACGTACCTGCTTTTGTAACGCGTGGGATAAATCTCACCCCATTTTGTCTCCCATTATATTTTTGGCTAAATATGTTTTATAAATAAATCTACTATTTTTATTGTAAAATGCATCAGTGCTACTGTGCTACTTTTATATCAGTACTACCCTTTCTAGGGGATAAAATCATGCTTCTTATATTTGTTTTCAGATTTTGCAGCCATTTCTGTAAAAAGCTTTTTTATTTTTAGAAAATATGCAAATAATTTTTTTATCAATTATAATTTTTGTTTATCATTATGAATTATTTCACAAAATGGGTTACATTTATTAACCTTTCAAAGCAGTGTTTCCATAATTACATTTAATAAGTTTTAATCAATATGTACAAGAAAATTTTATCTCACTCTTTCATTAAAATTATCTTAGTGTGCGTTATCGCGTAATAAATGAGCCTATCGAAATGAAACGTTTGTACTCGCATGGAATTATTTTTTCCCAAGAAACAAACTACTTCCCTACTAGTGAAAAAAAAGACAATATTTCATTCGCACCTTCTCGAACTTGATCTTAAAAGGATCTTTTCTTTCGAAGAAAAATTGAAAGGGGCGAGATTTATCTCAACGCATGTACTAACGGGTTAATAAAAAACGTTTTGTGTAATTTTTAATTTTTAATTTTTATTTCGTTGAACAACCCACTGTCGCTTTCATAATTAAAATAAACTGCAAATAACCACTACAATGATCTTTCAAATGACTTCATAGTAAATACACAATGGATTTCCTTTACAAGTAAAAAGAGAGGGTTTTGAAAAAACAGACCAAAAGTGAGCTGGCAGATCCGGATTATTATTAAATGAACTTTTCTCAATTGAAATATATCGATGGAATTCGGTATTCACATTTTACATATAACTTACCTCTAGCGTCTGATCTAATGATATTCAGAACTGACGTTTAGGCCAATGATTTGCAGATATACTTTTAAAAAGTATAACATAATTTCAACTTTACCTTTGTTGTTGTATATTTTAATATCATATAATAACTAATTTCCATTATAATAACTAATATTTGTGTTTGTGAAAAATGAAATGATGGGTAAATGTACCACAAATCCAGTCGGAAAGTTGCACTTATAAATTATTTAGGGTGTCGGGTATGGGAATCTGAACACAGTTGCCGGTCTCATATTTAGCATACTTAACTACTTCTAGAGCCTGCATTAACGTTAGGGATCAAACTTTCAGAAGGCTTGAAATTTAAATTGATGGGAACGTAAACTGTTACTCTTGTGACCATTCCAGCAAGTTTTCATAAATAATTTCAATTATTTTATTAAAACATACATTAAAGATAAACATTCATGTAACCAGTTAGATAGTATTGTGGTCTACGATCCTAAAATAGTTTTAATTTGATACAAAATGTATTTTGCCTGTCGATATGATAAATCAAAAATTTATTAGTCTTGCAATCATAGTGTCACAAAAATAACAAAGTTTTGATTTAATACATAAGATGCTTTTTGTTACAAATTAAATTTTCGTTATTTGAGTGGAATGTAGTGATATTTAACTGAACATATCAATTTTTATCTTAATAATAATTTTTAATAAAATAATTGAATTATTTATGAAAATTTGTTCGAACAATCACGAGATTATCAGTGAACGTTCCCAGACACTCTCGTCGTACCTGTAAAAATTCATTAAAAATTACTATTTAATAATTTTATTTTTAAAACTGTTTATAGCATTGAAAGTCATATTTCTACGGTTTTGTACTGCACCTTAAAATGACATGCAAAATAAAAAAAAATCAGTTAAACAACAATCTTAAATCTTTAGATTTTTTATCATACTAAAATGTTAAATAAACACAACTTTTAAAAAAGTAATATTTTAAAATTGCAACTCGGAATCTTTTAAAGGTGCATAGGTGCAAAAAAAGTCACTTTTACATCTTTTGAATCGTCGGGTATTCAAAATATATTTTAAGCGAAAAGTAAAAAAAATGATTCGTTTGTAATTTTTTAACAAATTAAGCCGACAGACTCTCCTTAATTATGACTATATCACTAATGTCTAAATAAAATAGATTGCCAAATCGACTGCCATTTCGTATCCACCTTTTGTACAAACGACATTGATTCCTAGCTCCTGTAAATCAATACAGTTATTTAAAGACTGATCCCTTCATTGATTAAGACAGTGCTTTTGTTTGGACAGAAAGTAAGGGCTTTTGATAAGATTATTGAGCAAGATACAAATAGAACTTTCCCTTGTTCTGTGATTTAGAGAAAAATACTAGTCAAACTTTTGATTAATCTTTTTCTGTAAAACATTATAGATGTGTTATTTGACAGATAAGAAAAATTGAAGAACTTTATCTTTTGACAAATTTTAAAATGAATTTATATTTTTAGGGTATTGGTAATACATTTTTTTAACTTGCAAAAAAGAAAGAAAAATAAGCAATATGAATGAGGAAAAGAAAAACAAGTTAGAGGATAAGAAATAAAACATGAATTTGTTCAGCACTTTTCCCATGTTATGTTTTATAATAAATCAACATTTTTTTCAGTTTTAAAAAATAATCTTTTCAGATAAAATGTATAGTTTTTACATCATAAACGCTATTATCGTTAGTAATCGGCAGTGACATTATAATGGCATATTATTTAGATTACCTCTTTTCAAATACTTCAAAACCCATATCAACAGGAAATAGTTTTAACCGAGGGGTTCAATTAATTGATATGTGTTCCAAAAATAATATCTGACCAATATCCTGACTATTTCAGTCCAGCTATGAATTCCTCCGTAGTGATGTTAATGACTTGACCGGTGCACAGTGGGGCAAAAACCCAAAAAGCTGGTTAAACAGTCGAAAAATGAAGTTACGGTTTAGGGAATTTCGATTGTACAGTTGGATAGAATAATGTTTGGAGAGTCAGAATCTGTATTTAAAAAAAGATTTTTGCTTTGCCCTTACAAGCAGCATCATTTCAAAAATGATGCTTGAAGGAGTATCATTTAGAGCGAACAAAAACAGCAAAACAATAGTTCCTCTAAACGCGTGCTATATTTTATAATAATATCCGATTTTAATGATTTGAAATGGATTCACACTATGATAGTATGCACTTTATTTGCATGTATTACAAAATTTATATTAAGCACGTAAAATTTAATAAATTCATTGTCATTTTTAATAAAAAATTTTAGGAATTTTTTTTATTTTTTATTTAATTTAATTTAATTTTATTTTATTTTATTTTTTTTTTTTGCTTTTAAACATCAAAAAGTTTAAATGTTCCACAGTGTTCCACAACGAAATTTAATGGAAATAATAACTTGGTCTATTGTCTAGTGATTCATAAAAAACCAGCTGCCTAAAACTGCCTTTCTGCATTTCACGCATATTTTAGTAACCGCAAGTAAAAATGACACTTTTTCGGCCGCCTCAAAATTTTTGAAATTGACTACTTTTTACATAATTTAACTGATAAATATTTTTCAAAATTTTGAAATATTCAATTTTATAATAGTTTATTTCCTATTATATTGTAAATAAGTACTATAATCATAAGATTACATTAATTTCATAAGTAAACTTAGTAATGAAAAAATGAAAATAATTCTCTATTACTGATCCGGTAAGAATAACATTTTCTTATCTTTATAGGTAATAATTTTGTTTGTTCTATTATAATTAGAAGAATTATTTTGTCAATGGCTATATTTGCTAGATCAAACTACTGAGCGTATTTCATTAATGCGAGTAAAACTCATTATGAATATCACTTTCGCTTATATTAGTAATTTGGATTTGATTTGCAAGTGAGGATGTGATGGCACATCTGAGTACATTTAAACAAATATTTACCTATGAAGATGGCAGGAAGTCTAATATATTTTTCTTTTCTTCCGTGCTACTAGAATACATAAATATTGCGAATAATTCATGAATCGTCAATTTGAAAATATCGAGATCTTCATTTCACTGATTTTATCGGACCAATCAAGATCCATTTTTCTTTTTCAAGAAATACGGAAGCAATTGTCAAAGAATGGGATTGCATTAAATACTAGCAGAATCAACTTATTTCGTTTAATACAATCATTGATACAGAAGAAAAAGTCGTTAAAAACGAATTAGTGTAATACTCAACGTTGCTACCTATGTCAGACAGCATCAAAACAGCATCTTACCGATCTGACATTTTTTATTAAAAGTGGATTGAGATAATTTAGAATTCAGAATACCTAAGTTACATGCAAAGATGTTTAGAGAGGCCTTACACCAGGCAGACAACTGGATAGAAAAATAAAAAGCTCGTACTCTGCATGAAAAGAAGAACACTGAAATCGCAAAATAAAATATGCGAAAAATATTTCGTTTACAATCAAGACTTCTCGTCGAGAAACTAAATCCCAGATTTGGAAGCACAAATGATAGAAATACAATTCAACGATTCTTTGAAAACGCAACTATTTGTTTCTAAACGAGCTTATACGAAGATTTGATTAAACGCTTTTATGCCATAAGTAATTTCTTGTAGCCATGTTATTGATTTGATAAACTTCGAAAAATTTCCCTTTCAAATAGCTCGTAGATTTGAGCGGCACCCCTGGTTCTATATGCTTACTTCAGTACACAAACTACTTATTAATGACAAAGAAATAACATTATCTTCATTACTGCCAATTTGTCAAATGCCATAAGATACTCAAGAATCATGCAACAAACTGATCAAAAGGCATTGAGTAGATTTATCGCAAAGATGCAGTAGCGAGAAAAAAAAGCTACTTTTACGTCTTTTAATGTCATCAGATTCTTTCCTTTCCAGTTTAGGTAAATTATCGCAGAAGAAATTAAAATCATTGATTCTAAGAGTCACAGGATCTTCCAATATAGCCAACAAGTTCTGCTAATTATTTCGACACCTTGACCTCTGAAGAATCTTTTTATTATACTACAGTTGATTCTAAAGGTTAATTTCTGGAATATATTTTCGTTTTTATTTTATAATATAAAAATTAAATAGTCTAATGTTTTACTTTCCATTAACATACTTAAATTTCGTTTAAATATGTCTTGGTTTTTTGAAAATTCCTTTTTACGTTTAGCCTCGAAATTTTAAATTTTATTTAAATCTTATTGTTTTTACTCTTAATCTGTAAATTTTATTTATTTATTTTTAAAATTTAACTTTTGAATCCTAATTAGCATCCTGAAAAGTTTACGAAATTGCATATAAATTGAATAACTTTCGAGACATTTTAATTTTTATTCCGCCATATTGTATCCGCCATTTTTTTTTTCAATTTTAATTTTGTATTTTTACTTAGCATCTTCAAAAACACCTGTATACGAATTTTCGTACAATTTGATTAACATTTTCATATTTTGGCCAGCTTTTCGGGATTTTGCCCCACTGTGCGGTGTTTGACACTGAACATTCCGTTTAGAGCGAGTCAGTCACTGGTGACTGATACTGAACTTTCCGTTTAGGCCGTGTCAGTCACTAGTTGCTGACAGCATAAAATAGTATATAAAATATAAAAAGATCATACATTCAAAATAAATTTTAAGTAATTTTAGAGTTGTATCATGAATGTACTAAATATTTCTAACCAAAAAAATTTAGTGGTTTTTACCAAAACGTAGTAAACATAAGAACGGTTGTCTTCCACAGGTTTAACTCTTTCCGGGACAAGGTTCTTGTATTCGTAAAATGTTGAAATAATTCAATGACACCAGTATTTACACGAAATTTTATTTCTAAGTTAATGGAAGTGTATTTTTTGCGTATTTAATAAAAGTGAAATTTTCCTAAAAAAATTCTGGTGCCAGTGCAGCAATTTTGAATTAAAAGTAGGCGATGTCATTTACCAACACCGCCCTTCAAGTAGTTAACAAAATGTTATAACTTGCTTACTTATTTTTCTGGCCATTCCTCTATTAAATTGTGCCGTATTTTCTTCATAGCATATTTTACAATACTGTCGCACTTTAGAGACTTTCACAGTTTTTTTTTTCACTTTCTTCTATCTTCAATAGAAGAAAGTACTGTAATCGAAATTTTTTTAATACATATTGTGTAAATGTAATCTTATTTTGTGCCCCAAACGGAAAGGCAGACAAAAAAGACTTTGCACTTAACGTGTTAATTTTATATATTTTTATTCTATTTTTTTTAAAGTAACTTGTGAACAAAATATTCAGTAAAACATTTATTTAGATATTTATAAAAAAGCTATGTTTTTATTTTTAAAAAATCATAGCGTAATGAAATGATTTTACAGATAGCGTTTGCAAATCTAGAAAATAATGTTAAATAAACATGTGTTTTGTAAGATTCAAACATAGTGTAATTAATATAGAAATAAAAAGTTCCTTTTAATTTAAATAATAAGTATTGTTCAATGGAAAATATGTTATAAGATGCAAATATATTTACATATCGAAAACATCTGATAAAATGTAATAAATTTAATTTAGTTTACAGTTTAAACAACCCTTTTTAATGATTTTTTAAAAAATTGCAATACATGGCAACCAATTTCTATGCCTTTTAAAGTCAAACACAATAAATATAGTCAATTAACAATATATAGTACACTACATAACGTTAAATAAATCTAGTTGACATTTTACTACAAAACATTCGGGGTTCAAAACGTATTTATGTGATGCAAATAGGCATGGAATTTGACAGCTTTGGAAATATATTGCACAAATATTTATAGATGAATTATATGAGTAACTAAGAAATAAAAACGTAATTTTTACTTGAAATATACTGTCATTTGCATTTACAATTAAAATTTAATTAAAGTTTTATGTGAGATTAATTCTAACTGTTGCTTCAAGCTCATAAAATATTATTTAAAAATTCCTAATTATACAAATTTTGCACCCTACTGATTTCCCTATGTAATATTACTTGTTAATCGAAAAAAGGTCTTGTAAGTCAAATCGTTCTCAAAAAAAAAAAAAAAAAAAAAAAAAAAAAAAAAAAAGTGATTAAATCATCGGAAACTAGCAGGTAAAAGTTTCAATATGGATCCAGTAGTAAAGTCAACAATAGTAGAGATCCGATGGTCGAAAGGCAGTTTGCCAAGCGAATAAAAAATACTTTTCTGCAGATTCTGGAGAATTGAGTTGCTTGGACGGAAAGTAGTTAAAACAGGACATTCAGCTGAAGTTCGTTGAAGAGTTTTTTGTTGTTTGGATCAGTCCTGTCAAATGCTAAGAAAATAGCTGCATCAATTGCAATAATCTAAGCAATTACACGAAATATTATTGTCGAACCAAAATTAAATTAAATGCTGATCACCGTAGTTAAAGTCAAAATGTTATTGTTCGCAAGTTGATTTAAGGCTGCTGGTTATTCATTTTCGGAATTCCGTTCCGTAATGTAAAGTCTATGGCATTTGATGCGTTATTATATTTTAATATGTCTTCAGGAAATTAATATCTTTAACATCTTCTTTCGGTATTCTATTCTTAAAAAATGTCACTTTTTTAGCTTTAAAATAATGCAATTCTTTTCGAAAAATTGTTCTTTTAGAATAATTATTGACGGATGTTTCATTTTAGACATCTTAAAGGATGACAAAAAAATTAACGAATATGGACCATATTTGCATCTTTAATGATAAAACTGATCTAAAAATGAGTCAAGTATCTGTCAAAAACACTTGTTTAAACAACTCGGAAAAATGAAGCATTGCCTGAATATTTCTTTTGAAATATGAAAATCAGAAAAACTAATTTAATTTTGCGAGTAAACTTCTCTGCAAGAGAAAACTCTAATACCGTGCAATGTTTGTTTTTACTCTCTCTTTCTAAGTTAATTTGCACAGGACTTTTTTCAATGAAATCTTAAGGCTTATATTATTTTTAAGAACTCAACATAAATATATTTTTTAAGAAATCAACATTTGTATTAAATAGAGTTTTTTTGAATTTTTAAATTTTATTTATTTATTTATTTATTTTTAATAAATGGCAGTTTTTTTTTTTTTTTTTTTTTTTTTTTTTTTTTTTTTTTTTTTAACGATTATATAAAAGAGTTAACAAATATGAGCCATATTTGCATCTTTAATGATAAAACTGATTTAAAAATGTGTCAAATATCTGTGGAATGCACTAGTTTAATCATCTCGGTAAAATGAAGCATTGTCTGACTACGTCTTTTAAAATATGCAAATCTGAAAAACTAACTTAATTTTTAGAGTAAACTTCTCTGAAACAGAAAACTGTAATACCACTGCATTCGCTCTCTCTCTCTTGTAAATTAATTTGCACAGGACTTTTTATAATGAAACCAAGGATTATATTATTTTTAATGACACAACACAAACATATTTTTTTAAGAAATCAATATTTATATTAACTATAATTATTTCAAAAAATTGTTCTTTTAAAATAATAGACTGATATTTTATTTTAGACATCTTAAACGATGATATAAAAAAAATTAACGAATATGGGCCATATTTGCATCTTTAATGATAAAACTGATTTAAATATGAGTCAAGTATCTGTCAAAAATACTTGTTTAAACAACTTTTAAAAATGAAGCATTGTCTGACTACTTCTTTCAAAATATGCAAATCTGAAAAACTAACTTAATTTTTCGAGTAAACTTCTCTGCAACAGAAATCTGTAAAGCCATGGAATGTTTGTTTTCTCTTTCTCTTTCTGAGTTAGTTTGCACAGGAAATCGATGGCAGTTTTCTAAAGTTATTTAGAAAAAAATCAATAATATTTATCCCTTTCTCTGTCATTACCTTAATTTCTTCCGGCTTTTCAAATCTTGTTTGTGATAAACAAATTTATTCGTGTTTACACAATTTTCTAAGTTCCACACAATTTATTCAAAACTATGAGCGAGTCTTCCATTGTTTCACGTTTATGCATGACGGAATTTATAATTGAAATGCTCATTTCTAATAAATGCACTAGAAATTGAATGATATATGAAATACAAATTATTGTGAATAACATATTCACATATCTCTAGAAATAACAATAGCATACGGATATCTTTTATTTTGCTCTCTAGATTTAATTAAACAAGCTACAAAAGGATGCACATTTTAGTACATTAAAGACTAAAATCAGAAGAATTATAATTTTTGTTAAAGCATGCAAATAACAAAATATGAAAGAGAGAAAGGTTGCAAAATGCAAATCACTCCTTGAAAGAAAATTAATTTTATTTCATTGCCCCATATACTAACATATAAACCAAAATATTTTGACACAAAAAGTATTTTGAAAAGAGGAATCTGTTTATAAAGTCGTCTGTGGTGTGTTTTATTGGTATTTCAAAATTTCAAACGCAATGAAATATATTTATACCACTGAGGTGCACTTACAGATACTTATCAAAGAATATGATGTGCGTAACATTCATCATTTATATACAGGGATGCATAAAATTCTGTTACATTTTTAACCTCTAGAACAATTGCTGGATGTGTATTTTTCATTTTGGTACATTTTTTTAGCTCACAGGCTATCATAGCCTGAGTGTTTATGTGCCCGCCCGTTCTGTATATATGTACGTTCGTGCATAACGCGATAACTCATGATAAAAAAAAAATCCGATCCACTTGAAATTTTGTATATAGGTTTATTCTGATAAGGCGCTTCCTGATTAGTTTTTAGAGTTCATTCTATATGTATAATAGAGGGAACGAAGGACTCACGTCCCTCCCTTTAATTGATATAAATGGGTTTTTTATGCAAAATTATCAGTGTTCGTTCAAAATTTAGACATAGGATCATTCTGATGAGGCTTCTCCGTGATTGATATTATGTGTTCATTAGACAAATATAGACAAAGGGAACGAGGGTTCTAATACCCCTCCCCTTAATTTATATAAATGGGTTTTTCATGCAGAATTGTCAGATTTTGTTCAAAGCTCTGAATAATTTTGGAAGTTTAATGATTAAGTATAAAAGAGTGGAATAACTCCTCTTAATTTATATAAATAGGTTTTTATGAAGAATTTTCCGATTCGCTCTGAATTTTTATATGATAAAGCATGTCCCTGATTAGTTTAGGGAGTTCAATGATTAAGTATAAAAAGAGAAAATGTAGGGGGCTGTTTTCCTTCCTTAATTTGTTTTTCGAACGGAATTAATCCTTTAAAATATAAGGCTGTGATGTATAATTAATATACGTAGCCTGTGAGCTCAACGCCATCAGTTTAACTGGGCAATATTCTTTTTATTAAGTTACTTTTTATCATATTATCTAGTGTATATAAATTCTACCGATTATATAAAAGGTTGCATAAAACATCTGAAATATATTTCCGTTAACTGGTAGAAATTCTGAAGAGAATGCTCAATTTTGTAATGCGTTTAGGAATTGCTCTAAATTTTAGTATGCAATATATATTATGACAATAAATAGTTTTTGTACATACCTGCAAAAAAATCAGATTTTTTTATGGAATTTTGATGGGAATTGCTGAAATTTAGTTTTTAAATATGTTATTCATTTTGTAAAATAATTATTTAGACATCATTTTTAACCATATCAAAATATGACGTTTTATTATAGTAATTTGACTATTTACGATATTCTTTATATATAAAAAGCGCTAAAAATGGTGCTTTTATAGCAGTACTTGCAAACCCCGTGATTTGCTCGCGTAATAGTTGAAATGTACTAAGTGATGTTTGAATGTCTAAATTTCGTTATAATAAATTACATTTCTAGGAATAATTCAAAAATTAACATTTAAGCCACACTTTGATTAAACTATATCAATGCATTGCATTAAACAGAAAACAGATGAAATAAATGAGAACTAAAGGTAATTCTGAATAAATGATAATTTAGAAAATATTTTGAAACTTTTGTGCTTAATACAATATACTTATTTCTAAAATTTTGTATTTTATAGAAACCCTCTTCTTAGAACAAGCTTGCATCTAAAAACTAGTCATTCTGACGAATTCAAGGTCCTTTTTTAAAGTCTACCATCTCTCTAGAGTTGTGGCACCAGAATAAAATGCCTATGTTCAAGCAGAGACTGCCATAGTTATTTTACCAAATTAATTTTGTAATCGATTAGGTATTTCCTACTATTCCGTAGAAATATAATTTTAAAAATCTTAAAGCATCTTTTAGAAAATTGTTGTTTGCGCAAACTCTAGGTAGTGGTGGCACCGGCTTAAAATATAGAGTGTGCAGATTAGAGAATTATCACCATTGATTTGCGACGGTGTATATTTATATTCGGTTTCCTGAGATTGCAGAGAAATGGCAATTCAGCATTTTTAAAAACACCTTTCGCTCTTTCCCATCGGTTCATAGCTTATATATTTCGAATTTACTTTTGACTGTTCTTAGAGGACAATTATACTTTATAAGTAACTATCATGTAATATGTAAACTTTCTAGCATCTTTAGTATAACAGCAATCACAATTTAGAAAAATTTTTGCTCTTGCAAACCTCTGGTGGTAGTGTAACACATATAAAATATAGCTTATTTTTGAACAGATTCTATCACCGCCAATTTGAAACCATTAAATTTTTAAATCCTTTTGGTATTTCATAAGATCTATAAAAATCCCAATTTAAAACTTTTTTTAGAACTTTTAGCTCTCTTCACCCTTTCAAATTTGGAGTTTTCTTTCGACGAATCGTAGAATGCATTTGTATCTTAAGTAATTACAATGTTAATTTTCAAAATTTTGGACATCTTAGTAGTACAAAAAACGCAATTTAGAACATTTGTTACCCATGCAGCCCCAATTACCTACAACTTACCATCCACAATTATCGTTGATGTTCTAAATGCCAAATTGGCATTTAGAACGTTTTTAGAAAGATTTTTTGAAAATTTTCGTGCTTTTTAAATTTCGAAATTTTTAAGGAAATGTTATTAGATATCATTTATATCAAACAAGTAACTACCATCCTAAATTTCATGAATCGCATGCCTTCAATAAAACAAAAAACGCAATTGTAGAGCGTTCTTTGCTGTTACCATAATTTTCACACCAATTTTTTTTATTGATTCGGTATTTCCTGATATTGAGTAGGCATGGCAATTTCAAACGTTTTTTTTAAATCTTTCCTGCATTTCTCCTTTTGAAATTTCAAATCTTCAGAAATGTTCTCAGAGAAAATTTATAATCTTGTAAATAGCTACCGTGCCTAACTTCATTTTTCAAGATCCTTCCGTAATAATAATAAGTACCAGGTATACTCAGCCTCGCTTGATAGTTTTATTAAACTATTTTATTTAACACAGCTTTTGTATGCAAAGATGAATAGATTGTAATCGATTTTTAGCTCCCATCCTGATATGCCAGATGTGTAAAATTTATGTACAAAGGTGCATTTCCTGGGACAGTAGAAAATTTAAGAATTTCCGGTACTTAATTATTAATTAATACATTATTTTTCAGGAATTTTGGAATTAGTTAAATTCCTTGGAATTAGTTTAATTCAGCGGGGTACTCATTGAGACCGAAAAGTCGCGGCATATTATTATGACACAAGTTTACCGATCTTGTAAACAATTTGTAATTGAAAATTGCGGTTCCTGGGAAATCAAACACCTAACCTCTTAATTCTCGCTCCCATGGTATTCACAGACTGCGAGCTTAGTGATATTTATTCAGAATTGTTTAATTCCCACCAGTTTTATAAAATAGTTAAATTGGCTTTATTCTGGAATAATTTTGCTCGCCCATTAAATAAGCAGAATATATATCTTTTGCAAAAAAGTAGTAGCAAAAATCAATCTGCATTTTTTAACCGTAATTTAATATGTGACTGAAGGGATTAATGGATAGTTTGGATGATTTCAAAAAAGTAATCAGTTTCAGATTGGACAGTCAACATGTAATACATATTAAGGAGAAATTCGAAAGAAATAAACTGTCTAAAACATACAAAAAAAAAAAAAAAAAAAAAAACCTTTTCAATTTTTTACAGATATGCATACCATTTAATGAAAGTTTCAAATGTTAACCTTTATATTTTCATTAAAAATATTTTTGTGCCATTTTCAGTATATCTGAAATGCAAATTGTAGTAGTTTCAGTTAACTGAAATTTAAAATATGCAAAAATATCTGCCAATGAAAAGAAAACAAACGATCTTTAAATACAAACTGATATTTATAAAGAATTTATAACATGAATAATGTAATATGAGTTCTTGAAAGTATTTTAATTTTCAATTTCGAAGTAGCTGTCAGAAAGTTATTTCAAATTTAAATATACAACCACTGTTTGTATTCTTCATAAAGTCTAGGTTATAAACGGCTGACTCTTTATTCAAAATCTCATAAACGACAGTTTTTAGAAGAAAACATTTCTCTAAATAAAAGGCAAAGAAAAGCTGAGAATAAACTTAAGATTATTAGAAGATTATTAAGAGTTTGCACAGCTGTGCAAAACAAATAGATTTACTTTTCATTCGTCTGGATAATAAATGCATCGCAATAAAGAAGACGAGAGTAAATATATTATAGTACTAAATAAAAACCCGAAAGTAATTCGAAAATTCACGAACGCTGAAGTTACATTTGCCAGCTGTTTTAGCAGTTGCTCTCAGTTACACGAAATAATCAATTTGGAAAAGCTCATAAGACTGTATCTTTTATGAAGCTGTTTTGATCGTCGTCATAATGATGGAGATAATCATTCGTATAGGCAATTTACTTTTTCAGAAATCCATCAGATTTTCTGTTTTGTTTTCCTCATATTTTATTATTTCGGCGAAATAAGTATAAAATTTAAATATGCCAAATAAGCATAAAAGTATATATATATATACAGTCGGATCTCGTTAATTGGAACTTTTCGGGACCACAAGAAATATTCGAATTATCCGAAGTTCGAATTATAAAAAATATGAAATAAAAACATACTCAAATGCGCGGTACTATTAAAAAGGAATTAATGTTTTAGTGTTTATAAAAATAAATTTCGTCTATTATCATTAGAATATGACTTAATAATAAATTATAATGTATATATATATAAATTAATTAAACGATTAGAAACAAGCACAATGGAAGAAATATTTGAGTTGTCACTGAGCACTTGAAAGTTGACATCAAATGTATTGAATTATATGTACACTCGTTAGAAACAATTTTCACAAAAATCAAAGAAAGGAAGTTATTCGAATGACCTGAAATCCTTGAGAAAGAAAAGAAAATTGAAAAATAGGAATTCTCGCTAGTTCGAATTAAACGAAGTCAAGAGAAAATAAGTTCGAATTAATGAAAGTTTTAAACATTTTTCTTCCATTGAAAATTTCGGGACTTCATGTTTAGTTCTAATTAAGCGAAAATTCGAATTATACTATTTCGAATTAACGAGAAATAACTGTATATATCTGTATATATACTGATAACTGTATACTGTAACTGTATATATACTGATCCTTAAAATTAAAGCATAATGAGAAAAAACAAACACTGTAGATATGACATTTCCTCTGACATACTTTGTTTAAAATATTTAGTTAAATTAAATTGGAATTTTTCTACTGAAACAGTTATAGCAAAGGCAATATTTTATCTCACAATTTTATTAATAATATTGTCGCACGATTAAATTTATAAAAAAGTATGAAGAAACAATTTCAAAAGCTTTAAAATGCAAGGCAGCAAAACAATTATAAATGCATAAAAACACTAAAGATGTAATGATATTCAATCATTAATGCAATTTTGAAATATTTTCTTGCGCTGATGTTGCTTAATGTAAGGTATAAATATTTAAAATACATTTGAATACTGTGATTGTGTAAAAAAAAAAAAATTTCAAAATATTTAATAAATCTTCATATTTCTAGTGCCTTACAAAAGTCTTTTTATAAATGAAAAGATATTTATTTTTACTGATCACATGCAATATTTAAATATATTGAAATTTACTATTTTCGCTATTATAAGGCAACGCAGAAAATTGAATAAAATTACTCTTGTGAGATTACGAATTCCAATACAGTACCAAAACCTAATAAAGAAGTATTTTATTAGTTGGATATTACTCTCAAGAGATAGTTTTTTTGTTTCTTAATGCCATTTATCCGATTCGAACAACAGTTCTGTAAATGTTTTTGCTGGGAAATGGGAAACAAATTCCAGATCAATGTTTAATTTAAGGTAAGAAAAATAATGTATAAAAAGAATATATATTAAAAAAGTGTTTTCCAATGAAAGAAAAAATCGATAGAAAACATAACAATATACAATAAGAAATAAAAAATATCTCTTAATATCTGATTGCTAAATATTTCGTTCATTTTTTGTATTAGATATAATTTAATTTTGAAATATTCCGAAAAAATATTTTCTCCTTTATTATCCTTTATAAAGCATAATTCTGCATCATTATAATAAGGAAAGTAAGCAAGTTAGAATTTACACATGAAGCGTAACAAATGTTGTGCGTTCATATTATATTGAAGTTTTTAAAATATTCAGATTTTGGTGCAATAGTAAACAGTGCTTCGGATAGAAGATAGGGGTCGAAATCATTCGTATCTTTCTGTAAATACTATTCTACATTCTATTATACAGAAATTAATTTATAGTAAATCTTAGCAACGTATATCAATTTCATAAAATATGAAATGAATTAATATAATTAAAACGCACCCCAAACAGTGTTTATCTCTCCACCATTATATAATGAAGTACTTTTGCGCGGCCTTGTAAATGAATAAAAAATATTCTTTGCACCACAGATTTTACAGAATGTACATTTTAGCATATACTTTATAGATGCATGTCAGTTTTATTATGTTCGAAAAAGTGTAAAACACGGTTAAAAAAAAATCTGAAATTCACGGATATATTTTTCTTGAATATCACAGAAAAAGCCCCTTTTCGCAATTTTCCCTTAAAATTCAGCACCATAATTAAAACACCACCATATTTCCTGAAAATAACGAAACGGGTGGAAATAGAAAGAAAAAACGGAGACACTCTATCATCAGGGGATCTCCATGGCCGAGTGGTCTAGGCACCACCACACTAGACACTTTAGACTGCAGATTGTGGATTCGAATCACACTAGTGCCATGAAATAATGAAGGCATAAAAAGTCCCTTTAAGTTACATTTTTTTTCTGTTTATTTTTCTTTTATTTCTTATAAAAAAATATTTTAACTAATTAGCTCCCCCCCAAAAAAATGTGTGAGACAGTTTTAAAAAACTGTCTATAACATTATTTTTGAAAAATATGAATAATTTTTTTTCATACATTCATTCATTCAAAAAAAAAATAGTAATTTTAAACAGTGATTTTTTTATTAATTCTAACTAGTTGAAAATTTAACATTGATTTTTAAAAATAATAAGTATTATACATCGGTCTAAAATAAAATAAAATAGACCGCTTACGAATATTATAAGAAATATATTTGAAAGGAAATCTTCGAAAAACACAACAGATTTTCTCACTAACTCATAAAAGACATCATTTGTATGAACAGACATCAGCAGCTTTTGCTGAGCCGGTAAGGACTTTTTCCGCTATCAAAATGGTTTGAGTTCGATTCTCAGGACGGCTTGAAGTAAATTATAAATAAAAAAAATAAACTTAAATTATATAGCATCTGAAAATCACTCGGGAAGTTCGTATTCTTAGACGATTGCTCGGTTGATTAATTTAAATTAAATTATTATCATTAAAATCAAACCTTGTAACGGAAAATTACCGTTTCTTCAAACGGAGTTTTCCTTTCTTTTATTTTCCAAAACGGAAAATGCACTAACGGAACGGTAAATGTCTGGCTACTTTGCTGCCAGTAGTTTTACCGTGAATTTACCATTTTTTTTTAACAGTGCATGATTAAAATGCACTTGGAGCTTAAAGATAGAAAACCAACGATTATAAATGCACAAATAAAGTATCAGAAGGTAGCAAATAGCTATTTCGAATCTACCATCGAGATTCTTCATCAGTGCAAAACTCAGCGAGCTAAAAAATAGCAAAATTGAGACTCAGTTTTGCTATGGGACGTACACGGGAGTATAAGGATTCTCCACAATATATATATATATATATACATAAAAGTCAACTCTGGGTAATAAGTAGCACTCTGTAATATAAAAGTAAGTTTTAAAAATACAGAATCAACACCGAAATAAAATTATTTTTTTAGCCCATTTAACAATTTAATTCAAGCTTAATATGACAACACTTTTTAGAAATCTGACAAAATATATAAACACTGATTAAGGCTCTTTATCTTCCTTTTCCCGTATTGAGATCACTTGAATCAATTTTTATTAAATAACAAGTAAGAAAAATCATGCGTTAAGCATAGATTATGAAGCACTTTCCAACGCTTCATGAAATCTTTAACAAAACTTCTTTATTTAGGTAAATAAGGATATAAAGCCAAGTATAGCTAAATATGTATTACAGTACTATTGAAAAGCCCTGCTTTTGATCTGGCAGCTAATATACATATTATATAATGAAAAATTTAGTTTAGCAAAAAATGCCTAGTAGCTTGAAATTTCTCTTTCAACAATTTATACTAATAGATGGAAACGTACTTGAATACTTTGTGCAGCCTTGTAGTTTGCCTGGTACCTTTATTACACATCAGTGTGAAGATAAAATTTATTTTTAATTAAAACACTCTTAAAACAACTGAAACAACTTTCTCATAAATTATCATTCATAGTCTCCATGTACCCAATTCTTTGCATGGCCCTGTATATCATTTTATCTATATTCTGCAAACAATTCTTAGTAAATTTAATGCAGTTCAGCATAAAAATGCATAATTTATTTAAGAATCACCTTTTAGGAATTTATGCTCATATTCAGTAACGTTGGTGAGCTCTTTTGGGTATCTCTGAATATTAACTATAGCATTTATACACACCTTATAATATGCATAAATTAAGTGAAACTTATATCATAATAAAAATGCATTTCATCCATCCATCAGCTATCATCGAATACAGTACTTCGGAAAGAATGTACTATTTGAAATCTTTTGTGTGTCCCTGTAAGTACTGTATACTTTATATTAGGGAAAGCAGTATCGTATAATTTATACTAAGTCTCATTGACATACGTCAATTTTATTGTACACGAAACAGTTTACTATATTTAAAATATGTCACACACAGTTCCCCCTTTTACCATTATCTAATGAAATTCTTTTTTGTGGCCCTGTAAAGGAATAATAGCTACATTTTCACCTTATATTTTAAAGAATACATATTTTAATGCACCTCGTAAAAGCATATAAATTTTAAAATGTTTGACAGGGTATAACATCTTTAAAATTCATTTGAAATGATTTTACCCAATAGGCCGTAATTTAATGGGAAACTTTTGATTCTACCTGTAATAAACTAATCATGGTAGAAACTTCATTTTTAATAGGATTCGTGCTAGGGTAAATTTCAATAACGTCCTAAAATTTCATGGCAATCCTAGTATATTTACGTGAGTTAGAGAGCGGACATACAGGCAGATAAACCGAATACATAAGCACTTTTCAACTATGTTGGAAGGTGCTAAAAAGAAGCAGCAAAAGAAACTTTATTCAAACTTCACACTACATCCTGTGACACCATGTCACCTTCTTGGACTTTTATAGTCAATATATTACTTTTAGAAACCATTGTCTCCTTCTTTAGCCGCGTATGCACACTTGTCAAATTCATTTATTTCAACCGGTGCAATGCGTCACCCACTACTCCTGCTAGTATAAGATATAAAATGTGCGTAAAGTTAATAATAACAAGTTGGAAATTGCACGTGAAGCGTAGCAAATGAGTTGCGTTCGTACGATAACGAAGTTTTAAAATATTCAGATCTTGCTGATATAGTAGAACGTACTTTGGATACAGTACAGTGGTCGAAATCTTTGTGTTCCTGTAAATATGCAGGGAGTAATTTTTATTATACTTCATTAACGTATATCTTATTCAAAAAATGTGAAGTAGTTTAATATAATTAAAAACTCCACAAACATTGTTTTCCCGTATAACATTATTTAGTGGAATACATTTCTGTGGCCCTGTAATTTATTTTTGGAAAGCGATTGTTAAAAGATTTTCTTTTTGACACACATATTTTCTTCTAAACACATATATGCAGACATTAATGCGTAGTGATTAAAAATAGTATAGATAGTCCATTTATAATTTATTTTGTGATGCTAAATGATAAAAAATTAGTTAAAAATTTGGAACCTGCTGCCATATATATTTTGAGCACATGTCTGGAGGTGCTTGATTTTTATATCGATTTGTGTCTTGGGTATTCGCAGTGATTCAGAATACAATTTAAGATGGAATTGTTTGCTATGGTCTGTTGTTAAGAAAAAAGTAAAAAATAAAGGAAGAATGAACACTGGTTTCTGCTAATAACAGGTGAGTATACACCAATTTTAAGAATATAATTTCCATCAGTCAACGCGAATGAAAAATGCAGTGTTTACTTTTGTCCTCGATACGAGCAAGAATTATTCGTTTTAGAATTTTGTTTTAGATGCTGATGATTGAACATATTTAATTTATGTTATGGATTTACTAAATGCTGATTGGTCAACATTTGGGTAGCATGATGGGCAGCTTTTAAAATGTCAACTTTTTTATAATGCGGAACAGTATTTTCCTTCTCACCTTATATAAGTTTTTATGAATGACGTAATTCAATTGACAGACGAATAAACTTTTCTGTTATCAGAGGAGCTTTTTGCTAAATTTTACGATAACATTTCAGAACAGTAACGAAACTTTCAAAGTGTGAATCATTCTCTTGCTTATCTTCCACTTTGAATAAAATATTATAAGAATTTTAGATATGTCTAGTTATAAGATAAACTTTGTTTTGTTTTGTAAAAAAAAAAAAAAAAAAAAAAAAAAAAAAAAAAAAAAAAAACTAGAAGTTTTATATTAAAGAAAAATAGCATTCAAAATCACAGATAGAAAAAATAAATAAATGAATGCATTTTTATATCGAAAATCGATATTGCTCATTCTAAACCCTTTACTTTCGTATTGATATGTCACGGGTTTCCTTCAAAATTTGATTAATGATGTTTTGAGACAGATGGTCTAAATCCCCTTAACTTTTGTCACTCGATAAGAAAAATCGATAATTAAAGGCAAGGAAAGCGTTTCATGCTTTTGTTTCGTAAGAAATAGGATTTGTGTTTCCTTTGAAAATGCTTGAATAAAAATAAAAATGTCTTCCAAAAGCATTTATAACGGTGAAAATGGATAACTTACGCAGGCCTAGGACCTCTGAGTCACTCTTAAAAAAGAGAGAAAAGAGACTAAATCGCAAGAAAAAGTGACTAAAAGAGACCAAAATTTAAAAAAAGAGACTAAAAGGAGACCAAATAAAAAACATTTTTTCCTCTTCACTTAAATGTTTTTGGTATACAGACAAGCACTATAAGATTTAACAAAATCTGCGGAATACATTTTCAATGCATTTCAGTCGGTTTTGAAATAATAGCAAATATTGTTGATTGGTTGAGAAAAATATCTCAAATCGCAACAATTCATCATGAAAGAAAATCAGAAACTCTCCAAATGACCACAGGGACAAAATCATGAAATTCCAGGAAATATAGTGAAATTCATCAAATTGTCTCAAAAAACAAATCACAAAATCTGTCCATGAACTCGGGAAAAAAATTCTTGAAATTAGTCAAATGTTCTAAGGATAAAAAAAAATCACGAAAATTATCAGATGGGCTTGAAAAAAAAATCACGATATTAGTCAAATGGTTAAACATTGTAAAATTCATCAAATGGGTCTTGAAGAGAGGGATGAATCACAAAATTCACTAAATGATTGAGAAAATTCCAAGAGCGATCATACAAATAATTGCTAATTTTGTTGAAGGTCACGGAAATAAATAGTGAAATTTATCAACTAGTCGCCAGAAAAATAACCAATTTTGTAGAATAAAGCCATAAAAAAAATCAAGGATGCCTGTCAATGGGTTACATTAAAATGTGCAAAAATCAGTTACAATATAAAACAGTGAAGTTTGTCAAATTATCTCAGGAAAAGAATAGCGAAATTTATCAAATGGTGTTGGTGAAAAAAGTAAAATCAGGGGTTGTACTGGTGCCAAGTAATATTTCACACAAACTTTTTTGGATATTTTAGGACACATTTAACTGGCATATTATATTTCCTTCCACAACCATTTGACGAAATTAACGATTCCCCCCCCCCCCCCACTACCAATTGCCGCAAATTAACATGAAAATTGTGATTTTTCCACACTATTGCTTGCAAGTACGCGATTTTTCTTCCTCGATTGTTCGCTGACATTTGCATTTTTTTTCAGTAAAATTTGTGATTTTTTTTTTTTTTTTTTTGGCCATTGTTTGCAAAAGTTTACTATTTTTCTGTGTTATTTAACAAAATTCGTGATTTTTGTTCCTGCGATCATTTGCAAAATCACACAGAAACAAAATCGCGATTGCAAAGAAAAAAATCACGAATTTTGAAAAATGATCGATTGTCAAAATTCGCGATTTTTTTCTCCGATCATGGAAAAGATGAATTTTGCCAATCGATCGCCAAAAAAATGCGAATTTCGGCAAATGATCGCGGAAAATATGACGAATTTTGTCATATAAACGCAGAAAAAAGCAAATTTCTAAAACAATGGCCCAAAAAATTATCATTTACTGTATTTTGGTAAATGATCGCAGAAAAAAACGCAAATTTTGACTACCGATCGCGTAAAGAAATCGCAAATTTTTTCGCCGATCCTTTCATGAAATTTGCATTTCTCTGCGATTATTTTTTCCACACGCAAATTGTACAATCGTATTGTTCATTAGTATAACCGTACACTTCGAACAAAATCCGTACATTGTACTACTGGCCATATCGCACAAGTTGGCATCTATGAATATCCTTTTCGATTTTACGATCATTTGACGAAAGCTCGGTCTTATTTCGGGATCGTTTGACGTAAATCTTGGGAGTTTTTTTTTTTCCTGCAATCGTATGGCGGAAATCACAAGTTTATTTCGGGATTGTTTGGAAATAACAATGATTTTATTTCTGAATCGTCTGGTGAAAATCGCGGCTTGATTTCATGATTGTTTAATGAGAATCGTCTTTTTTCCGGTGATCAATTAATTCGAATCGCAGTTTTGCCAGTGATCATTTTATAAAAATCGCAGATTCTTAAAAATTAAAAAACTTGAAATTCTGCCGTTTGTCAAAAAAGTTATCCTGTATATGTAACGACCGAAATAAGAATTTTTAGATTCCTTCCTGCAATTTTCTGACGAATTTCTCAATTGTTTTTCACAAGATCGACTGACAAATTTTGCAATGATTTTGCTACTGATTGACGGAGTATATGCTTTTTTTCTCGCGAAAATGACAAAATCGTGATATTGTTCCCGCGACCGAATGACGAAGTTTATGATTTTTACCCCTCGAATGATTATTGAATTTCGCGTTTTTATCATGCTGCAGATTGACCAAATTCACTTTCTTTTCAGTGTCCGACAGAAAAGTTTTGCAATTCTTGCCCGTGAACGATATACTAATTTCGTAACTATTTTTCCACGATAGCGTGACGAAATTTAGAATTTTTTCCCCTGCAAAGGGGGGACAAATTTGGCCATGCAGCAGAATTTTTTTCTGCAGTCTGCAACACATATAATAAAGAATACTGCGTAGTTAAACTGATGGCATTGAGCTCACAGGCTACAAATACTAACTGTACATTAAAGCCTTATATTTTCAAAGGTTAATTACGTTCGAAAAAAAATTAAGAAGGGGAAACAGCTCTCCCCTTTCCTCTTTTTTATACTTAATCATTGAACCTCCAATACTATCAAAGACATGCTTTATCATATAAAAAATCTATATCCAAAATTCAGAGCAAATGAAATAATTCTTAATAAAAACCCATTTAGCATTTATATAATTTAAAAGGAATTATCCCCCTCTTTTATACTTAACCATTAAACTTCCAAAACTATTCAGGGATTTGAACGAAATCTGAAAATTCTGCTTGAAAAACCCATTTTTATAAATTAAGGGGGGGGGCATTAGAACCCCTGTTCCCCCTATTTATACTTATTCAATAAACACCTAATAACAGTCACGGAATCGCCTCATCAGAATGATCCTAATCTAAATTTTGAATGAAAACAATTCTGCATGAAAATCCCATTTATATCAACTAAGGGGAGGGGCATGAGCCCCCCGTTCCCCCTCTTATACATATCGAATGAACTCCAAAAACTAATCAGGAAAGCACCTTGTCAGGATATACCTACATACAAAATTTCAAGTGGATCCGATATTTGTATCATGAGTTATCGAGTTACGCACGAACGAACATACAGAACCGACGGGCACATAAGCTCTCAGGCTATGATAGCCTGTGAGCTATAAACTTAAACAGTCTGCAGCCCAATCCCTCGCATTACATTATTTGCACTCAAACCTTCAAGTATTTGTGATAGACATAAAAGAAAAATATACTTTAAAAAAGAAGTTGCCTTTGTTCTCAAGAATTTTTAAGCCTCATACATTGTCCTAAAGAAGGGGGAGGGCTCCTCTTTGAAAAAATTTGCGGGTTTTCTCATAATCTTTTGACAAAATTTGCATTTTTTTCGCGATCTATTGACGAAAACTGCCGTTTTCTTGCGATCTCTTGAAAAAATTAGCCGTTTTTTCGCGATCTCTTGAAGAAAATTGTCGTTTTTTCGCGATCTCTTGAAGAAATTTGCAGTTTTTTCGTGATTTTTTATCGAAAACTGCCGTTTTTCGCGATTTTTTGAAGACGTTTGTCTCTTTTTGCTAACTTTAGGAAGAAATGTTACGTTTTTCTGTGATTTTTTGATGAAATTTGCCGTTTTTTCGCGATTTTTCGGAGAAATTCGCTGTTGTTTCGTGATCATTTTACGAAACTGCCGTTTTTCGCATTCTTTTGAAGAAATTTACTTTTTTTCACAATCTTTTTAAGAAATTTGCTATTTTTTTGTGATTCTTTGACGAAAACTGATTTTTTTTCGTGATCTTTTGAAGAAATTTGCCATTTTTTTAAACGAAATTTGCCGTTTTTCGCAATTTATTGAGAAAATTTGCCATTTTTTTCGTGATTTTATTGATGAAAACTGCCATTTTTTCGTGATTTTTTGGCGAAAACTGCCGTTTTTTTGGTGATCTTTGGAAGAAATTTGCCGTTTCACGATGTTTTGAAGAAATTTGCCGGTTTTTTCACGATGTTTTGAATGATTTTTTTGAGGAAAATTGTCGTTTTTTCGCGATCTTTTGGCGTAATTCTCGTATTTTTCGCGATCTATGATGAAGTAGATTTCTTTTTGAAGACTGTTTGTCGAAATTCGCGATACATTTCATGTCCGAATTTTTGGATTTAGGACCGAAATTTTTTAATTTTTGCTAAATTTTTAACAGTTGAAAAATAGCCTGTGGACCTTCCCAAGAGTCTGCGACGTGCGTCGCAGCGTTGCGCCGATTCTGCTCCCGGGAAATTTGGTATACTTTTTTCCGCGACTAAGTTTCACTATAGTTCCATGGAATTTCATGGTTTCATCCTAAGACAGATTAACATAATCCATGATTTTCCGCCGGTTTCCGACTGAAAAATTTTGCGATTTTTACCCGCGAACAGTTAACAAATTTCGAGATTTTCCTGCGACAAACTGACAAGTTTTCCGATATTTCCTCTCGACAAATTGTTAAATTTCGCGATGTTTTTCTCGCTATCAAATGAGGAAAGTTACGATCTTTTTCCTGCGATCGATCGATGGGTAAGGAACATTTAAAAAAAAAAAAGTGAAAAAAGAGACTAAATCTGAAAAATATAGACTAAAAGAGACAAATGCAAAAAAATAGCGAGAAAAGCGAGTTTAGCGACTCGCTCCGAGGCCTGCTTACGGTATTTTTATATGTAAAATTCAAAGAGAAATGTTTTGGCTTTCAATATAATGTGTAGTTCTTACAACTTTTATGGAAAAAAACCATTGGAATTTAGGATATAATAAAGAAAAATTTAGTAAATTTTTCTTTATAGAAAAATACATTGTGGCAAAGACGCCGTATCGATGAAAATAGAAGTATATATTATTTTTCAACACTATGCAACATTCTTCCCATATTCATGAAACTTTATACTTCCTTTTATTGATCCTAGAAAGCAGTCTAAAGTAATGGAACTGATATGTCTATTTTATATTTTGAATTTCCTTCCGGGATTCACAAGAAATAACTGTGTTGTGTGTATTCCATTTAGAAATAAAGTATTCTCATTGAATAAAAATAAACTTTTCTACCAAAAATTGAACCGACTTCAAAAATTACTGCAAAGTGAAAAATAATTATTGTACATAATAGTGATAAGAAATTAAATTAAGAGCGTAGTATTTACCATGCGTATTATTATATTTATGTACATTAGTTTGATTTTTTGGAGTCGGTGCCAGTCAAGCCAAGTTACATGTAATTCTCCAATTGACACACATACAAGTATTTACGAGTTTTTTACGATTTAATATTTAGTTTAAAATGTAACTTTATTCGTTTACGATTTGCATTGGATATTTAATTTTAATTTTGAACTTGGCTTGGCTGGCACCGACTCCAAAAAATCAAATTAATGTACATAAATATAATAATACGAATGGTAAATACTACGCTCTTAATTTAATTTCTTATTACTATTATGTACAAAAATTATTTTTCACTTTGCAGTAGTTTTTGAAGTCGGTTCAATTTTTGGTAGAAAAGTTTATTTTTCTCTTTTTAGTTAAAAATAAACGATTTTTTTAAGTCTATTAATAAGAATTATAATACGGAAAAAATATTGTAAATTATACATGGATGTAAATTTTGTCAGGAGCGGTATTCGAACGCACGCTCTCTTTCCAGAACCAGAGCTTAAATCTGGCTCCTTAGATCGCTAGGTCATCCTGACTGCGCTCCAGTCGACGTGTTTATTCAAAGCCCATGTTACTTTTAATTTGCGAAAAATCTAGAGAATTCTAGAGTAGCCTGTTTTATTTAACACAAAAACCAAATTAATAGGTTCGATAGTTTCTTAGTAATCGGTGAATATACATAGAAAAAAATACATACGCGTTGATTTTATAACTTCCTCTTCTTTTTCTGAAGCGGGTTAATAATAAAAATTGTAATACGAAAAATATTACTGTAAATTATACATTGAGGTAAATTGTGGCAGGAGCGAGGTTTGAACCCATGCTCTCTTTCACGAGAACCAGAGCTTAAATAGACCCAGACACTTTAGACCGCTCGGCCATTCTGCCTGGGGACCGTTCAAGTATTGCATAAGCACTAAAGGGGGGAGGGGTCCAGAGTCTGCTTATTTTTTCTGACAAGGGGGAGGTGGGGGTCACGACAATTCTTATGTAAGCATTAAACAAAGAAGCAACTGCAGTTCACATTCAACAAGCAAACAAAGTATGATGGGGAAAGAGCGTTCTACAGTCCGTTAGAAATTCGCCGTTTATTTTTGATTTTATCCTTTACTTGTAAGGCTCGGGTTCCCATTGGTCTCACTGAAGCAAAGCACAACTGCTGATGCATATGGAATACCGTGTGTCATTGCCTGACCATGACTGGGTGATGGCATAGCGCCATAAACTCATACTCTCAGTTTACGCTGGCATTGAAATAAAACCAATGGCACCTGGAAATCCGCAAGCAGTAGGATATTCTGGACCAACATTTATTGCAATAAGAAGTGGCAAACAAAGTTCGTTAACAGCAAACACGCATGCTCAGGACTTTGAAACACTGCTCAATATTGATGAGTTTCAGTCACTAGTTAGGACCGAGGATGGCTCTGTAAAGCCTGTTGTTATTATGACTGTAGATGGAGGGCCAGTGAAAATCTTAGATATCGAAAGGCAATCGCTTTTGCTATACGCCACTTCAAAATGTACAATTTGGATGCATTATTCATTGCTACTAATGCACCAGGAAGAAGCGCATTCAACAGGGTTGAACTTAGAATGGCCCCTCTTAGTCGGGAAATGGCAGGACTAATTTTGCCTCATGATCATTTGGCATCCATCTCGACGACAAAGGCTGCACAATAAATATTGATATGGAGAAATCCAACTTCGAGTTTGCTGGGAAGGTGTTGGCAGAGATCTGGCGCACCATGAACATCGATGGACATCCATCGATGGTCCACGCCACTTACGTCAATTCTGGTGAGAATGAACTTGCAGTTGAGGAACATATAAATTGATGTTCCGATCATGTTTGGGAAAGTCAATATTTGCTTCAGATTGTGAAATGCAAAAATGAAACCTGTTGTCTTCGGCCTAGAAGCGGAATTTTTAAGATTCTTAAATCACGCTACTTGCCAACACCAGCTAAAATGAATCAAACACCGCATGATCTCATCGTAAGTAATGAAGGATAATTTCTATAATAAGGATAATTTCTCTGTCTTACACTATATTTAAAAATTTCTTCAGCAAGGTTCATTCAATTACCTTATGATTATTTCTGTCCAACAGTGAAACCGAAGTTATCAAAACGTATTTCTCAGGTTTGTTGGCATTATAATGCTTCTAATAAATCAGCTGATCGCTATAGGAAATATATTCATGGGAATGATAGACAAAATGTTCCTCAGACACGAGTGCGTCCACTGCGTATCGGCTCGACGAGCGAATGAACTGATGTGCATATTTCAAGCCCTCAATGGTGATGAAGACGTTGAGTGGCTGGAGAAAGAGGAAGTGAAAGAACAAGGACCGGAAACCTGCAATACCCCAGGCCACTGTTCCAGTGAAAACTTTATAAAAGACAATGTTGAAACATGGGTTCAAGGATCCTGGACATCAGATTAAAATATGAACACCAAATTGAACTCCAACATTTGTATGATTCATGTCAAAAATTTTAGTTATGATGCCTAAGTTAAGACTTTTTGTATATCTTGTTTTATTGTTCAATGTGACAAATAACAATATATTTAAACCATTTTGTATTCTGTGGTTTGTTTAATGCAATAAGTAACAATATTTTAAAACCATTTTATATATTTTGATATCACAATCCCTATATGTCTACATAAATTTGTAGGATAATTAATGCAATTGATTGGTAACTTTTTATAGGTCAAGAAGTATTGATGTATAAACTGTCATAAAATCTTACGTAAGCAAAAGGGGGGGTCTAGCATTTGCTTATATTTCCTTATAAGGGGGAGGGGGTATAAAATGACTAAAATTATGCTTACGTAATACTTGAACGGCTCCCTTCACTCTGTTCGGTGAACTTATTCAACACTTTTAATTAGCAAAAAATCTCTAATTTCATTAGTTTTTGCCTAATTACTAAAAAAGTACTGGACCAATTTCGATGAAATGGAAGTGGCACCAATTAGTAAGCATCATCTTTCATTTAAAACAAAAATAACAGAAATCGGTTGCATAGTTTCGGCGTAATTGGTGAACATACATAAAAAAATACAAACGCGTTGAATTGATAACCTCCTCTCCTTTTTTGAAGTCGGTTAAAAATACCCAATGCCCGCGAACAAATACCACTCAAATTTTGAAAAGCGATTTTTTAACGATATTTTTTTGACTCACATATTTTATTCTTAACACATATATGCAGACGTTATTGCAAACTAAATGAAAATAATATTGATAGTCTATTTATTATTTACTTTGTGATGTTAACTCATAAAACAGAAGTTAAAATTTTGGAACATGCTGCCATACATATTTTGAGTACATATCTGGAGGTGCTTGATTTGAATTTCGATATGGATCTTGGATATTCGTAACGATTCAGAATATATTTTAAGATGGAATTGTTGGCTACGGTCGGTTGAAAAAAGAAAAAAAAAAGAAAAGAAAATTTAAGAAAGAACAGTGATCTCTGCAGATAACAGGTGAGTTTACACCGATTTTAAGAATGTAATTTCCATCAGTCAGTGCGAATGAAAATGCGATGATTATTTTTGTCCTTGATGCGAACAAGAAATATCCGTTTTCGAATTTTGTTTTAGATGCTAATGATTGAAAATATTTAATTTATGTTATGGATTTATCAACTGCTGATTGGTCAGCAGTTGGGTAGCATGATGGGCAGCTTTTAAAATTTCAATTTTTTTAATAATGCGGAATTGTATTTTCCTTCTCACCTTATATAACTTTTTATTAATGACGTAATTCATCTGAAAGGCGAGTAAACTCTTTTGTTATCAGTGGAGCTTTTTGGTAAAGAAATAATTTTTTTAAACTATAGCAATCAGATTTCATAATGGAGGAAAATGTCCATATAACCCCATTTTTTTCTTGTAAATCGGGGGTACTTATTGACATGATTCAAATTATACTTTAAGGTATAGATATACACATTAAGCGATACAAAATACATTTTTGGCAGAAATTTTGACAATTTTTCTTATAAAACTGAAAATTTATTCGGTGCACTTTACTATAGACATAATTTAATAGTTTTATATAGCAGCATGAACAACGATGATGAAAACTCTAATTCAATTTTTTTTAAAACGAAATAAAAAATAACAATACATCAGGGTACATTTGAATTAGATTGAAGCAGGTATGACATTTGCTGTGTACTCTGGGAGCAGACAATAAATACCTCAGCTCCAGGTTTCTTTATTTCGGAAAAAAAAGTAACTAGCAAGGCTTTGCTTGTTTTAAATACAAAGCACATAAACATTTTCCATTCGACAAGTAAAACTCTTCAGCTATTTCTCGCATTTAACTTCAGCCGTGCGGTTAATACAAAAATATAAATTTTAAGGGGACAATTTATCTTTTTAAAAAAATAAAAAATGCTTCAAACGATGAACTCACTGCATTTCATTGTTTAAATTTCCATTTTACTTACCCATCATACGTTGCATAGGATAAAACTTGCAATCGTTTTGAAAATCGAATTTTTTTTTTTTTTTTTTTTTTTTTTTTTTGGCTTATTGATACATTTTAGATACTGGAGATTCCGAAAAACATATCTTAAAAAAAAAAAAAAAAAAAAAAAAAAAAAAAACATATCCTTAAAAAAAAAAAAAAAAAAAAAAAAAAAAAAAAAAAAAAGAAAAAAAAAAAAAAAAAGAACAGTCTACATGTCTGTGCATTTGATTGCTATCTCCTGAACATATTGAGATAGAGACTTTAAATGTTGTATGTGCTTAGTGTGTGAGAATAGGACAAAGCCTATTTAATATCCGTAAACTCGATTATACGGAACTATTTTTTTCGAACTCACGAAAAATTTGTTCTGATAAAAGGTATATATATATTTCCTTTTTTTTACTTTACGGAAAAGGCGTAAAATAGAATAAAAAAATAAATCTTGCATGAAGAATGAAGTCAATCGAATTATTAGTTTTCGAGATTAGTTTCAATTTTTTTTATTTTAAGGAGTAGACATAAAAGGCAATTAAATAACATAAATTTTTCAGAAAGAACAAAGTCGATCGGATTATTGGTTGCGGAGATATTTGTAATCTCGTTTTTCAAATTTCTTTGATTTTTCATGACCCTGTATTTCATTCAAATTTCAATTCAAAGATATATTTTAATTGGAAATGAGACGCTTCACCTGACGCACTAAACTGTTAGTTAATATGATAATTATTTTTAGAGTTTTAAGGATGCTCATTTTACGCAATTCGGTCTTATTTGAGTCATTTGGCATTTTATACAATTTGTCAAAATCGGTTCATCAGCAATTCATTACTAGAGCATTAATGTGCATATTAAAAATATTTAAACATATGTTTAAATTTTGTTTAAGAATTGCAATGCATTTTATAAACAATTTACGCGTTTTAATTTCATAGATTATACTATGCATATGCATATCTTTGATGGGTAAGTATTACGATGGCCCTCAATGACTAGTTTACTTAGCCATCATACATAGTAAAGGTAAGTCTTGCAATCGTTTTGAAAATCGAAAAAAAAAATGACAATATTACACGTTTCAGATACTGGAGATTCCGAAAAACATAATTATGGAGAAAAATTTTTTCCGACTCTGTGCCTGATTGTCTATTTGTCTGGTTGTCTGTCTGTAAACGCTGCATACCCCGAACAAATCGAGATAGAGTCTTTGAATTTTGTATGTAATTATTATGTAAGAATGGGACGAAGACTATTTAATATCAGTAACCTGGATTATCCGGAACTATTTTTTTAGACTCTCGAAAAATTCGTTCAACTGAGTGGTATATAATTCTTTTTTTTAAGGGGTAGACGTAAAAGGCAATAAAATAACACAAATTTTACACAAAGAACGAAGTCAATCGGATAATTAGGTGCCGAGATATTTGTAATCCTGTTTTTCACATTCTTCGATTTTTCATGACCCTGTATTTCATTCATATTTCAATTGAAAGATATATTTTAACTGGAAATGAGACGCTTAATCCGACGCATTAAACTGTTTGTTAATATGATTATTATTTTTGGAGTTATAAGTATGTTTCTTTTTCGCATTTCGGTATTTTTTGAGTAGTTTGGCGTTTTATAAAATTTCTGGAAACTGATTCATCAGGCAATTCATTAATAGAGCATTACTATGTAAATTAAAAATATTAAAATACACGTTTGAATTTTGTTTTAGAATTGCAGTACATTTTGTAATTTACACATGTTTTATTTTCATACATTATATTATGCTTTCTATGATGGGTAAGTATTAGGGTGGTCCCCAACGACAAGTTTATATAAATATTCAATTTAAAACACCAGATTTCAGGTCTTTTCTATCTAAATATTGCTTTCAGACCAAAATTTGTCTTTTAAAATCTATAATTGGTTACATACCGAAATGATTAATAAATATAGCAATTCATTTAGAAACGAAAGATTGAAGAAATAAAAATTTATTTCTCAGTTAAATTTTTACAACAACGAAATATCATGCATCAGGCACGGATTATGAAGGTCTTTCACTCAATAACAGGATATTAATAAAGAATTCCTTTTTCCAACATAGTTGAAAAGTGATTATGTATTCGGCTTGTCTATCTGTCTGTCTATCCATTTTTTAATGCTGTACTCATGTAAATATTTTCTAATTGTCAGGAAATTGACGTATGTTACAGGAAATCACAGTGATATTTTTGGTATTGAAAAAGAAAGATTAGCATTTAAGATTTATGTACAGGGATACTCAAAAGAACTCCACTGGATTATACTCTCAGCATATTTAAATTGATATTTATCATCGAAGGGTATTAGAAGTTTCTTGCTATAGAGCAGACTGTCCAACGTGGTCACCGCGAATGCCATGGCGACCTTTGAAGATTCCCTTGGTGCTCTTTTGATGGTTTCCTGTTATTAGATTTTTTAGAAGATTTTGTATTCCATCATAGCAATTTCATTTTTTAAAATCATTTATATTCCCATTTAAGATTGAAAACCTGGGAAATCGCATTAAAAACCAAATTCATGCTTTGAAAATTTAAAAATGTATAAATTTAGGATTTGTAGTTATTGTTTATAAAATGTACTTATAAGGTTAAATTTGATAATATTTGGAAATAACTCTTTCTAACACTTAATAAGTAACAAAAAAATAAACTTTCTTCCCCTTCCCCCACTCCACTTGAAGACACATGTGCATAAAATTTCAACTCTTTTTTTTTTTTTTTTTTTTTTTTTTTTTTTTGCTGTTGTCACACTGGTTCACTGGTTGTTTAATGCGAGGGGTAAAGTGATCTAATTTTTCCTTCTTTACTTTTGACATTTTAGGGGCTTTTTTTATTTTTCGAGTTTGCTTAGAAAAATAAAAAATATGTGGAATGACTTATATCTATAAAAACACTTCCGACTATTTCTCTAGAAGCACATATATGGATTGGTCACTATTATGTTTGTCTTTGTACTTGTTGTACTTTAATTTTTGTACTTTTGTACATTTTATAAAACAAAATTCATGTCTTCAAAATAAGTCCGTAACTAGAGTATCATAAAGGCATTTTGTCTTCCACTGTAGGATTCATATGTATTATTTTAAGACGTGCACGTATACTAATTACTAATACAGTGTGATAATATTGCGGCATATTTTTAGTCGTGGGAATAACGGCGCCTTTCGTTGTGTGCCAAGATCTGAGGTACACCCTTGATTATTGAAAGGGTGGACCGACCTATGTTATAAAGCATGATGAGCATTGAATTTATTGTTCATTTACATTACAGGCATATCCAGACGAGTTTGGCAACATAAGAAAATGAACAACATTTGAATTATTGAAGGATGCGAACAATAATTGCTGGTTTTCACTTCTGCGGCTTTCACTTTCGTTTTTCACTTCTGATATGCGTTTGTGAATTTAATTATTTTTTAAAGGGTAATTTATGTATATAAACTCTGTAGATCACATAGAGGGCTACACAAAAGTTTCCAACAACATTCGTTTATTGACGTAAATTACAAAATGAAAATTTTCGACTGTGCTATGCATCTAAATGAACTTACTTTAAGCATATAATATAGTATGCATGCATGTCATAAGATCATATATAAAGCAACTCAAAAAATGTATATTTTCCCGATTAATCATAATAATAGCAGAAATTTGGTTTTGAAATACATTGTGGTTATGCATTTTCCAACACACTCTTTAGAAAATATATTTAGAAAAAAATTAAAATGTTATAAGTATTTTATATATTTTTTTCTTATTTTCACTCCCGCCACTTTGAAGTTGCGTGCTTTTGCGCAGTATCTCCTGGAAGTGCAGCTCTGCTTTGTTCTTTTTGATAATATTAATTCCTTTATTTTGAAATATATTTTGAAAAATTTGAATTTATATTTTTTTCATTTTTTGTTTATTTTTATTACTGCCATCTTCAAACGCACGCTTTTGCGTATTGTTTCCTGCAGGTAGTAGCTCCGGGACATAAGGTGCAAAAACGGAGATTTTTCAAAATCGTTCCAAGATGGATATTGTTCTAAACTCGCACCAACCTCCCCCCCCTTATATAGATTATAATGTAAAGAAATATTTGCGTACGTTCCTTTAAACAAACCATAAGTGCTTCTTATTCTGTTCATCAGAAAAACAAGTTACAATCTATCTCAATTAGTTATATCAATCTCACTGTGCTTGAAGTATCATAATATTTATAAAATGTATCAGTATAGATTTTTCCACATAGACAACCACATATCAGGATATTTTGTGCATTTCTGTAAACGAACTATTAATTCTTCAAAATTCAATCGTGAGCATTCTAAACTGAACCGCAATGATACGTGAAAATATTATGACAACCCGACTCTATTTCCAAAAGTTACAGCGCAAACAAACAGACCGATAAACCTAATTCAGAAACACTTTTCGACTGTTTTGGAAAATATTAACAGTATTAAATATTTTGTATTTTAAAAGCACTTTTTTGCAAACATGTGAGATTCAATTTTTGAAAGAGTTTGTAAAAATATGAAACATGTTAAAATAATGTTAAAATTAAACTTATTCAAGAACAAACATTTCATTTTGCTGTTACAATCTCAATAATGTATCATTCGGCGATGTATTTCTGCGCTTTCTACATTTGTTGTACTTATTTTCTCGCTCAAGGGAAATTTTCTATTTTAGTATTTTATAGATTTTTTGAAATATTACCAAGGGGGTCCGAGAAATATTTAAAAATAATTTTTACTTGTTGAGTTAAAATTTTGAAATTTTTTATAATAGTTAACAATATGTTTTGTAAATAAAAATACATCATGAAACTTCTTATATATTTTTTAAAGTTAAATGCAAAATTAATTTTAAAAATGGGGTAATTTAAAATCATTATAACTCGAAATATTATTTGTAGAATTTCAATATTTCTTCATTTAAAAAATATAATTACACAAATTTTAATTTTAATTTAGCTTTTTTGAAAATATTAATTTAAAAAAAATATTTGAAGTAAATATGTTAAAAAAAAGATGTAACTACTTTTTTTAAATCATATTTTCAAAAGTAAAAATTTTTCTCAAATTCGCTGAAACAAAATTAAAGTAAAATAACTAAAAAAGACATGTTCTAAGTTTAAACCAATAAACTTTAATGGTTCTGGAGTTACAACAATTTAAATGTCAGAAATGATACAAAAAATTCATTATGAAGAAAAATGCATATTCACAAGAAGTCGTTATCGTGACAACCATTGTTTAAAAGCTAGATTTGAAAACAAACTAAAATAAAAAAAATAATATTTTATCTTCATTTAAAATAAAAACATTATTAAAACGCCATTTTAACCAGAGGAAAAAAGGAATTGACAGTGCAATAAAATTATTTTAGAAAAATTGAAGATTTTTGTATCCCAGACTCCTTTAAATTATTTTATGAAGTAGAATGAATTTATTTTAAAAAGTATTAAAATCTTGTATTAGGAATTTAAAAAATATTTTTCTTTACGTTTTAAGAAATCCTGCACTTTTCATACTTTTCTTTTACAGCTTTTAACATTTGGATTTTTTCTTTCTTACTTTTATGTCAGGCAGGCATTAGAAGTAGTTGAGTATGCAAAATATGAGGATTAGGTAGTATGCTCAGATTCGCATATCTGTGACCCTAAAGAATTTAAAAGTGCATCTTTCAGGTCGAATTAGTGGTAAATCTCCCTTAAACGTTACATTCAATAACACAGCGCCCAATGTATAGTGCATACGCGAAAAGGGAGAAAGTGCGCAAAATATGAAAATCTCATTTTCCCAATTTATATGAGCTTATAAAGGACCAAATATTAATATTCTGGATGATGGAAGCCCATTTTATTGTCCAATTGTTTTTTATAGACCCCAACCTAAGGTATTTGGTGTATGCTGTGGAGTCTCAATATTTATTTTAAAATGCAGTTATTAGTTATTATAATGATCATAGATTATTATAATAAACAACACAAGTAAACTAAATTTATAAAATTATTTTTATTCTCCACAAGTAAATCTACAGATCAGGGGAGTTTCAGAGAGAGAAACATACATTTCAGACTCTGGATGTGGTTAAATATGAAAAATGTGAGTACTGATATTTATGTGCGTATGTTATAGCTGAGATCCTAAACTATAGAAAGGATTAAATTAAAAGCGTTCACAACTTTCGGTCATTTTGCCAAAGGTGTTTTTAAAAAAGGTCATGCGATTTTTTAATGTAGTCTGACGTGTAGATATGACGGCATTTTCATAAAATTTTTCGCGTCAAATTTTCAAACTAAAGGCTATATTATTGAAAATATTATAATTTGAAGTCATTCAACAATTTTTTGCTATTTGTAAAACTTCAATTTCAAGCACAGAAAAAATTACAACTTACTCAATTTCTTTGCGCTAATGCTTTCTTTCTTTCTTTCTAACCGATGACCAGGCCCCTACCTGCTGAGTTATCTCAGCTTAACGGGTTAGATACCTGGTATCGGGGCGGTCGACCGCCTGATTGCCTCGTAGCGGCAATAAACCTGATTTCTTTGCTACGTATGCCATCATTTCTGCAGTACTTGCTTGTCGTTGAGCATACATTGTTTCGCCTGTTTGTTGTTTGAACTGTAATTGGCTTTGCAAGATGGTCTCGTAATTTAGAGCCTTGATCAGATGACGAGACCTTCACCTGGCAAGGCACCTCCAGAGGTATAATTCACAGGTAACTTGGAGGACTTTGCACCCACGACGGATTTTACATGCACCAGGCGCCATTAGCGTACATGATGTAATTTTTGCCGGCAAAGTGGCGAACCACTAAGACAAGTACCCGGGTCGGCTGTTTAGGTTAAGTGCTTTGTTGGTAATCTTTGTGGTTTATTGCACATTGGGTTAACTTTGTGATTTGTTGCCGCACACCTTGTTCTCATCTTACTAGACGAAATGGGACTGGATGTTTTTGAGCCTAAACAATGGTACTGAACTTAGCTGAGTGTTGGAAAAATTTTAAGGGAATAAAAAAAAAAAAAAACAGAAAATGGCCGAAAAGCTAAGTCGTACCGCTGATGGAGGAAAATTTTTGCGCCAAATAGCAAGGCAAACGAGAGCGTTGCAGAGAGAGAGACAAGAACCCACCTTTCTACCGTACCCCACCGAGAAAAACTGGCTCCCTGGGTTGCCCCATTTGAGCGGGTCCGGTATTTTGTGCGGACAGAGTCCTACTGCACCAAATAAAGAGGCGAGCTGTCAAAAATAAATAATTAAATAAATAAAAATTAGTAATAATAAAATAAAAAAAAATAGTTAAATAAAGAGTTAAAAAAAATTAAAATAATAAATGAAAAAACTTAAAATAAAAGCAGTTTTTAATTTTTTTTTTTTTTGGCATTAGGGGATTCTTAGACCTCTTATATATATATATATATATATATATATATATATTTATAACACAACACAGTGGACGGACAAGCAGTGTCGGGGGCGTTTGAAGCTTCTTACTATGTCATATTGCACAACTTGCTGAACCGTTGTTGATATTCGTTGTGCATGCAATTCATATGTTGCGGGGCTCCTATTGCGGGCCATGGTTACAGCTGATGTTGTGCGACTACCGCACACTGCTAAAGGACATAAAACATATACAAACAATTTTTTTTTTTTTTTTTTGGCAAAAGAAAAACAAAATTCTAGGCCTTTTTTTTTTTTTTTTTAACATACAACATATAACACATAACATACAGTATTATGTTTGTGCTGGGTCATCAAAATGAGAGGGCTTTCTGCTTTATGTGTTTGTTTGCTTTAATGTTGTGATACTGTCGCAGTTTTCTTGGAGCCACCTGATTACTGTTTTTGCTTTATTTTGTACGTGTTTGTTTTTACCTAATTGTTCGTGCCACAGTTTATCATTATTTGCTGTTATGTTTACCAGGTGGTACTGTTGGGTAAGTGGGCAGTGGAGGAGATAATGTTTAGGCGTACCCTCCGTGCCGCATGCACAGTCCGGAGTGTCCGCTTTATTAAATCTGTGGAGATACGCTGGAAATGCTCCATGTGCTGTGTAGAGTTGTGAGAGTAAAAAGTCACTTATGAGTCTGTTTTCACCTACTGTTTGAAAATACTGATGTGTTTCCCTGCCTGTATCCCCGTAATCCCACTCGAACTGCCATTGTTTCATTGTTAGCTCTTTGAGTGTCCGTTTCAGTTTTGAGATTGGCTTTTTCATATACATGAAGATAGATATAGTAGAAGGAGATCAAAGACGGCGCTTCCACTTTCGTCCCTAAAGTCTTTCCGAGTCTGGCTGGCATTTCCGGCAGTTTCGCAGCAGATGAAATCTAGCGCCCCCTACATCCCGCTAGCAGACTAGTCGAAGGACCAGTCAAACAAGTCATGTGATCGAAAGTCAGTGCAGCATCACTAGCGCCACGCTATGCACCGGGCATTACTTTGGGGCTAAGTTCTGTTGGGAAAAGCCTATCTTCTTGGTTCTCCTTCTTTTATTCTATCTTCATGTTCATATAGTATTTGTTTTTGTTATTTATGTTTTCCGCTGCGGTTTTGGCTAACTCGTCTGCATCCTCGTTTCCTTGGATGCCCACTTGCGCCTTGACCCAGCTGATTTTAAACTTATTGTTGGATTCTTTAATTAAGTTTTGTATTTTATCTACTGTTTCATTGACATTAAATGGCTTTTTTAGTGATTCTATGGCTGATCTGCAATCCGAGAGTATGCTGTATGGCTCACCTGTTGTGTGGCCCCATTCCGCTGCTTTTTGTATTGCCAGTAGTTCGGCCTGGAAAACGCTGTTGCATTCTCTTAGGGGCACTGACCATGTCATTATTTTTTGGTTATTTTTGTATGCTACGAAGGCCGAACCTGTAGCGCCTGATTCCAATTTGGAACCGTCCGTGTAGGTGACTACTTCGTGCATGTTATATTCAATCCTTGGTTCACTTATTTCGGCTGGGTGATTTGCCCATATATTGATTTTCTTTTCATGTTCAAGTTGGTGCAGGACCTTGTTGTGTATTTTTGTGTTTTTTTCTAAGTCTTGCGATTGTTCCATAGGCTGCCTCGTAATTGACTTTGAGGTGGATTGGAATCAGGCCCGAGAGTACCAGAAGTGCCGAGGTGGGGGCCGTTCTATAAGCCCTGACTATGGCCAGTGCAAAATGCCTTTGACAACTAGAGAGTATCTCTTTGCTCCTTTTATTGAGCTCGTGCCCCCATATTGGGGCCGCATAAGTTAGCGTTTTTTCCACTACTGTTGTGTACCATATCTTGATTATGTTAGGTTTTAGTCCCCAGCCCTTTGCCGCCATATAGGCCAGGTTTTTGAAGTTTTTTCTAACTTTGCCTGTTTGTGTTGCGCAGTGAGGTACCCAGTTTAGATTTTTATGCAATATCACTCCCAGATATTTGATATGTTCTTTCACATTTAGAGATTGACCGTTTAACTCTATGCCCTCTATTACATTGGTGTTTTCTGTAGGTAGGTTCCTCATATGTCCCCTGTTTAGATATAGTAGTTCTGTTTTTTCTTTATTCAGCGTTAGGCCATTAGCCTCTATCCATTCGTTAAAAGCTTTGAGTATTCTATTTGCGAGTCTTCTAAGTTTATCTTTTGTTCTTCCCTTGAGTATCAGAATAAAGTCATCCGCGAATGCCTGTATCCTGACATGTTTTCCCCAGTGTTTTTTTAATGCTGTCTCTGCGATTAATAGCCATAGAAGCGGGCCCAGGCAACTTCCCTGGGGGCAGCCGCCGAATGTCTGTTTTGTGATTTTGATCCCATTTTCCTCTAGTGAAACGTATCTTTGTTGTAAGAAACTCACTACCCAGTTTATTAAATAACCCGGGCAGGGAGATTGTTTTATATTATCTATTAGTATTGGCCAGCGTATGTTGTCGAAAGCCCCTTTGATGTCCATGGCTATTAAGAGTGTTTGGTAGTTGTTAGCTTTGTCTTCTTTTATTGTTTTAATTAGATTGTCCAGTGCGTGTTCCGTGGAGAATCCCTGCTTGAAGCCATATTGTTTATCGCTCCAGTATTTATTTTTATTAAGATGGTAGTTTATTCTACCATGTATTATGCGTTCTAAAATCTTACTTATTGCCGGTAGTAGGCATATCGGTCTGTAGTTTTTAGGGTTTGCAGGGTCTTTATCCGGCTTGTGAAAGAGGACCACTATTCCGATTTTAAATGACTTGGGGAAGTATTCAAATTTTAAGCATGTATTGAGAAGTGTGAGCAGTAGTTGCGGGGCGGAATTGTTTATGCGTTTAATTAAGTTATAGTCAATGAAGTCATAACCTGGTGCTTTGTTTTGTTTGATGTTTCTGATTATTCTATTTAATTCCGCCTTCGTAACTACTGGTGGTTTTGCATCTTCTTTTTTTTTATTTACTGTTGTTATGTTCTGGGGGGGTGTTCTGGTCTGTTATGTATAGATTGTCTAAAAAGTGTGTCAGTGTATCTTTAATGTTTACTGATTGCTGTGGTGGGAGTATATTGACAAGTTTAGCAGGGCCCGTGTTTTTATTGCTTGCATTTTTGTATTGCGAGCCGTATGTGTCCGTTACTTTGCTGCAGTAGTCTTTCCATGTCTTTAATTTTGTTTTGTTGATGAGCTTCTTAAGTTTGGCTCTTTCTCTTTTAAATACTATTTGTTGTTTTATTTTTAGTTCTTCATCTGGTTGTTTTTGGTATCTCCTCCTGAGCGCCCTAACCTTGTTCCTGGCTGTTTTGATTTCGTCCGTCCACCAAGGGGGGGCAGTGACCGCAGGTGTGCGTTTCTTTTTATAACACGCAAAAGCAATTGATGTGATTTCATTTTGTAGTCTCAGAGTTACATTGTCCAGTTGTTCTTCTGTTGTGGTTCTTTGATGTTCTTTTATGTATTTGTTTCTGATTTTTCTGATGCTTTTGTCAAATTTTGCATGTTTACCTATTTTTGTTTCTAAGCCATGTCTTTGATAGTCGATGTTTTCATAGTTGTTTAGTGTGAATTTAATATATCTGTGGTCACTTTGTGAGTCGTCATCACTAACGTGCCAATCACATATTTCGTTGCCCAGGGCGACCGTCGCTATCGTCAGATCTGGCCAGCCTTTTAATTCCCTTCCCCCACGTATTGTGAAGAAGGCCGGTGGGGCATCCGGGGGGTTGTGGATGAACAGTGAGTTCAGCAGGAGGAAATCTGTGAGATCTCGACCCCTTTGGTCTATGTCATCATAGCCCCAAGCGGTCGAGTGAGCGTTAAAGTCCCCTGCCAGCAGAATTTCTCCGTCCGCCAACTTCAAGGCCTCCTCTATCTCCTCCAATACGACGGAGAAGTCCACTAGCGAGGGGGGTGCGTATGTATTTATTATAGTGAATAATTTGTTTTTGTTCTCTAACTTGACCGCCGTCGTAAATTCTTTTGATAAGATTGTGATTGGCTTAGTGCCTGTATTTGTTATTATGGCTGATCTATTCAATTTTGTTTTTGTTATGTTCCATGTGTTGCGGCTAAAGCCTGTTATGGTTTCCTTTGTTTTGTGTTGATGATAGTCTTGTATTAGTGCTATGTGGATATTATTGGTAGCAGCGTATCCCGCTAGCATGCTAGTGGCCGCTCTGCTACCGTGTAAGTTTATTTGGATAAAGCTTAAAGAGTCTTGTGATTGTATGCCTAATGATGCAGGAGGTAATCGCACTAGTAAAAGAAGACTGTGAGATGTAAATTTGTGAAAGATTCAATGTCGAACAAAATATTTCAAGCTACAATGGTCTTCATTTTATGCGGCATTTAAATTACAATTAAACCACTTATAAGCTGATTCCAAATTTTTTCGTCACATATTTCATGCAGTAAGATATCAATCGGCTTATGTTATTATCCTCAGCGCTGATACAGATGTATTCATCCTGCCAATTTATTATCTGAAAGAATTTAAAAAAATTAATTGTTTAGGTCTGAAATAAGGTGGTTCTTGTACAAATAAATATTTTCTGTAATGTCATTTAGTTGCTAAATCCATGGGTGAAAAAATATTTAACATTTTGCGAGCCTTGCATACTGTAAGTAATTTTGATGATTGCGATATTACCAGTAGATTTGACAGTAAAATGGAATGTTTGAAAGCTACAAATCTGAATTTTGTACAAAGAGCTCTTATATCTTTCGGAAATCTTGACCTAAATAATGAACAATTAAAGTTGTTACAAACAGTTTGCACATACTTGGTTTTAAAAGAAATTACTGCTGATGAGCTCCGATTTATATTGATTTCTCAAAACATAGATTTTGGCTTTAATTTAAGGAAAGTGACTTGAGGCATTCAGAAATCAATCCAATTAACTCTACGAAATAAAAATGCCCATTTTAAACATATAAATTACTTATCTATAAAAACTACTATGGTTTTTACCATATTTTGATTATTCTCATGAATTGCTTTATACTCAAAGGTAATTCATAAATACTGTATAGATACATAGAAAAATTTCAATCTAGTCATGACATTGCCTGTTTTTCTAAAAAAATGAAGTTAGCCGGTGTGATTTCTAAACGCCTCATATGCTTGCAAGATGCTTTGCATTTGCATTTGTTAAAGGCAACAGTACAAACATTTATTTTGAAAAATGCTCATTAAACACAATTACAGCTCATTGATTACTGTTTATTCGGTTAAGATGGTTGGATGAATGGGGTTTTATGGCACAAAATGCCTTAAGGGACATGCTGAGCCAATTAAGAAAAGCTTAATGGTGACTTACGTCCACAACATATGACTAAGCTGTCTTTGCCAGAGCCATCAATATAACACTGTTAAATGTGCGTCAAGCTGTCGAACAATGCCTTGCAATTACAAATATTCAGGAATATGTCATTGTGTAAGTATATTAATAATGAATGTCTAAATAAAAATGTATAGTGATTTGTATTGCTTGTATATATTTCTGTATAAATTCGATGCTTGTCTGACATATTTTTTTTTAATGCAGCCGTATGCATACGTACCTACTTTTGTAAAGCGTTGGATAAATCTCACCCCATTTTGTCTCCCATTATATTTTTGGCTAAATATGTTTTATAAATAAATCTACTATTTTTTATTGTAAAATGCATCAGTGCTACTGTGCTACTTTTATATCAGTACTACCCTTTCTAGGGAATAAAATCATGCTTTTTATATTTATTTTCAGATTTTGCAGCCATTTCTGTAAAAAGCTTTTTTATTTTTAGAAAATATGCAAATAATTTTTTTATCAATTATAATTTTTGTTTATCAGTATGAATTATTTCACAAAATGGGTTACATCTATTAACCTTTCAAAGCAGTGTTTCCATAATTACATTTAATAAGTTTTAATCAATATTTACAAGAAAATTTTATCTCACTCTTTCATTAAAATTATCTTAGTGTGTGTTATCGCGTAATAAATGAGCCTATCGAAATGAAACGTTTGTACTCGCATGGAATTATTTTATCCCAAGAAACAAACTACTTCGCTACTAGTGAAAAAAAAGACAATATTTCATTCACACCATCTCGAACTTGATCTTAAAAGGATCTTTTCTTCCGAAGAAAATTGAAAAGGGGCGAGATTTATCTCAACGCATGTACTTACGGGTTAATAAAACACGTTTTGTGTTATTTTTAATTTTTAATTTTTATTTCGTTGAACAACCCACTGTCGCTTTTATAATTAAAATAAACTGCAAATAACCATTACAATGATCTTTCAAATGACTTCATAGTAAATACACAATGGATTTCCTTTACAAGTAAAAAGAGAGGGTTTTGAAAAAACAGACCAAAAGTGAACTGGCAGATCAGGATTATTATTATATGAACTTTTCTCACTTGAAATATATCGATGGATTTCGGCATTCACATTTTACATATAACTTACCTCTAACGTCTCATCTAATGATATTCAGAACTGACGTTTAGGCCATTGATTTGCAGATATACTTTTAAAAAATAAAAAATAATTTCAACTTTACCTTTGTTGTTGTATATTTTAATAACATATAATAACTAATTTCCGTTATAACTAATAATTGTGTTTGAGAAAAATGAAATGATGGGTAAATTTACCACAAATCCAGTCGGAAAGTTGCACTTTTAAATTATTTAGGGTCTCGGGTATGCAGTGTTGCCAGATTGGGGACTTCTTTTAATTCAGGTTATTTGATTGTCACCATTTTTAAAAAATAGTATAGTTCGCTTTATTTTTCAAGATTTTTTTTTTTTAATTGGCCAAATATTTCTGTTTCAAAAAAGTGGTGACAATCAAACCATCTGGGGACTTGTTTGTCCCCAATCTGGCAACAGTGCGGGTATGGGAATCTAAACACGGTTGCCGGTCTCATATTTAGCATACTTAACTACTTCTAGTGCCTGCATTAACGTTAGGGATCAAATTTTCAGAAGGCTTGAAATTTAAATTGATGGGAACGTAAACTGTTACTCTTGTGACCATTCCAGAAAGTTTTCATAAATAATTTCAATTATTTTATTAAAACATATATTAAAGATAAACATTCATGTAACCAGTTAGATTTTATTGTGGTCTACGATCCTAGAATAGTTTTAATTTGATACAAAATGTATTTTGCCTGTCCATATGATAAATCAAAAATTTTGTTAGTCTTGCAATCATCGTGTCACAAAAATAACAAAGTTTTGATTTAATACATAAGATGCTTTTTGTTACAAATTAAATTTTCGTTATTTGAGTGGAATGTAGTGGTATTTAATTGGACATATAAATTTTTATCTTAATAATAATTTTTAATAAAATAATTGAATTATTTATGAAAATTTGTTCGAACAATCACGAGATTATCAGTGAACGTCCCCAGACACTCTCGTCGTACCTGTAAAAATTCATTAAAAATTACTATTTAATAATTTTATTTTTAAAACTGTTTATACAATTGGAAGTCATATTTCTACAGTTTTGTACTGCACCTTAAAATGACACGCAAAATAAAAAAAATCAGTTAAACGGCAATCTTAAATCTTTAGATTTTTTATCATACTAAAATGTTAAATAAACACAACCTTTAAAAAAAGTAATATTTTAAAACTGCAACTCGGAATCTTTTTAAGATGCATAGGTGCAAAAAAAAAAGTCACTTTTACATCTTTTGAATCGTCGGGTATTCAAAATATATTTTAAGCGAAAAGTAAAAAAAAAATTATTCGTTTGTAATTTTTTACCAAATTAAGCCGACAGACTCTCCTTAATTAAAAGTATATCACTAATTTCTAAATAAAATAGATTGCCAAATCGACTGTCATTTCGTATCCACCTTTTGTACAAACTACATTGATTCCTAGCTCCTGTAAATCAATACAGTTATTTAAAGACTGATCCTTTCATTGATTAAGACAGTGCTTTTGTTTGGACAGAAAGTAAGTGCTTTTGATAAGATTATTGAGCAAGATACAAATAGAACTTTCCCTTGTTCTGTGATTTAGAGAAAAATACTAGTCAAACTTTTGATTAATCTTTTTCTGTAAAACATTATAGATGTGTTATTTGACAGATAAGAAAAACTGAAGAACTTTATCTTTTGGCGAATTTTAAAATGAATTTGTATTTTTAGGGTATTGGTAATACATTTTTTTAACTTGCAAAAAAGAAAGAAAAATAAGCAGTATGAATGGGGAAAAAGAAAAACAAGTTAGAGGATAAGAAATAAAATTTGAATTTGTTCAGCACTTTTTCCATGTTATGTTTTATAATAAATCAACATTTTTTTCAGTTTTAAAAAATAATCTCTTGAGATAAAATGTATAGTTTTTATATCATAAACGCTATTTCGTTAGTAATCGGCAGTGACATTATAATGGCATATTATTTAGATTACCTCTTTTCAAATACTTCAAAACCCATATCAACAGGAAATAGTTTTAACCGAGGGGTTCAATTAAGTGATATGTGTTCCAAAAATAATATCTGACCAATATCCTGACTATTTCAGTCCAGCTATGAATTCCTCCGTAGTGATGTTAATGACTTGACCGGTGTTTGACACTGAACATTCCGTTTAGAACGAGTCAGTCACTGGTGACTGACACTGAACTTTCCATTTAGGCCGTGTCAGTCACTAGTAGCTGACAGAAAAAAATAGTATGTAAAATATTAAAAGATGATACATTCAAAATAAATTTTAAGTAATTTTAGAGTTGTATCATGATTGTACTAAATATTTCTAACCAAAAAAATTTAGTGGTTTTTACCAAAACGTAGTAATCATAAGAACGGTTGTCTTTCACAGGTTTAACTCTTTCCGGGACAAGGTTCTTGTATTCGTAAAATGTTGAAATAATTCAATGACACCAGTATTTGCACGAAATTTTATTTCTAAGTTAATGGAAGTGTACTTTTTTGCGTATTTAATAAAAGTGAAATTTTCCTAAAAAATTTCTGGTGCCAGTGTAGCAATTTTGAATTAAAAGTAGGCGTTGTCATTTACCAACACCGCCCTTCAAGTAGTTAACAAAATGTTATAACTTGCTTACTTATTTTTCTGGCCATTCCTCTATTAAATTGTGCCGTATTTTCTTCATAGCATATTTTACAATACTGTCGCACTTTAGAGACTTTCGCAATTTTTTTTCACTTTCTTCTATCTTCAATAGAAGAAAGTACTGTAATCGAAATTTTTTTAATACATATTGTGTAAATGTAATCTTATTTTGTGTCCCAAACGGAAAGGCAGACAAAAAAGACTTTGCACTTAACGTGTTAATTTTATATATTTTTATTCTATTTTTTTAAAGAAACTTGTGAACAAAATATTCAGTAAAACATTTATTTAGATATTTATAAAAAAGCTATGTTTTTATTTTAAAAAAATCATAGCGTAATGAAATGATTTTACAGATAGCGTTTGCACATCTAGAAAATAATGTTAAATAAACATGTGTTTTGTAAGATTCAACATAGTGTAATTAATATAGAAATAAAAAGTTCCTTTTAATTTAAATAATAAGTATTGTTCAATGGAAAATATGTTATAAGATGCAAATAATATTTACATATCGAAAACATCTGATAAAATGTAATAAATTTAATTTAGTTTACAGTTTAAACAACCCTTTTTAATGAATTTTAAAAAAATTGCAATTCATGGCAACCAATTACTATGCCTTTTAAAGTCAAACACAATAAATATAGTCAATTAACAATATATAGTACACTACATAACGTTAAATAAATCTAGTTGACATTTTACTACAAAACATTCGGGGTTCAAAACGTATTTATGTGATGTAAATAGGCATGGAATTTGACAGCTTTGGCAATATATTGCACAAATATTTATAGATGAATTATATGAGTAACTAAGAAATAAAAACGTAATTTTTACTTGAAATATACTGTCATTTGCATTTACAATTAAAATTTAATTAAAGTTTTATGTGAGATTAATTCTAGCTGTTGCTTCAAGCTCATAAAATATTATTTAAAAATTCCTAATTATACAAATTTTGCACCCTACTGATTTCCCTATGTAATATTACTTGTTAATGGAAAAAAAGGTCTTGTAAGTCGAATCGTTCTCAAAAAAAAAAAAAAAAAAATGCCAAGTGATTCAATCATCGGAAACTAGCAGGTAAAAGTTTCAATATGGATCCAGTAGTAAAGTCAACAACAGTAGAGATCCGATTGTCGAAAGGCAGTTTGCCAAGCGAATAAAAAATACTTTTCTGCAGATTCTGGAGAATTGAGTTGCTTGGACGGAAAGTAGTTAAAACAGGACATTCAGCTGAAGTCCGTTGAAGAATTTTTTGTTGTTTGGATCAGTCCTGTAAAATGCTAAGAAAATAGCTTCATCAATTGCAATAATCTAAGCAATTACACGAAATATTATTGCCGAACCAAAATTAACATAAATGCTGATCACCGTAGTTAAAGTCAAAATGTTATTGTTCGCAAGTTGATTTAAGGCTGCTGGATATTCATTATCCGGATTCCGCTACGTAATGTAAGGTCTATGGCATTTGATGCATTATTATATTTAAAATATCTCTTCAGTAAATTAATATCTTTAACATCTTCTTTCGGTATTCTCTTCTTAAAAATGTCACTTTTTTAGTTTTAAAATAATTCAATTCTTTTCGAAAAATTGTTCTTTTGGAATAATTGGCTGATGCTTCATTTTAGACATCTTAAAGGATGACATAAAAAGATTCACGAATATGGACCATATTTGCATCTTTAATGATAAAACTGATCTAAAAATGAGCCAAGTATTTGTCAAAAACACTTGTTTAAACAACTCGGAAAAATGAAGCATTGTCTGAATATTTCTTTTAAAATATGAAAATCAGAAAAACTAACTTAATTTTGCGAGTAAACTTCTCTGCAAGAGAAATCTCTAATACCGTGGAATGTTTGTTTTTACTCTCTCTTTCTAAGTTAATTTGCACAGGACTTTTTTCAATGAAATCTTAAGGCTTATATTATTTTTAAGAACTCAACTTAAATATATTTTTTAAGAAATCAAAATTTGTATTAAATAGAATTTTTTTGAATTTTTAAATTTTATTTTATTTTATTTTATTTTATTTTTTTTTAAATAAATGGCTGATTTTTTTTTTTTTTTTTTTTTTTAACGATTATATAAAAGAGTTAACAAATATGAGCCATATTTGCATCTTTAATGATAAAACTGACTTAAAAATGTGTCAAATATCTGTGGAATGCACTAGTTTAATCATCTCGGTAAAATGAAGCATTGTCTGACTACGTCTTTTAAAATATGCAAATCTGAAAAACTAACTTAATTTTTAGAGTAAACTTCTCTGAAACAGAAAACTGTAATACCACTGCATTCGCTCTCTCTCTCTTGTAAATTAATTTGCACAGGACTTTTTATAATGAAACCTTAAGGATTATATTATTTTTAATGACACAACACAAACACATTTTTTTAAGAAATCAGTATTTATATTAACTACAATTATTTCAAAAAATTGTTCTTTTAAAATAATAGACTGATATTTTATTTTAGATATCTTAAACGATGATATAAAAAAATTAACGAATATGGGCCATATTTGCATCTTTAATGATAAAACTGATTTAAATATGAGTCAAGTATCTGTCAAAAATACTTGTTTAAACAACTTTGAAAAATGAAGCATTGTCTGACTACTTCTTTCAAAATATGCAAATCTGAAAAACTAACTTAATTTTTCGAGTAAACTTCTCTGCAACAGAAATCTGTAAAGCCATGGAATGTTTGTTTTCGCTTTCTCTTTCTCTTTCTGAGTTAGTTTGCACAGGAAATCGATGGCAGTTTTCTAAAGTTATTTAGAAAAAAATCAATAATATTTATCCCTTTCTCTGTCATTACCTTAATTTCTTCCGGCTTTTCAAATCTTGTTTGTGATAAACAAATTTATTCGTGTTTACACAATTTTCTAAGTTCCACACAATTTATTCAAAACTATGAGCGAGTCTTCCATTGTTTCACGTTTATGCATGACGGAATTTATAATTGAAATGATCATTTCTAATAAATGCACTAGAAATTGAATGATATATGAAATACAAATTATTGTGAATAACATATTCACATATCTCTAGAAATAACACTAGCATACGGATATCTTTTATTTTGCTCTCTAGATTTAATTAAACAAGCTACAAAAGGATGCACATTTTAGTACATTAAAGACTAAAATCAGAAGAATTATAATTTTTGTTAAAGCATGCAAATAACAAAATATGAAAGAGAGAAAGGTTGCAAAATACAAATCACTCCTTGAAAGAAAATTAATTTTATTTCATTGCCCCATATACTAACATATAAACCAAAATATTTTGACACAAAAGGTATTTTGAAAAGAGGAATCTGTTTATAAAGTCGTCTGTGGTGTGTTTTATTGGTATTTCAAAATTTCAAACGCAATGAAATATATTTTTACCTCTGAGGTGCACTTACAGATACTTATCAAAGAATATGATGTACGTAACATTCGTCATTTATATACAGGGATGCACAAAATTCTGTTACATTTTTAACCTCTAGAACAATTGCTGGATGTGTATTTTTCATTTTGGTACATGTTTTTAGCTCACAGGCTATCATAGCCTGAGTGTTTATGTGCCCGCCCGTTCTGTATGTATATACGTTCGTGCATAATGCGATAACTCATGATAAAAAAAAAAAAAAAATCCGATCCACTTGAAATTTTGTATATAGGTTTATTCTGATAAGGCGCTTCCTGATTAGTTTTTAGAGTTTATTCTATATGTATAATAGAGGGAACGAAGGACTCATGTCCCTCCCTTTAATTGATATAAATGGGTTTTTTATGCAGAATTATCAGTTTTCGTTCAAAATTTAGACATAGGATCATTCTGATGAGGCTTCTCCGTGATTGATATTGTGTTCATTAGACAAATATAGACAAAGGGAACGAGGGTTCTAATACCCCTCCCCTTAATTTATATAAATGGGTTTTTCATGCAGAATTGTCAGATTTCGTTCAAAGCTCTGAATAATTTTGGAAGTTTAATGATTAAGTATAAAAGAGTGGAATAACTCCTCTTAATTTATATAAATAGATTTTTATGAAGAATTTTCCCATTCGCTCTGAATTTTTATATGATAAAGCATGTCCCTGATTAGTTTAAAGAGTTCAATGATTAAGTATAAAAAGAGAAAATGTAGGGGGCTGTTTCCCTTCCTTAATTTGTTTTTCGAACGGAATTAGTCCTTGAAAATATAAGGCTGTGATGTATAATTAATATACGTAGCCTGTGAGCTCAATGCCATCAGTTTAACTGGGCAATATTCTTTTTATTAAGTTACTTTTTATCATATTATCTAGTGTATATAAATTCTACCGATTATATAAAAGGTTGCATAAAACATCTGAAATATATTTCCGTTAACTGATAGAAATTCTGAAGAGAATTCTCAATTTTGTAATGCGTTTAGGAATTGCTCTAAATTTTAGTATGCAATATATATTATGACAATAAATAGTTTTTGTACATACCTGCAAAAAAAATCAGATTTTTTATGGAATTTTGATGGGAATTGCTGAAATTTAGTTTTCAAATACGTTATTCATTTTGTAAAATAATTATTTAGACATCATTTTTAACCATATCAAAATATGACGTTTTATTATAGTAATTTGACTATTTACGATATTCTTTATATATAAAAAGCGCTAAAAATGGTGCTTTTATAGCAGTACTTGCAAACCCCGTGCTTTGCTCGCGTAATAGTTGAAATGTACTAAGTGATGTTTGAATGTCTAAATTTCGTTATAATAAATTACATTTCTAGGAATAATTCAAAAATTAACATTTAAGCCACACTTTGATTAAACTATATCAATGCATTGCATTAAACAGAAAACAGATGAAATAAATGAGAACTAAAGGTAATTCTGAATAAATGATAATTTAGAAAATATTTTGAAACTTTTGTGCTCAATACAATATACTTATTTCTAAAATTTTGTATTTTATAGAAACCCTCTTCTTAGAACAAGCTTGCATCTAAAAATTAATCATTCTGACGAATTCAAGGTTCTTTTTTAAAGTCTACCATCTCTCTAGAGTTGTGGCACCAGAATAAAATGCCTATGTTCAAGCAGAGACTGCCATAGTTATTTTATCAAATTAATTTTGTAATCGATTAGGTATTTCCTGTTATTCCGTAGAAATTTAATTTTAAAAACCTTAAAGCATCTTTTAGAAAATTGTTGTTTCTGCCAACTCTAGGTAGTGGTGGCACCGGCTTAAAATATAGAGTGTGCAGATTAGAGAATTATCATCATTGATTTGCGATGGTGTATGTTTATAATCGGTTTCCTGAGATTGCAGAAAAAGGACAATTCAGCATTTTTAAAAACACCTTTCGCTCTTTCCCATTGGTTCACAGCTTTTACATTTCGAGTTTACTTTTGACTGTTCTTAGAGGACAATTATACTTTATAAGTAACTATCATGTAATATGTAAACTTTCTAGCATCTTTAGTATCACAGCAATCGTAATTTAGAAAAGAAAATTTTTTGCTCTTGCAAACCTTTGGTGGCAGTGTAACACACATAAAATATTTTTGAACAGATTCTATCACCACCAATTTGAAACCATTAAATTTTTAAATCGTTTTGGTATTTCATAAGGTCTATAAAAATCATAATTTACGTTTTTTTAGAACTTTTAGCTGTCTTCACCCTTTTAAATTTGGAGTTTTCTTTCGACGAATCGTAGAATGCATTTGTATCTTAAGTAATTACAATGTTAATTTTCAAAATTTCGGTCATTTTAGTAGTACAAAAAACACAATTTAGAGCATTTTTTACCCATGCAGCCCCAATTATCCACAACTTACCATCCACAAATACCGTTGATGTTTTAAATGCCAAATTGGCATTTAGAACGTTTTTAGAAAGATTCTGGAATTTTTTTGCTTGCCCATTAAATAAGAAGAATATCTGTCTTTTGCAAAAAAGTAGTAGCAAAAATGAATCTGCATTTTTTAACCGTAGTTTAATGGGCAACTAAAGGGGTTGATGGATAGTTTGGATGATTTCAAAAAATTAATCAGTTTCAGATTGGGCAGTCAACATGTAATACATATTAAGGAGAAATTCGAAAGAAATAAACTGTCTAAAACATACAACAAAAAAAAAAACTTTTCAATTTTTTACAGATATGCATACCATTTAATGAAAGTTTCGAATGTTAACCTTTATATTTTTATAAAAAAATATTTTTGTGCCATTTTCAGTATATCTGAAATGCAAATTGTAGTAGTTTCAGTTAACTGAAATTTTAAATATGCAAAAATATCTACCAATGAAAAGAAAACAAAGGATCTTTAAATACAGAGTGATATTTATAAAGAATTTATAACATGAATAATGTAATATGAGTTCTTGAAAGTATTTTAATTTTCAATTTCGAAGTAGCTATCAAAAAGTTATTTCAAATTTAAATATACAACCACTGTTTATATTCTTCATAAAGTCTAGGTTATAAACGGCTGACTCTTTATTCAAAATCTCATAAACGACAGTTTTTAGAAGAAAACATTTCTCTAAGTAAAAGGCAAAGAAAAGCTGAGAATAAACTTAAGATTATTAGAAGATTATTAAGAGTTTGCACAGCTGTGCAAAACAAATAGATTTACTTTTCATTCGTCTGGATAATAAATGCATCGCAATAAAGAAGACGAGAGTAAATATATTATAGTACTAAATAAAAACCCGAAAATAATTCGAAAATTCACGAACGCTGAAGTTACATTTGCCAGCTGTTTTAGCAGTTGCTCTCAGTTACACGAAATAATTAATTTGGAAAAGCTCATAAGACTGTATCTTTTATGAATCTGTTTTGATCGTCGTCATAATGATGGAGATAATCATACGTACAGGCAATTTACTTTTTCAGAAATCCATCAGATTTTCTGTTTTGTTTTCCTCATATTTTATTATTTCGGCGAAATAAGTATAAAATTTAAATATGCCAAATAAGCATAAAAGTATATATATATATATATATATATATATATATATATATATATATATATATATATATATATACAGTCGGATCTCGTTAATTGGAACTTTTCGGGACCACAAGAAATATTCGAACTATCCGAAGTTCGAATTATAAAAAATATGAAATAAAAACATACTCGAATGCGCGGTACTATTAAAAAGGAATTAATGTTTTAGTGTTTATAAAAGTAAATTTCGTCTATTATCATTAGAATATGACTTAATAATAAATTATAATGTATAAATATATAAACTAATTAAACGATTAGAAACAAGCACAATGGAAGAAATATTTGAGTTGTCACTGAGCACTAAAAAGTTGATATCAAATGTATTGAATTATATGTGCACTCGTTAGAAACAATTTTCACAAAAATCAAAGAAAGGAAGTTATTTAAATGACCTGAAATCTTTGAGAAAGAAAAGAAAATTGAAAAATAGGAATTCTCGCTAGTTCGAATTAAACGAAGTCAAGAGAAAATAAGTTCGAATTAATGAAAGTTTTAAACATTTTTCTTCCATTGAAAATTTCGGGACTTCATGTTTAGTTCTAATTAAGCGAAAATTCGATTTATACTATTTCGAATTAACGAGAAACAACTGTATATATCTGTATATATACTGATAACGGTATACTGTAACTGTATATATACTGATCATTAAAATTAAAGCATAATGAGAAAAAAACAAACACTGTAGATATGACATTTCCTCTGACATACTTTGTTTAAAATATTTAGTTAAATTAAATTGGAATTTTTCTACTGAAACAGTTATAGCAAAGGCAATATTTTATCTGACAATTTTATTAATAATATTGTCGCACGATTAAATTGATAAAAAAGTATGAAGAAACAATTTCAAAAGCTTTAAAATGCAAGGCAGCAAAAAAATTATAAATGCATAAAAACACTAAAGATATAAATTCAATCATTAATGCAATTTTGAAATATTTTCTTGCTCTGATGTTGCTTAATGTAAGGTATAAATATTTAAAATACATTTGAATACTGTGATTGTGTAAAAAAAAATTTTATTTTTCAAAATATTTAATAAATCTTCATATTTCTAGTGCCTTACAAAAGTCTTCTTATAAATGAAAAGATATTTATTTTTACTGATCACATGCAATATTTAAATATATTGAAATTTACTATTTTCGCTATTATAAGGCAGCGCAGAAAATTGAATAAAATTACTCTTGTGAGATTACGAATTCCAATACAGTACCAAAACCTAATAAAGAAGTATTTTATTAGTTGGATATTACTCTCAAGAGATAGTTTTTTTGTTTTTTAATGCCATTTATCCGATTCGAACAACAGTTCTGTAAATGTTTTCCTGGGAAATGGGAAACAAATTCCAGATCAATGTTTAATTTAAGGTAAGGAAAATAATGTATAAAAAGAATATATATTAAAAAAGTGTTTCCCAATGAAAGAAAAAATCGATAGAAAACATAACAATATACAATAAGGAATAAAAAATATCTCTTAATAACTGATTGCTAAAAATTTCGTTCATTTTTCGCATTAGATATAATTTAATTTTGAAATATTCCGAAAAAATATTTTCTCCTTTATTACGCTTTATAAAGCATAATTCTGCATCGTTATAACAAGGAAAGTAAGAAAGTTAGAATTTACACGTGAAGCATAACAAATGCTGTGCATTCATATTATATTGAAGTTTTTAAAATATTCAGATTTTGGTGTAATAGTAAACAGTACTTCGGATAGAAGATAGGGGTTGAAATCGTTCGTATCTTTTTGTAAATATTATTCTACATTCTATTATACAGAAATTAATTTATAGTAAATCTTAGCAACGTATATCAATTTCATAAAATATGAAATGAATTAATATAATTAAAACGCACCCCAAACAATGTTTATCTCTCCACCATTATATAATGAAATACTTTTACGCGGCCTTGTAAATGAATAAAAAATATTTTTTGCACCACAGATTTTACAGAATGTATATTTTAGAGTATACATTATAGATGCATGTTAGTTTTATTATTTCGAAAAAGTGTAACACACTATTAAAAAAAATCTGAAATTCATGGATATATTTTTCTTGAATATCACAGAAAAAGCCCTTTTTCACAACAATTTTCCCTTAAAATTCAGAAAACACCACCATATTTCCTGAAAATAACGAAACGGGTGGAAATAGAAAGAGAAAACGGAGACACCCCATCATCAGGGGATCTCCGTGGCCGAGTAGTCTAGGACATTATTTTTGTAAAATATGAATATTTTTTTTCATACATTCATTCATTCAAAAAAAATAGTAATTTTAAACAGTGATTTTTTATTAATTGTAACTAGTTGAAAAATTGAAATTAATTTTAAAAAATAATAAGTATTATGCAACAGTCTAAAATAAAATAAAACTAGTCTTTAAGGAGCCACCGTAATACTTACCCATCATGGATATGAATACTATAAAATAGGAAAATAAAACGCATGTAAACTATTAATAGAATGTATCGCAATTCCAAAATAAAATTTAAACGCATATTTAAATAGTTTTAATATACACAGTAATGCTCTATTTATGATTTGCTGATGAACCAATTTCTACAAATTACATAAAACATCAAAGTACTCAAGTAGTACCGGATTGCGTAAAAGAAACATCCTTATTACTCCATAAATAATAATCATATTAACTAACAATTTACTGCGTCGGATTAAACATCACATTTCCAATTAAAATATATCTTTGAATTGAAATTTGAATGAAATACAGGGTCATGAAAAATCGAAGAATGTGAAAAACAGGATTACACATATCTCGGCAACTAATAACCCGATCGACTTCGTTCTTTATGCAAAATTTGTGTTATTTTATTGCTTTTTATGTCCATCCCTTAAAATAAAATAATTCGAAAATTTTTATATTCCTTTCATCAGAACGAATTATTCGAGAGTCCGAAAACAATAGCTCCGGATAATCGAGGTTACTGATATTAAATAGGCTTCGTGTCATTCTTACATACTAAATACATACAAAATTTCAAGTCTCTATCTCAATTTCTTCGGGAGATAGTGCGGTTACAGACAGACATACAGACGGACGGACGTCAATTTTTTTTTTCTAAAAATACGTTTTTCGGAATCGCCAGTATCTGAAACGTGTAAATTCGTCAAAAAAAATTTTCGATTTTAAAAACGATTGCAATAGTTACCCTATACTACGTATGATGGGAAGTAATAAACCGCTTACGAATATTTTAAGGAATATATTTGAAAGGAAATCTTTGAAAAATACAACAGATTTTTCCACTAACTCATAAAAGACATCATCTGTACGAACAGGTATCAGCAGCTTTTGCTGAGCCGGTAAGGACTTGTTCCGCTATCAAAAGGATTTGAGTTCGATTCTCAGGACGGCTTGAAGTAAATTATAAGTAAAAAAAAAAAAAAAAAATAAACTTAATTAAATTATATAGCATCTGAAAATCACTCGGGAAGTTCGTATTCTTAGACAATTGTTCGGTTGATTAATTTTAAAATTTAAATTAAATTATTATTATTAAAAATCAAACCTTGTAACGGAAAATTATCGTTTTTTCAAACGGAGTTTTCCTTTCTTTTATTTTCAAAACCGGAAAATGTACCAACGGAACATTAAAATGTCTGGCTACCTTGCTGCCAGTAATTTTACCGTGAATTCCCCGATTTTTTTTTTTTTTTTTTTTTTTTTTTTTTAACAGTGCATGATTAAAATGCACTTGGAGCTATTTTCCCCCTTTGTCTCTGTATTTAAACTATGCACCCGATTTTCAAAAATTTTAAATGGCTGGACAAAATTATGCCACAATTATGTATTTTAAACTTCAAACGATTCGGTTGGGTAGTTTTTGTCCTGTTATATGAGGATAGACAGACAAACCGACGGACTTAACGACGACTATAGGTGCCATGAATTTACATAATTACGAACGCACCTCAAAAGAGGATTGCATATGCAATGTGGCCATAATTAAACTCAGATTGTTCTGTAGGGTGATTTAATTTAGAGAATAGCGACACATTTAGTAGGGAGAGTAAATAACACGGGAGTATAAGGTTTTTCCACAATATATACATATATATATATATATATATATATATATATATATATATATATATATATACATACATAAAAGTCAACTCTGGGTAATAAGTGGCACTCTGTACTATAAATGTAAGTTTTAAGAATACAGAATCAATATTGAAATAAAATTATTTTTAGCCCATTTAACAATTTAATTCAAGCTTAATATGACAACACTTTTTAGAAATCTAAAAATATATATAAGCACTGATTAAAGTTCTTTATCTTCCTTCTAAGGTACTGAGATCACTTGAATCAATTTCAATAAAAAAAAAAAGCAGCAAAAGAAACTTTATTCAAACTTCGCATTACATCCTGTGACACCATGTCACCTTCTGGGCTTTTTATAGTCAATGTGCTACTTTTAGAAACCATTTTCTCCTTCTTTAGCCGCGTGTGCACACTGGTCAAATTCATTTATTTCAACCGGTGCAATGCGTCATCCACTACTCCTGCTAGTAAAAGATACAAAATTTGCGTAAAGTTAATAATAATAATGGTTCTTTTTCAGTTAGGTATTGCTTTAAAAATAATGGTTGCGAAGATCGAGAAAATAATTTCTCTGAAGGTTCAGTCAAACAGACGAAACCTGTCGAACTCTTGAAAAATTATCATGATTTGCGATTTTCACTCTACTGTCAACCAGTAGATGGCGAAACTGTTCAGTGACGATTCCTAGAGATTGTCCTTCAATGAAGTATCGAAAATGACTTTAAAACTTTTCGGAACTAAATGGTTTCAACGACTCTGCATTTTTTTTTTTCTTTTCCCACTTTTATTATTTTCTTTTTTTCAGTACATTGTTCCTGTTAAATGTGATGACTGGAATGAATGCGAAACTTACTGGCATCATTCCCAAGATTTAATCTAATTGTATAACCTACATTAATCCAGTATTTGTATTTACGTGTGCTATTATAATTAATTAATTAAGAAGTCAACATTAAAGAAAAAAGTTATTTGAAACAGATGAGTGAATTATTTAAACCAGGACACCATCTACTGCCTTATTTGTGCTATTCGTTTTATTACATTCAAGAAAGAAGAGTCATGGCGCAATCCCGATAATCCGGATCGGTTTTTTCATTTTTTTTTTTTTTTTTCAAGTTTGAGACGCAATTGGCGAAATTTTTTGTTTTATTATACAGAATACGACGATGCAACAAGTTAATGCTATGGAAATTAGCCAATCGCTTCTCAAACTTGAAAAAAAGCGAAAATCCCGATCCCGATTATTGGGGTTCTGCTGTATGCGTATAGCAACCGAGGGCACAATAAAGTAAGCTCCTTATTTTATTTATTCATTTTATTTAAAAGAAAGAATTATAAAATTACTTTCATGGGGCAAAATCACAAAAGTTATAGTTTATAAACAAAACCGTATCTCAGCATACAATCAAAAATGTTGTACCGGTGATTGTCGACACACCACGAGACAAAATCGTGTTACTACTCCCACCACTAATTGAGTTTCTCCGAATCTAGGTATGCCTTATAGATGGTTTGGAAAATGTCACGTCAAATTATTTAATTCTGTCCGTACAATATCATTCGCGTACAAGAGTTTATATCATATCGACCATGATCAGCGATTGATTTTTGCTCTCACCTTTTTTGCAAAAGTGAAAGTGGATGATGCTTGGTCGTGGAAAATCTTATAAAGAGACAAGGCCCGCTCTTATTTGAATAGAACTGGTAATACACAGAACTGCTATATTTGGGATAAAAAATCACGGAATGTATTCAAAAAATTCCCTTACATTCGTCAAAGATACCTCTTTGATGTAGTTTAGTAACTAAAATGATCATAGGCTCATTTTTCTATAAAAACATTATCCTGAAAGGAAAAATTTTACCAGATGCCTAAAATATATTGTCATTACAGCTCTTCAGCAAACACAAAGATTCATTAGCCGCTACTTTCCAACTGTATGGCCACTTCAATATCCTGATCTAACACTATGCGACTTCTGGCTATGGGATTGTAAAGTCCAAGATGTATCACGGAGTTGTCCAGGACCTGGATATGGGCTTTTAAAGTTACCATAGCACGGAGTGTACGGGAGTTTCCTGCAGTCATCTTATTTTCTCCTGTGCACAAAACGCAATATGTGGTCCACAAAAAACGGCGGCCACATTAAACCTTATTTGAATGTGCTAAATAAAAGTTAATTTTGTTTCAGTATTTTATCTACAATTTTTATAAATCTTTTTTCTATTACACAGCGCCATATATTCTCTTATCGATGCCTTTCAATGCTGCCTAATTGTTTTCACGGAATCCTTCAACCCTCATCTATATTAATCTTCACATAAAATTTTGCGCCTTTCTATGAATAGATTGCACTACAGAACCCTCTGAGTACTGTCAGTTTAATTATGGCCACTTTGTATCTTAATCTTGCCGCAATCAACAATGACACGCACTTAGTTTTCAAAAAACTGAAACATTTAAGAAATAAATCTACTTCTGTATTTTTTCACCTCACTAATTCATGATATAACGCTGCATTAGTTTTTATATGATTTTTTATATTGATCTAAGGTTGTACAAAAATTTTTCATTCTTTCTTCAAAATTTTTCTTCATTCAATTCTGAGCAAGAAATTACTTTCTTCATTGTGAATAGCAAAAAATTTTCACATGTTCTTTCAGTTTTTTATTTGTTAGTTCTTCCTTGAATCATTCAAATAATCAACTCTTCAAATTCACTAATGATTATTGTATCATCAACCATCATTACAAGAGCGGTAAATATTTTACTTTATAATACGCACGCAGAAAATCTACTTTACAAGATTGTAATTCCGTGTTATCACATATGTTTAGGATTGTTTCCATACCAGTATTGTCCAGCTTCTGGATATCCATATAAATTTCGAGTCACCACTATTTATATTTTTAGCTTTGCATTCAAATATACTATTTTTACCCCGAAAAAATAAGTTTTGTTTTTTCATTGTTCTGATAGATTACAATGCTCATATTTCTGCTAATGAATTTATTTCATTACTGGGCCATATAATTCTTAATAATTTATCTAATATTTAATCGTGTCACGTTGGCTTTCATGTAACCTTTCTTTTTACATCTTTGCCATATTCTTTTACAGAAAAGAATCACTTATTACTTATGTATTTTGTTCTTTCAAAGATTTCTATTTCATATGTTCTTATAACTAAATAAATTCTTTCTTTATTACTCTTGTTAACGTTATCTTTAGAATTTTATAAACTTTATGACTCTTAAAGCTTAATTTTACTCCAGTTTTTCAAAATATTTTGGATTCGGTTTTTAATTCATGATGATCTTCTAAATCTTTCAAACAGTTTCTTTGCATTGTTTTATCTATCTTGCTGTTCCCTATTTTCAAAATTCGATCATTCTTCATCTGTCACAAAGCAGTTGCATTAGGCTTTAATATATTAATTTTAAAAGAAATGGGTAATTTTAGAAAAAAAAAATAAAATGTAGTTAATTTAAAATTTGAGCCTTAATATTTAGTATACTGGATAATTAAATAATATGAAGAAAATGCTGCATTTTTAAACAAATTTTATTATTCAGGTATTTGCTTCAGACCTATATTAATGAAAAATGTTAAAAATTTATTTCGCCTTAATGAATTTTTGAGACAAACTGAATTTAAAATTAAAGGTTAAAAGAAACATTTTGTAGTATATACATATTATATAGTATGCGTAGCATATATAGTATATTCCAAATATATCTTGATCCTTTTCCATATTTCATATGCAAAGTGAGAAATGCTTTATTTTCCCTGTTGTCAGTTTTAAACAATACAATTAGTCCAAGAACCGACCGAATAAAACCCTAAGTCATCGAGCACAAGAAAGAATCCTTTATTTTATGAAAGAGTAGTAATGGAGGGATCTAATGGTCCATGTCTGCAAGAAAGAAGTGATGCGTAAGTCAAAAATTAACACCACTAGTGGTTGATTCGTAGGATTAGCATTGTGTTTTCCTGAACCCAGTTTCCCATGTTTTCCTACTTTTGGTTGTACGGCAAACACAATGCTAAACCTACGAGTTATGTGCGGGAGCCTCTTGAACTAAATAAAACTTTCCTTATAACCAGAAAAAAATAAAATCTTACTATAGTTCAGTTTATATTACTTTCCAACGTACCTATTTTTTATTGTTCTGATTTATTTCTTTTACATTGGTTTTGAAATTATTTCCTACTTCATTACCTATACTTTATTTTACCTGTAATATCAATAATTTCACTAACTATTTCTTGGTTGTAAGCTTAATTTTTATACATTTTTTTTCTTCTATAAATATCATTTGATAAGTTCCACGTATTCTCCTTTTAAATCATATATTCTGCAAGTTAGCCAATCTCGTAAATATGTGAGCTAGTTTTGCTACACCATTTTTCCCCATTATTCACGTTATCTTTCCAGAAAAATCTTTTAAATCCAAATATTACTAAGCGCGTTTTTATCATTGATTGGGCGATTTAATTTAATCTTTCTACCCTGTTTAAAATTACTCAAACTTGATAAAAACAATTGACACCAGAATTTTTATTTAAGGGTGTATTTTGGTTCAAACTGCTTATTTTCCGATTTATTTTAAAATTCATTTTTGCTCTCATATGCATCAAACTGGCAAATTGTCTTATTCAGAAAGTACTCAAGGTGCCGTAATCGTCGATTCTGCGATAAATGCAGAAAATATTGCAAAAAAAGCAATCAAAAACAGCATTTTGTACCGATTTTTCAGAAGCGGGAGATCTGCGGACGAAAAAAGGGTCATGTTGAGATGGTAATTGTTTATAAATCAAATTCTAATAAATTGAGCGTAAAATGACATCACACGGCACCTTATAGGTCTCTTCAAAAATCCTTTCAGCTAGTTTCATGTTTCTACTCATAAAAATGTGTCTGGAATTGTATAGGAAAGTTTTGAGCTGTTGAAAGTGGAAAAACGTTTTTTTCGAATACACCCTTAAAGCTACTTTACCTATTTATTTAACTTAGTTCTCTGAATCTTTTATTTTACTTAGTTTATAAAGAAATTTCTGGTTCAAATAGAATAAAATATATGATAGAAACGGGTCGATTCGACCCATTCAGGGTAAGAAGGTTAAGTTGCTCTTGAGTAAATTATCTATATAATTCAGCTGTTTAGACTACTTTGGTCCAAAAAGTTAAAATAACTTTTGATTCTATTAGTAAAGTTCTTGCTATATTGTCTCTAGTCCGATATGTCTTTCTGCTGTCCCTTTTCTTTGTGGACTGCAAATTGTCATTCTTTTATACCCTTTATTTTACAAACAGTCATAGCTTATACATACATAGCTTAAGATTTATATTACACTTATTTTATATAAAAATTAAAAAGATTGTGTGATTGAATGAAATATATACTATTGCTGTAATTAGTCTGTGTTTCTTTTGCTCATATGTAGATTATTTTTCACTTTGAATTCTTGAATTTTTTGCCCATATAAAAGCTATTGCTTTTACGCATCTCTTTCAAAACTTGGTGACTAGATTATTTGAGTTAAGAAATCACTGTATCTTTTAAAAAGTTTAAGAATCTACACCTATAATGTAATGCTTTCTGTAATATGGTTAAACAATCTTCTTATTAATTTTTTACTAAACACATACTTCACAGTTTGTTTCTCCACCATTAATATTTTTGAATATACGCATAAGATTTTCTTCCGATACTCAATTTAACTATGCATAATTTATATGTCAATGTAGCCTGTCGAAATATAAGAATAAACTTTCTATATGTCCATGTATACAAACAAGTGTTTGATTCATTTGTCCTTGCATAAAATTGCAGTATTATTTATGTTTCTTGTGCAACTAAAGGAGGTGGGTTGATAAGGTCTATTTTTCGCCCGTCATATACCCTAAATAAAAGTTTCGAATTTCGATAACTGTTCAGTGCCTTTGTATATTTAAATATATATTTTTTTTTGCTTAATACAAATTTTACGTGATAAATAAAATAGTAAGTCGTGGAAAGAACAACCCGAAAATAGAGTGTTTTGGCTTTTTTTTACATTTTTGTCGATTTTTGTCTCTTTCAGTTAATTTTTTTTAAAGAAGCGATAGATTAACCAAGATAATTTTGATATGCAATGCTACTATTTTTTATTAGTTTTTATATGTGACTTATTTTACTTTGGTTCAGTGAACGCTTGACATTGCCCCAAACGCATTTCCTCATCGATTATTAACCTTTCACTCAAGATATTATTATTTTCTTATTTGATATGATGCATACCAATGAAAAAAATGTATGTCACATCTACGTGCTGATGGGCGAAAAATTACCCTTATCAGCTTACCTACTTCATTTTAAATATACTGTGTTATGATGTGCCTCTAGGGAACAGGTACCTTTTGAACTAAAAAAAATTCGCGAAAAAGTGACCTTTATGCGGCATTACAGCTCTTGCGGAAAAGATGGAAAATGTTACATAGCATAATGACATGTTGAGTGATTTACACCTAAAACTAATTCGCATCTATTTATATCAGAATTGCAGTCACTTTATATCTAATTACGTTTTAATTAAAAAATTTTAAAATGCATAGTAAGAAATATTTATTTTATCAATTAAAGGTTGTTAAAAAATATTCACATATATAATGCTTTTAAGTCATTTTTAAACGTAATACACTTTTTACGGAATAATAATTCCTCCATGCATTGCGCTCATGCTTTTATGTGTAAATGGCTAAAAAAAAAGACTATTTTAATGAGTTGAGATACAATGAGATCAAAGTGTCCTACAATAAAAAAAATAAAACTTATAAATCCAGAAATATCGGGGTTTTTTATACCAAAGTAGTTGTGACTTCTAAAGTTTTTACTTGAAAATCATAATGATGAGTCATTTTGTGCGTCTATATGTTTAATACATTCAGCAAACATGTTGTGAAATTCTAGGAACCATTTTTCAGAAATTGTGAGCACAATGATCGAAATCGCTATTTTGATAAAATTGATTTTAAAGATTAAATCACTTAATGATAAAATAGAAGAAAACATAAAGTATTTTAAACATAACTTCTCTTTCAAAGTCGAATTTTTGGATTTGTGGAAATTATGGGGTTTGTTTTGAAATATTTCTAAAGAATCCTATTTAAGTATAATCCATTTATTAAAAAATCTATTTTTGGGTGCTTTAATAGGTATCTGATCCCTTTTGAAAATAGATCCCTTGTTTTATTTTTGTTATTAGCCGTTTCTTCGTTATCAAACTTCACGCAGTTTTATATATTGCAAGGATAACTTCAATACCACCATCCTCTTACTTCCTAATTCATTTTAAAAACTATTAGTTCTTTTTATGTCACCTGTTCTGGCTATAAAATATGTTTAATAAATCATTTCATCATACTTGGTATTAAGTTTACATTTTTATTAACACTTTTCGCGCGCATTACGAGCTTCAGAAGAAACCGAAACTTTTTTGCTGTGGTCATAAATCATACCATTTTATATCGCTACCACATCAGGATGTCAGAAGCAGCCATAATTATTTTGAGCAATAGATTTTTAAAAAAAATCAAGCTGTCATCTTCTGGTAAAGACAAAAAGTCACTGATGTATGACATCTTTGAAGAAATGTTTTATCTAAACGATAATTTGTCATGGGCTGGTATATGCATGAATAAAGTTCAGCAAAAGAAACGTTAACACTGTGTTTTGGTTTTAAACAAATTTTAATTAGCCATGCATTAGGTGAAAAGTCATTCACGAGGGGATTATGGAACAGTTTCCAACATAATCAGAACAATGTTATGAAAGTTCAATTTTTTATATAAAATAAAATGCAATATTTGATTAATCAAAATACAAGAAATATTTTTATTGATAGAGGCTTCATATGAGGACAGATAAGTAATGCCTTATAAAGTAAAAAAAATTGAGTATTCATTTATGGAGATCTGATTTGCGGACAGATAATAACTAATATACAGCACAATAATAAAATTATTTTAGAATGAGTTCTCATGTACCGCTTTTTTTGTGAATAATGAAAAAGAATAAAAAATAATTCATCATAAATCCATCCCAATAAATATTTTGTATTTTGATGGCAATGGGCTTATACATTTTTTTTCTACTTCAACATCACATAATATACATAAAAATCTGTTTTCTTCAATGAATTTTACAGTTTTAAAAACATTTTCAAAAAATTCAGCCTATAGAAGTTAATGTGAATAATTTTTATTAACCTATATTTTTAAAAATAATGAAGACAACATAATGTATAGTATAATTTAAATCAACTGGGAAATGAAATTGTAATTCCCGCAGTTACATCCAATCACAGCAATGTATCTAATTTTCGTTTCTTTTGCTTAGGTGTTTATATAAATTATTTTATATTTTAAATTATTATTTTAGTTTAGAATAATTTTAACACACATATCCATGTTTGTTGTCAAACGTTTTCAAACAGTGTTAATATTAGTATATGAAACTCCCTTTTTCTTCTCATAGCGAAAATTAATAAATTATCTATATAATCATACATTCATGTTCTTACCACAACTAGTTTTTTGTTCCATCGATGGAAAATCTTGTTGTTTTCACGAAGAAAAATGTTTGAGGAGTTATTAGAATGAGTAGATAATTGATAAAATTTGCCTGATTTATCTGAAATAGAAAGTGATGATGGTATTAATGGAAATATCCTAATGAAGGCCATTAACGAAGTAATTCTTATTTCAACTTAAACACCTATTTGAAAACTCCCTTTTTTTCGAACAATGAAGTAATAATAAATTATCTGCATAAAATCCTGCATTTATGTTCTTATCACAACAGATTTTTAGATCCATCGATGTCAAATCTTGATTTATTCAAGAACGAAGGAGAAATTATTAATTATTAGAAAGAGTGGCTGATTGGCGAGATTTGTCTCATTTATCCGAAATCGAAAGTGATGATAAACAGAATTAATGGAAGCTTCCTAATCAAGGTCAAAAACGAAATAATTCCTTATTTCAACATATATACCTATTAGAAGACACTCTTTTTTTCCCATAACGAAATAATAATAAATCAACTGTATTAAATCTTACATCCATTTTCTTATCAAAACTGATATTTGGATCCATCGATGAATTTTTAGATCCATCGATGAATTTTTAGATCCATCGATCCACTGATTTTTAGATCCATCCTTGATTTCTTCACGAACGAAGGAGGGTCAGGGAATTAAAAAAAAGTGGGGCTAACTGATGAGATTTGTGTGATTTATCCGAAATGAAACGTGATGATGAAGAATATTAAGGGAAACCTCTTAAAGAAGGTCAATAATGAAGAAACTCTTTATTTAAGCTTAATGTTTGTTTGCATACATTTATTTTTTATCAGTTTTGTATTTGAACACATAAATTGGTTTTGCTGATTTACATTTTCTCCTTCTTTTTTAGATATAGGACATAATTCTTTTTAGAATATGAAAATGATTTATTTAGTCACAGTTCTGTATAATACCATGCTGATTTTTCTAAGTTAGACGATTGCACTTCATTTGTTACAGAAAAGAAAATCACATCAAAAACATAAATGTGAAAGAATGCCAAGCTCGTTAAAGGTTTCGCTGATAAAAGCAGTGAGATCTAACTGAAAACCAAGTTCTTTCGAAGCTCCTTAAATCATAGCTCCTGTCATGCGTAATGTTCTTCGATAGTTTAAAATGATTTGCTATGTTATTTGCTATTCAATAGAGCTACTTGGCAAGTTCTCTTTTATTGAAATTTCTCGATTTAGCTGATCAAAACTTAAAGTTAATTACTTCCTTAACTTATCAATATCTTAACTTCGATATACCTATTCGAATACTTGATTGACTAGATCTTTGCCGATGACATACTAGACTAAATTGTACTCAGACTCAATGATAAAAGCTGGTTTTCAGAAACTTGACAAGTCGCTCTATTGAATTGCAAATACTATAACAAATCATTTTAACCAATCGAAGAACATTACGCACGACAGGAGCTATGATTTAAGGAGCTTCGAAAGAACATGGTTTCCAATTAGATTTCACTTCTTTTATTAGCGAAACCTTTAACGAACTGGGCATTCCTTCACATTTATGTTTTTGATGGGATATCGTTGTTTTTTGTAAAGTAAGTAGGTACATGTTCCATTTGAAATAAATAGGCTTAATATTAAATTACCTTTACTTAACATTTATCTCACAGTTTCTTCCTGCATTTACGCACTGGTTTTTTTTTAGCTGTCATTTTCTATATTTTCTTGCACATTTGTAACGTTATGTGCATTGCTCATTAAGCCTTATTACAGGAATATTTCGGAAAAATTCATTCATTTTTAAAAATATTAATATTAGGGCTGCTTATGTTCATTTAATTCCCATTAATAAGGATAATTCTTTTATGCAATTCAGTGCTACTTGATTATCCCGTCGACCAATAAAATTCGTCACCAACTTGGGGATATGTCGCCAAATTGGCGACAAAAATTACTCGCTGAAAGTGATGCTAACTCTGCGCTATTTCTGGTATTTCGCCAAATTCCTATACACTCCCATTGTAATCCAATAATTTTGTTGGAGTAAGGTCTGTCACGACTGTTTTGACATCACTATTTTTTTTAATCGGTTCGTTAACTTCACAAGATTGTTTAAAAATCGCTATTTTTTAGAATCCTTTTCATCCTTTTTAAATTTGGTATATCTTAACAAATATTTGAACATATAATGACCTTATGTATGAGGTAAGACATATCTTCTTAGTGATCATTTATATCTTATAAGTAATTAACATGCCAAATTGTATTTTTATAGGGGCTTTATAGGTAACACAGACGTGGTCTTTTTAGAAGTTTTTTGCTCCTGCACCCCCTTTGGGTTAGTTGCATCGACAAAAGATTTTGCCTATATTGGAGCAAGGACTATCACCATTATTTTGATATCACTAACTTTAAGATCAGTTCATTATTTGCTGAGATTGTTAAAGAATCGCAATTTAGAACATGTTTAGAGCATTTTTCGTGCATTTTAATCTCTTTTATATTCCGTATTTTTTAGCAAATGCCCTTATAGATCATTTATAACTTATAAATAGTTAACATGCAAAGCTTTATATTTGTATGTCCTTCAGTAACACAGAAGGCGAATTTTTAGAAAGTTTTTTGCTCCTGCACCCCCTTCGGGTTAGTGGCATCAACATAAGATATAGCATATATTGGAGCTAGGACTGTCACTTACTTTGCGGATTTCCACCCCTTTTATATTTCTCATTTTTTAGCAAACGTTCTTAGAGAACATTTATATCTTATAAGTAATTAACATGCTGAATTTCATGTTTCCAGGCCATTCAGTAACACAAAAATCGCATTTTTAGAACATTTTTGCGCCTGCACCTCTTTTTAGGTTAGTGGCACCGAAATAAGATGTAGCCTATATTTGAAACGGGGTGAAATCCATCATTTTGATATGATTAATTTTGAAATCGGTTCGGTAGTTTCAAAGATTAGCCCCGAAACTCCCCAAAGGGGATGCCAACTGCTATTTCTCGCAATTCCCATAAACCCCCATTGTAATTTAACAATTTATCATTTAACCAACCATTAATGTTTAATGTAGTGATTTCTGATTTTTTTTCTATTTATAAATCCAATAACCTATTTTCACATCAAATATCAACTTCCTAAGTCACCTGGAAGTAGTCAAACATTTCGATGAGTGAGTCAGTCAATCAGTCAGTCAGTGATAAAAATGGTGATTTTTGGACGTCGAATTCTCGTGAACGGTAAGATTTTTTTTTTAATTTATAGGATTCTTTAATCAAAAGATGCTCTAATATGACACAAAAAATTGCAAGTGTCTAGGTCAAATAGAATTTAAGTTATTTGGGGGTCAAAAGTTGCCGCGAATGGTTCGTGTAATATAACGTACGGCCGGTGTTACACCTTTTTACTTTGTGAACTTAGTTGACACACTGCTGTGTGTCTAAAACTATAAAAAATAGATAAAAGCATTATTCTCACGGCTGAATTTATAACTGGAACTGTCAAGCGAATCATAAAATGTTATATCCTGTAAACCAAGAATAATTTTTTTTTAATGTGTAACAAAATTGCATTTTTGAAATAGCAGAAAAACAAAATTTCTGAATTCAATGCCTGAATTTATAACTGGAACTGTCAAGTAAATGAAAAAATTGTGAGAGAGTGACCTTTCTAATAAAGGCACTCTAGCATTTTTGAGATCATGACGTCAATGATTTAACATGTGTAAGTGTGAAAGCGACATCTATCCTCACTTTTACTTTAACTTTCTAGAGCGTGTGTGTGTCTCTTTCGGATTCTACAGTTATGTCGCGGTTAGTAGTAATATGTAAATTTGTAATATCTCAGGTTGCAGCATATAAAAGCTTGGAGTTTGAGTGTGTGTAGAGTGTCTCTGGCGACAGTAGCGAGCTAGGAGTGGATCTAGGCGGCCTTGGCCGACTAGGTGAGTCTAGCGACATTAGCCAGCTAGGTGTATCGAGCCTTCAGTGAGTGATGAGGAGTTTTGGAAGTAGATTCGAGAAATTGGCCGGTGGTAAGGGTTAATTTTTGATTACATTGAATATTTTCAAAGTTAATAAAGGATATATGTACAGCCACGGGCTGTCTAATAAAGTTTATCTAGCAGTTTAGCGGAAGTTGAAGTGAAAAGTAATCTGAAGTGCCTCGATTTAGTTAGTGCCGGAGCTGTGAGTATGAGTTTAATTTTTAGCATTGTTACCAGTTATTAAAATTAAGAACTGCTCCACTGCCCTTGAGCCCGAACCGTTTTAAATAAACTGTTTTATCTTAGTTCCTGAGTTATGTCTGCATTTAAACCCCAGTACGAGCACCCAACCGTTACAAATGGAGCCCAACAAAATGTCGCACATTGTGAGATTGTGCCACGTGTTTATTTTACCGGTGAAGGTGCATTAATGAATTTTTAGTCAAACTAGATGATTATATTTTGTTTAATAATATAACTGAGAAGAATAGATACATAGTGCTTAAGTGCTCATTGAAGGGCGAAGCACTTTTGTGGTTAGGAAATATAGGAAAATTTTTGATTAATGATGTAGCTAAAGAATTGAGCAGACTGTGATTGAGTTAAAAAAGGCGTTTTCTAGCTTTAAAGATAAGAGTATTTTGAGGAAAGAATTTTACTGCAATAAGCAGAATATTTACGAATCAGCATCAAAGTTTTACCTACGTAAGCTTGAACTAAAAAATAAATTGGATTTAGGTATCACATTTGAGGAATATTGGACATAGTTCTTCCTCTCTTTAATGCGAATATACAGGATTATATCGAGATTAGAGCACCTAAGAACTTTTCAGAAATGCACCAAATATTATCGAAGTATGAGACTCGGCATAGCTCGGATCAACGGGATTCGCGTAGCCCTCGACAAAGTCCTGTCACGGGAAGTAATTTGAGAAATGAAGGGGAGCGTAATTTTTTGAGAGGGGGACAGCGATTTCCGGATAATAATTTGAGTAATAGAAATTATGGATTTGGTCGTAATGTGTCGAATACTGGTAATGTTAATAGGAATTGTGGTGGTGCTAATAATTTTAGAAGTGGTGATAGATATATGTTTGGAAATAGGCAGAATAGTGATTTTGGTCGGAAAGGGGGAGTACGGAACAAGAATGTTTCTTCGCAAGTAAGGAGATTAACTTTGGATGAGAATTTTGGGGGTAGATTAATGCAAAAGAGATGTGTTCAGAGGTTGGAAAAGTCTTTTGTGAGTTTGAATAAAGTTACTATTAATCCGGTTGAGTCACCTGAAGTGTTAATTCTGTTAGATGGTATTGTAGTTAAAAGTGTCTTCGATACAGGGGCAGATAAATCGTTCATTTCTTATAATTGTTATCAGAAATATTTTTCGTATAAGAAGTTGAAGAGGTTAAACCTGGTGGTTCAGTTGGCGCAGGGAGTAGCTTGTGATAATAAGGGTTCAGTGGAATTGGAAGTTGAGATTCGTTCGGTTAAGACATGTTGGGAGTTTTGTGTGTTAGATGGATTAACAGTGCATTGTGTAGTTGGTGTGGATTATATGAAAGAAGAGGAATTAGTCTGGATTTCTTTAAAAAGTCGTTGATCGTGAATAATGATGAGAATGTGAGTAAGAAAGAGCCTGTTTCGGTGTCAGTTGATTTGGGGGAATCGGGTTTAAGTGAAGTTGAGAAAGAGGAGTTTAATAAGTCTTTGGTCGATTTTGGTGAAGTCTTTTCAGATAAACAGAGTTTAACGAATGAAATTCATAGTGGTTTTTAAGCACTAGTTGCTAGTAAACCATTTCGTTATGATTTTATATCTAATATTTTTAAGTCTTTGTGTGAAAAGTTGGAGACTGTGGACGGTAAGGAGCTTCCACAGTTTAATATGGCTGAGTGTGTAAATCGTACATTAATTCAAATGATTTCTTCTTATGTTGGTTTGCATCATTCGAATTGGGACCAGTTTCTACAGCATTTTGCGTATGCACTTCGTACGGTAGTTCACGAGTCAACGGGGAAGACGCCGGCTGAATTATTTTTGGGTAGAAAGGTGATTACTCCATTTCAGATGTTAATTATGGTATCGGATGCGGAAAGTCAGTTTATGTGCCAGGATATTGAGAGGTTGGTTAAGGAGACTCAAGTTCAGATGGGAAAAGCGCAGGAAAAGCAAGCTCAGTATTATAATATGCGTAGAAGGGAATTGGAAGTTAAGATTGGAGATTTTGTGTTAGTAGAAAAGCATTGGTTAAGTTCAAGCCATCAGAAGAGGGTAGCTAAGTTTGGTCCTAAGTTTGTGGGTCCGTTTGAGGTTTTGGAAGTTCGAAATAATAATTTGGTTGTTAATGTCAATGGTGAAAGAATGACGGTTAATCTGGATCAGGTTCGAGTTTATAAGTTAAGAGAAAATAGTAGTGAATGTTCTCATGTGTCGAGCGGTGTTTCGCAACATTCCCGATCCAATGAGTGTCCCGAGTCCAGCACTTCTTCATCTAATTCTTTTCATCAATATTCAAAAAGAAAATCTGGTCAAACAGCTCCAAAAACTGTTATTGAAAGTAGAAAGTCTATCAAACTGAGAGAAGAGTATGATAATAAAAATAAGAGAGCAGTGTCAAATACATCAGACTCAGTGTGCCATAAAAGGCAAAAGATCATAAACTGTCCCGTTCCTCCACTTATTAGACAGCATACTCAAAAACATAAGTTATCCAATAGCTCAACGTCTTCAGTACTTAATCCTCGGAAAAAACTTCATATGGACACTCGTCAAACTGAGAAAAGAACTTTTAAATCTGATTTTTTGCCAAATAAGAGACAGCGTAGATCCGGAAAGAAACGTGGCCTAGGATCTTCAGTAACTTCGGGTGCGTCTAGAAAGAGGAGACAACAGTCAGAGTACCAGGAACAGCAGTTTGAATCTCGCCATGGAGTGACCCCAGCGAACCGATCAGAGCGGAGTCGTCGAGGAGTTTCTACAAGTGTCCCACGACATCCATTCAGGACCAGGCTGCAGGCACAACAGTCAAATGTGGCGTCACCGTACAGTTCTTATGACGAAAGATCCTTCGTGCAAGGTTTTTGGGACAAGAGGAGAAAGCCATCCTGTAGTATGAAGCCGGCAAGCAGCGAATCATCTCTATAATTGGGTGATCATGTTCTTTATTAAATTTCTATTAGAGTGCATATATGTGGTAGCAATGTGAAGGAATAAAAAGCAGATAGACTGTTTTGTATTTTTGGCCATTTTTTGGAATTTTTTGACGGACTCACGAATGGAGCTTAATTGTGTTCAAAATTTGTTTGTAAAATTGTTAGTTTTATGTATGTTTGAGATTTTTGTCTTAACTGCTTTTAAAAATTCTGGATCTATTGTTAAGTTGTTATGTTAGTTGTTAAAATGTTATTATATTGTTATATTGTTCATGTGTTATTAAATGTATGTTTAATTTTCAGAAAGGTATAGATAGTAATTTGGATTATTTTGTACACGCGCCGCGAATAAGCAAGGCACGTGTTTTGCGGTCAAGAAGTCCTTGACACGCATTTCTATCTCTTATACTAACATTTAATGAATTAACTTTCTTCTTATCATTCGTAGTTTATACGTTGCGTTTGTACTTTAGTTGGGAGTGGTTTCCGCAAGTTGCGAAGTTTTATGTTACATTTGAATATAAGATTGTATTGTACTAAAATTGAATGTTAATGTGATTTGCTTGCAGGGAAGTATACCTGTGTTATATATTGATACTGCTATTTTTCTTTTAGTTTATACAGATGAAGAGTATGTGATGACGTCACATTGTAAATTTGATCTTTTAGATTATTGCATAAGCACAGCTATGTGAAGCTGTACGTATGTTACCCCAAATATTGTTAAAATGGAGCTAGTTCTGACGAATTTTTGGGAGTTAGTTCATTGGCTTATGGGTATTAGGTATTACGTAGTAGCAGAGTTACTGTAGTAGGAAGTAAATTTAATTTTAGATGAGTTCTGAATTTTGCTGAGGAAAATTTTTGCGCTTTGGGTTTTTTGGACTTGGTGCAAATGCTAGTGTTAGGAAAGTTTATTTAGGAATTTTTGGTAAAGTTACAGTTGTATTTCAGTATTGAGGAAAATTTGGTAAGTTAAGTGTTTTGATGAATTTTAGCACTCCCTGTGGAGTGGGTTATTCTTAAAAAGAAGTAGTTGGATTTGGAAGTTTTATGAGTTTTGAAAGTTTTATGGAGGTTATTTTTAAGATAGGAGAATGATTGGATTGAATATGTGAATATTTGATGCAAACTGATGTTTTTGTAGTGGTGGGCTAAAGTTAATATTTTAAAAGTTATGTTTCGGTGCCAAATTTCACCCATCACTGTGTTTTGTACGGTTTGAAATTTATAACAACAAAAAGTCCTGGGCATGCATTTTCCCCAGTCTTTTTTCTCTGTAGAGTCCGAGGGGGTTGTGAGGGAGTGACCTTTGTAATAAAGGCCCTCTAGCATTTTTGAGATCGTGACTTCAATGATTTAACATGTGTAAGCGTGAAAGCGACATCTATCCTCTCTTTTACTTTAACTTTCTAGAGCGTGTGTGTCTCTTTCGGATTCTACAGTTATGTCGCGGTTAGTAATAATACTAAGGCGGTATACTAAGGCGGTAATAGTAATATGTAAATTTGTAATTATCAGGTTGCAGCATATAAAAGCTTGGAGTTTGAGTGTGTGTAGAGTGTTTCGGGCGACAGTAGCGAGCTAGGAGTGGGTCTAGGCGGCCTTGGCCGACTAGGTAAGTCTAGCGACATTAGCCAGCTAGGTGTATCGAGCCTTCAGTGAGTGACAAGGAGTTTTGGAAGTAGATTCGAGAAATTGGCCGGTGGTAAGAGTTAATTATTGATTACATAGAATATTTTCAAAGTTAATAAAGGATATATGGATAGCCACGGGCTGTCTAATAAAGTTTATCTAGCAGTTTAGCGGAAGTTTAAGTGAAAAGTAATCTGAAGTGCCCCGATTGAGTTACTACCGGAGCTGTGAGTATGAGTTAATCTTTTTGCATTGTTACCAGTTATTAAAATTAAGAACTGCTCCACTGCCCTTGAGCCCGAACCGTTTTAAATAAATTGTTTTATCTTAGTTCCTGAGTTATGTCTGCATTTAAACCTCAGTACGAGCACCCAACCGTTACAAAATGTTGTATCCTGTAGACCAAGAATAGCTTTTTCTTAATGTGTAACAAAATTGCATTAGTGAAATAGCAGAAAAATAAAATATCTGCTCGTGATAAAGATATACCGTTTGTTCCAACAAAAGAACAACATGTCGATATATATTATCATATTCATGTAAACCAGTCTTTATCTAATAGTTGCCTAGAATAAAAAAAGAGATGCTACCGAGTCCAATATTCCAAAAGACAAAATACGAATTTGTTACACTTCAAGAAGACCATAGTTCACTATCTAGGGAATGTTAGGAAGCCATTACCATCAAGATGCGTTCGAAAAAGTTAAAACAAAACATGCTTTTTAACATGCAAAAATTTTTAACACGGTATTTCTCGTAAAAACACAGGAGTAAGATCTTCTAAAGCAATCGAACACGGTGCAGTAGATCGTTTACCTATCCATAACGGCTGTAATGAAGCAGCGTACTTTTTAACAGCTGAAAAAATCACTGCAAGGGAAAATCACATTTTAGGTGTAAGAAAATGCCAAATTCATCTAAGTAAAAAAAAAGCAGCTGCTTTAAGAAATTCCATTCTTTTCATAGCTATTACAACATATTAAATTTAGACATTCTAAAAGAAGAAACCACCAACAATGAAATTTCATCATAGCCTAAAGCATATCTGTTGAATACAAATGCCGTTGATCAAGAATATTCTCTAATCGAAAAACAGTCGTTGCGGATTTTTATTAGATGCTTTTTAGCTTATTAGATACATTATCAGGCCTAACGTGTGAAAACTGTTCACGTTGAAAAAGTTTTAATACATTAAAATCTAGTTCAGCCAAATAATGCATAAAAAACATAAAAAACACTATAATTTATGTCCTTAGAAGACAATATTTGCAAATGATTGTGGACAGCACTTTATCTCATTTATAGGAATTACACACATTACATTATGTATAAAAAAAATAATTGAGCTAAAAACGCCTGACTTAGCTGAAAATGGGCTTAAAAGTTATCTCTCGAAGTCTGTCATGAAACCGAATTTTCTCATGTCCCTTGTAAACAAACGTTAAGTGGTATTCTCTACAAAATTCAAAGAAAATAATGTATAGAATGATGCATATCAAATGTTGTAATTTAATACCAGTAAAATAAGTTGAAAAGATTTTTCGCGATAGATCTTATAGCAAGGAAATACTTATATAATTTTTTGCAATCGAAGATTACACCGTACTTGTTAATAATGCAACATTCTGGCAGCATGTTATAGTACATCCCAGTAATATTTATCACTTTCGTTATATTTGAAGAAAACGCAAATGATTTTTTTTTATAGTTCAAGAGTAGAGAGTAGAAAAATCTAACAAGGTGAGGGCCAATTTTGATAATCACAGATTTTGATTATTTTAATATATGTTGCACGGCAGACACCCCTTAGCCTCAAGTTCAATGTATTTTATACAAACCTCCTAAGTTCTTAAAAAACAGGGGGGGGGGGGGTCTGATATTATGACACGATTTAAATACTTACTTTGAGACTGATCGTCAGGGCTAGTCGTATCTGAGTTGGTATAGCTTTGGTTTTCTGACCAGTGATCCCAGGATCGATGCCCACTTAGCGCAAATTTTTTTATCTCATTTCTTGTTTTGCAAGTATACCTATAATCATAATTTGAAAATCTGGATATCGTATCCTAACTACAACTTTAGCATATTCAAACATTAATTTAGCATTGTTAATTTTTAAACAATTATTACTCATCACTTTTTCCAAAATTCGTCTTCCTTCCAAAACTTATTAATTCTAGACACGTTACGAAAACTATTGTGAAGCCATATTTCTATGATAAAATAAAACAAATTAAAAAAAACTCAGGAAAAAACTGAAAGCAAAGTATTCAAAAAACAAGCACAGTACGTAGTACAAAATTAAAAAAAATATATGCAAAGATAGATTGTAGTTTAATTTTCATGCTGATTTTTAATATAATTATGTTTGTTACTTTAAAAACAGAGAAATATTATCATCATATTGATTTTACTTCTTAAAGCAATACATAAATGACGTTTCTTTAAAGTCAAGAATTGACACACTTATTCAATATTATTGCATCCATAAAGAATGTATGAAAAGCATTTTCAAAATCATTTGATGAGAAGTAAAGTTTTCTATCGATTTATGATGTTTTATTCAGCTATTTTGTCACAGATAAAAAAGTAAATAGGTTAAAATAAAACTGATACGCAATATTATAATTTTTAATTCACTATTCGATTATTTAATTATAATTACAATTATATATTTATGATACAAAAATGAGATAAACAAAAATGTAGTGCTACCGGGCATCAATCCTGGGACCTCAGGTCAGCAGACCAAAGCTACACTTTTGAGCTACGATCAGCCACGACCATAGGTCTGAAAGTAAATATTTAAGACGTATCATAATATTAGACTCTCCCCCCAGTTTCTCAAGAATTAAGGACCGTTGTATAAAATCCATTGGACCTGGGCTAAGGGGTCTATCCCCTACAACATAAATTAAAATCTGTGGTTATCAAAGTTGGCCCTCTCCTTGTAAGGTATCGAGCACAAGGGAAAAAAACCTTTATTTTGTGGAAGAATAGTAATTTAAGTATCTGATGATGCATGTCTGCCGGAAGTGAAGTTGTGCATAAGCCAAAAATTACTACTACCAGTGGTGATTTATTCGTAGTTTTATCATTGGGCTTAGCGTACTATCATTCCATACCTTTGATTGAACGGCAAAATCAATGTTAAACCTACGAGTGAACCACAAGTGGTACTGATTTTTGGTTTTTGCACTTCCTTCAAATATAAATCTTTAGTTTACCCTATAACTAACATAAAATAAAGGGGTTTTTTTCTTGTGTTCCATACCATAGGTCTTTGTTCTGAGACTGAAGTGAAGTGAAGAAGATTTTTTAATTCTCTTCGGAAGATATAAAATGTAAGCCAGTACATGGAGTAATTATATCTACAAGAATATTTCGATGCCTCATAAGGTGACCCCACCAGTAGATGATACTCACGCTGTAGTTGATCAAATGTTAGAAATATTGCGTCATTTCAGGCGAAAATAAGTTTACGTGATTACTTGACCTAAAAATTTTGTTTAAATATTAGAGTGCACATGTTGTTAAATTATTGTCATCTGTCCGCTGTAAGAGAAGCCATTTATAGGTGCGTTCATAACTATGTAAATACGTAGTACTTATAGTTATAGTTCAGTCTGACTGTGTGTCCGTCCATCCGCCCGTTTATCCGCATATGACGGCGCAAAATCTACCCAATTGAATCGTTTGAAATTTAAAATATGTAATTATTACATAGTTTTGTCGAGTCATTTCAAATATTATGAAGTTCGGATGCATAGTTCAATTACAGGGACAATCAAAAATATTCCGTTACATTACAGTGAAAGGGAAAAAATAGTTTCAAGTGCTTTTTAATAATGTTACACTCTTACGAACATTATACAATTTATATGCATAAATGAAGTATATACTAAAATATACATTCTGTACAATCTGTGGTGCAAAGAATATTTTTTATTAATTTACACGACCACAAAAAGGTACTGAATTACATAATGGTATAGAGGGGAACATTGTTTGGGATGTGTTTTAATTATATAAAGCTATTTCACATTTTATGAAATTGGTATACTTTGCTGATGTTTACTACAAGTTAATTCCTGTATAATAAAATGCATATGGTATTTACAAGAATGCAAAAAGATTTCGGATACTGCATTGTATCCTAAGTACTATGTATTTTAAAACCATCTTTATAGTACGAATCCACCTCATTTGCTACGTTTGAGGTGTAATTTCCAGCGTCTATGAATTGTTTTTATTAGAAAATGTAAGCACTTATTTTTTAATTATTTCGAAACAATTACGGTAAGAAAAATAACCCACTTCCATCTAGCTGTTTTCAATTATTCTTTTATAATAATTATTGTTAATCCCTATCCAAGGATGATATTTTGAAGATTATATTTTAAATTTAAGAATAATTTCTTTCGTCTGATCAACATACTAAGAAAATGGCAATCAAAACCAATGTATTTATAATTTTGTTACGATTTTATTTTAGCGGGTTTCACTTTTTTTAATTACAGTACATTCATTAAGAAATGTAGCAATCATGTTAATTTATTTCTAAAACTTAAAAAAAAAGGGAAATATAAGAAAAACCCAGTAGCACTGACTTTTTAATTGATCAACTACCGGTGATGTTATCTATTATGAATAAAGTATTATGTTAAATATTTTCATGTAAATAAGAAAACACATTTAGATGTCTAAATAGTTTTAGAAATAAGAACTAAACATATCTGTTGTCGATATGCATTATTCATAATTTAGTTTTTCCTTTTGTCATAACTAATACTGTTAGAATTCTTAAATAGGCGAATTCCATTCACTTGTCTTTAAAATGTTTTGCATTCTTCCAATAATATGTTTGCGATTCTTTTCTCTAAATATGAAGCAGAAATGTAGAAAATTCACTTCATTCTAGCTTCATGAATATGACTTTAAAACATTTAGAACAACAAGAGAATTAATTTAAATATTATTATTTACAAATGTGAATTATCAAAATACAGATAATATTTATATAATGTTTTTAAAAGAGTGTAAATAATTTTTAAGAACGTATTTTTTTTGTTTAGCAATATGCATCATTTACTATTTTAAAACACTTAAAAGGATTCACATACTCAAAATTTCGAATATATGAATAAATATCGATATTTATGATGTGTATGTTGACGTTAAAAATGTTATGCATTCAACTTTCCTTCAGTTACTTTCAATTTATACTTCAATATATGTCAAATTATTCCCTTTCAATAATGAAAAATTACACAGTCTTTTACATAAAATTTTGAATAAAAGCTTTTATACATAATAAAGGAGTATTTTATGTAGTAATATTAATCTTTTTGGATATTTAAGTTATCAATAACATTTGGTATGCTGATTTAAAATATAGCATTCATTGTTGTTTATGAGTTCTTAGTTTTGAGGTACAAACATCGTCTGATTTCTATTACCCTGTTTCAAACCAGCAAAAGATTCCATAAACATAATAATATGCAGCAAAATGTAAAAAAAAATAGTCTAAATTTATCTTTTTAAACATATAATGCTTGAAAAAATTATAAAGTCGAAAAAAAATTACAAAAGTCAAAAGGTAATGCAATTGTTGATAACGCAAATTCTATTTTCATTTGCATGATCAATATCGCAATAATACGCATAAACGTTGCTTAAAAATACGGAAGAGGGAACATAAATTATTCTGATTTCTTACAATCAAGGAAAAACAACTTGTAAAAAATTATAAAGCCGATAGTTCTAGCTACATTTGGCATAAGAACAGACTTGAGAAAGCAGGTCGCCAGGAAAGTTTAGGTAAATGTAAACCTGTTACATGCATTTATTTTGCATTTGATGCGTTTAATAAAATAATAAGGAGGGAAAAAGTTATCCGATGGTGAACAAATTAAAATAGTAATTTTAAACGAAGCTGGAATGTCTGGTTGTAATACTGTAAGAAAAATAGGAAGGTGCAATGCTGCAGTAAAAAGTTTTCTCAAAACTCCCGAAGGTTACGGCAGTAAGAAGAGTACAGGAAGGCCGAAATCCTTAACTGTAAGGCAATCAAGACGAATCCAGAAGCTATCGCGTAGACAAAAAATGCCATCTACCAAAATCCAAGAACAACTATAATTACGATGTATAAGCCGAACGGTAATAAATGATTTATGTAATAATATCATTGTTCGATTTAAGAAATGTACAGGTAAACCCCCTCTATCTAAGCGCTGCAAAAATGCTCGCTTAGACTTTGCGCGAAAACATTTAACCGAAGGAACAAATTCGAGCGATTCTGCCTGTATCGATGAAAATAAATTTATTTTGATTCACCCGATGGCTATAATTTTTTTAGCATGATTTACGAAGGAGCATCATGTTTTTTAAAGTGTCAATTTGGAAGTGGCTTGATAATAGTTTGGGTTGCATTTGCTACCTGTGGATCCTCTCCAATTATTTCCATGAATAATAAAATGAATTTATTTATGTATAGAGATATGCTATTAGATAATTTTTTATCGATTGTTTTTTATCTATTGTGTATAACTTTAGGACTGAAACATTTCATTAGGACCACGCTTCTGTTCATGTTTCGAAGACAGCTATATAGTATATTGGTTGGAAGCGAGTCAGGTTAAACGCCTTCAATGGCCAATTCGTAGCCCCAATCTGAATGTAATAGAAAAACTTTGAAAATTTTAGCTCGAAATGTTTATAAAAATGGACGACATTCCAATTCAGAGTCAGATTTGATAAATGCCATTAAAAACTACTGAAATAATATTGATATAAATACTTTGTGTGGTCTCATAGATTGAATGTCTAGTCAAATTAACAATTTAAAGTCATCGAAAAAAAGGGTCTGACATCGATTATTGATGAAATGCATGTATCGACTTTATAATTGTTTCTAACTCTCTTTGTACAGAAATTTTTTTAAATCTATTAACCTTTTATTAATGTAGTTATTAAAATATTTTTTTTTACTTCTTTGTAGCATATATTTGTATGAAATTTCATAAATGTTCTATCTTTTGTTTTTTAATTATACTTCACGTGGATTTACAATTTTTTCCACCACTTTATTAGTGACATGTATGTGAGAATACCGAGGAACAACGAAGTTCACACGAAAAAATCAATGCTATGAAATGTAGTAATTCACGAGCTGCAATAAATTCATGAATAAATACGAATTCACGATCCATGAGAATGGAATAGGATCATTATACAAGAAACATTGAGAGAAATTGGTTATTAAATTACGGAACTCAAAGACTAAAATCTTGCAAAGTTTAGCTACAGAAAAGAGAAGGGAAAATACTCGCTTCATATATTGTTTGTTTAGTAGGCAAAAGGCTACTATTATTATTTGATAATCGTAAGACTTAGCATACTAAACTCCTATTTGTATGTTTTATGTCCTATTAAAAATATATATATTTTTTTGTATTTGCCTCCATATCCAAAGGTGGTCGGATTCCTTATCTTGTAGGAAATTAGCAATCTTACTCCCAGATTTATATTAGGAAAAAGAGCTTAGAAGGCCATGTTTTTAGAGAATTTTTTTTATTTCTGGAAGTTTCAAGTTGAACAACCTGTGTTACTGCATATTTGTATTTTTCTGTACATTTTACTTTCTATACTGTATTTTACTATATTTACTATCGCAACAAAACTGATAATTATTCGGTCAAATTATTTGAGATATATGAAGTTTGAAATTTCGAAACTTGTAATGTTAAATTTCTTTTAAATCGCTGTGAAAGAAATAGCACTGCATACACTGTTAAAAATCTGCTGCATTTTGCTGCAACGCCCTCCACCACTTGTATATAATATCTCTATTCCAACCAATGAAAAAGCGCCATTTCACGGCCAAGTAACCGTTTTTTACACAAGCAGGGGAGTGCGTTGCAGCAAAATGCAGCAGATTTTTAACAGTGTATAGTTTGTAAAGCATAAATAAAAAATTACTTTTAGAATTAATTTCATTTTTTGATTCGAGTAGTTAAAGCTTCTCGTAATTTACTATTATTAAAATATGTATAGGTTACAAATCGTATTTTTTACAAAATTTAATTTCAATAATGTATGTTTAAAAAAACTTTTGAAATGCTATTAATATGCATAGATTTTTTAAAATCAATAATCGATTTCTGTAAGCATCTTATTTATGAATAGAAAATTACAGATTATTCCGATGATAATTTTTGAATTATGCTTTTAATACTGCCTTCATCACAATCTGTTTTGTTTATATCGATTAATATTCCGCCAGGTGTATCTCTGATTTCCCGATTACAAATGCAATGCGCCTATCAGGCACCTGTTTTAAAATCATCTTTAGTGTTTAATTAACATAATCCCAATGGTCTTAAGAAAATTAATCCCCTTAATTCGGAACAAAAAAGAGAGAACTTTCGAAATCCGAATTTAAAACCTCATTTATTAATCTCAAAGACAAGTAGAACACTGCATGTTTCATTATGGCTTGATGATGCGCCCGATTAATGGTTAAAAAAGAAAAGATTCGATTTCTTAACCATTATTACCTAACCATTTGACTGATTGCCTTCTTGTTTGCTATCTGAAAATAAAGTATATTGATAACTCCAAATATGTTGTCAATTTTCGATATTCGTGGTAAAGAGTACAGACTTTGGTACAGTTTCAATACGTTAATTGTCTGTTACGCCTTTTTTTTAACATAAATTTAAATAAGACAAAATTTCTAATCGAATTGATATTGTCATTTTACTTTGCGATATTTTTATGGGGTGTATAAGCTTTTTTATATATACTAATTCCATATCGTTTCAAATTAATAAAGAAATTTATAGGATTATACTATAAATTCATCAGTTTTAAAAATTTTAATTTTGCCCAATAGGAAAATAACATTACCCTTGTAACTTTTATTCAAAAACATTTTAAGTGACACAGATAAAAAAAAATTACTATACCTAGCTACAGAGAACACTTTTTGCTACATAAGTTGAATGAAATGAATGATGCATAAATTTATAGAAAAATCAAAGCTATTCATCATGGGCATCACTTATACCTGTCGCATATTTGACAAAGAAAAATCGTATGTATTTTTTTGTATCGAAATCAGTTTTATTTCATTTACTTATATATTTATTTATTGTAGGGCTATTTCTGATTAATGGGAAGTACATTTAACATGAATCTATTAAAATGAAAGGGAATAAATCATAAGTTAACCAATTTAATAAAAAAATAACTTAGTATAATATTTTAGGATTGATATTCAGATTTTGCACACATTTCATCTACTCTCGAAATTGGTAGACGGAAGGTGTTGGGTTCGAACCCAATCGCGGCCGTCAGCCTAATCATTCGGAGTTTTCGTGCTTTTCTACGAACCACGGATTTCCTTGAGTAAATACTGATTAAGTTCCCTTAGAAAGACCCCCCACAAATAGCACCTCCTCCTTAGGGCCTATATACCTCGTGCTGATATTTGGCCTTCACAAATACAACCAACCAACCAATACACACATTTCAAATCAGAAATTGTAGAACACGTTGAATGTTATATGGAAAGTCATTTATTAATCAATTTAGCAACACAGTAAAATTATCGTTTAAAAATTGTATTTTTTATTTTGCTAGATATATTTTTTACTTATTATTTAGCTAAACTATCCGGCTACTCAAATGGTTTATTTTTAACTCTAAAACTCTTATATTGTTGGACTCATGATAATCTAATTCAGAAAACGGATAGTTTACACACAATCATGATTTTCATATTAAAAAAAATGGACAAAAATCATATTATTGAGGATTATTTGTAAATAAAAAATGCACTAGACTTAAGTTTAACGGTACAAAACAAAATTGTTTCAAATATGATATTCAAAAATTGTTTAAATATAATGTCTTATTTTTAAAAACTTCTTACACAGATGTAATTGTTAAATAAAAATTTTATTTCAATCTTATCAAATTCCGTATAAAATAAAAAATATACTTTATACTTAAAATTACTCTCGAAATTTTCCCTAATTTAACAAGTAAATCTGATGGACATGTTTGTGTTTAAAGAATAAATGCATGAAATTTGTAGAAATTACTATTTGTAATCTGACGAATCGAACAACGTTTTACAATTTTCTGTAAAAAAAAATTACATCTTTCATTATGATCGAATCCTTTCTCATAACAATCTTCCGTGATTGAAAGATATCTGAAAATCAACCTAAATTGCTAAAATTTGCGTTGTTATCTTAAAGGTCCGATGCTTTTATAGGAAAAGAGTAAACACTGATCAATTCTTTTCTATCGGGAAAATACGGTAACTATATTTACTTACGGAGGAAAGTGACTTCGAAAATGTACCGTGTCCTCAGCATGAGCAGAGTTCATGTTGACAAATAGATAAAACAATCACTAAATTTATTTTTATATCAAAAACGACATTGAATATTAAATAATTTGCAAACCTCCAGCTAATTCTCGTCAACTAATAAAAGAAGAAAATGTTCTCTTCATATTATGTAATGAAATAATAAACAAATAAACGATTCTATTAAAAAATATCTTCTGCTAACGAAAGTAAATTAAAAGCAAATTCATTACTGAGTTTATTATTATTGGATCCATTCAATAGAGCATCGCCGGAAATTCCATAAACATAAATCTGTAATTTTCACAAATTTTCATTTGAAATATCAATAAAATGCTAAAATAAATAAACACTATTTCAGTTCCCCATCATTTTAATCAAAATAGCATTAAAATTATTTGAAAAGGAGCAACTAAGCAATTTTAAATTTAAAAAAAAAGAATTTCAAACATTTCTACAGATGAATAAATAAAATTTTCACAGAAAACAATGGGCCCGAGCCCGCCCGAGTCCCAGCTTATGTCGAGCCAGCATTCGGGATGACAAGGAAGGTCTCCATACTGGGCATACTCAGATTTTCTAGAAAAAAAAAACTAATTAAGCTACTCATGTTGTAACGTTACATACACGCTGGGTGTCATTTGTAACGTTAGGTTGGTCGTGGTGCAGGTTAAATGTAGACATACTCAGTGATTAAGATAAAACACCGACGTTTATTGAAACGATAAAGGCTGAAGGGAAGTGGAGCAAGTCTTAATTTTACACAACTGAGAAGACTATGGAAAAACTAAACACATACTCACAAGCTTCGGCCTAGCTCAGTCGGGGCACCTACTAATACCTTCCGCTATCTCTTGGCTGAACTGCTAGATAAAGCTTAATTAAACAGCCCGTGGCTGTGGGTAATCCTTTATTCACAAACAATCCAAATGAAACTAAGAGGTTTCTTACCCCGGCCAACTCTCAAGTCAACTGTCGGAACTCCTTTCCACTCACTGGAGGCTTCGTTGCTACTTTTCAATCGGCTAGCACTTCGCTGAACAATACTTCACTTCGCTACCTAATACCAGAGATCCTCACACACTGGCTGGACACAGATGCTCTCTCGCTGGCTAATGCCAGAGACGCTCGCTGGCTAGTGTCAGAGACACCCTCCATTCACTCAAACCCAAGCTTTTATATGCTGCAAACTGAGATACTTCACATTAACATATTACTAATAACCGCAAGCTAACTGTAAAATCCGAAAGACCACACACTCTAGAAAGTTAAAGTAAAAGAGAGGATAGATGTCGCTATTACGCTTACACATGTTAACTTATTGACGTCAATTCTCAGAAACACTAGAGTGTCTTTATGGAAAGGTCACTCCCTCACAACCCCCCCTCGGATTCTACAGAGAAAAAGGACTGGGCCAAATGCATGCCCAGGACTTTTTCTTGTTATAAATTTCGAACCGTAAAAAACACAGTGATGGGTGAAATTTAGAACCAGACATAACTTTCAAAATATTAACTTTAACCCATCACAACCAAAAAACCCGAGTTTGCCTCAAATATTCACATATTCAATCCAATCATTCTTCTATCTTACAAATAGCCTCCGTAAAACTTCCAAAAACTCGTAAAATTTTCAAAACTAATTTCTTCTTCTTTCAAAATAGCCCACTCCACTGGGAGTGCTAAAATTTCTCAAAACACTAAACTTCCGAAATTTTCCTCAATATTGCAATACAACTATAACATTACCAAAAATTATCTCTCCATAACTTTCCTAATACTAAAATTCGCACCAAGTCCAAAAAACCCAATGCGCAAAAATTTTCCTCATCCAAATACCGAACTCATCTAAAATTAAATTTTACTTCATACTCAAAATAACTCTGCTATTACGTAATACCTACATACCCATTAGCCAATGAACTAACTCCCAAAATTCTTCAAAACTTAACTCCACTTTAACAATAATTGGGGCACATACGTACAGCGTCATATCGCTGTGCTTATGCAACAATAAAAAAAATATATCAAAAATTTACAAAATGACGTCATCATGTTCTTCATCTGTATTAACTAAAAGAAAAATAGCAGAATCAATACATAACACAGGTATACTTCCCTGCAAGAAAATCACATTAACATTCAATTTTAATACAATACAATTTCAAATTCAAACGCAGCTTAAAAATTCGCAACTTGCGGAAACCATTCCCAACTAAAGTACAAACGCAACACATAAAACACGAACGATAAGGAGAAAGTTAATTCATTAAATGTTAGTATAAGAGATAGAAACGCGTGTCAAGGACTTCTTGACCGCAAAACACGTGCCCGTCCGAACCGCGGCGCGTGTACAAAATAACCCAAATTACTATCTGTACTTTCTGAAAATTTAAACATACATTAACATACATTTTATAACACATGAACAATATAACAATATAGTAACATTTTAACAAATAACACAACAATTTAACAATAGATCCAGAATTTTTAAAAGCAGTTAAGACCAAAATCTCAAACATACATAAAACTAACAATTTTGCAAATAAATTTTGAACACAATTAAGCACTAATCGTGAGTCCGTCAAAAAATTCCAAAAATGGCCAAAAATACAAAACAGTCTTTCTGCTTTCTATTCCTTCATATTGCTACCACATATATGCACTCTAATAGAAATTTAATAAAGAACATTATCACCCAATCATAGAGATGATTCGCTGCTGGCTGGCTTCATACTACAGGATGGTTTTCTCCTCTTGTCCCAGAAACCTTGTACGAAGGATCTTTCGTCATCAGAACTGTACGGTGACGTCACAGTTGACTGTCGTGCCTGCAGCCTGGTTCGGAATGGATGCCGTGGGATACTTGTAGGTTCCGCTCGACGACTCTGCTCTGGCCGGTTCGCTGGGGTCACTCCATGGCGAGATTCACACTGTTGATGCCGGTAATCTGAGAGTTGTCTCCTCTTTCTAGACGCACCCGAAGTTACTGAAGATCCTAGACCACGTTTCTTTCCGGATCTATGTTGTTTCTTATTAGGCAAAAATTCGGAATTTAAAGTTCGTTTAACAGTTTGCCGAGTAACAAAGAGCCGAGTAATTAAGTACCGAAGATGGTGAACTATTAGATAATGTATGTTTGTGAGGTTGCTGTCTCATTGGTGGAGGAACGGGATAGTTTATAATCTTTTTCCTTTTATGGCACACAGACTCTGAAGTATTTGACACTGCTCTCTTATTTTTGTTATCATACTTTGCTCTCGGATTGCTAGGCTTTCGACTCTCAATAACAGTTTTTGGAGCTGTTTGACCAACTTTTCTTCTTGAATATTGATGAAAAGAATTAGATGAAGAAGTGCTGGACTCGGGACACTCATTGGATCGAGAATTTCGCGAAACACCACTCGACACATGAGAACCTTCTCTACCATTTTCTCTAAACTTATAAACTCTAACCTGATCCAAATTAACCGTCATTCTTTCACCATTGACATCAACAACCAAATTATTATTTCGAACTTCTAAAACCTCGAACGGACCTACAAACTTCGGACCAAACTTAGCTACTCTCTTTTGACGACTTGAACTTAACCAATGTTTTTCTACTAACACAAAATCTCCAACTTTCACTTCTAACTCCCTTCTACGCATATTATAATACTGAGCTTGCTTTTCTTGCGCTTTTCCCATCTGAACCTGAGCTTCCTTAACCAACCTCTCAATATCCTGGCACATGTACTGACTTTCCGCATCTGACACCATAACTAACCTTTGGAATGGAGTAATGACTTTTCTACCCAAAAACAATTCAGCTGGCGTTTTCCCCGTCGACTCGTGAACTGCTGTACGAAGTGCGTACGCAAAATGCTGAAGAAACTGGTCCCAATTTGCGTGATGAGAACCAACATACGAAGAAATCATTTGAATTAATGTACGATTTACACGTTCAGCCATATTAGACTGAGGAAGTTCCTTACCGTCCCCAGTCTCCAACTTTTCACACAAAGACTTAAAAATATTAGATATAAAATCATAACGAAATGGTTTGCTAGCAACTAGTGCGTCAAAACCAATATGAATTTCATTCCTTAAACTCGGTTTATCTGAAAAGACTTTACAAAAATCGACTAAAGACTTATTAATCTCCACTTTCTTAACCTCATTTAAACCCGACTCCTCTAAATTAACTGACCCTGAAACATGCTCTTTCTTACTCACATTCTCATCATTATTAACGATTAACGACTTTTTAAAGAAATCCAAACTAATTCTTCTATCCTTCATATAATCCACACCAACTATACAATGCACTGTTAATCCATCTAACACACAAAACTCCCAACATGTCTTAACCGAACGAATTTCAACTTCCAATTTTACTGAACCTTTATTATCGCAAGCTACTCCCTGTGCCGACTGAACCACCAGACTTGACCTCTTCAACTTCTTATACGAAAAATATTTCCGATAACAATCAAAAGAAATGAACGACTTATCTGCCCCTGTATCGAAGACACTTTTAACCACAATACCATCTAACACAATTAACACTTCAGGTAGCTCAACCGGATTAATAGTAATTTTATTCAAACTCACCAAAGACTTTTCCGACCTCTGAACACATTTGTTTTGCATTCACCTATTTTCAACATTCTCATCCGAAGTTAATCTCCTTATTTGCGAAGAAACATTCCTGTCCCGTACTCCCCCTCTCCGATCATAACCACTATTCTGTCTATTTCCATACATATTTCTCTCACCACTTCTAAAATTATTAGCACCACCACAATTCCTATTACCATTACTCGTATTCGACATATTACGACCAAATCCCTCATTTCTATTACGCAAATTATTATTCGGAAATCGCTGTCCCCCTCTCACAAAATTACGATCCCCCTCATTTCTTAAATTACCATCCGTGACCGGTCTCTGACGAGGGCTACGCAAATCCCGTTGATCCGAGCTATGCCGAGTCTCATACTTCGATAATAACTGGTGCATCCCTGCAAAATTCTTCGGTGCTCTAACTTCAATAAAGTCCTGTATACTTGGATTAAAAAGAGGAAAAACAATGTCCAACAATTCCTCAAATGTGATATCTAAATCTAATTTATTTTTTAGTTCAAGCTTACGTAGATAGAATTTTGACGCCGACTCATAAATATTCTGCTTATTACAATAGAACTCTTTTCTCAAAATACTTTTATCTTTAACTGGAGGAAATGCCTTCTTTAACTCAATCACAGTTTGTTCAAATCTTTTCGCTTCATCATTAATCAAAAACTTTCCTATATTTTCCAACCACAAAAGTGCTTCGCCCTTCAACGAGCATTTAAGCACTACGTACCTACTTTTCTCAGGTATATTATTGAACAAAATATAATCATCTAATTTAACTAAAAATTCACTAATATCACCTTCACCGGTAAAATACACACGTGGCACAATCTCACAGTGTCCGATGTTTCGTTGGGCGCCATTTGTAACGTTACATACACGCTGGGTGTCATTTGTAACGTTAGGTTGGTCGTGGTGCAGGTTAAATGTAGACATACTCAGTGATTAAGATAAAACAACAATGTTTATTGAAACGATAAAGGCTGAAGGGAAGTGGAGCAAGTCTTAATTTTACACAACTGAGAAGACTATGGAAAAACTAAACACATACTCACAAGCTTCGGCCTAGCTCAGTCGGGGCACCTACTAATACCTTCCGCTATCTCTTGGCTGATCTGCTAGATAAAGCTTAATTAAACAGCCCGTAGCTGTGGGTAATCCTTTATTCACAAACAATCCAAATGAAACTAAGAGGTTTCTTACCCCGGCCAACTCTCAAGTCAACTGTCGGAACTCCTTTCCACTCACTGGAGGCTTCGTTGCTACTTTTCAATCGGCTAGCACTTCGCTGAACAATACTTCACTTCGCTACCTAATACCAGAGATCCTCACACACTGGCTGGACACAGATGCTCTCTCGCTGGCTAATGCCAGAGACACTCGCTGGCTAGTGCCAGAGACACCCTCCATTCACTCAAACCCAAGCTTTTATATGCTGCAAACTGAGATACTTCACATTAACATATTACTAATAACCGCAAGCTAACTGTAAAATCCGAAAGAGCACACACACTCTAGAAAGTTAAAGTAAAAGAGAGGATAGATGTCGCTTTTAAGCTTACACATGTTAACTTATTGACGTCACGATCTCAGAAACACTAGAGTGCCTTTATGGAAAGGTCACTCCCTCACAATGTATGTAATAAAGGATCAGTGAAAATTAGCGGCGGTATTCCAGAAGAAAACATGTAAAAAAATAAAATACTTTCGAATATTTGGCGTGAAAAGACAAAAGTCTCACACGATTTGGCGAGTAGCACTTTTCCCCGCCAAAAGAAAACTATTTTAATGCAACTGAAAACTTGGATTTTTAGAATCCGTGTAAATGGTGTTTGATGAATTTAAACATAAACAATGAGAGAGTTTAATATATTTTATACATATATATGTATATTAAATTGCAAATGTATATATTATTTGTTGCTGTAGTTATTTAATTTACATCTGGAAAAAATATTTTCATTTATAAAAAATTCTTATTCAGTAAAATTATTTTCATACATTTAAGCGTATTCAAAGATAAAAGTTAGATTTTTCCATAGCAACAGAATCGAATTGACAATGCTCAAATGGACTTTGAACTTGAAACAATTTTAATTAATTTAAATTTGAATTTCGTTTCAAATCTCAAATTTTGATGATTAAATTTGAATTAAATACATATAAATATCAATATAACGAAATTATACTTAAAACAAACTAAAACTGACAAAAACAAATGTATTTAAATTATCTAAACACGTTGAATGTGAAACTTTTTTGCTTTAAAATGCATTTGACATAAAAAAGACATTTTTTGAAATTGCTTTTCATCGCCAACCGAAGATAAATCGCCAAATAACGAAATTTTCATTATTTTTCTACGAACAGGGAACGGGGGCCAAAATTTTTTTTATAAACGTATATATCCTCATGAGAAGAACATTTTGTAATTTTTTCAGATTTTTCGGAGTATGCCTGTATAGAGACCTCCCTTGTGAGCCTTTCTCATCTCTAATCTCCTTCAGAATAAATAATTTCATTCGTTTGCCTTGTTAGTCTATTTTTATCACTTTTATCAAGTATTGACTTAGATTGATTGTTGCTATCCTTTATAATCCACCATACTCATTTTTTCTAATTGCCACAAAAAAAGAAACTGCGTAGAAACAATATTATATAGGTAAAGCAATTTTGTGTGTAATATGGACATCATATTGACAACGCAGTGTGAATAATAAATTTCACTATTATTATTATTATTTATTTATTTATTTACTTGTTTATTTCTTTATTTGCAAATTTATTAATTTCAAAATATTGCATAAGTTTAATTATTAACATGTCGAATTAAACGGAACAATGTCAATTCCAAATGTAATTTGTTTCAAAACTGTATCTCAGTTTACAATTTGCAGCCCACTTTTTTTTTTTTTTTTTTTTTTTTTTTTTTTGCATTAGTTATTTTTTGCATAATTTGTTTTTAGCCGTCCTTGGTTTTGATCCCGAGACCTGTTGACATTGAAAGTACATTCTGTTGACTGAATGTACTGTTGCAGAAAAAGAGAATTAAAACAGGAACAAAAAATACAACAAAGATTGTTCCGAACGACAAACTGAAACGCAAATTACTCTCAGTATTTAAATTGTAATTACAATTTACTCTGATAACTTACAATTTACTCTGACGACTCTAATAAAGAAAATGTACTTCTCTAAAAAACACCGTTTTCATTCATATGTAGAAATTGCGTGCGTATGCATAATACCATATGAAATACAAAATTTCAAGGCCAATGCACAAGAAGGATTGCAAATTATATGTCTTAGGCATACTGTTTGTAAAAAATTAACTTTCTTCGAATAAAATATCTTTTTAGGAACTGTTTAATAGATACACAATTTTTTGTTAACTTACAAAAACGAATGTTTTTCTTACGCAACATTACAGTTATACAACAATTTTCAAGTCTATTTTCTGCATGTTAGGACGTAAAAAACGTATTCATATTCATACTTTCGATAAATTTTGAAAATATGATGGAAATTTTTTTATTGAAATTATTTTTTATTTTATTTTTTATATTTTAATCAAAAGACTTTCCAATTATTCTTAGGTGTTAGTAATAAGCTACAAAAAAATCCTTTTATTTCAGTCGTACAACGATTTTCCGGCATATTTTGTAGATTTTTGGAAGAAATAATTTTCAGTATGTTTTACATATTTGAAAATATGATGGAAATAATTTTTTATTAGGTAGCTTTCATTACAAAAAGTAAAAAGCTACCTATTGCAGCCGTCCGGAGGAAAGCACTTCCGGAAAATTTTGATATATTTTCACCGATCATTATTCCCAGACCCCAAAAACACCCTCCGTTCAAATGTTGACATATATGTATATATATATATATATATAACCATATATATATATATATCTGATTTTTGTCATGCGATAACTAACGTATTTATGAACTGATTTGAATGAAACTTGGTATGTACATAGTACATACAAATGTCTCGACCGAGTTCGTTGGTCAGCATCATCCGCCATTTTGTTTCAAAATGGCGGCCATTTTAAATTAAAAAAAAAAAATTAAATTTAAAATTAAATGCGAAAAAATTAAAAGTTGAAAAATATTTTCCTTTTACGTGTTGGAACTTAAAACAAAGATTCCGAAACACTTTTTATTTTGTCTATATCTTAAAAAATGATTGAGTTATAGCACTTTGAATTTTTCTTATGGCTGACATTTTGAAATGATCTGATTTTTGTCACGTGATAACACGCGTATTTATGAACCGATTTCAATGAAACTTGGTATGTACATAGTACATACAAATGTCTCGAACGAGTTCGTTGGCCAGCATCATCCGCCATTTTGTTTCAAAATGGTGGCCATTTTAAATTTTTAAAAAATTTTAAAATTTAAAATTAAATGCGAAAAAATCAAAATTTGAAAAATATTTTTCTTTTACGTGTTAGAACTTAAAACAATGATTCCAGAACACTTTTATTTTGTCTATATCTTAAAAAATGACTGAGTTATAGCACTTTGAATTTTGCTTATGGCTGACATTTTGAAACGGTCTGATCTGAACGATCCACAATGTTGCTTTAAAATGGCATACACTTTATGATATCGTGGAATTTGGTGACTCTCTAAATCGCTTAAAATAAAACCAGGTTGAATAAAAGATGATTAATTTCTAAAAATTCCTATTAATATTCAGTCTTGACAAAAACTAGTTTCAATCTTATAAAATCACTAATTTTATAAGATTATTTCCACTAATTTGAGCTTAGTATTTTTGAACAATGTAACTTACCTTAAAATAAATAAATAAATATATAAGTATATGAAAGCTACCTCTTCCTCCCGGCATTGCCGGAAGGACTTTTTAAATTATATTGAATTTTCTTTTCACTATTATAATTACAATATTTTACAAATAATTAGAAGATAAATTTGTATTTAAAATTTAATTTAAATTATTTTGTATTTAAATGTTTTTAATGCTTTATTTCTCAAATTATATCAATAACTTTTCGAAATCAAACTCTTTCATTAATATTTATACTTTGAAAGGTAAGATAATAAATCATTCTTTGCATAAATAAACTCTTCAAAAAATACTTTTCTTATCTTTTCTAATATTTTAGGTAAAACGAAAGAAATGCTTTGAATTTGATTACTATTTTAGCATATATGTATTACTACAGAAGTCTGAAGATCATTTATTAACTTATTACTTTAGGATTAACTCAAGTAAGCCATCTACAGTTGATTAGCTCATTTTTCAGAAAATGTGAAAGAAAATGTCCTTCATTTATTTTAGTGACATATTACTGACCCATAAGTAAGAAACTTATTGATTTTGTTCAATAACTTAAAGTATATTACTTATATTTACAAATTTGAACAAAGAAAGACATTAATATTTGAAATACAGGGTTACTATAATTGAATGACCGGATTATAAAAATATCTATTTTCAAAATAATCACGCATATCATAACAAAAAATATCGGCCAAAAATTTGAGTGTCGCAGATAATTCGTTCTCGGCGAAAATGCCGTTAAAAATTCAGCCGGACCAAAACTCTCTGTATTTCAAAAGTCTCGTTTTTTCCTTTAGAAATTTTCAACATTACTCGTGGATTTGAGCTGTATCGGTTCAAATGAGACTATTTATTCCTTTGAATTTCATTGTTTATAATCATCAGTCATCAATGACTCAAGGCACAAGTGCAAACTATAAAGCAAGCAATGTATATATGTGAACAAATTTTCCACGCATTCCTTAAAACTTGCATATTTAACGGTAACAGAATTTTTTTTTAATTTGAAACAGCAGAAATATTTCAATTACTTTTTCAGACTCTTCTTGTATTGATCATCGAGAAAAATCATCATAAAAGATAAACAAGGTATGCCATAAAAGATAAACGAGAAAAACTTACACAATTTTTTGTTACTTCACACAAACGAATGTTTTATTACGCAGCATTGCAGTTGTACAATGATTTTTACATGTCTGTAAATACATGCCCAGTAAATTTTGTACATGTCTGGCAGAAAAAAAATTCATTAGGTTTTGCCTTTTTGATGCATTTTGAAAATATGATGGGAAAAACCTTTAATGAAAGTATTTTAAATTTCCTTTTCACAATTATAATTACAGTACTTTACAAATAATTAGAAGATAAATTTTTATATAAAATTTAAAATTATTATTGTTTATTTCATAATTCTTAATTGTTCTTAATGCTTTATTTCTGAAATCATATCAAGAACTTTTCAAAATGAAACACTTTTATTAATATTAAAATTTTTGAAAGGTGATATAATAAATCATTCTTTGCATAAATAAACTCTTCAAAAAACGCCCTTCTAATCTTTTTCTAATATTTTAGTTCAAACAAAAGAAATGTCCCACTATCTTGCATAGAAGTGTAATTACAAAATCTGAAGATCATTTATTAACTTATTACTTTAAAGGAAGGGATTAACTCAAGTAAGCCAGCTTCAGTAGATTAGCTTATTATTCAGAAAATGTAAAAGAAATTGCGCTTCCTTATTTTAGTGAAGTATTAGTGACCCATAAGTAAGAAACTCATTAATATACTTCAACAACTTAAAATATTTTAGAAGGGTAAATTTCGACAAAAAAAAGAAAAGTCGTATTCTAAATACAATGTACCATAATTTAATAACTTTATTTTAAAATGTATATCTTCAAAACTTCCAATCTATTATGCATATCATAGTAAGTTGTACATGAAAGAGGAGATTTACAAAAAATTGTTTTCTTTGCCTAATTAGGCTAAAAATCTGATTTTCACTGAAAATGCTGCTAAGAATTCGGCAAGATCGAAACTATCTCTATTCCAAAAATCTCGTTTCTACCTTCGAAAATGTTCAACATCACTCATCGATTTGAGCTGTATCGGTTCATATGAGATTATTTATTCCTATGAACTTCGTTGTTTATAATCATCACTCATGAGCGTCTCAAGACGCGAGTACAAACTATAAAGCAAGCAACATGAATAATTTTTCTTCACGTGCTCATTAAAACCCACAGACTTAATGGTAAACGATCTCTTTTCCAAAAATCTCGTTTCTACCTTCGAAAATGTTCAACATCACTCATCGATTTGAGCTGCATCGGTTCATATGAGATTATTTATTCCTATGAACTTCGTTGTTTATAATCATCACTCATGAGCGTCACAAGACGCGAGTACAAACTATAAAGCAAGCAACATGAATAATTTTTCTTCACGTGCTCATTAAAACCCACAGACTTAATGGTAAACGATCTCTTTTCCAAAAATCTCGTTTCTACCTTCGAAAATGTTCAACATCACTCTTCGATTTGAGCTGCATCGGTTCATATGAGATTATTTATTCCTATGAACTTCGTTGTTTATAATCATCACTCATGAGCGTCTCAAGACGCGAGTACAAACTATAAAGCAAGCAACGTGAATAATTTTTCTTCACGTGCTCATTAAAACCCACAGACTTAATGGTAAACGATCTCTTTTCCAAAAATCTCGTTTCTACCTACGAAATTGTTCAACATGACTCATCGATTTGAGCTGCATCGGTTCATATGAGATTATTTATTCCTATGAACTTCGTTGTTTATAATCATCACTCATGAGCGTCGCAAACGCGAGTACAAACTATAAAGCAAGCAACATGAATAATTTTTCTTCACGTGCTCATTAAAACCCACAGACTTAATGGTAAACGATCTCTTTTCCAAAAATCTCGTTTCTACCTTCGAAAATGTTCAACATCACTCTTCGATTTGAGCTGCATCGGTTCATATGAGATTATTTATTCCTATGAACTTCGTTGTTTATAATCATCACTCATGAGCGTCTCAAGACGCGAGTACAAACTATAAAGCAAGCAACGTGAATAATTTTTCTTCACGTGCTCATTAAAACCCACAGACTTAATGGTAAACGATCTCTTTTCCAAAAATCTCGTTTCTACCTACGAAAATGTTCAACATGACTCATCGATTTGAGCTGCATCGGTTCATATGAGATTATTTATTCCTATGAACTTCGTTGTTTATAATCATCACTCATGAGCGTCTCAAGACGCAAGTACAAACTATAAAGCAAGCAACGTGAATAATTTTTCTTCACGTGCTCATTAAAACCCACAGACTTAATGGTAAACGATCTCTTTTCCAAAAATCTCGTTTCTACCTTCGAAAATGTTCAACATCACTCTCCGATTTGAGCTGTATCGGTTCATATGAGATTATTTATTCCTATGAACTTCGTTGTTTATAATCATCACTCATGAGCGTCGCAAACGCGAGTGCAAACTATAAAGCAAACAACATGAATAATTTTTTTTCACGTGCTCATTAAAACCTACAGACTTAATGGTAATAGAAAATTTTTAGTTTTGAAACCGCAGAAATATTTCAATTTCTCTTTGCGACAGTTCCAGTATGACAGGTGATCATAGAGAAAAATCATCATAAAAAATAAACAAGGTATGCATAAAAGATAAACGAAACAAACTTACATCTTTGTTACTTTAAACAAACGAATGCTTTTATTACGCAGCATTGCAGTTGTACAGAGACTTTCCAGTATATATTGTACATGTCTGGAATTTTAAAAAAATCATTAGGTTTTGGATTTTTGATGAATTTTGAAAATACGATGGATATAATCATTTATTTACATTATTTTAAATTTCCTTTTCACTATTATAATTACAATATTTTACAAATAATTAGAAGACAATTTTTTATTTAAAATTTAAAATTATAGTTTTTTATTTCATAACTCTTAATCGTTTTTTAATGCTTTTTTTCTCAAATCACATCAAGAACTTTTCAAAAACAAACTCTTATATTAATATTTAAACTTTGAAAAGTAAGATAATAAACCATTCTTTGCATAAATAATCTTTTCAGAAAATGCTTTTCTAATCTCTTCTAATATTTTAAGTAAAATAAAAGAATGCTTTGAAACGTCATTCTATTTCTGCATTGAAGTATAACTAGAAAAATCTGGAGATCATTTACTAACTTAATATTTTATAGGAAGGGATTAACTTAAGCAAGCCAGCTCCACCAGATAAAATCATTTTTCAAAAAAACGAACAAGAAATTGCCCTTCCTTATTTTAGTGAAATATTAGTGACCCATAAGTAAAATATTCATCAATTTTCTTCAACAACTTAGAATATATTATAAAGATACTTTTCAACAGAGAAAGAAAAGCAGTCGGAATGCAGAATTAACATAACTGAATGACCGAATTTTAAAAATGTATATTTTAAAATTATTATGCATATCATAATAAAAGTTATATTAAAGTAGAGATCAACCGATAATTTGGCTTCTTTTCTGATTTACGTCAAAAATCTGAGTTTCTCCTAAAATTCGTTTTCGGCGAAAGTACTGCAGAAAATTCGGCCGGGCCGAAACTATCTGTATTGCAAAAATCTCTTTTCTTTCTTCGGATATTTTCTTACAATACTCATCGATTTGAGCTGCACTGGCTCATATGAGAGTATATATTCCTATGAACTTCCTTGTTTATAATCATTAGTCATGAATGACTAAAAAAGTAAGTGTAAAATATAAAGCGAAGCAATGCCCATATGACTAAATTTTTTCACGTGCTCGTTAAAAGATACAAACTTAACAGCAATAAAAAAATTTTTGTTGGAAACCGCAAAAATATTTCAATTATACTTTGAAAATGTTCTAATATGACATATGACCATTTAGATTTAAAAAAAAATCATAAAAGATAAATCGAGATTCTTATGCGTATACCTGAATATACAACCTCTGACAATAAAGTTTGATGAATAGTCTTGTAACATTAATGTAGATGAAATATTAACGAAAGTTACCATACCATCCTTCGAAATAGTCATCTCTCATTACTATGCACCACCGAGATCTCTTATACATGCCCTAGGAAATTCGCAAGAAGTGTTCTTTTGGGATGGAGTTCAAAAGCTTAGTCGCGTTTCGTCGGATGTCAGCAATATGGCCAAATCTCTTTCAAAGAGAGTTTGAGTCGTGGAAATAGGAAGAAGTTTCGAGGTTTGAGATCTGGCGAGTATGGTGGATGTTCAATTTGCACCACCCCTCACGAATTTATTTCGGTGTCTCGCAAATCTTAAAACAAAACTTTAAACTGATCTTTTGTTCTTCCATTTTTCTGTTCTCAGTTAAGAACCAACACACTGAACAAACACTTTGTAAAGCACGTCTTACGCAGAACATAAATGATGCTCAACTGAACAACAGTGACGGAAGATGGTGAACACTTGCCTCTATGCAGGTGCAACGATTTGTTTCCCCAGTGTTGCTAGATCGGCCGTTCTGAATTCATTCACCGAACTTTTTTGTCAAAAGTAGTAAATAATATTTACATAAATGTGAAAGTTTTCTCTGTCGTTGATGAGTTAATTACGTTTTATTTTATATGAAAATAAGGGCACAGAAAGCCACTTTGGGTGACACGTATAATTCATTAATAATTATGTGTATTTAATAAATACGTATAATTAATTAATAATTACGCATATTTAATAAATAGCTATAATAATTTGATAATTATGTGTATTTATGTATTAATAGCTTTAAAATATTTGAACATTTTCTCAAATAAAATACTGGTGTGCAATAACGCTGAAATCTCAATCCAAATATAAGCTTCTTAATATTAGAAAATATGAAATAACTATGAACATTTAAAAAATATATATAACCTCTTTTGAGTTACCCATGATTCTGACAAGCGTTCAATAATGTATAGTAATCACAATAACTAATAATTTTCGTGATTTAAAGAGGCTTAACAAGGAACTCTTTAATTGGCAAATGACATCATCCTAAAAAAGATGTATTCCGGATTCAGAAAATTAATTAATGCAATGTAAAAACTAATCGAAACATTTCCATAAATTACCAGTTGGAAAACAAATTTTAAATGATTTTTTCACCGTTTTTTTAAATCTCGAAAAATAATAGTATCTGAACATAAGAAAGAGTTTTAGAATCCTGGATAACTTAGAGAAAGTTATATGTATTATTTTATCGTTTATGGTTTTAGAATATTTTTGAAGAATATAAAAAATGTTTGTGATATGTTACAACATGTGACCACTTTTCTGTCTAGTAATGAAATATGAATGAATGTAAAATGCATTTATTGGAAAAAATAAACCCGATTTCATTCATATTTAGATGTACCATGCATTGAAGGCTTGATGTAGCTAAATCAAAATATTACCAATTCAACAATTACTGTCTCTTGTGTATATGAAATATTTGTGCTGCGATGGTTGATGTGGAATATCAAAGTCTAAATTTTAGATGCCTATATGCTCAATTTCAGAACCGTAGATACTATATTAATATATTTTCAGACGGAGGGGTGAAGTTTTAAATATCTATTTTTGAGGGATCTTTTAAAAGAGGAACGGGGATGGAAACAAGCTGGTTTGGATCTTATGGGGGCAGATTTATGGCAGCGGATGAGACATGGCTACATCACTATGATCTCGAGTTCAAACGATATTAGCCAAATTTCATCCACTGTCACAAATCTAGACCTATAAGCTCAAACCAGCCTTTCACCCTCTCATCCTCCCTCCTCTTTTACTCCTCACCCCAAAAATATGTTAATATAGAAGCTACAGTTCTGAAATTGAGCATATAGACATCTAAGACATTAGGCTTCAATAATCTCCATCAAACATCCCAGTACAAATATTTTATATACACTAGAGGCAATAGATATCGAACCACCCACATATGTAGTATGACATTTAATGACATGCTAAGTCAGGATCACCAAGATGACAAGTCCATAATTAAAAAAAAATGAGCATTTGCATTTAATAAACTAAAAAAAATGATATACCAGAAGCTACTGTAATTATCATATACTTTAAATTCTTAAGTAGCAGGAATTTACTAAGCTGATTACACATCTTTCATTAACATGCCACACACAATCGAACGAAACATTAACAAGCAAACGATATTCATTTCATATTTATGAAACAAATGAATTTGGCGTTTATACGTGTGTAGTTATATCAGTTTACCCATAATTTGAATAATTCTCAAAAATGAGATAAAATAAATGTCGTGGTTTTAAATTGCCCGTTATTTTTTGTGTCTGTGTGTGTGTAAAATAAAAACCTTTCGTTATTATTATTTTATGTTGTAGATGTTCAGCTATTTATGAAGTACATACATACATAACTGTTTTTAAAATATTTTAACTCTAAAATATATTACAGTTTAGAAATCCTAATAGCTATGCAATGTAACAAAGAATGCAAGAAAAAAAAATATCAAGCTAGCATTTTACAAAAATGTAGAAAGAATCATTAATCAGAGAGAAATTTCACAATCCTTGAAATGCTCAACTATTCGTATGTATATACATTTACGAGATATATATCTTTAAATAACGCCAAGACGGAATTTTATGCTGAAGAAAAATACTTAAGAATTTTTTTCATATTTACGAAAGATGTATCTTAATGTAACGGCTGTACAAAAGAAAATATATTTTATACTTTTCCTTTGCTAAAAGAAAAATTTGGCTGAAAATATATATTCCATTTAGAATGTTAAAAGAATTTTCTTATAGTTCTTACTCGGTATGCAACAATACGTAAAGATACATTATACAACAATACGTATATACATTATTTTAAATGCATCAAGTTTTATAAGATTTTTACATAGTATGCCGTGAAATGAAACACTACATTTTCTATAATAAAAGTGCTTCATATAACTTCATATAAATGAAATAGCAACATAAAATATAGCCTATGTTGGAGCAGGGACTGTCACCGTCAATTTGAAAAAATTACTTAAAGAAATCGATTCAATATTTTTATAATTGTATAGAAATCACAATATATGTAGAACGAAATATGTTGCTTTAATTAAAACTTGCACGGGAATTTGTCTGAAGAAAAGGGCATTTTGATTAGTTTATCGATTTTTACATGTAACTGCCCAATTGATGATCGTAACCTCTTAATGGATAATGCTGAAAAAGAAAATGATACAATGGGGAAGTCAGCAAATATAAAATTGTGAGGGAGTGACCTTTGTCATAAAGGCACTCTAGTATTTCTGAGATCGTGACGTCAATAATGTAACATGTGTAAGCGTAAAAGCGACATCTATCCTCTCTTTTACTTTAACTTTCTAGAGTGTGTGTGTCTCTTTCGGGTTCTGCAGTTAGCTCGCGGTTAGTAGTAATATGTTAATGTGAAGTATCTCAGTTTGCAGCATATAAAAGCTTGGAGTTTGAGCGTGTGAGTGTATCTGGCACTAGCCAGCAAGTGAGTATCTCTGGCATTAGCCAGTGATTGAGGATCTCTGACAATAGATAGCGAAGTGAATCACTGGGAATAGTCAGCCGAGTGTTCTGGCACTATTAGTCAGCGAAGTGCTAGCAGATTGAAAGTAGCAGCGAGCTTCCAGTGAGTTTTAAAGAAGTTTCGGTATTCGACTTGAGAGTTGGCTGTGGTAAGAAGTTTCATAGTAATTACATTTTGATTATTTGGAAGTGAATAAAGAATTACACACAGCCACGGGCTGTCTAATTAAACTTTTATCTAGCAGCTTAGCCAAAAGATAGTTGAGAAGTAATAGAAGGTGCCACGATTGAGCTAGTCCGGAGCCTGTGAGTATGCGTTTAGCTTTTTCATAGTATTCTCAGTTGTAAAAAATTAAGACTTGCTCCACTTCCCTTGAGCCCTTATCATTTTAATAAACTGTGTTTTTTTATCTTAATTACTGAGTATGTCTGCATTTAACTCCCACCACGACCAACCAACCGTTACAAGTGACACCCAACATGTGTTTAACGTTACAATGGCGCCCAACGAAATGTCGGACATTGTGAGATTGTGCCACGTGTGTATTTTACCGGTGCAGGTGACATTAGTGAATTTTTAGTCAAACTAGATGATTATATCCTGTTTAATAATATACCTGAGAAAAATAGATACGTAGTGCTTAAATGCTCATTGAAGGGCGAAGCACTTTTGGGGTTAGAGAATATAGGAAAATTTCTGATTAATGATGAAGGTAAAAGATTTGAGCAAACTGTGATTGAGTTAAAGAAGGCATTTCCTCCCGTTAAAGATAAAAGTATTTTAAGAAAAGAATTCTATTGCAATAAGCAGAATATTTATGAATCGGCGTCAAAGTTTTATCTACGTAAGCTTGAACTAAAAAATAAATTGGATTTAGATATCACATTTGAGGAATTGTTGGACATTGTTTTTCCTCTTTTTAATCCGAATATACAGGACTTTATTGAAGTTAGAGCACCGAAGGATTTTTCAGATATGCACCAGATATTATCGAAGTATGAGACTCGGCATAGCTCGGATCAACGGGATTCGCGTAGCCCTCGTCAGAGACCTGTCACGGGTAGTAATTTGAGAAATGAGGGGGAAGTAATTTTTTGAGAGGGGGACAACGATTTCCGGATAATAATTTGCGTAATAGAAATGATGGATTTGGTCGTAATATGTCGAATACGAGTAATGGAAATAGACAAAAAAGTGGTTATGATCGGAGAGGGGGAGTACGGGATAAGAATGTTTCTTCGCAAGTAAAGAGATTAACTTCGGATGAGAATTTGGAAAATAGGTCAATGCAAAAGAGATGTGTTCAGAGGTCGGAAAAGTCTTCGGTGAGTTTAAATAAAGTTACTATTAATCCGGTTGAGTTACCTGAGGTGTTAATTGTGTGGGATGGTATCTTCGTTAAGAGTGTCTTCGATACAGGGGCAGATAAGTCGTTCATTTCTTTTGATTATTATCGGAAATATTTTTCGTATAAGAAGTTGAAGAGGTCAAGTCTGGTGGTTCAGTCTGAGCAAGGAGTAGCTTGTGATAATAAAGGTTCAGTAGAGTTGGAAGTTGAAATTTGTTCGGTTATGACAGGTTGGGAGTTTTGTGTGTTGGATGGATTAACAGTACATTGTATAGTTGGTGTGGATTATATGAAGGATAGAGGAATTAGTTTGGATTTCTTTAAAAAGTCGTTAATCGTGAATAATGATGAGAATGTGAGTAAGAAAGAGCCTGTTTCAGTGTCAGTTGATTTGGAGGAGTCGGGTTTAAGTGAGGTTAAGAAAGTGGAGTTTAATAAGTCTTTAGTCGATTTTGGTAAAGTCTTTTCAGATAAACCAAGTTTAACGAATGAAATTCATATTGGTTTTGACGCACTTGTTGCTAGTAAACCATTTCGTTATGATTTTATATCTAATATTTTTAAGTCTTTGTGTGAAAAACTGGAGATCGATCATTCTTTTACTGTTCCGTATCGTCCTCAGTCTAATATGGCTGAACGTGTAAATCGTACATTAATTCAAATGATTTCTTCTTATGTTGGTCCTCATCATGCAAATTGGGACCAGTTTCTTCAGCATTTTGCGTATGCACTTCGTACAGCAGTTCACGAATCAACGGGGAAAACGCCAGCTGAATTGTTTTTGGGTAGAAAAGTCATTACTCCATTTCAAAGGCTAGTTATGGTGTCGTATGCGGAAAGTCAGTTTATCTGTCAGGATATTGAGAGGTTGGTTAAGGAAGCTCAAGTTCAGATGGGAAAAGCGCAGGAAAAGCAAGCTCAGTATTATAATATGCGTAGAAGGGAGTTAGAGGTGAAAGTTGGAGATTTTGTGTTAGTAATAAAGCATTGGTTAAGTTCAAGTCGTCAAAAGAGAGTAGCTAAGTTTGGTCCGAAGTTTGTAGGTCCGTTTGAGGTTTTGTAAGTTCGAAATAATAATTTGATTGTTAATGTCAATGGGGAAAGAATGACGGTTAATCTGGATCAGGTTAGAGTTTATAAGTTTAGAGAAAATGGTAGTGAAGGTTCTCATGTGTCGAGTGGTGTTTCGCGAAATTCCCGATCCAATGAGTGTCCCGAGTCCAGCACTTCTTTATCTAATTCTTTTCATCAATATTCAAGAAGAAAATTCGGTCAAACAGCTCCAAAAACTGTTATTGACAGTGGAAAGCCTATCAATTCGAGAGCACAATATGATAATAAAAATTAAAGAGCAGTGTCAAATACATCAGACGCTGTGTGCCATAAAAGACAAAAGATTATAAACTGACCCGTTCCTCCACTTATTAGACAGCAACCTCACAAACATAAATTATCTAATAGTTCACCATCTTCAGTGATTAATCATCGAAAGAAATTTCGTATGGACACTCGTCAAACTCTTAAAAGAACTTTAAATTCCGAATTTTTGCCCAATAAGAAACAGCATAGATCCGGAAAGAAACGTGGCCTAGGATCTTCAGTAACTTCGGGTGCGTCTAGAAAGAGGAGACAACACTCAGATTACCGGCATCAACAGTGTGAATCTCGCCATGGAGTGACCACAGCGAACCGGCCAGAGCAGAGTCGTCGAGCGGAACCTACAAGTATCCCACGGCATCCATTCAGAACCAGGCTGCAGGCACGACAGTCAACTGTGGCGTCACCGTACAGTTCTGATGACGAAAGATCCTTCGTACAAGGTTTCTGGGACAAGAGGAGAAAGCCATCCTGTAGTATGAAGCCGGCTAGCAGCGAATCATCTCTATGATTGGGTGATAATGTTCTTTATGAAATTTCTATTAGAGTGCATATATGTGGTAGCAATGTGAAGGAATAAAAAGCAGAGAGACTGTTTGGTATTTTTGGCCATTTTTGAAATTTTTTGACGGACTCACGATTAGTGCTTAATTGTGTTCAAAATTTGTTTGCAAAATTGTTAGTTTTATGTATGTTTGAAATTTTGGTCTTAACTGCTTTTAAAAATTCTGGATCTATTGTTAAATTGTTATGTTAGTTGTTAAAATGTTACTATATTGTTATACTGTTCATGTGTTATAAAATGTATGTTAATGTATGTTTAAATTTTCAGAAAGTACAGATAGTAATTTGGGTTATTTTGTACACGCGCCGCGGTTCGGACGGGCACGTGTTTTGCGGTCAAGAAGTCCTTGACACGCGTTTCTATCTCTTATACTAACATTTAATGAATTAACTTTCTCCTTATCGTTCGTGTTTTATGTGTTGCGTTTGTACTTTAGTTGGGAATGGTTTCCGCAAGTTGCGAAGTTTTAAGTTGCATTTGAATTTGAAATTGTATTGTATTAAAATTGAATGTTAATGTGATTTTCTTGCAGGGAAGTATACCTGTGTTATGTATTGATTCTGTTATTTTTTTTTTTAGTTAATACAGATGAAGAGTTACTTGATGACGTCATTTTGTAAATTTATATTTTTTATTGTTGCATAAGCACAGCGATGTGACGCCGTACGTATGTGCCCTAATTATTGTTAAAGTGGAGTTAAGTTCTGAAGAATTTTGGGAGTTAGTTCATTGGCCAATGGGTATGTAGATATTACGTAGTAGCAGAGTTATTGTAGTAGGAAGTAAATTTGATTTTAGATGAGTTCGGAATTTGGATGAGGAAAATTTTTGCGCATTGGGTTTTTTGGACTTGGTGCGAATTCTAGTATTAGGAAAGTTATGGAGAAATTTTTGGTAAAGTTATAGTTGTATTTCAATATTAAGGAAAGTTTGGGAAGTTTAGTGTTTTGAGAAATTTTAGCACTCCCAGTGGAGTGGGTTGTTTTGAAAGAAGAAGTAATTAGTTTTGAAAGTTTTACGAGTTGGGAGTTTTACGAGTTGGAAGTTTTACGGAGGCTATTTTTAGGATGAAAGGATGAATGGATTGAATATGTGAATATATGAGGCGAACTGAGGTTTTTTTGGTTGTGATGGGTTAAAGTTAATATTTTAAAAGTTATGTTTCGGCGCTAAATTTTACCCATCACTGTGTTTTTTTACGGTTTGAAATTTATAACAAGAAAAAGTTCTGGGCATGCATTTGGCCCAGCCCTTTTTCTGTGTGGAATCCGAGGGGGGGTTGTGAGGGAGTGACCTTTGTCATAAAGGCACTCTAGTATTTCTGAGATCGTGACGTCAATAATTTAACATGTGTAAGCGTAAAAGCGACATCTATCCTCTCTTTTACTTTAACTTTCTAGAGTGTGTGTGTCTCTTTCGGGTTCTGCAGTTAGCTCGCGGTTAGTAGTAATATGTTAATGTGAAGTATCTCAGTTTGCAGCATATAAAAGCTTGGAGTTTGAGCGTGTGAGTGTATCTGGCACTAGCCAGCAAGTGAGTATCTCTGGCATTAGCCAGTGATTGAGGATCTCTGACAATAGATAGCGAAGTGAATCACTGGGAATAGCCAGCCGAGTGTTCTGGCACTATTAGTCAGCGAAGTGCTAGCAGATTGAAAGTAGCAGCGAGCCTCCAGTGAGTTGTAAAGAAGTTTCGGTATTCGACTTGAGAGTTGGCCGTGGTAAGAAGTTTCATCGTAATTACATTTTGATTATTTGGAAGTGAATAAAGAATTACACACAGCCACGGGCTGTCTAATTAAACTTTTATCTAGCAGCTTAGCCAAAAGATAGTTGAGAAGTAATGGAAGGTGCCACGATTGAGCTAGTCCGGAGCCTGTGAGTATGCGTTTAGCTTTTTCATAGTATTCTCAGTTGTAAAAAATTAAGACTTGCTCCACTTCCCTTGAGCCCTTATCATTTTAATAAACTGTGTTTTTTTATCTTAATTACTGAGTATGTCTGCATTTAACTCCCACCACGACCAACCAACCGTTACAAGTGACACCCAACGTGTGTTTAACGTTACAAAATAAGTAATCAAACTTTAAACAATAGTTTTGAAATTTATGTGGCAAAACATTGGGAATGGCAATTTAAGAAATTACTTCAAGTTTAAAATCAACCATTTTTATTTTATAACTTTTCTCGTAGGTTGGTACATATCTCGGACAGTAATAAATTCTTAAAAACAAATTCCATTTTTGTACATTTTTCAGTGACGTTTTTCGTCTGATTTAGTAAGCATGAGTCACGCTAGAATGATCTTAATCAATAGTTATATGATCCAGTGATAATCAATGACAAAACTTCCTCAATGTTCATTCGCTCGAATGTCGGATGCTTGCAAATATGTAGAACGAAACATGTTTCTTCAATTTAACTTCCACGAGGATTTTTCTGAAGAAAATAAATTTTTTATTAGTACAGCGATTTCTTTATAATTTTAGTGTAGATTTCAGGGGAGCTTCATAAAAATAGCAAGATATATTGAAACTTTTATCTCAATGTGTCTTTATTTTTATTACATTTTTTATCTTTTTAATACTCTTATATCCATAAAAGTTTATTCATTCAAGTCTAAAGAGAAGCTGTTCAGTCATCAAATTGTACTTCAATTAACTCACAAGCAAAACTTTTTTTTTGAAAAATGATTTCAGAAATTAATTTAACTCAGAAAGTCTTAAATCCTTAAAAAGAAATCGGATTTTTGTATGGCTTTCAATGATGTTTTTTGTCTGGTTTACGAAGTATATGTCACACTAGAATTGCTTTAATCAATATTTTTCTGATCCAGTGATAATCACTGACAAAATCTCGTCAATGTTTATTCTCTCGAATGTCGGATGCTTGCAAATATAAGGAATGAAATATGTTGCTTTAATTAAAACTTGCACGGGAATTTGTCTGAAAAATAGGCATTTTGATTAGCTTATTGGTTTCTTTATAATTTTATGGATACCACGGGAATTTCATAAAAATCGAGATATATTGAAATTTTTATTTCAATGTGTCTTTATTTTTATTACTTTATTATTTTTTTTTCATGAAAGTTTATTTATTGATGTCTAAGTAATAAACTTTTCAGACATGAAATTGTGCTTCATTTAACTCAAAAGCAAAAAACTTTTTGAAAAATGGTTTCAGAAAGTAATTTAACTCATACAGTAATAAATTATTAAAAACAGATCGCATTTTTGTATATTTTTCAATGATGTTTTTTGTCTAATTTACGAAGTATATGACACGCTAGAATTGTTTTAATCAATATTTTTATGATCCAGTAATAATCAGTGACGAAATCTCATCAACGTTTATTCGCTCGAATGTTGGATGCTTGCAAATATGTAGAACGACATAAGTTGCTTTAATTAAAACTTGCGCAGGAACGTCTTAAGAAGATGGCATTTTGATTAGTTTATCGATTTCTTTATAATTTTAATACACATTTCAGGGGAACTTCATAAAAAATTCAAGTTTATTGAAACTTTTATTTCACTGTGTCTCTATTTTTATTGCTTTTTTCCCTTTTTTTAGTATTTTTATATCCAAGGAAAGTTTATTCATTCAAGTCTAAATAATAAATTTCTCAGACATGAAATTGATCTTCAATTAGCTTAAAGCAAAAAAAAATCTTTTTTTTAAAAGGATTTCAAAAATTTACATAACTTAGGTAGTAATAAACTCTTAAAAACAGATCGTATTTTTGCATGTTTTTCAATGATGTTTTTTGTCCGATTTAGAAAGTATATGTCACGCTAGAAATTTTTTAATCAATATTTTTATGATCTCGTGATAATCAGAGACGAAATCTCATAAATGTCCATATGCTCGAATGTCGAATTCTTGCAAATATATGTAATGAAATATGTTACCTTATTTAAAACTTGCACGGGATTTTAAAGAAAAGGGCATTTTTATTAGCTTATCGATTTCTTCATAATTTTTGTATAGATTTTAGAAGAACATTATAAAAAATCAAGATATATTGAAACTTTTGTTTCAATTAGTCTCAATTTTTATTACTTTTTCTATTTATTCGAGTCTTTTTATTTCCATGAAAGTTTATTCATTTAAGTCTAAGTAATAAGGCAGACATGAAATTGAACTTCAATTAACTCACAAGCAAAAAAACTTTTTGAAAAATGTTAATAATATATAAATTTTTAAAAACATGGAATTTTTATGGAAGTTTATTTATTCAAATCTAAGTAATAAACTTCTCAGACATGATATTGTACTTCAATTAACTCACAAGCAAAAAAGAACCTTTTGAAAAATGATTCAAGATAGTAACATAACTCACAAAGTAATAAACTCTTAAAAACAGATCGCATTTTTGTATGTTTTTCAATGATGTGATTTGTCTGCTTTAGGGAGTATATGCCACGCTAGAACTATTTTAATCAAAATTTTTATTATCCAGTGATAATCAATGACGAAATCTCATCAATGTTCATTCTCTCGAATGTCGGATGCTGGAAAATATGTAGGGCGAAATATGTTGCTTTAATTAAAACTTTCACGGGAATTTGTCAACAAAACTCATTTTGATTAATTTATCGATTTTAGCATGTAACTGCCGAATTGATGATCGTAATCTCTTAATGGATAAGGCTGAAAAAGAAAATGTCATAATGCTAAAGACAGCAAATATCAAATAAGCAATCGAACTTTAAACAATAGGATTGAATTTTAAATGGTAAAACATAAGGGAGGGCTATTTAAGAAATTGTTCCAATTAACTGACAATCAAAACAAACTTTTGAAAAATGGTTTCAGAAAGTAACTAAACTCAGAAAGTAATAATCTCTTAAAAACAGATCGGATTTTTGCATTTATATATATATATATATATAAATATATATATATATATATATATATTGTCTACTTTAGAAAGTATGCGTCACGCTAGAATTATTTTAATCAATATTTTTTTGATTCAATGATACTCAGTGGCGAAATCTCATCAATGTTCATTCGCTTGAATGTCGGTTGCTTGTAAATATGTAGAACGAAATATGTTTCTTTAATTAAAACTTGCATGGGAATTTGTTTGAAGAAAAAGACATTTTGATTAGTTTATCAATGTCTTCATAATTTAAGCATAGATTTAAGGGGAACTTCATAAAAAATCAAGATATATTATATATATACTCCTACTTCAATGTGTCTTTTTTTCTATTTATTGAATATTTTTATATCCATGAAAGTTTATTCATTCAAGTCTAAATATTAAACCTCTCACCCATGAAATTGTATTTCAATTAACTCACAAGCAAAAGAACCTTTTGAAAAATGTTTTCAGAAAGTAACATAACTGAGAAAGTAATAAATTCTTAAAACCAGGTCGCATTTTTAATGTTTTTCAATGATGATTTTTGTCTGATTCAGGAAGTATATGTCACGCTACAATTATTTTAATTAATATTTTTATGATCCAGTGATAATCAGTGACGAAATTTCATCAATGTTCATTCGTTCGAATGTCAAATGCTTGCAGATATGTAGAACGAAATAAGTTGCTTTAATTAAAACTTGCACGGGAATTTGCCTGAAGAAAATGGCATTTTGATTAGCTTATCGATTTTTTTTTAATTTTAGTACAGATTTAGGGTAGCTTCATAAAAAAAATCAAATTTATGGAAACTTTTTTTTAACTGTATCTTTATTTGTATTATTATTTTTTTATTTATTTTATTTATTTATTACTATTCATTCAAGTCTAAATAATAAACTCCTCAGACATGAAATTGAACTTCAATTAATTCACAAGCCAAAAAAAAAAAAAAACTTTTTGAAAAATGATTTCAGAAAGTAACGTAACTCACAAAGTAATAAACTCTTAAAAACAGATCGCATTTTTGTATGTTTTTCAATGATGTTTATTGTCTGACTTAGAAAGTATCTCTCAAGTTAGAATTATTTTAATCAATAGTTATATGATCCAGTGATAATCAGTGACGAAATCTCATCAATGTTCATTCGCTCTAATATCGGATGCTTGAAAATATGTAGAACGAAATATGTTGCTTTAATTAAAACTTGCACGAGAATTTGTCTTAAGAAAAAGGCATTTTGATTAGTTTATCGATTTTTACATGTAACTTCCCAATTGATGATTGTAATCTCTTAATGGATAATGCTAAAAAAGAATATGATACAATGGTGAAGTCAGCAAATATAAAATAAGTAATCGAACTTTAAACAATAGTTTTGAAATTTATATGGCAAAACATTGGGAATGGCAATTTAAAAAATTACTTCAAGTTTAAAATCAACCATTTTTATTTTAGAATTTTTCTCTCAGACTGTGTGGAAAATTTGAATAAACAAGGTCTGCATGTAAATGTATTTAAAAAAAATAATAAGAAGAAGAAAATGCATTTTTCACCAAAAGTATTCTTGGAATGTCGAATTTATTTTAACAAGACAAAAGGAAACTTTAATTCAAAAAGTAATTGATAGGGGATAATGAGAACTCATCTTTTTAAAGTATGCAAATAAGAATGGTTTTAAAAGAACCATTAATTCGACGATTTTTCCTATTTCCTTTAATATCAACATGGTTTGTACAAAAAACTACCAGATATATAAAAACTAGAAGAAAATAAAATTACCAGATGTATAAAAACTGGGAGAATGTTGCCTGTCAGTTTTTTAAACGGGTAACGGCAATGAATGAGTTTTGAAAATTTAAAACAAAAAAATACTTGTGGCACTCGGGGACTGCCGCGGTAAAGCTATTGCATAGCATTTTTTATCAACTTATGCAATTATAATTATTTATTTATTTTTTATTTATGCAGTTTTTTTTTGTATTTGATATTAATTCAAGTTAAACATTTTGAGCGTGAAGACCGATAACAATTTTTTTTTCTTGTATTGAACAAATGAGAAGTTAATATCGTTTAAAATATTTTTATTATCTTACAAAAAATGTAGGTTAATAGGAAATTTTATCATTGAAACTATACGTTTATGGTAGCTGAAATAAAAAAACATAAGTTTAAGACTTGATATTCTCAAAATATCTGAAAAATACCGCGTCAATGTCTGCCGAAGTCTACGGAGGGATACCGTGCCGAAGTCTGCCAAACTGAAGCGAAGTTAGCCAGAATGTTAGGTTTTTTTTTCTCGTTACAGAATTTCTAGATTCTTTCGCCGCGCTCAAAGCCCTCGATAAAAGCTATGCAATACCTTAATAAATTACAAACAAAATTTGGCCGCGCTACGAAAATTAGATCGCGAGTTATAAGCATTTTAAATTTTCCGAACCTCACTGTGGGAGTATCCTGTCACCAAAAATTAACACTGTCTCATAATACATTACCAAACAAAATTTGGGCGCACTACGAAAATTAGATCGCGAGTTATAGGCATTTTAAATTTTTCGACCCTCACCATGGGGGATCTCCTGTCACCAAAAATTAACACTGTCTCATAATAAATTACCAAACAAAATTTGGCCGCGCTACGAAAATTGATCGCGAGTTATAAACATTTTAAATTTTTCGACCCTCACCGTGGGGTGGGGGGGGGTGTTCTGTCACCAAAAATAAACAATCTCTCATAATAAATTACCAAACAAAATTTGGCCGCGCAACAAAAATTAGATCGCGAATTATAAGTATTTTAAATTTTTCCACCCTCACCATAAGGGATCTCCTGTTGCCAAAAATAACACTGTCTCATAATAAATGACCAAACAAAATTTGTCCGCGCTACGAAAATTAGATCGCGAGTTATAAGCATTTTAAATTTTTCGACCCTCTCCATGGGGGATCTCCTGTCACTAAATATTAACACAGTCTCATAATAAATTACCAAACAAAATTTGGCCGCGCTACAAAAATTAGATCGCGAATTATAAGCACTTTAAATTTTTCGACCCTAACCATGAGGGATCTCCTGTCACCAAAAGTAACACTGTCTCAAAATAAATTACCAAACAAAATTTGGCCGCGCTACGAAAATTAGATCGCGAGTTATAAGCATTTTAAATTTTTCGACCCTCACCATGGGAGATCTCCAGTCACCAAAAGTAACACTGTCTGATAATAAATTACCAAACAAAATTTGGCCGCGCTACGAAAATTAGATCGCGAGTTATAAGCATTTTAAATTTTTGACCCTCACCGTGAGGGGTCTCCTGTCACCAAAAGTAACACTGTCTCATAGTAAATTACCAAACAAAATTTGGCCGTGCTACGAAAATTAGATCGCGATTTATAAGCATTTTAATATTTTCGACCCTCAGCATGGGGGGGGTCTCCTTTCACCAAAAATTAACACTGTCTCATAATAAATTACCAAACAAATTTTGGCCGCGATACGAAAATTAGACCGCGAGTTATAAGCATTTTAACTTTTTCGACCCTCACCGTGGGGGTCTCCTGTCACCAAAAGTAACACTGTCTCATAGTAAATTACCAAACAGAATTTGGCCGCGCTACGAAAATTGATCGCGAGTTATAAACATTTTAAATTTTTGACCCTCACCGTGGGGGGTCTCCTGTCACCAAATGTAACACTGTCTCATAATAAATTACCAAACAAAATTTCGCCGCGGTACGAAAATTAGACCGCGAGTTATAAGCATTTTAACTTTTTCGACCCTCACCTTGGGGGTCTCCTATCACCAAAAGTAACACTGTCTCATAATAAATTACCAAACAGAATTTGGCCGCGCTGCGAAAATTGATCGCGAGTTATAAACATTTTAAATTTTTTACCCTCACCATGGGGGGTCTCCTGTCACCAAAAGTAACACTGTCTCATAGTAAATTACCAAACAATATTTGGCCGCGCTACGAAAATTGATCGCGAGTTATAAACATTTTAAATTTTTGACCCTCACCGTGGAGGGTCTCCTGTCACCAAATGTAACACTGTCTCATAATAAATTACCAAACAAAATTTGGCCGCGCTACGAAAATTAGATCGCGAGTTATAAGCATTTAAATTTTTCGATCCTCACCATCGGGCGCGTCTCCACTCACCAAAAACTACATTATCCTACCTTGTTTTATCTTAAGACCATTCTTTTCTCTACACATTCTATCAGGAATTTTTATTATTGAAACTATAGATTTATAGTAACTGAAATAAGATATATAAGTTTGAGACTTGATATCCTCTAAATATCTGAAAAATACCGCGTCAATGTCTGCCGAAGTCTACCGAAGGATACCATGCCGAAGTCTGCCGAAGTGAAACGACGGTAGCCGAGTGTTAGGTTTTTTCGTTACGGATGTGTTAGGATATTTCGCGTTACGGAATTTTTGGATTCGGTCGCCGCGCTCAAAGCCCGCGATAAAAGCTATGCAATAGCTTAAAAGCATCGAAAGAAAAATATTACTTCTCGTCACAATAGCTTGTTAAATATTCCAAACTGATGATTCAGCCAAAGAAAAGTACCATCGAATTCTTTTATAATAATTTTCATTTTTGTATTCCGGAATGTGCAGTCTTATTAAGTTAATCTATATGCAACTTTTCAAAGCTATAACTATTTTTTATTAAAACAATTCCGCATCCTAACCATGCTTTTATAAAAATAACACTCCCATTTTATTTAATTCTTTTCTATAAATTTTCAAAACTTGTGGGGAATTTTTTGTTTATCCTGTGCTTCCTGTTGAACGGCATATAAAATTGAGTTAATACTATAGACTCGATTACCATAATTTAATATTTAGATTACACGTTTCGAAAAATAATTATGCAGTACAGAATGTTTCTTATTAAAAATAAATAAATAAATAAATAACAAATGAGTGTGTCTTAGAATTAAAAGCTGAATAACCAAATTTTGTAGCACACAGGTAACAGAAAAAACAATCTACACTGATAAAAAAAATTGTAAATTCACGGAAAAATTACTGGCAGTAAATTTGCCAGACATTTATCGTTTCTTAAGTAGATTTTCAATTTTGGAGAATAAAAGAAACGAAAACTCCCTTTGAAGAATGGTTTGATTTTAAATGATAATAATTTAATTTTTAAAATTAATGATTCGATCAAAGAATTCGAACTTTCCGAGTGATTTTAACTAATATATTACTTAATTTTCGTACAACTTACTTTACTCCGTCCTGGGGATCAAACTGGAGACCTTTTGACAACGAAATATGTCCTTACTGACTGAACCAATGCTGCGGATGCTAATGTGTACAAAGTATGTCTTTTATAAGTTAGTGGGAAAATCTGTTGTACTTTCAAAGATTTTTTTTTCAAACGTATTCGTTAGAATATTCGTAAATGGTATATTTTATTTTAGATCGATGCATAATACTTATAATTTTTTAAAAATCAATTTTAATTTTTTAACTACTTCAAATAAAAAAAAATAACTTTTTTTTTTTTTGAATGAATGAATGAATGGATGAAAATGTTTTAATATTTTTTTTTCAAAAATAATGTTATAGAGAATTTCTCGAAATTGTCGCACACTATTTATCTTTTGGGGGGCTAATTAGTTAAAAGATTTTTTAATAAGAAATAAAAGAAAAATAAACAGAAAAAATTTAATTTAAAAGTGACTTTTTATGTTTTCATTATTTTATAGATTTTGTGTAATATGTTTTTTATAATATACTTACCAATGAAATAATAATAAAGATAATAGTATTGGAATAATTATAACTCCTTTGAAGCAACACTGCACAATTTATTTTTTACATTACCAAGCTGCTGGTATCAGGTGAAGGAAACAGTTGCAAAATGATTGACGATGAAAATCCTCACAAATTCTAAGATGAGAATTTGACGCTTTCTAAATTATTCTTAAAAAAAAAAAAAAAAAAAAAAAAGGTTTTTATTAATGCGTGGAAATTTTTCCAGAGGGAATCATCTTTGCAAGTTCGGTCGGATGTAGTTCGAGCCATTTGCGTCAATTTCGAGACCCACGTAGTCGTAGCCAGTGTTGAATCCAGATACTTCTGGTAGGGTCTTCTATGACTCCGAGGGGAACATTATAGAGTTTTTGGGGTTGATTGCACTTTTTGAATATTGAAAACACAAAAATCTCAATTTTTTCTAGGGGGATGCTTCATTTTTCGTGAAGTTGGGGGGGGGGGGATTGCTCTACCCCGGCTTACCCCCTGAATTCAACACTGTTGGTAGCTTGTGCAATCACCTCGAATATACAAAATCTAATCTTTTTCGTTTGTGTTGTTGCCAATATGTTGGGAATTGTAATATTTTCCAGGAGGAAGCGAAGGTAAAAAATTTGGAGGAACATTTAATTTATTTGGTTAATTTTCTCCATTGACCTGTGGCCCCAAGAACCTTGGAATTTCATGTACCAGGCTTTAAACAGAAACGAAGAAAAATTGTACAAATGTCAGCATTTTTTATCTTAAGTTTCTCTCTCATTTTAATGGTGAATGTAATAAATGTTGCGCTGAAAAACAAAGTTACCAGGGGTAAAATGGATTTTAGATTAAGATTTAAATTAAGGAAAAGGAATTTAAAGATTTTCAGTTTTTGAAATTTAATCTTTTCATATATAGAAGTGTGAAGTATTTATCTCTTTCTACAGATATCTGATCATTGTCATGCGACCGTACTAATTTACAAATCTAGTTGGATGTGATTGAGCATATGTTATAGGTTTATTGAGATCTCAATCAAATTCATTGAACATCTTGATCTGCGACCCTTTTGCAAAATATTGGCCCTTTCAAGATTTAAAAAATATCTATATAAATTTACTTCTTGCGTCACATCCGGGGAGTGGGTACTCACAAGTGGGCCAGAGAAATATCTTAGGTCTTCTTTGGAGAAACACACTTTATTGCTGGACAAAACATCACATTGAAGATAAATAACGAACACTACACAAAATCAAAGCACATATAAAACAATATTACTGTTCTTTGTTTCACATCATTTTTGTTTACGGTCGGAACTATCCGGACCCCCCTCGCCTACACCATACACGGTAGCCGTGATCTGAGTAGTTTTTCTCTTTTTCCAAGAGGGGGCGCTACTAGCGCAACAAAAGGTATGCGCGAACATGATCTTAATAGAAGGATTGAAAAATATTTTTTGGTTTCCCCTCTATCTTAAAAATGAGTGAGTACAGAAATTTGATAGTCTATGGCGGCTGTCATTTTGAAGTAAAATATTATTGTTTCGCCATAATTGGGGAGCTTAATTTAGAAGTTATAGCAAATGTTTTTTTTTAATTTATTTTCATTGTTGCTGCTCCTATACATTTAAAGTGATAGTCATACCTGAGAACATTCAGCTAAATTTTTGTAATTCCCATTGAAATTTAATATTGACGAAAATTAGAAATATTCTGTAATCGGGTTCTACGCATTTTAGTTTAGTGTGTTTAAATAAAATTAGCTGAATCTTTAAAAACAAGGAAGAGTGAGGTTGCCTTTTCCTCGTAGTGCAAGACAAAAAACTTTTCTTCATATTGAAGAAAAATAATGTAGTTACTTTTTTTATTTGGGGGGAGGGCGCAAAAAGTTTTCCTGCCCCGGGCGCCAAAATGCGTAGCTACGCCACTGTTATGCACCACTTCACTTCCGGCAAGCATGAGTCATTAGTTTATCTATTACTACTCTTTTATAAAATAAAGGATTTTTTTGTACTCGATGACATACGGTTTTGAGCTGTCGGCTCTTAGACTATTAAGATTGTTTCCAGAGACTGTCCGTGTTTTTTCTCTTTATTATAACTGAATAGAGATAAAGACTTTTTCTTAAACTTATAAACATTTTTTAATGGAAGTAAATAATATTAATTTAAACTGCTTACCCAAAGTCCAAAATCCAAATAAATCGTTTTCTTAAAGCTGTATCTATTCTTAGAACAATAACATGGCGTGTTAGAAATGCATTTCCGCTAAAGATTTGGACAAAATTTTCATTTAATAAAAGTATATGGCAGCTCTATTGACAGCACTACACCATCCATCATTTAAAAGCCAATAAAATAACAGTGTACATTTCACTCACGGTTTATCTTTAATGTATTCTAAGAATGTTTCATAAAAAAATGCACAAAAAGAGAATAATGTCATATTTTTAAATTAATTGTGTGTCCAACTACAATATGTATAACCCCCCCCCCCCCAAAAAAAAGACATTATTTTATAAATATTCAGTGTTCATCTTAACCATCTGGATCCCAAACCGCCAGAGATATTTTCAGATATTTTAATTCGTATATCATAATTCCCACCAGAAAAATTAAAACAGTAATATTTGCTTTAATTAATAACAGAACACTCCGTATTTAAATAAAACGAAATTAGCCATTGAATTTTTCAGGTGTTAAACCAGATTTTCTGACCTACATAATTTCTAGATCGTGTTCTTGCATGGGAATTAAATGGTTAAACATTACTGTTCCCTATTGGAATTCATGCTTCAGACATGTTCCGTTACAGTACCGTGATGTATTAAATTAACTTAAATACTTATTATGGAAAATTCACCGATTAGAAACACGCGTGGTAAAAAGCACAAAAATAGTAAATTTATTTAAAATTATTTAAAATATTGTAACTTCTGCTCTCTTTCTTAAAAAATGGCAACAAGAAAAAAATATTATTTAATATATGTTGGAAATTGTAGATAAAATGTGACAAATGAGGTGCGTTCGTACTTGTTTAAATATTCAGATCTTACTAGGGAAGTGCACGAAGTGTAAGTCACCGATTTTGATAAAAGTGGTATCGTTGGAAAGATCTCATCGAGAGCAGCAAAAAACTCAATAGAACTATCCGTCGCAAATGAGTCGTTATCGAGATATCCGACAATATATGTGACGCAACTAGCACATACTTAATGGGGGACCGTAAAAAATGTTAGCCTCGATTTTAACTAAAGTGGTATCATTGAAAAGATATCATCATGAGGATTAAAAAACTCAATGGAATCACCCGTCGGAAATGAATCGTTTTCGAGATATCCGACAATTTGTGTCACATTTTTAATACACACTTCTAGGAAACTGCATTAAGTGACAGAAATTGTCGGATATCTCAAAAATCGCTCATTTCAGATGGTGTGTTCCTTTGAGTTTTTTACTTCACACAATGATATCTTTGCAACGACACTATTTTCATTATAATCGAGAAAACATTTTTTTTTGCTGTCCCCCATTAAATGTGCACTAGAACAGTAGGCACTAGCTACGTGGCATAAATTATCGGATATCTCGAAAACGACTCATTTCCGACGGGTAGTTCGATTGAGTTTTTTCTCCCTCATAATGATATCTTTTTAAAGATATCACTTTCGTTAAAAACTAGACTAAAATTTTTTGCGGCCCCCCATTAAGTGTGCACTAGTTAAGTGACATAAATTGCCGGATATCTCGATAACGGCTCATTTGCAACGTGTAGTTCCATTGAGTTTTTTACTGCTCTAGATGAGATCTTTCCAACGATATTACTTTTGTCAAAATGGATGACTTATACTTTTTGCACTTCCCTAGTTAATGCAGTTTCCTAGAAGTGTGTATTAAAAATGTGACACAAATTGTCGGATATCTCGAAAACAATTCATTTCCGACGAGTGATTCCATTGAGTTTTTTAATCCTCACGATGATATCTTTTCAACGATACCACTTTAGTTAAAATCGAGAGTAAATTTTTTTACGGTGCCCCATTAAGTATGCGCTAGTTGCGTCACATATATTGTCGGATATCTCGATAACGACTCATTTGCGACGGATAGTTCCAATGAGTTTTTTGCTGCTCTCGATGAGATCTTTCCAACGATACCACTTTTGTGAAAATCGGCGACTCACACTTCGTGCACTTCCCTAGTTAGTACAATAGATGTTGCACTCTTATGGAAAATGCACTAATACAAAATTTAATACGATTATATGCATATTAAATTTAGTAATAAGAAACTAATATGATTCCATCTTATATATTGTGTAATCACCATGGCAAACTTGAATCATCATATATCATAAAATATCATTGAATTAATTACGCATGATAAGATTTAGCAGAAAGACGAAAATTTTTATTAATATTTTTGTGAGCTTTGATTCAAATTTTATAAAATTTCAAATTCGTAACTCCATAAATCTCTGCAATGATACACAATAAGGCCAAAAGTGACCCGCCACTTACGATTCTAGACATTTTGTTAAATATCTAGAAAAGTACATGAGGAATTATTCTGAAACTCTAAGTGTATAAACATAATAGCGCAGGTCATACATTTCCGTGAAGATTTTTTCCCGAAACTCTATAAGGGACCGTCAACAAAATGAAAAAGAATGAATATCTTTTGGATAACCCTTTCAAAAATAATGTAGAAAAACCGTTCAAATTGAAGATTATGATTAAGTAGCTTATTGTAATAAACTGCGTTCATTTTTATTCGGATAGCATGTATACTCGTAGAGAAATCAAGGCTTTTATAAAAACAGTCCAAGATTTTCCCAAGTTTTTTGCTTATAATTTGCAGAGTTCTTAATATAAAATAATGTTATTTTCCAAAAATATGACAAACAATACCTACACAATACCTACAATCAGAATTAAAAAATAATAAAAATTGCATGGAAAATGAGTAGTTTCAATAAATAATTTATCATTGCGCCGCATGCGTGAAGGCATTCATAATTTCATTTGCATATTGATTTAGCGTAATATACAGAGCAACTTTTGTGAAAGACTCAAAAATATAGCTTGAAAATTCTGAAAGTAAACGTCGAAAGAAAAAGCTCAGAATCCGTTGTTTCCAAAATGAAGCAAAAATCATGAGGGGTTGTATACAAATACATTCCCTCATGTACGTGCCATATTGCATATTCTATATTGACACTAATCAATGGATAAATGGATACAGCCCCTCATCTTTTTGCTTCATTTTGGATTTTGTGCTTATTCTATCGACGGTCACTTTCAAAATTTTCAAGCTACGTTTTTTAGACTTTTACAAAAGTTGCTCTATATATTTAGCTAACACAATACCCAAAAGAAATTTTGATAGCGTTTACGCATGCGTATTGTAAAAGTATTTGGTAAACCTGCAAATTTTTCATACATTTTTTATTATGTTTTAATTCTGATTACAGGATATTGTGTATAATATTGTTTGTCATATTTTTGGAAAATAAAAATATCTGAAAAAGAAAAACTCTGCAAATTATAAGCAAAAAACGTGCAAAAATTTGGGTCTGCTTTTATAAAAATTTTAATTCCTCTATGAGTGTACATGTTATCCACATAAAAAATGAATACAGTTTTTTACAGTAAGCCACTTAATCATAATCTACAGTTTTAACTCTTTTGCTATAATAGTTTTGAGAGGTTATCCAAAAGATATTCGCTATTTTTATATTTGTTATTGGTCCACTATTCGGAAAAAAATATTCACGAAAATGTCTGACCTACACGTAATACACGTAAATGTATGACTATACACACTTAAATTTTCAGGATAACACCTCATGTATTTTTCTAGATATTTAAGGAAATGTCTAAAATCGCAAGTGGTCTGTCATCTTTTGCCATGTAGTGTATGCATTAAATTTCAATCCATTTTCTTGTTTAATTTTTGAGCTGTTGTATACGAGCTGACGGACAGACAGACATACGTAATACTTTCTTCATAAGTACATAAAATAATCTGCAGCAAGAAATCTTTTTGAATTGTTTTCGAATATATTACGACAACACAAACCAATATATTCTGTTGATGGATAGGTTGCAGATTATTAGAATTTCTATTAATCGTTTCCATAGATCCCGACATCTCTTAATTATTCCTGTGTTTAGTCGAAGACAAACATTTTTCCAACCGAAAATTTTATTTAATAAACTGTTTTGAAATGAAATCTAGTAAGTACCATATTGAAAGAGGACACATTTTTTATAGACACTTTCTGGTTTTAAATTTGTTAGCATTATTTCAGATGCCGGAAAATTAAGAGATGTTAGCATCTATGCGTTTCTCAGCAAAGGATGGCATCTTATATTTTTCTATATTAAAAAATATTCTTAAGCGACACACATTTTATCTAACATAAATATCGAGCACAATAGCGTATTAACAGTTAGCAGCTTAATTACTAACAATAAACTAGATAAGCTGTTATCAACTATTATCAACTATTTTCAATTATTGTTAATTTGATTTTCTTTATTACGATAACATTTTAGCTGTCAATACTAATTTTTTGAGAACTACATTATCAAACAATTCTAAAAAGAATAATATTGCTTTTAAAAAAAAATGCATTTACACGTAACTGTTATAAACAGAATAAATCCCTTGAAATTAGAAATAAATAATTACGTGTTAAAAGCCAAAAATACTGAAATTATCGTTATAAAAATTGTTTTTTACTAGCGAATATTTAAAATGAAAGGAAACCATTAAATAATGAATTATTTAATATGTGTTAAAATCAGTAACTGGGGAGGGGGGGGTGACATCTTATTTCAAATTATCAGATAATAACAATGCCAAACAATTTAAATTAAAATACAGGGTGTTTCAGTTAAGCGTTTTAGAACTCCTAAGAAGGGTAGAGTGCATCCTGATTCCTGACTACTGGAAATCATATAGCGTTGCGGGGTCAGAAATGCTTTCCCGACGCGCTAGATTGGCGTAGTGCAAAAGTTCCGAGCTTTCATGCAGGGAATCGTCATTTCGTACAAGGTCGCCAAGTTAGTAGGATGGCTGATTATAGGAGTGCAGAGTTAGTCGATATGCATTTAGAGTCGTATGAAAATATTGGTTTATGACACCCCTATTGACAATGCTGAGGAGCTGGTTGCAAGAATCGCAGTAGCTGTCGGAAAAATTCGAGATATGCTTGGAGTATTCGAGAATGTTCGGATTTCCATGCCCCGGAGATGTGAGGTGTGTATTGCAGTCGGTGGCAAATATTTCGAACACTTACTTTGACCCATGTACTTTTTGCTTTTTTACATGTATTCATAAAACGATTTTATTACTTACGATGTCTTTTCTTTATGGTGCTTTTGTGTACATCACCACTTCAGGAAAACATTTCTGACCCCACATTGCTATATGATTTCGAGTCGTCAGGATGCACCCTACCTCTCTTAGAAGTTTTGAAACGTTTAACTGAAACACCCTGTATATATTTACGCATTACGAGAGATTTATTTAATTTTTCGAGATAATCATTTTAATTATTGCTACCAATTGTCATACAGCGCAAATATCAATAAGGTACTTGTACCCATTACGGACAGTGCTCCCAATATGGGCACCCCAAATATTTTTAAAATTAACAATATTGATAAAGAGATCGCAATACATGCCCGTGAAGAAAACCAATTAAAAAGATAATTAAGCCAGGAAAGCACAAAAAAGTGCTCTGTTCGCCATTTAGAAGGAAACTTGTTGTTTCGTGGTGTGCTGGTCTTAATTATAGGTAAGTTTAAATTCCTATTAGATATTGCAAAATTACTTTAAATTTTAAAAAGTGGAGTGTTTTAAAAAGCTTTTAAAACCTATTTTCAATTGCGATTGTTTATATTGCTTTAAAAAGTTTTATTTATTTATTTATTACAAGATTTAATAAAACAAATCCCGATTCTCTATATGGACACCTTATGTCCACATTGGAGGTACAGAATGTGAATCTTCAGATTCACAAAAATTGAAAGCTAAGCAAAACCACCTACATTATTTCATACTTTGTAGTAACTGAGGTGCTTTGCATCGGTCTTTGAAGAGCCTAACCCAAAAATGAACTCCCGTTTTAAAATGTATGTCTCGAAGATATTTACTGTGCCCTACTCTGCCCCGCAATACTGTAAGATATAATTTTTTTATCCCCTCTCCTCTAAAATTCCATAGAAGAGTGGCTCTTCCATACACCCAGTGTGGTAGGTCAATAAGGAGCCACCTGTCCATAATAGGGACTGGTGGTTCTTTATATGGACATTTGTAAGCATTTTTTTGTTTTTATCATTTAAATTAAACCGGAATAGTTACAAGGTCACTAATTATGATAATGATAGTCAACAGTCCAGGGATCATGTTCATATATTTTTGGAGGACTATCACGTGTATATGGGGGTGAAAAAAATAAATGTTCCTTAGGGTGTCCATATAAGGCACAGGTACCTTATTTCTTTTCTAACAATACAAATATCTTCAAGTGAATATTACAATGAGAAAGTAAGTTTTGTAAAAAATACTTTTAAAATTATTTTCTTATAGCGTCATTGAAAAATACCTGGAAGGAAAGACTCTGTAGACTTTGTTCATTTTATATCAGTTAATTGTCAGATGATTAACCAATCTTATCTAATCAAACACTGAAACAGCAATAAAGAGCAATTGATTTGGCCTTAAAATATCTCAGTAAAAAGAGAAATGAATGGTAACACGTTTACAGAGAGATCGCTAATGGTGATACAATATCTCGTAATCTTTTTAAGCCTATCAAATTAACGGATTTTTAGAGTCTGAACAGTGACTGGCAAGCATAGATCGTAGAGGTCAGAGCCCATTAGTATTTAAACAAAACAGTAAATAGAAAATGATCTCCGAACAATCTTTTAAGGCCCAAACAGACCTGATCACTTCTTGTGGTTTTTCGTCGGCGCTTTTGTTGTGGCGACGCGTTGCTTTTGATATCTTGAATGAGTTTTGCAAGAAAGTGTCGGCTGTCCGACAAAAGAAAGATCTTTCCGTAAAGTATAGAGAATCTGCTTATCTCCCAATTCTTTTGTTCACTCCCTTTCGTTTTATTATGAAAAATCCGCAAATGGGTCCTTTACATAAGGCTCTTCCAAGAATTCAGTTGACAAGGAGAGTATTTCAATGTGCATGCAGCCTTAGACTGGCATTCACCAAAGCGAAACTTCAATCTAGAAAGAAATCTTAAACGATTATTTATAAGTGCAAAAAAAAAAAAACTTACTTGAATGAAGTAACTTTCGTTTGACTATTGCTTCTTGGTTGCTAACATTTTTGTGGATTAAAAAAGACATATTAAGACACTTTTTTTTTTTTTTTTTTTTTTTTTTTTTTTAAGTAACGCCACCACCCAGATAGTTTGAAAAATACTGCTGATGGGCCAACGTCTTTCTATGACCAATATTCCCCGGACTACCCTCTTGTAACTTCTTTCGGTAGAAGTTTTATAAAAAGTATAATTAGGGTTTAGTTTGAAATAAATTTTCTTTGAAATGATCAATTGTGCCGTCTCTTTACTCTGAAATTCCAATAACAATATTATTACTTCTTTTAAAAGTTTATTTAAATATAAATCGATGTCTCATTTTTTCAAACATAAAATGCATACCTAAGCAATTAAAAATTTAAAAATTTACCATCGCTAGATTATAGAACTCTTGTTTTATTTCTTTGTATTTATTCACTTGAAAATCAGAATTATTCTATTTCCGTGAACATCAGGTGCAATTAATCCCACTTGTATCTCCTTCTTTTCTTCAAAGAAAGATTTAAACTTTCTAGTTTTAAGTAGTTTTTTTTTTCATCAAGAAATATATTTCTCACAAAGCACTCTAGTTCCACATTGTAATTCTTTCACTTCTTATCAAACAATTGACATTTTTTTCCTCGTTTAATTAAATTAATTAAAGACGAGCTTTTGGTATTTGAATGTTTAATGCACAATACTCTGTGATTTGTAGATAAAATTTGAAAAAAAAAAATAAATCTCTAAAATAATTTTAATACTCATTTTCCTTACGTATATAAAAATTTAAAAAAAAAATGTGTCCTAGCTCTTTAAATTGTATTTATCTGAGAGACATTTAAAAATATCAAAAGATGGAAATACGTGTAGCTTTGCAATTTCTGCATAAAGAATTTAATCTTCTGAAAAAAAAACTGTTAAGTATTGTCATTGTAAGTCTTCTAAGGTTTCTCAAATATTGATATTTTATTTCTTTTCAATAAATTATTTTAATTTTTATAAAAGAAAAAAAAAGTGGTATTTAAATGTTGATAATTATGTATTAAGTATGAAAAATTTGAAAATAAAATAAAATAAAATAAAAATGATCACTAAAAAATGTTAATCGGTCATTTAATTTCAAATTTCAGAAATTGAAATGAATATAAATTCATGCTTATTAAAAACTATTTATTAAATTTAAAACATCTTATAATCTCACAAGAGGCAGAACTATATTATCGGCATACTGGTATTTTGTACGAAATATGCTAAGATGATTCATTCTTACTGTTAAAATTAGTGTTGAGTTTTAATCTTTAATGAGATAATATGCTCTTTTGATTATTTGATTATAAGAAAAGAATTTGACACGCCTCATAGGATTCAACATACCTTCGTTAGCATAGGTTAAGGCATACTGGCATACATATGAAAAGTTTTCAAAATGTAATTTAATTTGCTATTGCAGTCAGTTTAGATTTTCGTTATTATATCGAAATCCAATATTTCTATTCGTAGAATCATAAAACTACATATTAATATAGTTACTTAGACTTGATCAAATTTTTGTTTTCCGACTATGATTTATTCAATAAAGTGATAGAGTATATAATAATGCATATAGAATAATAAAGATTTTTCTTAGATTTTACATAACTTTGTTACAAGTTTTCAGACACTAAAATTCAGAATATATATTCATGAAAGTTTTATTAACAATTAAACTTTCAATATTTTTATATCTTGCACCATTCTGTGGTAAAAATAATAATGCGCTTATAAATTGTAAAACTCTTATTTTCCACAATACCGCTATTTACATCGTTAATAAAAAATAAAATAAAATAAATTTCCAAACTGAAAGAAAACATGGAAATTTTACACATTTGATTTTAAATACAGGGTTAACTCAAATGACACTTCGGATTTCAAAACATTGTGTATTGAATGGTATACGACACAGAAAAAGATGGGGGATTTATGATTAGATACATATACTTTCCAAAGTTAAAGCTTCGTGGCTCTCATGTGCGAATGCTTTAATGCTCTGAGAAGGGCATTAACAGAAACATGCTATTTAGCATATGGATGGAGCTGAATTTCGGTTGGGATGAGTGTCAAAGGAGTAGGGGATCACACATTAAACATATGTAAATATGTACCGAAACTTTGTAAGTGTATGTATCTTTTCATGTATCACCCGTTTTTATATGTAGTACACTTGTAAATGAACAGTCGTTTGAAAGCAAATGAATCAGCTAATAGCGTAGGGGAGAGTGGGGATACTTGAGCATAGGGGATACTTGAGCCACCCCTATTATTTCTACAGTTGCTTGATTTTTCTTTCTAAAACTGGCAATATGGTAACATATTTATAGTTCTGAACATGTAAAAAAAAATTACATACCTTGGTACCATTTTAAAAGTATGGTGATTAATAGTTGTTTTTCCCTATCTAAAGTAAATATTTAGGTTCATGTTTTATTTATTTATTTATTTATTTATTTTTTGTATTAAAAGTTTTGTTTAAAGTTGCAATCATATGGATAAATTTAATAAGTATAATTTCAATTGTATTTTGAATCTAAACTAGTTCAAATAGCTGCACGCTTTACTTAGTAAAACTCTGATAAAGCAAATGAATCAGCTAATCGCGTAGGGGAGAGTTGGGGATACTTGAGCATAGGGGATACTTGAGCCACCCCTATTATTTCTACAGGTGGTTGATTTTTCTTTCTAAAACTGGCAATATGGTAACATATTTATAGTTCTGAACATGTAAAAAAAAAAATCACATACCTTGGTACCATTTTGAAAGTATGGTGATTAATAGTTGTTTTCCCCTATCTAAAGTAAATATTTAGGTTCATGTTTTATTTATTTATTTATTTATTTATTTATTTATTTTGTATTAAAAGTTTTGTTTAAAGTTGCAATCATATGGATAAATTTAATAAGTATAATTTCAATTGTATTTTGAATCTAAACTAGTTCAAATAGCTGCACGCTTTACTTAGTAAAACTCTGATAAAGCAAATGAATCAGCTAATCGCGTAGGGGAGAGTAGGGATACTTGAGCATAGGGGATACTTGAGCCACCCCTATTATTTCTACAGTTGGTTGATTTTTCTTTCTAAAACTGGCAATATGGTAACATATTTATAGTTCTGAACATGTAAAAAAAAATCACATACCTTGGTACCATTTTGAAATTATGGTGATTAATAGTTGTTTTTCCCTATCTAAAGTAAATATTTAGGTTCATGTTTTATTTATTTATTTATTTATTTATTTATTTATTTTTTTGTATTAAAAGTTTTGTTTAAAGTTGCAATCATATGGATAAATTTAATAAGTATAATTTCAATTGTATTTTGAATCTAAACTAGTTCAAATAGCTGCACGCTTTACTTAGTAAAATTCTGATAAACATAAAGGGTGATAATGGCGATACTTGAGCCATAAAATTGCGTCCTTATATTCACTAATTGATATTTTTTTCTTTAAAAAATAATGACTTAGAAAAAAAATGTTTAAAAATGTATATTTTTTAATGAAAATATCCATTTTATTTTTCGTTTTGACTAAAAAAATAGCCTGTTTAGATAAATGTAAACACAGTTTTCAATTTAATTTTTGTTACATTAAAAAAAATTAAACTATTTTAAAAATCACAATCTTTAATACTTCAGTTAGTCAGGTCCAACATATTAAAATATTTATTTTTTAATATAATATATTAAGATTAATATTTTATAGTGAAATTGTAACATCATCTGTTACTGTAATTTTTTAAATTAAAGAAATGACTATTGTCATCAACAGAGGGCCCTACTGAGACCATGTAGCTAAAAATAAAAAGATTTTGCAATGATCCTTCGATCACCAGCTGTAACGACAAAAAATTATCGTATTGCTAGCTTTGTTTTCTAAATTGGTTTTGAAGGACTTTATGTCTCATAATTTATCATTCTGTAAAATATTTGTGCAAAAGTAAAACGAAAAAAAAATCACTTTTGTAGGTTTTATTCCGTACTGGCTCAAGTATCCCTTCACCATGGTTCCAGTATCCCCTCCATGGGGATACTTGAGCCACGATGTAAAAAAAAAAAAGTAAAAATTAATTAGACACAGAAAAATAGTTTGAAATTATTTGAAAGTGGTTTTCAGTTGAAGAAAAATTATCAAATTTTCATTTTCAATATTTTATTTTGTTCTAGGAAATTATAAAAAATTTAAAAAAATTAAAATTTACAAAGTGGCTCAAGTATCCCCATCTTCCGCTACTATATTTAATGTAATTTTTAGAGATCTTATACAATAATTATTTTTTAAGATCTTGCATTAGAAAAATAACTTTAATGGGTAATGCAGTATTAAGAATTCATTTATCCATAAAACCGTTATATCTAGAATAATATTCAAAAGCTATTTTTTATAATATTTCCTATAATATAATTTATTGAATAAATTTGACTCACGTTTTCTGAACGCAATTTGAATAATATTCCTTTGATTGAGAACATGTGTATTTACATAAAAAAAAAAAAAAAAAAAAAAAAAAAAAAAAAAAAAAACAGTAAAATAAATTTTAGAATAGTCTCAAAATATGTTTAAATGACGCTAAACAAAGCTTTGTTAAAACGACTTATTATATTTTTGTCAATTAAAAAATCACACGAATTTTTTGCAATAAAATCTTTAATAGGCAATCTCTAATCACCTACATTCATCATGCAGTAGTTTACTCTGAAAGAACATTTTAAACGCAACATAGAGTTATACCGCATTTTCAGATGAAACCGGGTATCTCACTTTAATCTCAATGATGTTTATTGGGAATCTGGGTTCGAGATTGCAGGAATTCAGGTGTTGGTGGTATTTGACCTTTGGGATTTCCAATCGAATGTATTAATGCGATTTTTATTTTTTATGAGTATAAAATATAAAAGAAAGATGAGGAAATATTGTACAGCGTATGGATGCACAAACAAGTCGAGTGATAAATTCTGCAAAGCAAATAATATTTATTTTCACCGCTTTCCATTAAAATGATGATATTTTAAAAAGGTGGTTATCGAAGTTAAAACGTTTAAACTTTACGCTAAGTAAATATTCTGCGATTTGTTCTAGAACTTTTGAAGAAGATTGTTTCCTCTATCAGAACTTTAGAAATAAAATGCTACTAAAAAAGGGATTCAGCAAAAAAAGAGTCAGACGATTGCGAAAAAGGAAACACATGCAAATCAAACAAATATAAACACAGCAGGGAGGTCACATGATGGGGGTTTATGACGTCACGCCAATAAAATCCATTAGACAGACGCATTTAGCCTCTTGATGGTCATCACTCGGTCCATTAAGTGAAGAAGATGATGAGGATCCAGGAAGTATCCAAAAAGGGCTGTGCACAAGACACGCACAAACCTCAACCTCCGCAATGCAAGTTTTCAATGTTTAATGGAAGCTCTTCTCTCGATGTTCGCGATATTCTTCACGCTCATCACCTGTGCAATTCATGTTCATTAGTAGTAGCCTGAGAGCTCTATGGGAGAAATATATCAGTAGGTCAATACCAATGCTCTGTATTAAAAATGTGTTCAAATACTTTAGCTGTCGAAAGTCGTAATTCTTTCAGCTGGCCTTTTTTTTTATAAATGTTGTGTACTCATCAACAAAAGAAAAAGGCGGAGATGAACTTATTACCGGCGTCCACTACTAATCACTGACCTATAGATATCCAAAAAAAGTCATAAAAATTTGAAAGAGATGCTTTACCACATGAAAGGTTCTGAAGTGATAAAAGTAGTCTGTTTGAAGCTTTAGACAGGGAATTACAACTTCGTAAAGACTGGCAAAATGGAATAAGATCGTACATTTCAGTTTGTGATTAGACTTCCAAAGGTTTTGAGATACGAGTGCCTGTTCTGCATGGTTACGTATAACGCGCTGTAAAATGTTTTACCAGAAAAAATATTATGCAAAAAAAGTATACATCCCTTGCTATATGTTCAATAATCATTGTAAAGTAAGTTACTGGTACCAAACGAATAGAAATAAAGTCTATTTTAATTGACGTGTATAAAATTTCCTTAGAAGAGCATGTACATATTAAAACAAACCCATTTTTTAACTATTGTCAGCTAACAATTTTAAAATACAATAATTTTTTTTTTTTTTTTTTTGCACATATTAGACGTGTTTATAAACTATCATTTGAAGATTTCTAAATCATAATTTAAAATCTCCAAATAAAAAAAAAATCCGAATAAAGCAGTACATCAATCCTATATGTATAACATCCCAATTAAACGAATTTATGAAAAGAATTTAGAAAACTATTTTAAGAACCGACTGATTATATTTCACAGCTATTCCTCGCAAATTATGAAATCATTGGTGCTGAAATTAGCTCCCGTATCGATCCACGTATATCTAAAATAATATTAGAAATTTTAAATTTGAATTAGTTTCCGAGGTATTACTTTTTTTTGCTAATTTCAACAATATTTTTGTAGTGGTCGAAACTAAATTACTCCATTTTTGCGGGTAAAGGCGAAGAAAAGCTGAAAAAGGAATTATGAGATTTTCTATCTTTTTTGTCATTTTTAATTTAAAATTGAGATTAACTTTTATTTTAAACCAAAGTGAAGACAACATTGTTATTAAATTAGGGGGGGGGGGGCGTTCAGAGAAAATTTGAAAAAAAAATTCATTCAACAATAATAGTAATAATAATTAATAAGTATTATTTTTTTATTCATTTTAATCAAGTTTTACTCTTTTCAAGAAATATTTATTTTAGAAAAGGTTACTATTTTAAATTGTTCCGAATTGTAAAAACTGCACAAACAATAATATTTCATTTAAATTATAAATTCACTTACATATGACTCTTAACAACAGAAAAAAAACTTTCAAATTTGATTTAAACGATTACGAGATAAAATAAGAAAATAGTGAAAATAACGTCATATGAATTGTATTTACATGTGACTATGAAAACAGAAAGAAAATTTTAAAATAATATGCGTTAAAAGTCGCAAATTGAGAAATTCACATCAGATTCAAAATGGTAAAATAAGAATACTGTGAAACAGTTTAAACTAAAAAAATACGCTTACAAGACATTTATTCCACATTTTGAAATGATATTTTTAACTTTTACTGCCTAATCTAAGGCAACGCAAATAATAATATTTCCTTTCTAACAACAAATATATTTGCACAGGAATATTAAAATTAGAAAGAAAACTTTTAAATTATAAATTCCTTAACTTTTGTTAAAAGCAATAAATGCGTTAAATTGCGTCATATTTAAAACAGACCAATAATACTAATGGCAAAGTGTTAAATAATAACAATATTTTTATGAGGGACAATTCTTTTATATGTCCAGACGATCTTTTAAACTAATGTTGCCAATTCTAAGATAGCACAAATAATATTTCCTTTCTAAAAATGAAAGTATTTTTATGCAAATGGTAAAATGAGGCACTTTGGTGAAAATCAGCTCAAATTTAAAACGGTGCATTTAAAATGTCTTAGTTAAAATAATATTAAATTAAAAAAAAAATACCTGGAGGAAAAGACTCTAATCCTTTTATATTAGCTTATTTTCATATGTTTACCACACATTTTTTCATTTAAGTGAGTAATATTGCTATGTTATCCTTTTCAAGAAAATTAAAAAAAAATAATGAATTGATTATATGGTCATGTAATTATAACACTTACATGACTTTCAGAAGCTGAAATTATGATTTTTTGCTAAAAGAATATGAAAGTTTTTGACTCCATGTTAATTAATTTACAGCCATAAATATTTTTGAAATAAGACTATAATAGCTACAAAAAAGGGGGGTAATCTGTTAATATTGATGTATTAAGTTAATGTTTTAACTTGAAAGATTTTACAAACACATTTCCATTGTTGTAAAAATATTCTTATGCAGATGAATCGGTTGTCACATATGTAATATGAAAAAATAAAGCTGACAGATTGTCAAACTTATTAGCTTATTATTATTTTTCTATTAATTTTTCGTGATATTTATGACTGATTTTATATTATACTCTGGAAAACTAATGTAATACTATGTTAATCAAACACAAATTCAAAATTTTCTTTAAACAAAATCCCGATTTTTTTATTCTAATAAAAAATAAATATAAAGTAAAAAGTGGCTTTTAAGAGGAAAAAAAATAAAGAATCTTAAATATTACAACTACTGATTATTCATTGTAATCAGAGTGTTTAATTATCTTTTTCAACTTTTAAAACAACAAGTAGAAATTTAATATTATAACTGAGAGGATTAAGGCATGCAGAACTGCTTAAGAAATTCCCTGTTTTAAACTTTTAGACGGATTAAAGTTTGCACCAAAAACTTTTCAAATATTTATAACCCTCGCTTAAATCAACAGTAAAAGACATAATTTCTCTCCTTTTTAACTTTGTTATTCTGATTACGTTTCCTGGAACAGCGATGCTGATTTTAAACTTCTGAAACAGCTTTTAGCGTTTAGAGGAAAACATGCATAAGAAATGAATTCATAAAAAAGTAAATGCAATTAAAAAAAGTAATTCATAATAGACAACGGGCACTACAGCGATGCATTTATTTTTGTAAAATAGACAATATTCTTAAATTTATTAATTAATTTTAAAAGCTACGGTAAAAGTAAGAAGCTTAAAAATTATTTAACTAACTTAAGAGAAGTTGGTAATCTTTAAACGAATTTGTATTTGAATATTTCATAATACTTTTGAAATCTTAATAAATAATTTTATAAAGGAAATTGATTTAATCAAGAAAAAGTGCAAAGTGGCAAAATGTGAAATAAAAAAATATTTTTTTTATATATATTTTTTTAATTTGGGGAAAATTACAATCTTTATTTCTTTATAAATTACATATTTTCTAAATATATATTTCTCACACACTATCCATATACGTATGTTCTATATAACGATAGGGAATATATTTAAAAAAAAATAAATTTAATGCAAGAGGAAAAAATATTCCGATATTTTTTAAAATACAATATGAAAAGTTGCTCCATGCATTTTTGCCAACACATTACGTAAATTATATTTTGATTGCATTCACGCATGCGCAGTGAGAAAGTTTTTAGTAAGCCTGCTCCTTTTTCATGCAGTTTTTATTATTTTTTAATTCTGATTACTGGGTATTATGTGCAATGTTGTTTGTCATATTTTTTGAGGAGAAATTTTATTTTTATAATAGGAATTCCGCAAATTATATCCAAAAAAAACTTGGCAAAGTTTCGGACTGTTTTTAGAAAAACCTTAATTTCTCTACGCGTGTACATTAGGGTGGAGTAAAAAAGACCAAAAAAAATTTTTTTTCGGAATTTCTTCTTTAGATAGGTCTAAAAAGTTGCCCTTTGGCACATTGAATAGAAGGTTAAAATTTTCGTTTTGAATTCATCTTTAGAACCCCTACCAGCTCTTAAAGATTTTGCTCTTTGTATGTGAAAATCAACATTTCACTATGTAGTGTAAATGACCAAAAAACTTTATTTTCGGAAATTTTTCTTTGGATAGGTCTAAAATGCTGCTTTTTTTGTGCACACTGAATATATGGTTAAAATTTCATTTCATTTGGAATTCATTTTAGTGCCCTACCAGCTCTTAAAGATTATCCTCTTTTTATGTTAAAATCAAGATTTCACAATGTAGTGTAAATTAATCAATTTTTTTTCTTCAAACTAAATTTCTGATTTTAGTAAAATAACCCACAAAAATGACTTCTTAAAGTATTACTTGTGAATGATCGAAGCATCGTTGGGTTTTAACTCTTTGAATCGCAAATAAAACCCTAAATTGTGAATCGTATTGTCGCAGACAATAGAAAGCACAATAATTAGACATGCATTCCATTTTTATTTTTTGAATGCACATGAAAGATAGTTCTCTAAATATAAAGGAAATGCAGTTTTCTTAATATATAGTAATAAGCTGAAAAGAATATATGCGATGTATTGTAAAACGATCTTTCATTTAACTCTAATTTATATTGGTCTTTGTTATCAAAATTAGGTATTACCTTTCGTGATTTGATTTTTGCTAATATATATCCGGTTCTTACTTCTACTACTACAGTCGCTATTGGCGCTTCAACAACTAAGTTTACGCACCTTTCGAATATTTGAATCTAACAGGGAAATTTTTCAATTGAAAAGATGGGACTTTGGATTTTTTTCTGAGAATTTTCAGTTTCTCTCTCGGTACTCTTTTAAGAATGTTGGGTGATTTCACATTCTTGCCAGTTAATAATGTTTATATAGTTTGTAACACTGAATTTCAATATTGGAATATAAAACTGTCTTATTATAGAACTTATAGTGTCCTTCATCTTCAATATTCTTCGGAATCCAAATTCTCCAACATGATTTTTTTTCATCAGTTATCGTTCATGTAAATTTTCATCTCAATGACAGAAGTATACGTTTAGTTGAATAACAGGATTGAGAATTTTCTTTATATATTCTCTCAAATAACGAAATAACTTAATTGTTTATTAAAAACATTTTGAGCTCTATATTTGCAAGAAGGATATTTCTTGAAGTGAAACAACATAGACGAATATACTTTCATTACAAATTCAGCCGTAATCTTCGGATTTTGGGATGAATTCTGACTTCCAATCTGCAAACCAAGTAATCAATAGGCAGTTGTCAATCATTTAGAGTGCGAGTTTTTTGCTGGATTACGATTTACCAGATTTGAGGAGCATTAACTAGATGCAAATATTTGACACATGTCATAAAAATAATTTTGGTCTACACTTAACTCTCTGTGATAGGAGCAGATATTTTTTTAATTTCCATAACTGGCTATTGTTCACATTGATCCAACGACTTTCCAATGAGAACAGGAAAAGCTCGGGAGCCTTTATTTTGTTTATCAAGTTCAATGACTAAGTGGCAATTTGTTTGCAGAGAGTTGACTATTAACCACTACAACGTATGACTAAATATTAGTTTAAAAAATCTATTAGTTTGATTTTTTATCTTACTGTTTACAGTTGTACAGTCACAACCCATTGCAATAAATTTAACAAGGTTTAAATGTTTTTCAGTGTAATATTTCAATACTTCGTGCAATTATCTTTCCCGGTCCAAATGATAGTGCAATGTGTCCCAAATACAATTCATTTGACTCTTAAAATCAGAGATTACGTTTTTCACTTATAGTTCTTCCATGTATCTCCAATTTTCCATAATTTCCTTTGATTTTGGGGAAATGAATAAGCTTCTGATATTCAGAAAAATTGTTGTCGGTCATTTGATCAATACATCTTTGGGAAACTACAATAATTGATGCTTTCAATGTTTTCTCTCAGGATTTTTTTTACCTCTGATTTTGGCGAAAATTTACAATTACTGCTGTGTTTTATTTATTGTTTTGTATAATAATAATATTTTATAGCATTCTGCTATTGTTGGCAAAACAGCTTTATTTAGTTTTGAAAAATCACTAACTTCTAGTAATGGTAAACTTCGATTTGCTTACACAGGTACTCATTTTGACTGTACAAAGGACAACATATAATTTTTAAAACTCAATAAACCGTTTCAAATATTTAAAAATAAAGACTTAAAGTTTAAAAATGATGAAAGGAATTACACTAAACATTTGAAATATAAAAATATAAAACGAGATTACCAAAAAATCCTGTTAATGTACAATGTATGGTAAGAATATATCGTATAAATTAATGAAAATATAAATGTCCTGGTAGGGGACTCAAGAAGTTTTTCAAAATTCACTAAATTTTGCACGTGTATTAGAAGTACTAAAAGGCAACTTTTGGCTGCTATCCAAAATCAAAATTCCAACTTTCGATTTTTCACTCCACCCTAGTGTACATGCTACCTTGATAAAAATGAACACAGTTTATTACAATAAGCCACTTAAATATAATATTACAGTTTGAATACTTTTGCTGCATTTGTTTTGACAAGGTTATTCAAAAGATCTTTGTTCTTTTTCAATTTGTTGACGGTGACCTATGTGATTTCAGGAAAAAATCTTCGTGGAAATGTAAGACCTGTTATATTTTTGTCAACACACCTGGAGTTTCAGAATAATTTCTCTTGATATTCTTTTTCTAGATATTTAACAAAACGTCTAAAATCGTCCCGTCATTAATGGCCATATAGTGTACATGAGGAAAATTTTTCTGGGTTTAAATTTGGGCAAATTTTTTAATTTAAAGATAGTTTTTCTATACAGAAAGTTATATGGATTTTTAAACACAATCTTTTGTCAAACGGTCATTTTCATGCATGGAATATAAAGGATGCAACAAACAAAGAAAAAAAAATTAACGTTCTTTCTTGGTTAAGTGAATTATGTTTCTCAATTCCCTTAATTTTCTTTAGTTTCTGCCGTTTTAAAAAAATATTTTGCAAAAATAAAATTATGATGCGCTTTGTGAAAGTAAAAAATGCATCCTTCATATCTTCATACCACATTTTTTTTAAAAACCTTTTATTCTAAACTCAAAACACTGTTTTTGAATTTTAAAAGTCAACATTTTAGCTGTAGAAAAAATAGTCAGAATATCTAGATTTAAAAAAAGGAGGAATTATCTCTTTTGCTGTTGATTTAAGTAAGGCTTATAAATATTTGAAAGACTTTTGGTGTAAGCTTTCATCAAACTAAAAGTTTGAAGTAAGGACTTCCTTAAAATTTTTTTGCAAAGTCTTAATCCTTTTAACTTCAAAATACTTCTTGTATTCGCAGTCTTAAAAGTTCATAAGGTTAAGATTGTTCATAAAAATATTTACTGTAATGGATGCTTCAAGCTGTAAAAAATAATACGAATTTTTAGCAATATTCCTTTTTATACTTTTATTACTTTTTAAAATAAAGTAATAAAAAATGTATTCTTGCGTACGTATAATTACCTTAAATGTTTTAATTGGAAAAAAAAAATATTTTTTTTTTTTGGAAAGAGAGTAAAAAATAAATAATTTAATGTAGATTTTATTAATAATAAAAAAAACATGGATTTAAAATTTTGAATAAATATAATTTGAAAGAAATTGAAATTTTATACAACATTTTAGTGTTAAACTTTGCATATACTGCATTCATTAGTCACAAATATAGCTGCAGTATTGCATACATAACGTACATTTATAATACAATATTTAAATCGCCGGGAAATTTCCCAATGGGATATAAATATTAATTAAATATTGGTTTTAAAATCAAAGATGTTTACATTTAGAAGTTTACATTGCCAGAAATACCAGCCTTAAGTTGAAAATATTTAAATAAAGTGTCATTCTTGTTTATGATGTTATAAATATATGTTTTTCTTTGGAAATAATGCTTAGAAACTGTAAAAATACTTTATGTCAGTATGTGAGCAATATTGCCATGTAAAGCTCGATTTTCGAATAATTTCAAAATTTAAAAACTTTTTCAAGTTTTTAAGAAAATTTTCTTGTAAATGCCAGATTACTTTAAGAACAATCTCAGTAAATTTGGAGATTTTCAAAGAATAAACCTGATAAATATTAGGTATCCATTCGCAAAGATTTTCCTCGTACATTTAGTTTTCAATTTCGGATTTCGAAGTAAGTACGTTTTATTTATTTATTTTATTTTTTTAAGAAGATTCTAATTGAGTTTTAGTATGATACAATTTAAATAGTTTTATTTTTTATTTAATGATATCAATATTTTGATGGTTTTAAATAATTTAAATCAAAATTATGCATGCTAATTTTAACTTCTTTGAAATAGTAAAATTCTTTGAAATTAGTAGTTTTAAAAGTACACCTAAAAGTATAACTAAAGTATAATTTAAAAGTATAACTAAAACATGATAAATATTCATAGAACCCTAACAAATAATCTATAAAATTTTATATTCTGCTGTGTTCACATTTGTCTGAAGGCATATTAAATATAAATTTAAATTTTGAATATTGTGTATTTTCTTTATATTAAACATTTTTTCCATTAATGTACGAATTCCAACTCAAGTTTTATTGCATTTAAACTACTGCTTCTTTTTGCAATGCTATATTATGGAATTAATTATTTACGAATAACTTTTCTGAATTATAAAACTTATTATAATAAACATCCGGTTTTAGCTTAAGTTTCTTGTTTATAAACGTAAATCAAGGATCAGTCAAAGCAACATTGAAATACGAATATCAAATAATGTCTTTTTATTTCCTTCACTAGTTTTAATCTTGTAGATAAATTTTATTGTTGAATATTTTCGTTTATTTTATTTTTTTTTTTTCATATAACAAATTTTCATTTGAATGAAGAATCACAATTCAAATTTTATAGCATTAAAGCTTCTTTCTTCCACAATATTATAGCATGGAATTTATCTGGCTAAATAATAACATTTAATAACATAAACAACCAATTTTAGCATAAATTTCCTGTTTATAAATGTAAATTAAGTATTAAACAAGTTAACGTTAAAAAATATATCATATCATCACTTTTTCTTGATTTCAATATTTTTCATAGATAGATAAATTTAATTGTTGAGTGTTTTTGTTTAAACATTTTTTTAAATAAACAAATTTTCATATGAATGGACGAATTACAATTCAATTTTCCTAGTTTCTTTCTACCAAAATGGTATAGTATAGAATTTATCTCGCTGAATAATGAAATTCAATAACATAAACAACCAATTTTGGCACAAATTTCCTGTTTATAAATGTAAATGAAGTGTGAAGCAAAATAACATTAAAATTATAATATCATATCATCACTTTTTTCTTGATTTCACTAATTTGTATTTTATAGGTAAATTTAATTGTTGGATGTTTTCGTTTAAACTTTTTTTTCAAATTAACAAATTTTTATATGACTGGGCGAAATACAATTCAAATTTTATAGTATTAAAACTTCCTTCTTCCAAAATGCTAGAGTATGGAATTGATCTCGTTGAATAATAAAATTGAATAACTTAAACAACTAATTTCAGCATAAATTTCCTGTTTTAAAATGTAAATGGATTATAAATCAAAGTAACATTAATATATAAATATTATATTACACTGATAAACAAATTTTAACGAATTTTCTGTTTCTCGATATATGTTGGGTATTTCTTATAGATTTCAAGCTGCTGAAAAAGAATATGTTTGTAAAAATTTTCTGTCACAATTCTAGCCACCCCCACAGTATTTGCCATTAACGCAAATCTCTGACAATTGAAACTTTTGAGGCGAGTGTGCTACTATTTCTTTGTTCAGTAAGGTTTTTTAATTAAATTTTGATTATAATTATCCTATTTTCCTCAACAATATGTAAAACATGTCTAGAGAATACATTAATGAACCCGATTCTTTTTGTTATGTGTGCGGGGAGCTAACTTTGAAAAAGCATCCATGCGCTTTCACGCCGTTAATAAAGACTGCCTATCATATGTACTTTGGATATAAAATAGATGAACAAGATAAGAAATGGGCATCTCATTCTTGTTGTACACGATGTGCTACAAACCTCCGGGCGTGGATGAAAGGTACACAAAAGTGTATGCTCTTTGTTAGACCCCATGATATGGCGCATGCCGAAGGATCATATAACTGACTGCTACTAATGTATTACAAAAATTAAAGGATTCTCTGAAAGATATAAACATAACATTCAGTACAAGAACTTAGATTCAGCAATGTGACCAGCATTACATAATGATGATTTATAGATACCGAAGCCTCCAGAGAATTTTACATATGACGATGCAGCAGTAGAAATGGAAATTGATGAAACTGAAACTTCCTCTACATCTGATATGCACTATTCTCCTGGCATAAACGAAGAACCACACCTAATTACTCAAAAATAATTAAATGATTTTGTGAGAGACTTAAATTTATCAAAGAAAACTCAGAATTACTGGGATCAAGATTGCAAGGTTGGAATCTCTTGAAAAACAATACAAAGATATCTATTTATCGAAATTGACATAAGAAATATTCGACATTTTTTTTCAGGAAAAGATGATTTATGCTATTTTAACGATATAAGTGGCTTAATGTCAACTTTAAATTGTCAATATAATTCGGAACAATGGTCTATAAGAGAGCAGCCACAGATAAGACGTTTACCGCTACATAAAGTATGAAATTTCTTATTATCATCATTTCTTTTTACAAAAATTCGTCTATATTTTTCTGAAACTTTATAAACAATACATACTTTTAGTGTTTTAAATATTAATTTTAAGCTTTATAAGTGTTTATTTAAAAGTTTGTCATTACTAAAATACCAAATAATAATTTTCATAAGGTATATGCGTTGAATAAATACTACAAAATTCAGATTTTCAAGATTTTGAATTTTTTAAAAATCTGTGGGTGATGGAAACTTTTTAATGGAATATTTTTTCACAGCACCACCTAAAATATAAAAGTCACCACATACTTAGTTAGAAACAGAAACCTTGTTTATCAGTGTTATCTCTGTTTCTTAGTTTTACTAGTTCTAATTTTATAGACATATTTTATGTGTTGAATATTTTCATTTAAATGTTTTTTTATATAAAACATTTTCATATAAAAGAAGAATCACAATACAAATTTTACAATATTAAAGCTTCCTTTTTCCACAATGCTATTATGGAATTAATCTCGTTGAATAATAAAATTTATTAATGTAAACAAATAATTTTAACATAAATTTTCTGTTTATAAATGTTAATCTAGTGTGAAGAAAAGTAATGTTGAACTATAAATAACATATCATTTCTTTTTCTTGATTTCACTAATTACTTATCCATCATACATAGCATGAGTTAAATCTTGCAATTATTTAAAAAACTGAAAAAAATACGAATTTACATGTTTTAGACACTGGAGATTCTGAAAAACATATTTTTAAAAAAACTTTTTGCCGTCCGTCAATCTGTGTGTCTGTTTGTGAACTGCTCTATCTTCCGAACAAATTGAGATACAGCCTTAAAATTCAGGATGTTCTTAGTATGTAATAATGGGAAGAAGCCTATTGAATATCAGTAACCTCGATTATTCGGAACTTTTTTTCGGATTCTCGAAACATTAATTTTAATGAAAAGTGTACAAAAATTTTCGATTTAAAAAAATAGTGCCTGTAAAGGACATTAAAAAAATGTATAAATTTTGCATAAATAATGAAATTGATCGGATAGTTAATTGTAGAGATATTTGTAATCCAATTTTCTACACTCTTCGATTTTTCGCGACTTTGTATTTCATTCAAATATAAATATAAATATATGTTTTAATTGGTAATGGGACAGTAAACAACCAGTTAATAGGTTTATCATTTAAGGAGTTGTAAGGATGTTTCTTTTACTACTTAATTATTGTATCGACCAAAAAACTATCGCCAAACTATAAGATTAAATGCCGATAATGGCTTTTGTAAATGGCCCTTGCCTTAACACAAAATACGTTATATGTGTTTGTATATCATAACTAATTTTTAATTTGTCGCTTTGTTTGTAGTATTAATCTTTTACTAATGTATGTGTTATTTCGATGTTTAAAATAAATACTATGCCAATTTGTATAATTTACGAGTACTTTGGTGAGATGATTTCTTTCTTCCACAATGCTATAGTATGAAATTTATCTCGCTGCATAATAAAATTTATTAACATGAACAACCAGTTTAAGCACAAATTCCTGTTTATAAATGTGAAACAATTACGAAGGAAAGTAACGTTGAAATATCGATTTTATATCCTCTCTTTTTCTTGATTTCACTAATATTTATTTTATAGATAAACTTAATTGTTAAATGTCTCGTTTATTTTTTTGTTAATTCAAAAAAAAAAAAAAAAAAAAAAAAAAACAGATTTTTTTATGAAGGGACGAGTTGCAATTCAAATTTTATTTTACTAAACTTTCTCTCTTCCACAATTCCAGATTAATGAATTTATTAACAATCAATAACCTCGCTCATTTATAAAATTAAATTTATGAAAGCGTAAATTTCCTCTTTATAAGTGTAAATCAAAGAAGAAGTAAAATAATGTTAAAATTTAAATATTGAATCATCTCTGTGTTATTGATTTCATTCATTTTTAATTTTATAACGAATATGAATTGTTGAATGCTTTCGCTTAAAGTACTTTCAAACAAACACATTTCCATATGAATAGGCGAATTGCAATTAAAGTTTTATTGTATTTGAAGCTTCTTTCTTCCACAAGGCCAGATTATGGAATTTATTACCTATATATTGATATCATTTTATTAGAATAAACTTCTGGTTTCTGCTTAAATTTTCTATTTATAACCGTAATCAAGGAGGAAGAAAATTAACCTTAAAATTACAGTAAAACCTCTAAATAACGGACACCTCGGGAACGCAGAAATTGTCCGCTATTCGGAGGTGTCCGCTATTGGGAACAGAGATTCAAAAAACCGCTAAGAAATACTTAATGTTTCATTAAGTGACTTTTATATGTCCTAAAACCTATATTGTATGATTAATCAGAAATTAAAATTAATTTTTAAGTAATAAAACTGAAATAAAATTGTGCACACATTTACAAACTCCGTTACAAACTTTGCAAACCTTTACACTATTTGCAAACTTCATTTCTTCAAAAATCTGCTACAAAAGTTTACTTTTGCTTGCATATAATCTGTTTTTCAATGTGACGTTATTGGACTCTATAAAATTCCGGGCGGGGAAGAGGGATTGCACTTTTTGTCTATTAAAAGCATAAAATCTTAAAATCTGCCGGGAGGACATTGCAATGCTGAAGATGTCCCTCAAAAACAACCCTGAATTCACATTAAATGTAGGCGGGGGGGGGGGGGAGAGATTTTCACTAGCCCACCATCTACATTTATCTGTGATCACAAAATTTGTGACACATTGCTCTGATAAATTTAGAGGCCTTTTTACTCGTTTTTTGTTTTGATTTATTTTTCTGTTTTATTATTTTTCATCCTTTATCGCCGAAAATAGTGTCCGCTATTCGGAATGTCTGTTATTCAGAGGCTAAACATACAAAAATGAAGGTTTTGGGAGTGGGGATTGGAAAACTGTCCGTTAAATGGAGGTGTCCGCTATTCGGGAGTGTCCGTTATGAAGGTTTTACTGTATCAAATCATCACTTTTTCTTGATTTCACTAATTTTAATTTTATAGAAAAATGCAATTGTTTAATACGTTCGGTTTTTTTTGACGTGACAACGTCTTGTAAATTGGTTTGCCGGGAGACACTTCAAGAAACTGCGTTACGTTACGTTACGCTCAGCTCACGATACGCGCTCAATTTTCTCTTAACTTTTTCCGGTCACATGTGGGACCATTTTCTGAACGTGAATGTGAATTCGCTGCAAGAAAGGGGCGGTGCTTAATAGGAATTTTAGATAGTATCAAACTAAGACGAAATACGTTATGTATTAGTTATTAGTATAAAGTACAAAGAAAATAAGTGTAGTTTATTTCGTAATTCGGTGGTATATTATGGAAAACTAATGATATGTGATTAAAGAAAGCCATTTTAATTTAGTTATATTCTGCTCATTGAAAAATTCTTTAATATGCTGTTTACAAAATTCAACATTTGACATCAATAAACATGAAGTAAAATGTGTTTAACAAACACAGTGTATTGCAAGTTATTGTATGTATATTTGTATATAAATACGTATGTATGTGTAAAGGTAAAAATAAAATTTTGTTAATATGAAATTCAGTGCGAGATTCTTTGTATAAATTAATGTTTTAAATATAATTCTTTGTATAAATAAATGTTTTAAATTGTTACTATTATTTCATCCTTCTTCCTACTATACGAATGAATATTCACATTAAAATTATTTTACAACTCAAAGTCGTTGTCACGTAAAACTTTCGCCCGTATACCGACTTTACAGGCAACCAATTTTTTTTTTCAAATAAATGCATTTTTATATGATAGGGTGGATTGCAATTCAATTTTTAATTCATTTAAATCTTTTTTCTTCCACTGTGACTTATAATGGAATTTATAATCTACCAACAAGTTCTCAAATTTAAAATCTATTATAATAAACATCTTATTTCTACTTAAATTTCCCTTTTGTAAATATAAATCAAGGATGACACAAAATAACGTTAAAATATAAATTTCAAATATTCTCATTTTCTGGATTTCACTAATTTTAAGTCTATAGATAAATATTCTTCTAACTCTTTTCATACAGTATTTTCAAGCATTTTTTGTTATTGTACATTTTTTATCGAGTTGTTAAAACAAAATCACGATAAAAGCGTTATTTCATACTCTTTTATAAAACTTTAAAAGCCTCTGTGGATCAACTCTTCTTATTTTTAATCCTCTTTAATTTATTGCGCATTCATAATGATCTCATAAGTTTTTAATCTTTGGAAGTTTATCATACTTAAGCTCTTAGATAAACATTGTAATGTTGAAAACATAATGAAAACTAAAAGTAAAATAAGATTTTTGACGAAGTATATTTTTCTGGATTACACAAAAAGTTTATATTTTATGTATGGACTAAATTATTTATTTTTTAATTTTATCATTTTTGTTTTTCATTTTGAATTTACTATGTACTGAATTTACTTTTTTTCAAGTTCCACAACGTGAAAGCTTTCAATTATCATCATCTTTACCGCTATCTATAAAGTTATTATTATTATTATTATGTATATTTATTACTCATTTTCAATCATTCCACAGCCAGTACTCGAGGCTATAACAGAGCGGAATTTTCAAACCCATTCCATTTTATTTTTTTTTTATTTTTTTAGGAAGGAGATCAAGGCATCCTTGAAACGGCGTATGTAATTCTTTGGGGGGGGGGGGGGGGGAGGTTAGTTTTAACAGTGTAGTTTTTTAACTTATGTATTGAAATTCGCACAAAGTGTTACAATTTTACTTAATTATAATCATTATAAATTATAAGAATAAATTCACACTTTTATTTTTCACGATTTAGCTGCAACATCGAGTCACATATAAATGTACTTATATTTTCTACTGAGTGAAAAACACTGCTGTAAAACAGAAACAGACTAACATTACTTACATAAAAATTAATAGTATGTATCATATTGTCAGAGACATTTATTATTTATGTCTAGTTAATTTTGAAAATTATGAATAGTAAATTTAATTTTATAATTTTTATTATACTGCTATAGACAAAAACTTTTGCATAATTTGAGGATAGAATTTGTTGAGTAATGTAAATTTTATTATTCTTATATTTTTATATACTAAAAAAATAATTATTTTATTAATCCTTCTTTTTTTCTGAAATTAAAAAAAATCAAATTTTGACATTAGATGAATATAGAATAAAATTTTAAAATTTACATTCTAGGTTCAATAGTTTGTTGTTTTACCATGTCTAGTTTTTGAGTAAAATGAATTTCTATTTTAGCACGATCTTAACACATTTGATGTAAGATGTTCTTTAGACGTGTTTAAGGCATTGTCAAGATGTTTAACAGTATCGGATTCCTATCAGGGACATAAACGACATTATATAATAAAAAAAGAAAAGGAAAAATAGTAGAATCTATCCTAGCTAGTTGAAGTTCCTAGTTTAAGTAGCCCCTCTTTAAAAAAAAATATATCACTTTTTCTAAACCTAGACGTGATAAAAAAAAAAAAAAAAAAAAAAAAAAAAAAAAAAAAAATACCAGATTTTAAATTAGCACAAAGAAATGGTTTAGATACATATTAGCGTACGTGTATGCCAGAAATATTTGACCATCAAAAAATTATTAGAAAATCAATAAAAATACATAAATTAGAATCAATATTTTAAAGCCACCTAGCAGTATAATTTCAGAAACACGGTATATCCGTACCGTTCACAAACACCGTATCGTAAACATCTCAAAAACAATACCTGGTGGAGTAAATAAAAAAACTAGATTCAGAATACGTATAAAATATTAATTTCTGTTTTTGGACCGAGCAAAAGTTCAAATTTGTTTTCTAGTGTAGTTTAAAGTACTAGCCACACTTGGCGACCAGTTTGGTCTCCCTTGAATGTATACTAAGCATTAAATGTTTTATTATTTTTCATCCTTTATCGCCGAAAATAGTGTCCGCTATTCGGAATGTCTGTTATTCAGAGGCTAAACATACAAAAATGAAGGTTTTGGGAGTGGGGATTGGAAAACTGTCCGTTAAATGTAGGTGTCCGCTATTCGGGAGTGTCCGTTATGAAGGTTTTACTGTATCAAATCATCACTTTTTCTTGATTTCACTAATTTTAATTTTATAGAAAAATGCAATTGTTTAATACGTTCGGTTTTTTTGACGTGACAACGTCTTGTAAATTGGTTTGCCGGGAGACACTTCAAGAAACTGCGTTACGTTACGTTACGCTCAGCTCACGATACGCGCTCACTTTTCTCGTAACTTTTTCCGGTCACATGTGGGACCATTTTCTGAACGTGAATGTGAATTCGCTGCAAGAAAGGGGCGGTGCTTAATAGGAATTTTAGATAGTATCAAACTAAGACGAAATACGTTATGTATTAGTTATTAGTATAAAGTACAAAGAAAATAAGTGTAGTTTATTTCGTAATTCGGTGGTATATTATGGAAAACTAATGATATGTGATTAAAGAAAGCCATTTTAATTTAGTTATATTCTGCTCATTGAAAAATTCTTTAATATGCTGTTTACAAAATTCAACATTTGACATCAATAAACATGAAGTAAAATGTGTTTAACAAACACAGTGTATTGCAAGTTATTGTATGTATATTTGTATATAAATACGTATGTATGTGTAAAGGTAAAAATAAAATTTTGTTAATATGAAATTCAGTGCGAGATTCTTTGTATAAATTAATGTTTTAAATATAATTCTTTGTATAAATAAATGTTTTAAATTGTTACTATTATTTCATCCTTCTTCCTACTATACGAATGAATATTCACATTAAAATTATTTTACAACTCAAAGTCGTTGTCACGTAAAACTTTCGCCCGTATACCGACTTTACAGGCAACCAATTTTTTTTTTCAAATAAATGCATTTTTATATGATAGGGTGGATTGCAATTCAATTTTTAATTCATTTAAATCTTTTTTCTTCCACTGTGACTTATAATGGAATTTATAATCTACCAACAAGTTCTCAAATTTAAAATCTATTATAATAAACATCTTATTTCTACTTAAATTTCCCTTTTGTAAATATAAATCAAGGATGACACAAAATAACGTTAAAATATAAATTTCAAATATTCTCATTTTCTGGATTTCACTAATTTTAAGTCTATAGATAAATATTCTTCTAACTCTTTTCATACAGTATTTTCAAGCATTTTTTGTTATTGTACATTTTTTATCGAGTTGTTAAAACAAAATCACGATAAAAGCGTTATTTCATACTCTTTTATAAAACTTTAAAAGCCTCTGTGGATCAACTCTTCTTATTTTTAATCCTCTTTAATTTATTGCGCATTCATAATGATCTCATAAGTTTTTAATCTTTGGAAGTTTATCATACTTAAGCTCTTAGATAAACATTGTAATGTTGAAAACATAATGAAAACTAAAAGTAAAATAAGATTTTTGACAAAGTATATTTTTCTGGATTACACAAAAAGTTTATATTTTATGTATGGACTAAATTATTTATTTTTTAATTTTATCATTTTTGTTTTTCATTCTGAATTTACTATGTACTGAATTTACTTTTTTTCAAGTTCCACAACGTGAAAGCTTTCAATTATCATCATCTTTACCGCTATCTATAAAGTTATTATTATTATTATTATGTATATTTATTACTCATTTTCAATCATTCCACAGCCAGTACTCGAGGCTATAACAGAGCGGAATTTTCAAACCCATTCCATTTTATTTTTATTTTTATTTTTTTAGGAAGGAGATCAAGGCATCCTTGAAACGGCGTATGTAATTCTTTGGGGGGGGGGGGGGAGGTTAGTTTTAACAGTGTAGTTTTTTAACTTATGTATTGAAATTCGCACAAAGTGTTACAATTTTACTTAATTATAATCATTATAAATTATAAGAATAAATTCACACTTTTATTTTTCACGATTTAGCTGCAACATCGAGTCACATATAAATGTACTTATATTTTCTACTGAGTGAAAAACACTGCTGTAAAACAGAAACAGACTAACATTACTTACATAAAAATTAATAGTATGTATCATATTGTCAGAGACATTTATTATTTATGTCTAGTTAATTTTGAAAATTATGAATAGTAAATTTAATTTTATAATTTTTATTATACTGCTATAGACAAAAACTTTTGCATAATTTGAGGATAGAATTTGTTGAGTAATGTAAATTTTATTATTCTTATATTTTTATATACTAAAAAAATAATTATTTTATTAATCCTTCTTTTTTTCTGAAATTAAAAAAAATCAAATTTTGACATTAGATGAATATAGAATAAAATTTTAAAATTTACATTCTAGGTTCAATAGTTTGTTGTTTTACCATGTCTAGTTTTTGAGTAAAATGAATTTCTATTTTAGCACGATCTTAACACATTTGATGTAAGATGTTCTTTAGACGTGTTTAAGGCATTGTCAAGATGTTTAACAGTATCAGATTCCTATCAGGGACATAAACGACAATATATAATAAAAAAAGAAAAGGAAAAATAGTAGAATCTATCCTAGCTAGTTGAAGTTCCTAGTTTAAGTAGCCCCTCTTTAAAAAAAAAATATCACTTTTTCTAAACCTAGACGTGATACAAAAAAAAAAAAAAAAAAAAAAAAAAAAAAACCAGATTTTAAATTAGCACAAAGAAATGGTTTAGATACATATTAGCGTACGTGTATGCCAGAAATATTTGACCATCAAAAAATTATTAGAAAATCAATAAAAATACATAAATTAGAATCAATATTTTAAAGCCACCTAGCAGTATAATTTCAGAAACACGGTATATCCGTACCGTTCACAAACACCGTATCGTAAACATCTCAAAAACAATACCTGGTGGAGTAAATAAAAAAACTAGATTCAGAATACGTATAAAATATTAATTTCTGTTTTTGGACCGAGCAAAAGTTCAAATTTGTTTTCTAGTGTAGTTTAAAGTACTAGCCACACTTGGCGACCAGTTTGGTCTCCCTTGAATGTATACTAAGCATTAAATCATATTGATTTTATTCATAATTAATTTTAATTGCTATATGTTTTGATAAATTAAAAGATTTCGCTAGAGAAATAGACAAACATGTAATACTAGAAGACAGCCCGTCAAAATGACGTGTTTGCATTTTTAAAAGGATGATAAAAAAATTACAACTGTGGTCAATCAGCCACTGTAGGCTTAAACAATTTTTAAAAAATACAGCGATTAAACACGCGGAAAAAAATCTTTATAAAAAAAGAAAATTTTAACAGAAATTTGCATTTAAAACTATAACAAAACTGTCTGGTGGAGGGGGGGGGGGGGATTGTAATGAACAAATCGTAAATACATAAATTTTAAAAGAATAAAGTAACGCAAAAAATCAATTATAAAAGATTATATTGTGAAACTACAGCCAAAAAATATATAAAAATACTGAGAGAAAATAATAAAAATAGCTAAAATGTATAAAAAAAATTTCCTATTTTGGACTACTTTTTAGCTAATACTTAACAAAAACACTCTATAAGATCGGAAACAAATGAAAACAACAAAGAGTAAACAGCGCGTGTTCGTGAGACACACGTGCTGCGCGCGCGAGCTCAGGGATTTTTGCTTCCGAGTACTAAATCCGCTGTAATATTCACTCCATGTAACTGTCTCCTGAACACGCGCGCTCAGCGCGCATAGCTCCCGAACGCACCCAATCATTCCTGAGTCGAGATGTTACAATGGAGTCATTCTAAAGATTCATTCACGGAATTTGTCATTCTTAAATGGCAACAGTATTAACTTGTTTACATTGTTTGTTCTTTTTCGTAATTGCTGGTTGTTTTATTTAAAACTTAAACATTATAATTAAATAGTTTTTGTAGGTTTTAAAGAAAATGCATAATGAATAAATCTTTTGCATGTATATTTTCATAGGTTGAACAATTAGAATATTTGTGAACGGCTCGGAATAGTTAAGCCTAACGTGGACGCAGTTGCAATAAGTTTCTTTTTCTCGTGGATGGGTTGACCCCGGAATCGTCGTACACGGAGGAGTTTTATATATATAATACGCACCACATTGGCGCGATTGCAACAAAACGGCAATTATATGTGCCTCACATGGTAAACTGGCTATTGTTATATATTTATTAATAAACTGTTTGCTAGGTTTTATTTTATTTTTCTTTAATTATATAAATTATTTTATTCTATAATTATTAATTAAAGTTTTTTAAGTTATTATTTCCTTTTTAAAGCAACAGAAGTTAGTTTAAAAAATATGCATGTAACTGGTATTTGAAAACGAAGATTTCGCCAAATTGGCGTAAAAAATAATGCTTCAATGTGGTGCATATATGACATCTGTGCTGATAAATCAAGAACTCAGTATTTTTATGCTAGCCCGGAGCAGATAATAAATCGCGAAAAATTGTACCCGTGGGATTTTTTCGTACTTCATTAATTATTTAAAATATAATAAAATAATCTTTTCACCCATTTCATTTATAATACATAGCTTTAATTTGAAGCTGAAAAGTTTAAAATTCATGACTTTTATTTTTTTTAAATAAAAAAACAGAAAAAAATAAAAATAATGATATTTTGAAGCTCTATGATTGCAGCGAAGGAATAAAACATAAATAAATCCAATTTACCACAGCCTAAATCTTACCAAACAGCTTTTGCACAGTAACCCATAAGATGTGTTTCATTTGGATGTTGCTTTAAACAATTAACAAATAATCGTGATTTTTGTGTCACATACGTCAGCGTAATATATATATAGATTGCTTCGCAAATAAATTTTCAGTATTAAGCTCTCTAATCACCATACTCTTTTATGTAACATATTTTGCAGAAAACGTGAGGCTTTTGTTAAACAGTGTTATGAAGAGTCACTTCACACATTTTCATTATAGAAGATTATCTAATAATTCTGTGACAGAAGGAATAAATCTAGTGCACATTTACTTTATTATCCTGTATTTATTGAGACAGCATGTAGTGAAGTTATAGTAAATATATTGAATTTGTTTCGGATTATTTGTATATATTCCTACATTATTTGGGGGGGGGGGGTACTGCATTGTATTACTTGGTACCGTACTATTACATTACCACATAAGTGGAAATAACCATTAGAGATAGATATATGGATATAAAATTAAATATATATATATCCACACACAAAAAAATTTAATACAACTAATATTTATATTATTTAAATAAGTATATAATACTGTAATATTTTAGGTAAAATAAATCGGAAATTTTAAATTTGATTAAATAATTATAACTGTTAATTGAACAGGATTTAAAAGGATATTTTTAAAGACATAATACGCTCTAGGTTGCTTTAACATCAAATTAATGAAAATTAAAATTTTTTTTTGTAAATTTATAAAGTCGCTTGATTACATTTGTAACTTACTTTTCTATGAATGTCCACACATGACTTTTGAAAGAAAGATCTTATTTTCGTACTTACTTTTTTGGAAAACATTATTCTGTAGATGACACTGTTATTTCTGGACAATAATCGTCGCTTTATGTATTCATTGAAATTCTGATTGTGTAAGGTGAAGATGACTCCCAAAAATTAATAACGATCACACAAATCCTATATGGGATGTATACGTAACGTGTACTTCCAAGTAATTAAAGTAATGTTGGTCGCACATACTTTTAATAATATTAAAAAATATATAACTCTTTCCATATTTTCTGGGAATAAGGGAAAGACATTTCTTATTAATAAGATAAAATATTTTAACCAAATTTTAGTCGTTGGTCCGAAACTCTTGTTTACATTCCGAGTTTTTTGAACAAATAGAGATTTACAGATTTTACTAAATATTGTTTTATGAAAATCAAATTCTTATTAAGCAAAATTTTCAACAGACTGATTTTATTTTTCACATCTATTCGTGCAAAACAGTTATGTGATTACTATGAATACAAGTAATTAAACTCACTCTACATTTTTTATAAATTCACTGAAGTTTTTATGATTATAACATGATATATTGATATTACTTTTAACGTTAAACTGCATTTTAATTCAGCTTAGACTTTACTTATACTGTACAGAGTATCCGAAAAAATTGGATACACAATTTATTTGCTAATAACAGGAATTTTTTAACTGTTATTTTCAATTCAGGTTAACTAACTTAAAATAATTGCTGAAGCTAAACTAAAAACTCAACAAAATGAATTGGTCCAAAAATCTTACTGAAACTTTGAAAACTTAGCTGAAGAACTTAGACAGTGTAGGAGGGTTTTAAAAGCTCACGCTATTGAATTATCTCTAATAAGAAGGCTGAAACACGAATTTCACCGTTCAAAACTGGCAACTTTAGATAATTGACAGCTGCTATTAAAATAGAATGGACACAAATAGCCAATGAATTCATTATTGATGCTTCAAGTTCTGTTTCTTAATGTTATTAGCTTCCTTTGACCAGAATAGCCTGCTGATTGAATACAGGCTTCCATTTTAAAAAACATTCACAGTGTAAAAAACTTACGTAGCGTTACAAAATAAAAATGGTGGCTGTCTTACTGAATCCATTTTATTGAGCAATTTAAATAATATAATTGGTGCTACTTTATACTAATGTGTAACATCACGCCATATCTGTTTGCATTACACTATTATATAAGTTAAATTGCTCCAAAAAAAATAGATGCAACATATTGCTATCAATTTTATGGAATAACATTACGTAATTGTAGTTAGATTTCATAAACTACAAATATTTTGTTTCACAATTCAAAATTAATGAATGGATAAAAATGCGTTATAATAATTTAAACTGTATATACATTTTATGGGACACTTTTTGTTTAGTACCTGTTAAATATACCTATTTTTGTCAATGAAGATAAAGAAAATACTTGGGAAAAAAAAAATTCGATATAATTCTTTTTCTTTAACAATGTGAAAAAAGAATTATTTTTGTATAAGTACATTAGCAAATAGATTTTACTTCAGTTGTCTTGTTCCTGCTGATAAAGTTTTGAATAAATTGGATTATGTAAAGATTGCATAAAAATCAACTTAACTTTATGGAAGACTTGACAGGTACGCCACGCCCACTTACATTATTTTTACTGTAACATTTTATATTCATTTATTAAATTATATACTAAATTTTATCAAAGCGTTTATACACTGAAGTGACAAAAGTCATGGTATACCGTGGTAATAGCATGTTGGTCGTCCCTTTGCCTGGCAAAGTGCAGCAACACGACGACGTGGCATGGACTCCACGAGTCGTTGGAAGTTTTCTGTAGAAATATTGAGCCATGCAGCCCATGCATAAACGTCCATAATTCTGAAAATGTTGCCGCTGGAGGATTTTGTGCATGAATTGATGTCTCGATTATATCCCATAAATGTTCGATGGGATTCATATCGGGCGATCGAGGTGGCCAAATCAATCGCTGGAATTATCCAGAATGCACTTCAAACAATTCGCGAACAATTATGTCCCGGTGACATGGTGCATTGTCAGCTTGAAATTTTCATCGTTGTTTGGGTACACACAGTCCATGAATTGTTGCAAGCGGTCTCTCAATAGCTGAACGTAATCATTTAAAGATAACGATCGGTTCATTCTGACCAGCGGATCCAGTCCATTCTATGTAAACGCAGCCGACACCAGCTTTCCAATGTCTTGTTGCCAGCTTGGGCCCATGGAATTTGCACCACACTTGTACGCTTCTATCACAATTCAAATCATGACTCATCTGACCAGTTTTTTTCAGTCATTTACAGTCCATCTGATATAGACACGAACCCAGGAGCGCCGCTGCTGGTGATGTCGTGCTTTTAGTAATAGTATCAGAGTCCGTGTTCAGCTGCTATAGTCAATTAAAGCCAAATTTCGCCGAACTGTCCTAAAGGACACACACGTCTTACGTACCACATTCGTTCCTGCAGTTATTTTCGGCAGTGTTCCTTTCCTGTTTACACTGACAAGTCTACGCAGACATCGCTGGTCTCGGTCATTAAAATCTGGCGATCGATCATGCCGTTATCTATGATGGCAGTTTTTGCCTGAATTTTGATATTCTCGGCACGCTGTTGACACTGTGGATCTCGGAATGTTGAATTCCGTAACGATATCTGAAATGGAATGTTCCGAGAATCTAGATCCAACCAGCATACCGCGTACGAAATCTGTTAATTCTCGTCGTGTGGCCAGTTCATACCACATAATCAACCTTCTCACGTGAAGCATTTGAACACAAATGAAAGTACTGCCCAGGTACTTACTATTTATACAATTTGTGTGCGACACTGCTGCCATCTATATATATGCATATTGCTATCCCATGACTTTTGTCATCTCAGTGTTTATACTTTAACACAAGGGTTTGATAAATTTGTGCAAGAAATTCACACAAATTAGGAATGTAATAAACAAAAACATAATTTGCTGAACAAATTAAAAAAACAAAATTTATTTCCTGCTCTATTTAAGCCCGAGAAGGGACAGATATTAAGATAATTGATTTAGTTATTTCTACATTTAATATTAATTTTTTGAAAAAAATAACTTAAACCAAGTGAACACTAAACAAGTTGGAAATTGCACGTGAAGCGTAGCAAACGAGGTGCGTTCGTACGATAGTGAAGTTTTAAAAATATTACTCTCATATATCAATCTCATAAAATTGCAAATAGTGAATTACAATTAAAACGTTCATCAAACAATGTTCTCCCTATACCATTATGTAATGGAATACTTTTGTGTGGCCTTGTAAATCAATAACAAATGTTCTTTGCATCACAAATTATGTAAGATGCATATTATAATATGTACTTTATATTGTATATAAATTTTATTAAGTTCGAATGAGTGCAACACCATTAAAATGCATTTGAAACATTTTCCCCATTGACCGTAATGTAACGGAAACTTTTGATTGTCCCTGTAAGTGATCTATGCATACGATTTTCATAAAATTTGAAATAACTCGACAAAATTATGTAATAACTATGTATTTTAAATTTCAAACGATTAAAATGAATTTGAAACTTTTCTCCCCATTGACCGTAATGTAACGGAATACTTTTGATTGCCCCTGTAATTGATCTATGCATCCGACTTTCATAAAATTTGAAATAACTCGACAAAATTATGTAATAACTATGTATTTTAAATTTCAAACGTATAAAATACATTTGAAACTTTTTCCCCATTGACAATAATGTAATTGAATACTTTTGATTGTCTCTGTAATTGATCTATGCACCCGATTATCAAAAAAATTGAAATAACTCGACAAAATTATGTAATAACTATGTATTTTAAATTTCAAACGATTAAAATGCATTTGAAACTTTTTTCCCCATTGACCGTAATGTAACGGAATACTTTTGATTGTCCCTGTAATTGATCTATGCATCCAATTTTCATAAAATTTGAAATGACTCGATAAAATTATGTAACAATTATGTATTTTAAATTTCAAACGATTCGGTTGGGTAGTTTTTGCGTTGTTATATGCGGACAGACAGACGGACAGACGGACAGACAGACGGACAGACAGACGGACAGACGGACGGACTGAGCGACAACAATAGGTGCTACGTATTTACATAATTACGAACGCACCTAAAAATAAAAATGCAATTCCAACAATATGATACTTAAGGGAAACCCGTAAGAAAAAACCTAAAATTTTTATTATTGATTTTAAAGTAATGAATTTTGGTGTACTACTTAAGAATCTTTTTGTAAGGAATAATTAGCAAAAAAATTCACTTTTTATTAAAAGGTATATTTTTATGGGGATTTTTATGATATTTTTTTGTCGAAAAATACACTTTTTAAAATTACTACTCCTCATTCAATTTTCAATATTTTGGTATTACTAAAATTTCTTAAATAGTATTATAATATACAGAAAAGAACTAAGGAGAGATATTTTTATTTTTCTATTTTAATCGGCTAAAAAAATAAAATTATGCATGGCAAATTTCCTTAAATTCGTTATAATTTTCATGTTTAACAATTTATGTAAAATTTTCAGAAATAGTTAAAAAATATATGTCTCCTTACTTTTCTTGCAATTTTTTTTAAGATTCTAAAAACATAAACACTTTGTTTCTAAATCATTTTACCACTGGACCTTAGTACTTTGAACTTAGGCAAAATATGAAAAAAGTCATTTTCAGGAAAACACGTTTTAAATTACTGCTAGTCCTTTAAACTCTATAGTGAGTACAATTAAAAAAGCTCATTTTCTACCTGTTACAAGTGTCCCCGAATTCTGAAATTTTGCATGGATATTCGCAAATATGTATTTTATCGTTTTCTGTGATAAAAAAAAAATAATAACTTTTGATAATTTCTGGCCGAAAATGGGGTACGGGTCTCCCTCAAACACCCTAAACCTTAGATTCCGCTCAAATGATATCGAAATAAATCTAAGGTATATCCTCTAACTTGAACGTACACCCTCTACTCAGGGGGCATATATGCCCTCTGTATTTTTAATACTACACCACTGTCTGTCAAACAGTATTGATACATTGCGTAAAAGTATAGATCTAGACATTCGCCTTTGGACAATATAAAATACCTCCAATAATACCTCAAGACATAGTATCAAAAAAATGTATTTATTTTTTTTATTTTATGTATGACGTCATCATTATCATTTTTATTTTCTGTATTTCTTAAGTTTGAAAGTTCTTGATAAATTAATCAATGTTTGAATTGAAATTCTGTCCAAAATTGGAATTTAACTTCGAGAGAAATTCAACAGCGAAAAATAATCATACCGTTATCTCAGCTCTGGGAAAGGTCAACGTAGAAAATTTGGAAACATATGTCACATATGCAACACGTTGGCACGATTCGAACAAAATGACGATTATGAGTCTCAGATGCTAACCCGGCTATCATTGTACATTTATAAATAAGTTGTTTATTTTCTTTTACCTTATTTTTTAAAAAGATATAAATTGTTTTGTTCTATAGTTATTAATAAACTTTTTTTTATTTATCGCTATTTTTTTCAAATAATAGCAAATAATTTAAAAATATGTACGTGACTGGTATTTGAAAACGAAATTTTCGCCAAATTGGCGTAAAACAATTCCGACAACCTTGTAAGTATTTAGACATCTGTGCCAAAAGGTTGAGCGTTATGAATGTTTCAAATGTGTTTACATTTTATTATTTCATACAGATAATGAGTCAAAGGAGTTTTATAAAAATATTAACTTGTAATATAAAAAAACAGCTACTTTTCAACAGAAACTCTTTGTGATATTTAAAAAATTAAATCGTGTATTGTCTTTTCATTTTTACAATCGCCGGAATAATTAATTTAATACACGTTAGTTCAAAACTGATTTTATCCGACGATTTATTATTTGTAACATTACAAGTTTAGGTGCGATTTTAAAATATCGCCAAATCAGAAATTAAAAAAAAAAATATTTGTAAACATTATTGTTTATATTTGTTTACATTCAATTTGAATGTTTAGGTAGATAGGCTAATTTATGGCAGCGCTAATTTATTGCAGTCCCGAAAAGTCTTACGCCAAGTAATCGTTAATTCTGCAGTGTGGCCTTAAAAAAATGCCTGGACGCATTTTTTTACCAGACTTGACTGGACTTGAAGGCCTAGTTCTGCAGATTTACTAGTTTCATTACATACCAAGGATAATATACTATTGTTTTTTGCTATTATTCTCTAATATTATTATTTCTCAAGACTTTTATTTTCCTTAATTTATTTTTATTTTTATTTTGATTATTTTTGATAGCACTGCCGTGCTATGCTTTAATAATTGCTTTGGCTCTCTGATAAATTGCATTATCCAGCTTAATTCCATTCACTCATAAAGCACTCAAGCGATTTCTATAAAAATACTTTTGGTGGTAGAGTATAAGTATAACTATATATCCAGACAGTTTAAAAAAAATAATTAATTTCAAAATAAAATTTCCGCAATTTGAAATTTTTGAAAAATTGCCATTGTTCTAAAATAAAATGTTTTGATCGCAGAAAAACTCGTGCCCTATAAGTCTAGAACATAATCTCGTGATGTGGATTCCAAATGTCATAAAAATCGGTAGAATAGTTTCTAAGGAAATGGGTTTTAAAGCTTGCGTATTTCCCAAAGGATTTCAAACGATCTTGTCCTGTCTTAATTAAAATTCCTGTTGCACAACAAACATTCGTTACACCAAAATAATGTGTGTTACTTAAAGGTGCTATAAATACTGATTATTGTGACACTACTAAATAGTTTATTCCAACGATCTTTAAAAAAATATTGATATTCAATTTATTTAGAGATCTGTAAAATATACCAAAAGAAAAGTTGTCTAAATTTCATTTCTTTGGCAAAGACAAATTTGCTGAACATTTGTTCTCATTTTAGTTTGAACTTTGATTTAATTTTTTTTTTCAAATACTCTTTCATTTTTTAAAAATGATGAATGATATTTGAACATAGATCGATAAACTTTTTTTTCGTTTAAAATTACCTTTTAAAGGATTAATCAATTTTCAATACAAAAGCCCAAGCAGTATAAATGACTTTCTCTTTTAATTACAAATAGAATAATAGAAATTGAAATAAAACTGTTTTCTAAATTATAACGATAAAGAATGAAACATTAAGTACTTGATCATTATATTAATAATTATTGAAATATCACATCAAAGTGCACTTTAATTAAAATTTTACCAAGTAAAAATTAAAACAATGTAGATTACACCAGCTTATGTTCCTGGAATTACATTGATAGTGTCTTTAAGTAATTACGATGGAAAAAATTAAAGAAACAAGAAATAACACAAAAGAGAATGTGAAAGGTTATTGTTCTCCAAGTTTTTAGATAGCAGCTTCAATTATAATAAAAATTAATTTTAATCATTTTAAGAAAATTATTATTTTTAGCTAATCTTACATTATATTCAGTTATACTTATTTTTCCACTGTACTATGGCAGACACATAAAGGGGTAATCACAAACTACTGGCATTAATATTTAATAAAATGAATCATTTATAAGCAATATTGTAATTTTATAATGAATCTAATTTTTTTACTGAGCTCTTAAGAATTAGTTTTGTTTTAAAATCGTATGATTTTAAGTAAAGAATTCTTTCTTTGCGTTTCTAGGGAGGAAAGATTAAATACATAAATATATTAAAATTATCCATTTATTGTTACATTTTAATGCTGTGTTTTTGATAGTTTTAAGCAAATATGCCATAACTATGTAGAAACAAAATCAGTATATTAGTCCAAAAATAGATTCACTTAAATATACTGGTGTGCAAAATTTAAGGACGACTCATAAAATGTCAATTTTCAAGGGATTTTCAAGGGATCATTTTCACGCAAATATTCAAAGAGAAGTAATATAATTCTTACTATTCCTACATAACAGCAAATCCATATAACATCTCATTCAGTCACTACGGCGAAAAAAAAAAAAAAAGAAGGAAATTCCATGTCTCTTTTATGAGTCTTAAATGACTACTATATGTGATTTCACTGAAATGTCACTGCGACTGCTGCTTTGTGTCGAGTCACTAAGTGACTTTATAATGTCGTTCTATTGAGACTGTCATTTGGAGACTCAATTTCAAAGTCACTGTGAATGCTGCATTCTGATAAATCACCAAATAATGTCATATTAAAGTCACATGGTGACTTTCTGTCACAAGAATTTGTCTTGTAACAGAGACCCTACTGTGAAGTAACCACTGTTAAAAGTGGTGAATTGTCACCATGTGACTCTATTGGGACATTATTTGGTAATTTATCATAATGCAACGTTCACAATGACTTTGAAATTGTGTCTCCAGATGAGAGGGGTCATACAAGAGTCTCGATGAAACGACATTGTAAAGCCACCTGGTGACTCACCTCAAAGCAGCAGTCACAATGACCTGTCAGTAGAGTCGCATATAGTAGTCATTTGAGACTCATAAAGGTGACGTATGTGACATCTCTTTTATTTTATTGAGACTTTCATGTGATTGCCATTTGGAGACTCAAATTCAAAGTCACTGTGAATGTTGCATTATTTTAAATCACAAAATAATGTCACATTAAAGTCACACGGTGACTTTCTTTCACAAGACAAATTCTTGTGACAGAGACTCTACTGTGAAGTAACCACTGTTAAAAGTGGTGAAAAGTCACCATGTGACATTAATGGGACATTATTTGGTATTTTATCATAATGCAACGTTCACAATGACTTTGAAATTAAGTCTGCAGATGAGAGGTCATACGAGAGTCTGAATGAAACGACATTCTAAATTCACCTTGTGACTCACCACAAAGCAGCAGTCACAATGACCTGTCAGTGGAGTCGCATATAGTCATAGTCATTAGAGACTCATAAATGTGACGTATGAAATTTCCTATTTTTTGTTTCGGCATAGTGACTGTGACTTTTGTGACCATATGACCTGAATGAGATGTTATATAGACTAGCCGTTATGCTGTTATAACTAGCGCATGCACATAAGTCAAGTATTAAAATTTTGGACTTTATCAGATCATCTCAAAACTTCTGCGTTTAACTTTTTAAACTCACGCTTGGTATCTTTAATAAATAAGAATTTTAGCACATTTCCTCAGTCGCGCACCATGTAGGATGACTAAAGCTACAAATTAATAGTTTAAATAATCAAGAAATTTTGCTTACAATAAAAGTTAGGACAGAAAAACATATCGTCTCAAAATTTTACCAGCTATTACATATACATATATATGTGTAAACGTGTATGTATCCATTTTGATTAAAAACATCTTTATTATTATTAATATCTTTCTATTTTATTTTCTCAGGAGTCTTACTTTTTATCTCATGGTACAATTCAGCAACATATCACATTTAATTTTTTTCTCAGTCCCTAAAAAACAAAATTTTTAATACAGACATCATAATTATTGCGATAGAGCTTGGTGCATATAATGAATATAAAAAGGGAGGAACATAGAAAAGCGCCATATATATTAAATTAGTGCAGACCGGTTTCATAGCATATAGCATACCGTCGTCAGTGCTGATGGAGCTAGGAAATTTGCTCATACATATAAGAAAGACAGGGGATTGAAGGTAACCAATAGGATGGCAGAAAATTGCTGGTCAATAGGAGAACACAGGGGAAAAGGAATCGAAGGAGACAGAAGAAGTTCAAAGGGAAAAAAAGTATATAACAAAAAGATGTTTTAATGTAAAATTTCCAGCAATTCGATAGTGGGGGATCGCTAAATCACAATTGGCAACGTTGTCAAAATTTTTACTTAACTTCCTTGTAGCATTCCACATTTATAAAAATCTTGACAATGTTGTCAATTGTGATTTCGTGATCCCCCCACTATCGAATTGTTGGAAATATAACATTAAAACATCTTTTTCTTAATTATTATTTTTTTTCTTTTGACATTCTTCTGTCTCCTTCTATTCCTTTTCACGTGCGTTCTCCTATTGACCAGCAGTTTTCTGCCGTCCTATTGGTAACCCTCAATCCCCTGTCTCTCCTATATATATGAGCAAATTTCCTTCCTCCCTTAGCACTCACGACGGTATGCTATATGCCACCGAAACCGGCCTGCTGCTAACATAATATATTTAAACAACATAAAATCTCTTTTATTTTATGTATATTTTTTAAATTTTCTACGTTAAAATTTTCATTAATTCTCTTTATGTTTAATTTTGATTAAAAAAACATTTAAATTGTTTTTTGACTTGCATCCACTGCGCACAAGATTGCAGCAAGATTGTTGGTTCAAGAGCCTTCAAAAATTGTTGAAAAAACTAATAAAGTTTGGACTTATACTTCACTTGACAGCAATTTATTTATTTATTTATTTAAAGTTTAAATTTAAATTAAAAATTTTTGAAAAAAGAAACATTTTTCTTTTTTGTTGAAAAATTACCAATTTTAAATAATTAATGCATTTATAATACTAAATTTAAAGTATAAAGTATTCTTTAACTTAAAAGAAAGATATAAATTCATGTAAATTACTTTCTTAGTTTTTGAGAAATCCTGCGCCAAGTGGTTGCAAGTCAAAGAACAATTTTATTTTTTTAGTAAAATTAAAGATAAATAAAATAAAATAAAATTTAATATAGAGCATTAAAACACTTATTTAAATACAAGATATATTAAAATTTTTATGCAGATATGTTTCATAGAAAACTGTGGGAAAAAAATTAAATGTGACACATTGCTAAAATGCACCACCAGATAAAAAGACTGCTGAGACCATTAATTTAATTGATAATTTAAATATTATACACATTATACAGGGTGTCAACTCTCAACGGTGGCCAATGGCTAATTTCTAAACCGTTAGTCATAGACATATAGTTCCATTTGCGAAAATGTTTTTAAAAAGACAAAGAATTGTTTTTCAAGCGATTTAGGTCAAAAAAAACTTTTTATTAAAAAATTACGAAAACTAAATTTTTATACGGTCCCCCGGTCCTATAAGTCATATTTAGTAAATTTTTACCACTATTCTAACAAGTAATACAAAAAGTCCCATTCCTCTGCGATTAAAACAAACCGAGTAATAGCTGTTTAAAGTTGAAGCATATTTTTTGCTGCAAATTAGGGGTCAGTCACAAATTTACTGGAAATAAAAAGAAACGCAAGACATAAAATTTAACATTAAACATTGAGGGTAAAATAATTTTTGCAATATTATTTTTAAATTTATGTTGATGATTCCATATTAAAGCAAAATTTGTACTAAAAATATAAGTAAAAAAATAACAGAAAGTTTGTAAATTTAAATTATGAAAAGCAACAATTACAATTGTTACAAAATGACACATATTTAAAATTCTATTAGATTATTTAACCTAACAGAATTTGGTGTAGTCCTATAAAATAAATAAATGGACGCCTCTAAAATTGTATTAATATTACAATGTCATTGGATATAAATAACTGTTCAAATTGAACTTCGATCGGATATTTGGAAGCGAGTTAAAATTTGAATAGAAATTTTGAACTAGGAAAACTTACATACGAACGTTTTAAGCAAAAAATAAGCTTATTAAAACAACACACTTTTTTAAAATAAAATTTCCCAAAATTTTATTTCTCGATAAAGAGAATTTTAAAACTCACGTGTTCAATTATTTTAAGCAATCTAAAAGTTAATTAATAAAAATCAGCACTACCGTAAAACTTATACGGTGGTAGCATCTTCAATTAAATTGCTTTAAAAATATTTTTTTATCTTGTTAAAAACATTTTTGTATTTGGAAGTAAGCACTTAGTATACGTTCCCAAAAAACTAAGTCCAACTCTTTCGTTTACAGCTACAGAAAATTTATTTAAGTCATGAAATTTAAAATTTTACAATTTGACAATTTTAATATTAGATGAATGGGACCTTTTATGTATAGCTTGATAGGGTGATGGAAATTTTTTACTAAATATCACTAATAGGACCGGGGGACCGTATAAAAAGTTAATTTTCGTAATTTTTATATATATATATATATATATATATATATATATATATATATATTTACTTAAATCGCATGAAAAACAATTCTTTACCTATTTTAAAGAATTTTTGCAACCGGAACTATATGTCTAGGACTAACGGTTTAGAAATTAGCCATTGGCCACCGTTGAGAGTGGACACCCTGTATACTGTGAAACTTCCATTAAACGAAGTCTCATAGTTCCACTTAATCATTTCGCTATGAAGAAAATTCGTTAACTCAAATTCAGGAAGTTTGTATAATAAAGTACTTATGCATAAAATGAAAAATACATCTAAAATGACAATAATGAAAAAATGTATTTTCATTCTTACAGTAACTTTTGTTTTATGTAATGCAGAATATGTAAAAAGTTTGATTAAAATAATCTCTAGAAAAACTCATAACAAAAGAGGCAAACAAAAATTGAAGCGTAAAAATTGAAGCGTAACATATTTCCTTTTCCTTTTTCTTTTCTTTTCTCAATATTTCAAATTCTTAATTTCTGAGTGTCTGACAAAAAAAAAAAAAAAAAAAAGTCTGTAACATTGCTTTGTACAAGTTTATCCTTAAAAAATGCACGAATCATTTTTTTCACTGATGAACTGTTGTATAGTATACAAACAGTTCATCTGTAACATTTTCGTGAAACTGGAATCCCTTTCTTGTTGTATCGAAATCGTTTAGTATTTCTTCTTTTAAATGGAAATGATTAAATATATAAAAAATTTCATTTTGATCCAATCAGTTGAAATAAATTCATACATGTGTCGCAACAGCAACCTCTTCGTTTAAATGTGGAATACACGAAGTGGAATAAACTTCATTATATCGGATATATTTTTCGTAATACAAAGATTAATTCGAATGCTAATAGTACTCAAAGTTCAGTTAAAAGATCGTTAAGTAGAGAACTTCGTTAAAGAGAATTTTAACTGTGTGAAAATATAAAAAGAATCGCTAGGAAATTATATATGGTTATAAATTTTCTACTAAATGATATACGTATAGTGCGGACATAAAGTAGTGTGCAAAGCAATACCTTACAATTTTTCGTAATACAAAGATTAATTCGAATGCTAATAGTACTCAAAGTTCAGTTAAAAAATCGTTAAGTAGAGAACTTCGTTAAAGAGAATTTTAACTGTGTGAAAATATAAAAAGAATCGCTAGGAAATTATATATGGTTATAAATTTTCTACTAAATGATATACGTATAGTGCGGACATAAAGTAGTGTGCAAAGCAATACCTTACAATTTTTCGTAATACAAAGATTAATTCGAATGCTAATAGTACTCAAAGTTCAGTTAAAAAATCGTTAAGTAGAGAACTTCGTTAAAGAGAATTTTAACTGTGTGAAAATATAAAAAGAATCGCTAGGAAATTATATATGGTTATAAATTTTCTACTAAATGATATACGTATAGTGCGGACATAAAGTAATGTGCAAAGCAATACCTTAGTAGGTGTAATAATACGTTCAAACATGAGAGTACATCTGGTAATAAAATAGTGAGAGACACAAATTTGCCTTTTATACAAATGTTTGAAGTTGGCGTCCTTCGTTACTCCGCAAATCTCCCTGTCGGCAAATCAGTTATTACCATATATTTGTGAACATGTCCCTGTTGATTATACCAAATGCAATGCTAATGCATGAGTTCATTACAGAAATGGATTTCGAAGGGTGGCAAACTGTAACGTTGACCTTTCATAAAATCATACACTGACATATAGTATGATAGATCTGACGATATTGCCATATGTATTTTGAATTAATTCGTTTTCATCAAATTACCAGTTTAAATATAATAGATACACATTAATTCCCGCTAAAATGATTTCAAATATTATGTTTTGTAGGAAAAGTTCTGTCTTTCAGACGTTTAAATGTGCAAGTATCATTAATATTTTACAAACGTGCCATGAACCAAAATAAAACCGTAGGCTATCGTGAAGAGCACTTTGCAGCAATTTCTTTTTATATAAATTTTTACTGCAAAATAATGAAAACAATTTTCATAGACATGGAAGTGACAACATGGGAATCACCTTATCAAGTTTCTGGCTGGAATTCTACAATTAGTTTAAACTCGATTCCCATATTAAAGCACGATCGGTCTGCCAAGTCATATCTTGATGGAAAACACCTAAAAACCCGATTTTAGTAGTTATCTCGTAGGTTTATCATTGTGTATTCCTGCTCCCTTTCCTTCATGTTTTCATACTTTTAGATGCAGAAATACACAATTGTAAACGTATGAGTCAATCGCTAAAATCGGGTTTTTATGAGTTTTCCGCCAAGATATGACTCGGCAGACGATTGCGCTTTAATATGCGAATCGAGTTTTAACTAATTCTAGAATTTCAACCATTAACTCGATGAAATGATTGTCTTATGATTGTCTTCCAGTCTATAAGAAAGTATGGAAGTTTTTCATCTCTTAAAATTACATTCTATCCCCCCCCCCTCCCACACACACACACACCTATTTTTTCATCTTTAATACTTTACAGATATTTTCTTGGATACGTTTTCAAAATTTTAAACTCGTAAAAGATTCAAAAATTCCTTCGTGTATTGCAGAGGAGTAAAATTTTAAATGCTATTTTTTCGAAATAATTTTTTGGCACCCAAAATTGTAGGTAACCGAAATGTCTTGGAAACGAGTATTTTTTTATTATTATTTAATTATAAGTTTTAATATTTTCGTAGTCTTTGAACGGGAATTTTTTAATTACTTCTTATCTTGCTTATCGCGGAACGCTACTCGCAGTACCAAAGAAAAAGCGAATCTAAATGGTGCATTTTACATATAAATTAATAAAAGTAGGATTTTCTAAAGTTCAAAATGTTTAGAAATTTTAAAAAAAAATCTGACACGCGTCTAACTTTTTTCTAGACGGCAAAATAATTATAAAATATCACTGTAATTTCAAGGAAAAAAAATCCCATAACCTCTTAAAATTACCATAATAAAATCTCCACAACAAGTAATATGTATAAGATATTCTCGTTTTTGACTTTTAAGTCCCTGGGTAATAATTTTTATATTAAAGTATATTGTTTGATTATTTTTTTTTTAATTTCTTACATTGGAAATCCCATAAAAATTGTAACAAACATATTTCTTATTTTTCCTATATAAGAAATATGTTTCTTATATTTTTAAGTTTGGATCTATCTGTGTAAAATATCATTTCAATAAAAGTAAGTAGACGTAATTTATTTTCTAAACCTGGGGGCTGCTATAATATGAATATGACGCAAAAACAAACGTGCACATTTTTATGGTTGTTATTATTCTTTTAAACTCTCCCAATGGATTTTAGATTCCTTACCGCCCTTCTTGCTAATATTATACAGAAAATCCCTTTAGATACATTCACTGAATTTTTTTTTTAATTTTTTCTCATGTAGAAGTATGCTAGAGAAAAAATAGCTCAAATTCTTTAACAGGGAATTTGCTATAGAATTTAAATCAGCCTTTAAAAATAACCGTGGCTGTATTGATGTTTTAACATCCCCAAAGTATATTCCTGCTATTTCGATGTAAAAAAAAAAATCCATTATAAATAAATTTTCTTAAAATTCAATTAACATTATGGCTATCACTAAATCTTAACATGATTCCCCTGGAAATAAGTGAACATTTTCCTTAACATTCAAACCGTCCCTTCCTTACCATCCTTGTTCTATTTCATTATTAAATGAATGGCAAAAGTCTCACTGGGACAGTCCAGTATAAAATTTTGATGCTGAATAAAAGCATTTTCTAAAATAGTTGTAATAATATGAAAAGTTAAAAATGGAAATTTAAAAATGTTGGGATGTTTTTAGTTGAATTTCACATGCTTCTTATTCATGAAAGTAAAAATTATACAAGAATAGCTCATATGATTTTTTAGAAATCGTCCTTTTTAAAACTTTTAAGTATTTAGAGCCTCTAAGCATACCTATAAAGACAATAGCATGTTTTATTATACTGTTTAAATGAAATTTTAATAAGGATTTTTTTTCAAAATGACGATCCTATATTGTTTTTTATTTCATACCCATGAGGAAAGTATTTTTTTTTACAATAGTAGTATCAAAAACTATATTAGTTGCAAATAATTTACTTCTGTGTGTTTTAAATTTAAATATACCTCTAGTATAGTTGATCTGTTGGCGGGGTTCTCAACTGATCTTTCTACTCTTTATATTACAAAATAAATTGGCAGCATTACATACAACTGATTGCAGCATACAACTATTATTGTGAAGTACTCTTTTCAAGTTAATTTTGAACGCTGTTTTGAATTGATATAATCCCATTATATATTTACAGTAAGAAACGATATACTCATTTATTAGACACATTATTATTTAAATGTTATAAATACAATACTATTTTGCTATTATTTATTTATTAATAGTTAATGAAATGCAAAATTAGGAGGCAATGCGATTGAACCTTATTTTCACTATAACTTTGAGCCGGCTCAAAAATAGGCATGAATTTATTGTTTACTGATTATAGGTACTGCTAATAAATTGCACGCGGACTGAAAAATTGAAATATGTGCAATTAATAAAGGGCATATCCGGATATGCATTGGAAACATGCCTTTTTTATCAAATTTCCTGATTCCCCCTCCATAATTGGCTACCTATCTGACAGTATATGTTCCCAATGATCATCTTAAAAATAATGATATTTTATAATATACAAATATTTTATTTATTTATTTATTTATTTATTTATTTATTTTTATAAAAGTCAATTTTCTTAAAAACTGATACACCAAGATTCATACTATTAACTGAAGTTATATAGATACCTAAGATGCATAGCTAGAATTTTTGTATTATTTTCTGTTCACAAATATTAAAAATTATGTGAAATATTAATTACAAAAACTACAGAACTAAGAGTCATATCTTCGCGAAAATTGCTGTTTTCTTGTCGAAAATTCCTCAAATGTACAGAATATGCATATATAAATTCAAGTACGTAGAAATGCTTATATAAATTCCATTCCAAAAGTATGCATTGTAAACTACAACATGTAAATATTTTCAATACATGAATTTCCATATTTTTGAATTGCATAAAATTCATTTAAGGGAGACCCGTACCCCATTTTCGGCCAAAAATCTTCAAAAGTTCAAAAAACTTTTTATCTCAGAAAACGATAAAATACATATTTGCGAATATCCATGAAAAATTTCAGAACTCGGGGACACTTGGAACAGGTAGAAAATGAGCTTTTTAAATTGTACTCACTATAGAGTTTAAAGGACTAGCGGCCATTTAAAACGTGTTTTCCTGAAAATGACTTTTTTCATATTTTGCCTAAGTTCAAAGTACTAAGGCTCAGTGGTAAAATGATTTAGAAACAAAGTGTTTATGTTTTTAAAATCTTAAAAAAATTTGCAACAAAAGTAAGGAGAGATATATTTTTTAACTATTTCTGAAAATTTTACATAAATTGGTAAACATGAAAATTATAACGAATTTAAGGAAATTTACATGCGTAATTTAATTTTTATTTTTTTTAGCTGATTAAAATAGAAAATTAAAAATATCTCTCCTTAGTTCTTTTCTATATACTATAACACTATTTAAGAAATTTTAGTAATACCAAAATATTGAAAATTGAATGAGGAGTAGTAATTTTAAAAAGTGTATTTTTCGACAAAAAAAAAAAATCATAAAAATCCCCATAAAAAATATACTTTTTAATAAAAAGTGAATTTTTTGCTAATTGTTCCTTACAAAAAGATTCTTAAGTAGTACACCAAAATTCATTACTTTAAAATCAATAATAAAAATTTTGGGTTTTTTCTTACGGGTCTCCCTTAAAGACGTTATTTGGGGCGGAACCACTAAATTTTGGAATCCCACTTATTTGATATTTCTTATTCTTATTTGATAATTACTAGTACTAGTATGTAGTACTTTAACTATGGATATACTGTTGAGTTAAAACAATGAAATTTATTTTTTCAGTATTTTTATGTTCCGTATTTTTTTTCTTTGCTAAACATTCATGGGTTTTTTCTTCCATTTCTTCCTATACATAATATTCTACGTAATTCCATAAATTATACGTATCTTGAGGTAATGTGAAATGTAAATTAAGAGTATTTAAATATCTATTTTTACTTACATTTGAATAAATTGGCTTATCTTTTGTGCTACGCTATCCAAAATCAAAAGTAACATTTAAATAAATATTTTTGCGTCATTGTATCTATTTGCGTATATTTAACTTAGTTTAGATACAATGGTGCAAAAATATTTTATTTAGATGTTACTTTTGATTTTGGATAGCGTAGCACAAAAGATAAGCCAATTTATTCAAATAAATCATTTCAGTGCATTATATATATTCAGTTAAAGTGATGTATTTAACAGTGTATTGGAAAATGAAAAGTATTGTTTAGATATGTAAATGTATTTAGATAATAAATAAATAAATAAATGGAATTTTAAAACATCGTTTAAAGTCTCATCAAGGCGTCACTTAAATTTTGATATCATAACTTTTAAGATTCATATTTCGAAATCATGAAAGATGTAAATGATAAAGCATTAATAAATAAATTTTAATATATATATATATATATATATATATATATTAATAGCACAGCGTCACATAAATTTTTATATCATTAGTTTTAAGTCCCAAATTTAAAATTCTTAGTGATGTAAGATAAAGTGCTGCGTCACAAGCTTTTAACCCGTTCAGGGTTTTTTGTATTGATTTAACTATACGTTTAAATTTTGTTTTGGAATTGCGATGCATTTTATAAATAGTTTACACACGTTTTATTTTCATATTTTATATTATGCATAACCATGATGGGTAAGTGTTACAGTAGTCCCCAACGACTAGTTTCTTTATATATAGTGGAGTCTCTATACAACTCCATCTAGCGAATTTCTCTATTTAACGAATCAATTGTTTTCATAATTACATTAAAAAATATCTCCATATATTGAAATATATATCTCCATTTAACGAATTTTTCAAAAATGCTCTTTCATATGTTCAGAAAACGCATCAAAATATTTGTGGTATAAGTGTTTCTCGTGGATTTCTGGTTTATATTTTATAGATGCACTTCTCTACCTTATTCCTTATGTCCAAAAAATAGGCATTAACCCCCTCCTCCCAGAGAAAAACATCCTTTTTCGCATGTTTACACTTGAGTTTGTTTTAGTAAGGCAGGGATAAAAAGGTAATTTCAGAAAAGGCTGTTTTTTTTCAGTAGGTTTTCATCTACCTAAACTAACTCTCATTACTTTTAGAGTTTAGAGTGGATGTTTGTTGTTTGTGGCGACTTGGGATATTTTTTGTTGTGAGAGATCATTTGAATGAAGAATTTTTATTAAGGGTCATCTATGATGGTGTGATTTTCTACTTCATTTGCATAAAATCGCTCCTAGGATAAGCATAATTCTCTCTGATAGAATAATAATTTTGAAAATAATCAATAAGACACTAGAAAAAAAAAAAGGAATTGGTAAAAATACTTGAGATTCCAGAAAAATTCCGTTAAATATTTCAAAAACTTAAACAGCTCAAAAAACAACACTGTTTCAAAATTTAAGCATTAAATGAAAAAAATTTTGCCGTTCTCTATTCAACGAATTTTTCTATACAATGAATTTTTTGACTGAACAATGGATTTCGTTATAAAGATACTCGACTGTATTTATTTATTTATTTTTGTTCAAAGTCTTCCTGACTGTAATACATTTTTTTAAATGATATTTATAATAAGATGCAAAACCACCCTGTTTGATAAAAGGCTATTTAATTTTCTACTGACTTTGTCACCTAGCAACCAAGATATACCTAATTATTTCAAAATGTAAAAAGTTTTCTGTGCAAACGATTTTTTGTGATAAATACATTATCTGTTTTATTTCTTCAGCTTTTACCTAAGCTGTGTGAAACAATATTCTTTTTGTTTTGAGTTTGATTAGAATTTTTTTTTTATGAGATATGTGAAAAAATGTTACGGTTTTTATTGGAGTTGTGTTTTGTGAAATTATTAATGTTCGAAAGAGCCTGAGTTGAGTTTACTCATGAGAATAAACTGTTTAAAACCAGATATGAGTAATTAATTTTGAGTTTAGTAAGAAATTAATAAACTTTCGAATAAATTGAATTCTTCAAAATGGTCCGTCTCTACGGAGAAAAATCAGCGAGTTGTTCTACGTCAATGATTGAAAGATAACTGGTGAATATTTTGTGCTGTTTTGCTATTTCTTCGATGTTAGAACTCATCTTTTAAAGAGCCAAGAGTGGTAAGTGCACCCATTTAATTTTTATTCATTAAAAATGAGTATGAAAGAATTAAAAGCAAAAAAGAAAATTTTCAAAACAAACTTGACAAAATTAAAAGAAAAATTATCGAATACTGAGCTAGAATTAAATGAATTAATTCTCATAAAGGAGAAACGGAATAAATTAGAGAAAAACTTTTCTGAGTTATTTGAGTCTATTTATAAGATAAGTAAAGAAGATGAAATTGAGGATTTTATTAAGGAAAACGAAGAAATTAATGAAATTTTAGAAATAATGGAATTTGAACTTACAAAAAAGTTATCAAAAATGAGAGTGCAAACTGTTAATTTAGAAAACGCCACAAAGGCTGATAATAACATTAAATTGCCAAAGTTAACTCTTCCTGTATTTACGGGTAATTTGCATGAGTGGCTTTCTTTCAAAGATATATTTAAGGCTACTGTACATGAAAATTCTAATTTGTCAGGGGCAATGAAATTACAATATTTGAAGTCTTCATTGAGAGGAGATGCCTTTCGTATAATTCAATCTATTTCAATCGTGGATTCTAATTATGAAGTTGCATGGTCGCTTTTGGAAGAACGGTTTTCAAATTCGAGAGAACAAGTTTACGCGCATTTAAAACGTTTTTTAAATATTCCTGTTATTCAGAATGAGTCCCCAGCAGCATTATTAAATCTAATAGATATAACAAATGAATGTATTAGGTCGTTAGAGATTTTAGAACAAAAAGTTGAGGGGTTTTCTACTACTATGTTTGCTTATATTTTGGCTCAAAAATTAGATGTAAATACAAAAATGTGGTGGGAAAGACATCTTAAGCGGGATAATTTACCGAGTTTAACTGAATTGCTAGAATTCTTGAGAGACCACGCGCGTACACTAAGTGCGTCCAAACAAGTAAATACAAAGCGAAATTTTCAAAACGAAAGCCAAACAAAGCATAGCTTTTCAAAGGTAACATCCATGGTTGCGAGTTTAAATGAGAAAAATATGCGCAAATGTGTTGTATGTAACCAGGAAAATCACAGTGTTTTTAAATGTCCCAAATTTCAAAAATTTAATGTACAGGAAAGAGTAGATTTTGTGAAAAAAAAACAATATGTGCTTTAACTGTCTTTCAGAATTCCACTGCGTCAAAAAATGTAACTCAACATTCTCGTGTTCAAAATGCCATAAACGCCACAATATACTTCTTTGTTTTGATAGGCGTGAGAGAAATTCCAATGCGGTGGGAAACACAAAAAATTATAGTGATAAGGAAGTGCCAAATGCATTGTCGACGAATGAAAGTAAACCAACATTAAATGTTGACGCCATACCATTTGAGTTAAATAACCAAATTCAAAATTTCACTGGTACTTCAAATGTGAGATCGAATAATGTTAAAACAGTTCTTCTTTCCACTGCTATTGTTTATATGAGAGATAAATTCGGAAATAAAGTTCCGGTGCGTGCTTTATTGGACAATGGTTCAATGAGCAATTTTTTAACATTGCAGTTAGTTGAAAGATTAGGAATTCGAAAAGAAAAAAGTAATATTTCGGTATCGTGTTTAAGTGGATCCTCTGTAGCGGTAAAAAATAAAACTACTGCCTTGATCAGTAATAATTCGGGAGATTATAGTCGGGAGTTAGATTTCCTTATCATACCAAAGATTTCGCAAATTATGCCCTCGAAATATATTAATATTTCAGAGCTAGGAATTCCAGAGTCTATTATTCTTGCTGATCCTGAATTTAATAGACCAGGGAAAATAGATCTTTTGCTAGGAGCTGAAGTATTTCTAGAATTGATAAAGGTGGGTCGTATGAAGCTACGAAATTCTAAATTAATACTGCAAAATACGGTGTTCGGTTGCATAGTAAGTGGGAGTGTTTACGATTGTAACGATCAAGAACAAATACATTGTGGGTTAATTACTGAAACAGATTTAAATTTCGAAATGAAAAAATTTTGGGAAATTGAAAGAGTAGAAGAAAGTACACCATTGAGAAATACAGAAGAATTAGCATGCGACACCCGCTTTATAAACACACATCAGAGAGATATAACGGGCAAATTCATAGTACAAATGCCGTTGAAAAAAGATCCTAGTTCTTGGGAGGAATCAAAGCAATTTGCGGAAAATAGATTAAATTCACTTTGGAATAGGCTAGTCAAAAATCCAAATCTTTTAGAGTTATATTGCGCATTTATGGCAGAGTATAGAGAGTTAGGCCATATGGAGGAAGTAGAGAAAACAGATGAGCCAATACATGCGAATTATCTACCTCATCATGCTGTTTATCGCCCAGAGAAAAGTTCTACAAAATTGAGAGTTGTCTTTAATGGTTCACATGCAACTTCATCAGGAGAATCCCTAAATTCCATACAGCTGAATGGAGGTGTCATTCAAGATGATTTGTTTAGCATAATATTTAGATTTCGTACACACCGCTATGCATTTACAGCAGATGTAAAAATGATGTATCGCATGATACTTATCGATAAAAGTCAACGTGATTTACAGCGCATAGTTTGGAAAGATTCTGTAAATGGTGAGATGAAATATTACAGACTATGTACAGTCACATATGGCACAACTAGTGCCCCTTATTTAGCCATGCGCTGCCTTAAACAGCTTGGTATAGATGGTGAATCTCAATTTCCGTATGCTTCTGGTGTGGTACAATCAGAATTTTACATGGACGATGTCCTGACTGGAGCAGCTGACCTAAAATCGGCTAAGAGACTGCAAATTGAGCTTATTCAACTATTAAATACGTGTGGCATGAACTTACATAAATGGTTTAGTAACCATCCAGAATTAATGGAGCCAGCCTTTAAAAATGAGAATTCCACTTTTGAAAATATGAGTGAAACTAAGGCACTAGGACTTTGCTGGAATGCCAATGATACTTTAACTTTTAGTGTATCATTCAGTGAGCAAACCAAGGTAACTAAAAGAAGTGTGCTGTCAAATATTGCTCGCATTTTCGACCCCTTGGGTCTACTTGGACCAGTTGTGACGAAAGCAAAAATTTTCCTACAAAGACTGTGGAGACTGCAAATTGATTGGGATGAAAATCTCCCTACAGCTGAGCTTGATGATTGGTTGCAGTTTTTAGAATCATTAAGAGCCATCAATAATATAAGTGCTGTTAGATACATTTTTACAAATAATCCAGTGCAAATTAAAATTTGTGGCTTTTCAGATGCTTCGGAAAAAGCCTACGGTGTGGCATTGTATGCTGTGTCTTCAAATTCTTCAGGAGAGCAAATTTCTCAGTTGCTTTGCAGTAAAAGTCGAGTTGCACCAATCAAAACAATCACTATTCCTCGCTTGGAGCTCTGTGGTGCAGTTTTATTAGCCAAATTGATGAATAAGGTTGCCAAAACCTTAAAAGTTCGTAAAGAATCTGTTTACTATTATTCAGATAGTACTATTGTATTATGTTGGATTCGAAAACAGCCGTGTGACTTAAAAACCTTTGTGTCATCAGGTGTGGCTACGATTCAGAATCTTTCTGATATCAGTCATTGGGGACATGTGGCTTCTTCTGATAATCCTGCTGATCTTGTGTCACGAGGTGTAGATCCAGACAAACTTCTCCAGAGTAACTTATGGTGGAAGGGTCCACTATTCCTAACACAACAAACTGAACCTTCTTTAAATACTGTCGAACTTGAGCAAAATGATAAGGATCTATACAGAAGTGAACTTAAAAAGACTTTTTCAGAGACTTCACTTTTAATATCAGACTGTTCATTTTTTATTGACTATTTTTTGCAATTGAGTAATAATTATGCTAAATTAATAAGAATTCTTAGCTATGTTTTCAGGTTCATTCAGAATGTCAAGAAGCCAAAAGAAAGATATTCAGGTAAGCTAACATCTGCTGAATTGAAGAAGGCTGAGCAGTTTATCATAAAATCTGTTCAAAAAAAAGAGTTCAGTTCTGAATTCACATTGTTATCTAAGGGTAAGAAGTTACCAAAAAACAGTAGATTACTTTCATTAAATCCTTTCTTGGATAAATATAATTTAATCAGAGTTGGAGGTCGTCTCCAAAATAGCACGGTAAATTATGCCCAAAAACACCCAATTGTACTGCCCTCTAAACACAAATTAACAGAATTAATTATCGAGTTTTATCACAAAAAATATCTACATATAGGACCACAAAATTTACTTTATTGTGTTCGAAGAGAATTTTGGCCTTTAAACGGTAGGGCTATTTGTAGAAAAATTGTACATAAATGTATTACATGCTTTAAAGCCAAACCTAAATTGTTAGAGCAAATTATGGGCGAGCTCCCAAAAGAAAGAATAAATGTAGACTTTGTTTTTAATTGCACAGGAACTGATTTCTGTGGTCCATTTTTGATTAGATATAGAGGTCAACGTAAAGGTATTTATCATAAAGTTTATGTTTGTATTTTTATTTGTATGGTAACAAAGGCAGTGCATTTGGAATTAGTTACTGATTTAACATCTGAGGCTTTTATTGCAACATTAAAGAGGTTTTTTGCCAGACGAGGCAAACCTCGAAAAATTTTCAGTGATAATGCAGGCAATTTTGTGAAGACTAATGTAGAGCTTAAAAGGTTGCATGAATTGGTAAACAAACCAGACCAGAACCTTACTAATTACTTGATATCTGAAGGTATTGCTTGGGAATTTATTCCCCCTAAAGCTCCAAATTTTGGAGGTTTATGGGAATCGGGAGTCAAGTCCTTCAAGTATCACTTTAAACGTCTTGTGGGCAACTCTAAATTAACTTATGAAGAAATGTTAACTATAATTGTCCAAATTGAAGGTATCTTAAATTCGCGCCCGCTTTCTCCCTTGAGTACAGATAGTGATGACTTGGAGGTCTTGACCCCGGGACATTTTCTTATTGGTCGCCCACTTAATGCCATTGCTGAATCTGACCTGAGTAATATTGAAGATAATAGACTAAACTTATGGCAAAAGACCACTAAAATGGTTCAGACAATCTGGAAAAAGTGGAAAAATAGTTATTTAAGTACATTGCAGCAAAGGCATAAGTGGATGATATCAAAAAACAACCTCAGAATAGGAGATATGGTTGTAATAAAGGAAGATGATCTTCCAGTGTCTAAATGGTTATTAGGGAGAATTGTAGAAGTATTTTTTGGTAATGATAATAGAATAAGAGTTGTAAATATAAAAACCCCAAATGGAATATATAAAAGAGCAGTATCCAAAATTGCTGTATTACCTCTTGAAAAGTAATTCAGTTTTTATAAGAAAGTGTACATTATTGTAAAATTTCTTTATTTATTATGTATTATGTAAAATTGTTTAAATATTTGCTTAAATTTAACTTAACTGTGACTCATTTATATTGTATTTAATTGTATTGTTCTTTATATTTTTTACAATGGTTGTAATTGCAGTGTTTTAGTTTGAAACCCCCCTCAGAGGTTTCAAGAGGGGCGGTATGTTTGATAAAAGGCTATTTAATTTTCTACTGACTTTGTCACCTAGCAACCAAGATATACCTAATTATTTCAAAATGTAAAAAGTTTTCTGTGCAAACGATTTTTTGTGATAAATACATTATCTGTTTTATTTCTTCAGCTTTTACCTAAGCTGTGTGAAACAATATTCTTTTTGTTTTGAGTTTGATTAGATTTTTTTTTATGAGATATGTGAAAAAATGTTACGGTTTTTATTGGAGTTGTGTTTTGTGAAATTATTAATGTTCGAAAGAACCTGAGTTGAGTTTACTCATGAGAATAAACTGTTTAAAACCAGATATGAGTAATTAATTTTGAGTTTAGTAAGAAATTAATAAACTTTCGAATAAATTGAATTCTTCACACCCTACATGGCTGGATAACTATGAACCAAGTTAACAATTCATTTTCCATTATTTACATCATTATTATTAATTAATTTCTGATAGCCATATAGTAATTTAGGAGCACTTCTTCTTTATTATGTCACGGGTTGCAAGAATATTCTTAAAATACGAGTGAGATATCTGAAAAAAAAGAAAATTCGGAACAAAGTTACACTTAATGACTATGGAATTTTCGAGCGATTTATAAATGCAACTGTGTTTTAATGCATGTTTACGTTTTCTTATCAAACTAAATTGGCATCGATATGAACTATGTGATATTCGATTTTTGTTATTTAATGAAATATATTCCTTCTACATGATTATCTTATTTTTATGGATTAACTGCAGCCTCTCGTTGTCTGTTCGTGACAAAGGCTTGGAGAAACAATATTCTAAAAATTTAAATTTAATTACTTGTACAGGCCTTACCATCGCTGTGGTATTCTTTCCATCTATTCAGGACAATCATGTTAAGATTGAGTGATAGCCACAATGTTCATGGATATTTTTAAATAAATATATATATATATATATATATATATATATATATACATTGTATTATTTTTTTTATTATTTTTTTTATTATTTTTTTATCTACGCTATCATCACTACACTTATATTTCTGTTTGTAACAATGATATTCTTAGTAAAAGATTTTAAATAACAAAACTTACTTACTTTTTTTTAACCTTGTTAGGTAGTATATATAATAGTTTGTCTGGAACACATGTGTTACAAATAAATAAAAATAAAATAAAATAATTCAGCATAAAATAATATAAACTGCGAAAAATCAGCCTTTCAGAGAACGCTACACCAAGCTTTTATATTAATAATACTACATTATTATTGTTTCTTATTTAAATGTTGCATGAATACTATGCGAATTCATTATTAAAAAAATTTAGAAGAAAATAAAAAATTTAAAAATAAAATGTCAAATAGATGGTTTTTTCTTCAGTTAAATAAAAAATTATTTAAAATTTTCCCTGCAGACCATTTTTTTCGTAATTTTGAATTATTAAGGCATTCTTCTATAAGTTTAAAATTTCATTTTATTAAGCTTAATTTCCCCAGATTTTTATTCATAAAAGTTAAAATTATAAGAGAATATCCCTATATCTCACTAATATACATCTTCACTAATATAAATTTTTCAACAAATGCAATCTTAAAGAAATATTTCATAAATATGTATCATTTATCAATATTTATCTTAAAACAATATATTTTATTCTTAAAAGTTAAAATTATATGAGAATACATCATATTTCACTAATATACATTCAAACAGACAGGTTTCAAAATTAACAAAATTACTTCTTTCAAAATATAATAAAATATAAAATTGACTGTCAAAACTTTTCAACAAATGCTATCTTTAAAAAAATATTTCATATATACGTATAATTTATCAATATTTATTTTAAAACAATATATTTCAACTACAATTTTACTCGCTAAAGTGATGGTAAAAATAATGATGGATTACAAAAGTTTCTTATCAGAATATACTGTTAAACAACCGAGTTGATACAAAGCCGTATCCACTGCTTAAACAAACGTCATTGATCACAGGTTCTCTTTAATCAGCATTGTATGTAGAGACTGATTTCTACATTGATTAAGAAAGCCCTTTTGATTATAGAGATTGTCGGAAATTTTGGTAGCATTATTGAACAAAGCGAAAACGTAACTTTATCTTTTCCTGTGATTTATTAAGAGGCAACGTAGAAATAATAGTTTAAGATAGATCTTCAAAATCTTTCTGTTACCATATATTCATATTACATTCGCTTTTAAATAAAACATATATATTGAAATAGTTAATAATTAATTTTGTCTTTACAATCTTTCCTTTTTTGCCAAAATTATTCATTTCAAATTTTAAGATAGTTTTCATTTAGAAATAATGTAGCAAATATTTAAGATAGAGTTTCGAATTTTTAAAATTATGTATTGGTGTTATACTTTATTTTAAATAATATTTTAAAATAGTGATTTTTTTTACATAAATCTTCGCTCTTTCATCGAAATTATTCTTTCCAAATTTTAATTATGAGAAAAGCTTTCATTATAAAGTAATGTATCAGAGATTTAAAATAGTCTTTCAAAAAATATTAGTTATCATATTTTGATGCAATACTTTAATATTCTGTATACTTTGTTATCCATTTCATAAATATTGTATAAAAATAATTAACAATAATTTCCTTAATATTTTTCCTTTTTCGGGGAAATTATTCCTTCCAAAATTTAACTGAAAAAAAAGCATTCAATTAGAAATAATATCATTTGAAATAAACATTTTATAGAAATGGCTAATATATTTTTGTGGTCTCTTCTTTTTTGCCAATATTAAAAATATATATATTCTTTCCAAACTAACTAAAACAAAGTATTTCATTTAGAAATAGTTTAGCGAATGATTTCCTAAAGTTTTTAATTCTTTTGGAGTTTTACAAAAAAAAAAAAAAAAAATTGTAATCTTACAGATGTAAAGTTGCCAAAATCTGTATGCTCACTAACATTTCACCTGTGCACTTTACAAGAACAGATGTAAATCTACAAAACTAATTTGTGTAAAGCTACAGAAAACTGTAATTTTACAAACGAATCTAATAAAATTACCGTTATCTTACTAAAATTTTATCTGTAACTGAGGTTGTAGCTACATAAAAAATTCTAGGCATCCCAGTTTCTAAAAAAGCTCTTAGAAACTTTACAGGTTTTTAGATTTTCAGTGCAAATCTGCACCTGTTACATGAACTTTTCCTGTTACAGTTGTATAAAGAGTTCTAGTAATCCCTGTTTCCTAGAAAACTTTTAGTAACTTTACAGATTTTTTTCTTTTTACAGTATAGGGTGACCCAGCCGAATATTGCGTCATTTCATCGAAAAAATGAGTTTTATATGTGACACTAGACATAATATTTTTGAACATTATTGTCAGAAGTCTGGTGTAAGAGAAGCCATTTTTGTAAATTCTTCTACACTGTAAAAAAAAATCTGTGAAGGTACTAAATATTTTCTAGGAAACTCGGATTCCAAGAATTTTTCATGTAACGATAACAGGAAAAATTCATGTAATCGATTCTGAAACTTGAATTTTTGCTGTTACCGTTACAGGAAAAGTTCTTGGAATCCCAGTTTTCTAGAAAAGGTTTAGTACCTTTGCAGATTTTTTTTACAGTGTATTACATTGTAAAAAAAATTAGTAAAGTTACTAAAAATTTTCTAGAAAACTAGGATTCCTAGAACTTTTTATGTAACGGCAACAACAAAAATTCCTGTAACACATACAGATTTACACTGAAAATCAAAAAATGTGTAAAATTACTAACATTTTTTTAGGAAACTGGGATTCCTAGAATTTTTTATGTAATTGCAATCCAGGTTATCGATAAAATCTTAGTAAGATAACTGTAATTCTAGTATTTTTTTTTCTAAAATTACAGATTTCTATAGCTTTACAAAAATTAATGTTGTAGATTTACATCTTTTCTTGTATAATGTACAGATAAAATGTTAGTAATCCTACAGTTTTCGGCAACTTTACATCTAAAAAACTAATTTTTTTTGTACAGAGTAAGATGCGCAAACCTTTAGTTTTTGATTAGTTGTAGATAATTACGGACAGTTAAAATAATTCACTTCCATCTTGCGTATTTTAAATAATATATTTACTTAAAAAATTATTAGTTACAATCAAAGGATGATATTTTAAAGATTACACTGTAAAAAAAAATCTGCAAATCTACTAAACTAGTTTTTGTAAAGCTACAGAAATCTGCATGTTTACTAAAATTTTATCTGTAACGAGGTATAATATTTACCACTCGCATAGTACAAATACATGAAATACCTTAGTTTCACCTGTCAGCCAATCAGAATGAGCTTCAGTAGTGACGTAATCACTAATCACTTATTGATAAAAATTTCTAGTTACTGAGTAAGTAAAGTTTTATTCTGTATAAGTTACATTTTATTATAGTCCCTTTCTGCTTGATTCATAATAAGTAAAAATCAAAAACTCAGAAAAGACTATTTGATTTTTAGTTATTAGCAAGCTAATCTTCCTATAATTTTCTGTTAATTACATAATTATCTTTCGGCCAAATAACTATTCTTTACATCTGTGCTCATTACAAGTACGAAATTTCTGATGTTTTATGTAATAAATCAAATTTAACTGCTCTTTTTCTAAAACTTTACTTCCCTTTTTTGCCCTTTTCTCCACAATGCTAAAATTTAAAGTGTTTAAAACTTACTTTTAAAAAAAATGCTATTACTCTATTTGTTTCTTTATAGTGAATAAATTTTATTAACCATTCATTACATCACATTCATTTCATTAAAAATTCATATGAATATTACCCTTAAAGTTTTGCTTCCGAATTTGTTTCACACAGAAACAGTATTCATAATGTAAAAACTCTTTAAAATTCCTTAATTTAAAGTAACATAAAATAAAATACAATCTGTACTCTATGCGTTGTTTTATTGTCATGATAAATTATCAATTAAAACATTTCTTCCCATATGTAATATTCCCGTCCCCCCCCCCCTCCATCTTTTCCTCAACTTAAAGAACATATAAAATTACACATAGAAAGTCTTTAAAACTCTTCATATCCAAGCGGTAGAGAAGTGGAAAAAAAGGCCGAATAGAGGAAAGCTGGAAATTATTTAAATTTATTTAGTTTAGGACTAGAATGAATGTACAGTCGAGCCTCTATATAACGAAACTCCATACATCGAATTCCTCCATATAACGAATTTTTAAAGAACGGTCCCCTTTTCGCATGATTACATTAAAAACAGACTCTATATAGCGAAATATCTATCTCCATGTAACAAATTTTTTCATAAATTGATCTTAATTTATTCAGTATTAAAAAAGCTTCGAAATCATATGGAATCAATTTTCCATCACTTATTTTTGATTTATCGTTCAGTGGAGAGGTTTTTTTTTTTTATAAATATTACTTCTCTCCTTATTCTTTATATCTAACAAGTTCGTCCTACCTGCCACACACCTTTCAACATCCTTCTCAAAACACAGTCAACTGAATTGTTACACATATAAGAGAGGAATCAATGAGAGCACATAAGAGAGACCTTCAAATGGAGGAAAATATCAACTACAATTTTTCATTCCTTGCTAAAATTTGAGATTTTTTTTTTTTTTTTGAGAGCGTAACAATTGTAATTTTAAAATCAAAACAACAAAAAATTACAGATTTCTTCCTCTGAAATTTATGTAAGCCTTCCTTATTAAGCTTTCAAATAAATGTCTTTTCTCTCTTTTGAAACTGCTTAAATAAGTAAGAAATAAAATGTTAGGTTAATATATACTTTTAAACATTTCAAATTCTTAATTAAAAAGATCAAAAATAATATTTGTTCAAAATTTACACATTAAATACTATTTTTAACATCATACTCTATACATCGAATTTATAACGAATTTTTTACTGGAACGATGGATTTCGTTATATAGAGGCTCGACTGTATTAAGTTTTCCTTCTCTTACTAGGTGTACGTTAAAATATATGTACAAATTAATAATTTAAAAACACTTTTTTATTAATTGCCATAAAAATATATTTAAAAGAATCTCATCAAACATTGTCAATTCAAATGTTGTATAACTTAAATTTCTGAATAAAATGATAAAAGATATTTAACATTTTTGTTAAATTTTGACAATTCTACTTCAAATATTGCCTAAATCGCTAAACAAGAGCTTGAAGCATGAACAAAAGAGGTTATCAGTTTATATTGCTTGTTATTATGTACATGTAATTTTTAGTTATTGATGCATAACTTAGGATGGATATTTTGAGAATTTGGGCTTAATCTCTTGATTACAGGGTATGAAAAGTGGTGGGTGGAATATGAAAGAAAGGCCGAAGTCTGTTTTAATTACGGAAAATCGCAAATTTTTTTAATCCCATCGACATAGATAAGAAATGAATGTACAACTTTTCTTCCTTTTACTAGACGAACTTTTGCCCGCTACGAACAATTTAACTTAAAAAGTACACCTTTTCATAATTTTTAGAATATTTCAAAAATTACTCGTAAATGATGGGAAATATTGTTTATTTCCAATATTAAATGTATGTAGCACTTAGCATGATGTATATAGAGAGAACAGTGTGTATCTGTGAGAATTGAGGAAATTGAAATAAAGTGCAAGGATCTAGGGGGGGGGGGAGTATAGCGATCAAATGAATGTGCATAAGCTTTTTCCTTAGAGGAATTCAACGTCAACTAATAGCACGATTTTAAACTTCTTTATTTTGCGTAAAGGACAAATATGGTTCTAATAAAATGATTTTAGACAAGTACACAAGAATCTTCATTTAACTTCATAAAAGTTTAAAACTTTAGGAATATTGAAAAAGTATTAGTTTTTAAGCAAAAAGCCTTTCATTTAAAATTATGGTTTAAGATTGGCGGTATCAGTTGCGAAATGAAATGTAAAAAAGCTATCATCATTCATGCACCACTTTCTCGATAACTACTAAATTATAATTCTCAAAATATACAAAATAAAATTCTTACAACATATGTACAAAAACATCATCAAGTCCTTAGCAATTTAAAAAATATACAGGTATGTAAAAAATGGGGACAGGGCGGATGGATAACTTGGTCTCTCCTGGTTACAAGCATTGGATTAGCGATTGAATTTGCGATTTGGATTTGCGACAACATTTTGAAATAGAATTGTGACAAAAATATGCTCATTTTATTGCAAATTTCAATATATATGACATTTGTATTGAATAGTTTTTTATAGAATTAGTTGTTTTTGAGATATTGTTAAGATAATTTTTTAAAAAGTACATTTCACCTATATGTACATATATTCTAACGTTCATCTAGTACGTGGGGGGGAAACTCAGTACGTTAATTCTAGATCTAACCTGAAGGGATTAAAACAATTTCCAGTTTTTCCCTAATTAGTTTTAAGTTAAACCTCCTGACCTCTGCGGTTAAACTTTGAAATTTAATTGTGGCATTAATGTTCAGCAAAAATATTAAATGTAAGTGTTCATTTTACTCATAATTTTAAGCTGTACAGCATCTATTTTGGCAATGCTTTTTAATTAGTTCTTTTGAGATATTGTTATGGTATTTTTTTGATGTACATCTAATATGTTTCTAACGCTCACCTAGTACGGGAAGAAAACTTAATATACTCATTGTAGATCTAAGCTGAAGGGATTAAGCCAATTTCCTACTTTCCCTTAAAATCGAATTCTACCAAATATTCACTGGGCTATTAGTACTTTACTTATGTGTAAATTTTCACTAATGTAAATACAGTCGAACCCCGTTATAACGAACTTCAAGGTACCGAAGGTTTCGTTCGCTATATCCGAACCGTTTACTAAAATGCTAGAGTTCACACAATCTATGTACCATTAGTTACTACATATATATTCAATAATGATGTATCCTACACTGAGTGTCCTACACTTTCGAACAGAAAAATATGTCAAAATCGGTTTATATTTAGGAAAGTTTTGTGCCTTCAATACAATAGGCATCCTCTTAAACAGGGACTTGCACTGTAATACACAAAGAAACTTTAAAGGTTGATTTTGAGCTTTTCCACCTACTTCCGATATCGGTTTGTATTTTTCCAAGGATCTTGGCCAGGATCTAGATAGATTTCGCGCTGTTGTAGACTTTCTATTAACTAATTGTACACTTTCTGTTAACTAAGGTCGGATTATGCAAGTTGCGAATTCACCGGGACGGTAAATATCTGAGTTGCATGCAATTTATTTTGATGATGCTGCATGGAAATTTTAAAAAGCATCTTGGTTAAGAAATCAAGGAAAATAGATTAATCGAATGAAAAAAATAAAATTCCCGCAGAAAAAGACGAAACAACTGATTTGTTGAAAAAATTATAGATTTTAAAAAGTTACAGACTTCACAGTTACAGACTTACAAGCAGACATTTTGGACTGTATATCGGACCAATAAAACGATCAAATTCATAGAAAACTGGTTTTTACAAATCCAATATTTTCTTTAAGAAAGTAAATATATATAAATGCTATTACAACAAAAGCTCTTTAATCAGACATTCTATGGTTTGGAACATTCTATTGTCTGGCTCAGATTGAGCGAGACGCATTATATACAATTATAGAGTTTGTCAACAAAAGTTACAGCTCTAGAATCCATAAATTTGCATAGAATCCAAATTTGTTATTTGCATATATAACGAATTTTAGAAGAAGAAGCCTAAAGCAAGAAAGTAACGTGATAAATGTGTCTTTTGTAAGGCTGTTTTTTAAATTTAGTTTTTCACACATGCAACTTAACTTACAATGTATAGTATTCAATTTAATTTTGTTGGTACTCTATATTTTTCTATGAACACCGCTGTTGTTAGAAAAAGGAAATGCAGTACAGAATTTTGTCAGATATTTATATCGTTTGCACAGTTCATTATGTACATAAACACATAAACTAGATATTGCCGTTCCATAATCCATCACAATCACTAAATCTGCATTGACATGATCCCAAAATTGCGGATTAAACATCTTCTACCGTACTTTCAATATTTAAATAAAATAATTAATTGACATTTATAGAAATAAATTTATCGAATACCAATAATGTCACAAAACTGTCTTCGGTCAGGGGTGGGGTTCGAATCCATACACTCTTGCCTGAGACAGCATTTAAATCTGGAATAGCCCTTTGAAACGACAGAAGACATGGATTTTACTCATTCGCAGACGTGAATAATCCGGGTATAAAGATTAGGTTTATGTTTAATATATGATGCAGTTCATAATTTTAATAATTTACTCAAAATATAAGAAATTGCATAATATTTTGCTCTGAATTTCAATTCCGTTTTGTGATTCACTATAATAAATTCAGACTTCAAAAAGATAACTCTCTTTGTTATTTAATAAAGTAATTATATTTACTTATCATCAAAGACGACTTAGAAAAGCAGAAAAAACTCGAATTCTGTCCAAGATATTGTGAGAAGGCGCCATTTTGAATTAGTTTTTGCAAAATCTAACACTGATCCCGGAAAAGTTAATTGCTTTAATAATTGAAACTAAATTTTAAAACTATCCCACTGCTTTAGCAATTCTATAACATCAATTATCATAAAATTTAAAACTTAAATACAAAACATTTTTTTGCTACTATCTGGAAAAAATTGATTGATAATTCTTTAAAAATTATTTTTTGTCAAATCCTAAAATGTAACATAAATATTTTCGTTTTAAGGGTTTTCTTTCTTTTATCATGTTAAAATATTTTTTAGAAAACTTTCTTTGCTGAAATACAACCAGATTACAATTATTTGATTTGCAAACAGTGACATTGTGTAACAGAAAAGAAAAACATTAGAATGAAACTTTTTAGAGACAAAAAATTTGTCTTTTCCTTCATCTCTTTCAACATATTTTCTTAATTATATAATGCAATATTACTTGTTTTATTTTGGCCGATACAAGCTCCAGACTTTTCTAGAAATAATTTAATAATCGTTCCTAGAAAGTTTTGTAAAATTGTGCGCTATTTAGTTTCATATCTTTAATAAGATTTTCAATTTTATTGTGAATATATTAAAAAACAAAAGAAAAAGCCTGCATCAATTAAAGATTGCGATATCCTTTATAACATTGCAAAATATACAAAATATTCATACTTACATATTTATTATACATAAAGGCAATACAGTCTGTTTTCTATACAGGTGAATCTAAACTCTTGAGCAAACCTTTAAGGGGTGATAGTACACATTAAGACAAAAAGTATTAAATGGGAAACTATGGGTTTCAAACTTCTTCCGAAGGTGATAGGCGTCCAAAATTTCAAATGATTATAAAAATCGGAAAAAATGGTCGATTTGTTTGCGGTTTTCACTAAAACTGTTCTTTATGTCAGTGGATAAGTAGCACAAGCTGAACTGTGTCCAGGAGTTCAAAATTTGACTCTTCCCCCAGTTGAAAACAGTTCAGTTTGCACTATATAACAGCGCTCAGAAAACAGATTTTGAGATCAAAATTTAAGTTTAAGCATAAGTTTTTGAAAATAATTAATGAGATACAAAAAAATAATGGCAAAAAATAGTTGTTCATTACTCCTGTCCATTACGCCTTCTATCGACATTTAAAATTTTTTATATTTAAAATTTATTTTCAAGAAAATGCTGACATAAAGAATAGTTTTAGCGATAACCGCAAACGATTTTCCGATGTTTATAATTATTTGAAATTACGGACCCTAGATTTTAATGACACCTATCTCATTCGGAGACTTTTTGAGACCCTTAGTTTCCCATTTAATATTGTTTGTTTTGATGTGTAGTGTCATCACTTAAAATTTTGGCCAAGAGTTACTATTTACCCGGTATAAATATGCTGTCGTGTATCGTAAAATGTTGATTAATTTGTAAACACTTTAATTAAATTCACTGCATATTTGATTTCTTAGATCTTAAAGTATAAAAAACATTTTCGTTAAACTAAAAAAATGTAAATAATTTTCTTTATTGTTAAAAAAATATTTTGAAGCAATTGTTTTGTGTATTATCTGGCCTGGGAAGCAATAACTAATGTATTTATGTTTAGTTTGGGAACAAAAGTACAACACATATCTGAGATAATACATTTTTAATCAAAGATGTTTCTTATTAGTTTTGTATTTTTTATGATAAATTTGGAGAAAATACTCAAAACATTCTTTCCATGAAATTTTGTTACAAACCGAGAATTTCTGTCTGGTTAAAAAATTACAAATTTAACTATAAAAACATCAAGATTTTAAATATTAAAGTTATATTTTAAGTCATAAAAACTCCAAACACTAATAAACATGATAGATGAATAATAGTAGTTGTTGCTTATTAAAAATATGCAAATAAATAATTACAATAGGGAGCTGGTATGTATGTGATTTGAATGAGGTAGCTTTCGAAGAGGGTTTTTACGGATCCTAGAATTTCAAGTCCAGGAAATTCTTCGGTACCAGTATTTTCTTATAGAAAATATCTTTTTAAATAAAGCAAAATTTCTCGAGTTTGAACTACATTTATTTATTTATAAAAGAAATACTAGCATTTGACCTGAAAAATCTGAAAAACTAATGGTACACGTATGAACTATGTAGAATACATTAACCTCTTTGGGACGAGCATTTTGCGGGATTTTAATCTATTATCACTTTTTTTTCCAAAACAGACATTTTTACCTAAATGAATAGGGAAAACGCTCGGATTAAATAAGGTAAAATTTGCAATACAATTTTACAGGTGAAAATAGTCAAAGATTTGGAGCTCCTTAAGCGCCACATATACCCATTGCTCCTCCCCAAGTGGTTAAGGTGATATTTAACTTATAATAATTGGGAATGGCAGCTATGATAAATGCAATTAAGAAAATTGGACAGACAGCTTTTTTTTTCATATTATTTATTATTTTTTTTTAACTGTACGCAATATTCTATGTTATTTTCTTAGTTTTTCATAGCACTTATTTAGAAATATTTATGCGATAGAAACAATAATCTTAGCATGTTTTAATTTGTCCCATCGAAATATATTCTAAGCATCTAAAATGGTGCATAAACAAATAAAAAGTATTATTTTGCAAGCATGTGATAATTTGTTATATTGTATTGAAAAAAAAAGTAAACATAAATTATCTCTACACCCTTTAATTAGCCTGAAAAAAAAATCTCATGCAATTACGATAAGTTTCCGTGAAGTTAGTTAGTTTAAATCGAGCGTATTTTAGAAGCTGTATCCAAATTGAAGTTTGGTATTCGATTGTTGACCCAGAGAGCCCACTTCTTGATCAAGGCATCTTTAAGTGCCATTCAAGCAGTTATTGAAGACTTCTAGATTACGGATTGGCATAAGAATTTTCAGATATCTAGTCATATCTATCGTAGGCGGCTCTTTAAACCATCATTTTAGCGTTTTTTAAGCATACTTTAAAAACAACGATAAAGAAAAATTTTAAATTTTGCATTTGCGTAAATCAGGACTTAATAAATCTAAATTCATAAAAAAATGTAGGTTATAACTCATGATTTTTTTCGAATATTAATTTCATAAATCATAATTCATATCATGAAATGACAAAAATTGCAAATCCAACGTATTTATGTTTGGGTATTTTAGTATTATTGCTGTGTAAAAGACTAGCACGTTTGGAATATAATTTATGGATATAATAAAAATATAAAACTGTAAATTAACATTAGAAGCACTAAATTTCAATGATTATAATTCAAAAAATCATTATTCAAATGGCTTGAATTTTGGAGTCTAAGCATAATTTGAAAAGAATGTTTTGAAGTATTCTGTTAAAATTGAATATTGCTATTGAAAAAAAATTAAGTTTGGGTTCTTTTAAATATGTAGACGGCCTTTAAGCAGATTCTATATACATCGTTTAAAAGTAGACTTCACTTCCAATCGTTTGATATCAGTAAGCACGGTAATTTGTTAAGGAGTTAGTCAAGGGTGTTTACTTTTTTTTCCACGACTGTAGGTATGAAAATAGACAAATTTAATGTATTTCCCCCCCTTTAAATTCTAAAATAAAGTAGCTAAAGTTGTCATCAGCATCGTAGAAATTATTCTGACTGAGGTTCGTTATCAAGAAGACTAATGCATATTTAAAAAACTATATATAGGAAAACCCGTTGTTTTATACATAACTCTATAAAAAACACGCTGAAAGAGACACTTTTTAAATCGAAGAATTAATTTTAACCTTATTTAATGTTGACCATCGTATCAACTTTAGTAAATGTTGGTTTTTACACCATAGCTCTACAAAGTTTTAGAGGTAATTTTTTCTTTTACTATTAAGCATTTCATGGCAATTGTTTCAAAATTAATATGTTCAGCAATTGTATTGTATTTTAAAAGAATTTTAAATTAATTTTCTTATCAAAAAGTATTTAGTATTTAAATTAATTTTTAATTAATTTTTTTCTTTGTTTATAAAATGTCATTATGCAGTATTTCTCAAATGCCAGTTTTTTTTTTTTTTTTTTTTTTTTTTTTTTTTTTTTTTTCATTATAAAGTGAAACTGACTAAAAATAGGCATTTTCTATTATTTCTATACCTTATGAAACCTTTTCAAAATTGTTATCAGAAATTCTAATATTCTATCAAAAGCAATTGTAAACCAATTATTCTTTCCAAAAAATTAACTTTGTTAAGTAATTTTAACATGTAACTTTATCTTAAAAAATTAACGAGCAGAGTTTGATCTCAGAGGAGTGCGGAGACAAGATAAAAGTTCGGTTGTTGGTTTTAAGGATAAAGATAAAACTTACCTTGTGGGATTATTTTTCCTTGATACATTTGTTTCTTTATAAAGATGTGTACTTAATATTCTAATTCTTTTAACAATTTATCTAAACGAAAAGCTAGATTTGCGATATAACGAAATGTTTTTATTTAGTCAAACTTAAAATGAATGTTTTTAAATTATTAAAAATGAAATTCAATTTTCTTATGTATCTTTTTTTTAGTATCTAGATTCATGTAATGTATACAGTTTATAAGAGTAAAATTTTGATAAGGAAGATGAACAAGTGGTATATTTAAATGAATTGTAACTAATATTTCAAATTATCCACAGATATTTATCTTGCAGAAGGACATTAATGACCCAAAAAATTATATTAGCCGAAATATTATCATTATATTATCTCTTTTTTTTTTTTTTTAAATATTCAAAAATTTTCTAAATTTGTAATTTTATAATAAAATTTTGCAATTTCTGACATTTTTCTAAAATTATTCAAATTTGGTTTAAATAGACAAAACGGACTGATTTGTTTAAGAAATGAGATGCATTAAAAGTATTGATCAATTTTTTTATGCTCTAAATTATGCAGTTAAAAAGTAAACAGTATTAACTGCAGTTTATAAAAATAATATAAATTTGCCGGTTTTATCTTGTTGTTTATTCATTATTATCATTTATTAGAAAATTTAATTTTTTTATACACAAAAGATAAATTTTTATCCATGTCTTGCACGTTATTGTTTCAATTTTGTTATGTTTCAATTTTCATTATGATTTTGCAAAATACAGACGGAATTCTGTGTATCGAACGAGAATTTGGCGAGAGGTTCCAAATTTTTTTTATGAAATAAGATTTATTCAAAATGTTTATCAAAATTTTACATGTAAATTATGTAGCTGTAAAGAAAACAGTGTAGAACTTGTATATAGAATAATATTAATATTATATTTATTGTTATTATTATTATTTGTCCATTGTTATCATTGCATAGTGCAAAAATTTTTCTTTAAATATTTCAAAAGATAAATTTATTTCTATTCTACATGAGATTGTTTAAATTTTGTTGTTCTTATGTTTTTGTAAAATTCTGGATTTCAGGGGTGGTGGGGAACGGAGATTCCAAATTTCTAAAGGATATGAAATTCGAAAAATTCCAAAATCCGGAAAGCCATCCTCTACTGCATGTGTAAAAAAGAAAAAAAAACTGTATAAATTTTACTTTATTAGCATCATTCGTGATCAATTCAATTAATTGATGATGTAATATGTAAGATTTCAAATTACATAAAGAATTAAGATCAATACGACATATAAATAATTGTATAAGAATTCGACTAAAGATATTGTTTAATGTACTTAATTTTATTTATTTAAAAAAAATTGAACCAAACATGTATCGATATCTTTAAAGAATGTATATTTAACACGCTAAATTTATTGTAAACTGGTGTTTGTCAATCGGGGGAAGAACAATTAATGCTTTACAGACATACGAAATTAACATTTTTTCAGTCTTTTTAAGAGCTTTGTAAATCTAATAGTAAATATAAAGCAAGTTGGAACATATGTTACTGACTACTAACTATTTAACTAGCACTACTAACTACTTTACTAACTAAATATTTAACTAGCGTTGAATCTATTCTTTACCTAATTTCATTATTATTCAAAATTAAGTCACACATCACAAACAATTAATGTGCATATATGCTTCTCCAATCTTCATCTTTTCCTTTCAAATTTGCATGCTGTATTGGTGAGTTTACGAAAGAAAAAGAATTATTGGAGCAGGAAATACAAGTTTGGAAATAAATCTTGTTAGTTTAAACATAATTAGTAAGTCAAATACATTCAATGCAGTTTAAGATTAGTAGATAACATATTTCGCTATCAGAATCAGTAATAATAACAACTGTATTTTTCAGATATTTACTCGCAAATTTTAGAAGGATAATTTAAATAATTCGCTTCAACTACATTACAACCTGATTATAGATTCTGCGATGCACGTTTTTCTAAGCGGAGAACTAGCACTTAATAATGTATACAGTAGACAAAATTTAAAATTTTCAACAAAAAAAAAGCATTTTATAATAGAAAGGTACGATGTATTTGTGAAGATTGTTTGAAGATTGTTTGAAGATCGTTTGAAGAATGTTACTCAGTTTTTAATTCTCTGTTCTTGGAAAAATTTTTAAAATGCTTATTAAAAAATACACAGATTAAAAAACAGAAAAATTTTAAAAAAACTATTGAAGGATTTTAAAATTCATTAATAAGTAATGGGCGACAATTATTGGAGTTATTTTTCCGATCGAGAAACTTGTGAAGCAATAAATTTCTTCACAATACTTCCAAGTTTTAGTTCCACACTGAAAACGAGTTTTGATTATTCCTTTTCATAATGCTGTAATTTTTCAAACACTGATCATTTGAACTCGAAATTAAGGAACAAGTGGAGCAAAAATCGAATTATTTTTGTCATATGTCACTATAGCCAATAGTGATGAGACTTTCCCCAGATTTGAGGTAATTTCCAACGCTCTTAAAGACAACAGTTTGTAAATGTTACAGCAAGTCTGTTGGTAACCTGGGTACCAGCACTATTTGTTTTAAAATACAGATTTTAGGTAGATTTCTTATGAAATACTACCTATTACATTCTCTCCTACGTTGGAATTTCTGAAAAAATTTTGCCGTTCTACACCGATTATGACTTCTAGAACCCAAAACTAACTTCAGTAAAAAAAAAAAAAAACTTTATTTCTATCTATATATCAGTCTATCTATTTCTTGTTTTTATGAAGACGATAACTTCCATAATTCTGCTCAAATTTCTTCCAAACTGATACATAAAATCTAGGGGCATAAAATCTCGATTAAGTTCGTTGATGTGCAAAATCGAACCAAAAAGGTAGAAATAGGGAGGATTTTTTGAAAACCGAAAAAAAAAACATAGCTTCTAAATTAAAATAGATACTGAATGAGTTTAAATTTATTATTACTTGTAATAAAGGGGGCTAAAAATTTGAATATGGCAGATTTTTGACAAAATTAAAAAAGGGCTGAAGGGACGAAAGAATAGAGTTTTGGGAGATGAAAAAAATCTTAATTTGTCAATTCTTAAAATAGCATATCGAATTAAATTTATTATAAAATTTCTTTATATTATTTAAAATTTTTATATTGACAAATTTTTGATGGAACCAATTGCTAATGCAAAAAGTATTAAAAACGAACACAAAAAAGAGGGATTAAAGAAGAAAAAATCCATAACTTCGTCAATTCACAAGATATAAATTCCGCTTGAATTTATTATGCATCTGCTCAATAATATCTATAAATTTTATACGGATAATTTCTTGATAGGACCAATTCTTATAGTATAAAAAGCAAAAATAGGTGAAGAATAAAAAGTAATCATATTAAAGATGTACGAAAATTCAAACTGCTTACTTTACGACTCATTTTTAAAATCATTTTTGCTATCAAATACCCACACACACTTGGCACGCTCTCTTATTTACATACGGGTTGTTTATGTACGGCTAGTGTGCCATCTAGGTATAGTGTACCGTCATGGTCGATTTTTTTTTATAAAAGTAGAATATATTAAAAAAAATCGCTGTCAAAGTCATTTTGAATCAAATTTCCCAAAGCGTTCGTGGTAGAAGAATTAAAGATGTTCTCAAATCCAAACTGCTTATTTCCAGGCTCCTTTTTGAATTGATTTCTTTCCTCAAACGCAACTACGTGAAAGGTTCTCTATTTGAGAAATTATATAATGTGACGTATTTTTTAGTTTTATGATAAAGGCAGATTATATTTCAAAATTTTTTTCAAAGGGAACATTTTGAGCTGAATTTTCCGGAGAGAGGGTATTTGAAACGAAACATATGGTGGAAAAAATAATTGTTTATAAATCCAGTTCAAATTTATAGAACGAAAAATAAAAGCACCAGGTCGCTTATAAGTATTTTCAAAAATCAAATGAGAAAGTTAGATGTTTTATTTTTAGAAATGAGTCTGAATAAGTGTTAAAAAATTTTGAGTTGCTGAGTGTGGAAAAATATAATTTTAATATTGTCTTAAGATGATTCCGAAAAAACCAACTCTTATAGAAAAGTGAAATTAAAAACTGTCCAAAACCAAGAAGCTGGCCACATAAAATTGTTAAACTGGGTTTACCTCTAATCATATTTTATTTTTTATTGGTGAAATTAGCACTAACATCGAACTCTACATTCAACGCAAAAGTTTAAGCACAACGCAAATATTTTATGAAATAAAATTGTACGACGGAATGTTTTCAAATATCCACTATACATAAATATGCACTCTAAAAAAAAATTCAAGAGGATACTAAAAATTTTTTAGTAAATTTGTATTCCACAGAATTCTTTAGTAACCATTACAAACTTTTTTTTTGCAAACGAAACAAGCATTTCTTTTGTAAACTGAACAAAAGAATTTTTTGTATAACTAACTTAAAAATTTTTAGTATGAGCCACCAAACAAATTTTAGTAATAGCTCCAAAATTATTTTTAATAACCATTACGTGGGCTCGAAAGGCAGGAGCTTCCTGACTTCTGGAGCGGAATATTTTCGGCAAAACCGCAATAGATGGCAGCACCAAAAATTGATACTGCTCCGTCAAGATATTCATAATCCCTTTATTAACGAGTACTTACACTGCACACATTCGGGGCGTATTTGGCAGTGGCCAGTATCGAACCCGGGACCTTTTAGCCTGGAGTCCGTTACTATAACCACTATGCTATCAAGGCCACACCAAGTGAATTTTAGTAATAGCTATTAAAAATATAAAATTATTAACTCTATTCGTTGCTAACTTTTTTCTAGTAATTCTTAGAGATTTTCTTGTAAACGACTAAGATTACTAAAATTTTTTTAGTAATTACAAGGATCACTAAAGTTTTTTTAGTAGATCGACACTTTTTTTTTACAGTGTGTGTCTCAAGTTTGGAAAAAATTCCCCGTTATGAAAATCGAAAAATGTAAAAAACATTTTATGTGATGCCCCAAACGTTTATGCACAAATGAGATTTTATGCAAATATTTTCTTGAACATGGTTGGTAAGTGATCAGAGGACTTTTTCTTAAAGTATTAAGTGTAGAAATTGCTGTACGAATTATATCAAAATGCCGAGGTCTCTATAGTTAACGCCTGAAGAAGTTGTAAAAATTTGGAAGCTCAAAATCGCAGGTAAGTCCATTTTACAATTTTCTCATATTTTAAATCGGTCTAAATGTAATATTTACAGTGGTTGGCAATGTGGAAAACAATTTAAAAATGTTTATTGCTCAGAAAGGTAGAGTAAAACGACATTTTATAAGAATAGAAGAATAAAAAAATGGGTACAACTAAAAATTTGTTTCTTAATCAGATAGAAACTTCACTCATATCAAAAATTTTACATAACACCATTAGTAGGAGAATAAACATTTCAGGATTCATGAATGAACCAAAATTAGCTGAATAGTGTCTTAAACAAGCAAGAATTCAGTGGGAAAAACAACACATGTATCATCGTGACCCCCGAATGGTTTTTTTTATTTATTTATTAATTTTTTTTATGAAAAAAATTAAATTTGGTTAATTATGAGTTGGATTAATTGCATCATACAATATACTAAAAATATGTACTAAAATAAATATTTAAAAAAAATATGAGAGTGCGTAAACCTGTTTTATTAATTAATTTAATTAAAATAATTAAATAGTTATATTATATAATAATATTTTATTGTAAAATATTATTATAATTAAAAAAGCAGGTTTACACAATTTCAACTCAAAAATGCTCGTGGAATCTTTTTCGTGTGTTTTTATATTTTGAAATTTTAAATTGAATTTAACATCTTTTCATTTTGTCCTGACAAGTTTCGCAGAAGCGATATGAAACGTAGATAATTTTTAAGTGTATTTTAAATATATTTTTGAAGTGTAACATTTAGCAATCTGTATTTATTTTATTACATATTTTTAGGAATTTGGATAGTTCAGATGGCTTCTCATCCTATTGGCATGCCTTGAAAAAGATCCGAAGAACATATTCAGCAGGCAAGAACGGGGTGCTTCACTCATGATACGGCGCTTTTGGCTGCAATAAACAAAAGTTTCTTTGCTTACTAAGGGGCAGAAAAATTCACAAAAGTATCAAAAAAGGTATCAGTACCTTTGTGACCACTGGGTGAACCCCTAAGTGTTCTCAAATGGACCTTTCAGCAAGGCAATACATCGATTTCCTGTTGAACAAAAGAATGGCTTAAATCTCAGAATATCAGTGTGACGCCAACATTCAACCTAGATCTCAATCCGATAAAGAACATCTGGTGAATCCTCTTACGTGACATTTAGAAGAGTAGGAAGCAATATTACTCATTGCAAAAGCACAAATCAACGATCTAGAAAGCCTAATAAAAATTTGCAATCAAAATCTTCTATACTCTGGTTTTATGAATGAAAAACCACGTACTCGATCTCACCAGGTACAATGGAAACACGGTAGACTGCTAAAGTACTTTTGTGCATTGTGAAATGCAAATATTTCGTTTTTTGCTTAAATTTTGCGACATCACATATTTAATTTATTATAATTTCTTATTTTGTCTATAATGAATTGTTTCTGAATTCGAAACATGAATTTGTAATCCAGCTGTTTAGATACGGTAAAAATTTCAAAGCATTATGATGTATGTTTTTCATATTATAAAACATTTAACTTATGCATAAACTTTTTAACCGAACCAGGAAGTTTTTATTTATTTATTTATTTATTTACAGTACAAATATCTTTAATAAATACACTACCTGGCCAAAGATGACCGTCTGCTTGCGATTTTAGACATTTTGTTAAATATCTAGAAAAATACACGAGGAATTATCCTGAAACTCTAAGAGTATAAATATAATAGTGCAAGTCATACATTTCCGTGAAAATTTTTCTTCCGAAACTCCATAGGGGACCGTCGACAAATTAAAAAGAATGAATATCTTTGGGATAATCCTGTCAAAACTAATGTAACAAAGCGTTCAAGCTGTAGATTACGATTAAGTGGCTTACTGTAAACTGTGTAAACTGTGTTCATTTTTATGTTGATGGCATTTATACCCGTAGAGAAATTAAGGTTGGGGTATACAGGGTATTGCGTGCAATATTATGTGTGATATTTTCAGGAAAGAAAAGTATTTTATATTAAGAACTCTTCAAATTATAAGTATAAATCTTGGAAAAATTTGGGACTGTTTTTATAAAAATCTTAATTTCTCTACGGGTACACATGCCATCGACATAAAAATGAACACAGTTAATTACAATAAGCCACTTAATCATAATCTACATTTGAACGCTTTTGTTACATTCGTTTTGACAGGTTTATCCAAAAGATATTCATTCTCTTTTAATTTGTTGACGGTCCCCTTTGGAGTTTCGGGAAAAAATCTTCATGGAAATTTATGACTTTTACTATTATATTTAAATTTTTAGAGTTTCAAGGTAATTCCTCATGTATTTTTCTACATATTTAACAAAATGTCTAAAATCGCAAGTGGGCGGTCATCTTTGGTCATGTAGTGTAATATTATTGAATGTGCCAGGAATATTTACTTTTTGAGTACTAATGTGTAATGCGTCTCAGAAAATGTGTAATTCTCTCTAATATCTATGAATATCAAAATACTAGCAGAAACATCATAAAAAGGATATTAAAATGAATTTTCATTTTAAAATCATATTAAAATATCACCCAGAATAAAGAAAAATTTGTTTAATGAAAATATAAAATGCTTATCCAAGTATGCAAAGCTTTAAAATTGTTTTTTATTAAATTACAATGATTTTGAGAGTTGATCAAAATACAGATTTAGATTAAAACAAGCAATATCAAAATATGAAAAATTTGACTAAAATATTAAGAGCACTTTTTTTAGTATTCCACACAACATACAAAGCCCTAAACAATAATAATTTTAAATCACAATTAAATTAATAATAGAAAATTTGCACACGTTTAAAAATAGAAAAAAGTGTTTAACAAGACATAAATCTCTCTTGTTTAAAAAAAACCTTGAAAAAAAGGGTAGTTTCTAATGAAAAAAAAAATAAATCAGTAGTAGAAACAGTCTAATATTTAATTGCTCAATCTATTGGATAGTAGTTGGCATCTGTACTGCACTATCTGAAATTTTAATACGGCCCAAAATAAACGTGCATTGGGCATTTCAACAAATACACACAATAAAGATAAAACATCTGAGTAATATTTGAACCAATTAATGAGACATTTTGAGCGTTTTAACAGTTTGAAGCATGCCAACGACAACTATATGTGATACTTAAACTAAAACAGGGAAGCGTACTAGATAAATTTCCGATTACATGCTTTAAGCCCCATAAAGAATAGCATCAATATCTCTCGCCGTATACTTGCTATAAAATTTTGAAAAGTCATCATGAGTTAAAATCTAACATGCTAAAAATAGTTACAGTTTTTATCCATTCTTTAAATTAGTAAAAGTCGTAATATAATAGAAAAATAGATGAAAAATATATTTTTTCGAAAGTCATATTATTCAAGAATATAAAATAAATCTTACGCTAAAACTGGTGATTTTTAATGTTTCACATGATCGCAGAGAGAGTTACTCCCTAAATGATTTAATAAAATACGTCATTTACGTTAAACCTTTTCCCCATTCATACTTAAATTCCTAAAAGTCAGTATAAATGATCTGTGGGAATACTTTTGAAACTGGAAAGAAAAAAATTATTTTATAGAACATTTGCATATTGATGACAGATGTAGTAAATTAAGATTCAAATGGCGATAATTTAAGTTACATTTCATGAAGTTGAAAGCTTTTTCACAGTCATTTAGAGGAGAATAAAATCTAAGCTCTCATTGTGTAATATTTTACACAGTTGTTACTGGATCATTCCATTCGCATTAAGCTTAATGTACATTTTTTGTGCAGCTGTTGTTATGTTCTAAAATTAAAATAATAATAATAATTGGAAATAAATTGAATTTTATGAAAGAGATAAAAAATACTGACTTAGATTAAAAAGCATTAAAATTTCAGGTTCAATTGCCCATTGGTGCACAGTTTACCCAATCTCATTCTTTCTTTTATAGCTTATTTTATATTTAAGGTTTGAAATGTTTTTCTGCATTTTGTTTTAAATCAAATTTATAGTACTTAAATTAGACTATTTTACATTTCAAACTGATTACATATATTTTGGCTTTGAAAAAATTAATATCCCTGCAAAGTAATTCCAAATAGCATGACACACTCTAACACACATGTGTTTCACCATGAACTGTCTGATTATTGCTGTGTGCATTTGAAATATTTAATTGTCTAAAGCTGCTACAGATTCACAAATTTTTCGAGCAACAAACTTTTAAGCTGCATCTTACCCCCAATATTTTACGTTCAAAGGAGGGGGGGGGGGGAATGTTACAATTGTCGTGGATAAAGTCGGAGGAAAACCAGTAACACTAGTACCAACCGTTAATATATACTATTGCCTATTCGTATCAATCGCGTATCTCTGATTGGTTAAAATGATGAAAGTTTCAGAAAAAAATCGTGGCCAGCGCAGACTTTTTTAGAGCTGTGGATAAAAAGTTGGGGATATTGCTTTTTGCTATCACACTGGGTGTTTAGACAATATGTCCCAAAAAGTTGGAGGTAATCAAGTGTTGACTCAAAAATTACTCGAAAAATTGGTGGATCTGAAAGTGGGTACACTCTCAAACACACAGATATATGTGTATATGTGTATGCATTGTAGACACATATGCAAACATAAAAAATATTCAAACTATACAAATGATGGATATAAATCTATTTATAGATTTAATAAAAAAATTGGATTTTGATGTAAATAAAATGTGCTTGTGACATGCATCATATTTGCGTAATTTTTTTCCGAGCACCTTCGTCGTTCCAAGCCCAAGCTCGCACTCTGATTGGTGGTTGCTCTCGGTACTGTTTTCATTTAATTTGGCGATAATCATACTTGGCGTAGCAATAGATGCTTCCATCGAAGAGTTTGATTTCCTTCCAAACCGAGTACAAAGTAACTTTTCCCGTTTATTAATAAGTAAAGCATTAGCCATTTTATAAAATAACACAAGATAATAATACACAAGAGCACAAGAGCACGAGGATAAGAATGAGTAGGTTAGGTTTTAGGTTTACTCGTTCACTTACGATCGAAGTATTTTTCGCCAACTATGGTTATCGCCAAGTTACGTGAAAACAATGCCGAGAGCAAAAACCAATTAAAGTGCGAGCTTGGGTTTGGAACGACGAAGGTGCTCGGAAAAAAAATTTCGCATCATATTTACTGAGGCATAATATTGACATTTTTCTTAAACATTAGTAATAAAAAGTGTGTTGCGCAACTCAAAGAATCAGTCTTGTTTGTTGATACTATATCTTTTTGAAAACGATGAAAGTACATTATCATTTGAGAGTAGTTGTTTTCTTGTTTAATCTTGTAGTTTCTAAAATGTCTCTAACATAATAACTAATTAATAATTAAGTTATTCTTAAGGTAAAATTTAAAAATTAAATTTGAAAATATTAAATTAATACAGTGTGTGCATATTGATAACAAAAAGTAAGAGAAGCTCATATATAATATTATATGTATTTGAATTTGATCTTTAATTCTAATTGCATGCAGCAGTTGCAATCTGAGCAGTTGGCTTTAGAGAGTATAAATGATTTAAGTTTTGAAGTTGTATGATTTTTGTACTATAAGTAGTGTATATATATGTCTGTGTACACACACAGACATATGTATACACTTATGATTAATTTTTCTTTCGCGAAATCTCATTTTATTTTCTTTTTATTACTCATATAGGCCTAGCCACTAAATTCCAATTCCTTAATAACAACTAAAATTAATTCTTTTAAATGTTCCTTTAATTAATTATTATCTTACTCGATTTGCTTAAATTTAAAGCTTTTAGTTTATTTCTAAATTGCCTCATCATTTTTGATCAATTTCTATTATTTAGTGTGAATTCGAGTGTTTTTTAAAAAACCATTTCTTTTTTTCCTTTTTACTTATTTTTATTCCAAGTTTTTTTGCACCCTAGAATATTTGTTCACTCCTCATATTTTTTGGTCATTATGCACTTTGACAGAATTCTTTGCAAAACTATTCTCGTTGAACCTTTTCTTGTGAGGTTCTTTTTCCTTACCAATCAGAAGCGCTTGGCCTCATAATATGTATCCTGGCGAGATTAATTAAAACGCAGGAGCATTCGGTGAAAGCTCAGAATTTCTGGGACTTTCAACATGTTACATATCACGCTGACTGGAAGTTCCCCTGTTGTTACTGCTTTCTTCATTCTAAATTTCCTATAATAGCCATTATAAATTGCCACAGCAAAATCTGAGTTTAGCATTAAAGTGGGAACTGTTTTAGTTGATCTGTTGCTAATAAAGATTAGAGGCTGCGCAGTTGTCTTAGAAGGAGAGGATACGAAGCTTGTGTCACCGAATCCAGCGAGCCTTTGGGTATTTATAGAGTATAGTTAGTATATAAACATATCACAAGGATAAAGTGCAATATTCAGAGGGGCCTTAAAAAACGACCCCCAAAGCTCACCCATTATTGACGCAAAACATATAATCAAATAAACTGGACTCGTTTCCGAGGGCTGGATTGTACGGTTGGCAAGACGCCAGACGTTTACTTTTCTCACTTTTCTGCGGTCAGCGGGTTCAAATCCCGCCAAGACCATTTTTTTTTTCACAGACAAAATTAGTATTAGTTATTTTCGGACTACAATATCTGATTATTTATACGTATGACCAATATAAATAAGAACATGTTCCTAATCTCATTAATACACATTTATTTATTTACAAAGAGTAACAGAGTTTTATTGAAACGCTACGGATATATAAAAAAAAGTAAAGAAAAAAAAAAAAAAAAAACCTTATCCTACATACGCGTATTTCTTTTTTCTTTTTTTTTTTTTTTTACTTTCGGCATCTTTGGATTTCTTTAAATTGTTTATATTTATTTTACAGTAACTTACATGTATTTTAAAATTACGTACAGCTATTTTACATTATTTACATTCAATTCAATACTACGCATTTAAAAATTAAGTGCGTGCTTTTACAAGTGACGTTTTGAAACTTCTCCAAAAGGAATTTTTTACAGAATAACTTTTTTCATTTTAATTTATAAAGAACAACGTCTAATCCCCGAAAAAATTTAAAAACAAATTACCGGACATATTCGCTCTGCAGCAGGTGACTGCTGAAAAATAAACATTATAAACCCTCGCTGTTTATTTTCTATACAAGCTTGTTTTACTTAACAACCTATGTGATAAAATGTTCCCGAAAATGGTTTTAATGGAAAACAGTTATTCTTAATCAAAACATGAGAATCGATATTAAAAAAATATATTTTTTTTTTTCAAAAAAAAATCGAAAAATTATAATTTTTAAATTGGTAGATATTAGACAAGACAAAAATGAAATAGCATATTTTAATTTTATGTAGTGTATTTTAATTTACTCCGCTGCGAGGAACAGTGATATATTTGTAGAAATTTCTATACATAAGAATGAATAAAATTAAATGTTGCAGACTGTTTTTTATTCAATCCATAAAACTGCAATCTCTCTGTAAATAAATAAGTATATATATATATGTGTGTGTTTGTGTACATGCGTGCAGAAGTATGTTCTTATTAATATTTGTTATACATATAAATAATCAGATGCTGTAGTCCGAAAATATTTAATCCTAATTTTGTCTGTGAAAAAAAGGGCCTTGGAGGGATTTGAACCCGCTGACCGCAGAAAAGTGCGAAAAGTAAATGCCTGGCGTCTTGCCAACCGTACAATCCAGCCCTCGGAAGAGAGTTCAGTTTATTTGGTTATATGTTTTGCGTCAATAATGGGTGAACTTTGGGGGTCGTTTTTTAAGGCCCCGCTGAATATTGCCCTTTATCCTTGTGATATGTTTATATACCAACGATACTTTATAAATACCCAAAGGCTCGCTGGATTCGATGACACAAGCCTCGTATCCTCTCCTTGTTAGTTATTTCATGGAGAAACTCCAATTGGAAACTATTCTGTTGTGTATTGACTACTTCACGAACTGCATTAATGACCGGCAAAGCATCGATGTTCCTCAAAATGAGTTTACGCAACACTAAACGGAATTATCATACATTCGATTGAATATTTTTGCGAGACCTTCTACAAATATATATATATATATCTTAACTGAGTGTAAAAAGTTACCATCTTCATGCAACTGGCGCATAGCAGCTCTTTTTTGCACAAAGTTCATATATTCTTTTATGAGAAAAGTATGAAAATGATGAAAAGATGACAAAATGGGTGCAACAACAATGAACTGTTCATTTTATAATCTTGGTTTATTAAATTCTTGGTTTATTATATTCTCTTTTAAATTCTTTATATAATCGGAGTATGCGGTTTTGTGATGTCTTGCGAAACCTTTGAGGATACATTTTTTAATATCTTTTTGATGCCTGTTACTCCTCCCACCTTCTGAAGAGCAGGGAGTTTATTTTTTTTTTATTTTTTTTTTATGTTGTTCTTTTACAGTTCATTGTTGTTGCACCATTTTGTCATCTTTTCATCATTTTCATACTTTTCTCATAAAAGAATATATATATATACTATATATACTATATATTTATACTATATTTATTGTCTACTGATATACAATATGTATCAGGAATAATAGTTCAAATTTGGTGGGGAGGTAGAGAATAAAAAAAGAACAAAATTTTACATGCGAAAGCATGGCTGGAAACGAATGTTTAAAACAGTAGAAGATGATTTGTATCGACAATTTTAACTCACGTTCTAAATTCTATGTTCATCAGCAAGTATCCGAAACTGGGTCGGTTACTAGTACTTTTCATGATATATAGGGCAACTGATTAATACGAAGAGTTCCATTCGATGGACTTTTTTACATCGTTCTGCATATGTGTTCGCAGTTCTCTGACAACTTTCGCCTATCTTAAAGTAAATTAGATAGATATCTCGATATTTTTTAAACCTACAATGGCTCATGTGGTTCCAGCAAAATCGAATAGTATCTTGTCATATAGTTACCTTGTGGAGCGGACGAGTGGCTAGATTTGTCACAGTGCGTTGCGTGTGAGCAAAAATTGTGGATGCACAGTGCCCTTTAAAAAGTCTACCTTAGTTTTCTTCAACATTTACTTATGAAAAATTTTCCTCTTTTGCTTTTTTCTACTACCCCACCAAATTTGAACGTTCATTATGGAAAACCTTGTATATAACTAATTATATAATGATAAGGCTGATTCCAAATGTTTGTGAATTGTATTTCATTTATCTGATTCCAATGAAGCGAAGGATGGAAAATGTACTTTGTTTATCGTATAACTCCGAAGTTTCGTTTTATGTAACAAGAATAGGTTGTGATAACATTTTTAAAAAATCAGATCAGATCTAAGATTTATTATTTAATTCATAATTGTTTGAATTTTTACAAGTTTTTTAATGCATTTATGTTTGTTCTCAAATACTAAATAACATAGTCTTTTCTTTGTTTTATTACATTTTTAACCAAGAAAACATCCAATTTCGAATGAAATTCTTCAAGTCTTGAAGTTTTCTGTTTTCAAACAACTTTTATAGTTTAACTATATCCAACGTAGTATACATCATTTCCGTAATGCAAATTTCATCTGTGTAAATTAGATAATAAAGTCAAATATTTAATCACATCTCATACATTCATTCTTCTTACACTTTTTATTTGCTAGAGTGACATAAAGCATTTCATTATTTATAAAACACTTTAAATATTTCACGTTTTCATTTTCACCAGACAAGTGTAAAACTTTTAAATGCTGGAATGAATGATATTCTGTAAAAATTCAATATCAATTGATTAGGCTGCACAAATGCTTCTGTACAAATATGATGAGGATAGGAAATCTTCCAGATTGCATTTCTGCCAATGCTGTTACATTTTTTTTCGTATTATTTGTTTCCACAAAAGTTTAAGATTCACTTTCAATCTTCTTTCTTAAAAATATTTTTATTGTTTCCTAAAGATGATGAATGATTCTTCCCGAAGGATGTTTAAATTTTCTAGTTTCTTTCGGGTGTACTTTAAAGGAAGAATAAATCACTCATGAGAAAGATAATTCCTTTCTCAATAACTTCTAAGGCTCAAATAATGAATGAAACTTGTGATAAAGAGTTTTCTCAAACATCTATATTATAAAACAAAAACTTATCCGTGATAACGCTGATGTCATATTGGTGGTGATAACATCTGACTATTAAATTTCGCTTTTACTGGTTTTTTCCTAAACATCGCACTTTTCAGATGCTTTGCATTCGAATAAGGTCAGCGACCGATTTACAAATTTGTGGGTCCTGGGCACAGATGCTTACAAGGGCCCCTGTGCACCGATACTTACTGGAGGATTGACAAAAAAAAATATAGTTACTAACTAACCATTATTGACTCTAAAACAGCCATTAAAAAGTATGATAATGAGTAACTTAATTTTAAATAATTATTTGACAATTATAAAATTGAAATGAGTAGACGTTTTATAATAAACTGTGTGGTACTAACTATCTTTTCCTATGAACATCTATATATATGGAATGATAAAGTATGAAAAAGCTGATAATAAATTTTCGACAACATCAAGCTACAATTATATAAAATATTATAAAGCTCTACAGCCTGCAAACTACGTTCACCAACGCACAAATAATCTGCGATAACCTGAAAAGGATTAAACAGGAATTAAGAAATACTATATACATTTTTAAAGAGGTAAAGATAAAAGAAAATATTCAGTATAATAAAGCAACAAATGAATGCTTCAGACAAAATATACAACGTTATAAAATACAATGTGAACAAATAGAATGAAATGTAAAATTTCGTATGTATATTAAAACTACATCAGATTTTAGACAATATTTAAAACTCTTCAGCAGCATTTGGGGGCCCTGAAAAATGTGGGTTATGGACCCGTACCCCGAATACCCTGCTTTAAATCTGGCAGTAAATAAGGTAAAAATAATGTTATTTCAAATGTTTATTTGGAAACAACCTCAATGTACTTATTTTCTAGGATTTTAAATATATTTTTCATGATTATATTTTATCCCATCGCACGCAGTCTAAGTATGAAAGTTTAATTTGTTCGTACTTAAAGCAATATAAATAGTTCGCCGTTTATTTACGGCTAATATTCCATAAACATTCACCCATTAACTAAATTAATTAATATAAATAAAAACAAAATCAACATATGTTTGGTAATTGAACTTTGGGTTGAAATCGCGAAAATTATTAGAATCAAAAAGACCGCTGTAAGGATTTTAATGATTTCTTTGGCTGATAATTTTTAATACGCAATTAATAAGAAAGCACCACTTTAATAAATTTTAAAACGTTTTTTGAAAAATTATTGATATTTTTTATGCAAAAATAGTCTTTGGTATTTGAATTGAGCAAGCTAGAAATATGTATTAAAGTTTTCAAAAAAAAAAATAAATAAATAAATAAAGTTAGTTGCCAAACGTTTCTGCAAAAAAAGACTACACTGAAATATTATAATTTAAATTACATTATGATTTTAGTTAGGCTCTTAGTGGTGCAATTAAGCGAGTTAAATAGCACAAAAACTACCGAAAATTCGAGTCAAGTTTATAAAAATATTTCACACCAGAATTTTGATTGAAAGCAATTTAACTTTATTATATAATGTTTTTCTTCTTTTATTTTTATCTTTTAAGCTTATTCCATAATGAAATTTCTCGTTTTAATAGAAACATATGCATTTGGTAGCTGTCAAAATGATGGCTCACGGTAGTTCTAGTGAGAAAGTACATTCGGTAATACTTGTTACTGCCATCGACCGAAGAACTATCCCGAAACTATAGATTAAATGCCAATAATGGATGATTGTGAACGTCACATTCACTGATTTTAAACAAGATACACATGTTTAAAATGTCATCAGGTGATTTTTAATTCCACTTTTTATTTGTATTTTTATTAATGTGTTACAAATTTATTTGTTCTTTCCTTGTTTAAATAAAAAATTATGTCAACATTTATAATTTAGTTATTCGTTTGGCAATTTTTATAAATTGGTGAAATTTGTCGACGGAATAACTAAGTGGTACCATAAATTCGAAAATGAAAACTTCTTTCAGAATAGTTATTTTCATTATATCTTATCATAGCGAAGAAAATATACATTAACATCATATGCATAATATGCATTAACGTCAGTTAATGAATATTTTAAAGCAAAAACTTTCTATTTGGAATAGTTTTAACTTTTATATTATTATTATCAACACAAAAATTATATAATAATAATTGACGTTTATAAGTTCAACAATTAATTTTTTCTACAGCAATTTTTTTTGTTACAAGCCAGTTTTGGAAAAATTAATGGAAATATACATGTGGGATAACATTTATTAGATGAGTAATTTTACCATAACAAGGACCATATTTAAATAAATACAAAGATAAATACAAGCGCTTAATAATACGATTGACTATGCAGATTATAGTTACCACATTTTCGAAAGATTATTATTGAAAAATAATGATCAACCTTTTGCATGTTCAACGAAAAATATATTTGAAAGCTTCCGAGAAAACATACTTTAAACATTGTATAAAAAAAAACTACTTCATCTTTGGCTGAAATCTACAGGATTCTACATTTTTTCATCGTGAGCTTTCATCATGCGAATCATGGACTCATAATCATGCTGGCGTGCAACTCTTGCTGTTGTTACTTTATTGAGCTATTGAGTTTGTACAATTATCATTGTTGATCAGTGATCATTGGTACATACAGTAAGTAGCAAAGTTTTAGCTTCCAATCCAAAATTTACAATACTACGAGCTTAGAGTTATCTATCTGTGTTTACTGGTTGGTCGTTTAATTATGGATCATATATTTGGATAGAATGTTTATGGTTTAAAAATAAAAATAAACTTTCGCTCATAAAATAGAAATCTAATATGAAAAGACTTAGCACAAGTAAATTAAAATAGCAAATAGCGCCTTTCTGCAAAAATGTTTAAGGATAGAAAACTAACGATTAGAAAAGCACAAATAATGCATAAAAAGGTACCAAACAGCCGTTTCGAATCTACTATCGAGATTCTTCATCAGTGCAAGACTCAGCGTGCTAGAAAAAGCAAAGATGAGAAAAAGACAGAGAAATGCTTGCTTATATACCCGTTATGGGAGCTATCCCACCAAAAGGAAAACAACCAATAAGAAAAAAGCAGCTTGAACAACTGGGTGGACAAATAGCAACATCTATCGGAGAACGAACCAAACAAAACTGAGAATGGGAAAAAACCTCATTAAATTAAAGACTTCCAAATGTTTGGAAAATAAAGACTACTTGATAAGTCATTGACTAAAGAGTGAGAATTTTTAATGATGTGGTGAGCTTCTTAAAAATTAAGATAAAAAATAGAGGGACACTTATGGATAGTGGTGAGTGGAGAAAATTTAAACCTATGTTATGAAGGACCATCAATGTTGAGCAATAGAAGAGAGTTCAAGCCTTTGATTTTTAACATACCTTTTATGCTCCTTTAAACGTAATCTAAGAATACGTTTAGTCTGAGAAATATAAGAAGGACCACATTAGCAAGAAATTTGATAAATGCCCTAGTTATCTAAGCAATCAATTGGGTGTTTACAATTTTAAAAAACAATTTTATTAACAGGAGAAAAAATAACATCGAAATCTAACCTTCTTAAATTTAAGGAAGTTATTGACTGATTTTAGGAAAAAGTGGTAAAACAACCAAATTGTTAGAGTTGGATTTAAAATTCTTTTTAAAATGGGCGGATTTCGTCAATTTTCTATCAATGTAATATTTTCTATGAACGTTCAATTCATTAGATTTGAATTATAAGTTATTACTTTCTCTGTATGATCATTTTTTTGACCTCATATCACCAACTTCGGAAAATTCGGTTGAAAATGTCAATTTTGACAGCATTTTTTTTGCAACACTTTCTGCATTTACCAAAAAACCGACAATCATTGTGTACTTTCTAAATAAGAAAATTTACCATTTTGATGCATATGAGAGCAAAAATGAGTTTAAAAATAAATCAGGAAATAAGCAGCTTCGATTGGAATATGATTGGGTTCCCCTTTAACAGGATAAATAATATTACTGAATATTAATCATTATTGGCGGATACAAGCTTGTGACAAGTAAGGTGCATTCATAGAATAATTATTATTAATTCTATAAATATTTAGATCTTGGTGCAATAGCTGTTACACTCTTATGCAAAAATACCTGATTACAAAATTTGTTAGGATTATACAGACTAAATTCAGTACTATTTAAATAATGACTCTATCTAAAATATTATGTAATCACCATTTTAACCTAGAACAATTACCTATCACGGAATATCATTGAATTAATTACGCATAATACGATTATATAGAAAATTTTGATATCTTTTTAAAAGCTTGTTTCGATTTTCACTAAATTTAAAAGGCTCAACAAAATTTTACAACAATTATATATGAGGACTTCAGAAGCCAAGGGGAATAAGTGACAAAAAAAAGTTACTTTTTCGATTTTACTTATATATTTTTATATTGCGATAGTCTCAATTTCAGAATCGGTTTAAACTGGTTTCGAAAATTAAAGTAATTTTTTTTTTAAATCTGAAACCAAAACTGAAAAAGTAAAAACTAGGCCGGTTGTGAGTCGTCCTCAGATATCTTGTGCAAAAAAACATATAAAAATATTAAACTTTGGGCAAAATATTTGAAAAGAACTTCCCCATACACTTTACATAATCATCCGGGTCTTTTTCTGTGCCTAGTGTTGCGTCTTAAGTTTAAACATCAATTACAATTGACGGAATTGAAATAAGAATCTGCCGCTTGTTTTACTGTGTTCTTTGAACTGTTATTTCAATGAATGGGAAAAAAGTAGCGTACAATTGATGTTTAATCAATATTTATTATTATTCGACAAAAGTGGTTGATCTTTAGAATGCAGACGTAACTAGAAAATCACTTATATTTCATTACCTGAAAAGAAAGAAGCATACTTCGAAGTCGTCTGTGCATTTAGTTCATTATTTTTTTCAATTTTTTCACTTATACCCCTTACCTTCTGGGATCCTCATATATTAAATTTCAAATATTTCGGCTGGGTAGTCATTTTGCTGTTATATGTAGATAGATGAACGGACCAGACATTGGCTGTAGATAGGTAGATACTACGTGCTTGTATATTTACTTATTTTTAAATATATATATATATATATGTCGTGATATTTTAGGGGTTCCCGCCGAAACACAGTATGTTTCGAAGCGAACAGGATGTTACGAACGAAATCGGAGTTCGAGCAGTCAACAGACGTCATTTCCATCAAATGAGTTTGCAATCGAAGTCCTTTTGACATATGGAAAGCAGGGTGTGGTCATTTCAAATAATGAAGACTTCTATGAAACATAGAAGCATCATTTATTAGCACGCTAATCTAAGGTTACTCCATAATATACCATTAAACTTCCAGACTTTTCCAAGCCCAACTGACAAAATCACAAAGTAAAACGTGTTCCATACAGAGGCATTTTTCGAGAACTTCGATTACTACAGTAACAGTTTCGCATTACGAGCAAAAGCAAGAACCTGCTGAACAATTGAAAGACCAGTGAATTCTAATCGCTCTTCCAGATCAAACTGACACGCTCAAAATTCTCAAATAAATTGGCCCGCCTTCCTCTTACGCATTGATTTAAAAGCCCAATAAAATTTATTCGAAAGTAGTTGTATAATACTTCGAGCCCTTCCAGTGGATAAGGAGCGGAGTTAGATGTCAGGACTCTTTTCTAGCCGTTAACAATATTAATACGTAGGTTGATCCAAAAAAAAGTTTACAAGCAGAAGCATTTTAAACGTAATATTTGTGGAGCGAATATTTCCACCCAGGGTGGTTGACAGATGGCGCTAGTTGTCCTACAGTGGTTCTACAAGTAAGTAACGTCAGTACGCAGACACTTAAGAGCGACAGTAATGGCACGACGTCTAGAAAACTGGTCTCGCATAGAGATGCGAGCCGCAATTCGATTCTTATGGGCCAAGAATGTGGCCGCATCCGAAATTCACAGACAAGTTCACAGTCATTTTCTGTATGACAATGCCAGGCCCCATACAGCTCACCAGACTCAGGAATTGCTGCTAAGGTTGAAGTGGGAGGTCTGGAATCACTCACCCCCCCCCCCCCCAATACAGCCTCGATTTGGCTCCAAGTGACTATTCCTCTTTTCCGGCGTTGAAGTGAAACGTATCCGAAACACGGTTCACCTCAGACGATGCAGAGAAACAGTCAATGAGCAGAGCCCTGATTACTACCAAAATGGGATAAATAAGTCAGTCGAACTTTCTGAAAAATGCCTAAACAGGTTTGGCGACTATGTGGAAAAATAAAGGCCAGATGTGTCTCTTGATTGCCATTTATATCTTGTTTCTATTGTTGATAAATACTTTTTCCTTTGCCTTGTAAATTTTTTTTGGATCACCCCTCGTATATTACGGAAACTGAGAATGAAAGTATGTTCTTATAAAACTTTAGAACGAAGTCAAAGCGGGAAAATGGCGAATTTTTTTTTATTTTTACACACACACACACACACACACATATATATATATATATATATATATATACTAGCTGTTCTGCCCGGCGTTGCCCGGGTTCATCAAAAATTAGCAAGAATTGCGAAAAAACTTTAAAAATCATAATAAAAACCTCGAAAATTTAAAAAAATGCTGCACGAATTTCGTCTAAACTTCGTTGAAAAGAGATGGGCTAGAAAATTGAAGTTGGATTATTTTTACTAATGTGGAAAAATCTTACAAATCGCAAAAAACATTAAAAATCTCATAAAAATATAAAACAAAATTAAAAATTGTGTTTAAAAATTCGAATAAACTTTGAAGAAAAGAGATCAGATTTTAATAAATTCGGCCAAAAATTGAATCTCGAAAATATCGAAGCGGGTCGCGAAGAAACGTAAACATCGCTTTAAAAATGGCAAATTTTTCAAAAATCACGGAACTAAAAATTTACTCTGCTTGGATAAATGTTTTTAATCTAATTAATTTGATAATGTAAAAAGCATTGAAATACGAAAAAGACTTCTAAAAAATCGCAATAAAAATCTTTAATCGCACAGGAGAAAATTTAACATATTTGCGAAGAAATTAAAAACCGAATTCCTTTTCCGTATCTGAAAAAAATCGCCGTAAACAAAACAAAAAACAAAGCATACTGCATTAAAAATTGCTGTCGATCAAAATAAGAGAGCAAAACAATTAAAATAAAGGATAAAAGTTTGAAACCAAACTCTTATTAGTCTAGAAATTTAAAATCGAATTCCTTTGAAAAATGTTAAAAAAAAAAAAGACTGAGAAAGCCCAAAAATTGCATTGAAAATTGTAATGAAAGTCGTAAAACATAAAAAAATCCCTAGGGTAAAAATTCACTGTTATAATATAAAATATTGTAATCAAGAAATTAACCATATTAACCAAAAAGTTTGAAATCGAAATCGATTTCCGGATGTAAAAAAATCGCCGCGGAACTTGAAGAATGGCTAAAAATTACATTGAACATTGCATTAAAAATAGCTAAATGTTTGGAAGTCAATGCTTAAAAAAAAAATATTAAGGCAGGGCGGGGGGGATTATGATCGAAATCATTCATAAATTACAAAATGTAGGCATGGAGCGCCAAAATCATATTAAGAGATAAAACATTGCATTCGTAACATAACTACATTAAACAAAATGTTTGATATCAAAATTGGTTTCTGAATGACAGAAAATCGCCAAGGAACTTGAAAAAAAAATGGCTAAAAATCGTATCGAAAACTATATTAAAAATTGCTGAATATTTAAAAGTCATGGCTGTAAAAATTTAATATTCAGTCGAAAATATTGTAATCGGAAATCGTTCATGAATAAGGAAAAGTCAACACGGAACACCTAAAATCCCCCAAACTAACTAAAAATTACATTGAATATTGCATTAGAAATTGGCAAAATTCATAAAAGCGTGGAGAACAAATCGTACTATTTATGCTAAAAGTTAGAAACCGAAATTCTTTTACCGATGTCAACAACTGTCACAGAATTGAAAAATCATTATAAAACAGATTAAAAGTCAGTAAAATTCAAAAATCCGGACAAAATTTGCCATAGTAAGATAAACATTTATATTAAATTCCTGCGGACATAATTTACCATAATGGGACAAAACATTGAAATCTGAACTCTTTCATTAGTTAAAAAATATCGACACAAAACTTGCTAAACATTTTATGAAAACACACAAAAAATCTGAATCATTGATGTCAAAATTTACTACATTAAGTTACAAATTATTTAAAACTTTCTCTTCCAATTGTGAAAAAATCGCCGTGGACTCGAAAACATCTAAAAATTGTATTCAAAAACTCATTACAAATCGTTTCAAATTTAAAAATAGCGGGGGACAACATTTACATTAATAGAGTAAAATAGTGTAATCTGAATTATTTCTTAAATACGAATGAAAAAATCGGCGCAAAGCGTGAGAAATAATGAAAACATTGTTAAAAATTGCATTAAAAAATCACTAAATTTCAAAATTCGTAAATGAAGTGTAAATGTTTGAAATTAATTTCCTTTTCGAAATTTCAAAAAATAGCCGTGAGATTCAAAAAACCAATACAAAATCATTGAAAAATTCATTAAAAATCGGTAAATGTAAATACATCCCGTGAATAAAAAAATATTCTAGTCGTGTAAAACGTAGCAACCATTCTTTTTTACATAAATTACAAAAAAATCGACGCAGAACACAAAATATATCAAAAATCACACTGAAAATCGACAAAATTAAAAAAAGGTAAAGGGTGAAATTTACTATATTAGGCTAAAAGTTTGAAACCAAAATAATTTTTTAATTGTTAAAACACCACTATGGTGGGTATCGAAAAAATAGTACTAAATCGCATTCAAAAGTTCATTAAAAACGCATTGAAAAATGCACTATATATCGCTAGTTATTTTTTAAATCGCAGTAATCAGAATTTCATCAAACGGATAAAACATTCTAATCGGAAATCTGAACTATTTGATTATCCGGTTGACCAAGAAACTATCTGGGTCAAACCATAAGATTAAACTACAATAATGGCGGATCGTAAATTCCATATTCATGACATTAAATATGTTACATATGTTTGTTACGTCATCAAGTGGTTTTTACTTCTTATTTTTATATGTATTTGTATTAATGTTTTTCTAAATTATCTCTTCTTTCATTTAACATAAAGATTACATCTATTTGCATAATTTGACTTATTTCACGATTGATATAATTTGGCGAAATTGGTCGACAGGATAATCACGTAGTAAAAGGAAATTCTTTATAGATAATAAAAAATCAACACAGAACACAACAATTCTTGAAAAATCGCGTTAAAAATCTCTAAAATTATATTAGATTAAAAGTTTGAAATCAATTTTTACTTTCTAATATCAAAAAATCACCATAAAGCTCGAAAAATTTCTAAAAGTTGCATTGAAAAGTGCATTAAAAATCACTAATATTAAAAAATCACAGGGGTAAAAATTCACTCTAGTAAAGTAAAACGTTGTAATTGGAAATATCTCATGAATGACAAAAATCCGACATCAAACGCAAAAAATCTCGAAAAATCGCATTAAAATTAGCTGAAATTCATAAATCTTAACAGCTAAAATTTAATACATCAGCCTGAAAGTTTTAAGCAAGATTCCTTTTACTAATGTCGAATAATAGTGGCAGAGTTTACATTAAATAATTCACTAAAAATCCAAACATCGCTGCACGAAATCTAAATAAATTATATTGAAAAGAGAACAAAATTCACTCATTTAGGTCGAAAGAATGAAACCGCTTTCCTTTTCGCTAATGTGCAAAAATCGCCTCGAAACCCACTAAAATTCGCATATGAATTAAATTAAAAAAAACTGAAAATCGGCCTGCAAGGTGTAAAATTTCATACATAACTTCGTGCAGCGGTCTCTCCAGAGCATCGCCAGTACTTTAAAAATTTTAACATGCGTTATAAACTACCTTAAAGTGTAAAATAGATCTCCTTATTACATTTCCTAATTTTGTTCGCGCCCCTCCTTTCACGCACCCTGAAATGTGCCACACCATTCTTTGTTTACATTTTTTATCATGTATTATAAACCATTTAAAAATTTAAAATAAATCACATTGTTATATTTCCAAATTTTAACAAAATCGCGTTCTGTTAGTTCCATTTTTCACCACCAGCTAGCGCATTCTATTCTTCAATAACTTTATCAAAACGATACTCTATTAAACAACCTATCAGGTGATATATTACTTGAGGGAGTAGCGGTCTTAAGCAAGAATTTAAGATATTTTATGAAATTGCTATTCGAAAATAGTGGTAACTAAATTTTTGACATTTTAAATAAATTTCGCAAAAAAAAAAAAAAAAAAAAATACTACTTATTGCATTCTCAACAGCTCAAGATTTTGATAGAACAACTATGAAAAAAATAGATGCTAAACGCAAAAAATCTTGAAAAAGCGTTAAAAATCACATTGAAAATCGCATTAAAAATCGTTAAAACCTAAAATTCGTAACAAATACAAAATTTAGGGCTAAAAGTTTGAAACGGATTTCTTTTTATCAATCTCAAAAAAAAAAAAAAAAAAAAAAAAAAAAAACGCAAAATGAGAAAAAACACTAAAAATCACATTAAAAATTCGTTAAAAATTCAAAAATCGCTGTACAAATTCCAAATAAACTTTGCTGAAAAGAGAAAAAAAATTGCTATATTGAGTTAAAAGAATGAAACCGTATTTCTTTCACTAATGGTATAAAACTGCAAAAAGAACGCTAAAAATCGCCTAAAAAATATTATTAAAAAAATCTAATCAAGTAATTGAAAATCGGGCTTCGAGGTGCAAAACTACATGTATAAAAGTACCTTCCCTCCACATTTTGTAACTCTACGTACAGCAGACTCTTCAGAACAGCGCTGACACACACACAAACTTGTCTCTTTATTATTATAGATTTAAAAAAAAAAATAGCGTTCTATTAGTTCCATTTTCCACCACCAGGCACCCTATTCTTCAAAAACTTTATCAAAACCATACTCTGTTAAATAACCTATCAGGTGATATATAACTCGAGGGGGTAGCAGTCTTAAGCAAGAATTTAAGATAGTTTATGAAATTGCTATTCGAAAATAGTGGTACCTAAATTTTTGACATTTGAGGTAGATTTCACAAAAAAATATTACTTATTGCATTCTCAACAGTTCAGGTTTTTGACAGAACAACTATGAAAAAAATAGATGCTAAACGCAAAAATCTTTAAAAAAACGTTAAAAATCGCACTGAAAACCGCATGAAAAATCGTTAAAATCTAAAAATCGTAACAAACACAAAATTTAGGGCAATAGGCTAAAAGTTTAAAACGATTTTCTCTTTGTCAATCTCAAAAAATAGCCGCAAAATGAGAAAAAACACTAAAAATCGCATTAAAAATTCGTTAAAAATTCAAAAATCGCTGTACAAATTCCGAATAAACTTTGTTGAAAAGAGAAAAAAAAAATGCTATTTTGGGTTAAAAGAATGAAACCGTATTCCTTTCACTAATGTGATAAAACCGCAAAAATAATGCTAAAAATCGCCTAAAAAAATTATTAAAAAAATCTAAACAAAAAATCGAAAATCGGGCTTCGAGGTGCAAAACTACATGCAAAAAAGTACCTTCCCTCCAAATTTTGTAACTCTACGTGCAGCAGTCTCTTCAGAACAGCGCTCACAGACAAATATCCTTCTCTCTTTATTATTATAGATATATATATATGGAATTTTTTTTAAGTTTAAAGTATAAATTAAACAGTGCAAAACAATTGAAATTTATTACATTAACGAAAATTTCTATCAATTCGGGCACAATTTCATTTTAAGGTAATAAAGTCTATTATATTAATTATATTAAGTCATAGGAATTATTATTATAATTTGGATTAGTTACTTTAATTTTATGAAACTTTAAAAGACGAACAAGTTTGAGTTTATTCACAGGGATATCTATTTAATTTATTTGAGCATCAATGAAGAATAAAGGAATATATTTGAATGAAATTAACTCTGTTCAAAGATTAAACCTGGAGCGCGGGATTTAAATTATTTCACGATTATGGACTTTAAATTAAGGCTACTATTGATAGAAATTAATCTACCCTAAATATCTCCTTCAGAATAAAATTAATGTCTGTAAATTTATTACCGTTCATCAACTAATTTACATATCACTGAAAATCTTATAATTTCGATAAATAATATTCTTTTTATTATTTCAATTTGTTGCATTGTTTCACTAATAAAAATGCACTAAAAGTATTTAATGTTGCTAAAAGTATTTAAAATAATATTAATAACCTATCTTGAAAAGTGTCAAGTATAGACAACTATCACAAAAAAAGTAAATAAAATCAAGTTTTTTTTAAAAAATAATTTTATATATGATACAGTTTGTTCAATTAAATAAAATAAAATCGTAAGACGAAAATTAATTAATACGAATCCACTATCAAAGAATACATAGAAAGCCTACGTAAAAGCAGTCAAGTATGTAACGGCACCCTATCATACAATATCCCGAATACATAGTTAAATATCCTGGCACAGAGTAATTTTTCTCTGCATACAGAAATTAAATATGCATACAATAAAAATGGGAATAAATATTTCAAAACGATAAAATTACTGAAATTACCTTCAAATATTTCAAAGAAATCTTGCAAATTCCACCTGCAAAGCCTTTTTTTACGAATTTATCGATTTTTCTATTTTGATGCCTGAATAATAAAATATGCTTTTTTAAAAAATACTAACCAAAAAAATCAAGCTTGGCAATAACTTGGCGGTAACGCATATGAATGCATAGTTTTAATATGCTTATGATTTGAAAACGGTTGCAACAATGAAAGATGATGAAAGCGCCAAACCATTATTTTTTTTAATCAAATTTACATTTTTTGTATCTAAAAACATTCTAATCATCAGAATTTAATGAAATTAAAATGGGACCACATGGATATCTTATGCTTTCAAACAAAAAAAGAATTATCAAAATCGATTCATATTTAAAGAATTTATGAGTGAACAAGAAATACATACAGGTCGAAATGATAACCTACTCCTTGAAGTCGGTTAAAAATTTATTCGCTTCAAAACCAACATATCCTTGGTATAGAAATCAAGAAAAAAATTAACAAGTATTTTTCTCAAGAAAACTCACTTGGCCGATACATAAGACTGGTTAAGATTTGTTCGTTGGCCTAGATATAAGACGGTTATTCAAAGACGAAAAGTTTGAGGAAAATATGAAATAAATTGAGAAATATGCATGGGTATGTTTCAAAGACGTTATTTAGAAATTTTTCTGAAATTAGGATTCTAACTATGCAATACTCATTGAAAAAAAAATTTAAAAATTTAAAAACTAGGTTGTAACATGATTTTAAAAATACATTTTCTATACTCTCATCTTGAACTTTTTCATGAAAATCTTGATGAAATGAATGAAGAACAAGGTTAGAGATTTTAGTACGACATAAAAGGCATGAAAACATGCTATTTAGGACACTGTAATGTCAATATTTTATCAGATTACTGCTTGGAGCAAAAAAAGCGACGCTAAACCAGCTTCAAAATTTAAAGAACAAAAGCGTTCTTTTGATCACAAAAAAGTAAATTTACTGTATATATTAGAATGCCATTCCTTATAAAACATGTACACTTATTTATATATGAATATATGATGTTATTTATTTATCTGATTTGTTTTTTATATTTTTTTATGAATGTTGTGTAAATTGTATATTCTGAAATTCCAAACTCTTAATTTCTTAATTGCGAAACACCCTGACGTGATACGTAAAAATGGATACTATTTTTGAAATTAGCATAGTAGATTTATAACAGTTTACATCAATTCATAAAAATCCCACATAAAAAGTTAAATTTTGCAGCCCTGTGTTATCTATGCAGATTTTCAATGGTCCTTTTCCAAATCGTTCGTTTTTTAACATATAAGGATAAATTATGATTAATTCTCTAAATGTTTATATATCTACATATAATAATACATATACATATATATGTATCATGTTGGAATAAGTAGTTTTTTCAGCATTTAAAGTATATTGCAGACAAAACAACATCACAATTTTGCCCTTTTGCCCAGAGGTCAGAAGTTTAAAAATAAAAGTTGACGTTATGACCATGTTCAAGAAAGTTGTAGAAATATTTTCCATATTCTTAAGGTTGATTGTATTTCCATTCATGATATTAGGTTTGAAAAAGTTTTAACATACAACTGTCTCTAAAATATACTATTAAATTCTCCTATTTTATAGCAAAAGTTACAGCATCAAACTGAATTGATAGCTTATCGCAGCCTCATATGCTTTACAAGAGAAAAATCCTAAAGCGGTGGAAAAGCGTGAAAATTGTGAATATGAATTTACAGTGAAAAAACAAATTGATTTAATTTTTAAGTTCAATTTTCACTTAAAGAAATATAATTTAATTATACAGAGTACCCCCCCCAAAAAAAAAAATAAATAAAGCTAGTGAGTATTTAACCCTCTTGTTCTCACGAAATTCTAGAAATTCCACAGTTCAGATAATCTGAATTCACACCAGAAATTGTCAGTGAGAAAATTTAAATTCGCTTTGTTTAAATACGAAAAATATCTTATTAAATAAAACAAATATTCTTATTTTAAAATTCTACTAACAATTGGGAATATCCAAGTTATAAAAATGCACTAAATTCGAAAAATATTTCGTAGCACGTATATGGTACCATAAGATTAAAAGATTGAACAGTGCAAGAAACTTTTGAATATCTTGGACTGTTTAATGTGAGTGACTATGTTAGGGTAGCGCCACTTCGTATTTTCCTTGAAATACTGTTGTAACATTTTTGACGTTGATACAGTATATTTTCAAACAATAACTCGTTTAAAAAAGAACGAAGACTATTTTTTTAAGAATCAATGAAAATAACATATATTAGATAACTCCAGTATCAACGAAATAGTGCGTGCTAGACAGCTCCAGTATTAACCCTTTCGGGTCCGAATTTTTTCTCACTTTAGAAAAAATTACTTTTACGTTAATAACATTAACAGTAGCTATTCAAATAGATTAATTAGTTTTTAACGAATATTTCATTGTCTGAAAGATAAGGAATTTTGTTGTTTTGTGTACTATTCAATTAATATTAACATGAAAATAGGCTAAGGAAGAATTTTTGGATATGTTTAGAAAATATTGTATTACAATAAGATTTAACTTATATTACAACTTTCTAATACTTTTTGTGCTTCTTTATACATGATTTTTTCAGAAAAGTAACTTCTATTTCAAATTTAAAGAGCTAAATGTATGTTTAAAATAGAAGAATCGCAAACGAAGCAAAGAGAATAAAGCAAATAATAATAATTATCTATATTAATAAAATATCAAATCGCTCTGTGTGTGTGTGTGTGTGTGTCTGCGATAGTTAGCGAAAACTACGGTACGTACGAAGCTCAAAATTTTTCTGAGAGTAGCCCAATATCTCTCCTGATGCACCTGACGCTCAGAATTTCAAAATTCTATTTATTAACTGAGTAATTAATTAAATTCCAAACCTCACTCTCATAAAAATCGCTTTTTTTTAGCTTTTTTCCTTTTCATTCTCTTATGGTTGGTTGGTTGCATAAAATTTTCGCTGAAATAATTTTAAAAACTGAGACTGACCTTTAAAATTCATAGACTGGCAAGCTGTCAGTTTAAATGAAGATTTTTTTTTTTTTTTTTTTTTTTTTATTATTATTATTATTATTATTATTATTATCACAGCTGCTGTACGCCATGGAGGAAAAAGATAGGTGGTGGCGAAGTAAACCGAAAAAAGAAAGGTTTGCAAGAGGAAACCATTTATCGCTGAAATTTCAATGTCTCAAAATAAAGCACGAGGAAGGAATTTTGTATTAATAAGACGGATTGGAAGAAATGAATTAGAGCTGAAGCATATTTTACGAAGAAATCGTAATTTTTTTAAATATTTTTTTCTATTATATTATTTATTAAAATAAATGTTTGCTTTTAAAATAATTGAAATTGGAAAATTAAAAATAATTAAATGTCAAAACAAAATTGAATAAAATATTGAAAACATATGATTTGAAGTAAAAAATTGTATTACTAAAAGTTTTCTCTTTTTTTTTCAGAAATTTTTAATACTTTATAACGTAGATGAAAAATATTTATAATTTAACAACATATTTATAATTCCATGTCAATATATAAAATATAGTGATGAAAAGATTCTTTTAAAATCATGCATGAACACTTAAATAATAATATTAATCTAAAATCTAGATTTCAAAGTGCAGACGATTTTAAGACATTAACGAAAGAATGTTGTTTTTTCAAGCAAAGTCTTAAATGATGCTTCTATATTGATATTTCAAAGTCATATGATAAAAATAATCAAATAATTCTTGCCTATGATTGATCTAATTGTATCTTTCATGCATTCTGATCGTGTATTACAGGCAATAATGGCACAAAACGTTATTTTTTAAACGAAATTTTAGTCATCTATTCAATAACAGTTTAAAGGGTAAAAAACAAAAACAAAGAAATACTGGTTTAAACCAGTTTGAATTGATCGGAGTTTCAAAGCACATGGTTTTGTTGGTGCTTATTTGGACTTAATGTCGCAGATTTTAGAATTACATTTTTGTGTCACCCCAAGACATTATACTGCCACTCTATTAATTTCTTTTTACTATATGGTTGTACGCATATTTTTGGCATTTCGAACATTAGAATGTATGAGTCATTAGCTGTGTTGCAGTAAAAAACATTACACAACACTTTTCTATGAGTTTATTTTTTTTATCATTGATTAAATTTAAATGTGTTCTATTCAATTTAAAATTGTAATATGGCTTTAATTTGTTTTTAAAACAAAAATAAAATAGCTGTTTGGCGTACAATTGTTTGTATCCGCAAACGATTCATTCACAATAATAAATTATCAAATAGCAAAGTAAATTATCTATCAGAAATAGCCATAAAAAGAATAGTAGCAAAACTGATTATAACCTTAATGTTTAGACTAATTTAAACATAACCCGATTCCAACCAGAAAAAAAAACAGACCACACTCCGATCCGTGATACACAAAATTTCCGTGAGTATAAACCCGACCCTGACCTAAAAATTCTGTTTGGGAAAAACTATGGATTTGATAACTGATCCGAACCAAATCTGAATCCCGCAAAAATGTTCAAGTGAAACATAACCCGATTCAAACAAGGAAAAATAATTTTCGTGGGCATTAAATCTGACCCGAACCTAAATATTTTCTTTAAAAAAACCCGAAATATGACTCGAACGAAATCTGAAACAGATAAAAATATTCCAGAGAACTATAACCCGATCCCAGCAAGACAAAATACTTTCCATGGTCATAAACCCGACTCAAACCTAAAAAACTTCGTTTGAAAAATCCTGAACTTTGACCCAAACCACATCTAAATCTGACCAAAGTATTCGAAAGAACCATAACCGGATTCGAGTAAGACAAAATAATTTCCGTGGACATGAACCCGATACGAACCTAAAACTCCCATTCAAAAAAATACCTGAAATTTGAATCGAACCAAATCTGAATCTGACAAAACTATTTCAAACAAACGCAACCGGATCCAAACAAGACTAAATATTTCCATGGACATGAACACAATCTGAACCCAAAAAGTTTCTTTGAAATAATCGCGAACTGAACGAAATCTGAATTTGGCAGAAATATTCCAGTGAAGCATGTCCTTATTCGAACAAGACAGAATTATTTCCGTGAACATGCAAGAAAACCCGAACTCAACAGTTATATTTGAAAAAAAAAAAACTCGAAATCTGAATTGAACCAAATCTGGACTTGACAAAAAAATTCCAAAGAACTATAACCCGATCCAAGCAAGACGAAATAATTTCTATGGACATAAACCCAACTCGAACCTAAAAAATTCGATTTGAAAAAAACTGAAATTCGACCAAAATATTCGAAAGAATCGTAACTGGATTCGAGTATGACAAAATAATTTCCGTGGACATGAACGAGATCGGAACCTAAAAATTCTATTTGAAAAAATACCTGAAATTTGAATCGAACCAAATCGGAACCTGATAAAAAATATTCCAAAGAATCGGAACCGGATCTGAATAAGACAAAAAATTTCCATTCACCTGAACCGAATCTGAACCTAAAAAAATTCTTTGAAAAAAATCACGAAATCTGAACTGAACCAAATCTGAACTTGAAAAAAAAAACATTCCAGTGAAGCATGTTCTTATTCGAACAAGGCAGCATAATTCCCGTGAACACGCAAGAAAACCCGAACTCAAAAATTCCATTTGAAGAAAAAGCCGAAATCTGAATTGAAACAAATCTGTTCCCGACAAAAATATTCCAAAGAACCATAATTGTATCCCAGCAAGGCAAAATAATTTCCATGGACATGAATACGACCCGAACCTTATAACTCAATATAAAAAAATACCTAAAATCTGAACCCGACAAAAATGTTCTAATGAATCATAAACAGATCCGAACAAGACAAAATAATTTCCATGGACATGAAATCAGTATATGGTTTGATAACATTTAGGTTGCAATTACATTACGGTAAGTCTTTGATTATATTTAATATCCCTTTAGGTTACAGTTAGGTCACGGTTAAGTTAAAGTTAGGTTAAAGTTAAATCGCATTTGTTTTTTGGTTAGAATAAGGATATGTTACAATAAAGTGAAAGCTAGGTTATATTTATGTTATATTTAATTTACGGTAAGGTACTGTTAAGTCAAAGTTAGGTTACAGGCAGGTTATGGTTACGGTAAAAAAGTTTACGGTTAGGAATTTATCCATAGAGTGGACATTATGCATGATTTTATTAAAAATAACACTTACTTTTGTTAAATGGCTCTGAAATTATAATACTACATACCAACACTTTAGCTACGAGCGAGTATCGATTTCATTCATGGTATAATCGGATTTAAGAGTGATATAATTAGTTTGAAATTCAAAATATTTCACTTGGGATTTCTATGTGAAAAAAAAAATAATTAGTTACGTGACTTAACAGTGATTTTTGATAAATATCAACACTTTAACACGAAAATCACACAGTCGTTGGATACATATTTCCTCCCACATTTCTCATCGCTCATTTTGAGTATTTTTAGAGCTTAACATTAGCTGTTTTTTAAACAGATTTTTCACATAGTCAGTGGCCACGTATTTCAGACAATGCATTTCTGCATGTTTCGAGTTAATGATAAAATTATACAAATTTCAAGTTCGTTTAGTATTGTTAATACGGACCCGGGCAACGCCGGGCGGGTCAGCTAGTTATTACTAAATTACTAAACATAAATGAAATCATACAGTAAATACATAGACATAAACTAAAATTACTACATTTAATTAATATCAAAAGTATTTATTAAAACAAAATAATACTCGAAGAAAAGACGTGTACTTTTAATAATACACCAGAGCCGAAATGGTTAAGAGAATAGTAGAAAGGATTTCGTAATGATCGCACAATTATCCAAAATAACCAGCAACGAATCCACAGCATGCGAAACGCGAACTTTTCACCTTCGATAAGAAAGAAGATGGAGCAGTTTAACTATTTATTGTAGTTTAAAATGAAATACATTAATTTTTATAATTCTCTTATATGTCTTTATTTCAAAATTCATGTGCTTTTTCGAGTAGAGGTGACATTTTATATTATTGAAAGACAAGTAAACTTTTAGATGCAATTTTAAATTGATTTAAACAATATTAATTTAATTTTACGCTAATTTAAAAAAGGAAGAAGTACGCTTTTTTTCCAAGAGAATTCTCTTTAATTTATCTAGAGACTATATAATAATGGAGGAAGGTATCTAAATGTACTTAATTTTATTTGAAGATATGAGCAAATCAAGATATGAGCTTTTGGGTATTTTCTGATAGAGAAATTAAAATTAACTGTACTGTTAAGAGAAATTAATCTTCCTTAAAGATCGCCTTTTAAATAGAGATAATGACTGTAAATTTATCGCTAGACGTCAACTAATTTAGATATAATGGTTGATCTTAGTTAACGAATTATACACGAATATATGTTTTTTAATCTGTACTTTGCTTCATTAATGTAAATATTAACCCTTTCAGGCTTGGTGTACTATTAATAGTACATGTTTTTTCATCGAGTATTATTTTGTCTGAGTAATTACTTAGTTATCTTCTACATATATAAATGATAGTATATGTGCACGTCTTTTTTATTATGAATTCATTTATTTTTTGACATCAAGTAATAATAATAATAACAAAAGTTTACTTAAATCCCTTTGTAACGTTGGCGTTTTCTTTGTTTTATACATATTAAATTTAACATATAAATGTGATAAAACGCAAAAAAATATTTGAAAGTTATAATATCTTCTCAAATCCTGTTGTAATACGTTGTTTTCCAAACGTCCTAAAAACTCTTCCTTAATCTATTATCATATAAGTATGAATTGAAAAGTAAACAACAATAAGCACAATCGTCAGATTTCAGACAAAGATATATATTTAAACTCGAGTAAGGTGATTTGGATAGCTACGTTAAACGGTATTAAAATAAAAGTAATTTTGTTCTCAAAAGAAAAAAATATCGGACTAGAAAGGGTTAAGGAAAAATCATGGATCAGACAAGTCACTATTATTAAGAAGCTTGTTATGAAGAATGCATAAGAAGTTATGTTTTTTCTGCGCATTGATATGACACCTAAATAAACTACCTTGCACACTACCTATAGAATTCATACACACCCATTTATGCACTAAAATTAGTAATGTTTAAAAATGTATATTATTCTGAAAATGTATCATCATCACAAAAGATCGTAGTCAGTCATGTAACCGAAATTTTTCTGTCTTCTCTGTATATGGACTATACAGGGTGTTTCTAAATTCATGGTACAAACTTTAAGGGGTGATAGTACACATCAAGACAAACAATATTAAATAGGAAACTAAGGGTCCCAAACGTCTTCCGAAGGAGATAGGCGCCATTAAAGTTTAGGGTCCAAAAATTCAAATGATTATAAAAAACAGAAAAATTGGTCGATTCGTTTGCGGTTTTCACTAAAACTATTCTTTGTGTCAGTATTGTCTTGACAATAAATTGCAAAAGTAAATTTCAAAAAGTGCCGATAGAGGGCGCTTTAGACTTTGGCGTAACGACTAACTATTTTTTACCGTTATGTTTTGCATCTCATTAATTTTTTTAGAAGCTTAGACATAAACTTAAATTTTGAGCTTAAAATCTAAATCGTTGGGAGTGGCTAAGTAGCGCAAACCGAGCTGTGGAGGGAGGTTCAAATTTCAAATGATTATAAAAAATGGAAAAATTGGTCAATTGATTTGCGATTTTCGCTAAAATTATTCTTTATGTCAGTATTATCTTGAAAATAAATTATAAAGATAAAATTTAAAAAACGCCAATAGAGGGCGCTTTTGACTTTGGAGTAACGTACAACTATCTTTTACCGTTATTTTTTGTATCTCATAAATTTTTTTTAGAAGCTTAGACATAAACTTAAATTTTGAGATGAAAATTTGAATCGTTGGGAGTGGTTAAATCGCGTAAGCTGAACTGTGTTCAATGGGGGTGGGCACGTTCAAATTTCAAATGATTATAAAAAACGGAAAAATTAGTCGATTTGTTTGCCGTTTTCGCTAAAACTATTCTTTATGTCAATATTTCCTTGAAAATAAATTTTAAAGATTAATTTCAAAAATACCGTTAGAGGGCGCCTTAAAATTTAGAGCAACAAACAACTATTTTTAACCGTTATTTTTTGTATCTAATTAAATCTAATAAACTGTGGGTGATTATCGCAAAATATGAGATTTTGATTACCTGAGATATTAAAATTATTTGTTGCAAACTATTCAAAATTTAAGGGGTTATTACTTATATTGGAAATTATTAATCTGTATTGGAGAATAAAGGATTTACCGTTTAAAATTGTTAAATTTTGAAGAGCTTAGATAAAAAAGTAATTTTTTTAAGTAATAATATATAATTTTTTGGCATACGAATGCCAGCATAATGATCACCAGGACAATGACAATTTCATTCTAAAACATTTTTCACAGTCTTGGTTTTTTTTTTTTTTTTTTTTTTTTTTTTTTTTTTTTCCTGAGGGGGGATTTTAATTTTGTTTAAAGGAACGTGTTTTCTATATATTAGTTCAATTTCAAAATGATGTTCAGTTTTCTTTTTTAATTTATGGAAGCCAGAAGAATGGCATAATAAAAATTCCCTCAATTTTTACAAACACTTTTAACACATTATTTAAGAGAAAAAAGCTGAAAGATATTTTTAGTATCTATGCTTTTACTACTTCTGACGTGAAAAGTGTCAAAAATAAGAATAGTTACAGCGCTATATTTATACATGATAAAGAACTAAAAGGAGTAGGCCAGGAAAATAACATAATAAAAATCACCTCAATTTTTACAGAAACTTTAAACACATTATTAGAATAATGATTTTGATGGTATCTATGATTTTACTGCTTCTGACTTGTAAAATATGAAACATACTTATAAAGTAATGTATTTTTACATGATAAAGAATTATAATGAGCATACCAGGAAAATGAGAATCATTTTCAAGGACAATCATGTTTTAAATATGGAAAATTATTTGTAAAATTCAGAATTTGTTACCTTCCTCATATATTTGTTTTATAAGTCATAAATATTAATTATAAATATAAAATAAAATTAGAAAAATATATTCGTGCTGCATTGGAGAAAGCCCCTTACGTTGCACATATTACAGTGTGGCGTGCTAGGAAAGTGACAATCTGAAAATTTAATCTTTTAATTGCTCTATTTCTGTTAATAGAAATGTCATGCCTCTTGCAATATTTTTTGTTATAATGTAAAAAAAATGCATTATTAAACATTTAATAGGAATTTTACTGTGCAGACTGCAATTTTCGTATTTTGTGATTTTCTCCCCTATCGAAAATATCCTGTACTGCACATGAATGATCACATCAGTTTCATTATATTTAAAGTATTGTAATCACATGTTTAAAGTATCGTAAGATGCACCGTACCCATTTATTACAATAGATTGTAGAAGTAATCGAATTATTTTGTGCTTCCCTGTAAACAAAATACAAATTCTATTGTTTTATGCTTAGCAGAAAGCATGATGTAGTATACTTTGGTGAGACAAAGGTAATTTCTTTATGTTTGACGCATTTGTGACATTTAAGAAAAAATATCCATATGCGATTTTCTATACGTATCATAATTTAGTCATTCTTCTGCGTGTCTCAGCAATTGAACAATAAATTCTACTTTTTCTATACGCTACAGAAAGTATGTTGTAGCCTACTTCAGTAATGCATATCGAATTCATCATGTTTGCAGTTTGCATCACATCATAATTAAAATGTAGCATAAAATTTTCTTCCTCAGAGACCATAATGTAATGGAGTAACTATTTAAACGAATTGTAATTTTAAAGCACATCATTTTCAATAGAAATCATTCTGCACGTTTAAAAATTACATGGCAATAAGAATATAATTTAAGAAAAATTAGAGCCCGGATAGACGGACGGGCTTCATAGAAACCAAAGACATATACAAGTTTTAAAAGTTTTAAAAAATGTCAAAAATGAAAATATTGTTATTGATATTTAAAATAATTTAAAATAATGCTATTTCACCAATAATAACAAGCGTGAATAAACTAAAAAAATAAGTAATTTTTTTTTAGAAGAAAATGTATACATTTTTTCTGAATAATAAAATAAATTTAATATCTTGTAAAGTCTTACATTATAACATACGTATAATAATATTCTCTAAAATTTCTTTAGTAATATTTTCTTATATATAAAAATCATATTAAATCACAGCTATTAATCTAAAAAAATAGAAACAGGTAAAATTATTAATCTAGAAAAGCAAAACACAACTAGAAACTTGATTAATCTTTCCATTAAAAGTCTCTTGAAACACATTCTGAAATTACTTTTGGACTTGTAGTTTCAAATTTCATTTCCGCACTGTTTCCCAGAAAGAATTATCTATTTTTATTACTAAGGCATCCTCCAGAGTATATGCTTATACTATTAATTTTGATAGAAATGTTCTCATAGCATTTTGATTATGTTGTTTTATTCAACAAAAAAGCAAAAGAAAAATATATCCTTGTAAAGACTTTATTTCTATATGTTATCTTTTATTTTTCTATCTGTTAAAAAAACCCTATAAACATTAAGTAAATTAAAACCTGAAACAAATTACGGAATTAATATACAAGAAGCAGTTCTAATAAAATATAAATCTAATCCTTAGTATTTTTCAACACATTCCAACATTAGTTCAAATCTGTATATGATTTCAGTTTGTCTGTCTATCTGGCTGTTTGTCAGTGTCCTCTAACTTTCATAAATCTCTTTGTAGTAAAATATGTATGCATCAAGAAAGAACTGAATCGAAGCTGACAAATTTGGCGTACTAATATGATTTGATGAAATATTTAACGGATTGACATTTCAGCACTGATGATAAATGACGGCTTGTGCAATGCGGATTTAGACTGCACCTAAAAGAGCTGGTACTCAAATTTTCGGGAAATTAGAGGTAGACTATCATTGTTGATACATGGGGAATTGTAAGAATGATGGCTTTAAGATGTACTCGACGACATTACGAACAGTGTTCCGACTTCGAACGGGGTCGTACCATAGCTATCAGAAAAACTGGTTGCTTGAACAGACGTATCAGCCATGATTTTGATCGAAACGATATTCTAGCTCCCCATTGTTTGCATCAGTGGTTCGAAAGCACAACCAGCCACTTTACTGACCCAGAAAGTTTCAGAAAATAAATGCAATCGAGAAATTAGAAGAGCAGCCCCATCTACACGAACAATGTCAATATTATCAATTCATGACATTTATTAGTTGCTATGGATGTAGTGGTGTCAAAGCATGCCATCCGTAAGTCACAGGCCGACTATGGGCTCAGCTCTCAACGTTCAGTTTATTTTACTACTTGAAAAAAGGAAGTTTCAGCTGGACTGGTGATGCTGGGCACTGTCTACTTGGATAAAGGCGATATTCACAGATCTGTGCAATTTTTCATTCAGTGTTAGAATCAACGCGCGTGTTAGGAGGTAGAGAGGGTAGCGTTCCAATCCTGCATTTCTTATTGAGAAGCACAATGCCATAACACCTGAAGTGACAATCTGGGGACAATCGCCTGGAACAATTGATCCTTTTACTTGTGTCACAAGATATTCTAATGAGTCGCAAGTAAGCAGATATCATTTTGCTGTCGGTGGTACGACCTGTTCTATCAATCGCTTAAGTGCCATTGCAGAAATATAATGCTCGATCATATATGTAGGACTCTCGCTGTAAAATCTATAAGGATATATTCAGCTTTCATGGTCTGTCAGGTCAGCAAATAATTTTCCAATAGAATATTTATGTTCAAAAGGCGAAGTCAGTCATCTTGGAATCTTACCGAACAAATTTATCAGTTGTTACACCTATAGCAGAATCTACCACAGAGAAACATCGGTAATTTAATAGATTCAGTGTTTCACCGGGTATTATCTTTTATAGCTGCCTAATGGGTACTTAAAACCAACTGAACTTAACAATAATTTTGTTGCTACTAGTCAATAAAATGTTTTTTGTTCTGAACATATAATGATTTGTTCATCTAAGCAAACACTATTCACATACCAAGTTTCATAGTCGTGGGTCAGTTTTTTCTGGATTCATATTTTTTTTTTTTTTTTTTTTTTTTTTTTTTGCAACAAGGTGTATAATCGGACTACCATGTAATTTTCATGTTACTGAGGTTTATTACGTAATGTTTGGCATGTAAAAAAAAATTTATAGATTGTTGAAAAGCAGATGCAAAATAATTCTGATACGTTATGCTCTACGGAGCTAAATTCCTTTTCGGGGAATTTTCAGCATATTTCAATGCGTCAAACGTAATGAGTCTGATATGAATCACTGAATCACTATATTTCACTTGTTTCACGGCTTGTTTGGAAAAATATACTAGCATAACGGTCATAGTCAGGTAACATTTTCATAAAATTGATCCCCTACAGTTTACGTGATATTGAGAATGTAAAAAAAAATTATCGCTCTATAAGTATGAAAATTTACTGAAATTTTAGAATTAATTTTTGTAAGTTAAAATGCACTGAAAATCATCAAAATGATATTTTGAGTTGGCTTATATATTAAAGTTTATTGTATAGTTATTAAAAAACAATTTGTAATCTACATTTATTTTTGTTATGAGGAGATTCTTAATAAGTATAAAATATATCACAATTGTTATATACATAGCAAAATTAAAAGTAATTTGCGCAAAAAAATATTTAGCGACCAAAATTGCTTTTTCTATATAATAATTGGAAGCACCCAGATTATTGGAAGCATCCAGTGTTATACTCGCTTTCTTTTTCCGAAAAAAGTAAGAACCTTAATGACTTTAATTATCAAAATTAAAGCAGGCTGTAATTAAAAGTAACCCCATTTTATATTTTAATGAACTGAACAAATTTCCTTTATTTTATAATTTATTAGAAAAAATATATCCTCTATAATCTTCTCTGCAGTTATTGTGGAAATAATGATTTTCCTTGAGATTTTGAAACCTTGTAAGAACGGTTTTTTAGATGCGTTCGTAATTATGTAAATACGTAGCACCTATAGTTGCCGTTCAGTTCGTCCGTCTGTCCGTCCGCATATAACAACGCAAAAACTACCCAACCGAATCGTTTGAAATTTCAAATTTATAATTATTACATAATTTTGTCGCGTCATTTTTAATTTTGTGAAAATCGGATGCATAGATCAGTTACAGGGACAATCAAAATATTCCGTTACATTACGACCAATGGAGAAATTTTTTTAACGCATTTTGATGGTGTTACACTCATTCGAACATAATAAAATTGATATGCATCTATCAAGTACATATTATAATATACATTTTGCATAATCTGGTGCAAAGAACATTTGTTATTGATTTACAAGGCCACACAAAAGTATTCCTTTACATAATGGTATAGGGAGAACATTGTTTGGTGTGCATTTTAATTGTAATTAACTATTTATAATTTTATGAGATTGATATATGAGAGCGATATTTTTAAAACTTTGTTATCATACGAACGATCCTCATTCACTACGCTTCACGTGCAATTTCCAACTTGTTTTTCATAATTTTGTTCTTGAGCACCAATTTAAATTTTACGAGTTATATCTACTCTAAAATCTCTTTATTATATTTAAAACATGTTTCCTTTTTCAGTTCTACTTATCTGAATTATATAATTTAATGCAATGTGCATTACATAAAATTGAACTCATATACATAGAATTAAAATAAGTTAAGCATGTTTGTATGTGAATGTTTTCTGGCTAAAATTACAAGTTTAGAATTACAGCAGCAAGAAGTTTAGAAACTAGAAATGCAGTTTTCTAGATTTCTTTCTCACTAAAGAAAAAAGGTATTTATCAGTAGCTATATTTTTAATTATAAAAACCTTTAATGTATTTAAAACTGTGTTATGGTTTCAAAGAATTCTGCTTATCTGAAAAATTAATTTAATGTAATTAAATGTATTGCATCAAATGAATGCAGTAAAATCAAAATAAGTGAAGAATATTTTTATGTGCAAGTTTCCCGGCCCAAATTACACTTTTACGTTTTAAAATAACCATTTTCTAGAATTACTATTCTCAAGATTTTTTTTTCTTCTTGAAAGTAAAGAAATGTCATTATGACTTTTAATCAAAAGTCTTTAACATTTAAAAGATTTCTATAAACGCGAGTATAGTTGCATACTTTGTACATATATTTAATAACAGTTTTAAGGGGTTTTTTTTAAGTAATTTTAAATCTACTAATAACATTTTGTTTATAAATTCAACTTCTATTCCGTGGATTTAACTTACAAAATATTTCATATTTACAGTGGAATTTTCAATATACAAAACGCAGTTAAAAAATGTAAATTTCAAGTGCGCTAACACTAGTTTATGTTAAAAAAAGTAATACTAAAAGATATCTATTTAGCAACATTCAGTTACCCTTATAAAAGTAAATGTTTTATATGAAAAATAAAGTACTAATCCACTACAAATAAGGTGTGAATTTAGAAACTGTTATTTTTTTAAACTAGAAATATAAACGCTAGGAACTAAAAAAATCTGTTGACTAAAAAAATCTTTGGAAATTCATTCTTCATTTGATTTTAGACATCACCTTTAGTATTTCAGTATTTTTTTATATATTCCCAATGAAAGGGATTTGTATTCCTTTCTGGGATGGGGGAGGGGTCTCCCCACTATCTTTTTTCATAAAAAATTAAAACTGCCATGCTCTTCGAGAATAGATAATCTTACATTTTATGCGCAAACATTAGTAAAGAGTTCAAAACTATATAGCCTCTTGTTAATTTAAAGGGCACTAGGAAACATGAATGCTTAAATTAAAATTACTGAAATCATATACTTTCAATGTAGTTCATTAGAAATTGAATTATTGGCTTAATAGCACATAATCACCAAAATAGGCTTAACAAGAAAGACAAATAATGCGTCCTGAATAGATTATGAATTATTTTCTAAAACTATTAGAATCTTGTAAAGTCACGATTTCTTAAGTTAAAAGAAAATATATAAGTAAACAATTGAGAAAACACATAATAAGATGAACACATAATTTCAGCTATTAACACCAATAACCTATAAGCTATTCGAATTATTTTATGAAACCCGTATAATTTCTATAGATTTGTGTACGCTTCACATGTGTTGGTAAAATTTTATTATTTCATCAAAAAAGTTCACAGCACGTTTGAAAAATTATTTTCAACACTCATTGTCGATAAATTGTAAATAATAAAAATGATTTTAGTAAAAATATATAAAGAAAATTGATAGTTGCATATTGTAAATTAAGTCTCATGTGTAAATTCAATATGTTACACTCAAAATGAGGTAAAGGCTCATTATACTTAATAACCGTCACTGTAAGCATAATGCAAGCTTACTTATATGTTTTCCCCATTTTGAAAAAAAACTTAAATTAATTATTAAACAATATTGTTTGGCAAGACAAATGTCATGAATTTTTGGATAGCAATAAGAAAACAGTGCCAAGAAATCATTGTTAATTATAACAAAAAGGTGGAAAATCATACGTCAAGCATAGATTATGAAGCACTTTTCAACACATTCAGAATAATGTAACAAAACTGCAAAAATTAAAATATTACGTCTCATTTCAACATATGGATATGTATAACGCATGCCAAAACCGAATTTCAGTTGTTCCCATCTGCAAGCGGAAAATTATTGGAATTTTTTTAGCAGCCTTGTATATGGTATAGATATTTGAATATATTAACACATGTATTTCAAAATTTGTTCATTTAAGATATACATATATTCCAGTTGAAAATTTCTTCTAATAAGGAGAATGGTATACAAATACTTCTGTGCAACCCTGTACATGACGTATAGAATTTATATAAAAAGAGTAATATGCAGAAAACTAATTAAATTTAACAGAGGATACCGAATTTTAAAACGTACTCTTCAGCAATTATTATGCTAAACCGATTTCTTTTATGTTTCTCTAATAATTAATAAAAAATTCTATGAATTCTCTGTTTTAACGTGATCGTAGCAAAATTCAGTGATTTATATCAGTATTGATACATCTGACATAGCATAATGTCATTAAAATTATCTCCAAACGATTTTTTTTACCATAATGTAATCAAATACTTTTGACTGCACTTGCAAATGAACTATTAAAGATGCATAGTTCATATTCAATACCACACATGCTTTGGTGACCTAAATAAGCTTTATCGATTGCCTTAAAATCCGACTATATTTATGGGAGTGGATAGACCGAATTCATAAGCACTTTTAAACTTTGTTGGAAAATGCTAAAGAATACTTGTAGCTTTTCACAAATTCCAGAGCTTTTCGACAAATTATTTCCAATTCATATTGTACGGAGGTGTACTAAATTAGTTTAAATAGAAAGTAGACTGTAAATTAAATTGAATATTTTATTTAGTTAAAGTTGCATCTTGTTGCTGCGGAAAGAGATCGTTTCTCTGAACCAACTGCGTCACACAATACGTGAGCAGGGTTACACTAAATTGCCGATTGGCATATATGCGTGGGGGGGGGGGGGTTCGTCGCCAAGGCGATGTTACAAGGTTACAAGTACAGAACACCTACAATTTTACAGATGCGGAACATCCCGCCCGGCGTTAACATATTTTTATATTTCAAGATATAAATGCAATACAAATAATAACTAACTTAACATGATACAGATTATAAGCAAAGAAATAAACACAAATAATACACGATCAAGCAATACATAATGAAACACATTTGAGGTTTAGGATCTATAATATTGTCCTCAATGGGTAATGTACTTATTTTTGAAATCGATCGTTTAAAGTTACCCTTAGCGGTGCGAACTTCAACTATCCGCACTATCCCGTCCGCACCTGGGAATACCTTATTAATGCGGCCTAGTGACCAAGTGCAAATGGGCAGTTGTGAGCCCTTAAGCAAAACTAGCATTCCTGGCAGAATATTAGACTTTTTAAATAGCCATTTATTTATTTCTTGTTACTGGCTCAGATAATTATTCAGCCAACGTTTCCATATTATCTGCGTTAATTTTTGAATCCTTTGCCATTTATTTAGCAAATTATCTTTTACCTCACTTAAATTGGGTTCTGGAATTAGATTAAGAAGCTTTCCTGTGAGGAAGTGACCAGGAGTCAACACCTGAAAATCGTCAGGACCTGTTGACAAAGGACAAAGGGGTCGCGAGTTTAAAATAGCCTCTATCTGTGTGATAACAGTCTGGAATTCCTCGATCGTGAGATGAGCTGAGCCCACAGCTCTTTTAAGTGGTATTTAAAAGATTTGACTCCTGCCTCCCAAAAGCCACCAGAATTTGGCGCCCTAGGAGGGGAGAATTTCCAGTTAATACTCCAGAAGCTAAAAAGTTCGAAACATCATCACTTGTAACAAGTCTCCGTAAACGCTTTAGTTCTACTGAATCCCCAGCAAAATTTGTAGCATTGTCGCTAAAGATTACAGAGCTTTTCCCACGACGAGCGAAGAATCTTTTTAGAGTCGCTATTATAGCCTCGGATATCAAATCTGAGAGAAAATCCAACTGTACAGCTTTAGTGACCATACATACAAATATGGCAACATAGATTTTCTGATAAGTACTCTTTTTCTGACCTTTATATTTTATTTCAAAAGGCCCACTTAAATCTAATCCTACATTTGAAAATGGGGAACTGGGCACTATTCTTTCAGGAGGGAGATCCCCCATCATTTGATTAGCGTTATGATTTAATTTTAAAGCATTGTACACACTCATGTACAATTTTACGCGCAATATTTCTGCCACAAATCGGCCAATATTTTTGACGCACAGTGTTCAAAAGAGCTTGGGGTCCTACATGAAAATTTCGTATATGATAATATTGAAAAATTAATTACGTCAAGCGACAGCTCGCAGGAAGTACAATCGGGTATTTGTGGTCAAAATTCGAATTTGATTTTGTTAGTCTTCCTCCCACCCTCAATAAGCTAACTCCATCTGAAAAGGGATTTAAAATTTTTAACTTACTTGCGCGATGAACAGAAGATTCCGCTTGGAGGGCCGAAATTTCATTTTGGAAATAGTTTACCTGTTCATGTTTTAATAAATAAATCTCTGTATTTCCCTCCCATAATTCCTCCAGCAACATAAGGCCGGTTGCAGATGTTAATTTTTTACATTTCTGTATGAATCTGAAAATATAAGCTAAAATTCTAATTAATTTTTGAAAATTATTGCTAAGATTAATTAAATTATCTCACAAATTAAAGTCATTATGTATAGCGAATGTCAAGTTGCTGGGAGCTTTAAGCTCACTAGAATAATGTTCAATTTCAATTTCACTTATATCAGAATCAGTTTTGCTAATGTTTCTTCAAGAATTGAAAGAGGCGGGCCATGCCACCATAACTGGTTCGAAGAAAGGTTTTCCACACTTGCACCTCTTGATATCCAATCAGAAGGATTGTGTTCTGACGGAATATGAAACCAGGGAAAGTTTTTAGTTTGTTCCTTAATTTGCACAACGTGGTTTCCCCACAAACGTTTTCAGGAGATGAGGAGCAATGTCTATCCAAGCTAAAGCAATGGTTGAATCAGAAAATAAATTTACTAAAGCTACCTGTTTGTCTAATGAATTTAATACCTTGTTAGTGAGTTTAGCCAGAAGAAGACATGCTGACGGTTCGAGACGGGACACCGTTATTACTTTGGTTGGACACACACGAGATTTCCCACATAATAAATGATTGATGTTTTCTTTAGAATTAGGTGTTTGCATGTATATCACTGCAACATAAGCCTTGGAAGACGCGCATGCGAAACCATTTAGTACCATTGATTGGTTCAGAGCTAGGAAGCATCTTGGTACTTCAATGTATTCCAGTTCTTTAAGACTTTCGAGGAAGGTTTCCCATTATATGGAAGCATGAGAAGGTAGCTTCTCACTCCCCTCTAGTTTTAAGAAGCCACAGCTCCTGCATGAATATTTTTGCTTTCGCAATCACTGGCCTTAAGACACCGAGAGGGTCATAAATGCGGGCAATTTGCGAAAAAACATCTCTTTTTGTGAAATCACTTTTTCTGCTAATATTAACTTTATACCTAAACGTATCATTGAAACTGTTCCCCAACATCCCTAATGTTTTAACTGCTATTTCTTCAGAATTTCGGTCCAGGGGAAACATGTGATTATCAGCAGATTGGACCTCATTGGTACACCACTTGAGTAAAATCATCCCTCCCTTTAGGAGGAGTTGTGTTAATTGTGATTTCATTAATCTGAATTCTTTTAAATTGGATGAGCCCGATAGGCAATCATCCATATAGTAATCTTTCAAAACAATTTTCGATGCTAATGGGAATTCCTTTTTCCCTTCCAGAGCTAATTGCTGTAATACAGTGGCTCACAAAAGTGTTCGTACACTTAAGAATTTCAATAACATACAGCTTTATCCATTAATTAAGATTAATATTTCTTAATGGGTATTTAAGAATAAGATCTATAACTTATTTTTAACAAAACTACATAAAATATTTTAAGTACATAATAAAACTTTATTCTGTGAAATTAATAATAAAAAATAAAATAACAAAGTTACCTCACAAAAGTCTTCGTACACTTTAAAGAAATTGCTTTATATTAGTTAATATTGTAATGTTTCGTTAAATTAGTACTTAATAGGATGTCCTTTAGCATCTACAACAGCTTTTAAACGCCTGGGAATAGATTTCACAAGTTTTTTTGTAAATTCTGCATCAATGTTCATCCATTCATCGATCGTTACTGTTTTTAGTTCTCTTTTCGTTTTAATGTCATGTTTTCGTACTCTAACTTCCAGTTCTCTCCAAATATGTTCTATTAGGTTTAAATCCGGTGATTGGAGTGGTGTTTTTAGAACTTGTGGACAATTATAGAGACACCAGAGGCGAACGTTGAGAGCTGTGTGCTTAGGATCATTATCTTGATAAAAAACAAAGTTGCTTCCAATACCCAAATTTTGGGCTGATATTTTTAAGTTGTCTTATAAAATATTTAAATAAAGTGCATTATCCATTATACCATCAATAAATACTAAATTACCTAGTCCTGATGCTGCCATGCATCCCCACACAAGGACACCTCCACCGCCATGCTTAACTGTTCCAACTAAGTTCTTGGGATTAAGTTCTTCATTTTTTCTTCTCCATACAATTATACGTCCATCGGAGCCAAAAATGTTGAATTTGCTTTCATCTGCAAATAAAACATTATTCCAATACGATTCCGGTTTATTTATCATTGTTTTAGCGAAGGAAAGCCTAAGCTTTCTGTTTTTCGCACTAACAAAAAATTTTCTACGGACAGATTGCCCATTTAATCCAGCTGATCTCAGGATGCGTCGAACAGTTTCAGGTGAAATTGAAGTAGAATATTTCTCATTGAATTCCGTAGCAACTTTTACAGCACTTAAACGTGGATTTTTTACAATTTTTCTGATTATAAATCTTTGATTACGTTGTGATAACTTTGTCGGGCGACCTTTTCTTACCTTGTTTTCGATCCGATTTACTTCTTTAAATCGTTTTATCACATACTGCACGGTAGAATTTGACAAATTAACTAATTTAGCAATATTTCAAACTGATTTACCTCTATTATGATGAAATGCAATCAATTTTCGAATGCTGTTAGATGTTTCTTTACGACTGCGAGCCATTTTTTGATAATAAATAGAATATTACGGACCAATTAAACAAAATACAAAGCCAAACGATTTTTTAATATCACCACAAATCAAACATAAAAATAAAGTGACAGACGATAATTTTAATTATGAGATTATCCAAAAATATTTCATTGTACGAAGACTTTTGTGGCGTGTTTTTCCTCTGTCTCTTTCTATTTTTATTTTTCAAAAAAAAAAAAGAAAAGCAGTCAATATTAAAACAAATGTTGAGTGTTATTTAGAATAACATAAAGATGCAGTGAAAAAATATTGGACTTCATAGTCTAAATTTATTCCAGGAAAATTCATATTTATTGCAAATTTTTAAAGTGTACGAACACTTTTGTGAGCCACTGTACTTTGGTGGCTAAGTAGGGAGCACAAGATGTTCCATACGACACTGCTGTTAGCTGAAATACCTTAACCGGGGATGACATACTGTCTTTCCACAAAATTTTTAAATATTTGTACTGGGATGGATTTATCTCTATCATCCTAAACACTTATTTAATATCCGCAGTAAAAGCATAAATATGCTTTCTAATTCTAATTAATATCGATAAAAGATCATCTTGCAGAACTCCATCCTCACATAATAAATCGTTCAAAGATTTTCCGTTGGTTAACTTGGCACTAGCGTCAAAAACGACGCATAGTTTTGTGGTTTTAGTAGAGAGTCGTAAAACGCCCTGATGTGGTAAGTAATAACCATCATTGAAGTTCGTGTTTTCTTTTATTTCATGCATGTGATTTAAATCCCTATAACCTTTAATAAATTCTGTTTTTCATAACAGGATCTCGATCTAAACGTTGCCACAGAGAGTTTAATCTTTTCAAAGCAAGATTTTTGGAATTTCCCGATTCGGGTTCTAAAGCCTGTGGTTTAAACGGCATCGTGACCACAAACCTACCATCCGGTTTTCTGAAGTGCGTTTTATCAAAATGATCGTTACAATATTCTAATTCTTCACTATTACATGGTTTTAAATTTTGTACTTCTTCAATTTCCCAGAAAGACTTCAAACTGTTATTAAGTATTTCAAGATTTTTTGTTAAGAAACACTAATTAGTATTATTATTATTTACTGCTTTGTCATAAATACACCAAGATACGATATATCCGAAAATACTTAATTGCAAATATAAATTATTGCCTAACTTTATTTTTTCTTCATTTAAAAGAGAAAAATATAGTTCAACACCGATAATTATTTCCACACTGCTTGGAATGTTAAATTGTTTATCCGCGAAACAAATATTTGCTGGAATTTTGAAATCTGATATGTTTATCTTTTTCGAGTGCGTAAAGTCACTGATGTTTGGAACGATTAATAACTCAGTATCATAATTGGTAATCTTCAATTTATTTGACAGCTTTGATTTAATTCTAGATTTGATGTAAACAGGCGATTTATTCATTCCACTTACAGGAATATTTATTTTCTCATTTTTCAAGCCTAGTATTTGTGTTGCTTTAAATGTACAAAAACAATTCTGTGACGCCGAATCCAATATTGTTCTGAAAAAAATTTTAATGCCATTTACATCTGTCAAATAAATTTTTGCAGTGCTAATTGAGACAGATTTATTATTATCATTTTCATACGAAAAAAATGAATGAGCAGTAGTTTCGTTTTGTGAGAAATCTTCCGAAACAAAATTGCTATCTATTGTTTCCTGCATTGGGAGATTGTTTATAGAATTGTTCACTGGTCTTGTATAATTATGTAATGATGAATGATGGCTTGCGCTCTTGCATACATGACAAGTGCTTTTTGAATTACAATAATTAATGAGGTGCGCTGAACTTAAACAATTGAAGCACAGTTTATTTTTCTTTACAAGGTTAATTCGCTAACTTAACTTCACGTTTTTATATTTAACACAATGATATAAGGGGTGGCTTTATGTTTTACAGATTACGCATCATTTATTTTGAGGTTTGTTTGTTTTTATGAGTAAGGATTTTGCAGTATATTTAGAGGATACATTTGAACTTATGCTATTTAAGATTTGACATCTTCACTCTAGAAATTCTAAAAATTCATCAAAATTAGGTACTTTATTATCCTTTAATGTTAATTCGTATTGTTTTACGAGTTTCATTATCTAGTTTATTTAGAATAATATTCAGTAAAATTGCGTTAGAGAAATTATCTCTATCAAGTTTTAAAACCTTTAGAGCCGTTAAATTTTTATTTACATTATCTAATAAATTGCGGAGATCCTTAGCAGACTCCTGTTTAATTACGTAAGGATTCAAAATGTTCTTTATATGACAATCCACAATAACTCTTTTATTCTCGTATCTTTGTTCTAGCGCATTGAAAAGTGAAACATAATTTTCATCTGCTGTAAGTAAATTCCTCGCTTCACCAGTCAAAGCAGACCACAGATAAAATAACTTTTCATTATCTTTTAAATTTGTATTCTCATTAATAAGCTCATTAAAAGTAGTTTTAAATATGGACCATTCTTCTATTTTGCCACTAAAACCCGGCAGTGTGACCCTAGGGAGCCTAATGCTAGACCCTTTTGCTTGGTCCTGTTCAATGGATTTCTTATTCGAATCATTATTTTCATAATAAGCATTAATAGAGGATTTTAAGCTTACCTCTAGCTTTAGAATATCCTCGTTCAGCTGAGAGAGAATTCTTTCAGTTTTTCCAACTTTTCTTACGCTATTATTCTGTAATACTCCAGTTTAACAGCTTCAATCTTTTCTTCTGTTTTCGACAGTAAGTCCAGGTGGGCTTTTTATTCAGATAAGTTGAAGGTTTTTCCATCGGTAGCGTTATGTATTCTGTTACTTGGGCCTTGATATTCCCGCGCCGCGCCGTCTATTTAGCGCTATTATTTCTGTTTCGGTCATTATTCGTCTGGTTGACGAAATTCAATTATTTAACTCAATAGTAATGATGCTGGCTCGGTCATACCTCCTGGTCGCTAGGACCAAAATGTATGGAGATGTACTAAATTAGAATTAAATAGAAAGTAGACTGTAAATTAAATTGAATATTTTTATTTAGTTAGAGTTGCAGCTTGTTGCTGCGGAAAGAGGTCGTTTCTCTCAACCAACTGCATTGCACAACACGTCAGCAGGGTTAAACTAAACTGCCGATTGGTATATATGCGTGGGGGGGGGGGGGCGGTTCGTCGCCAAGGCGATGTTACAAGGCTACAAGTACAGAACACCTACAATTTTACAGGTGCGGAACACATATGTTAAGAAAAAATATCGCAATCAGCTTGACTCTGCTCTCAACTTTAGATTATATCTGTCTTCGATTAAACTTAGATTTAAGAAACTCGGGCTCCATGAAAATTCAAGGATACCATTGAGAGCATAAAAACTTAATTTGATTATTTGTATATTCATAGTGCAAAGTTTTTACCATTAATCATCGTCAGGAAATTAATTTTTCTAAGTTACATTGATATTTTTTTAGTTACCATTTGACAAATATTATAAAAATAATAATAATAGCTTTAACCTTTACAAGTCTAATTTTTTTTTTCAATTAAAAAAATTACTTTTACTTTAATAACACTAACACTAGTTATCCAAATAGATTAATTAGTGCTTAACAAAAATTTCATTGTCTGAAACATAAGTAATGTTGTTGTTTTTCATAGTATTCGATTCATATTCATATGACAAAAGAAAAGGAAGAGTTTTTGGAGATGTTTTAGAAAACATTATATTAGGATTAGTTTTAACTGATGTTACAACTTTGTGAATGCTTTTTGTAATTTATTACACGTTATTCATTCAGAAAAGAAACATTTTAAATTTAAAGAATGAAACATATATCATTAAAATAAAAGAATCGAAAACGGCGCAAAAAGAATTAAATAAGTAAGGCTCAACAGACTAGTATTTTGCTGAAGTTCAACTGAATTCGTGGAACTCCATTCTTTTCTCCCCATCTGCGGTTTACTGACTATAGAAAACGGGGGAGATACAATAGCCAGGGCGATAACTATCTTAAACCCTACTGATGGGTAGGAAATTCCTGTCCTACACTTGGATTGAAGACGAACTTCAAAAGTCATTGACATCAAACGCGCCGCCTGCCAACCGCAAAAAGTCTTTGTGTGTGTTTGGACATTAATACATGGTCGGATTCATAAGTAATGAGCCTCACTTTATTTTGACACTAGCCTATATCGGCGCGCGCACCTGTTGCTATGGATGATGGTGGGAGGGCTGACTTATATATTGATATATAAAGGTTGAAAAAAGTGTTGGGCGCAAGCGAAGGGATATCAAGGATGTCCGAAAGATTCACTACGATAATGTAATACTACACGATAATGTAATACTAATGTAATACTACACCTCCTTCATCGTAAGCACTTACCTGGCTTGGATGAACATTCCAACTGTCCGACATCCTTCCTATAATCCGGACTTGTCACTCCCTGACTTCTTCTTTTTCCGCACTTAAAATCGGCTCTGAAAGATAAACGCTTCTGCTCGATCAAGGACATCCTAGAAAATGTTAAGGCAGCCCTTGAAACCATACCCGAACAGTCCTACGTGGACACCTTCGAGTCATGGAAAAGCCGCCTGTAAAAATGTATTGATGCAGGAGATACCTATTTTGAAGAATACCAGGCTATTGTACAAATTTGCTCAATAAATCTGTCCTTTTGAGCAAAGGCTCATTACTTACGAATCTGACCATGTAATAATCATTATTATTACTAAATGCCTAAACATAAAAGAAATCATTCGGTAAATGCATAGACACGTACTAGCATTACTACATGTAAATAGTAGCAAAAGTATTTCTTAAAATAAAATAATACTCCTCTAAAAGACATGTGCTATTAATAATACACCAAACTTGAAAGAATTAAGAAATACAGGTTTCATGAAAACTCGAGATTTCTACTGATATTCTAAAAACCCAATTTGATTACTTGTACATAATAATGCAAAGTTGTTATCATTAATTATCTTAAATAAATTATTTTTTTTATATTAGATTGATTTCAGTTAATGTTTGAAAAATATTATAATAAACAATAGTAACTTTAAAATGAAAGATTATAAATAATAATAATAATAATAATAATAATAATATGTTAGATATATCAATGTAATTTAGATCAATTTATTATTTTAGACTGGAAGGCGGCAGCTCAGACAAATGTCTCATCCAGTTCATGGATAAAAATCTGGGATTAGTTAAATTTCGATTCGCATATTAAAACGCAATCGTTCTGTCGTGTCATATCTTGGTACAAAACACATAAAAACCCGATTTTAGAGGCTCACTCGTAAATTTGCCACTGTGCTTTCCTGCATTGAAAAGTATAAAAACGTGGGGAATAGGGAGCAGGAAAACACAATGGTAAAACTATGAGTCACCCGTTAAAATAGGATTTTTAGCAGGGATGTAGTGAAGGGTATACGAGGTATACCTTCTGTATTTTTTAAAGGAACACCGTATACCCTCTGTTTCTCAAGAAAGTTATAGTATATACACTCTAGGGTATACGCTCTGCCTTGAGCGTATACCCTTTATTTAGAGCGTAAACCGTCTGATTGTTATAACGGCTACACCACTGGTTTTTAGATGCTTTTCATCAACATATGACTGGGCAGATCAATTGAGTTTTAATATATGAATCGAGATTTCACTAACCTTAGATTATCATCTGTGAGCTCGGTTGTCTGTGCTGCCGCCTCCCAGCCTATCTGGTCGTGATAAGGAGACTGCTAATGAAAAAAAAAGACATTAGCATTCTCTATTTGAGTGGAAGGGAGAAGTGGAGCATATATATAAAAATTGGGCTACTCCGAAATAAAAAGTAAAGAACAGGTACGTGATAGAAAAAAGCTTGGGAAACGCTGCTCTGAGCAATTGACTTCCAATGACGTAATGCATACGGGATTTTATGCGCATCCCTGTACATGAGTCACAGTATTCATATATACCATGTAATGTACTAAAATTTTATTAAGCTTTAAAACGCATACCGTTTCTAAAATTTCACTTCTATCGATTATCGATTATAGCTATTACTGTAAACGAAATTTTTTATATTCCTATGAATAAATAAATAATTACAATGGACTCCGTATTCTGCAGTACCTGGTAGTATACGTCAGCACTGCGCACCAGTTTCATTATGTTTGAAAGAGTTTTACTTTTTAACTATGTAAATTAATTTTCCCCATAGGCTATATTGTAAGGGAATTCTTTTCTTTGCCCTCGTAACTTACTTATAAAAGTCATGCATTCCATAGTCTAAGGGAAGAAATTTGCAACGCACTACAATAATGTATATAAATTTTTGTATGTTCGATATAGTGTAACTGTGTTAAAATATTTTGCAAACGATTTTTCAGCTTAGTTCAGTATAATCACTGAACTAAGTTTCAGTGATTGTGATTTATGTTTTTATAATTCATTTTTATGTTTCACTATAATCTTGGGATGTTTGCTGTGCATTTTTTAAACAGTCTGTAAATGCTACACATTCCATTTTTAACAGGTATCAACAGCATCCTATAGTAAACCTCACTGATATATAAAAAACTTATGGCAATCCAAGTATATTTATGCGTGTTAACCCTTTATGAACTGATGGTACTTTTAAGCATCAATGAAGAAACATTAATATAAAATTTATTTATTTAGTATATTATGAAAGTTTAATGTTCTTTCCACACAATAAATTCTTCTTGATGAAATTTAGGTAGCGTACAGAACCAGTCGAAGCTAAATATTTTCAAAAAGTTGTGATATTCTTATCATTTTCATAGGTATAACGTTCCTTGTTAACTAAAAAGTTGTATGGGAAATCTTAATTACAAAATCTTTTCAATTTACAGAGAGAATCATAATGCACTTAAATACATTGCTTTTTTAAGATTTGGGCTATTTCCATAAGAATATTTTTGGTTAATTAATAAGATTATTTTTGTAAATATTTTACAAGAAAAGTTATAACTATCTATATACTTAATCAGTTTTAATTTAAAAAAGTCTAAATTTCACATTATTGTAATTTCAAAATTCCAGTATATGTTCAGATATTAAAGAACATAATTATTGAGGTGAAACAATTTCTTGATAAATAATTCTGTAGATAAAGGTTTAAAACACAATAAGACAGACGCCAGACAAATCACAGTCATAAACCTTTTTAAAATATGTTGGAAAGGATTAACACATCAATTAGTATAAGACAGAAAAAGAAAATCTAAATTCTCCTAATTCTGCTAAAAAAAATTATAAAATATCCTAATCTGTCACTCATAAAAGCTTAAACATGGTCTAGACATTTTTATGCAAAATGGAATGAATTAAGCAACACATTAAAAAAAATTTCCCAGAATATCCAAATGAATTCGAATAACAAAAAAATACACTATTCTAATATCATTCTAAAACGATAAACATATGGCAGCTTTGAAGCAACAAGATATAAAAAAATAATTAAAAGCGATAAAACAAAAAATTAAGCAGACATTTTAATTTAAATGGAATGTTATTTTATTCTAATTTGAAATAACATCATACTTTTTTATGTGTTTTATACTTCAAAATCACACTGTTAATTTATACGTAATTTAAAATTTAAGTAACATTCTTATTTGTCGTTTCATTTAAGTTGAATATTTATTAAAATAAAAACTATAAATTAGAAATTTATTAAATTTAATTAATTCATATAAAGCAAGACATTTTATGTATGATTACTTTTAAGCATTAAAATTAATTTGATTATAATTAGTCAAATTGAATGTTAGTTAAAATGGTAATAGGTATGCCAAAAGATTGAAAAAAATGGGTTTCTTTTTTCATGCGCATTGTTTTCCTTAAACAATATGATTATTACTTCATTTTTTATAACCATATAATACATTAAAAATTTGCTTTTTAAGGAACAATGACATTTTTCAAGTCCCACGAAAGAGAACTGATAATGAAATATTTTTATCTGGCAGTATTCCGGAGAGATTTAAACATATTTCTTAATACCTTCAGCAGTAGCTAAAGTATAATTTTTTCCGTTAATGGGGACTAGGACATAAAATAATTTTATTGCACTAAAAATTTCTCTGTTTTGTTCCGCTTAAAAGGACGTTTCAACTATGTTTTTGTATATTAATTGGAACAGGAAATATTATTTTTTTTCGGTTTCGGTTTTTTTTTAATCAAAATCTAGCTTTCAAACAATGGTTGTCATGATAACCAGTTGTTGTGAAAATGCGTTTTTCTACATGATGTTTTTTTTTCACTATTTTTCGAATTTAAACTGTTATAACTCAAGAACCGTTAAAGACAATAGGTTCAAACTTGGAACATGTGTTTTTCAATTATTTTCTTTAAATTTCATTGAGCAAATTTGAAAAAAAAAACATTTACTTTTTAAAATATGTTTTATTTTAAATTAAGCAATTTTTTTTAAAGATTTTTACTTTAAATATTTTTACTTTCTAGTTGAATTGATATTTTTAAAATGCTGAATCAAAATTAAAAATTATATATTTTTAATTATTTAAATGAAAATAATTAAACTCTGCAAATAATATTTTGAATTATAACGATTTTAAATTACCCCACTTTTTTAATAAATTCAAAAATTTTTAATAAAAAAATCTGAGAAGTTTTATTATGTGATTTTGTTTGAAAAAATTTCAAAATTTTAACTCAATAAATATTTTTTTTTAATGTGTCTCGGACCCCTTTAAACGAGAAATAAAAATTAAAAATTCACTTGTTATACATCTTTGATTCCTGACTTTGTGTTACTTTCCAACGTAATTGTAAAACGTTTAGGATTTTTTCATCTGTCTGTCCGTCTACCTGTCTGAAAATGCTCAAACTCGTCTAAATATACACGTAGTTACACGTAAATTTTATGTATTTAATATATTATGTTCGCTGTTGAAAATGATAAGAGGCATTTACAGTTCGTTTAGAAAGATATTAAAAAAAAGCTCCTTACATTATGATCTATGCGGAAAAATCCCTTGTGGTTGCTTGTTCACCTATTTCGTTCCATTCTATGAATAACTGAAATTTCTTGCTGGTATTCTGTCAGTGTTAGAAAGTGTTTCATAATAAATAATCTAATCCATAATTTTTCATTTTTGAGTTAACTTAATTTTGAGTTTACTTTCTGAAAGGGAATAGATTTTCTGAAAAACAAACATCGAAATTTACAGCTATAAATATAATTCCAAAAACGCATGTCTTGTATTGATTACATTACTTCCCATAAAATTTCACAACTACCCGTTATTCTTTAAAACATTCCTTCATATACCTAAAATCAATATTCAATGCTAGTTTAAAAATAAAACTATTTTTATTTCCAAATAACTTTATAACTTAAATATAAATAAATAAATTTATAACTTTATTTCCAAAAGTTCTATCTATCATTTGAAATAATAGCGTAATGATATTAAAATTCTAATTCCAAAGAGCCAATTTACTGAAACCTTTCAACAAAAGTTCTCCATAAAAACATTTTAAAGAAAATATAACCCTTATACATATGAAATGCATTTCAATCTGCTTATAAATTATTTCTCCTTTGCTTTATTTAATATATCTCTCAGTTAAAAAATAATGTTACATCTCATAATTTTTTATTAAAATTTTGACTTATTTTAGATAGATGGAATGTCAGTGAGATGGAATCAGTGATGGAGATCAGTGATATGGAATAGAAAGGAGGAGGAAAATCAAAATGCTGCTTTAAAAGTATAATTATAAGAAACAAATGCAAAAAAATTGGTCTGAATACTTTTTTCTAAAATATAACAAACGTAAAATTTATCTGTAGAATTGTGCATTTTAAAATGGATATATCGTTTCTGTTTGAAATAAAACCTTGCTCAAGCCTTTATAATTAAATTCCGTGCAGCTCAGCAAACTTAACTAAAATTTTCCAATAGTTAATATTAAGGATTATACAATTTCAGAAAAGCTTACTTTTTCAGAACAAAATGTATAGTTTTAAATTTGATACCGTTCATAGGTGGAAATTTTGTTATAAGACTATTCCTAATGCGAAACAAACCTCTATGATAACTTTAAAATATCAGTTTAAGAATTTTTACATAAATATTAATATAATATTTTATATTTCAGGTTTCATATAGATTTAATGTTACTTTAAAATTTCATTAAATCTAAAAATCGTTCAAATGTAACTATTAATTCTTCAGTATTTCTTCATCATTAAGGATATATTTCATTGAAAGTTATTAAAGAAAATAATCAAACATAGCCTTATAATGATAATCAATTACCAATTATAGTTAAAAATGACTCATTTAACAACTGCAATTTAAATTGGCAACCAATTCTCGCTCTCATAATTTTTTAAAGAATCTGGAATCTATTTAAAATTTGAAATGTCTTCATTTCATGTTTAAATAATGGAATTCAGAACCATCGTGTTTAATCTTGGAATTTGAAATATACTAGTTGGAAAAAAAAGATCGGCCATTTGAGATTTTAATTGTTTTGTTAAATATCTAAAAAAATACATGAAGAATTATTCTGAAATTCCAGGTGTGTAAACTGAATAGTATAGGTCATACATTTTCGCGAAGATTTGTTTCCCCGAAAATTCCATAGGGGATCATCAACAAATTGAACCAGAACGATTATCTTTTGATAACCCTCTAAAAACTAACGTAACAAAAGCGTTCAAACTGTAGATTATGATTAAATGGCGTTTTGTAATAAACTGTGTACATTTTTATGAGGATAGTTTGAATACGGAGTAGAGAAATTACGGTTTTCCTTAAAACAGTTCCAAATCCTGCCTATAAGTTTTTCACTTATAATCCAAGTATAGTACAAAAATAATATAAAATTGTTATGCTATATGTAAGCTATAATATTGTTAATCAATGGATATATGGATACAGACCTTCATCTTTTTGCTTCATTTTGGGATCAACGGATTTTGAGCCGCTTCAATCGACGATAATTTTCAGAGTTTTCAAGCTATATTTTCAGACTTTCACAAAAGTTGCTTTATGCATTTAACTATCATTATATTTTGATTACATTCACGCATGAGCAGTGAAACATTATTTAGTAAATCTGCTCATTTTCCATACAATTTTTATTTTATTTTTAATTTTGATTACACGGTATTATGTACATGTTGTTTGTCATATTTTCTGAAAAGAACATTTTTTATATTAAGAATTTAGAAAAAATTGAAACTAATTTTATGAAAAGCTTAATTTTTCTACAAGTATCTTCATAAAAATGAACACAATTTATTACATGAAGCCACTCAATCAAAATCAATCATTTTAACGCTTTTGCTCATTAATTTTAAAAGGGTTATCTAAAAATTCTTTTTCAATTTGTTGACGGTTCCCTATGAAATTTCGGGAAAAAAATTCACGGAAACGTATGATATGTACTATTGTGTTTGCACACCTAAATTTTCAAAAAAAAAAAAAAAAAAATCCTCATTTTTTTTTTTTTTTTTTTTTTTTTTTTTTTTTTTTAACAAAACGTCTAAAATCGCAAGTGACCGGCTACATAGCGCATTTTTCTGAGATTAACTCATGCGAAAAATTTTATTCAAAATTTGTACAACTGTGTGCATTCCGTGTTTAATTATTCCGTTCCAAATTATCACGTTGTTATATGTATTTAAAACCAATCCTTTCAAAAATAATCTAATTTTTCAATCTAATATTTGTTTATTAATTACTATTTCAGAAATTGTATGGGAATCTTGGCGAAATAAATCTTTTCTAAATTAGACTCAGTGATTTGGTCATTTTTATATATGCATGTGAATCATGCATATCTGCTAGATGGATAAAATACTAATTGGAATTTCGTTCCGGAGAATTATGTCATGGGATCTGCTAAAAGGATTTTGATTGAACTTGCACTCTTGCTTAAATGTTTTACATGAAAATTTTGTAAATGACATATCATTCTGTGTTGCTTACTTATATAATTATAAGGAACGAGAGAAGTTCCATAATTTGATGAATCAGGTTATAAAAAGTTAGTCTTTTAAAAAATTTAATTGATGAATGTATTTGAATGGAACTTACACTCTTAGTTAGATAATTTTTCAGTGTGCTAGACAATGTGCTACTCTGCTTAGCTATAGGATTATAAGACAAAGTTCTATAAATATGTCATCCTGTTCATTAAATGTCGGTGTTTTAAAACGATTTTGCTTAATAAATTGGGATGTGACTTACCTGCTATTTAGAATTTTTTTCATGGATAAATATAATGTAAAGTATTGAATTTTCTATGTTGCGTATAAAATTGTGAAGGAAAGCTTTATAATCAAATTAACCATTTTACGAATAATTAGTCTTTTTCAAAAGATAATTGCTGTATGGACCATAAGTGAACTTGCACTCTTGAATAATGTTTGAGATTTGGTTTCAGATTATAACAAATCGTGCTCCTTTTCTTAGTTATAGAGATATGAGACAAAGTTTTATGACTATCCGTATGAAAGATCATAAAAATATCAGCATTTTTAAATGATTTTGATGAATTAATTTCGATGTAATTCGCATTGTTAGATAATTTGACTTATGGATATAATGGGTTTTACGTTGCTTATTTATAAAGTTATTTAATTTCCGAATTGCATAACTTACCTTGCGTGTTGCTAAAAATAAATAAAAAAAAATTTTGTTCATATTTGTGTTATGTGACAAACTCCCATATGAGACAAAGCCCTATTAATACTGTAAAATTCTTTTTAGTTGAAATGTTGTGAATGTCTAAAAGCTTTTAAAAAAGCCCTACAAAAAGTATTTTGAATGTAACTTTTAGTTTGATAAATTATACAGAAATAAATGTAACAGTAATAAGTAAAATTATTTACTTTCCGAATTCCAAAACTTACTTTTTGTGTTACAAAAACAGGTATTTATATATATATATATATATATATATATAAACCTTCTGTGCGTGTGTTTGTCTCTGAACTCCTCTTAAACGACTGGACCGATTTTAATGAAATTTTGTATGTGTGTTCCAGTGGATTTGAGAAAGATTTAGATTCACATTTCATCGAAATTAATCAGTTCTTCATTAGTAATTAGGCAAAAACTAATAAATGATTTTTCGCTAATTAAAAGTGTTGAATAAGTTCGCTGCATAGATTGCTGACGGAATGGTCGAGTGGTCTAAGGCGCCATAGTTTCCTCATATAATTGTAAGAAGAAATTAAATTAAGAGCGTAGTATTTATCGTGCGTATTATTATATTTATGTACATTTATTTGAGTTTTTGGAGTCGGTGTCAGGACAACGTCTGTCGTGTCCGCTTGTATATATATATATATATATTGTATGTTTGTTATGTGGTTAACTCCCATATCAAAATAAGCCTTATTAGTAATTTAAAATAGAAGAATTTTGTTTTAAAAGACCAACTGTTTTACAAAATACATTGTCAATTCTTTTCCTAATATATTATAATCATTCATGGATTTGTTAATTTCATCCATGATCTTACATTAAACGACTCAAATGAAAATGAATTTCATAGTAAATTTCAAGCATGAAGGGGATATATTTTCCCCTATATATGTTGAATGGTCCATTAACAATTGCTTTGCAATATTTAACAACATGCTAAATTACAAAAGCTTCGTAATTGCATATTTTTCTCTCATTTACAAATACCTATTCTTTTCTATAAAATAAAAGCGGTAGCTGTAATTTTTTTAAAGATTATTATTTTCATTCATATAAACTATGAAATTTAAACTGAATGCCATTTTTTTCTGGAGAGCATCGAAAAACATGTTGTACCTTAACTTTTGGAGGCAGTATATTGCCATTTCTTTCCATAATATAATATAATCATTCATGGGTTTATTAATTTCATCCATGATCTTACATTAACGATTGAAATTAAAATGAATTTCCTAGTAAATTTCAAGCATAAAGAGGATATATTTTCCGATTGAATGGTCTATTAACAGTTGCTCTAAAGTCGTTGCCAATCGGAAATAATCGGCAGATAAGAAATATCGATTTTTTACCAAAGCGATACATCAATATTTTGAAAGATTTATCCTTAAAATACAATAAAGTTTCATAAAACGTTTATAATACATCGTCTACTTTGCTTGGATATAAAAATAAGGGAGAAAGTTTTCGTAATTAGGTGACCCCAATTGTGAAAGTCTAGCTTTTCAAAAAAGCCCTACAGAACGTAATTTCATGGGTGATGCACTTTTAGTTTGATAAATTATACAAAAATAAATGTAAAATAATTTATTTTCCGAATTGCAAAACTTACCTTGAGTATTACTAAAAACAAATATATATTTTCTTTTTATGTGTGTGTGTTATGTTTCTAACTCCCTTATCAAAATAAACCTTATTAGTAATTTATAATGGAAGAATTTTCTTTTGAAAGAACAAACCAAGTGTTTTACAAAATATATTGCATATAATATGTTGAATATAACATATTGCATATAACATTATATTGTATATAATATAATCATTCATGGATTTATCAATTTCATCCATGATTTTATATTAAACGACTGAAATGAAAATGAAATTCCTAGTAAATTTCAAGCATGAAGAGGATATATTTTCCAGATGAATGGTCTATTAACACTTGATCTGAAATCATTGCTAATCGGAAATAATCGGCAGATAAGAAATATTGACTTTTTACCAAAGCGATACATCAACGTTTTGAAAGATTTGTCGTTAAAATACAACAAAGTTTCATAAAACTTTTATAACACATCGTCTACTTTGCATGGATATAGAAATAAGGGAGAAAGTTTTTGTAATTAGGTGATTCCAAATGTGAAACTTTAGCTTTTCAAAAAAGTATTTTTGATTGGAGATGCACTTTTAGTTTGATAAATTGTGCAAAATGAATGTAAAATTATTTACTATCGAATTGCAAAACTTACCTTTAGTACTACCAAAAAAATCTTTTTTTTTCTGTGTGTGTTATGTGGCTAACTCCCATATCAAAATAAGCCTTATTAGTAATTTAAAAAAGAATTTTCTTTTGAAAGAACAAACCAAATGTTTTACAAAATACTATATTGCTATTTCTTTCCCTAATTTAATATAATCATTCATGGATTTATTATTTCAGCCATGATCTTACATTAAACGACTGATATGAAAATGAATTTCCTAGTAAATCTCAAGAATGAAGAGGATATATTTTCCAGTGGAATGGTCTATTAACAGTTGCTCTGAAGTCATTGCCAATCGGAAATAATCGTCAGATCAGAAATATTGACTTTTTATTAAAGCGATGCAATACATCAGTGTTTTGAAAGATCTGTCGTTAAAATAAAATAAAATTTCGTAAAAAATTTAGCCATTAGTTTGAAACATGGAGCAATGATAATAGAAGTACTGTGCAATTTTTAATATTTCGCGAAAATTTCAATTTCCGTCTTTTTTAATTAGATGCTTCTGTAGCGAATAATTAAGAAGGATAATTACTCAAAGAAATGAGAGTATTAATCCGATTTTACAATCACGCGCATTGTTTTTGAGTACGATTCTTACAATTCAGTCATTTAAAATTTTTTAATTCAGTTAAACTTGCATATTTTATAGTTAATTTATGTCATAAATATAATAATATATAAGATTCTTTTAATGTATTGTCTATAACAATATATTTTATACCTTTTTCAAAGTAAATTATCAAAATTATATTTTTAACAATTTTTAACGTTGTTGTAAAGTCTGTCAATTCCAATGCTTGTCCGTCTGTCTGTCTGTGTGTGCTCTATCTCGCCCAAGTATAATCCGTTGTCATAAAATAGATACATGTTGTTAGAGATTATTATGGCATATTCTGTATTGCAAAGAAAGTTTGTAGCATTGTCGAATCTTTTATAAGGAATCTCAAAAGAATTATGTTACACTAGCAGTTACCCGTGACTTCGTTCACATAACATTTAAAGAAGAAATAATTGATCAATCAAGCAAAAAATTTCGATGATGAAAAGCATGTGTAATTAACTTTTTATCGCGAATTTATGGTAAAAAAACTTCTGATAATCCCTAGTTGCTAATTTGTTTGCTGGCCAAAATTTTCCTTTCAGCGATTAATACTAATAGATAGAAACATTCTTGAATTCTTTTGTTCAGCCCTGTAGTTTTCCAAGTGCCTCTAATACACGAAAGTATCTTTCTAAAATTTATTTCAAACAAAAATATTTCTTATTACTACCTAAATTACATTTTCAGAAATTATCATCTGAAGACAACCTTGTATCCAGTTCTTTGCGGGACCCTGTTTATCATTTTATATATATACTACAAACATTTCTTAGTTTACTAAATGCGATTCAAAATAAAAATTCATATTTTATTTAAAAGCAACCTTTAAGTAAATTACGCTCATATTCAGTAACCTTTCCGAGATCTTTTGTGTAACCCTGTATATCTAAATTTAACTATTTATACTATTACCATTTATACTCTCCATTTAATATGCATACATTTAGCGAAACTTAAAAACACATATCATAATTCAAAATGCATTTCATCCATGCAACAGTCATCATCCATGATATACAGTACTTCGGATAGAATATATAATATTTGAAATCTTTTCTGTGTCCCTGTAAATGCTATGCACTTCGTATTATGCATGAAGTAACTTACATTAAGCCTCAGCAACATATATCAATTTGATTATACATGAAATCGTTTACCATAATTAAAATATGTCGGAAACTGTTCCTCCCTTTATTCCTATGCAATGGAATTCTTCTGTCTGACCCTGTAAATGAATAGTAAGTGCCCTTTTCACTACATACTTTACAAAATGCATATTTTAGTGCACTTTGTAAATGCATATAAATTTGAATATGTTCTACAGGCTGTAACATCGTTAAATTTAATTAAAACGATTTTCCCCTTAATGCCGTAATATAAGGAAATTTTTTGACTATCCCTGTAAATAAACTAACGGTAGAAACTTCATTTTCAATAGGTATTCGTGCTAGGTAAACGTTAATAATGTCCAAAAATTTCATGGAAATCGGAGTATATTTACGAAAGTTGGAAAGCGACCAGACAGACAGACAAACCGAAAGCATAACAACTTTTCAACTTTGTTCGAAAGTGTTAAAAAATCGAGCCAAAAATATATTAATCAGTTATTTTATTTTCCACCTTTTCCCCACAAAAAATTTCTTCCATTGATAATTATGAGTTTTGAATAAAAATATTCATTTGTATGTAACTTATAACTTATTAATTAGTATAAGTAAAAAATATTTCTGATTCATTTTAATAATGACGTCATTATTTATCTCGCTCCATTAGCTACTGATATTCATACCCCTTATATTTTTAACGACTGCTATAAAGTACCTGTTTTATTTCAACTATGACGTCACATTTTCATGAGTGAACCATTTTATTAAAAATATAATTCTTTTTCATTCTTTTTACTTTTAATTTATGTCACCATATTTTACACAAAAATTCCCATTAACTAAACAAATATCCTTGTTAAATGTATTATAAAAAATACACCTTTTATTTTTATTTCAAACATGACGTCATATTTATTTTCTTTTAAATTATTTTATTATAGTTTTTCGCGTGGAAGTTTTCTATTAAAAATTCATTGCCGCTGAAAAATTATTATTCCAATTTTTTATTTTCTTGGCAACAGGAAAGGAAAATGGTTAAATTTTATCTGAAAAATGCCTATTGATTTTGTATGAAAAATAATTAAATTTTGAATTATTAAGGAAAATATTTGAATAAAATAAATAAAAAATACCCTATTATTTAATCCGGACTTCTAACTTTACGTCTGCAAAATTTCAAAGCAATCGGTTCAGTAGTTACGGCGTAAAAGCGGAACAAACAAACAAACAAACAAACAAACAAACTCACTTTCCGATTTATAATATTAGTAAGGATTACGGTCTATTGGAAAAAATTGTTTCCCGTGTATTTTAATCACCTTAAAGTATTTAAAACATATTTAAATTAATATACGTGTACATCACTGAGGTTTACTACAAGGTGCTTGCTGTAGAATATAATATACAAAGAACATATCGATATATTTACACTGTAAAAAAGTGTCCTGAATTTTACAGGTGTTATTCTTTGAATTTTAACTTTTTTAATTGAGAAATTCCGTTTTAGAAAAAAATCTTAGTTTTCCAGAAATTCCAGGAAGTTTTTCATTTTTTGTTGACTTGATAACTGAGCGTTTCCGTTTGTGGCAACAGACGTACCAAAAACAGAACACCTCGGTCGACAGCTATGTTGATTTTATGTTATCGTTGGTTATGAATGTTTAAGCTATGTTTAGAAAAGATTTCTGCGATCATTTTAGCTGATGCTGACATTTAGATGCAGCATATATCTTAAAACTACACGAATAATAAAACGTTGTTTCGATTTCGTCATCTTTTTTACCTGGATTCTTTCGTTACGTTTGTAACAAAAGGTAAGTTATTCAGATTCATTTTGTAATTATTTTTTTTAATGAAAATTGTACTTATTTTAAATGAGTGTTAGATATTCTGATCGTGTTACGTTTATTTCTAATATTGCACGTTTGGCTTACATGCAGGGTTTGGTTCAAGCCGTCAAAAAAATTTTTTGACGTGATGTAAGTTTAAATTACGTTTAAAGTGATTTTAACCATCAAAAATATCAATATGTATTTTTTTAAGTATGCTCAGAAAAACAACAACTAAAGAAAAAATGTTGTTAGTATAGCATGATGCAACATTGCTTCTATTTAATGATAATGCATTTTACTTTTGGAATTTACTTTAATGTAATCAATTATTAAATCATAATTTTGCTTCTTTTTTTATGTCTTTCCTTTTTTTTCTTATACATATGAGAGAGGGGGGAGGAGCGGGACTGACTTTTTGTAATGAACCATTTTAAGAAATGAAATCAATCACGATATCACAAAAATAAGTTATATGCGTATACAATCTTTAACAGAAATATTCTCTGGAGCACAAATAATTTCTGTTAGGGGATCGGAGGACAAATCCAAATAAATAAATACAAATACAATTTATTTGTTATTGAGAAAAGAATTTGGTGATGGGTTACCACAAAATCAAATTAAGATGCTAGGAGCTTTTGAAAAAATAAATTTAAAATACCATATGTAGATTACACAATAAGTAGATAAGATTTTCTAAGTTATATGGTTTTCTAATGTAACTTGTTTTGCATGTACTTGATTTATATATAACACTTAAACAATATTTTCTTTGCAACATGTCCCCCCCCCCTTTAATTCAATAGAAACACAGAACAATAAAAATTACATTTATTTTACAACTGGGAAAGGAATGAATAAATGTTAGGATTTCAAAATAATGTTAAGATAAAATTATAAAATATGAAATTACAATTCTTTTATCCCAAGATTAATTTTGTTAGTGACTAACAATCATTTCTTACTAATGATGTTATTTTATATGTAGAATACAGCTTTACCTAGACCTCTGTAAGGAATAAATGACTAATTTATCATATCAGTAAGGGAAAAAATTGTTTAACTTGGTTTGAAAGATGATCCAAAAATGAAAGTATCCTAATGTTTTCGTTCTTTGACAAAAAAAAAGTTTTTTTTATGAGTCTGGAGCACATGTGAACAGTTCACATAAATATAGCTTACACTAAATTACAAAATGAAAATAAGTCGATTGGGGGGAGGGAGAGGGGAATCAGATGATTGATTTATTGTTAAAAAAAAAAAATACAGCTTTTAAATTTTGCTTAGTGGTTTGTGTTTCGGGGAAATTTTAGACAAGGCATTTAGATAGTACTTATAAAAAATCTGACGAAATACGAAAGGTTCTCACTCATGTATTTGTCTTATTTACTTCTAAATTAATGATAAAGAAGGGTTTTAAATGATTGTTGAAAAAATCTCAATTATAATCTCTCCCCTAAATTTAACTTCTTTTGTTTTTGAAAGAGAGAGGAGAAGGAGGGGGGAGAAAATACTAATAATTGGCATTTTATGGTAGTTATTAGTTTTAAAATGTTACTTTCTTAAGATATTACTGATATCTATCTCCATTAAAGCATGATATACATAGCTATTTTAGAGACAAAAGTAAGCCATCATTTCAGGGTTGGAAAAATTAAATAGAACAATTAGCAAAGTTGTTTAACGCAATACTTTTTGTATTAACAATGCATAAAAATAATATAGTAAACCGTTTATTAAAATACTGTATAATATTATAACATTTTAGAAAACATTAAATTTATTTAAATTACACTTGAAAGTAAACGAGATTGTTGCACTTTATGTACCTGTTGACAGATGTTTTTGTGGAAGTTTCAATACAAAATCAAATATTCTACTACAGTCTTCTATTGCAGGAAAATTATAGATATAGAAGCTGACATTATTTCTCATGAAGTTAACTAAAGGAACAGAATCACAGAATTGTTATTAGGGCACTTATGAACTGTTCATATCTGCCAGGAAGTAGTCTTTTCACAAGTGTCCCCCACATGGTCACTTCAGTTAAAGTGACAAATCATTAACAGTTCTTCATTTTTGAAGATTTTGTTTACAAAAAATATTTATTAGTATTCATAGTCTATGTTAAAACACTAACATTCAAATGAAAGGATAAATAGTTATTTGCTTAGAAAGTTGGAAATGAGATTTTACTTTTGAGATCTATAAACAAGGTTTTGGCTGCCGAGGACAAATAAAATGTCAAAGAGCCTCAAAAAATTTTTACCATATGTCTACAAGTACTGTCATCATTGTTATTTTATTTCAACTAAAAAATCATATAATAACTAGTGAAAAAATGTGATGTTCACATCTGCCCCATATTCACATGTGCCCCATTCTTCCCTGCATGTTTAAAGTTTAACACAAGTATGAAATAGTCTCTCATGTATATTTTCTTAATTGGATTATCATTAACAATTTTTACCAGCCATGAAGCATGAAATGTTAGTGATAATTTTATTGAGAATTTGTTTTACTTAACTCTTTTATATCTTTATTTACTTGTAATATTTTTGTTTTTATAATAGTAGACTATAAATTTAATATGCAGATAGCAAGTTTAATCTTTAACTGACGTATCAGAAATTGCAACGCAACTAGTGTGAAGCGGTTTGTGTGACTGCAAGTTCGAAAGATGAATAAAAACAATAATAAACTCATACGATGGTGTTTTTGTATTAAACATTTTGCACAAGACATTATATTGTAATTAACATTCACCTATTTTAGTCTCCGGTGATAGTATTAAAGTTCCAAATTTAATCAGTATTTGTAGTTAAATTGAAAAATTGAAAGTTAAACTATAACAATTATAAAAGCAGTGGTCTGTGAAATCAGTAATATTAGTTAGATGTTAATGAAAAGTGGGATACGTGTTTTATGCTTTATATGAAAAACTTTTTTTCTCCCTAACCGAAAAATTATTTTTCCTAATTTTTGCTGAAGCACTAAAACTTTTTTCTTAAACAGCTTAAGTTTATTGAATTTTTAAAAACTATCTTTTAAATAATGTTATAATCAACATATTCCAGTTTTTTTCTATATTAATCTACAAACTTAGCCAATCTCAGTCTCTTTTTCCATTAATACATCAAATAATCACACATATCCAGAAATACATAAAAATTATAGTAATGGGACAAAACACTCCATGAAAAGTACTACCGAATTGTGTTTTTATTGTATTTATTACCAGAATTTTAAAAGTATACTACTAAAGTTATTTTCAAATAAATTTAACAGGACTCGTTAATTTTAATCAGTTTTGATTTAAATCACGATTTAAATAAACTAAAAAATCATTTATTTAAATCAGTTTTCCCCAGACATTAGTTTTAAATAAATTTGCGATGAAAATAAACATATTACATTGATACATACTATGATAGTGCGTTAATATACGTAGTTTAATTTTACGCCACAGATAATAAAAAAACTTTTAAGAAGATAAAACTTAACATTCGTCAAAAAATAAAATACTATGTAAGTAAAGAAAAGTGTTTTAGAGTTCGATTTGAATCACAATTATAAAACTTTGCCACAGTAAGGAAAACTAAGCAGAAATATATTAAATATTGTAATTACTCATTAATATTTAGAGAAACTTCTGCAAGTTGAAGTAAAATAGAGCTATGTGAACATCGCATTTTTTCACTAGTTATTATATGATTTTTTAGTTGAAAAAAATATTAATGATAACAACACCTGTAGACATATGGTAAAAAGAAGAAAAAATTGAAGCTCTTTGACATTTTGTTTAGCCTCGGTAGGCAAAACACCGTTTATAGATCTCAAAAGTAAAATTTTAGTTCCCACTTGGTAAGCTAATAATTTTATTTATTCTATCATTTGAATTTTAGTGTTTTAACATATACTATGAATAGTAATAAATATTTTTTCAATACAAAAAAGTCTTCAAAAATAGAAAAATGTTAATGATTTGTCATTTTAACTGTATATGACAAGTGGAGCATTTATGAAATAATTTGTTGGGGGCAAATATGAACAATTCATATGAGCCCCAACAATCATTCTTAGATTCTGATCGTTTCAGTTAACTTCATGAGAAATGATGTCAGTTTCTATAAGTTTCCTGCAATAGAAGACTGTTTGTCATAGAACATTTGATTTTGTATTCAAACTTCCACAAAAACATCTGTCAATAGATACATAAAGAGCAACAATCTCGTTTAATTTTAATTTAAAATAATTAATAAACTTAAATAATATTATACTACATTTTAATAAACGGTGTTTTATGCATTGTTAAAAATAAAAGTTTCGCGTTAAACAGTTTAGCAAAAATTTCTATTTATTTTTTTCCAAACTTGAAATGATTGCTTACTTTTCTCTAAAATATTTATATATATGATGTTTAAACGGTGATAGATATCAGTAATATCTTAAGAAAGTAAAATTTTTAAACTAATGACTATCATAAAATTACGATTTTATGCAGCTCCCCCCCTTCTCTCTTACCAAAGGGAAAGAAGTTAAATTTAGGGGAGATATTATAATCGAGTTTTTTTTAACAATCATTATAAATCCTTCTTTATCATTAATTTAGAAGTAAATAAGACAAATACATGGATGGGAATCTTTCATATTTTGTTAGATTTCTGATGAGAATTATCTAAATACCCCCCCCCCAAAAAAAAAAAAAAAAAAAAATCCAGAAACACAAACCCCAAAGCAAAATTTAAAAGTTTTATATTCTCTTTTTCAAATTTACTTCTTTAATTTTTCCTTTTATTTTAACAATTAAACCAATCATCTAATCCTCCCTCTCTTTCATAAATCTACTTATTTCAATTTTATAATGCAGTGCTTAAACATATCACCCAGAAACTAGCGAAATTTATAGATATTTTTTCGTTATAAATTCTCTTTTTTCGTCACCCCAATAGTAGGACAGTTGTGAAACAATTATTTTTAATTTATAAAACTATCAAAAGAAAGAAACTATAAAAGCGATTTTAAAAAAATTACCATATACAAAATTGCTCTGTTTAATATATTGAGTAGTTTTTGTTTATAGAAATTAATCCATTTATGAGAAAAGCTATATTTATGTGTACTGTTCACATGTACCCTAGTCTCCCCTATTGCTTTGTGTATTCAAATTTAGTGATGCCTAATATATTTAAGGTTGAAGAAAATCTGAACCATTCAGTATTTTTTTTTTAAATCAGATTTTGTGGATTACAACCCTTTATAATGGTGGAAGTTAAGGTATTTGTTATAGTTCTCTGGATCGATGCTAAAGGGAGGGGGACAGAGGGGACACTTTCCCCAAACACCATAACGAAAGGGCAGCAGTACAATTCGACGCCCACCCTGGAGACCAGCTTTCGGCTTATGGCCAGGATGAATTTCTAAACCGAAGGGGAGGGGGGAGAACGAAAAGGCATCAAATATTTTTTTTCTTTAGTATCGATCGTTTTTATGTCTGTTTAAAAACCATGATATTGTTAAAATTATCCTATGTAAGGCCATAAATTGCTGTAAGTTATCTTAGAACTTTTTTTCTCGTATTTCCTGCAACTTTTTTATATAAAAAAAGTATTGTAAAATAAAAGGAAAGTGTGGTATTTTTTAATAATATACCATGTTACATCTTTTAACTTTATAAGTGTCTTTTATTACTAAATTTTCTATTTTCATTTTCCAGAATCTTTGCCACTATTAACCCAAATAAAGGTATCAAAGTACCTAGGATGAAAGGAAGAAGAATTAATAAGATTAGCAAGCCAATTATATAGTTAGTAAATGAACTTAGAGATTTTGAAAGTCATTTTAATTTGGGATACAACAATCGATAATTTTATTGTTTTATTTAGTGTTCTGATATTTTGCATATTTATTCCTCTTAATTTTTTAACCCAATTTTTCTCAGTCTTATTTATTGTCACTGTGTTTATTAGAACTATTTGATGTGATAGAAGTTATCAGCAATCATATATGATTGCTTTTTAAAACTTCATGTTTGTTTCTCTGAATACATTTTCAATTTTCACTCTCAAATGCAAAATATTATACAAAGAATTCTATTTGTTAGAATGAATGAATTATAGCATTACACTGAAAACTGTAGATTTCTTTTTTAATGTGATCATCATGTATTATTTTATTTTGTTAATATTTTATATATTAATAAAGAATTATTAATGAATACTTTTGAAGTTTCTGACTTTTTTTTTACTTCCTGATTTTTAGGATTTAAAACTTGAGAACACAGCAAAGAAAATTCTTGTATCCAGTTCAATACATTATATATAAACACAAAAAAAAGACAGTTAATATATTTAAAACTTTTGGTAGCAAGTAATTGTAATTCAGATGATTTTACACCAGAAATCACCAGGGATGTCAGAATGTGTGAAATGGAAAGCAGTTGATATATATGCACATTTTTTTTTCTCCAATTTAAAAATTGCCAAAAAAGTAAAATAGTTAGTTTTTGAGTAAATATGTACATAAATACAATCTGTAATGTCTATTTTATTTTTAAGATTAAACCAAAGAACGTCTATAGTAAAATTGATATTGCTTTCTTTTTTCTCTGCATTTTAATTTTAACACATCCAGTTTATCAAAATATTTTGAAAACTAAAACAAAAGGTTTTCCTTAAGAAAAGCATACAGGAAGAGTTAGTTACAAATAATTATTGACAAAAATTATCTGTAATCTATTATAGGCCAATAAATTTCGATCAATAAGGAGAAATGTCAAAATGCCAGTTTGTAATATGAAAAATTCTTTGGAAAAATTCTTAAGTTAATTCAGAGTATATTTCGAAGCTGTTAGATAATGCGATGCAGTTTTCAAGTTAATTTAAAATATTTGGTACCACTTGGTAATCCTGTCGGCAAAAAATTTAATGCCAAGATTAAATGCCAGTAATGGATTACCGTAAATTTCGCATTCACTTGCATTAAACACAATGCACGTATTTGTTCCGTCGTCAAGGGATTTTTGATTCGACATTTTTTTCTTTATGTTCTACTAATTTATTTGTACTCTTGTTATATACAAAAAAAAAAAAAAAAAAAAAATTGCATCAATTTGAGTAATTTGGATAATAGTTGGACGATTCGTATAATTTGGCGAAATTGGTCAACGGGATAACCAAGGAGTACAAAATTTTTAAGCAAATTGAGAAAAAAGCATTTTTAAGAATTCTTTTCTAAATTATTTTGGTTCTCCATGAGCAATGGGCCTAAGGCTGACCTTTTCAGAAATCAGGCCCTGTACAATGTAAATATACAAGGCCTGATTATTATAATAGATATTATTTGATGTATTTCCTTAATACTTTAACACATGCAGTCATTATTTTTAAAACAGTTCAAAAAAAAAAATTAAGAAAAATATACCGAAAAAATTAGTCACAAAAAATATTTACCGACATAAATACGAAACTAATTATATGCCAATAAGTTTTGATCAGTAAGGTAAAGTTTGAAAATATAAATTAGTACAACAGAAACTAATCATGCGTTAATTTGAAATTTCTTTCTGAAATGCAAAATTTTAGTCAATATTCTGTTTCTAAACCATAGCGTTTCAGTTTCCCAGTTGGAGTATTTCAGTTTCCCAATTGGAGTACTTCAGTTTCCCAATTGGAATACTTCAGTTTCGAAAACGGAACCGCTCCAGTTTCGAAAACGGAACCACTCCAGTTTCGAAAGCGGAAACGCTCCAGTTTCGGAAACGGAAACGCTCCAGTTTCGAAAACGGAAACTCTCCAGTTTCGAAAACGAAGACGCTCCAGTTTCGAAAACAGAGACGCTCCAGTTTCGAAAACGGAAACGCTCCAGTTTCGAAAACGGAAACTCTCCAGTTTCGAAAACGGACAATCTCCAGTCTCAAACGGAACACTTCAGTCTTGGAAACGGAAAAGTAATGAAAAAGAATTTTTATGATTTAACGGATCAGATACGGCAACTCTGCTGCCAGCACCTTCTCCGTTTTTTTACTGGAGTTTAAGTTTACAGTGTACGGTGACACACAAAAGAATTTAGCTCTCGAAGAAAATGAGCAATAGAATTATTGAACCCTGTGAAGAATAATTCTTGGAAGGAAGTTTGAGTTGTGGCATGCGTTTCTTAATTTAATTATACTTTATAATTTTAAATTTCCCTTTATCTGTATAAAATCTATAGATCACATACAGGGACACAAAAATGTTTTCAACATCATCCATTTATTGACGGTAAATATGCTGAATGGAAATTTTCAATTATGCTATGTGTTTAACTGAACTAACTTTCAGCCACTATGTAATATACATATATATCTGTTGATCATATATATGGCTGCAAAAGAAAAAAAAAAAAAAAAAAAAACAATGAGTTTAACGACGATTTTTGTTAATAGCAGAAATTGAGTTTTCAATGGGTTATGTATTTTCCAAATTGATCATTTAGATGTCGTCTTTCATATTAGTAAACTGTGATGTTTTGTAATAGTGTTCTGAATGTATTGGAAAGTGTTTCATGATCTGTGCCGTACGCATTTCGTTCTTGTTTATCTATATGTATATCACGCTATCGTATGTAGCACAAAAATCACGATTATTTGTTAGTTGTTTAATAGCAACGTCCAAATGAAAAGTATATCTTATTGGTTATTATGCAAAAGTCCTTTGGCAGGATTTAGGCTGTAGTAAATTGGATTTGCTTAGGTTTTATTACTTCGCTGCAAATATGAAGATTTAAAATATCATTGTTTTTATTTTTTCTGTTCTTTTTACTTAAAAAAATAAACAAAAGTCATGAATTTTAAACTTTTCAGTTTAAAATTAAAGTTATGCATTATAAATGAAATGACTGAAATTATTATATTATTATATTTTTAATAATTAATGAGATACAAAAGAATGCCACCGGTGCAATATTTGGCGATTTATTTCCTGCGCCAAGCTAGCATAAAAATACTGTGTTCTTGATTTATTAGCACAGATGTGATATATGCATCGCATTGGCGCGTTATTTTTCTGACGCCAATTCGGCGAAAGCTTTGTTTTCAAATACCAATTGCATACATATTTTTTAACTATTTTCTATTATTTTAAAAAGGAATTAATAATAATAAAAAAGTAGTTAATAATTATAGAATAAAACAATTTATGTCATTTAAAAAAAGAAAATAAAAAGAAGCAACTAATAAATAAATAAATAACACTACCCGGTTACCATATGATGCACTTGTTTGCCCTTTTGTTGCAATCTTGCCAATGTGAGGCGTATATGACATCTATGTCTATTTCTTTAACAGAATCTTCTAATTTGGAAGAAAATTGTGTAATTAAAATAAAGTATGAGTAAAAGCAATATGATTTAATGATTAGTATGCATTCAAGGGAGACCAAAATGGTCGCCAAGTGCGGTTGGTATATAGTATCAAAGAAATTTTTCTAGAGTTAGAAAAAGTGTTATGTTCTAAATCAAATTAAAAAAAAATCCGTCTTTTACTCACTAGGTTTCCGTATTATATCATATTCCGTTTCATTTTTTTACACGCTTCATTTGCGTTGTAAGAACATTTTGAGAAACTTTGTTCACAGCTCATTATCCTGATTGATTTTGAGGGTTCAGCGGATTTTGCTGACATTTACTTATCATTTCACTTAAAAAAATAGTTCTTTCAGGATAAAAGAAAACAATGGATTTGAGTATATTGCTAATAATTTTTGTTATTTTCTACTTAATAAACAATCAATTAAACTTTTATTGTTAATTATTTTGAGCAAGAAATAAATGCTAATACATTTTTGCTTTAATTTATGAGTTAAGGGGGCAGTTCATAGCGATTTACATTTGAACACAACCATGGAATAAAAATGAGTACATGTGTTTTTCAGTTTTGAGTACATTTGAATCGGAGCTATTTTGAGTAGGTGAAGTACTTAAAATTTACTTTTTACTCAATTTTGAGAAATCTTTTTTTTTTCAGCATAACTTTTAGCCACTATGTAATATACATATATATCTGTAGATCATATACAGGGCTGCAAAAAATCAAAGAGTTTAACAACGATTTTCGGTTATAGCAGAAAATGAATTTTCAATGGGTTATGTATTTTCCAAATTGATCATTTCGATATCATCTTCCATATTAGTAAGCTGTGAAGTTTTGTTTATATAGTGTTCTGAATGTATTGGATAGTGTTTCGTGATCTGTGCTGTACGTATGATTTTTTGTTCTAGTTTATAAATACATATTATAAGAAGAAAATTTTCTACAGTTAGAAAAATGGCTATGTTCTAAATCAAATTTAAAAAAAATCATCCCATCTTTTACACCATACGTTTTCATATTATAACATATTCCGTTTCATTTTTTTTACATGCTTCATTTCCTTTACAAGAACATTTTGAGAAACTTAGTTCACAGCTCATTATCCTGATTGATTTTGAGGGTTAAGCTGATTTTGTTCACATTTACTTATCATTTCACAGAAAAAATATTTTTTTCAGAATAAAAGTTAAAAAAAATGACATATATTTTTAAAAAATTGTTCTATATTTAAACAAATTGAAAATTGCACGTCAAGCGTAAGTTAGTTTTTAAAATATTCTTATCTTGTTGTTCTTATTGTTGTTGTTATTCTTATCTTGTTTACTGTAAAAAAAAATCTGTAATCCTACAGCTGTAAAGTTGCCGAAATCTGTATGGTTACTAACATTTTATCTGTAAAAACATGTAAATCTACAAAACTAATTTCTCTAAGGTTACAGAAATCTGTAACTTTACAAACGAGTCTAATAAAATTACAGTTATCTTACTGAAATTTTATATGTAACCTGGGATGAAGTTGCACGAGAAGTTCTTGGAATCCCAGTTTCCTAAAAAATTTTTAGTAAGATCACAGATTTTTTTTTTCAGCGCAAATCTGTATCTGTTACATGAACTTTTGCTGTTGCCGTTACATAAAACTTCTAGAAATCCCTGTTTCTTATAAAACATTCAGCAACATTACATATTTTTTTACGCTGTAACATACTGTATTTTGGATACTGTAGAGTATCCGAAATTTTTGTATGCCCTGTGAATACTATCTGCTTTCTATTATAGAGAAAATAAGTTGTGGCAAACTTCAGCAACGTACTATATGAATTTCATAAAATGTGAAATAATTTAACATTAACGCGCCCCAAACAATGCTCCCCCCCATATACCGTTATGTAATGGAATACTATTGTGAAGGCCTGTAAATTAATAACAAATATTCTTTGCACCACAGATTGTACAGAATGTATATTTTAGTACATACTTCATAGATGCATACCAATTTTATTCTGTTAGAAAGAATGTAACATTATTAAAATTCACTTGAAATTCATTTTTTTTTCCATTGAGCGCAATATAACGGAAATTTTTTTATTATAAGTATAATTAAACTTTGCATCCGATTTTCATGAAATTTGAAAAGACTCGTCAAAGTTACTCAACAATTGTATAGTATTTTAAATTTCGAATGATTCGGTTGGGTAGTTTTTCCTCTCTTACATTCAGACAGACGGAAGAAATAAACAACAACTATAAGTGTTACGAATTTACATAACTACGAACGCACCTAAAATGGTAAAATTATATTTTCATATGATAAAATTATATTTTCACCCTTTCATTTAAGCACCAAATAGTACGAGCGAGTAACAGTGTTAATTAAATATTATCTACATGGTATTTTAAAAGTATTTATAATAATGTTAAATAAAATTTGAATAAATTAGCAAAACAATCAGCTTTTTTTTCTTTTTTTTCTTTAGTAATTTATACTAATATTACAAAATAGTAATGTTTCTTTGTAAGGGGTAATCACTGAAATTTCCAAACGTATTTTAAAAGGAATTTAGGCATACTTGATGGTAATAGTTTCTGTGCTTATTCAACATACCTAATGTATACTTGATGTCGGTGTCAACTATCCAAAAGCGGAGCGGTTCCAAGAGTGAAAAAGAAATTTGCGATATTTGTGATACTGAAAGAAACTTGCAATTTGGCATGGAAGTTATTTATAATGTGATTTATTATTATATTGTTATTATTACTATTTTTATTATTATTCCTGATTTAATTTTAGGATACACAAACATGATGTGCCTGAGTAGTTTACTTATACGCAAAACATAATATGATCAAACCAAATTTTACACTCAGATAGAATGAAGCTTGCTTCGTTCAGAGGTGAGTCTGCTTATTTCGAAGCATAGAGATGGTATACAAAATTGACAAATTCGCTTCTGAACGAAGCAGCCTCATTGCATCTGAGTATTTATATATATGTGTCTAATGCGCAATTCTCACGTGTAAGCGCCAGCAGAGGATGAGATCATCTCTTTTCTCACGGGATACAGAACAACAGAAACCTGGCACTAGTAATAATCGCTGACTCGAAACTGTTACCGAGAGAAACATGCAAACGCAATCAAAAATCCCCTAGAAGTAGTTAGTTAGAAGAGGTTCAGATTCGTTCTGGCCGGAGAGTAGGGCAGATGGCCCAAAATCCCTCTGTTTTATCGCTAGGCGCACAGGACGACGAAACGCGTCCCGGACATGACTATAATAGCAGAAGCTCCCCCTTTTCCACTCTGAAATACTGTAAATAGAATTATATAATCAAGAATTGCAATAAACTTTGTTATGTTGTTAAGTAGTGAGTTCTACAAGTATAATTTACATATATCACATGGGGGCTCGAGCCTATGAATCTTGTATTAACTGGCCCTAGACCATGATTAAGCTGAACTGCATCTTCCGGTATCAGACCGCCTGTTTTAAGCGAACTCTATTCTATTTTCAAAAGATCAGTGCTCCATTTTCCTCCTCGGATATTGCGAACTCTGCTGCTTTTTTTCCATCGTATATCAACGCTCCTGGAATTTAACAGATTGTTTTCTACGCCTGTTGCGGACATTCCTGTGCTTTCGACGGCAGACCCCACCTGCCTCTACACCCGTTCTCTGCAAGTCGTGGACATCGCTTCCCTCCTAGCTCTAGTTCAACAGATGTGCTTTTTCACCCGTGTTTCTTCGCCAGTATCAGTGTGTGCGCGATTTTTCTTTTTTTTCTTTCCCTCTCATTTCCATCGAATATAAATGTTCCTCTGGCTCTTATTAAGAGCGGTTTTTTTTAAATTGGATACAATGTATTCAAGGTAAGCGACCTCTATTTTGATTATATTTTATTATGGTGCAATTGATTTAATATATTTTATACGAAATGTAGTTAGCCGACATATTGTTTATTCGGAGCCAAATTAAATCGGCTAGAACCGATAAAATTAAATTGCTCCACCAGCTAATTTTTTCATCTGGCGTACACCGTCAAAATAGACAAAACTTACGGTTATTTTCGGGGTCTTCCTTTTGCAGCCCAAACGCGAAATTAAAGGTTATTTCCGACACTTTTGATAAGCTACAGTTAATTACTGTAGCGAACCTGCTAAATCTCGATATTTCGGGAGAAATCCCCGAGTTAGCTAAGCGTATAGTAGATTCTTTAATAGACATCTCTTAATTGAAATCTTCATTTGACAATGCCTCGAATTCTAACACAGATGAACCCAAAAATATTTCTCATACTAGTACAGATACAGTTAACTTCGCATCCGAAGGCATTTATACACAAACCGAAGCATTTCCCCCCTACACAACAACACTCAATTTCTTTTCATGACTTAGAGCATCTTATAACACCCTTTAGTGGTGCAAAGCACGAGGATATCCAAGTTTGGATGGATCGTTTTGAAAAGCTAGCGAACTCTTTTAAACTTTCCCATTTTCAAAAATTTCTGTTTGTGGAACGTGCGCTTTCTGGGATCGCATTACTATACGTTCGGGGTGAACCTAACATTTCCCCATATCCCTCACTCAAACAAGCGCTTTTGCGCGAATTTATGAAATCCGTTTACCCCGCAGAAATTCATAGGTTACTCTCGGTGCGACATAAGCGGAATTCCGAGTCATTAATGGAATACTTCTTAAAAATGAAGGAGTTGGCTCAAAGAGCAATTATTGATGACATGTCTGTCATCTATTACATCATCCAATGTATTCCAGATCCACCGGCTAACAAATCTATTTTGTACGGATGCTCGCATTTAGCCGATTTTAAACAAAAACTTCTCATATATGACGAAATTTCTGCTTCCGACTCGCATCCTAAACCCAAAAATCTTCACAATACACCTAACCGTGTCCCTCCCCCTCCCACCCCTACCCCGTCAAAAGATAGAACGCGTAAGCTAGTCTGTCTTAACTGTAATCAAATTGGCCATGTTAGTTCAGTATGCAATAAGAAAAATCTAGGCCCTAGGTGCCATGCTTGCTCCCGTTTTGGCCATGTCGCTTCCAAATGCAACGAGCGCTTTACTAAGCCTCAGAAACCGCCTGAGACCAACCCTCCTTCCCGCGCGGTCACTTCCGGAAAAAACCGACAGGTTCATACCGTCGAACTCACTCGCTCTTCCCACAGTATGCACGGTCAAAATCGCTGATTTAGTCATTACTTCTTTAGTGGACACGGGCAGCCCAGTTACGCTCGCCGTGAGGATATTTATCGGTTATTAGGATCACCACCCCTGGCACCAGTACCCCTCAAATTTACCGGATTTGGTAGTGGCGACGTTCACCCCATTGGCTCTTTTTCTACCGATATTGAGATAGACTGTTCTGTTTTTTCCGCTAATGTTTACGTTATCCCTTTTGCTCATATGTCCCACCCTTTTATCTTAGGAACAGACGTTATAAGTCAAGGTACACTTGTATGTAATGAAAGTGGCATATCTCTGACAAAACAACCCCAATCAGATATTTTTATTAACCTCATCAATGTCAGTTATGATATCCCTGATGTAGACTTAGTTCATATAACTGATCGCGCAGTTCGCGAGGAAGTAGCTGATTTAATCAAATATTATCGCCCCACCTAGAGATGTAAATTTTCCGGAAAAATATAAGTGGCGGAAAAAAACAGGTTTTTTACCGGTTTTTTTCGGAAAAAAACGGAAAAATTGGAAAAATTGATTTTTCATGACTGTTTCTCCCAAATAAATTATATTATCTTAGAGAATATTAAATAATAAACATTTTTCCCATTTATTTGTATTAAATGAAAATTATTTTCACTTTATATTACAAAATAAAAAGAAAGTAGCAAATCCTGATTTTAAGTTTAGTTTTTTTTTTCCACAGCCTAAGAATTTTTAAAACACTATTGTTTGTTATATCATATCTCTGTTGAAATGATTTTGCAGGTACATGTTTAACTACCAATTGACCTAATGTAAGAACCAGAGCCAATATGTCTGCAGTTTGGAATGAAATAAATTTTGCATTCCATTTACATAAGTATAGTTTTTAAGTAAATGATATTAGTTTAAAGATATTGTTGCAGTTTTGTCATTATTATCAATATCAGTATTTAAAAAAATTCCATTGTTTGTTAAATATATATATATATATATTTACATTATTACACTTTTTTCTTACAATTATAATTTTATTTCCTTTAAAAGATATGTTTAGTTTTGGTATAGCTTTCCAATCTCAACTCAAAGTTTTGATTTAGTTTTATTATCTAAATTCAAACAAAACTAAGTTTTAGTTTAGCTTACTCAGGTCTGCAACTAAAAAATAGCATAGGATGTATTGACTGTTAGATTTTTACTCACTAAAACCAGAAAAATATCTTTTTTTTTTTTTTTTTTTTTTTATGTTTAATTAAACGTAATTTTTTTCTTTTTATCCTGAAATCTGGTATTCTATTCTTGAGTAAGAAACCATATTCAATAACGTTTCCATATGGTAATTTCATATTTCTAAGAATGGAAGTCAAAAGTTATGAAAACAGAACACTACAAATAGAAAATGCTTGCTATTTGAGAGGAAATACCAAAAGCAGTTACACAGTGAGATAAACTTCTACTATGCTTTAGAAAACTACTTAAATTCAAAGTTTAATCAAGAAGGAAAGTATAATTTGGAATGTATTTACTTGTAATAAAATATGGGGTTTTTTTTCATCGCAGTTGTACTTTTCTAATGCAAACTGCCCATGTTTTTGCAACATTACTGTACATTATGGAGTTCAATTTTAGATTCAGTACTATGAAAATACATTCAATTAATCAGCTATAACGAAATCTTGAAAAATGTAGCATAGTAGTGCCACCTATTGGGCAATTTACACCAAAAACTAAACAACATGAATAAATATCAGGAACTGTCTGAATCTGTAGTTTGATAAAAACCGTCCTTTAGTCTTTGAGATAGAGCTATTGCGATAATCATGAATAATGCAGCATAGCAGTGTCATCTGTTGAGCGATTTACACCAAAAAGTAATGTGCACAAAGTTATATCAAAGATTAACTTGTGACAGATATTTTCCAAAAACTATCAAATCGTGTTCAGGACCTTCTAAAATGTTTAAATACACCAAAAACTGGAAGTCAAAATTTTCACGAATTCAATACTTACTTCTTGAAAAGATAGAAAAGTAATAAATGTATGCTTCAAATTTTATGTTAAATTTTTAGATTTATCATTTCTATTAATTGGCATATTATTGAAATAATTTTTCACATGAATTAATTTTTAAAAAGAGAAGTTGTATTTAATTATACATCTAGATTTTTTTCATGTAATCCTGTTTTTGTGAAATTGTGAATTTCTTGTATATATACTTATACAAAATATATTCAGAATTTGTGAATAGGAAATTATTACTATTTTTAGAGTCCTATTTTAGGGATGCACCGAATAGTGATTTTGGCCAAATGCCGAATATTCGGCCGACAGCTGAACCGAATACCGAATATTCGGCTAGCTGAATAGTAATTGATGGGCCGAATACCGAACATTCGGTCAGCCGAATAGTAACTATTCGGCCAAATACCGAATATTCGGCTTTCCAAATACTTTTTATATTTCAAAGTTTAAAGGTATTAAAATATTACTTTTTAAAACAATTTTACATAATATTTAGTACAAGAAACTTATATTTTCATAAACAAGAGCATTTTATAAGAACATTCAGTAAAAAGATCTTTTTTATTTAAGAAGCATAATTATGAGACTTTTTCAATTAGTAAAATTTTAAATTTCATGATTTCTTCTACGAATTGAAACAAACATTTTGAAGTCAAAGAGAAATAATGGAAAAATAGTTGAAGAAAAACTTTACAGTCTCATATTTTTTCTTTTTAGATAATTCAAGGCAGATTTTTTTCAATATAAAGTATAAATACTTTTCAACTTAATTCTGAATAAAGGAATGTCTAGCTCATAGTTCTTTTCTTATGAATGGTGGCATTTTCCATCCTTCCCCTCATATCATATTTTACAAAAATCAAAGCATGTAAGTTGAAAATATAGTTATGGTATCTTATTTATTGTAAATGCAACAAACGAAAACATAAGTTTGACCTAGAGTCAGATGAAATACAGTGTACTTATGAATCAATAAGTTGATTATGATTATGGTTTCATAAACAAAAATCGTCATTACTTGATAGCTATTATTAATCTCTAAAGTTTTCCTTTCTTGTTTAAGGACTTTTATTTGGGAAAAGCAAGAAACAAATTATTTACTAAATAATATTTAAGAACTTGCATCTGCACTCGCATCATTTATTCCTAATAAATCATAATTTTAATCCTTCTCATGGTTAATTTCCTTAAGTTAAACTTTACAATCAGCAAATAAATAATGAAAAAGCATTCTAGATTATTTAAATATGATTTTGTTTCTAATTATTTTAAATATATTTACAAATCGACAGTTAAAAGTAGAAATTGTGAAAAGTTTTTAAAAATGTGTTTTAAATGCTTTATTAAGTATTGGATTCGGCCGAATACTTTGATATTCAACCAAGCCGAATATTCGGCTTAACCGAATAGTTTGATATTCGGTCTAACCGAATATTCGGTAACATGGCCGAATACCGAATAGATACCGAATATTCTGTACATCCCTATCCTATTTAGACATTTTTAATAAGGTTATTTATGCATATATACAACTTGATAAGATTCAGCTGCTATATGGTATGAGATTTTTTTTTCTTCAATCACTGCATTTGCGAAAGATTCAATTTGTAGATTAAACTTTTTTCTGAAATGTCTATTTTCAAGAGAAATTTTGCGAAGGGTCTTGTGCTTCAAACAAGAAAAAAATGTGAAGGATCCTTTCAAGTCTTCTCAAACAGATTTCTGCTCAGAGATCAGATTACCCACATTAAAGTTTTCATATGGGACACTCAACTTAAAAATAAATAAAATAAAAAGTATGAGAATGAATTATTACAAAATTTTCACTACATTATTTCTAAAATGAAATTTCAATTTTTCCAGTTCGGAAAAATTGAAAAATAAGCCTTCGGAAAAAAACCGAAAAAAACGGTTTTTTTCCCAATTTTTCTGGTTTTTTTCCAAGCATTCCCATCTCTAGCCCCACCAAATCGAAATCTACTAATTTAAGAATGTCTATCGTATTGACCGATGATAAACCAGTCTGTCAACGACCACGTCGAATGCCCATAGCTGAGAAAGAAATTGTCCGGAAACAGATTCAACAGTGGCTACACGACGGAATAATCCGACCCTCTACCATTGATTACGCCAGCCCTATCGTGTTAGTTAAAAAAAAAATAATAATTCCACACGATTATGTATCGATTATCGTACCCTCAACAAAAAAATTGTTAAACATCGTTTCCCCCTCCCCCTCATTGACGATGTTCTCGATCAATTGCAACAAGCAAAAGTATTCACAACACTTGAACTCAAAAATGGATTTTTCCATGTGGATATCGATTCTCATAGCACCAAGTACACAGCTTTTATTACACATGACGGTCTCTACGAATTTTTCAAAGCCCCTTTTGGTCTCACGTCCAGCCCTGCCGTTTTTTCAAGACACCTAGCTTGTGTTTTCCGCACACTATTAACAGACGGTACTTTTATTCAATATATGGACGATTTTATAATCCCCTCCGAAACCGAAGCCGAAAACCTACAAAAACTTCGACAAGTCTTACAGACTGCAGCCGACTATGGGTTAGAAATCAACTTTAAAAAGTGTCAGTTTCTACAGCGGAAAATTGAGTTCTTAGGCCATATCATTCAAAACAATACTATTGCGCCTTCCCCGTCAAAAATTAAAGCGGTCCTACACTTTCCGGAGCCCACAAATGTCAGACAACTCCAGTCACTACTTGGTTTGACAGGTTACTTCCGAAAATTTATTCCTAACTATGCTTCTATCGCTCGACCCCTCAGCGATCTCTCTCTATATATTTATGTATATTTAAATAAATTTAACTAATGGTTACAGATTATTTTGTAAAAATTGTTTATCGTCGTTTTTCATATTAGATCGGGAGGATCTTAGACCGGACACAGACAATCAACTCGTCGAGTTCACAAATGAAAATCTAGGATTGGTTAAATCTTGGTTCGCATATTAAAAAGCAATCGGTCTGCTAAGTCATATACTGGCGTTTACTCGCATATTTACCATTGTGCTTTCCTCCACCGAAAAGTATGAAAATATGGAAGACTGGAAGCAGGAAAACATAATGATAAACCGTTGAGTCAATCTTTAAACTCGAGTTTTTAGGTATTTTCAACCAAAATATGACTTTGCGGATCGATTGTGTTTTAACATGCGAATCGAGATTTAGCTAATCCTAGATTTTCACCCGCGAACGTGATCAGATGATTGTCTGTGCTGCCACCTCTCGGCCTACATCCGCTATGTATGTACTGCTGAGGATTTCTGAAACTGAGCTAAAAATTTCAATATCTAAATATGTATTAAAATTATTTAGCTGTTTTTATACGTCTAAAACAGGGCTGTCCAACGCGGCGCCCGCGGGCGCCATCACGCCCTTTTACAGTTTTCTTAGCGCCCATTTGAAGATTCCGTGTTATTAAACATTTTACAGGTAGAATTGCATCATAAAGAATGTTTTCTTTAAAATCATTAATTTTTTATTGGAGATATTTTTAAAACTTGTGTTTGACATGCTATTGGCTTGCCGTTGTACATTAAAAATCAGAAACATGCTTTGAAAATTTAACCATGCATATTTTTACAATTTTTATTTATTGCTTATCTAATGTAATCATGATAGTTAAATTTATTAATAGTTGGAAATAAGTTTTTAATACTCAAGAAGCAAGTGAAAAATAAACTTTTTCACCTGCCCTCCTCTTCCTTTTCGAAGATACATGTGCATGAAAGATTAGCTTTTTTCTTTTCTCTGTTATCACACTGGCCGCTGGCTAGTTTATATGAAGAATAAAAGGAATTAATTTTTCTTTTTCACTTTTGAATTGCGCTAATGTGCCAATAAAAAATAATCTTATTGTTCGCATTCGCACGCAGTTATCTTTTGGATTCTTTTTTGCCTTGTTGTTTGCTGATTTTTGACACACAAACTCATTTTCATACACAACATACATTTCATATATTTTCATGCTGATTTTTCATACGCAAACAGTTGAGAAAATGTGAGGCAGTGCTAAATGGAGGAACGAGAGAGATAGGGGGACAGCAAGACATCATTTGGAATCTTATTTATCAGAGTTCATATGGCGGCAGCATCAGGTGAAAGAAAATATAGAGAGTGTTTTGAATGTATGTTCAACTCTATATCGGCCCATATTAATCTCTATATCGACCCATATCGGCCCGATTTACTACTTTGTTTTTATGTAAAGTGTTTTGAATTTTCAAATTGTTTTGATTTTAAATAAAGTGTTTTATTTTATGATTTGTCGCAAAAATTTTAGGTGTAGATTGGCAGTACTTAAAAACCTCCAAATCTGTAGCTGCGGTAGAGTTAATACGTAAGTACCGGCGCGATTAAAATTTCTGGCACCTTACCCCAAAAACATTTTTCATAAATACTTCTCATAAAAAAATTAAAAATAAATAAATATATACATAATTTGAAATCCAATACGCGAAACGCCAGAACTGTAGCTGTCTTTTGTTTACTGCTGTACGATTCATTTGCACTATGTTAAAGCGTGCGTGTATACTAATACTATGCGATAATATTATCACATGTTTTCAGTCATGTATATAATGGCGTCCTTCATTGAGTGTCAAGAGCCAAGAGGCGCCCCTGGTTACTGAAAGGTTGGAGAGGCCTGGTCTAAAACATTTTGTTTTTACCTCGATTTAATATTCAAGAAACATAAAAAAAATCAATTAATCAACATGTATCACGGAAATTTTTTATAGACATTTATCTTTTAATATTTTCCTTTTACTTTAACAAGGTAGAACCCGTCAAATTTCGACGAAAGAAAATGTTTAAGAAGGAACTGGTTCATTGATTTATAATAAACCTATTGGTTATAGTAAAAATGCATTTTATATTTGTAAATCTAAATCTTAAACAAACGATATTTAGCGTCAAATTAATAAAATACTATTTCTATAAAACTCAGTTGTAGAAATTGTTAAAATTAAACTTTAATTGTACATTTAAGCAGTGAAAAAAAATAAAGAACTGTTATTATGACAAAATTATCAATTGGGGTTCTTATGCTAGTTTTCCAAAATGAAAAAAAGCAAAATTTATTCAACTTTGATTCAATCATAGAATTTTTTTCCCATGATATCAAAAATAGGCATCAATTTCACCATATCAAAATTTACAAATACACATTTCGTATCTGTATTTCCCTTTTCAAAAAAAAAAAAAAAAAGGCATTTTAATTTGATTATTATAATATAAAACTTCAAGGTCTCAATGCTATTAGCTGAAAGAGATATTTTATTGTTGATATTTTTCTATGTGTAAATCAAATTTTGTTAAATAAATGTAAAATTCACTGGGTTTTATAACAGAAAATAATTAAATTTCAATTTTTTCCCTTTTAATGAGAAAATGGCAACATAAAGATACAGTAATCATTTTTTTTTCCATTTTTAACTTTGATTTTTATAGAAATGGAGTACTCCTGTTGCCACGATTCGAAAATCGGTAGTAAAAACTACAAAAAAATTAATATTTCAAAAACAAATTAAGATAGAGCTTTCAAACAAATTTCATTTAAAAGTACATTTTTTCCCTATACGATGGTGTAAAAATTGAAAATGTGCGATATTCAAAAGTTAAAAAATTTGTAGCAGCAAAAATTGCAATATCAAAATTTCATTTAAAATTTGAAAGTATTGCCATTCTCAAAATGACGTATGCGTTACGCACAGATACGTTTGGCCTTTATAATATAGATTTGGATATAATACATTTTGAATTATCTTTTCCTAGCCTATTAGTTTTTTTAATTACACATGTAGTACTTTAAAATATGAAAATATATCACAATTTTATGTCACAGTACTCATTTTTTGAGTTGTAGAAAACCGGAAAAATTCATAAAGCGCATGATATTTGAACATTTTTCTAGACAGAAATTTTTATATTTATAACTAAAACTTGTAAGAAAATATGCTCCACAAGAAATCATTACTTTATACTCCATGTAAAAATTCGGCATTTTTTTTTTTATATATAAAATAGATTTCAACCGATGCAACTTAAAAGAATTTTGTGCTTCTTTTATTAGTAACAATATAGAAAAGTATAACGTACGTTTTGCAAAGCGTGCCAAATGTATTTTACTAGAAAAACTTATGAAAACTATTATGTAAACTGATTGCATAAAAGTTATGCTAATAATTTAATTAATAAGAAATAAAGAGATACCTCAAAAAACTTTTACAAAAATCTTGTTTAAATGTGTTATTTTATCTTTTTTCAGTTATTCAAAAACCTTTTATTTCTCAGGACGAAAATATTCTTTCAGCTGTGCAATATATGAAATACTGTTTTTCTGTAAGAAAAAATCTGCAGATTTACGTTTAACTAAGCACAAATGCAACTGCTTTGCTGGATTTTCCTTTTTTTTTTTAAACTTTAATTTTTAATTTGTATTCCATAAGTTTTCATGTTATATGCATGGAGATTGACACAAAAAGAGCAAAATAGTTACACTTGAAAGTGTTTTGGGTTTTTTTTTACACTTCAACTATTTTCTCTTTTTTTTTCCTTTTACAAGGTGAAAAATTTCAGTTACATAAACATTTCAAATTTCTCGTAGATGGAATTGAACAAAATGTTTCCTATTTTAATAATATATTTTATTACCTTTAAAATGGTATTTGTGCTACACAAATATATATGTAAGAATTTTTATCTGGACTTTAAAAAAACTTGCTACATAGAGTACGCCGTGACTGTCATTATTTATGTCCAAGTTGCCCGTGTCTTTAAGAGTTAACAACTCGACTGATTACTGACGATTTTTTTCTTTTTTTTTTGGAAAATCATTATCAATATTGCGTTTATCTTTCTCTTACGGTAGGTATCTTTAGCGCTTCTCAACATCTTTTCTGAATGCCACAAATCGAAATTTGTGCACTCGAAAAAAATGCACTCCTCTCGAAAACCATATGACCTAGGGTAATCGCTATAGTTTTCTTGCAAGGTTTAAATTACTTCTACTAACTCTAAATTTTTCATAATCTTATGTTCAGCAGATTTGGAAATAGATGGGAGGAAGGAACATACACATTTTTCGACATCCAGTTTTCGACGGATTTACACGTTTTAGAGGTCAGAAATTCCAAAAAACATGTTTTTACAAAATGTCTGTCTGTGTGTGTGTGTGTCCCCGTATGTCGCCATTCTACCATCAAAAAGTGTATGAAGTTATGCATAGAATTGAATCAAAATGTTTGAGAATGTTTTTGGCTGTGGCAAGCAGGTCCTTCTTTAGTTTTGAAGTGTTCCGACGGAAGGGGGCGCTGCAATCGCGATTTTTGTACCATTTTCAATATTGTACCGGCCAAAAGTATATGAAGTTATGCATCGAATTGAACCAAATTTTTTGTGTAAGTGTATGGCTATGGCTAGTTGGTTCTCCCTGAATGTGGAAAAAATCCGTCGAAAGAAGGCGCTGGAATAGCGAATTTTCTGCCATTTTCAATATTGCACCACCTAAAATTGTATGAAGTTAGCCCGAGAACTAAACTAAAATTTTTGTATAATTTTTTTTTTTTTTTTTTTTTGTAAAGCAAATAGGTCCTCCCTGAAATAAAAAAAAATCTGCCTATCACTCTATTGTTCATCGGCTCGTACAGAGACGGAAATTTCTTTTTTACTCCGATTAAATGACTGAAACAGAAATTTAAGATGAAAACCAAAGTTCGTATGGTATTGAATTAAAATTATTAAAGCTTTAAAATGAGTAACTATTTTTTAAAAATATTAAAATGTACGTATGAGATAGAAGAAAGTTTTGAAATTGGCACATCCAACTAGTTGCACAACATTTTCGATTATATATCTGAAAATATAATACCTAAAATTTTAGATTTATACTTTTGAGTTTGGCGTTACAAAACCTTTCGCACGATATCTCACACGATATATAACTTGACAAAATTTCTACCATTAAGTTTATATAATACTATGGGAATCCGTCTATTTCTTTCAGTAGTTTAACTAAAACTTTCTATATATGATAAGATGGCCCAATACCTTGCGATTTCTAGACTCTCCTCTTGTTATACTTTTTCATTGCGTATGATACCGTATATAGATTAATTAAAGGCTTGAGTTTCTTAAGTTGCATTGTTGACGATATTTATTATCCCACTTATATACATATTCTGTATGCATGTTTATTTTAGGTGCGTTCGTAATTATGTAAATACGTAGCGCCTATAGTTGTCGTTCAATCCTTCTGTCTGTCCGCCCATCTGTTCGCATATAACAGAGCAAAAACTATCCAATCGAATCATTTGATATTTAAAATATATAATTGTCGCATAGTTTAGTCGAGTTATTTAGAATTTTATGAAAATCGGATTTATAGTTCAATGACAAAGACAATCAAAAGTGTTCCGTTGCATTACGGTCAATGGGAAAAAATAGTTTCAAGTGCATTTTCATGATGTTACACTCTTTCGAACATAATTAAATTCATACGAATCTGTGAAATACATATTATAATACATAATAGTACATATATATATATTATAATATATTATAGTACATATATATCAAAATGTACGGGGCGTCTTTTAATTAACGTACAACTTTAAAATGAAATAATTTCGCAAGGGCTCACTAGATGGCGCTGTTTATTAATGCAGTGGCGGGGGGTATAAAAGGAAAGTGTTTCACGTTGGAGTCGCACCATTACGAAAACGTCTCCCAAAGGGACCTATTATATCGAAGACCGTACATTCATTGTTAAAAATTGGTATTTATATGGTGGAAATGCAACACTATTGCTGAGGAAGTGGCCTATAACGCACAAATTCCGACCTAAGTCTTCTAGAACAATGGCAAGTGATCTTATAAAAATATTGAGATATTTCGTTACGTGGCGGATGATCTGACACTTAAATAGGTAACTGATAGCTTTGTGACTAGGTTGCGCTACTGTACCGACTCTGAAGGTTCTCACTTTGAAAATCTTGGGGATTAATTAACTTTTCGACGTTCCTTTCAATTATAATAATAAAAAATGCTCTGGTATCTGCAACGATTCTTGTGTTAGTTCACGTTAAAGTTGTAGGTCAATTAAAAGACACCGTGTACATTATATATAGTCTGTGATGCAAAAATATTTGTTATTAATTTACAGGGCTACACGACAGTGTTCCATTACATAATGGTATATGTGATAAATATTTTTTGGAGCACTTTTTTAATAATATTAAGCTATTTCTCATTTTATGAAAATTATATATGTTGCTTAGGTTTACTACCAGAAACCTCCTCTATAATAGAAATCAGACAGCATTTACAGCGATACACAAAAGATTCGTATAATCTACTGTATCCGAAGTACTGTATACTGTTACACCATAATTTGAATATTTTAAAAACTTCCTTATAGTATGAACGCACCTCAATTGCTACGCTTGTGATACATTTTCCAACTTGTTATAATACGTATAATAAAAGGTCATGTTTCAAGCAGAAAATATCCAGTTCAATCCTAAAATATTAAGCAAGTCTTATCAAAATAGCATCTGAAAGAAGAGATCTGTTACAAAGTCAGATATTAACTTCCAGTTCAAACATCAATGATCCCAATCTTACGCTAATCATGCGTTGATTAAGGGTACACTTTTGATCATACAAAATCTCGAAAAGTTTTGGAAATATTGTGAACTAAAGTTTAAACGGAAAAAATATATTTTCCGTTATGTTGTTTTGCACTTGTCATGTATTTCGTATTAATATCTTTATTCTCGTAAAATCTTTTAAGATTAAAAATAAATTTTGACTGAGAAATTCTATTATGAGCGTTATTTCAAAAGGATTATTTTTCTTCTCTAAACTTTTTTTTATTTAAACATCGTCTATAAGGTCATGCACTATGTCAATAGTAATTGAGGATCTTTCGAAACAGAATTTCGATAATTTTCCTATTTACGATTGAAAATGGAAACGAAATGTCCAAACAAATTTTTAAGTAATTGATACATACATATACGTAATTCTTAAAAAATTATAAGTGTTTATTAAATATACTTATTAATTAATTATACGTGTGCCCCAAATAGACTATCTATATCAATCATCAACACTTTTTATTTCCATATAAAATAAAATGTAATTAATTCATCAATGACACAGAAAGATTTTATAATTATACGAATTCCATCTAATTAAAAAATGTTTAATGTATCCATTCCATGATTACTTTTTTATAATGACTTTTTTAAATGATAATCTGTTATAGACGTTTCAAAAAAAGTATTTGAAACACTTCTGTGGTTTCAAATTAAGAACTTTCTATCACTATTAAGTCTGCAGCATTTAATGAATTAGGAAAAAGCGTCTTTAAATTTTAGCCATATATGCATTACATTCTTTAAAATATGTTCATTATTTGTTCCATAATTTCACTTACATCTTGAGTCAGAGAAGCCGGATAACTATAAACAGAAAAACTCATAGAAATAAATAAAAGTATCTTATTTGAAGCCATTACAAGCAATGTTGAATTCAAAAGCAATGAGACCTCCCCCCCCCATGAAAATATTTAAATTTTCTATTTCCAATGGTCAAAATGTGACCCGCCAGAACTTTATAATGTTAACCCGGAGCCCCAGAAGTCCCTCTCTGAAAAAAGTGTTAGAATTCAACACTAGATGCAACTCAAATAAGTGAGTAATGTTAAAAATTTCCGAAAGAAGAAACAAGATTTTTGGAATGCAGATAATTTCGGTTGGGTCGAATTTTCGGCGAAACACTGATTTTGGATAGAAAACGAAAACAAAACTGAATTATTGGTCAACCTCTTATGGTAATTTTTTTTCTTTTAGGATTTTATTTAATTTGATGTAGTTATAGAATGTTGAAAATTATTTTTTGTAAGAATAAAAGCAATTATCAATAGTTTATTGCACTAAACATTTCAGAATTCTTACGCAAATGTGGGGGTATTTCACATAAATAGTTGTATATCCCCAAAGAAATTCCTGAGGGAATGTGCGATAGTTTCCATTTTAAACACTTTCCGACATAGTTGAAAAATGTTTATGAATTCGGTTTCTCTGTCCGTTCGTGTGCGTTTTCGTGCTCTATCTCTCATAAATATACTCTATTGCCTAAAATTTCAACCTAATTACTTGAATAATAAAAATCACGCCATTTCGGAGTGATTCTTATAAAGAAAAAAATACTGTTTCAATATTTTTCTAAATTTCGTATTTAAATAGTGTTTTTATATACTTTTGTCATTTAAAATTTAGGAAAAATTAGTCAATAGTTTTCGAAATTTTTTTCCAAAAACTGATGTCAATAAATGTAAGAAATAAGATATCTAAAGTACATCCAATTTTCTCCCCCCCCCCCCTGGGCCTATATCCCTCGAGTAGATAATCGGCCGACGCAAAATAAACCAAATCAAACCGGTTTTCTTTTCGATGCGACAAGTGATTCTTCGTTTAGAAAATTTAGCATTTGTTAATATTGAGTTTATTTAAGATGCAAAAGACTTGCTTTTTAGTTACAAGAAAATTAGTTAGTCTAAATTGTCTTTATGCAATAGTCTTACTATTCAGGTTTATGTTTAGTTAATAGTCTTAATATTTAGTCCGTTTTGAAATATGAACAACACAAATAAGTTGGTAATGTTTTGCTGAATATGTACTATATTTTAATAACTGCTTGAAATCATTCATTATTGAAATAAATTAGAATAATAGGAGTAATAATGTCTACTTGAATTGCTATTAATATCTACTTGAACTATGTCTGTATCAATTGTAAAAGTCAAAATAGGCTTTTACTATAAAAAAAATTGTACTTTTCTAAGGCAAAAAGTGAAATACAGCTTAATATAAATACAATTACATCTGTCAAATACAAGAAAGGTTTGCAATCATTTTAATTCTTTGGTCTGCTGGTGTTAACCTGTATCTAAAAGGGTCCGTAAGGAGACATGCAGAAACAGTGCTCGCTCTTTTTTTTTTTTTTTTTTTTTTTTTTTTTTTCAAATACCCCAATTTATGAAGTATAGAGAAAATTCACACATTATGGAATATGAATTACGTTTTGATTTGCATAAAAAAATTCCATGCATTTAAAGAAAAAAAATCCGTTAAATTAACGACAAAAACTGCTGGCAGCAATGTTTTTGCCGTAACAATTGCATTGAAATTAGGTGTGATAAATAAATTTACATTTAATTTTACTTCAATTTTTGCTATAAATTTAACGGATTTTTTTACAGCGTTTAAGCCAAAATAAACGAATTAAGATACATTAAAAGTTAGTAAAGTACAAACATTTATTATTCTTTAAAACATTTTTATTTCGTTTAAAGTGGAAAAATATAAATTTTATGTATCAAAATTTAGATTTTGAAAAGATGTGCTTTTCAGGGACTATGAAGAAAGGGGAGGCCAGAATAGCTTTATAAGAAGTATTAAAATTGAATGAAAAACCATAATTTATAAGAAAAACTAACATTATTCAATGTAGTCTATTTCAGCACTTCCACAATCAACATGGCTCCACATCGCGCAAATCCCGTATTTTATCCACTCCTCTACTTTTTCGGCCTCTGAATATTTCCCATTGCAAGACAATCACACTGCATGTTATCGATAAAGAATCATTTCCCATAATAAATCAGTCAAAAGTAAAGTAAAATAATTTTTTAAATCATTAAAAGAGATTTATTGCCATAATAATCACTTCCGACATCATCAAGTTACATTTATTTATGTTGTATTTGTTTCCTAAAATATTAAATTAGGCCAATCAAATTGTCAGAAAAAAGGGCCGATAGATGCAAAAATTCTGCTAGAAGATTTTATGTTTTTACAATGTTTATGGGGATGCTAGTAACAAGAATTAATGGTTTTCAACAAAATATATCTCGAGGCTAAATTTTGTGGAGCCAAAAAAACACGAAATTTTCGGACTTTTTTCAGTATTTTGATTATAACTTGAAAATTATAAACTTTTTGTGTGGCATATATATTTACAACAAGAAAGAGCATTTAATTCTCTATAAATTTTGTTTTAAAAACGTTTTTCTAAACTCATTACTAAGCGCGCTATGTTTTTTTTTTTTTTTTTTTTTTTTTTTTTTTTTTTTTTTAAATGTCACTTTTTTAACTTTACAAAAAGTGACCTATTTTTTGCCTTCCATACCAAAAAACTTTTTTCATCACCAACAATGAAATTAAATACACCTATTGATAGATGAGAAATGAAAGTTTGAAGAGAGGCAGGCAGAAAAAGCACAAATTCTAGAAATCCTATGCGAAAAACAATTACAAAGGAATAAAAAAAGAGAATACAGATGGAAGATTGTGGCCACATGACTTTCCTGAGACGTTTTCATTCAGATGCTAGTATTCTTTTTTAAAGACATACTCTTCTAATATGATGATGTTCAGTTTATCGTATCTCTTCTCGTGCAGTAATGAAAAATGAGTGAAATTGATCTAAAATTGTGTTTCATTTGCTAAACGACTTCTAATAGCGTTGTGAGCCAGAAAGGACTTGTTTAAGATCTTTGAACATAGCGTTCAGCGTCAAAATAATATTCTTAAAAGTAATATTCATCAGTTTTTTGAAAAATAGCAAGGAAGTTAGAATACAGGATGATTGCCGAAAAACATATGCGAATGAGAGAATGGTAGCAGCATATGTTCGTCGGGGTGAAAATTCTACACAGACTATATAGTTTGTCCCTCAGATCGAACACTTCTTTCAAGTTTCAAGAAAATTGCTTCTTATGTGAAGAAGATAATCCCGGTGATTTCAACAAAAAACAATAAAAAAAGCCCTACGCAAAGGGAAATTTGATTCACAAAGTAATAAAGTTCGGATTAAAAATTACATTTTTGAAAGCTGCAGAAAAATGTGGGGATGAATGGTCCCAGAAAGTAGTTGAACGTAGTCAGCAGGAACCTGACTTGCAGATTTGAACCTGACTTGCAGATGCATGGTATCATAGTTTTTGTCGCGTAAAACTAGGTCAATCTATAACATGTGGAGAAAAAAGAGGGCTACGACTCGCATCATCCGTTGACGAAGCCAACGACAGAAACAAAAGCCGCTTCATTTCATTGCTTAAAAAAAATTACAAATTTCAAAACAAGAATATCAAAATAACAGAATTGAATTTGAGCAAGCAAAAGAAGAAGCTGATGTCATGATAGTTATCTCAGCCATTTCAAGAGCCGAATCTTTTGAAATCGTCGTAATTGTCGGAGAAGAGATTGACCTACTCGTGATCATGATGAGTTTAGGCTATCAGCTCAAAAATCTATTTTTCCAAAAGGCAGGAAGAGGTAACATCGAAACCAAGTGATTTTCAACCATGTCGTTAAATACAATTACAACAATGTTCTTTTCATTTATGCAATCAGTGGATGCGATACAACATTCGCTTTTTTTTTTGGACAAAGAAAGTCAAAGTTCTTTAACATTTTGAAAAAACATGATCACCTTGTAGAAATAACCTGCATGTTCAATAAATTAGGTTCTACCTGTCAAGAAATCATCAAGGTTGGAGAAAATTTTCATGTTTCACTATACAGTGGATACTTAGATACCACACAGAAATCGAACACCTTAAGGTTCCTGCTATTTGCTAAATCTTTCACAAAAAAGCAAAATTCATCTGGCAAGACTACCACCAAAACAAGAGGCTGCGTAGCGTCATTTTTTCTGATGTTATCATCAGGTACAAGCTAGGCAGGAAACAACATCCCTCCTGAAGATTGAGGGTGGGCTCACAGGTCGAACGATCGCTTTCAACCACTTCAAATGTGCCAAGTCCCGGCACCTGAATCCTTGCTTCATGCTGTACAGCATGGAAGCAAGGAGTACAGTAGTAAGTAGTAAGAGTAAGTACAGTAGTAGGAGAAGAAGTAGTAAGAAGTAGTAGGAGTAAGTACAGTAGTACAGTAGTAAACAGTTTAAAAACATAAAATCTTCTAGCAGAATTTTTGCATCTATTTGTGACAAGTTGACGGGCCTAAATATGATATATTACTTTTTTTAGACTTATTCTCTGGCGCCTGACTTTAACCTCTGACATTAGATTGTTATTAAGTGAGGCATTGAGTAATAATATTTAGTTTATATTAAAATGTTGAAGGTGTAACACTTCTTTTTCTTTTCCGTTTAAACAGGTTTATTTTATGGCTTAAAAGCGTAGTTTTTCCTATGATTCTACAGATGTAGTTTTATGAATCTGTTATATATGAACAGAGAGTTTTTAATTACGGTATAAGAAATAATGCGGCATTTGCCTTATCTTGTGTGTACAATTGAACGAAAAGTCCATTTTGAATGATAGTCGGAGTAGACTAAGCCTTCATCTTTAAGACTCTTTTTGAAACAGTTGTCTAGCTGTTTTATATGTTACACTATGCGATCTTGAAAATAAATAACATGTTCACTCTTCAACAAGATAGCGTAGAGATAAATTGGCTAACACAGCAGTAAATATAACTGTTCAATTTAATACTTAACTTGGTTACCATAAGTGACAAATAGGTATTATGATTAATATGAATTTTATTAAAGATATCTGAAAAAAACTGCAACAACTGCGAATAAGATTTGATTTTACGGTGTCAATCCAGTAACGATTATCCAATTACAATTTAACTCTCACCCATTGCATCATGGGAGTAGCAGGATGTCGTTTGGCAGTACAATATGGACAACAATATTTCGATGCAGTACAATATGGGCAAGATATTGAAGCACTCTAAATTGCCTAACTATACCATAATACCCGAAATTCCTTCTAATCCTCGCCTTATTTAATAAAAGAAATATGATGAAGATTTTTATCTAGAAATTATGGTATTCAAAACAAGGAACTTTGCGATCCTTATAGATATCGTTGTTTCAGCTAAAAGGAATTCCTATTTTATTTTAAGTTCTATCTCACAACTTCTCATCATTATAAAATAAATTTTGAATACCACCTCTAACACTAAACTTCCATTTCTGTAAGAAAAAAAGTAACTGATCGATAGTTTTTATATATGCATTATTCTTTTGAAGAAATTTACTCTCCTGTGATTCTGTTTTAAATTTTCTATGCATTGATGGAAATCGCTTTTCTTTTTATCAAAAGCGTATAGAGACATACCTTACTTTTTTTTAAATAAAATTTGAATATAAAGATTTTGTAGCTATTTCAAAGTCATACCTGAAAGCATTTTTGGTTATGTTTTTCTTCCAATGTTTTGAAACAATGATTTTATTGTTATTTACATTTTAAAAGAAACGAAGTCATCAAAAAATAGATTTCAAACTATCACTTGATTCTTTTGCATAACATATTTGAAATTTTCGATATGAACACTCTTAAAGTACATTGCGAAAGATTTTTTAGGTTTTTGACTTTTGTTTGTTCTTTCTAAATTGCATCTAATCAGACTCAATAAAGTAGCTATTTTGAAAAATTAAATCATTTTAAGTGGTGTAGTTTTTAATTATCCGAAAACATGCAGTTACTATAGTTGAACAAAATAGTTGAACAATAAATAAAACTTATCATATTTTAATGATAATTCATGCATTTCTTTTATGCAATAAACAATTTACATTTTTACTCGTTTTAAACTATACTAAAAAACAAATTTTATGTACTAAATGTATGCCTCAATTTTGGAAAAGACTCTATTTAATGCATCTACATTAAATTTTAGAACAGGAATATTATATAAAGCTATACAAATCTAAGTTATTCAATGAGAATAGAATAACTTAGATTCTATTCTCAGTTAGAATAGAATCTGAGAATAGATTCTATTATTCAATAATAGAATCATAGATTCTATTATAGAATCTTCAAAATGATGTTTCATTTTCAAGCTTATTTTTATAAATGCAATACAGATGTTTTTTTCCTTATTTTTTAAAAATTTTGAATTTCAATAAGGGGAAAGATGATGCCTAGTTAACAAATTTGGAAAACACATAGCACTTTTGAAAAATCTATTAAGAAATTACTAACAAAAGTATCAAAAGTCATGAAACATCGAAATATCTTTGTACAACTCTTTATATCAGGCGTAGCGGTTGATAATTCTTAATCTTTACAAGTGATTCAGAGAATCCCCCCCCTCTCCTGCAAAGAAAGTTTTTCACAGGGTTGGTTTATATGTCACTTTGTACCTGTAACATTACTTTTTAAAATGCCATTAATGTTCAAGCGTTCTCGAGACAGTATGATATTTTCTTTGTGCGGTAAACATGCCAAGTTTCTTGGCAAATAAACAGCGTGTGCCTCAAGTGACAGTTTTTCTTGTTCATTCAAGAGAAACTATAGAGCAAAAATCGTCCTATATTTTTGGAAACTTACAATCACAATGTTCTAACGCAAAATTAAGTGTTTATCAACGATAACTATCAACATCGATCGTAAAATCGAATCGCTTTGGAAAGAAGATAATGCTGTGGTTTTGTGCAATCAGAATAATTTCGTGTGACACGAGTTTTTAAAATAAGACGAAACAGTTAATACAGTTCCCTATCCCGGACGAATGAACAATTTCAACCATGTACAGATATAAAACCAATCAAAATGTCTTAGAAGACCAGAAAAAGCGATTTTGCTCCACGCCCCCCCCCCCGCCTTATACACCACGAAAACGGCTATAAAAATAGATATTATTGTTTTATATTTGCATCGGAAATCGTGTTCATCATCAATACTTACTAAATTTGGTTTCTTCTGTCTACCACTTGTTTTCATCAATGTCTCATGCGCATTTCATGAAATACTTCAACAATTATGTAGATTTCTAAAATTGGATTAATGGCTGGATCATCTCAAAAGATGCATGAATTTTCAGAGGTATAGGGAAATATGTAACCAACGATGGAACAAACTTTGAATAAAACATTTATCATTTGTCTCTCAAAATGTAATTTTTTTCTTTAAAGATAAATTAATATATAGCATCCGCCACGTCTAGTATGATTTATAAATTAAGCGCGATAAAAGAGCGTGAATAATGCACAGCATGCTAAAATTTGTTTCAGTCAGGAATCGAATATAACAGCTGAAAATTCCGCTTTGGCAATTTCCGTCAGTTAACGGATATTTAGGGTAAACCAAGACTTATTGGTCCATTTTTTCTTCAACGTTTTTTTTTTTTTTTTTTTTTTTCATTTTATTAAATTTGTATTATTTTTTTTAGCTTGTACTTAAAGCATGACCACGTATGTAAAAATTTGAAAAATATTAACGATTAATATTTTCTATATGCTAGTTTCTACAGTTCTATGTACTTCTCTATTTGTCTATATTATTAAAATATTTATTATTTTTTTATTTTGTACATTTAGCGCATCTAAAAGCATAATTTATGTATGAAAAAATTTAAAAGATATTAATTACTAATATTTTTTGCATGAATCGGAAAATGACATCAAGTCACTGGGCCAATCTGCCCTATTAAACGATTTGGATTGGCCTTTTAAATTAATTTTATTTTCGGAATGCTAGCGAAAATGAAAAAAAAACACACAACGAGGAAATGTAATTTTAATTTGATATATTAAAGATAGAAAGGGCAAGAAAACATATTTTGTTCAACTTCATGCCATTCAAAAAAATTGAGTGTAGAACCATGAATACTGCAACAGACGGCAGGACATGAGATGGACATTAGTATTATGTGTAGTATTCTGCTGCTCTTGGGTGTTGTATAAATAGTTGGAGCTTCTAGTTGAACTAATTTTTTTATCGAACTGAAGTTTCCTTTTCATTCCCTCGATTCCTTCATTTTCTGGTAAGTAAAGGATTATAGAAAACAATTAGTAGAGCTAAGTGAACATACCCCAGATGCATAATTCACATATGCACATTCATTTAGCGACCAGAGCCAATTCTGATTCCTGATTGGCTGTTTACTTTAGTCTTCCGTGGAGAATTTCTACTTCCTTTAAGCATACCAATATCTGAACTAAATAAACGTAAAAGATAGTTATGCACTTTGGCTACAATTTCAGAAAACTTATCGTTCTATGTGAAGACATATTGTTATTTGCTATAAGAGAAATAAATGTAATGGAGCCGTTTGGAAAGAATAATGTGAATCTTACGGTGTAATGGTTAGCGCGTCCTACTAGTGAACCCAAGATTGGGGGTTCTATCCCCGTTTTAGACTTTTTGAAATTATTATTTCATTTTAAAGAAATTTAAAGAATTTTGAAAATAAATTTTGAATTTTATTTTATAATTTCTTTAATCAATTCTTGTTAATAAAACTAATTTTTTATATTTAATTTTAGTTATTTATACAATTATTTTTATTATATTTTTATCTTTATTGATTTATTTTCAATTATTCTAAAAATATCTTATAATCAATTCTTGTCAATAAAATTTACTTTTTAATATTTTATTTTATTTATTTATTCATTTATTTTTATTGTTCTACAATCGGCAAATAAAAAATATTTTTAAATAAATTTCTGTTACTGAAATTAGTTTTTAATTTTATTTATTCAAACAGCTTTTTTTTAATTGATTTACTAACAACTAATAATATATTATTATTATAATAAATACTTATTAATGAAACGAATTTTTGACATTTAATTTCATTTAGATATACAATTATTTTTATTATTTTACTATCAATTAATAAAATATAATTTCTTTAATCAATTCTTGTTAATAAAACTAATTTTTTATGTTTAATTTTATTTATTTATACAATTATTTTTATTGATTTATCGTCAGTTAATGAAATATTAGTTAATAAAGCGATTCTTTTTAATGAAAGTAATTTTTAAATATTTTTTATTCTTTTTTATTAATTTACTTCCAATTAATAAAATAATTTTTTAATCAGTTCTTAATTAAACTAAATTTTAATATTTAATGTCACCCAAGTCTATATTTTAATAATTAAATGAAAGATATATTTTAATGCACTGATTATTATGCAATATTATTATTAAAATGTGGATTTTAGGTAACATTAAACATTAAAATTTAGTTTCATCATAAAGAATAGATATAAAAAATGTTGTTAATATATTATCTGACAGTAAATTAATAAAAATAAATTTTTGTAAAATTACAATTTAAAAATATTTTTCTATTATTTTAAATGATGTAATTATTGGTTTAAAATATCTTTCATTTTGATTATTAAATCACAACCCTTAGGAAATATTAAACTTAAATTCATGAATAATTGATTTAAAAAAATGATATTTTATCAAAGGATAGTAAATTAATCAAAATTACTGTAAAAAATAGGTAAAAATAAATGTCAGTTGCAGTTTGCCTTCCCAAAACATCCAATTAGTTCATTGCTGTGATAAGCATTATCTCACGGGAAGCAAGTGACGTGTTCATGTTTGTGTTATGTGCTGACCGTCAAGTTTTATCCAATTAGCCTGATAGCAGAGAAAAGTAAAACAAATTCATTCTCACAGCGAAGCTGGCAAGACATGCTCCAAGAGCTGCTGCAAAACGTAGTCGAATGTTCCGGCATATGGAGCAGAATGTCCCAAAACCCCCCTTATTACTTCATTCTGTAAATAGTTTCACCTGCTTTCATCATAGTCAAGACATGTTAATAAATATTATTAACCAAATCCCCTAGACATTCTTATTTACATAAATATTAAAATTTAGTTTCATTAACAAAAATTGATTGAAAAATTATCATATTTTATTAACGATAGTAAATCAATAAGAATAAATATATAGATAAGTAGGACAAATATTAAAAATTAATTAAATAATAAATCAATAAAAATAATTGTATAAATAAATAAAAATAAGTATTAAAAACAAGTTTCATTAACAAGAATTGATTAAAGAAATTATATATTTTTAATTGATAGTAAATTAATAAAAATAATTGTATAAGTAAATAAAATTAAATATCAAAAATTATTTTCATTAAAAAGAATTTATTTAAAAATCATATTTTATTCGCTATTAGTAAATCAATAAAAAAAGTTGTTTAAATAAATAAAATAAAAAATTAGTTTCAGTAACAGAAATTTATTTAAACTATATTTTATTATTCGAAAGTAGATAAGCATAAGTAGATAAGTAATAATTGTATAAATAAATAAAATAAAATATTATTGAATGTATATATTGAACTTATTTTGTAAGATAGTTTACTTTATTTGGCAATTCTGATATCTACTGTGTAAAAACTTAACTGATAACATGCTAGTTTTTTTATAAAAAAAATAAGGGATAAAATTTAAAGCCTTTTTATGTGCTTATGTTCATCAGATAATTTTATTTTCAATAAACAAGAGAATTTTTCTTCGAAAACAAACGCACTTTCAGTAACTTTAAAGTCGAAAATTGGTGGCAAAAGATTTATTATCTCACCACCGTGATTTATAAAATCATTTCTCATTTCTGTCATAACGCAAACATAAAGAAAACACGAAGAATCATTTGCGTGCAGTAGTGAAATTCTTTCTACCCAAATCTGGATATACAATCTCATTAACCCTTTTTGTTTCGACCAATCACAGGGTAGTATTTCGACTGGTCGCTAAAACAATGTGCATGTGTGATATACGCACCCCAGATTAAATGGACCAACTGACCCCATATCGCCATTCTGGTTTTAATCACCGTATCGAAATGCGCTACAGGTTACAAAATATGGATTTTGTTCTATAATCTCAGCTTTTATACACGGAAAAAACAGCTATAGAGATAGACACAATTTTTATATTTGCCTGGGAAATCTTGGTCACCCGCAGGATTCACCAAATACATTCTGTTAATATTAAAAAAACAAAATTGTAGCTCGAAAATAAGCAACGATATTTAGATTGATATTTAAAAATGAAATATTAATTTTGAAAAAAAATCAGAAAAAAATATTTATAAAAGAAAAAAAATTAAAATTTGGAAATTTCGATGGACTTTTGTCCAATTTCTTCTTTTCTGCTGTCATTATTATGGATAAAAAAAATAAGGCACATGTAGCTTTGATAGCAAAACTATCGACTGGATAATTTACCGCAGATAGTCCAAATTGCCCTATAGCCGACATGCCTCGATTTACCCTTCTCAAGATCTTTTGTGCAGCATTACATAGAATATATACACACAAGGTTATATGCAAAATATTAAGTGAACTTAGAAAGCGTACTACAACTGAAAACGTACTTCCATCAATTATTGCTCATAAACAATACTGTAACCGAATTGTTTTGAGTGTACATTTAAATAAGTGTAAATATATATCATATTCTATAGTACGCTTCTTGTAGTGCACCTCAGTGACTTATGGCATTGTCGATATGTTTGAAATAATGCAACACCATTAAAATACACCGCAAAGAATTTTTCTCCATAGCTTTTAAGGATGTGTTCGAAAAAACGCTTTTCCACCTGCAACAGCTCGAAATTTTCTGATACAATTTCAGATACATTTTAAAAAGTGAAAACATGAAACTTGCTAAGGGAATTTTGAAGAGAAAGGTGTCGTTTGATGTCATTTTACGAACAATTCATTAGAATTTAATTTATAGACAATTACCTTCTCAGTATGACCTTTTTTTTGTTCACAAATGTCCCGCTTCGGAAAAATCGGTTCAAAATGCCGTTTTTGATTGTTTTTTGCAATATTTTCTGCATTTATCAAAGAATGGACAATCATGGCACCTTTGGTACTTTCTAAATAAAACAATTTGCCAGTTTCATGCATATGAGTGCAAAAATTAATTTAAAAATAAATCGAAAAATAAGCAGTTTGAATCGAAATACACCCTTTGTTTTGAGATGTCTGTAAACGAAGTATAAATGCTTCTAATTTCCTTTTTCAATACCGAACATACCATAGTAAACCACAATAAAATATAACAATTGCATGGTATCAAATGCGAGTGTATATTCGCAGACAGACAAACCGAATTCCTAAACACTATTCAACTTAATCGGAAATCGTTGAAAATAAAATGCTTTTACCTAGCTGGTCCACAAATAAAACAATCCAATGATACTTTATTTTTCTCTCTTATCTCCTAATTTAATATATTCAGTGAATACAAAAAAAAAAAAAAAAAAAAAAAAAAAAAAAAAAAAATGCATCCTATGACCAGTTTTCTAATGGTTGGTAAATCCAAATTTAATCTTGTAATTTAACAAACTATTACAAAAAAATTGCTAACTTTTAAAACTTTAGACAGATGTGGTTCCGTAGACAAATTCTAAATTCACCAGGTGTTCAGCGTTTTTCTACGGCAGAAAAGACTTTCTGATTTTCTTGCTAAAATAGGCTGCCTTTATAAAGTTTTATCGTTGTTTACTCTTAATCCACTTACGGCAGTAAATCCTGAAATTTAATCTATGCAAAACATTGACAGGATTAAAATAATCCGATTTGCGAACAACGACATTGTCTAGGCAGGAAAGAAAATAATGCATGCTGACATTTTAAACAGACAGCTTTGCTTTCTTTAAGCTTTGCACTTTAAAATTTCTTTAGATCACCTTTTTAGGTGCGTTCGTAATTATATAAATATGTAGCTACTATAGTTGTCGTTCAGTCTGTCCGTCTGTTCGCCTATCCGTCAGTCCGCATATAACAACGCAAAAACTACCTATCTGAATTATTTGAAATTTAAAATATATAATTATTGCATAATTTTGTAGAGTCATTTAAAATTTTATGAAAATCGGATGCATAGTTTAATTATAGTGTCAATCAAAATTATTCCATTACATTACGGCCAATGGGAATTTTTTTAAATGCATTTTAATGGTGTTACACTGTTTCGAACATAATGAAATTTATATGAATCTATGAAGTATATACTATGATATACATTCTGTACAATTTGTGGTGCAACATAGTACAAATCTGTAGAACATATGTTATTGATTTACTGGGACCCACAAAAATATTCATTAACATAATGATGTAGGAATAACATTGTTTATTGCGCGTTAGAATTGTATTAAACCATTTAGCATTTTATTAAATTGATATTCAATGCTGAGGAATACTGCAAGTTATTTGATATATAATAGAAAATAGACAGTATTTAGAAGGACGCATAAAATATTTCGGCTATTATACAGTATTCGAAATACTGTACATTATTAGAGCAAATTCTGAATATTTTCAGGAACGTCCGTAATTATATAAATACATAGCATCTATAGTTTTCGTTCATTCAATCTGTCTGTCTGTCAATCCGTCCCTCTGACTACCCGCATATAAGAGAAATAAAACTACCCAATTAAATCATTTAAGATTTAAAATATATAACTGTTGCATAATTTTGTCGAGTCATTTTAAATTTTATGAAAATCGGATGTATAATTTAACTGCGGAGACAATCAAAAGTATTCATTAGATCATTAGGAAAATATACTTTCATTTACATTTTAATGATGTTACACTCTTTCGAATATAATAAAATTGACATGAATTTATGAAGTATATAATAAAATATACATTCTGTACAATCTGGCTAACAATATTTATTATTAATTTACAGAGACACAAAAAAATTTTGATTTTGAGAATTTTTGTTGTTGTTGTTTTTTGGAGTGGTATACAAAACTGGTTACTTTTATTTTCCGCATACTTTATTAATTCAAATAGTGAGGAGGGGGAAGGGGAGGGGGCTACATAGTAATAATTCTTATCAACATTATTATTATTATTATTATTATTATTATTATTATTATTATTATTATTATTATTATTATTATTATTATTATTATAAGTAGTAGTAGTATTATCATTGTTATTATTGTTACTGTTGACATTATTATTGCTATTGTTATTCTGTTAATTATTATTGTTGTCATTATTATTATTACTAGCAATGTTTTTATTATTACTATTACTGTTGTCATTGTTATTGTTATTATTATTATAATTATTATCAGCCTAATTATAATGATTTTTATAATAGACTACATAAACTATATTTTCTTTAATATTTAAAAAAATATTAAACAATAATTATTATTATATTATTATAACTTATTACATTGATTATTATTATTATTATTATTATTATTATTACTATTATTATTATTATTATTATTATTATTATTATTGTCATTAGTATTGTAATCATTTTTATTGTTATTGTTATTTGTATTATTATCACCCTAATTATAATGATAAAATACATAAGCTATATTTTCCATAATATTTTTAAAAACGTTAAATATTTTCTTAAAGTTTTATATTAAAAAAATATAACATTGTTAACATAACATTGGAGTTTCGAAATTAGTTTAAAATATTCTTTTGCAATAATTTGATTTGTTTTTAGCGTTAAATTTATTAGCATTATTAATGTGAAATACATTATGTAACTTCATTTAAAAGTTAAAAAAATAATAAATAACAATAAATCTACTGTACTTTTCTAAAACATTTTCAAAAAATTAATCACTTTTTTTTGTTTATTAAATCTATTAAACGAGGTGTCTGACACGCTCAAAAACGAAAATTAATTGATGGCATTTGCTATTAAAATATTCTGATGCAATTAAAATAAGTTTGTTTTGCACGAAACTTTCCTTCATAAAATCTTTATATGGTGCTAAAAAAAACCGTTCTATTAAACTTTTAAACGCTAGAAAAATGTCATATGTAATTCATTAAATAATTTTTAAAGATAATTTCTGTCAAAACGTGTTTGATTTCGTTACTCTCCTAGGGATATAATTAGAATGAATTTAAATAATCCAACACTAATTATTTACATATTTTTTGTTTGAAATACAGTCGAATCTCTATATAATGGAATCCATATTTCAGTCAAATAATTCGCTATATAGAAAAAATTCCTAGAATAGAGAATGGCAAATTTTTTTCATTTAATGTTTAAATTTTGCAACAGTATTGTTTTTTGAGCTGTTTAATTCAGTTTTTGAAATGTTTAACGGAATATTTCTGGTTTCTCAAACATTTTTCTCACTTCCTTTTTTTTCCACTGTCTTATTGATTATTTTCAAAATTATTAATTTATCAGAGAGAGTTATGCTTATCCTAGGAGCGTTTTTGTGCAGATGCAGTAGAAGATAACACCAGCATAGATGACATCTATTAACAATTCTTCATTCAAATGATCTCTTACAACAAATAATGTTCCAAGTCGTCATAAACAATAAACATCCACTCTAAGCTCTAAAAGTAATGAGAATTAGTTTAGATACATGAAAACCTGCTGAAAAAGACGGCCTTTCCTGAAATTACCTCTTTATCCCTGCCTTACTATCCAATCCAAGAAACAAACAACATTTTCAAGGCGACAATGGAATAGTTTTATCTTTTAAGATGCTTTGTGATATGTTTCAATCTTTTCCCAGAAAGCATGCTCATCTTGGTTAAAACAATGTCAAGTGTAACCATGCAAAAAGGGATGTTTTTCTTGGGGGGCAGGGGGTGAATGCCTTTTTTTGGACATAAGGAATAAGGTAAAGGGGTGCATCTATAAAATATAAATCAGAAATCCACGAGAAAAACATATACCACAAATAATTTGAAGAGTTTTCTGGACACATGAAAGAGCACTTTTGAAAACAATCGTTAAATGGAGACATATCTTTCGCTATATGGAGATATTTTTTAGTGTAATTATGAAAAAACTGACCGTTCCTACAAAAAATTCGTTTAAATGTAGAAATTCGCTGGATGGAGTTTCGTTGTATAGAGATTCGACTGTATTAAGAATAATAAAGTACTTTTTTGTTGTTGTTGTATTACTGAATTATGTAGTATGATTAAATTCACGTAAAAGAAACAAGACAGGGTTTTTTTCGCTGTTTCCTACCGGTCGATCATACTTGGAAATTTTATAATAGTAATAAACTTGCTTTGTTGATATCGTGATTTTAAACAGAAAAATAAATTTATTTTCTCATACATCTAAAATTAATTTTAAAATTATCCTAAGTATAAAGTGTTCTGAATGTCTATAACAACTTTCAAATTTCATTATTATAAAAAACTTTAAATTTAAATTTATAATGCTGCATATTTTAAACAATTTAGTCATTATTCAAATATTTATCAGTAATGACACATGCAAAAGTACGAAATGATCAAAAACTACGTACTTACAAGGAAGGTCTCCATACTGGGCATACTCAGATTATTTTGAAAAAAGTACTAATTAAACAACTTATATATGTAATAAAAGATCCGTTGAATTAATCAGATGAATTTAAATAATCCAATACTAATTATTTACATATTTTTTGTCTGAAGTATTAAGAACAATAAAGTGCTTTTTATTGTTGTTTTTGTATTACTGAATTATGTAGCATGGTTAGATGGCAGAATGACTTCTAACAAGTTAAGTTACGCATTTTATAATTTTCTTATTTTGCAATTTTATTACTTTTATGATCGTTTAATGTGATTCTAATAAAATAAATGCATATGTTGGTATTTTAAATCTATAGCGTGTCCCACCGAAATAATTCCATCGTAATTTTATGCCGTAATAGAACAAGAAAAAAAAACAAATAAGAACGAGACAAATATAATAAGAAAGTTTATAAACAAATATGTATTTCCAAAGCGTAACTCACTCCCTGCCCCACCTGGGCAGTATGAAAATGAATGTATAGACAAAAGAGGAGGAGAAAATTGTCCCACCGAAATAAAGCCACTAGAAATAGCAAATATATCCGCCATGTTTATAGATGAAAGGGAATACACGATGTGGCATACCGTTTACCAACCTCTAGAAAACAGAAGCAGCAATATTATTCCAGGATCCGATGATGGCGGCCTTCAGTTCTGCCACAGATTTTAACTGTCTGTCATTGATATATGCAGGTCTACTGAGGTTACTCGACACATTTTATTAAGGGTTGAGATGAGAGTACAGGGCAGGCCATTCCATGACATACAACCAATTATCCAAAAAAACATTCCGATTTTGCTAAGATTATGAAGGCGTTGTTTTGCTTGAAAATCCAACTTAGGCCATCAGTTCTTTCTACAAGTGGCAGTAGGTGGGTTTCTAGCATTTCTTGGTAATTAGTAACTTACATGCGTTCAAAGTGAAAATCCAGGTTAAGTTTATCCCCATACTCGAAGCCTGAAAACATTGTTAATAATCATTCACCTACCAGCAAATTTTGAAAGCTATCCACAAGCAAAGCAAAATGGGTCCAAATATCATCAAATCTGGAAGGACTAGTGACATCTTCTTATTTTCTTAGATAAAAATAAAATTAGTTTGAATGGCTCAGACTGCCTTGCTTTCTATTGGCATGGCATGACGAAAGGAGAGTTTATTTTCTCCAAAAGACAGCATGGTGGAGGCTTATTAATAATGTTTGGAGGCTTCGGCTATGTTTGTAAACTAAACATGGCTTTTCCTGGCTTTTCATGTAGGCTATTGATTACCAAGTATTGCTAGAAACCCATTTATTGCCAACTGCAAAGACAACTGGTGACTTAAGTTTAGTTTTCCAGCAGGAAAATTCCCCCATAACCATTGCAAATCTTTTTAGGGATGCTTTTTGTAAAATTGGGGAAATGTCATAAAATGGCTTGCTCTGTACCTTCATCTCAAACCCAAGAAAATATGTTGGGGTATCCTCAGCAGGGCTTTAAATTCTAAGGCAGAAAGTTCAAGTATGTGGTAAAACTGAAGGCCACCATTATAGAGTCCTGGGATAATATTGATGCTATTGCCTTCCAGAGATTGGTAAATGGTATGCCACATCGTATATTCCATTTCATATATAAACATGGCGTATATATTGGCTATTAACAGTAGTGGTTTTATTTTGGAAGGGCACTTTTTCCTCTCTTTTTTTTATTCATTCATTTTTTTTCCTGCGCATGTCGGCCAGTGAGTGGGTTACTCCTTGTGAATATGTATATGTACATAAATTTTCTTATTCTATTAGTTTTTTTTAATTACAGCCCTATTACAGTAGAACATCATGATGGCTTTATTTTGGTTGAAGACACTGTATGCAAAAAAGTTTCGATGAGTATAGCTTTTTGTTTTAATTAAGATTTCTAAAAATTCTTTTAAAATGCTCTTACAAAAAATGCATATACTTTTGCATCATTTTTTAAATAAAATATTATTTCCCTTCCACGAAATAATTTCGAAGCATTTAACGAGCAAGAAAAAAAAAACTATGACGTCAGTAAAGGATTTTTTTAAAGGAACAAAATAATTTCATTCAAAAAATGTTCTTAAGAAAGCTTTAGAAACATATACATATAAATAAGGATTTCGTTTTTGTTGCTGCTGATTTTTTTATTTAAAATAAACTTCTTTCATTACGAAATATTTACAGATTCTGTTATATTTTTTTATGTTAGTAATTCTTACAAAAAAATAATTACTTAATCAATTAAAAAATATGATATATACATACATATATGTATATATATATATTAAACGCATCACAAAATTATTTTACTTAATTTTGATTAACCCTTTCAGGAACGCCGTTGTCAGCGTACAAACGATTAATTTTATTGCTCAAATGTACAGATGGCACCAGTAATTCTGTAGTACAATATCGATTTCAAAATATACGCGAAAAAGAACTTTTAGTTATTTTCAAATTAATTTGTTCGTAAATTGCGATGTGATTTAATTATTCGAACATTTTTGGAATGGAGATTACTTCCCCTGAAACGATTAATGATTAAATATTCAAGTGTTTCATCATATGTTTAGTCATTCATTCTTTTACTTACAAGGAGGCGACGAGGGTGTAGCGTATCCAAATCAAAGTACGTTTTTTTTGTGTAAATTGTACTCAATTCGAGAACTCGTATGACCAAGCCGTAGCACGCAATACTTAGTAGTTATAGGGAAAAAAATAAACTTTATTTTTTTATGTACGTTTACTTTGAACGGATGTCTTTTGTTATTTGTGGGTTACATAATATACCATTTTTTTAGCAAAATGGCGACCAGCGAAGATTTTTCCGGCTCCTCTTTACATACAGATCCTATTCCTGAATCATCTTTAAGCAGTGATTAGTCAAAATCGTTATTGAAAAATGCAGCAGTACATTATGAAGGTCTCTTTACCGAAAATAATTTAATTGCACCAAACTCTTCATCTGTTATACTTGAAAATGAAATGTTAATTGGTGAAGAGCTGTATGATAAGACTTTGGAAATGTTAAATGAAAAGGAATTTTTCCAAGATGAAAAAGTAATATATATTAATGAAGGATGTGAAAAAGCGATTTTTGATATGGTACATGATGGTTCCTCACCAGAACAATACGAACTCGAGTATAAAAAAAGTAAACTTAATGACTATATTTCATTGGATTATAAAGCAATTTTTTTTAATTGCTGAGGCACATCCTGGTTAAAATTTGTCACTCAACATTCTGAGGCTTTGAAATAAAAATCTCCAAATTGTGCAGCAGCCAGTGCCCACTGTTGTAAGTTTCTCGTTATGACTTTTTAGATGTTTTTCTCGCTTCAGCGAAACGATCATAAGTCCATGAGTCAATTATAGTATATGTATCAAAGATAGTTCCACCTTTTTTAACACCTCTCTTCCATTTCGAAAGATACTCCGTTTTTTAATACAGCTGCAGCCATTTTTTTTCATGTAGGATGTGCCTCAGCAATGTTAATAACTTTTGTTTTATAATCCAATGAAATATAATCATAAGTTTTACTTATTTTATATTCGGGTTCCTATTGTTCTGGAAGCGAATTATCATATACCATGTCAAAAATCACTTTTTTGTATTCTTCATTAATATGTATTAATTTCTCATCTTGGAAAAATTCCTTTTCATTTAAAATTTCCAAAGTCTTATCATAATCATACAGTTCTTTGCCAATTAACATTGCATCTTCAAGTACAACATATGAAGAGTTTGATGCAATTAAATTATTTTCTGTAAGGAGACCTTCATAATATACTATTGCATTTCTCAATAATAATTTTGACTTATCACTGCACGATGATGATTCAGGAATGTAATCTGTATGTAAAGAAAGGACCGGAAAATCTTCGCTTGTAGCCATTTTGCTAAAAAATGATTTTTATGTGTCACACAAATAAAAGAAGACATCCGTTCACAGTAAACACACATAAAAAATAAAGTGTAATTTTTTTCTCAATAACTACTAAGTATTGCGCATTACTGCTTGGTCATTGGAGTTCTCCTACTAAGTATTATTTACACAAAAAGACTTTCTTTGATTTTAATACCCAACATCCTTTCGTCTCCTTGTTAGCCATCACATATTGTAATGAGTAAATCTTGGAATTGTTACAAAAATCGAAAAAAAATGATTAATTTACACATTTTAGACACTGGAGATACCAAAAAACATATTTTTAGAAATAAAATTATCATCCTTCTGTCTATGTGACTGTCTATCTGCCCGTTTATGTGTCTGTAAACACTCTAACAGCCGAATAAATTAAGACAGAAAATTGAAATTTGGTAAATACTTAGTATGCAATAATATGATTATATGAAATCTCGATTATTCGTAACTGTTTTTGAGTATTCTGAAAATATTCGTTCTGATAAAAGGTACATTAAAATATTCGAAATTATTTATTTCAAGCAGTGATTAAAAAAGACAATTAAAAATCATAAATTTTGAAAGAAGAAAGTCAATTGGATAATTAGTTGCGAGATATTTGTAATCATACAGTATCATACTCTTTGATTTTTATGACCCTGTATTTAATTCAAATTTCAATTCAAAGATATATTTAATTGGAAATGAGACGCTTAATCTGGCACACTGAGCTGTAAATTAATATTATTATCATATTTGGTGTTATTAGGATATATCTTTTATGTAATTCGGTACTACTTAATTATCCTGTCGACCAAAAAAAGTCAGCAACTTAGCAATATATCACCAAATCTGACGACTGAAATTACTTGCCAAAAGTGACGCAAACTTGGCACTTTTACCAGTATTTTGCCACATTTCCATAGATTCCCGTTGTTATTCAGTAAGTTCCCATTTTGTTAAAAATATTTAAATAACCGTTTAAATTTTACTTTGGAGTTGCGATGCATTTTATAAATAGTTTACATATGTTTTATTTTCATATATTTTAATGTTATACCCATGATAGGCAAGAATTGCGGTGCCCCCCAAGGATTAGTTTTTTTCGCAATAATATAATTATAATAAACTGCTTTACACACATATAAAAATCCCTCAAAATATTCACTAGATATATTTCTTTCTCAGTTTGTTTACATAAGTGCATTTCATTATATTTCTGCGAATAAAAGATATTTTGAAAAATATTACACAGAAATGATGCAAACTTCGATGTTATAGAAGTAAGTAAGGCATTGCAGTTGTACTGCTATCCAAGACAAATGCTTAAAACATTTGTTGATATTAGCGATTAAGCTCCGGCTCATTACCAAAATCCCCTATTGTTTTTCTTTTAATATGATAAATGTTACTTTTTGGCAGACGGTTAAATTTTCTTCCTCCTCCAAATTACTTTCTAAAGTGGAAATCGATTACTGCGAAAAGAGAGATAATTCCCCAACATTAAAGTGAATTTCTTCTTTGAGCTCTCGTAGAAGGGGGGAGAGGCTGTATTCAAACATTATAATGTTCGAAGAAAAAAAATAAACTTTCCCTCTCCATTCGATAATTATTGAACTAAATTATTTTGCTGATTTTCTTAATCAAGTAATTTGATGAAACGCATGAATTTTAAATTATTTTAAAATATTTTAAAGCTAACTGTATGTTTTTTATTTTAAGTGTTTTCAAAATTTTTAGTGTTATTTGTTATTAATATAAATATTGCGTATGAATGTGCCTAACATTATTATTTACCATTTAAAGAAAATTCATTATTAAATCTATTCTCAAATCCAAAGGTGCTATTTCTGAATTCATTTTTTTTCAAAAATGCATGGAATGTTTTAATAATTATCCGTTTACTTGTTATTAATATAAATATTGCTTGTACAAGTATATTACATATTAATTTACCATTAAAAAAATCATTAATTAAAGCTATTCTGAAATACAAAAATGCTATTTCTGATTGATTTTTCTTAGAAAATAAGTGGATTTGGAAAGTATTCAGATATCGAAATTATATAATCGTATGGTATTTCCCAAATTTGGAAGAAATACTGTCAAAATGGATGTTTTGAAACGAATTATCCAGATATCAATATGAGGAAGAGGGGGGAAATGCCTTTGCGAGAGAATAATCGTTTATAATTATATAAATTAAACATCTATCCTCCCTCCCCCAAAAAAAATAAAATAAAATAAATAATAAAATAGAAATGCTCCAATAATCAGGTCTGATGATTTTATGATTTTACGTTTAAAAAAGAGTAAAAAATATGTCAGAAAATTTCAAATTGTTAAGCAAGAAATTTAAGACCAACATTAAATACCTTAACAGATTCACTTCTTTAAATTTCTTAAAATAACAATAATTATTTTAAGAAACAGAGTTTGTAAGAAAAGATATTTGATTTTTTTTCCATTTAAATTATGTATTCAAATATTTAGTTTATATACGATATCACTATTTCACTTATCCCGGTGACTTAAGTTATAATATTAAAATCACTTTGCACTTCTATGTGGCAATCACCGTTTAATAGCTCGATTTGTTTACGTGAACACAATTCATTATATTTTCAGGGAGAAAATTAGCTTTAAATTTTGTTACATCTACACTGTTAAAAATAAAGGTGATAAACGAGTTGCATTTGTCGCCCAGGGGTCAAATGGTGTTACCATTTGACACCCGCGGACTTGAAAATGTGTTTGGGGTGCCGTTTGTTCCATCACTGGGTGATTCACGCTGATTAAAGTGTCACGCAATGCATACTGTTGGAAGATTTTCACCCCTTAGTCATTTGCGCATGCTCTGTGACATGTGTATTTCCACTTCAACTCACCATCACCGGTGCATCAAAGCAGCAATTTCTCCCTACGAAGACTATCACTTCTTATTCGCCTATTCCAATTTCGTTTAGAACTTCTGATGGCTAACTTTTACCGAGATTTTTATATAAAGCAACCTTTGAATTTCAGGACATTTTAACATTTCAGGGAGACTTAGAAGTTGAGTTCGATGGCCGAACGGTTAGAGCTTTGAGCTTGCAACTAGATGTTGTGGGTTCGAATCCTTCACGGGCCAAGAGCCGTTTTATAATTTCTTTTTATTATTTGGCACTCGGGATTTGGGGTGCCATCTTTTCACCCTAATTAAGGGTGTCATTCTGGTAAGGGTGTCATTCTGGGTGTCACCAGTGAGACAAGCCTTTCACCCCTAAAAGTTGCAATGTGTCACCTGTAGTTTTAACAGTGTATGGTGCAAGAAAACCAGCTGTTTTGTGGCACAGGAATATTAACAGTAGGGGACTCTACCCTCTACGGGTTACGCTTTCCGACCCCTCTTCAAACACCACAGATTCTAAAAGAACACTAATTTCATCGGCTTGCAAAAGGTTGAATTATAATTAATAATAATAGTGGCGACATCCCTGTAAATGGGTTTCCATTCATTTTCCTTTGATTGGAAATTTTAAAGAACAAAGAACAAATCAACCGCTGTCAGAGATACAATGATTGTTTTCCCCTTGATTAAAAAAAAAGATAAAAATTTGATATTAAGTTAATGCAAAAGGAATTAATTAATCAGTTTTTGTCTCTAGGTACTGTTTAACAATACTATAAGAATATTCTTTTAAGTAGCACATTTGAAATGATCATTTTAAATCTGACGTAATTTTTATCAAATTTGTCTTTCTTCTTTTAATGTTCACTTGAAAATACTTTTATTGTTATAAGGAAAATATTATTTGCTTTGTCTTAGAATTCACAATAATAATTGAAAAGATTATCTCAAAATATGAAATAAATGTTTTAATTTAAATAATTTAATTTAATATAATAATTTAATTTAAAATATTTTTTAATTAAAACTGTTTTGTCAAATATTTGACATCCAAATATTTTGTCAAATTTAGCCATTATAAATATGACATAATTTTCTCCATTTACAACTTTTAACTCCTAATAATGAATTTATTAACTGAAAATGTTCTTTCGCTTTTAAACTTCACGTTGTAAATATAGTTTTTATGACGCAATTTTCAACATTTCCTTGATTTTAGCACGAAATAATTTAGTTCTAATTTGAAAGGATTTTTTCTCTTTAAAATAACCTTGTGTAGAAAATTTTTTAATTCAAATGAAATATTATTTTTTTGCGCTGTTTTTAAAAGTGGCAACAATTTAAAATAATACCATTTTCTAAAATATGTAAAAAGTATCTCTCGAAATGTGGAAAATTTGAATTTAATTTTCAAATAAATTCCCAAGAAATGAATCAAATTGAAAAAAATAACTTAAGTCTATTCACCAAAAGTTTCTAATGCATAAATTAATCTAAAATTGTTTAAATTCGCATAGATAATTTTTGCGCCTATAAAGCTTTTTTAATGGAACGATTTTGATCAATTTTGAAATTAAATATCTCCTCAAATAATTATTTGATTTTAAAACTATTTGCTTCAGCGTGTTTATTAGATATTTCTCTGTAATACTACATATTTTTGTATTTTTGCTTTCAACGGTTTTTTTTAAAGTAATGAAGAATGATCTCCGGTCACAAAAAATTCATTATCAGTGGCACGGCGCAGCGAAGACAGCGTTAGTTACTTTTTTTAGAATAGATAGATCCGTTTATATTAAACATTAAACTTTAGTGCTGTTTTTGTTGTTGTTGTTGTTGTTTTGTTTTTAGCCAGGACTGTAAACCAAAACATAAATAATTATTATAAAAAAAAACTTTTACATCTATTTTATAGCATATGATTTTTACCATATTTCGACTTTTTAAAAATTAAAAATTTGTGATTTCCATAAAATCTTGATCTGATGATAAAAAATGACGGTCATTTTCAAGATAAGCGCAGGAAAATAGATAAGAATTAATTATAAAAGCTAAAAAACGTAATCATTTCGGTAATATTGTACTTTTTAACTATGGTATTTACGTTTTGCAAAAAATATTGAAATGATAATTAAAAAAGAAAATCGTTTTTATAACTAACACTTCAAAATACATAATAATCAATAATAATAATAATAATAATAATAAAAGAGGCAACACAAATTTTGCAGGCTGGTATAATTAATGAACGTTCATGTAGATGTACCTTTATTAAATAACGACAACTTATTTGTATAGTTTAGTTCATTGCTTAAAAGAAAGAGAGAGAGAGAAACTTTTCTGGAACTAACAAATTTTACGAAAATATAAATTTTTCTGTGTTATCAGCTATTTTAAAAGGCGTTTCCTTATAAGATCTGAGGAACCAACATATTTAAAAAAAAATGAAAAAAAATTTCGTTTGCTGCTCATTAAAAATATTTTGGAGTAGTTTTAACAGTATACTAATCAGTTTTCTCAATACACAAAAAAGTTTCTTTTTACGAGTGCTATCCTTTCTCATATCAAATCTTTTTAACTGCGTAACGTAATTTATACATTCAAGAGTAACAAAATAGGTTAATTTAGATTTTATTTATATGCATCCTATTAATGTTTAGTGTGGGGGGGGGGGCTTTATAGAAGATCGCGTCTACGTTTCGCCGATACCTAATTATTTGCCATATTTAAGACACAGAATTGAAGAGGGTATTGATACTATTTCTCTGGTTTTGTTAACTTAAATGTGGGAAGAATTAGACTTTAGATTGGATGTAAGCTGTTTAACTAAAGGTGCATGTATTGAACATTTGTAAATAAAACTAGATTAATATACCTTTAGACTTTTTGTAAATTGTTTAAATTAAACTATTAAATATATCACTGAAACCGGGACATTCTGTTATGAATATACTATATATTAAAAACAACTCAAAAATATTTCGATTTTATTTTTTCTTTGAAAGTCCTATTTTAAATCTTGGTAATCTATTGAGATTTTAAAGTTTCTAAAGGAAAAAAAAGTTTTTTAGAATTCGTCTATGAACTGAAAGAGATTATTTCATATTTTACTAAAATTATGCTAAATCTAGAATCCTGTTTCATTTTTATTAAAGTGTAATGTATTCAAATATTTCATCCTTCAGCTAATATGTTTATCTAATTACTTCTGAACACAATATTTGGAATAATAAAATCGGATTTTTCCCATCTTCGAGGCACTTTAAACTACTATTTAATATCTTAACTTGCTTACATAATTGCACCTCCTTAAAATTCTCTAAATTAAAATTATTTTGAATTATTACTTACTTTAATTAGCACATATTTCAATTTTAAGAAAAGCATCGAAGTTTCAAATTAAGTTCCGACTCATTTTCAAGATTCTCTTTTGTTTTTTACTTACCCATTACACGTAATATAGGATATGTCTTGTAATCGTTTTGAAAATAGAAAAAAAGAATTTGAGGGATTTGCATGTTTCAGACACTGGGGATTACGAAAAACATTATTTTTAGAAAAAAAAATGCTGGCCATCTGTCTGTGTGTACCTGTGTGTCTGTTTGTATGTCCGGGTGTCTGTCTGTCCGTCTGTTTGTCTGTAAAAGCTCTATTGCCCGAAAAAATTGAAATAGAGGCTTGAAATTTGGTATGTACTTAGTTTGTAAGACTGGAAAGAAGCATATTGAATATCAGTAACCTGGATTACCCGGAATTATTTTTTCGGACTCTCAAAATATTCGTTCTGATGAAAGGTAAATAAAAATTTTCTATTTTTTATGTTAGAGAGTGAATGTAAAAGACAATAAAAAAAATCACAGATTTTGCATGAAGAATGAAGTCGAATCATGCCGAGATATTTTTAGTCCTATTTTCCACATTCTTCGATTTTTTATGACCATGTATTTCACTAAAATTTCAATTCAAAAATACCTTTCAATTAAAAATGAAACGCTTAATCCATGCAGTAAACTCTTAGTTATATAATTTTTTTAGTTATAAGAATGCTTCTTTTATGCAATTTGGTATTTTTTGATTACCCGTGGATCAAAAAATATCGCTAAACTGTAAGATTAAATTCCAGTAATGGCTTATCGTAATTGTCATATTCACTTGACATTAAATATGTTACATGTGTTTGTTACGTCATCAAGTACTTTTTAATTCGGTATTGTTGTTGTTGTTCTCTAGTTGTATTAATATTTTACTAATTTATTTGTTATTTCGTTTACTTAAAATAAAAATTATTCAATTTTGTATAATTTACTAATAGTTTGGCGATTTATATTATATGTCGAAATGGGTCAACGGTATAAACAAGCAGTACCCGCAATTCCATAATCGAGCATTACTATGTATTAAAAATATTTAAATATGCGATTAAATTTTATTTTTGAATTGCGATGCATTTTATAAACTGTTTTCACCTGTTTTATTTCCATATTTTATAGTACGCATATCCATGATGGCTCCCAACACTAGTTTTCTTTTAATATGATTAATGTTACTTTTGGGCTTATGGTTAAATTTTCTTCATCTTCAAAATTACATTTTAAAGTAGAAATCGATTGCTAATAATAAAGATGATTTTACTGAAAAAAAGTGAATTTAAAGTAAATTTCCTACAAGGAGGGAAAATACATTCTAACATTCTTTTCAAATAACACGTTGCTGAATCAAAAGATTGAAGTTTTAATTATTAATTCTAAAATTATTGCATTATGGACACAAATGTTCTTAAATATGATAACGAAAAATTCTTATATTGTTAATACATTCCAGAGATTTGGTTTTCAAGTGATTCTCCCTCAAAGATGGAAATTGTGTTCTCACATTCTTTCTCAAACATCATTATGCTATGTAGAATCTTTAAAGTTTAAATTCTTCATTCGATAATTATTGAAATATTCACACAGATGTTTTTCAATCAGGTTATGGAATTACTAAATTATGTTGAACAAGATCCAGATTTTCATTGAAAAATAAAATTGTTAAAAAAAGACCTTGCATTATTTTAATATCAAAACTGTACATTAAAAACATTTTCCCGTATGTGGTTAGTTTAGCTGTGGTTAATGCATTGAAATATTTGATTTTACATTTACCAATAGATATGTTTTGTCAATTTGAATAATCGGTTATTATTAATAGTAGCCGATTATTATTAAATAAGCAAATGATATCAAAATAAGCCGTTTAATAAGATACATTTATGAGAATTTATCAAATTAACCGGCTGTTATTAATAATTACCAATCAAGGTTGGTAAATATAATAAATTGCAACTCGTTTAGCTCGAGATTTTTACTTCGTATATATATATTTTTTATATCCATTGCTAAAAGTATGCACTTCAGAGCTGTATAATTTATTCTTTAAATATTTCAGTGTTTAAAATTTTTATCTAATTCATTCAGCAATTATAAAATAAATCATTTTAAACTGTTTAGTCTTTTGCATGTTATTATTGAAACAATTTTTGATTGAGTATTATTGTTCCTTAACAATTACTTTTGTTATTAGATACAAACAGTTATGATAGTACATATTTTTGTAAAGATATATTCATTACTAAGCTTAATTAATCGTATTGACCGAACTTCATTGGTAATTATTAATAATAACTGATTAATTTGACTGAACAACATTTGTCATATTTGCAAAAATACGTGGTTGTTATTAATAATTGCCAAATTTATCAAATTAACCATAACGTATATATGTATATAGGCCAACCTCGCCAGTACTTGATACTCTTCTAGTAATCGATAAATATTTTGAAATATTTCGCCATTTCAGACGGAAATGAGTTTTATATGTAGCACTAGATATAATTACTTTTGTTTGAATGTTAGTACACCTGTTGGCCCATTGTTCTCAGTTGTCAGCTATAAGAAAAGCCATTTTATGATTTTTTTTATTATTATGTGTAAACATTTAGTTTTTGATTAGTTGGAGACAATAACGGTAAGTTAAGATAATCCACTTCCATTTTGTTTATTTCAAAGAATAGTTTTATAAAAAAAAAATATTGGTAGTCACAACTGTGACAAAAATTTAGAGAAATTAAATTTTTATTTTCTAATGAAATATAATTAAATTTTGTTCATAAGTAAACTTCTTTTTATTAATAGTATCTGTAGGTTATCTCTGTGTATGTTCAATTTCATAGCATTAAATCTATGTCTGTATTGAGAGTTAAATTTCAAGAGCTTCAGAAGAATATTTTATGATTATTATTTTATCATAAATTCACTACTAAAATATTAATTTGAATAAAGATATCATATCTATTTCGTTGCAAAATATTAAAAGACGAAAACTCGCATAGACATGTGAAATCCATGTGTTACTAAATGTTTGTGAAAATATACATACATATCACATTAGACAACCACAAAAAAATTTTAAACAACTTTTTTTTTATTAATTATAAATAGAAGTTTTCTAACACGTCCATTAAAAACATTTCAAAAATATCCATTAAAATATTTAATTGCTATAAAGGACGTCAAATACTAATAAAAACATTAAAAGATCTTAATAATTTTTACATGTTTCGATTGAATTTACTCAATCATCATCAGAAAAATAAAATACAAATAAACACAAAGATGGAAAATGACAATAAACTATTATAAATGAAATTTAAAAATAAAATTTTAAAAAATAAAAATCACGCGCGTTATATTTTAATTATGTATCACGTTGCTTAATTTTTAAATTATTTAACAATTCAATCCAAATATTTGGGATTTGAAATGACAAGGAATCATTGCAGACCATTGAGCCTTTGACGTAAATTTCAATACTCTCTCTAATAAAAAGTTGCAAATAAAAATCCGACCTATAAATTAATCTACTTTCATTAAACAAAATATCTATGTTTTCTATTTGATTTAGCCTTGATAATGCGGTTTTACCTCTATTAAATTTTATGTCTGCAATGTGTTCTTTACATCTTACTTTGAATTTTCTTTGAGTCATGCCAATATAATAATTCTTATAACCACCTTCTTTAAGAAATGGAATGATATAAACACCTGATCGGTCAAATTTATCAATGGGGTCAATTCTAGTTGTTAAAACTAATTTTAATTTTGGAGGGGGGTCTAGCAATTAAATTTAAATCAAACTTTTTTAATTGTATTTTAGCAGACTCGAAGAAATTTGGATAATAATTTATAACAACCCTTTTCATATTATTTTCATTGTCGGTTTTATTTTCAAAAACTGCATTGTTCATTTTGTTAATAAACTTTTTAATTAATTTATTAACTATTTTAACTTGATATCCATTGTTAATAGCTATTGTTTTAATTTTATCTAATTCATCATTTAAATTTTCAGTGGAACAAATTCTAAAAGCTCTGTTAATAAGGAATCTAAAAGTAGATAATTTATAAGAATATGGAGTGCAAGCATCAAAAGATATAACATGTAAATTTGTTATTGGTTTTCGATATACTGAACGAATTAGTTTATTAGTTTCTCTTTTTAACTCAACATCCAAAAAAGGTAATTTCTTATCAGTTTCAAGTTCGAAAGTAAATTTAATCTTATTATCTATATCATTTAACTGCTGAATAAAAATTAACAATTTATCAACTCTCCCCTGCCAAACAATAAAAATATCATCTACATAACGTAGCCATACTAAAGGTAATAATTTAAAAGTACTGAAAATTTTTGATTCAAGGGGGCGTAATTTGAATTCTGCAAAGAGGCCTGAAATTGGAGATCCCATTGGGGCACCGTCTGATTGCTGATCTCCAATTTCAGGCATTTTTGCAGAATTCAAATTACGCCCCCTTGAATCAAACATTTTTTGTTATAGCAATTTGAAAAAAGTCTACCAACATGTTTTAGGAACGGGTTTGTCAGTTTGGAGTTCAAATGGTCTTAATTACCTCAAACAAATATGTATAGCTATACTATATATATTATAAAGTGTTAGTGTATACTATAAAGAGGAAATATAGTGGTCATAATTTCCCCACTAGTGGTCTTAATTACTCCAAATGTGTATAGGCAAGTATAAAGAGAAAATATAGTGGTCATCATTTCCGCACTAGTGGTCATAATTTCCTCACTAGTGGTCTTAATTACTCAAAACAAATGTGTATAGGCAAGTATAAAGACAAAATATAGTGGTCATAATTTCCCCACTAGTGGTCTTAATTACTCCAAACTTTTGTGATTATGAGTTTTTAATGGGGTAATTATAACCATTCTTTTAACTTTTAATAAATGGACTATGAGAATTACAATTTTTAAGAAGTGTTCTTAAAGGGTCAAAGTAACTTCCTATGTACTAAAAGTGGTATTTTTAGCATTATGTACTAAAAATACCACTTTTCCAAACAGAAACAAGTAAAAAATTAACAATGTTGAAAGTGTAAAAAGTGGTCATAATTAGCTTCTTGAGACTACTAATTATATTTTTTAATATTGTATAATATTGCAAACACATGAAAATATTGAATTCTTAATATTATATAATATAATATTAAGAATAAAAGTGGTCATAATTAGCTTCTTGAGCCTACTAATTATATTTTTTAATATTGTATAATACTGCAAACACATGAAAATATTGAATTCTTAATATTATATAATATAATCCGAGACTTTCATATAGGTGGACACTAGGTCAATTTCATTAAACTAGGTTACAACAATGATTGTGTTTTCTTATGATTTGATATGGACCGATCTAGAAAGAATTTTCATACAAATTATTTATATATTATTTAAATGCAAAATAATATTCCGGTTTTTTTTCACCGTAATTAATTTCTTCATATTTTTAATTACTCTTTCATATCTTTAAAATTATCAACAAAACGCTTTCAAGTTGAATAAAATTAGAAATGTTGTTTCTGTAGAACGTGATCTAATAATAGATTTTAAGTTTTTGATGAAAAGTGACTTTTTAGCACTTCGAACAAAGTTGAAAAGTGCTTATGCATTAGGTTTATCTGTCCGTCTGTCCACGTTCCCAACTCCTCAACTCCCGTGAATATACTCCGTTTTTCATGCAATTGATAACACTTATTTAGGGTTACCGAAGGCTGTTTGGTATTACATATTAAGTATGCACGAATAATGGAGCTTTTAAAAGGACACACAAAGAATTCAATTTCATTATGGTATAGCGGGAAAAACTGTTTGGAGAGTATTTTAACGACATTACGCTACGTCATATATGCATTGAAACTGATGTAAATCACTGAATTTCACTACGATAACGTTAATTAACTTTAATTAACCTTAATTTACAAGGACACACAAAATAAATCGGTTACAGTACTGTCTGTGTAATATTTGCTGGAGAGTATGTTCCAAATTTCGGTATGAGCTTTCCGATTTAATTAGTTTTTGTCGATTACTCCTTCTATATACATTTTATACCTGCTAGGCTGCAAAAAAGTATTCGCGCATCATTTTCCTTATTAGGGAAAATTCTTGAAGGGGAATTTTCAACTGATATATATGTGTCTCTTACATGAAATAAATTTTGGAATGCACGTTGTTAATAGATATAAATCTGTATATCATATACAGTTTAGCGAAAAAATTCGGATAATTTTCCAATTATATGTGGGAACAGCTAAAATTCAGTTTTAAAATGCATTATACATTTCCATGTGGTGACATGAGACGTAATATTTTAATTTTTTAAATAATGCAGTTTTGTCACACTATTCTGATTGTGTTGGAAAGTGCTTCATAATCTTTGCTTAACGCAGGATTTTTTCTTTCTTGTTATATCTGAAATTTGCTTAAAAGTTTTCTAAGTATTATGAACTTTACATACGGTATGTATTTATAAAGAAAATACCATGCATACAATTATCAGAATATGAAAGACATAATCACCAATCAAAAGACATATTTGCACTACATCACAAAGCCCAGACACCTATTTCTAATGTATGCAGAGTATATTTTGGGCAATTCATTATCCTAAAAATTACTATTGCTCGAATATTTCATTTTTATCACAACGTTTGTTAAAATAAATAAAATCCAACAGAAATTTTACTTTAAATCTTTTTTTAACACTCATGCATAAGTACCCTTATTTGCAGACAGTCATATCAAAAGGATTTAACACTAATATAAAATTACTAAGTTTGAGAAGGAATTTAAAACAAAAGTCTTACTACATTTCATTTTAAATATTTTTCCTTTACGGAGTTTTTCTCTTTCTTTTATATGCTTCATTTGCGTTAAAAAAGTCTTTTTTTATCGGGTGAATATTTTCACCGCTCATTACCAGAAAAGACATTGAGAGTCTGGTTGTATAAAACTGATAAAATATGAAATTTAAAAATATTTCTTTTTGAAAGTAAGTATATTTCAACTTTTATAGAATTGTCATTATTTGGGTGATTTTATACAAGTAGGTCATTTTCATCTTAGTGGCGAAGTAAAATTAAATCATGTCCGAAGTTTCTAATTTTTTGTAGCAAAACACTAGTAAAGATATTTATTGCCAAATAAAATATCTCAGTATTACAAAATTCTATAATTATTACTTTTTAACTTGAATATCTAATACGTGAATCATCACATTGCTAATCAAGCGTAGAACCAACAAAGAGAAAATGTACGAGCCTTAGATCGAACCCGGAACCACCGGAATAGCGCTTCAAGGAGCTGGATGCCCTTCGAAGAGCACCACTGAAACCCCAACAGAATTTTTGTCTGCTTGTTAACATGCTGCTTCTGCAGTATTAACATCATCTGGTCCTTGGTAAGATCTTTGCGGGCCACCTGAAGAAGATTGATACGAAGGTGCGCAGGTTTGTTCGGGATTTGTTCCACCTACCTCACGACATTCCTTCGAGTGCCTTTCACGCTCGCGTAAAAGATGGCGTGTCCCCTGTCTTAGGGAGATGATCCCAGTAATGGTCCTGCGTCGTCTCTCAGTCCATCAGAGAGAATCCTTCGTCTAACCTTGGCCCCCGATGGGAGTCGTTTAACATCTAAGGTCAGGATCAATTCTTTCTTTCGGCGTGACCTGCATAGTCGATGCGATGTTGCCGGTCCACGTCAACGTTGTGCCGTACCTGCCGCGTCAGCTTGGCTGAATGATGGCTCTTCGCTTATGTCTGGTGAAAATTTTATTAATGCTGTCCATATTCACTACAACTTCCTCTTTAATAAGGCTCGTGCAACTTGGGGGCATGAGGCTTCTGGTCCCTGCTCTCGTGGTTGCCGAGTTCCCGAAACTTTAAATCATATTCTCCAAGAATGCCATTCTACTCATGGGATGCGCATTCTCAGACACAATGCAATAGCCAGATACATTTCTCGAGCTATGAGTAACAAAGGTTACTCTGTTCATTCAGAGCCCGTTTTCACTCTACCAGACGGCTCCATGCTCAAATTAGACCTTGTTGGCTATAGTCCTAATCACACCATGGTCGTTGACACCCAGGTGATCAACGACCAGTTTCCACTCAATGAAGCACAGGACAATATGGTCTAGAAGTATTCTTGCCTAACACCGCTGCTGGATCCTCTTCGGACGAATGCTACCATTGTAACGAATTTCACGATGAACTGGAGAGGCCTGGTTTCTTCGGAGTCGGTGCGGCTCCTGACTACATTAAAAATCATCTGCAAATCTTAACTAAAGGTCCTTGCATCCACATGCTTCTGGAGGTTGTCGAGGGTGTGGAGGACATTCCATAGTATGACCTTTGGCGGCCCCAGAGGGATGCCCTGCGTCGGCGACGCCAGGGTTCCGTGATTTCAAGTTATTTTATGTTATACATTATATTTTATTTGGGAGAGCACTGCCCCTTGTCCAGTTCAAACTGTACATTTAGATGTATTTTCGCGAAAGTGTTTTGTGAATTTACAATAAATGTTTCTATATGCGCTACCATCCAAGCCATGCAAAAAAAATTTTAATTAAGCTTTAATACTTTGAAAAGATAGAAAAATATGATAAGATGATTTAAGGCAATAATTTGGTTACATATAAATAATAAAATAATTGCTTAGAAATTATACAAGATTTTTAATATCCGTGTAGTTTTCTCAAACATCTAAGACTGCTGCGCACCGTTTCATATGAATGCGATGACGTTACCTATAAGATTTTGGGAAATATTGTTATCAAGACATCAAATCTCCTCAAGAAGTGCAATCTCCAAATCTCGGACAGTAAAAGGAGGCCTTGGTCTCGCAGCATCGTCCGAGCATGTACCAAATATGCTTAATCGGATTCAGGTCTAGAGAGCACACTGGTTATTCCATACGCTGTATTGTTTCAGCTTTAAGCATGTTCTCCACAAGACGAGCTGTATGCGGTCTGACATTATCATGCTGGAAAACAAAGGGATCTCCAATGACTGCACCATAAGGTATGACATGAGGTCTGATATCTCGTCTGCATACCTTTGAGCCATCAAAGTACCATTCGGAAGTATATGCAGGTCCATACGTCCACTTATGCTGATTCCACCCCATACCATCAAACTACGTAGTCTGTATTGTGACCTTTCACGAATGAATGTGAAGTGGTCCTTTCCTTCCTTATTAAAACACGTCGAATGTCACACTCCAGACTGAATCGGGACTCGTCTTAAACAGCTTTTGGTTCCTATCATGTTGTTTCTAATCTTGATGTTCAGAAACCCATCTTCTTCAGGTCGCATGGTGGCTTGAGGTCAATGGAATGTAGAACATTGCCCTGCGTGCATAGAGATCCCATTGATAAAGCCTGTTACATACTATTTGAGTGGACATTCTTCGTCCTGTTGTCTTTTCAGTTGAGTTGCATTTTCTATTCTGTATTGACGAGTTGTTAACAGTTTATACCGGTCATCAGTTGCGGTAGTGATGCATGGCCGACCTTACCCTGGTCAACGTCTAACATTCCCTGTTTCTTGGAATTGATTCCATAGTCTTGCAACGGCACTTCTGATGACTCCAACAGCATCCTCGACACTTCCCTGTGTTTTCCCGGATTCAAGTTTGCTTATTATACGCCATGCCATGTATTCTGATAAATAACGTGGTAGAGGCATTTTCAACTTGCCCTTTTTCAAAAAAAAAAAAAAAAAAAAAAAGAAAAGAAAAGAAAAGAAAAGAAAAGAAATGAAAAAGAAAAAGAAAAAAAAGCTGAGAAATTGAATTTTACAGTTAAGGCAGTAAAACAGAAATTTCTTCAACATCCCAATTTCTGCCCTTATGTTCTTTTTTTCTGACATCATGAACTTTGATCCGCATATGAAATTTTCTTCTTTTGTTTCCTGCTAAGTTTTAAAATATGAATGATTTATTTTATTTTTCTTATCAGTATAAGTATTTGCTTAAGTTCGCTAAAACCATGAGCTTCCCTAGTTATTTTGAGCAAGTGGTGGCTTGAAGTCAATTGAGGTTACCCTGAACCTAAGTAAACTTGTATGAAAGCATTTTTATATTTTTAATGCAAAATTATATTTAGCTAATAGAAAATTTGGGAAGTTTCAACAATATAGTGCCTGAAAATATATTTTTGAATAATAAAAAGGAAGTTTTAGGTTTAGTTTATACAGACAAGCATGATATACCAGGAAGCGTCAGCACAGATAATCCGTTTTTCAAGTTCACGAATGAAAATCTATGATTAGCTGGATCTTGATTCGCATATTAAAATGCAATTGGAATGCCAAGTCATATTTTGGTGGAAAATACCTAAAAACCCGAATTTAACGATTGACTTATGGGTTTACCATTATGTTTTCCTGTTCCAATCCTCTATGTTTTTATATTTTTGAATGCAGTAAAACACACTGGAAAACCAACGAGCCGACCGCTATAATTGGATATTTTGATGTTTTCCACCCGGATATGACGTGGCAGATCGATTGAGTTTCAATATGCGAATCGAGATATAACTATCCATGATTTTCATCCGTGAACTCGATCAGGTGATTGTCTGAGCTGCCGGTTCCTGGTCTATGATGCATGCGTTTTAATAAATTTGTGAAACAGTATTTAGAAGTATTAGAAATATCCTGTGCATTATGTCCAAAAACGTCATTTGGAGAAAAATGACTTCAAAATTTATGAAATACCGCTTCATCTATTGAGGGAGTATACTTCTAAAAGCCATAATTTCTGCTTTAATTGGATTTTAAATAAACAATCATATCAAACTGTTCAGAAAAAAAGCAGTTTAATATCTAAAAAAAATTAAAGTTTCTAAAATTTTAAAACTTCAAGAGTTCTGTACCTCTTTAACATGTTTATTAATATGCCAGAACTATATACAAATTGTAATAAAAATGTTTCCGATGACTCATACGGCATTTTATTATTTTTAGAACTTCGTTATATATTAATACATTTATTTTAATTCATTTTCCCGTTCAAAAGTAACAGGTATTATACCTTCAAATATTGTTTGTGAGACGTATAACAATATACAAGTTGAACATTAACAGGTTTTACTATTTGACATTATCCTTTCGCAAAAATATGCCACATGGCTGTGAAACTGCAATACTAAAACATTTTTAAAACTAAAACGTTTTACATAAATATAAATAAAATTGAAGCGTGTAATGGTTTAAAACAAACTTTTTATAAATTAATAGTTGAACATTAATTCATTTGTTATTATACAGTGATAAATCCATTTAGAAAAGATAAAATAATGGTTTAAAAAAATGTTTCATCTTTTTCTTTCTGATTTCCCTATCTTGAAAAAGAAGCAGAAAATTGTTATGCATTTTTAAATAATTTCACTTGTTTTCGCTCTCAACCAAGATTGAAGATAAGCATGCACTGTAAAAAATATGAGCATTTTGCTGCATCGTCACTCCACCGCTTTTATAGAAAACGACTAATTCAGGCTATCATGGAGCATTATCAATGGCCAAAAGAGTCATATTCTATAAAAGCGGGAGAGTGACGATGCAGCAAAATAGTCATATTTTTTACAGTGTAGGTATCAAATTTAATAATAAAATTCGGTGTCCGCGTTAAATTAATTTATTGTAACTGAAATATCTGGGGTAAAAACATAAATTACTGTAACAAATGAGGCTTCATTTTTCAAGATGAGCATTGAATGCTTATAAAAAAGTGTGTCTTTTTAATATTTTTCTTTTATAATACAGGGTGATTCAAAAAAGTGGACAAATTGATATGACAAATCAGGCATACTACAAGGATAAAAAATCACATAGGAACGTAGGGCCGCAAACCAATTATTGAAACACAAAAACAGGGTGTTTCATCCTAACTCAATTTGGGTTGAGGGTAATAAATTTCAGAAAACTGAAGTATATCATAATAAAACATTTAATAGACATTTTCACCTTTATTTTAAATGTGATAACACCAAACAAAAGTGGTAACATTTGCATTATGCGCACCAGCATTATGCACTTGGCACCTCACATTTTGGACTGTGATAATCAGTTTATTCGGTATCATCGACTGCTTGAGCAACACGTTTTTCCACATCTTTTTGTAACATTATCACATTTCACACAAAATAAGATACATATCGTTGCATTTTTTTTTTACAATATCTGTATTTTCCTTGAAATTATTACTTTCGAACCGGTTGTAGTTAAAATGAAACATCCTGTATTTGTGACTCAATCAGTAGTTTGCGAGCCTATTTTCTTATGTGATTTTTTATCCTTGTTGTATGCTTAATTTGTCATATTATTTTATCCACTTTTTTCAATCACCCTGTATATACTTATAAAACAATGCTAACAACCTAAATTCACAAACTTTAAGGCCGTTTGTCTGGCGGATAAAATGCAGTCATTTTAAGTATCGGATTAAAAAGTCTTAATGTATGAAAAAATGTGTCTTGGAAAAAACTTACTGAAATCATTTTTTAAAAATCATTGGATTAACATCAATAATTCAACTGCCAAAAAAAGTTACAACGTTCTAGGAGTAATTTAAAGATTTTTTGAAAAATATTAAACAATACTAAAAATATTTTTCTCAAAAATTGACTATGCTTTATCTTAAAACATATTTAAATTTTATGACAAAAAGATATCTTTATCAAATATTGATGTTAGGGGAAAAGCAAATTTGAATATAGATGTTTATATACATACATTTATTTATTTATGTTGTTATATCTAAATAGTCAATTTTTACTTTTCATATATTTTGATTGGAATTTTAAAAATATCTTTAGAAAAGTTTTTACCAGAGATATAATTTTGTGAAAAAAAGAAATCTACTCAAAAGCTATACAGTTATTAAATATTTCTACGTTTAATGAAAAACCATTGCCATATATTTTATCAAATAAGCATAAAAACTTCTTCAAAGTTTGTCATTTTGATATTGTAATAAATGGTTATTTGACTATATTTAAACCATTGATAAAACTATCCGTGCTGACATTTTTTGAGAGAATAATGAAATAGTACGGATAAAATCGATATTCAATTCTAACCAAAATGATATTCAGTGAAAATATAAATGTCATTCATTTGACTCTCTCGAGTAAAAGTGTTTCAGTTTTAGAAAGTGGTTTTTAAATGAATACGAAGCGAATCGAAACATTTTCAATAACACCCAGTTTATCTGAGAAGTACTTATTACTTTGGATTGAGTCTGTTATTTAAAGTTAATTAGTCTTAATGTATGAAAACGTGTGACTTGGCAAAAAACTTACTGAAATCATTTTTAAAAATCATCGGCTTAAAAACAAACACCATAATTAAATTACCAGAAAAAAAAATGTAACTTTCACGGTATAAGTTAGGCAGATTTTAGAAAAAAAAGCTATACTAAAAATATTTTCCACAAAAATTGACTGTACTTTATCTTAACAGCATGTGTTAACTACTTCTCTGATCAATATTTTTTTTAAAAAGAACTTTCAAATAATGCCAATTAGTTTCATGTCTTTTACAGAACTTTTTTTATTTTATCACCGGTTTTTCAAAACAGAAAATTTTTGCTAAATTTTACCAGAATTCAATGTTCCGGTTAAATAATACAAAATTTTCAATAAAAAATTACTGGTGAGAATAATAAATTATGATTGGTATAAGGATGCCCATACGGGCAAATCATGATTGGCAAAAACACGTTGCCCGTACGCATTTTCAGAAAGAATCACGTTTTGAGCACCAGCCTTGGCGAGTTGGCAAAAGCGAGAACGTTCAGCTAGCTGCATCGCCAAACACAAAATAAACTACGTTCAAATGTGTCATAAAACATATCATTAATAGAATTATATTTATGATAAGAGAATCTTTACTACTGTTTTTAATTAACTTCTCAGTTTCTTCGAACATAGCGAGTTAAGGAAATAATATTTATGAATTGAGAAAAAAAACTATGTTTAGATGTTTTGTGAAATTTAAAGCGTTTTAATCTGAAAAAGCTGTTTATTTTAAACTATGTTTTAATCGTACACAACGGTGAATAACATTTCCTCATATTTTAGTCTTTGCTTACATTTACGGAAAAACAAATGAACAATAAGCGCGATCTCTTTGCAGAAAGAAGGGTTGCTATTCGCTAGGCGTTTGACGTCACAAACAAGAAAGGGTGCGTAGCATTGACTTCATCTCCGCGCCAATTGTTGTTCTGGCGATAAGGTGCTCAAAACGTGATTCCTTCTGAAAATGCTGCCCGCACTACGTACGAGTAAAACAGGGAAACGGTTAAATTTTACGATAATAAGGTATTTTTACTAAATATTAATGGTAGGAAAAAAGCAAATTTGAATATAAATGCTTTTTTATACTTATTTACCTTATTATGCGTTGAAGGTCAGTTTTAACTTTTACTATATATTTTAAAAATATGTTTAGAAAACTTTTTATCGGAGACATAATTTTCTGAAAAAAAAAAAAAGAAATTTACTCAAAAGCTATACTGTTTTTAAATATATCTACGTTTCATGTAAAATCATAGTCCTATATTTTATCACGTACGTAAAAAAAACTTCTTCCAAGTTTGTCTTTTTGAAATTGTAATAAAATGGCTATTTGACTATATTTAAATCATTGATAAAACTATTCGTGCTGACATTTTTTGCGAGAATAATGAAATAGTACGGATAAAATCGATATTCGATTCTAACCGAAATGATGTGCAGCAAAAATACAAATGTCATTCATTTGGCTCCCTCGAGTAAAAGTAAAAATGTTTAAGTTTTATAACGTGGTTTTTAAATGAATGCGAAACGAATCGAGACATTTTCCATATCATCCAGCTTATCTGAGAAGTGCTTAATACTTTGGATTGAGTCTGTTACTTAATATAGTTCTCCGTTCGTGGATTGCAAATGATACATAATCAGAAACATTTTGAATACACTCCGCAAAGTATCTGATAAATGCTCATCAAAATATATTGCTATTTACATATCAAAATATATTGAAATGTTTAAATGTGGTTAAAATGGCTATTTGAACTACATTTAAGTCATTGATAAAACTATTCGTGTTGATATTTTTTGAGTCAATAATGAAACAGTACGGATAAAATCGATATTCGACTCTAACCGAAATGATGTGCAGCGAAAATAGAAATGCCGTTCATTTGTCTCTCTCGAGTAAAGGTATTTCAGTTTTAGAATGTGGCTTTTAAATGAATGCGAAACATTTTCAGTGTCATCCTGTTTAGCTGAGAAGTGCTTATTATCTTGGATTGAGTCCGTTCGTTGATTGCGAATGTCACATGACCCAAAACATTTTGAATATTTCACAATTTATCTGATAACTGCTTCCTTGCCAAAATAGTACATTGATACTTATATATTTTCTACCGGCGAAATCCTCTGATTTACACGCTATTGAGATATGGTTGAAATATAGTTATTGAGATATGCTGTGCAATATTTCTATTCCTTGAAGTGAATGTTGAATTAATTAATGACAAATATTATATAAATTTCTACAGATATCGTAATTTAAAATGTTTTCGCTAATTCCACACTTTTAAATTTCCATTTATTTTTAGAAAGCATTCTTAGCGAGCATTTATATCTTAAGTTAAGCCGTCATACTTCTCCAATTTTCAGCGTTTCGTTCATCTGTCGAAATCTTAAACCCAAAACCCTGTTCGTCTATAGAACCATAAACAAACAGAATTTTTATATTTATATTATCAAGCTATCATTATATTAAATTTCATTAAAATATCTCATTTAGTCCTAGAGGTAACTGACAGAATGTGAAAATTCCCTTAATTTTGTATACTAATGTATTCAGCTAAAACACAAGGTCTTTCATCTTACTGAACTTGGGTTGACTGCAATAAGTTTGAGAAAATTAAAAACATTGTAGTAAAAATATAGCGAGCGATATGTACTTGTTTTGCATAAAAGTGTATAACAGTATGAAAAGTTCTGGACCAACAGGGTACTAAAGCAATCAATGACTATGCATTAGCTAGTAATCGAAGTCCAAAATGTGGAGCATCAAGTTCGTACTTCTGATTCATATGATTGAAACTACTACGACTGTTTTTTTTTCCTTTTTTTATAGAATGTCATTTACATCTAAGGTTAGAGTATCTATTAAAAGTTTTATTATAATATAATTACTTCTTTTTAAAGTTGACACTGTCAACCCAAATTGCGTCACCATTGTATTTTTCATTAAATACATGTTTCATGATCCCAAATTCTATAGTAAATGTCCATGCTCGGGATACAGAAGCGTCAGGAAGGCCGAAGATGTAGAAGAAAAACTGCACATCGAACGGCTTAGCCTAGCAAATTCAAGATTCAGGCTCCTAAAGAAAAATACTTACATTTTCTAAAAGCTGCTACTGTCAACCCAAATTGCGTCACCATTGTATTTTTCATTAAATACATGTTTCATGACCCCGAATTCTATAGTAAATGTCCATGCTCTGGATACAGCAGCGTCAGGAAGGCCGAAGATGTAGAAGTAAGACTGCTCTTCGAACGGCTTAGCCTAGCAAATTTAAGGTTGTGGCTCCTAAAAAAAAAATACTTACTTATTCTAAAAGCTGTTACTGTCAACCCAAATTGCGTCAATATTGTATTTTTCATTAAATACATGTTTCACGACCCCAAATTCTATAGTAAATGTCCATGCTCGGGATACAGTAGCGTGAGGAAGGCCGAAGATGTAGAAGTAAGACTGCACTTCGAACGGCTTAGCCTAGCAAATTCAAGTTTGTGGCTCCTAAAGAAAAATACTTATATTTTCTAAAAGCTGTTACTGTCACCTCAAATTTCGTCACCATTGTATTTATCATTAAATACATGTTTCACGACCCCAAATTCTACAGTAAATGTCCATGCTCTGGATATAGCAGCGTCAGGAAGGCCGAAAATGTAGAAGTAAGATCGCACTTCGAACGGCTTAGCCTAGCAAATTTAAGTTTGTGGCTCCTAGAAAAAATACTTACATTTTCTAAAAGCTGCTACTGTCAACCCAAATTGCGTCAACATTGTATTTTTCATTAAATACATGTTTCACGACCCCAAATTCTATAGTAAATGTCCATGCTCGGGATACAGCAGCGTCAGGAAGGCCGAAGATGTAGAAGTAAAACTTCACTTCGAATGGCTTATCCTAGCAAATTCAAAGTTGAGGCTCTTAAAGAAAAAAAATTTAGCGGTCGAAACAAGAAAAAGAGATGAACCTACTATTAAATTCAAATGAGAATTGGACAGATGACACTTTGATGCGCCCGTGTGCAGACGTCCAGGACGAAATTATATGGGATGAAAATCTCGCAGATCAGTCGGATTTCGCGTAAGCAAACCACATTCATGTTGAAAACAAACAAACAGACGGTTGATAGTACTGTTTAAAATTATCCCGAACTGTGCATAACTTATGTATATATATGTTTATTATATTATATATATATATATATATATATATATATATATATATATATATATATATATATATATATATATATATATATATATGTATATATATATTTATATTTCAGAATAGTACATTGTTGAAAATAAAACCGTGAATTAATGGTAAAATTACTGGCAGCAAAGTTGCCTAACTTTTTTCTTTCCGTTAATGGATTTTCCGTTTTGGGAAATAAAAAAGGAAAAACTCTATTTCAAGAAGCGGTAATCGGGGTTATTCGAGTTGACTATAAAAATGTACCTATATATATACATATATTTATATATATAATAAACATATATATATATATATATATATATAAGTTATGCACAGTTTGGGAATAATTTTAAACAGTACTAACAACAGCCTGATTTTTTTTTGTTTGTTTGTTATCAACATGAATGCGGTTTTGCTTACGCGAAATCCGCCTGATCTGCGAGATTTTCATCCCATATTGTTTCGTCCGGGGCGTCTGCACGCGGGCGCATCAAACTTGAGTTACTTGAGCAATCATGCCATAGGATCTAAAATGCTCATGATTCTAATGTCATATAGTTAGATCCAGTGTTGGGTATGAACGCGCTCACTGAACGAAAACTCACGAGTTTTGCTCACTATTTGTGAACTTTGATCTGAACTTCGCTCACTATTTTATAAACGAGTTTGAACTGAACGGAAACTCAAAAAATAGACGAGTTTGAACGAAATTTACGTTCAAATTTACGTTCAATTTTTTTCATAATTTATTTAAAATTTTTCCAGACCTTAGTACACTTTTTCCCACTTTCAAATGCCATTTAGAGGCCTACACGAGCCTCAGGACGGGTTAAGTCTGGATATCACTTCTCTGGGTAGTATCCTAGTCTTACTTCTTCTGAAGACTCGGGTCGCGCCGAACCGGACCTGGGCTGTATACAATTTCGCCGAAAATAGATATATACAGTAAACTCTCAGTACAAGGTGGACTGTGTAAGGCGGAAATATGTCTAAATCGGAAAGATTTTAAAGAAATCGGAAAGATTTTAAAAGAAAGCATAAACATTGCAGCCTACGGCACTTCTGCATAAATAGAGATTATAAACAGACTAAGGTAAGTTTTTTTGGCCAGAACTCTTCCGTAAGGGTAAATATCAATGTCCTGTAGAAATGTACTCGGGGTCGGGCCGAATTCGGTGCGAAATTTCCGGGCCGGGCCAAGCTCGGGCCTTGTTTTTGGCTATTATATCGGGCCGGGTAGGGCCTTGTTTCTAGCTATTATATTGGGCCGGGTCGGGCCGCTAAATTTTCTCTACGAGCCGGGCCGGGGTCGGGCCGAAATTTTTATTTTAATATCGGGCCGGATATTTTTTTTTCTATGGATCGGGCCTGAAAATTTCCTTCCGTGCATACCTCTATCTTACATATCGAATAACCAAATATTAGTTTACAAAATTTTGTAAATTTGGGCAATAATATCCAAACATAAAAAAGTGAACTTTTTAGTGAACTTCGTTCACTTTTACAAATGAGTTTGATTTGAACAAGTTCGTTTGAAAATTTTTGAATTTGAACGTGAACTTAAATCACTTTTCAGAAATTGAGCGTGAGTTTGAGTTAGTTTTTTTATTTTGTGAACGTGCCCAACACTGGTTAGATCCTACAATGTATTATATTTTTATGTCAGATTGTAATTTTATAGATGTTGTTATAATTCTTGCAAGTTTTAATTAATGGAGCTGGTTTATTATTATGATTTTATTATTGTTAATGAATAATTATAATATTTTTCATTAAATAATTTATTAGGGAAATTTTCTTTGCTTAATGAATGATTAGAATATGGTCAGGTTATTTTGTTTCTCTAAAAGTTGTTGGTATAAGTATAGTTGCAGTTCAGTAGCACGATACAAACTTTAGAAAAGAGTCAGTATTCTTTGATTGGGTTTATTTCATTTTTGTGTAACAACATTTCATTTTGTAAATGCATAAAATATATTTGGGATAGATAACAGAGTATCTCTGTTGTTTCCTTCTATCTTCATTTATTTCGTAATTTTCAATAAATATAGTGATAATTTCCGACTTTTAACGGAAAAAGCCCTTTTGTCTTGAAAAAGAACTTTTTGTCTGAAATTTGGGAAAATCTCTTAATGAATTTCAGTTTTTTTAACAGTATAGAGTGCATTAAGATTTTACCAAATATCTGCATGAGGTATCATTACAAAACGTTAGACACCGACTAAATGCCTTATGTTGTCTATTAGCATACCCTACATATATATATGGAATCCGAATTTAAGATATGTCAATAGATAAAATGATATATAATGGTAAGAGGTAATTATTCAAAGTTCTCAAAGTTATAAAGCATTCAGTGTCATAAAAAGTTTCTTGATTTTAATGTACGAATAAGTTAAATTATCCTACATTTGCAATGTTTTATTCTGCAAACATTTCCACTGTACATGCATTCTTTTATATTTACAGGAATATAATTTTATTGCTAAATTAATTAATCTGTCATTTAAAAAATACATAGGTCCATTTTTTAAATGCATATTTGTTGCAATTAGACTCATGCGATAAATTACATTATGTTTATTTATTCGTAATCACTTAAATGGAAACGTAAATACTCGATCAATACAAAAATGACGCTAGTCAATTAGCAAGATCTATATCCGATGATTAACTTCATAACATAAAGAAAATATGATCGAACACGCTAAAGATCGTGCTCTCCGTTAAGGCTGTTAGTCATAATGCGTACAAATTCTCCGTCGCTAATGTTCAGACTATTTGAGGAGAATGCATTCGTATATTTAAAATATCTCTTTGTAAACTTAATATTTCCAACTCCTTTTCTTTGTACTCTTCTTATAAGATGGGTTTTTTCTTAGTTCTCAGAGTATTTCTAAAATCTGTGCTTAATTTAATATTTTATTTGTCAAAAACTGACGAACTGAGCTTAAGATTTTAACATACCACAGAAAATTTAGCGTATATTTTAAAAACATTGTAAAACCAAGAAAAATATAGACATTCTTTAGAAAGAAAATGCAGAGGAATGACGTTTAAAATATTAATTTCCCGAGAAGATTTATGTACGATTGCACCACACATACATACAGAGACTTAACATTATTCATGGAAAATTTGAAACTGACTAACTAAAGCCTTAATGTCACACATAAGGAAGTACATAACTAATTTGTAATGATTTTTTTTCTATTTTAGTGATTTATTTTCCTTTTATAAAATGAATATGCTTTTTATTGTTACTTATTTATTTATTTTTATTCTTATTTATCATTTATAGAACACTAAGTGTTATTACTAGTGAAAGCAACATTCCATATTTTTTTTTCTTTTAATTACCCAAAAATGAATAGTCGATACCAACATACTGAGTTAAAGATCTAAGATATTTCATAAATATGAAAAAGTTGTTTAAATTTTACAGTATTTTCGGTTAGCACAGTATTTATTAATTTTAACAACAACTCAATAACAGAGATGACAATTCAGATTCTTTCGTGTTCCTATTGTTTAAATAACATAAAACAATCAGAAATAGCTGCTTGGAAAACTTTTAAAACTATTTAAAGATTTTGGTGAAATCACAAAAGTTATACTACTGAAAATTATCAGATGGATAATTGTTTAAGTTAACTTACTACTTAACAAAATTCTCTTCAGTACAATAGAAGTTTCGTTTGCAACTCACTTAATTCATTAAATTACAGATGTTAGTATAAATGTCTTTGAGCAGTTCAGACGAAATAAAGATTTATCGACATTGTTACAATGTAATTAAACTCTTTCATTGAATTAAGGAAGATTAGAACGAATAGATGATGCATTTTTGAAGTAATGCGTAGTTTCTTGCATTTTTAGCAAATTAGTCTCAGAATGTCCCTTTTAACCTGTGAAGACGTGCGCCGAGCTTAAAAGACCCAGAATGCGTATGGTTTTTACAATTGTAACCACTAATTTTTTTAAAGTAATCTTCAACTTATTTTATCGCAGAATTTGTAAGAATTGCCTCCGTCTAAATAACGAGACGATTATAATTTGCTTTCATTGATGACAAATTAAAAAACATTCTTTCCCTGGGTAAGCGCGCGTTTTCCCGGGTTAAAAGACATTTGTTTCATAAAACATATAATAATTTTGAAGGGGTATTGTTTTTGTAATTAGTAGTCAGAAATGTTCGATTTTTCAAATTCTACATTATTGCAGTACTCTAGTATATTCCAGCACTTGAATAAACTTAACCCTTTGTTTTACAGTGTTGCAGATCTGAAATATAGCCAAAAGTTACTAGTACTTACACGGCAAGCTTTAAAAAGTGATTTTATTTGTTGTTCCTATTTTCCAAAACATCAATTAATACAAATTAATCATTGGAATTCTCAACAGATGATGATGTTGAGTAAATTTTTATGGTAAAGTTTTGTTTATCATTTGAGCAGCTTCAGATCGATACTGAAAAAATTAGCTTAGTAAATTTTGCCAAATTAAAAAGCTGGAGAAGTCCGAAAGTAGATTTTTTAAAAGTAATTTTGCATTATTCTTTAAAATTTTGTAACGGAAAAACTATACTAATAAAAGAACAAAACGCTCTGTCTGTCTGTGTGTGTGTCTGTGTGTCTGCGATATCTAGCGAAATCTACAGCACGTACGAAGCTCAAAATTTTTTTGAGAGTAGCTCATTGTCTTTCCTGATGCACCTGAAGCTCAGAATTTCAAAATTCTATTTATTAACTGAGTAATTAATTAAATTCCAAAGCTCACTCTCATAAAAAATCGCCATTTTTCGCTTTTTTCCCCTTTCATTTTCTTATGGTTGATTGGTTGCATAAAATTTTCGCAGAAATAATTAAAAAAGACCTTTAAAATTCATAGACTGGCAAACTGTCAGTTTAAATGAGGATTTTTTTTAATCACAGCAGTTGTACACCATGGAGAAAAAGATAGGTGGAGGCGAAGTTAACCGAAAAAAAGGTTTGCAATATTAAACCATTTATCGCTGAAATTTTAATGTCTCAAACAAAAGCACGAGGAAGGAATTTTGTATTAATAAAACGAATTGAAAGAAATGAATTACAGCTGAAGCATATTTTACGAAGAAATAGTAATTTTTTTAAATGGTTTTTTTCTATTATATTATTTAGGTTAAAGTTAAATTGCATTTATGTTATGGTTAGAATAAGGATATGTTACAATAAAGTGAAGGCTAGGTTACATTTCTGTTATATTTAATTTACGGTAGGGTACTGTTAAGTCGCTGTCAGGTTACAGACAGGTTCTGGTTACGGTACAAAAGTTTAAGATTAGGAATTTATACACAGAGGGAACATTACGCAAGATTTGATTAAAAATAACACTTACTTTTGTTAAATAGCTCTGAAATTATAATACTACATACCAATCTTTTAGCTACCATCGTGTATCGATTTCATTCATGGTATAGTCGGATTTAAGAGTGATATAATTAGTTTGAAATTCAAAATATTTCACTTGGGATTTGTATGTGAAAATAATAATTAGTTACGTGACTTAACAGTGATTTTTACGGGTAAATATCTACTTTTTAACACGAAAATCATGCAATCATTGGATACATATTCCCTCCCGCGTTTTTCATTGCTCATTTTGAGTATTTTTAGAGCTTAATATTAGTTGTTGTTTTTAAAACCGATTTTTCACACAGTCAGTGGCTACGTATTTCAGACAATGCATTTCTGCATGTAACGAGTTAATGATAAAATCATACAAGTTTCAAGTTCGTTTAATGTTGTTAATACGGACCCGGGCAACGCCGGGCGGGTCAGCTAGTAGACAATATTTATGACAAGTATGCATTTTCTGTTTATTGTGGATAGGAAAATTTAGTTTTATGTTCTAATATTTTTTATTGTTTATTTTACATGGCTTAAAATGATAGATTCTGGGTCAATTTTTTTTTTTTCAAATCGGAGTTGTTGAGCCACAAAGGGTTAATCTAAAATTTATTGAATAATCTACTCTAAAACATATTAGTTACTCGTGTGTATATTAATCTGCGAATATAGTTAATCTCTAAAAGAGCACAAACTAACATTTGATAACATAAAAGAACGTAAAGTATATTAGTGCCAGAAAATGATGAAACACATCTGAAAATGTACGTATCAGCAATAGATTTTTCAGTTTAATTCAGATCAAAAGAGTTGAAAAGGCCCATGTGCTGTCGGGAACTTTGTTTGATGAATTAACCGAAACAATTAGGAAATGTTGAATTTTTAAAATTTATTAGTTGAATATTTTTTATTTCAATGTTTTAGCACGACGAATTCAATGGAATAAGTACTTGATTTAGTTGTTCAAAAAGAAAATAAAAAATACATTTACGGTTACGCTGTTTGCAGATACTGGGAATCTCTAATTATTCAGACTATTGTGCCTTATGAACAGTCTGGATATGTTGAAATCTGTATAGTTTAATCAATCATTATAAAACATTATTATGTCTCTCAAAAACCTCTTTTAATAAAATGATGTTTAAACATGCACGTAGTATTAAGAACACTTTTTCGATTCAAAAAACTCTCTGTTTTTTAATAAAGCAATTAAGGACACTGTTTCTGCTGTAATTAGTTTTATTCTGATCATTTGGATTTTTTGGTTGATTCTGAAAAACTTTGCTCACAAAACTATTACTCACAAAAACATGAAAAATGATAGTTTTTTCGAATGTATTACCATGGCCCACTACACTAAAGGCCTGTCAATTTGAAATTAATGTATGAAGTTTCCCGCCAGAGGACGCTGATACTTTGCCCAAGTTATTCAGACCAATCATATAAACCCTGAACCAAAACAATGACACGTGTGCAAACATGTGCACAGAACAGAAAGCAGCTTATTCAATGGTAATTTGGGCAGGGTTTGCTTCACGTGGACTTACACGTGGTTCAATGAAATGGTTCAGGGTTTGAAGCTGAATCTAGCTTCACTTTTTCGGCGTTTTTTCGCGAAATGGCTCGGCCAGTAGTATATAGTCGGCGTTGGTATTACAAACATGTTCAAGCAAACAGTTTTTAAACCGTAAAATTGTTTTACTTGACATATAATATTTAAATCGTACAAGTTACATGAGTCACATAATTTTTATAGTGTCAAAAACTGAGGCATTGCATTTTAACTAACTGTGGTAGACGCATCAGTTACTATATTCTGATGTGCAGTATCCAGTGTATATTTTTACACCATTTGGTCTAATTTTTGAGAGAGTTTTATGTAGAGAGTTTATTATTAGAGAGAGTTTTATTTTAATCAAATAGAAATAAATAAAGATTTATTTCAAATGGACATTCTAAAATATCCATTTTTTAGCTAATCTTACAAAATATTAAAACGCACAAATACTAATATTTACAAGCAGTTTTCAATTTAAAACCATATTTGCACGGAAAAATGAAAGAGTAGGAAAACTTTGAAATAAAAGAACTATTAGGTGTGAAAAGCATTTAATGGTAAAAGTTAATTTAGTTACAAAAGTTTTATATTTTCAAAAAACTGTGCATTGTTTTTAAACTAACTATGTAGACGTATAAATTATTAGATTCTGGTGTGTAATGTCTAGTGTAAATTTTTTCACCTTTTGATATAATTTTTGAGAGCATTTTGTTTAGTTTTTTAATCAAATAGAAATGAATAGAGATTTATTTCATATTCTGAAATGTCTGTTTTTTACCTTTCTCTTACAGAATTTAAAAAGTCTCAAATACTAATATTTACAAGCAGTTTTCAATTTAAAATCATATTTACACAGGAAAATAAACGAGTAAGAAAACTTTGCAATGCATAAATTATTAAGTGTGAAAAGCATTTAATGGGGAAAACTACTTTCTACTTAAAGTAGAATAAATCAAACGATTCTGTAATGCTATTCTGTTATGGTCTTCCCTTTTTTTCTTAACGGAACCTTTTCAAATGTGTTACATCTACCACTAACGCGGTTGTTACAACGCCTGTATGATTATCTTAGATTTGACAGCTTTTGCACAATCAAATGCACCTTAACAAAATTTAACATTTAAAAAATTGTAATGCTATAAATCATTCTTTGTGTAAGAGTCGATTAGAGCTATTAATAAGCTAAGTAAAATAAAAAAATTATGGCAGAAACATGGATTTTGCCAAATTTCGGAAAACTTTAGAGCACATGCCTGACTCGATGATGTTGATGTATTTCAATGATGTTCAAACAATATGTTTTGTTATTTAGATATATAAGAATTTCATCTACTATATTCTTAAGAGGCTAATTTAAAAATGGGAATTTTTCCACATGTCGGCAAACTTTGCAGTACATGTGCGACCGAAAGATATAAATTGATTTTACTTCCTTTTTTGTACAAATTTTAGTCTTTCCAATTCGCACGGCAATTAGAACGACTTAAAAAAAATTTTGATTTTATTAGTGGCCCACCTTAAAATATATAAAATGAACATACTAAGTTGTTCACTGTGGAAAGATTTTTTATGATTTTCTGTGCTTTTCCCTTTTTATGTCTAAAACGTAATTCCTATCTCAAAAACAAACATATTTTTATTATAATTGCTATTTTTATGAAGTCAAGCAATGAGATTTATTCATGATTCAGCATTTTAAATTTAATTCTAAATCTTTTTTTCGCTTTTAAAAATTCAAAATTCTACTTATTTCTCCGCTAATTTTTTAATTTCGGATTTAAAAAAATTGGAATTCTGGAATTTATTTAAAGGATTTATTTGAAAATTTTAATTATTAAAATAAATGTCTTCCTTTTATATTTTTGTTCAAATTAAATTTATTGGTGCTGCCATCTATGTAAGAAATTAATAATTATTAATTAACAATTTACATTTATTAATTAAAGGATAAATTGTTTTGAAAGAAATATTTAATGAAACCCTCTATTCGATCTGCGATCACGTTCACCCACTTGTTTTATATATAAAAATATATATGTATATATACATATATTATTGTTAAATTTGATAAATCCAAATCACTTCTAATAAACATTTTTATTCTTTATCCGGTTATTATATATGCATTCCAATAATGTTTGCTACAGTTGATCATGATAAATTAGTTTGATTGTTTGATATATTGTCTCGACGAAAGTAGGTTATTTATGAATAAGCACTATAACTCAATTACTCGATAACATTTTTTCGTCACATAGAAAAAATATGGTTATATAACGTGACTAAACTTTTTGTTGCTATTTTTCATAAATTGTTAGTAAATCGGCTATACTCACAACTCACTTTTTTTTTCTTTATCAAGGAACAGGTTTCATCACCCTTCCTAAATAATTTAAAATACGTTATTTGCTATAACTGATCATGATAGATAAGTTTTCTTCACATATGTCATTGATCATTCATGGGATTGACAAAAGGATGTTATTCATAATCAAATCACATAATTTATTTTGTTTCCTTATTTGCTTAATACATAAAGCATATATTAAGAAATATCATGAATTAATACTTGCACTTTTATCTCAGAATATATATATATATATATATATTTTTTTATTTTTTTTTTTATTTATTTTTATTTTTATTTTTTTTTTTGTGTGTGTGTGTGTAATATACAGGATGGTTATAATTAAAGTTCCACTTTAAAACGGTCGTAAATACAAAACTATTAGATCAAAGTTACCAAACTTGATTATAGTATAAAGGAGATCATGGCAATTTATTTATCAGAGAAAAAAATGCAAATACTCAGCACGTGTGGGGGGGGGGGATAACGTTGCATACAATATTGTTTAACGAATTAAGCCATTATTTTTGTTTAAAATGCGTTTAATCGCTTCTGAAACGGGTTATAAAGCATGTTCAATGTGACGTCATCCATAGTAATTTGCGATCTCAAATTTTATGATAACTAATTTGGGATTTGAAGGTTTTGACACGAAGTGATTTTATAACATGTATGGCTCACTCGAATATTCTCACTTTCAACTCTTTTAAATGGTAATGGTAATTTTGTTTAGGACAGTATTTCTTAAAGGTATAACAAAATGTTAAATCTATTAACAAAAGGGTTAAGTTAGATTCCGACTCTTATTTCATTAGTTAATATTGCATACAACGTCATCCACCACTTTCCCTACAATAAGAGCTTAAACTTTTTTTTTTGGCAGGAAACATATTCTCATGACCTTTTTAAAACTATTTGAGAGCTGCCAAGACTCCGGCACTTTAGATACCAGTATTTTACTCCAGAAAATGTTCTTTTATTTAATTAGAACATTTGGACGATTTAAAAGAATATTATTTTCTCTAAATTAATAGTGGTGTGCAAAAAGCCGGAGACTTGGCAACTCTGCTTTTACCAAGTTTTACAACATTTCGTCCAGTAGTTTTTCTTTCTTTTTTCTCCTCGGTTTCAGCTCAAAAGAGCACGCTTGTTATTCCATACGCTCACTTGTTTCAGCTTCAAGCATGTTCGCCGCAAGACGGGCTGTAATCAGTCTGGCATTAACACGCTGTAAAACAAAGGAATCTCCAATGGCTGCAGCGTAAAATATGACATGAAGTCTCAGTATCTCGCCTCCATATCTTTGGGCCGTCAAAGTATCATTCCGAATGATATGCAGGTCCATAAGTCCACCTACGGTGATTCCACCCCATACCATCAAACCACCTCATCTGTATTGTGACTTTTCACGGACGAATGGGAGGTTATTTCGAATGCCCCTTTCTCTCCATACCAAAACATGTCGCTGTAACACTCCAAACTAAATCGGTACTGTAAACATCCCTTGGCTCCAATCATGTTGTTCCCAGTATCGATGTTTAGCAGCCCATCTTCTTCGGGCCGCACGGTGGCTTGAGGTCAACAGAATGCAGGTCATTGGCCAACGTGCATAGAGACCTCCCTGCTGAAGCCTATTACGTAGTGTTTGGCTGGATACCCTTCATCCTATAGCAAAAAACAACTATTTTTGTAGATGAATATCATTGCCGGTTCTCTTTCGACGAGCTGTTAACAATATATACCGGTCATCAATTGCGGTAGAGAGCCGTGGCCGATCTTGCGTATGTCGAAATCTAACATTTCCTGTTTTTTGGAATCGATTCCATAGCCTTTCAACGGCACAGCGTCCGCGATACTTCGCTGTGTTTGCCGCGATTCAAGTCTACCTATAATACACCATGCCATGTATTCTGGTAAATAACGTGGTTGTAACATTTTCAAGTCGCCCTTTCTAAAAAAAAGAATATATATGTGTGTATATATATATATATATATATATATATATATATCCTTCTATAGTAAAAAAAAAACTAGCCTTAAAAGGAATGACTCCTGGAATGATGCTGATGTGGAAGATTTCCGGAACTAACGAATCCGGGTTGTCCACTCCTTCCATGAGTCGAATAGACCAATCAGGAAAGGGCTCCGTCTATGCATCGCCATATGGGTTACCATAAAGAGAGGAAAGGTTACCATCGCCAACAATCGCCAAGTTTGTCGCCAACTTGGCGATATATCGCCAAATTTGGCGACCAAAATTAGTTGTCAAAAGTGATGCCAACTTGGCGATAACTGTAATATTTCGCCAAATTTTTAATTTCTTTACAACACCAGTCGTTTGATACATCATTTGAGAGGTTTGCAACTGCTTATTCATATAATGGATGTCTTGTGTGTTATCCCCCATTCTGCTCCCCAGGGGGGACACATTTTTATTTTCTTTACAACACCAGTCGTGTTACACAAGAATTGAAAGGTCTGCAACTGCTTATTCATATTATGGATGTCTTGTGTGTCACCCACACACTCTGCTCTCCCCAGGGGGGGGGGGCGGTCACATTTTTAATTTCTTTACAACACCAGTTGAGTGACACATCATTGGAAAGGTCTGCAACTGCTTATTCATATTATGGATGTGTTGCGCGTCATCCCCCACTCTGCCCCCCAGGGGGGCACATTTTTAATTTCTTTACAACACCAGTCGTGTGACATCATTTGAGAGGTCTGCAGCTGCTTATTCATGTTACGTATGTATTTTGTGTCGCCTCCCACTCTGCCCCCCAGGGGGGCACATTTTTAATTTCTTTACAACACCAGTCGTGTGACACATCATTTGAAAGGTCTGCAACTGCTTATTCATACCATGGGTTATTGGCGAGCGCAGCAAGCAGGGGTAGACAATAATTTGGAATCGCGAAGCGATTACGCGGGGGGTTGGTGAGCATAGCGAGCAGGGGGGCGGGGCCCCCCTAGTATATATATATATATATATATATATATATATATATATGTATGTATATATATGTGTGTGTGTGTGCATGCTAAGCAAATGAATCTCATTGTTAAGGCAGTGAAACAGACGTTTCTGCAACATCTCTTGTTCTGCCCTTACGTCCTTTTTCTGGTTTCTGACGTCATCAATTTTGATTTGCACATGTCGTTTAAGTTATCTGCTAGGCTTTAAATTATGGATGATTTATATTATGTTAGCTATCGGTGTAAATATTTGGGTAATTTCGTTAAAACTAGGAGTTCTTCTAATTGTTTTGAGCAGTGTATTTTTTATTTAAAAAAACTAAATATATTTTGTTTGGTTTGGTTCTAAAATAGCAATTAAAATTTATTCTAAATGCAATGCTTTTGACCAAAAATATTGTTTCGTGTATGTAATGATTGAAACATTATGCTGAATTAATTTTTAAAGAAAAGGAGTGATTTTTAAAAATGTTATTTCTTTATCATGTATACATAATTTTGTCTCTTTTACTAGGATATTTTTATAAAGAATATCCTAATGTAACTGCATGTATTTATATTGAAATACTCCAGGAAAAAATGAAAAATCTTACTTTATTCCCAGCTATTGTAGAATACGTTCTTTCAGATGTTTTCCCTAACTTTTTTTTATTATCTTGTTAAAGTACAATATCCACTGGGAAATGTTGCAGTAACTACAATATGATTACATCAAAATATGCATATATCCCTTATTTGTTATATTCTTTTTCCAGATCCAAAATCTTTTTCCCTTTTACAAATACGTAGAAAAATTAACGATATTTAAACTAGCTGAACACAGTAAATTTAAGCTGTACATTGAGGTTATTTTCAGTTTAAAAATATGGGGATTTTAGAAACTTTATCTTTTTTTTTATCTGTAATTTCATAAAAACAAATAAATAAAATAACGAACCATATGTCACTTTATAAAACATGTATTATCGAAAATGCATATATTTTTTTTTAATAGCAAAATCGATATAGTTATCAAGAATTGTTTTTGAGCAAAAATCATTCAAAAATTTCAGTAAAAATAAATCTAAAATTTCAATTTTTAAGCAGAATTCTTCAAAGTTTCTTTTTTGAACAACTTCAAGATGGTATACAACTAATTCAACGTAGAACTGCACGGTAATACGCTGACAATAGGTATCTGAAATAAAAATTAGCTAATTTTTAATGACAAAGGCAACATGAAATGGTTCATATTTTTAAAGGTGTTTTGGTGCTGGAAGGTTTTAAAATAATATATTTTAAGCCCTGTTGGTGTGTATGTATTTTTTACCTTTTTTTAAATCTTTGCTATGCTTTGGTACACTTTTATAAAATTCTATTTTAGATAACTAACGGAAGCTTTCCAAAATTGTGTATTTAACTTTTTTCTTTAAAAGAATCTAATATTTTAGGTCTGAATGGAAGCTTTTTGAAAACTGAAAAAATTGTTTTTCAAAATTTGTAGGATTTTCAAAGTTTTTTTGAAAATATTTTTAAATTTGTTTTTTTAAGGCAAAAAGAAAATTGTTTCTTATTATTCTTAAATAGCATGTTACCATAATAAACTTTAAGATGATATATTCAAAAACTTTTCCGAAAAAAGTACCGAAGAGAGATTTAAAAAAATATGTAAAAAGTTAATTAGTTTTTAAAAAATAATTTAAGCATGAAATTAATTTTTTTAAATTTGTATATGGGCTATAATATGTATATTTACAGGTAAAAAAAATCATTTCTATTTTTATTTTTAAATAAAATACATGATGTAAAATCTTTCGAAAAATCTACTTCATTTTGTTTGTCAAGATGTTCTATGTGCCCTTAAAGAAAGGGAAAATATAGTTTTCCAAAATATATACATTTAAATTTCAGTATAATTTGATGAAAAATGGATTTTTAAAACATAATAAATATAAAATAATGAATACAAGCTTGTGAAAGTAATGTGCACGTATGTACAAATGATTTATTTCTCTACTTAACACTTATAATTCTCTACATTGAAAACAAAAATCATTATTTACAATAATTTCCATATTTTTAAAGAATAAAAGTTTCCGTTTAATCCCGCGAATGTGTTTAAAATAAGCGAATATGGATGTGAAACTTTTTTCGATAGATAACCAACCTAAAAGTCCAGATAAATTGACAGTTTTAAGAAGGTCTTGGGATTTATTTTTATTTTTACGCTGTAATAAAATCTCCATTATACCAATTTACTTTAGGGATTTTTGTAGTTTTTTTTTTTTAATAAAAGTAAAAATGATTTTTATACATTCTTATTAAAAAGGATAATTTAACTAGGTTTTGGATATTGTTTAATCTGCATTCAATATACAGACGACTCTCATAAGTTCGAAATCCGATAATTCGAATCCTCGCTTAATTCGAACTAAACATGAAGTCCCGAAATTTTCAATGGCAGAATAATGTTAAATTTTTTCATTAATTCGAACTTATTTTCTCTTGACTTCGTTTAATTGAAACTAACGAGAATTTCGATTTTTCATTTTTCTATTCTTTCTCACGGATTTCAAATCATTTGAATAACTTTCTTTCTTTGAATTTTGTGAAAATTGTTCCGAACAAGTATACATATAATCCAATGCATTTGATATCCACTTTCTTAGTGCCTCGCTGCCGTTTACGTGAAGATGATAGTTAATGCCGCACTGGAGAAGTGGGTTTTTCCCAGAAGCCGATTTACTTTTTATAACAAAGAATCGGCGAAAGATTTTCCCGCGCCAGCGCATAACTGGCTATTGGACATCACCCCATATCACGCGCTGGCACCCCATATCACGCGCTGAGTGGCCCCTTACCGTCGGCGCCTTATCACGCGCTGGCCCGTCTGCGGCAGCGAACGTGTTAATTAGTTTATGTATTTATATATTCTAATGTAATATAAGTCATATTCTAATGATAACAGGAAATAAATTTGCAAAACACTATAACATTAATTCCTTTGTAATAGTACCATACTAAGCATGTTTTCATTTCATATTTTGCATAATTCGAACTTCGGATAATTCGAACATTTTTTGTGGTCCCAACGATTTCGAATTAACGAGAGCCGACTGTATAAGAGAAATCATTTTAATCGTAAACGAAACTCCGTAAAAAAATAGAAATTTTACGTACAAAAGAATGCTTTTAACAGTGTGTGAAATATTTGTTAAATTATTAATTAATTAATTAATTATTATATAATATTTTATTTGGAGAATTTTCAGACACGTGCTTGGAAATCAAAAATGATGAGCAGTATATCTAAAGGTTTCTTTCTAATTTGACCATTCTTATATGCCAGACATCTTTTCACGACACTGTAAAAAAACGGAAAATTTTACGAAAATTGCACTAGAAATCGAAACACCAATACAATTTACTTTTATTTAAAGGAATAATTTCCGAAAATTCCAAGCCCCCCCCCCCCCCTCCCCAAAAAAACGGAAAAATTTCTGTAATTTACGGAATTTCTTCCGTTAAAAAACAGCGAATTGTACTGGCGTCTCGATTACCAGCATAATTTCTGTAAAATCGTCCTTTTTTTGCAGTGTACGTTTTGTTCATATAGAACCCTGCTTAATAAATATTTTCCTATGTGCATAGGAAAGGTGTTTTGTAATTTAGTCTGCAACAAACGATTGAGACATGCCACAATTATTTCACCTCTCTTGCCTATCTACTGATGGAAATAGGCTATTTTCCATCAGTTGTCGAACTGCCAAGTGATCAATGTAAACAGAAAAAAAAACTAGATCGATAAAGTGTCGTGGCCTGTCTTTTTATTTGTCTGTAAATTTTTTGCCGAATTGAAAATGTCCTAGGAAATTCAATCCGATTTTCTTAATTTCAGGCATTGCATTGACAACATTTATCATCCATATTGTAACATGTAAATTATTTATTCAAAATGTGTCATTTGCATTTCATCAATTGATAAAATTTGAAAGTCTTCTTGAGGCTCATAGAACAGCATTCTGATGTAAAAGAAAATAATTCCACATTTTTCGAAAAATAGCTTAAACAAAAACTATGCAACCACTTCTGGGTGGCCCACGAACATGCCTATGTAATTACAACCCAATTCAGCTCATTTCGTTGTCACGGACACACAGACAGATAGAAAAATCTCTCAGATCTCCATAGTAAGCCTCAACTGACATTTTGACAATGAAAATATATTCAAAAATCTTCAATAACAAAATCTTCAATTTGGCTTTCTGGTAAATCTCATGACATGATAAGAAGTGCTGGAATTGTTTCGTGGTTAAGCCTGTATTATTAGTCTGTACTATTACTCAATAAGCATTGTATAGTAAAATATTTTCTCAGTTTTGAAACTTAGAATATAGTTGTTTTTGTGTCAGTGATAACTATTTCTAACATTTCATCTGATGCTAAAAAAAAATCAATTGTAAATGTCTTGTTATTATTATTTATTATGAACGAAAATCTTATTTGGTTTGTTGCGGTTAATTATTCCTTTAATTTTTATAAATAAGTGAATTTCATCCTCTTAATACAATCAATTACTGTACAAAAATTGATGACTTGTCATGTAACCATTATTATTCTGACCCTTCACTTCAGATGCACACTGGATAGAAAATTATACTGACACTATTCAATCTTAAATATCACCCTTAGAGAAAAATATCCATTTTATCGAGATATTTAAAAAGGGATTTTCTTTGTTCATTTTTCAGTTTAGAAATACAATTTGAATATAAAGATTATATGGGCATTTTCAATGCCTCCAGGGGGATTCATTTTTGTTCGTGTTTCCTGCAAGTGTTTCAAAAGAAGAGAGGGAACATTTCGGTTTTCGTTTTCATCTGAAATGATGTCCCACAAAAATAGAAATGTAGATGTCATTCACTTGATCCCTGGAAATAAAGAATTGAAATGTTATATTTGAATGTTTGATATGCGAATATGAAATCGATAGAATTGTTTTGCTATTTTCCCTTCAGCGTTGTTGTTTTTTAAGGCTTATTCTTAAACTAATATATAATTTTAATGTTGTATTCACTCTAATATAGTGCGCTCTCTAACAATATCGTATACTGGATGGCCATAAATCCATCTCTACGTTTCACAATTTTATAAAAATATAAAAAATTGATTTATTTGAATGCAGTTTTTGAATAATTTATTCTATAATTTTTTTTTAAAGTGCTATACGAAAATGGATAAAAACAAAGCTTAAAAGGGTAATAAAAACTATTTATTAAAGCAGTCAGAACGCTGTAAAACATTTGTGGAAACGTTACTCCATACAATTGGTGTAAAAATGGTGGCAAATGCTGCCTCCAGTTTCATGGAGTAATTGTTTTCACATATGCAATGGTGTAATTTAAACATATATTACTGGTGTAACATGACAATGTTACACCGGTTTTAACGGTTAAAATACTCCATAAAACTGGAGCCAGCAATGCTGCCGCCAATTTTACGGAGTAACGTTTCCACAAATGTTTCTCAGTGAAAATGAAAAAGGGGAACAAATGTTTATAGAACATTTTTCCTAATAGGAGAGACTGAGGAAGGTGGACCATAGTTGAGGGCTGACCCACCATTCAGTTTGCATATTTATAAGAATTTTAAAGTTTTGCTACGAGGGTTGCCTTTATAGTTTCTACAAAAAGTAGAAATGAATTTTTTTTTTTTGAGGAACAAGCTGTTTTATTGCTTTTAAAAATAATCTTTTTTAAGATTGATGCATTTTTCATCCGTTCAAAGTAATTCTTGAAACAGTTTTTCCACTCTGAATGATATCTCACAAACATAGCTTTTGAAGGCATTAACTGCTTCTTGGGGTGATAAAAATTGATGTCCATGCATTTTTTATTTAACATACGGGAACAAGAAAAAGTTAGAATAGCGGCAATGAGACATTAATTCGATATTTTTATTCTTTAAGTCAGCGGTGCACAACCTTTGGCCCGCGGGCTACAAATATACCACTATTTTTATGCAGAATATTTTTCTTTATAGTTATGACGAAATCTTCGCTATTAAATAAAACAAGAGACTCTTTTCAAATATTCTGGTGGGAAACAATTTTCTGGCAAAAAGGTTGTGCATCACTTCTTTAAGTAATCAATTGTTTCACGCGCTGTGTAAGAGCTGGCGTTGTCGTAAAGAAAAATTATGCGGCTTTTTCTCTGATTTCGTTGATGATTTTTGGCAAACAAATTTCTGTATACCATTTAGCATTAACAGTTTTTTTATCCTTTCAAGAAAATGTTGCGATCTGTCTTGTAAGTCCGAAAAAACAAGCAATCATTTTCTTGGAAGTGACGAACAACTTTCTCGTGAACGAGCAACTTTCGTAGGATTCGGTTAATATGTAAACACCCAAACAGTGGATTGTTGTTTAGTTTCCGGCTCATACGAATATATCCAAGTTCCGTCACCTGTAACGGTGTTGTATACGGATTTTACAGTTCCACATTTTTATATTTTTATTATTTCTTTAAACTAATATGCACGAGTGTCTCTTTGAATTTGTCAAATTTTGCGATTTTCATCTGGAACAAATCTTTTTTAGCAGCTAAATATTCGTGCAAAATCAAATGCATTGCAGTCTATAATATGCCAAGATATGCTTCTAACTCACAATACGTGACACGCCAATCTTCTTCAATCATCGGTGCTCTTTGGAATTACTACCGATTTTAATGAGATTCATCACTGACGGACGCACGACTATGACGAAATTCTGCAAACAAATTATAAACAGTCTTTTCTGATGGTGCATCATTACCAAAAGTTTCACGAAGCGATACTAACTAGGGAACTGCAAGAAGTGTAAGTCACCGATTTTGACGAAAGTGGTATCGTTGGAAAGATCTCATCTTAAGTAGTAAAAAACTCAAAGGAACTACCAGTCGCAAATGATTCATTTTCGAGATATTCGACAATTTATGTCACGTAACTAGTGCATACTTAATGGGGGACCGCAAAAAATTTTAGTCTCGATTTTAACGAAAGTGGTATCGTTGTAAAGATACCATCATGAGGGAGAAAAAACTAAATAGAATTACCCGTCGAAAACAAGTCGTTTCCGAGATATCCGATAATTTATATTTCGTAGCTAATGCATATTGTTCTAGTGCACACTTAGTGGGGGACCACAAAAAATTGTTTTTTCGATTTTGATAAAAATAGTGTCACTGCAAAGATATCTTTGTGAGAAGTAAAAAAATTAATGGAACTGACCATCTGAAATGAGCCGTTTTCGAAATACCCGACAATTTATGTCACTTAATGCAGTTTCCCAGAAGTGTGCATTAGCAATGTGACACAAAATGTCGGATATCTCGAAAACGTCTCATTTCCGACGGGTGATTCCATTGAGTTTTTTAATCGTCTCGATGATATCTTTACAACGATACCACTTTCGTTAAAATCGAGACTAAAATTTTTGCGCTCCCCCATTAAGTGTGCACTAGCTACGTGACATAAATTGTCGGATATCTCGAAAATGAATCATTTGAGACGGGTAATTCCATTGAGTTTTTTACTACATACGATGAGATCTTTCCAACGATACCACTTTCGTCAAAATCGGAGACTTACACTTCTTGCAGTTCCCTTGTAAGTATTCTTGTCGAGTGAGGCCTTTCTAAATATCATACAACGGAAACATTTACGAGGTTTTCCCATTTTTTCGCTCACTTCTTTTCTTAAAACGGTCACTGTAAACAAAACACGCAGATGATTTCTGAGATTCCACTGATTTCAAGAGAGTATATACATATATATATATATATATATATTTATTTATTTATATTAATTTTACGAATATCCTGAGGAGAAATTTCAATAGCGTCTTTTATTGGTCGTTTGTAAAAACATAAAAGGCAACTCTCGTAATAGCTGACAATCAAAGCTACTGAAATGGTCACGCAATAGTTTTCTTTTGAAATCAAGTTGACAGAACTAAATGAAGTATGTGAAAATCAATTATGAAAAGTTTTCAATTTAAACTGTATAATTTTTAGAAATATATTTTTAGATTTTTTTAGGTAACAGATGTGAAAGAACTTTAAGTAAAAAGATTTTGAGTATTTCAGAAATATTATGCTTTCATTCCAGCTTCCATTGTACACTAAATTAAGCTAAATAGAACTATGTACTATTCTTTAAAAATTAGTATGGGAAGAGGCTTGATCCTATCAATAGGGAGAGGGTTGATCATGGTCAAACTGATAACAGAAATTCTTATTAGAAGAAATATAACTATAAGAAATTTTCATATGATAACTTTGAAGACGCTTTCTACATGCTCATCTACAAAAATCATTATAAAAGATAAATCAGGGTATGTGTACGTAAAATATTTTTTAAATTAAATATTTTAAAATATTTCGTGTAGTAAATGAATTAAATACATTTTATGCTATATTAAAATAAATAATTTTGACTAGAGGCAGAGAAGTAATTATTAATATTTATGTATATTTATGTATGCATTAATTACTAAAAAAAGTTGGCCGTTATAATTTTTGTTTTCTTCCGAAAAAATAGACAACCGAAATTCGGTTTTGGTTTCCCTTTCGGTCTTAAAATCATGTTTCGTTCTATCCTAAATTTTAATTTGTCAAATATATGTTTTAAATATTTTAATTAGTAAAATTAATTCAATAAATATGAAACTGACATAAGTGACATTTCATTAAATAAAATTTTTGTGTGCAATGTAGATATTTTGATTTAATGGCTCAAACATATCTTAATGTGAGTTGAACGGTACATAAATGGAAATGTTTGACGCAATTTATAGAGTAAAAAAATATTTTAAAAAATCATCTAGTTCCTTTTCAAATTTACAATCTATAAATAGATGGTACACAAAGCTAACATTTATATTTGGCAAGCTGAGATGCTTTTGTATGTCAATTAAAAATTACGAATCATTTATTTAAAAAAAGTTAGTCAAACATCTCCGATATTTTTATAAGTCTATAACAACACACAATCGCGTTCTGTATTGAGAGGAAATTGTGATTCTACTTTATGATTCTGACTGTCAGTTACAAATAGAGATTTCAATTCCGAGGCTAATTTCCAATTCCGGGATTTCCGTATTGCTTAGATTCAATTACGCTACCTCGGGATTACGAAAATTAGAATTTCGCTAATATCATCAATTTTTACAGCACCTAAATATCATAATCTTATAGAAAAGATAATTAAAGCAAAAGTGCAGTCTAATTTACATATTAAAATATTCCAAGTTAAAAATTTTGACTTTATCTGTCAAAAAGTTTAGGATAAATTACAAAAGCCGATAATTAAAACAAATATACTGTTAATGTTTGATAATGTAACAAAAAAAAAAAAAAAAAAAAAAAAAAAAAAAAAAAAAAGGAACGTTTATATTTCATTTTTTGATAATTCCTTTTATTTCCTGCTAAACAAAGTTTTTTTTTTAAACTTACTATTTACAATATTAAAAAATGATTAATATTATTAATTAAACTTTGAATTATTCTCTTAACCACGTAATTAAAGATTATAATTCGAGAAAATTGCAAAAGCAGGATTTAAAAAAAATTACACACACATAAAATAAAAAATTACATAGATGTATATTTTAAATATCTAAGTAGAGATAGTTAAGATTAAAAAGCGTTGCATAATATAAAAATTTATTACAGCCTACGAGTAAAAAAATATATATTAGTTTGAATAGTTCACTGTTTCTTAACTAACCCGTTATTCTTTGAAAATATTATCTAAGAAATATCAAGCTGTCTACAATACAAGGGAGAATCCGAAAATAAATTTATCCTGGCGATTGTGGACAGAGGTGCTTATAAAAGATAAAACATACTATGAAACATTAAAGATAAGACTTTACTTTTCAACATAAGTCCCAAGTGGGTTCAGACATTTGCTATACCCTTTTATAAGCTTCAAAAACACCTGTAGGAAAAAAAATCAGTGCTTTGCATACGAAAGAAGCGTTGGACCGCTTGTGGGATTTTGGCATTGCTTTAGTCTATAGTGATCATGCTCGGTCTGTCCAACACTTGTTGATGCCTCCCTGTGGAGGTCTATGAACCGTATGTGATCTCGAAACAAAAGGTGCGGAGATAATGCCACCAATTCAGTGAGGGTTGATATATCAACTACTAATGCTAATCAACCATTCATTTTCATAAAAAAAATTACAGAGTAAAAAGTAAAAAAAAATGTAGAAAAACATTTAAGGAAACATAAAATTTAAAAGCAAATTGTAACTTGCTTAGCTTAATTATTGAATATTTCAGATAATGTGCGCAGCTTTGTTAAATTATATTTATCATTAAGAAGCTTCTGTTATATTCATTACATAGACATAAGTTTAGATTCAACAATAAAGTGTCTTTGCTGTTTTTGTTTCAGTAATTTTGTGTTTTTTCTCATTTTTTGAACACTGCCGCTAACAAATCCGAATTTTGGAGAAATCCGAACTTTAGGTATCCGAAGTTAAGACTTTGTACTGTAACACGTTTCATAGATAAATGTGTATGCAATCCTTTTGGCGATTCACCTAATGTTTAAAGCGCTGTTGTAAAATGAAATGAAGTGAAACTAATTGAACGCGTAAATTAAGAAAATGAAAATATCGTCTGATTTTATTTATTATCTTTCGAAGAACTTTGACAAGTGTGTGAGAACGATTGAGTTCTCTGAATGTAATGAAGGAATGTGCCTTTTAGATGGAATTAAACTACATTTTTTATAATATATGGACTTTTAGATGAATTTGAACTTAGAATAAGTTTATCTCAACAGATGATTTTCGATTTTAATTCAAAGCTCCGCGCATCGCATAGATGCAACCCGCAAATGAAGACTTGCATGGTTAGTAAGTAATTTTTAAACTAACCCTATTTTCGAATTCTAACATTCTGGTACCCTCGGTTCGGGACAGGAGTTTTTGAATTTCAATTAATTCTAAATGAAAAAATGAATCTGAGTAGTTTGAAAACTCAGAGAAAAGGACTGAGAGCTGCTTTTACTCTCACGTTTAAGAAAATTGAAACTGAATTAACTAAAGAAACATGTGAAATTAAAGAACTTTCTATTTTGAAAACTCAACTGTTTGATAAATTTCAACGGATGGACACTTGTCAAAGTAAAATTTCGGAAATATTGTTACAAGATGAGGACGAAAAATTGTTTACCGAAGATTTTGAAGGTGCTGAAGAATATCGAGAAAAATATATAGAAATATGTGCACGTATTGATGAAAAGATACAGGTTTCTTCATCTCCTGGCGAAGAAGTAAAACGCAAATTTAAATTACCGGAGATCGAGCTGAAAAAGTTTAACGGCGAACCAAAGGAATTTTTATCGTTTTGGAGCCAGTTCAAGAAAATACACGAAGACGATTCTATTGCCGCTGAAGACAAGATGCAGTACCTATTCCAATGTATGGAACCGAAATCAAAAGCGGAGCGTTTAATATCAAGTTATCCAGCTACCGCGGAAAATTATCCGAAGGCTATCGATCAATTAAAACAGAGGTTTGGACGAGATGATCTTCTTGTGCAAATTTACGTTAGGGAATTATTAACCCTCGTAATGAAAAATGCCACTGCGCCTAAAATGAAAGTTGACTTAGCCTCTTTATACGATGAATTAGAAAGCAAACTTCGTGCCTTAGAAAGTTTGGGAAGAACTCAAGAGAAGTATGGAGACTTTCTCATGCCCTTGGTTGAGAGCTGCCTGCCTGAAGAGGTTCTTTTGACCTGGGAAAGAAGTCGAAATCACGATACATATTCCAGTGAGAATTCCAGGACTTTAAAAAATCTGATGGACTTTCTACGCCAAGAAGTTCAAGGAGATGAAATGGTGTTTTTAGCAAGAAAAGGTTTTGATTCTATTGTTAGAAAAAAGAACATTTTATCTGAAATTATTAGCAAACCTGATCCAGCTACCGCATCTGCATTGGTGAGTATAGAAAATAAAGGTAAGAAAAACAATTGCATATTCTGTGATAGGTTTCACCCCTCTAATAAATGTTTTGGGGCTAAAAAAATGTCTTTAATTGAAAAACAAAAAATTTTGTTAAAAAAGGGGATTTGTTTCACTTGTTTGCAAAAAGCTGGTCATCTGAGTAAGAATTGTAATATTAAAAATAAATTAAAATGTAATTATTGCCATAAACCACATTTTGAAATAATGTGTCCAGAACAAAATATAAATAATAATCAAGATGATTCTTTAAAATCTGAAAATTCTCTTTCTAATTGTAGTAGAAATAAAGTTGTGTACATGCAAACGCTTGGCGTGCGCATTCGATCGCAAGGTCGCCAAAAAGTCGTACGCGCACTGCTGGATTCAGCGAGCCAAAGTAGTTACGTAAGCGAGAGAATAACGAAATCACTGAAAATGCATCCTATAAGAAAAGAAATAATTATTCACGCGCTGTTCGGGGGGGATGAAACGGAACCTAAAAAACATGATGTGTTTTCGGTAGAAATCAGTGAATTAGATGGAAATAATGCGTTTTGTTTTGAAGCATTTTCCGAAAAAAGGATTTGCGGATTTGTACCTAAAATTAAAGATTATAGAATATTAAATGAATTAAAAAGAAATAAAATAAATCTATCTGATGATTTTTGTAAGGAATCTGAAATTGATCTTTTGGTGGGGGCTGATATGATAGGAAAATTATTGACAGGAAATTTAATTCAATTAAATTGCGATTTGACTGCCATAGAAACCAAGCTCGGTTGGACAGTGATGGGGAAACAAACGTGTGGCAAGAAACATAACGTTTTGACAACATTGTCTATGCACGTTAGAAATATTCCTTTGAATGAATTATGGGAACTTGAAACCATAGGAATTTCTGACCCCATTCAGAGTTTTGAAAAGCGGGAAAACTTTGATTTAAACGATTTTAAAGAAAAAATGAAAATTCTTCCCGATGGCAGATATGAAGTAGGGCTTCCATGGAAGTGTAATTTTAAGAATTTGCCCGACAATAAAGTTTTAGCTCGGAAGAGATATGAAAAAATGATCAATAAATTGAAATGTGGGGGATTTTTCGATGAATATCAGGAAGTATTTAAGAATTGGGAAAAAATGAATACTATTGAACGTGTTCCAGAAAATGAATTAAGTAATAAATGTCATTATTTACCGCATAGGCCCGTTATCAGGTTAGATAAGGAAACCACAAAAATACGCCCTGTATTTGATGCATCTGCTTCTGAGAAAGGGAAACCCTCGTTAAATGACTGTTTGTATAAAGGCATCAATCTTATAGAATTAATACCTGATATTCTTGATCGTTTTAGAATGTATCCTATCGGTATAACTGCAGATATAGAAAAGGCTTATTTAATGTTATCTGTTATGCCTAAAGATAGAGATTTTCTTAGATTCTATTTCCCATGTAATGAAGGACAATTGATTTATAGACATTGTAGAGTTGTATTTGGTGTCTCTTCTAGCTCTTATTTACTAAGTGCATCTATAATGCATCTTTTAGAAAATAGTCCTCCTGAATATAAGGAAACTGCTGAAAAATTAAAGTGTTCATTTTATGTAGATAATTGTGTATCAGGTGTTTCTAACATTAATGAAGCTGAAATGTTTATTGAAAATGCAAAGTTATTAATGTCTAAAGGGTGTTTCAATTTGCGTTGTTTTGAAAGCAATGTAGCTTGCAAGAATGTTGATAAATATTCTGGGGATACTTCAGTTTTGGGGATTATTTGGAATTTAGATAATGATTCTTTGAAATGTTGTTTAGATTTAGAAACATTAACGTGTGAAAGGAAAATTACTAAGAGATTAATTTTGAGCATTGTGCAAAAGATTTTTGATCCTATCGGTTTATTCTCTCCTGCTACATTGCTTCCAAAATTATTGCTACAAGACTCATGGAAACAGAAAATTCCATGGGATCGAGAATTACCTTGTAACATTGTGAGTGCTTTTTTGAAATGGTTGAAGAATATTGATGTTTTAAAAGAAGTAGCTATACCTCGATACTTAGAAATTAATGCTTCATCTGAACTTCATGTTTTTGTTGATGCGAGTAAAGGGGCATATGCAGCATGTGTCTTCGCTAGATCAATAATTGATTCCGATGTCAAGGTTACGCTTGTTAGAGCGAAGTCTAGGGTTGCTCCTCTCAAAACTTTGAGCATGCCGCGTTTAGAGTTAATGGCTTGTTGTATAGGTACTCGACTTGCGAGTTCTATCATCAAGGCAATAAATATGCCAGGTCTGAAAATCACATTCTGGTCAGATTCTACTACCGCAATTTGGTGGATAAAGGAACATGGGAATTGGTCGGTTTTCGTGAGCAACAGAGTCAAAGAAATTCGACAGATGTCCAATATAGAGTCATGGAAGCACGTTCCAGGAAATTTGAATATAGCTGATATACTTTCACGTGGATGTTCTCCGCAGAAAATGCTTGATTCGCGATGGTGGGAAGGTCCTAAGTGGTTAAAAGAAAATCCTGAATGTTGGCCAATTGGCGCGATTGACTGTCAGCCAAAAGATGTTGATTTAGAAAGAAAAAAGATCGAAATTACGAATATTGATCTAGCTAAAGACACACCCCTTTGGCTCTTAGATAATATATCTAATTATGATAAGATGATAAGAATATTTGCTTGGATTCTGAGATTTGTAAATAATTGCCGAAATGTTTCTAATAAGTGTAAATATTCTAATCTTACTCAAAATGAAATTGAAAATTCTGAAAAATATCTAATCCGTTTAGTTCAGAGCTGTTATTTCTATAATAAAAGGTCATTAAATGATATTGTAACATTCACAGATGATAATGGAATTTTAAGAGTTAAAACTAAAATAACTGAAAGAAATGACCGAGAATCATTTTTGTATCCAATATTGTTACCAGGCAAATGTGAATTTACTAAATTATTGATTAGATCAGTACACCAAAAGAATTGTCATGCAGGTATAAGAACAATGCAATCTTTAATAAGAGAAAGATTTTGGATAATTAGAGCTAGAAGAACTATTAAAAATGTATTGTACGACTGTATTGCATGTAAACGTTTTAAGGTAAAGTCTTTGTCAAGCGAACCAACACCTTTGCCACCAGATCGCGTTACAGATTGTGCTGTCTTTAAAATTATTGGAGTAGACTTAGCCGGGCCGTTATTTCTAAAAAATGGCGAGAAAGTTTGGATAGCATTGTTTACTTGTGCCGTTTGTCGCGCGATTCACCTTGAACTAGTCAATTCGCTATCTTCTGATGCTTTCCTGCTAGCACTTAGACGTTTTATAGCTAGACGCGGTAGGCCCAGCACTATTTATTGTGATAATGGAACAAACTTTAGGGGGGCTTCCAATGAACTTTCAAAATTAAATTGGGATAAAATTTTAAAAGAAACCATGACGCATAAAATTGTTTGGAAATTTATACCTCCCACCGCAGCTTGGTGGGGAGGCTGGTGGGAAAGGTTAGTTCGCATTGTAAAAGAATTGTTAGTACGTACTTTAGGTAGATCTGTATTGACTTATGAAGAATTGAATACACTTATATGTGATTGTGAATCTGTGATTAACTGCAGACCTCTAACCTATATCTCAGAGGACCCACTGGAGCTAGTACCTCTCACACCCGCTATGTTTCTTACTGAAAACCGAAGTTTCAGCAATTCGGATATTATCGAATTAGATTCTCAAAGTTTAAGGAGAAGGTTGAATTACAGAGCTAAACTTCTTACCGATTTTAGGCAACGTTTTAGAAAAGAATACCTCAGCGAATTAGTTCAAAAACATACTGAAAAATATACACGTGAACCGCGAGTGGGAGAAATAGTCTTAGTTGGGGATGATAACAAAAAACGTTTATTTTGGCCTTTAGCAAAGGTGATTCATTTAATTCCAGGACGGGATGGTAAAGTTCGTGGTGTTAAGTTGAAAACTCAGCACGGCACGGTTTTACGTCCGGTGCAGCGCATCTTTCCTTTGGAAATATATTCGAATGAAATAATTGAAATTGCATCCAAACCGTCGGGTGAAGAGAAAACTAGTTCCAGTGAGCATGATGATCATGAAAATGTGTCTTCTCCTGATAGTGTCATACTTAAGAAATATACCTCTTCTGGAAGATGTGTAAAAGCTCCAAAGAGGTTGGATCTTTTTAATAATAATTGTTATGTATTTGAAACTCTCCCCAAGTTTCAAAGGGGGGAGGATGTTGTAAAATGAAATGAAGTGAAACTAATTGAACGCGTAAATTAAGAAAATGAAAATATCGTCTGATTTTATTTATTATCTTTCGAAGAACTTTGACAAGTGTGTGAGAACGATTGAGTTCTCTGAATGTAATGAAGGAATGTGCCTTTTAGATGGAATTAAACTACATTTTTTATAATATATGGACTTTTAGATGAATTTGAACTTAGAATAAGTTTATCTCAACAGATGATTTTCGATTTTAATTCAAAGCTCCGCGCATCGCATAGATGCAACCCGCAAATGAAGACTTGCATGGTTAGTAAGTAATTTTTAAACTAACCCTATTTTCGAATTCTAACAAGCGCTATATCTTTTAGATATAGGGTCCATTCCATCTACTGAATCTATATCATAATCTTTCTTATGAACTACAAAATCCTTTTCATTAGACATCTTTAAAGTTAAATAAGTATAAAGTCGCGTAAACAAAGAAGTTAGCACATACTAACTTACATAAACACAAATGCGATACTTTTCAGTAAACTCTAATTCGAAAATTAACTTTTGTGATTCCCTTTGGTTGTAACGACCGGCCTTCTAAACGCAAAGAAATAAAAATAAACAAATGATTTCATTTTTCTTGACTCATTGAAAGGATACAGCTGTTTGCAAGTTAAAAGATCTCTATGTTAAACGATGTCAACTCTTACAAATATATGTAAGAAATAGTTGAAATATATTGTTTTTCAATGATACATAAACTTCATAAAAATTATTAATTTTCTTTCCAAAAGCAAAAATCTATACACATTTTTTTTTTTTTTTTTTTTAATTTTAGCTGAATACTGTTCCATAAAAAAGAAAAATAATCCCGAAAATTCCGGGATTTAGTAGACAAAATTCCGAGATTTTCGGTATTAAAAATCAATCGGAATTCCAGAACTTGACGATGTGGGATCTCGGGGTCTCAGGATACGGGATCCCAGCATTGTAATCTCTAGTTTACAAATCATGAGCTTAGTAAATAAGTATTTTGATTTGGGCATCACCTGTGACGTTGAGTTTGCATTTTGTTTCTTTCTTTTGTGGAGCAACATATATTTTATTCTCCAAGGTTAACGAACACTTATTTTATCTCCGGCAAAGATTGACACTAGGAGATAAATATTAATGTGACTATTCTCAATAGTTTTAGAAACTCTATAAATATTTTTCTTCCTCGGTTTTGCGTAAATTCACTTTGAATTCTTTTCTTTTTAGGGGAGTTAAATTAAGAGAGTTTGGGGGAGAATAAGGTCGGTGAAAAGGTGTTGTTTAGCAATTTTTATCTGGAATAGAAAGGAAGATTTTAGCTCAGGGTATTTTTCATGCCGTTTCTTATCATTTGGAAAACATTAAACAAAATCTAAATAAAAAATTGACTAAAAATCGAAAAATAGAGATAAATAATAATAATAATAGTAATAATAATAATAAAGAAACACCTATTTCTGATGCCGTTTTTAGTATTTTGCCGTGCTTCGATTTATCTATATTAAATGGCTGAAAATGGCCCAAACTCCAATAAATTATATCAGCCAGTTTGAAAAAAAGTCATTTTTTGTAAAATGCGTTTCTAGAGCTCCAAAACAGACTAAGGACTACGGGCGGTTGAAGCACTAAATAACTATGAAAGAACCTCACATTCCTCCAAATCTTTATTGTTTGATAATCTACAGACCAAACTTAAAAGAAAATGTAAAAAAAGAAAAAAAAATTCACCCGAAACAAAGCAATCCTGCTCCCTTCTCAAAACAATTATTAATTTACACCTGTATAAGATGCCAGAAAGATTATATACAGAAGAATCGCGGTTTAAGAGCCCACACTACTCACTGAAAAAGACCCGGAGGATAATGTTAAGTCTATCATGGCGTTCTTTTCAAATATCTCGCTCAAATTTTAATATTTTTACTTTTTTTTTTTTTTTTTTTTTTTTTTTTTTTTTTTTTGCATAGGATAGCCGAGGATGATATATAACCGGGCTAGTTTTTATTTTTTCAATTTTGGTTTCAGATTTAGAAAATAAAATTACTTTAACTTTCGAAACTGGTTAGAACCGGTTCTGAAATTGAAACTATTATTATATTTAAAAAATATAAACAAAATCGAAAAAGTAAAAACTAGTCCTCTAGTAGATCGTCCTCGGCAATCCTATGCAAAAAATAATGTAAAAATATTAAATTTGAGTGAGATATTTGACAAGAACGCCCCCATAGATTTAACATTAAGATCAGAGTCTTTTTCAACGAGTAGTGCGGACACTTAAGTATTTCTCTTTCAACTTTAATATTTTAAAAAGATGTCTGATTAGTTTTTTTGCAGAATATTAGATCCCCCCCCCCCAAAAAAAAAAATCTTTTTTCTATTGATGGAATTCGCTTTTATATCAAAAATAAATCCTTTTTTTTTAAGTAATTTGACGGAAGAAGAAAGTTTAACCACCTGTCGCAAAGTATCATTCATCATCTTTAGAAAACAAGAAGAGGTTTCTGAAGAAAAAAACAAATGGAGTACACTTTCAACAAATGTTCGAAAAGTTAAAGTTTTCATAGAATTTAGCGTACATCAGCGGTCGTCTTTATCTGCAATGATTCGCATTTTTATGTGACAGAAAAAAAAGCTTTAATGGTAAAGGATATTTGTGGAACCATAGAAACAACTTGCATAAATAACTATTTTAAAGATGACATTTCAAAACAGCAGGTATATACCGGGTGTCCCAAAAATGACTGAAGGATCTTAAAATTCAATAACTTGCAAACAGCGACTGCTATTTAAAAAATTTTTGCAGGAGGGTTGTGTATAATGTCAGGAGTTTTTTTTTACCGTAATTCCTTATTTTAGTTCGAATTTCAAACAATAGGTGGCGCTGACGGCGATTGAAGGCCAGGTCAACGCTTCACTCAGTACTGATCACTTGGCTTTCAATCGTCGCCAGCGCCACCTATTGTTTGAAATTCGAACTAAAATAAAAAATTACGGTAAAAAAACTCCTGGCATTATGCATAACCCTCCTGCAAATTTTTTTAAATAGCTGTCACCGTTTGCAAGTTATTGAATTTTAAAATCCATTAGTCATTTTTGGGACACCCGGTACATGCATGGTAATAAAATGATTTCCATTTACACATTGTTTTTACTTATACTTACCCAATAGTTTTATAAAATAATATGATGTTACATTTTCAAAGTTATTCTTCTGTAATAAGTATTAAATCTTTTTTCCTATATAAAATCATTTTGTTTAATCAGCAGCATGCTTTGGAGTATTGAAAACTTAATTATAAGATTAATAACAGGTACTCTAATATAATGATTTCCCAAATCACTACTTTTTTTCAATTTTTATAGTTTAACTTGTAATTTTCGGTTTAACTGTAAACACTCCTGAAATTTTGTTTCGTTTATAATTTTAATACTATCACCAGAGACTTTTAATAAGTGATTATTTATTATAATAGTCCCGTACAAAAAGTTTAGTACAAGAACACCTTCATATGAGCTAATCATGCCTTTTATCCAACTTTCGATCATGCGGTCTCACAGACCGTTTCACACTAGTTGTGTTACGTTTTCTGTCACATCAGTTAAAGATTAAGGACAGTTTGATAACCTCTTTTTACATATAGTGCTGCAAAAAAAGTTGTAAGACCACATGTTAATTTTGTTTTTGTATAAAATTACGATATATCTTAAATTTATGTACATATATCTGATATAATATATGAATTTAATTAAATTGTAAAAGATCTAAAGTACGTTTTTCCTATAAGTGTTAAAACCTTAAAATACTTACAAATAAAAATAAATTTAAAACCAATTGCTTGTTTTAAATTTAGCATAATGAGATGAAATCATGACTATAATATTTTATGTGGAACTTATCTCTCATGATTCTAGGTTAGCAATCAGGATATACAAATACTATGGGTCTTCTGTAGGCGAGTGGTTAAGGAACCACTTCGCATAATTGTTTGCGAGCGTAGGATGTTGTGGGTTCGATTGCCGCTTGCTCCATACACACACATTTTGTATGGAGTCGCCAGTTGCATTTTTCTTGTGTTGTAAAATTTCCTTGTGCTATCTCGTCCCTGTATATGTGTTATTTATTGAACAACACACATCTGATTTATATGCTTGACATGAAAGTCTGATTATAATTTATCGTTAATATTCCGGGATAAAATACAAATTTTACAACACAAAGAGATACAACCTGAAGCTCCACACAAAGTGTGTGTGCAATGCAGGCAGAAGGAATTGAACCCAAACAATCTCCTATGCTCGTAAGCGATTAGAAGTGTGATGCCTTAACCAATCGGCCACGAAGGTCCCTTGTATATAAGCCGGCATATCAAGCACACGAATCAGATGTATGCTGCTCAATAAAACAAATGCAATTACTGTTTTGAGCTTGATTCTCAGAAAATCTTTGACTGAAGAAAAAAAAGGGTTAAAATAGGGCTTTTTAATATTGCAGCGGACTAAAAGGCAAATTGCCATAAAAAAATTTTAACTTTTATGCACAAATTTCCGTGTGATCCAATGACTCATGTCTGAAACAAAAGAAGCGGATGACTACTAAAATTTTAAGTCGCTGTATACTGAATGTTATTAAAACTGCGGGTCAAGATTGCTTTTAATCTTGTATTATAAATTCTGCTCTAGTACACTCAGTAACATCAGTAACAGAATTCAGTAACCGAAATGTGTTAAAAGTGCCAAAGGCTTGAATTATAATAAATTAAAAGCCAAGCTACAACTTCAAATGCATTACATTGATCATAACTGAAATCTGCTTCTTCCAAAGTTTAAAATTTCAATCTATGGGGCAAACAGGATTTTATTAATGAAATAGTGTTCACTCTTGATGGTACAATTGGTTTAAGATATTAATGAATTGATTTACCAAGCGAGCCATAGTTGCTTTTAAACAGGTTATTTGCTTTTTAACAAGATGGTATCAGTCCTGATTTGGGCATGTTTTCATGCAAAAGAAAAAAATATTTGGATTTGAACAAGACAAAGATGACAAAGACTCCTTTGATTATCAAGACATTCTTGGTAACAATTTTGTCCCACTTAGAGATGAACTTATGAATCAGAGTTCGGCATTGTTTGAAGATACAGCCTCTATGGGAAAACTTAATGAATAATTATCTGCAATTGACAGAACTTTAGACATTCTTCGTAAAAATCCTATAGAAAACATGTGGGAATTTTAGTTCGTCATGTTTATGCCAGCAGAAAGAAGTTTGATTCGATTGTTGAACTGAAAGCAGCTTTTTTGGAAATATGGAAACAATAAATCTCTATAAATCCTGGAAATTTTTCGGTAGAAAATTTCTCACGCCTTACATTCTATAATATTTTAAATTTTAGTTGCCTAAAAAGTACATAGTAAACAAAGTGAAATAGTTACCAAGCCGGAAATCGAGCCTTGGTCGTCGGTATAGCGTAATGACGTTCTACTAACTGAACCACTTGGATCGATGCATAACCTGATATCTCGCATTAGAGGCAGTGCATGTATAACGTTATCATTTAAGGGGGAGAGGGGGTTTCTCACATGATATTGTAAGATATCTCTAGGTGGAGGGGGGAGGTTGTTGTTTAAAATAATTTTTGATCCAACCAAAATTTTCTCTTTTTGTATTTAACGTGGCATTTGTTTCAAAATAGTATGGTATCTTTGTTTAATCTCTTGTTTTTTTTTTATGAAAATACAAAGTTATTTTTAAAATCACTAAATTAATATAAAATTAGTTTATTCTAAAATATGGAATACCCCAGCGTTTTACATTTCTATTCTTCTTCATAGGTTTATGCATATATAATCTCTGTTCGAAAAAAAATGTGAAGAATATTTGAAAAGAAACTTGTGTTTACCAATAATGAGAGAGAAAAAAAGTTGTTAACTTCCTTTGTTGATAAGAATAACTACTATTTGCTCCTCTTCCCCTCTCCTGTATGAGGCAAGTGAGGAAGACATTATGTAATATGAAACATACAAAGTTCTTTTAAGTGTTATTTGATATAAAGTTATTTCATATATAAAGCAATATTTTATTAACTTCTCTTCATTTGATTCAATAATGTATGCGAAAAATAAATGTAACCAGTTCTGATTATAAGTCCAAGCAAAAGAAATAAATTCTAAAAACCAAAAATTTTTAGATATTGATAACAAAATCATTAGGGGCGAGGGGTTTGAGGGATGATAACTAATGATGTCGGAAGGGGGGAGGGGGTTCACAATTACCAAAAACTTGATAACGCTATATATGCACAGTCCCTTATAATGAGAAGAAGAACGTCGTGACCGGGGATCGATTCGCAGCTTGGATACTTTTTCACTCTGTTGGCTATGCGCTTAACAATTAAAATTTGAAATATTATACGGAAACAAATTGACATTCCAAAGCATTTTTTCGAAGTCAAGTCTGTGTTAATGGTAAACAAACAAAGATCTAAAAAATAATATACAAATCATTTATATGTATAATTTAGGTTTTAAATATACTGGTCCTAAACTTTTTTCCACAAATTTGTATTATTTACGATTTAATTTTTAAAAATATAATGCTGTAATTTAAAATAAATAACAAAGCTTGTATAAGTTTATGTGTATAGCTTTGCAATGATATTATTTTTTCGTTAGAGCAAAAAAGCTTCGCTCTTTTTGTTCGTTGTCTTAAACTTTTTTCTATCTCTATATAAGAATATAATTAAATATTTTTTAAAAACATTTTCATTTACAGAACTCTTTTTATCCATTATTCTCGCCTTAAAATTATGTTCAAATGCTTTTATTTGTTTTCATTTATTATGAATAAAACTATTGATAGCACTTTGTATACGATTTGTCACTAATTCGTGATTATATACTACACTATAAAAAAAAGGGTCAATCTACTAAAAAAACTTTAGTGATCCTTGTAATTACTAAAAAATTTTTAGTAATCTTAGTCGATTACAAAAAAATCTGTAAGAATTACTAGAAAAAAGTTAGCAACGAATAGAGTTAATAGTTTTATATTTTTAATAGCTCTTACTAAAACTCAGTTGGTGTGTCCTTGATAGCATAGGGCTATAGTAACGGACTCCAGGCTAAAAGGTCCCGGGTTCGAAACTTGCCACCGCCAAATACGCCCCGAATGTATGTAGTGTCTCGTTAATAAAGGGATTATGAAAATCCTGTCGGAGCAAGTAAGAATGTTTGGTGCTGCCATCTATTGCGGTTTTGCCGAAAATCTTCCGTTTCAGAAGTCTGGATGCAGCTCGAAGGAAGCTCCTGCCCTTCGGGCGCACATAATAGTTATTAAAAATAATTTTGGAGCTATTACTAAAATTTGCTTGGTGGCTCATACTAAAAATTTTTAAGTTAGTTATACAAAAAATTCTTTTGTTCAGTTTACAAAAGAAATGCTTGTTTCACTTGCAAAAAAAAAGTTTGTAATGGTTACTAAAAAATTCTGTGGAATACAAATTTACTAAGAAATTTTTAGTAACCTCTTGAATTTTTTTTACAGTGTAGGTACAAAAAAATCGTTTTTCGCTAGCAATTGACCAGTGACTATTACATTAATTTTTACATAGAATTTAGTCATATGTCTCAAATAATGCATAACTACTACGAAACAAGTAATAAAAACTTTTTGTCTTAGATTTTATTGCATAGATTTTATTGACTAACAACTGAACAACTAATGAGAAATGACCAATACCACTGAACTCACCATACACACGGCAGTACAATCTCTGTTAAAGCTCATAAAGTTAGTAAATAGTTTTTTTTATTAATAATATTTCGGATAGCACCTATTGAAGTTGAGGTGGAGTTTTCTTTTTTCAGATCCCACTACATGCAATGTATTCTTTATACGTGAAAACCAAAGAATTCATTTTTTGTGATAATTTAAAACTTGATAATGTAAAGTTAAAACTTTTAATTTGATTGTTCATGTTATTTTTAAAAACATATATATATATTTGTAAATATACATTAAATATACATGCATACATTATTGAATATGCATTAAATATATATAAATATATATTATTAAATATACATATATTTTTTAAGAACTCCATGGTTTCTTCATTGTTGTACAGTCCTGAAAAAAAAAATCGAACCAATCCTATTCCGCAAATCATTATATAAAAAGTTACTATTATCGTTCAATTAATAATAAAATCTGCTAATTAAGGAATGTACTTACATTTTCCTTGGCAATCAAATACGTAATAAAATTTTATAACAAATTTTAAAATTTTGAATACTAAAACATGTAATTTTGACATCATATTTAGCTTTTCCCGTAAATTTTACCGTCAAATAGAACACAGGAAATCACACAGTCACGTACTTTAGAAAACATGCAGATTTAAAATTTTATAACACCTAATGTTGATATCTATTTCAATCTTTGCCAAATTCATGTTTGATTGAAATTCATGTAGTTTTCTAGTCATAACTCAAAATCTGTCTGTCGAAATAAATTTTAAATTTCGATTATTTGAAATTGCTACAAACTAATTTCCGATTAAAAAAAAAAATATGAGATAAAATTAATATTTTTTATGAAAATTAATTTCAAAATAGGTTTTTATGATTTAAAAAATAGGTATAAAAAGTGTAACCTGTGAATTTTTTGATATAAATTGATTTCTAGGAGTTTCAAATAAAAAAAATAATAATAGCTTATTCGATCAAATTCTGATTGAGTTATGCCTAATAAATATCCGCAATTTAATTTATTTAGAAATTATTAAATATCAATGTAACATTAAGAGTTCCAAATTTAGAACCTTCATAATTCTTAAACTACTTGATCGAATAACATCCTATTTAGTATACGAAACTAAACTTTATCCGAAGACTTCGAATATAATACCAAAATAGTCTTTTTTGCAATGAAATTTTTAAAGTTTGATAATTTTTTGTAAGTGACCCCTTAAGTAAGATTTAAGTGCGGCATTAATTCGTTGACCTTAATATTAATCAATTGGTACAGGGGTAATATTCGAGAACTAAGTGAAAAAAGTGACGGCCGTCACTTTTTTTAAGATGATCTAGAGTTTTAGTTTACAGAACAATTAAACCTCCAATTACATAATCTACGATTTATACTTTAATCAATAAAAATTAATTATTAGTTAGTAATTACAGAAATTATAGAAGTTAAAAACTAATAGTTTCATTATTTAGTATATGATAAGTTATACACATTAGTTTTTTATCATAATTATGTAAGACTGTATTAATAAAATGTTAGTAATATTTACATTTATCAAAATGATCAGTAACTGCATTTAATATTAAATGGTTAACACTTCTTAAAAATAATTATTACTAAACATGTAATCTGTAATTAGGTATGTAAGATAAATTTTTATGTTTTAATTACTAAACTGATAGTTCAGAAAGTATTTTATGATTGATTTTATAAGGAAAAGGGGCAGGATTTTAGCTTCAAACTGAACACTATTTCATAAAAAATATATTAGCAATGTGTTTTGTAACAATAAAGGGAAAAAATACATAATTTTTCACTATAATAAATAAAAAATCATTAATTTTAAAAACTTTTATAATTTACATTTTCAAAAAAAAAAAAATTGTTAAATAAACATAGTTTAATGATATTGTGTTTTTTACACAAGAAATAAAGTTTTATCATTGTTATATACTCTTGGTCACATGTTTTTAAAACAACTGTGGTGTGGAAAAGTTTCAATGTTTTTTAACATTAAAGATTATCCATTTCACTGCTAGCTTCTAGGCAATTAATCCATGATAAGAGTTATTCTATATAAGGATCACCCAGGCTATGATTAAATGGTGAACAGATTCAGGTGATTTTTTTTTCTCAGTGAGATGACCATTAGAAATAAATAAATCCAGAATATTAATGCTTTAAAACCATTAGTTTTGATATGGGGGGGAGGGGCAAAAGCCAGTGCTCTACTTGAAAAATTGAAATTTTATGTTTTGCATAGTGGCTCTCTACATTGTCTACATTGAGGTTATCCCACAGAACGAATTACATAGTTGTATTATACAAGGTTGTCCTTTCGCTATTATGGAATATGTGTAATACAGTGAGTTACGAAGTTTCAAAAGGTGATTTTTTCCAAAATTTCACTAAAGTGTAGACGCATGTAGCTCTTTGCATTCAAATCATCCCATCATTTTTAACTGTTGTATGCTTCCCTGTGATCATATGGAACTCAGAAAAGTAGACACTTCCATGGGAATACTCTTATGCATTCTAAAATTTTATGCCAAACTTCCAAAAAAAACGTATTTTTGCCTACTTTAAGGGAGGCATACCAGACATGCATTAAAGTCAGAAGTCTGTATATTAATAATAGAAATGTAGAGTAACTATTCACCTTTCAAAATCACCAAACATAATAATGGGCACTAAAGCAGTTTTTATAGGGAAATGTAAATCGCACTTAGGAAATATGTTTCAAACGGCCATAGCATTATGTCACTGCTAAAAATAAAACGCTTGACATTTATTTTAAATTCTTACATTTTTATTAATTCTAACATAAATTGTATCATTTATTGTATAACAATAAATATTTTAAAAAGGTTTTTGCTACGGACATTGAAGTAAAGAAATGTTCCAGTGCAGCTGTGAGCAGCAGGAAGTAGAATGATTCCTTATACTGCCCAGAAGAGAACTGTGCCAATTTCTATCAAAATCCAGAAGAATTGGATAGGAATATTGCCATGGAAGATCATACATTACCAAAGATACTCAGTTGGCTCAATAAAGTAAAAAGAGATCACGCAATAAATGCGTGAGAGTTCAGATGACATCTTCTTTAATTCATAGAAGCACTTGTATAGGTACTTCGACATCAACTGCCAGTGTACCTATACCTGAAGATTTCTTTATTGGTCAAGGTTTGACATTAAAACCAATAAGAAAATAAGTAAGATTCTCTGTAAAACAAAAGAAGTTTCTGATTTCTTTTTTCCTTGAAGGTGATATAAGGGGCAATAAAATAACACCTAATGGTCATCTCACTGAGAAAAAAAATCACCTGAATCTCTTTACCATTTAATCACAGCCCCCCCATATTCTGGGTGATTCATATATGGAACGACTCTTAAATATTTATGTTTATCTTTAAAAGATTTTGAAGACTCGTTAAACATGCTGTTAAGTGCTCGATCTTTATTCCACCATCTTGTAGCATTTACTTTTCGTATTTGGTGAAGGTGTTTATTTCCACTTTGTAAGTGGAAATTTTATATCGTCACCGTAAAAAAAATTAAAATAAAATAAACATCAACAAGAAATAAAAAAACAACTTTGTAAGTACTCCTTTTTCACTGAAAAAGATAATTTGCTTATTAATTTGTTTAAACGATGATGGATGCATTCGCTTATGTTGCTCTGGGCCAAACCCTATTGTAGCTTGCATTAAGTCCAAGAAGCTCGTTATCAATTTGGGAGATTCTGTCACAGCTATTAGGAACAAATTTAGCATATGTGCATATCAATGGACAGGCTGTGTATTAGGAATGTTCGTTTTCAGTGGTGCCTGCAGACTTTTATAACCTGCACAAAAAAATTCTCAGCACCATAAAGAGAAGTGGCAACTATTTTTGCAGATTTTTTAGTGGAGATAAAAGGTTTCTCCTGCTATTTTGGGAGCCTCAACTAATTTCAAAAACCTAACCCTTGGGGCCTCCGTGGCTGAGTGGTTAAGACATCACGCTGCTGATCATGAGGTTGTGGGTTCGAATCCCACTGGCTCCATTGCACACACTCTTTGTGTGGAGCTCCTAGTTGTACTTCTCGTGTGTTGTAATATTTCCTTGTGTGCTATCTCGTCCCTGTATATTGACGATGGCTTATAAGCAGGCTTCATGTCGAGCACACAAGTCAGATGTATGTTGTTCAATAAACAAACAAACAAACAAACCTAACCCTTACTTTATCGTGTTGCATATAACAATAATAAAGTTCCAATTACTGAAGTATTGATATATCTCATGTTAAATCTGTTTCACTACTGAATGAACCTGACTGTTTCACTTTATAGGTAATGTTTATTTGGTTCTGAATGGAAAAATTAGCAACTAACTTATTTATTAATGAATTGGGCAGAAATGTAATCAACGACCTTATTCCCTGCCGTTTATTATTTTAAAATTTGTTCTTCTATTTGCTCTATTCTAATTTTTTTCATATTTTCTGAAGACCTGCTTTCATAATCGCTCTTCATAGCTTGTGCTATATGACCGTGCAAAATTTGATCATATTTGCATACCAGTATTACCAGTTCTAAAAAATTGCCTTGATTAACGTCTGTAAATTCAAGTCTGCAGCTGCCACCACTTGTTTTTCTTATAAGCTAATCTTTGTCTCCAAAGATCCTTCATCTATAGAGCTTTAGGTCATTCTTAGATATGTAAGGAAATCGACTGAATATCTTTTGTTACTACGCAAACGTCTGCCTACAGATACATCCCTCCAAAAAACTTTCTACCCATTATTGAATCTATGCCCTTTATGTTATCCTTTAATTTTCAGTTCCTATACAAGATGAGTAATTTGCGTAAATCATCCAAAAATAGCTGATGGGAGAGGGAAAGGATAATTTAGGACTTACCTGATCAAAGAAAAAAAAGAAAAAAGATTTATTGCGAAAAAAAAGAAAAGAAAAATTGAATTTCATATTTATTTATTTATCATTATATTGAAAAAATATATACATATTATTTTGGCCCACTACATCTGTTTGGCCCATCCCGCCATAGCGGCGCAGCACGGTGGGCCAGTTCGCTCTTGATCTACTTGTCTCTTTGTCTGTCTGTACAATGTACACGCATTAACTCACGTAAATAACAAGGATTTGTATATAATGGTAATTTAATCATGTTTGCTTTGGCGTGTTCGGTATTGGATATGAACTGTGTAGTATTAATAGATCATTTACAGTGGTACTCAAATGAGATTTAATAGACACATAGACGAAGCTCGTTTTATGAATGAACAAATGGAAATTGTACAAATTATTACTAATGAAAAAATCGAACAACACTTTTAAAATTAAAAAAATATATATGTTTTGTTTCTATACGAGAATAAATAAAATTGTCAATTTCAGAAATAATGAGACCGAGCCCGAAGTCTGGTATAAAAATGGAACTTGAGCTCGTGTCGGGCCCGAGCTAAAGATCGGGATTTTGGAACTGAGCCCGTCTCAATTCTAGTGTCGTTCTCTGTTGAGAATTTTACGAACACTTCGTATTAATTGATGTGTTAGAAGATAGTAACAAGAAATAAAATCATATTTAGAAGGTTAGTGTTTGTGGCTTTTACCTTTGTAAAATGTGTGTTTTCCTATCGGATCAATTGTGCGACATTTTTAAAGATTAAAATTTTAAAATCAATAATGTTATTCCGTGCAATTATCTACAGTAAAACCTTCAATTGTCAAGATTTTGAACTAACTTTTTCTTGGTGTCATACAAAATCCCGTACTACTCTGAATATTTATTTGCAAGCCGCATGTACTCTGACCCATTGATCTTTTTTTTATCGCGTTTTAATACTGCACCGAACTTTTGAAGCACCTCGAATATTTCTCATTTCAAACTTTTCTAGGACCCCCAATTTTTGATTAACTGCGATTTTCAATCAAACAATTATTTTTTAACAAAATTTGAGTGCACCATATCAAAACCCCATAGAAAAATCTTTTACGTTGTACCAGATTCATCGCCGTGCATGTTCTATGAGCATAGATAAAGAGACATTGACACCACAAATAATATACAGAGTGTCCGAAAAGTCTGTAAACGGTCGAAAAACTCGAGAAATGCATATGAGATTGAAAAACGAAAATATACGTGTTAAATATTTTTAAATACACTGTTAAAAATCTGCTGCATTTTGCTGCAACGCACTCCCCTGCTTGTATAGAAAGCGGTTACTTGGCCGTGAAACATCGCTTTCTCATTGGTTGGAATAGAGATATTATATACAAGTGGTGGAGGGCGTTGCAGCAAAATGCAGCAGATTTTTAACAGTGTAATCTACTCAATGATACCAAATTTGACCTTCGCAACCGACCCCCTGGGAGTCAGAGTGGGTCCAACTTTAAAATCTTAAATTATAACCCCCATTTTTTATTACAAATTCGGATTCTACCGACAAAAATACGTAACCTTTGTACTTAATGTTTATTTCGAATCCTTGTTTATCACGGTATAATCGAGCATATTAAATCGATACATATTTCGGTTTTATCAACCAGGTTTTGCCTGATTGGCCAGAATTTTTTACGTCAAATTCCTCGTCTTTTGCAGGAATAGTGTTTCTTGAAAATCACCCATGGTAATTATCTCGATAATGCTATACTGTTAAAAATTTGAACCATTTGATGCAGCGTCCCTCCACAGCTTTTATAGAATATCTCTTTTATGACTAATGAGAATGTTCCATAACGCAGTAAAGTAACCGTTTTCTATAAAAGCGGTGGAGTGACGCTGTAGCAAATGAGTCAAATTTTTTACAGTGTATAAGGGTTTTTTATGTTTTTCTCTACAAAAATTCATGTAAAAATTATTTTAAAAACTCCATACACGCCCATCCGCCTTCCTGAATTAAATGATTTAAAAAAAAAAGAAAAAGAAGAAGACAGAACTCATCGAAACGCAAAATATTTACATACCTCGCTCCCAAAAACTGAAGATATACTTTTTCTATTCAGGAGGGGAGGTTCATATTTACACATAAAAACATCAAAACAAGTAGGTCGTTATTTAGAAACCATTTACTGGATAAAATGAAAATCCAAATAGAAAACTGAATTAATGTATTTCAATAAATTTTTGTATAGAAAAACATAATAAACCCTATACAGTATAAAAAATTTGACTCATTTGCTACAGCGTCACTCCATTGCTTTTATAGAAAACGGTTGCTTTACTGTGTTATGGAGCATTCTCATTGGTCATAAAAGAGATAATCTATAAAAGCTGTAGAGTGACGCTACAACAAATGGGTCAAATTTTTAACAGTGTAGCATTATCGAAGTAATCGCCACGGGTGATTTTCAAGAAACGCTATTCCTACAAAAGATGAAGAATTTCACGTCAAAAATTCTGGCCAATCAAGCAAAACCTCGTTGGGAAAACCGAAGTATGTATAGATTTAATATACTCGATTACACCGTGATAAACGAAGATTCGAAATAAACATCAAATGCAAAAGTTACGTATTTTTGTACGTAGAATCCGAATCTGCAATAAAAAATGGGGTTATAATTTAAGATTTCAAAGTTGGACCCCCTCTGACCCCCTGGGGGTCAGTTGCGAATGTCAAATTTGGTATCACTGAGTAGCTTATTTAAAAATATTTAACATGTATATTTTCATTTTTCAATGTCATATGTATTTCTCGAGATATTCGACCGTTTCCAGACTTTTCGGATCTGTATATGGAATAACATAAATGTTATAAATCATAGAGAATAAAGAGCTATCGGATTTACTTTATTATCAAAGGTAATTTTTTTTGAGAATTTATTGACAGTAAATAATAAACTCTGCTTCATTTTTTTTCTTTCAAAATCCTCTTATTGCTTTCTAAAGATGATGAATGATATTTTGCGACAGGTGGTTAAGTTTTCTTGCTCCTCCAAATTACTTTTTAAAGAAGGGATTGATTCTGATATTAAAAAAAGAGGATTCCGCGATAAGAAAATGATTTTCTCTTTTAGAATCTTATAGGTTGGAGGAAACTAATCAGACATACTTTTGAAATATTGAAGCTAAGAAAGAAGCATTTAAGCCTTTCTTAGACATTTGCTAAAATATCTTATACAGACATCCATTAATAAAAATTTTAAGAAAAATGTACAGTCCGGTAAAATAAAAATAACCATTTCCAAGGTGTCAAATATTTTAATCAGTTGATTTAAATCAGCGAATTAAATCGTGATTTAAATCAACCGATTTAAAAAAAATCATTCATTAAAATAAAAAATTTGTACAAGTGTTTAAAATAATTTAAAAGTATCAAAATCTAAGAGTAATTTGGAATTTTTCTACGGGTATTTTGCCTTATGAATAAATGAAAAATAATAGCTTTAAAAAATTGCTTTTAAACTTAATTCCTGAAAATTTTAAAACAATAAAACAGTAAGTTTGTAAAGGGATAAAAAGTATTTCACTCAAACATTCCATTTTAATTCAATATAATTTGTGATGTCATAATTTCCTTTAAATAATCAAATTTACATTCTTTCATATAAAATAAGCATTGCAAGTATAATAGATTTCTACAAAGTAAGAGAGCAAATAATTAGAGTCTTATTTACTCATTCTACTTTTGCAATAATAAATTTATACTAAATATTAGAACTAAAGAAGAATAAAAGAATAACATTTACTAACACCTATTGTATTAGAAAAATAATGTATTAGAAAAAAAAACTAATTGGTATAAAAATGTTAATCGCGGCAATAGATCTTGGTTAACATATATATACATCCTATATGTTAAAATGTAGGCAATTAACATTGATTTTTCTTAGTACAAAGCAAAATGAGCTGTCAATAATTCTTGTTTGATTTGTTATTTGTGCAAATATCTAATGAAATCATATATTTGCAATTTTTATTAATTCTATAATTGTTTCTTCGAAATTATTTTTAAGGATCTTATTAAAACTGACCCTGCCTTAAAAAAACATTGAAACTTTTCCATACCACAGTTGTTTTAAAAATATGTGACCAAGAGCTTATAAAAATGAGAACCTTTTTTCTTGGGAAAAAACACAATGTTATCAAACTGTGTTTTTAACTTAATTATTTTTGAAATGTAAATTATAATGAATAATTGTAATGTTTTTTTTTTCAGAAAGATCACTGATAGATAATTTATGTAAGTTTCGATATATGTGCACAATAACCCTTTTAAGCGACCTTAACTGCACACATCGATGATCTGTAATTGCCCGAACTATTTTATTGCTGCTAACAAAAGCCAAACCGTGAAATAGAGCATGCTACGCAAAATAAATAACTTTGACGTGATTTTGAAAAAAAGTTACTTAAAGGTTACTTTTTATTTTAAGTGATGGAAACTTAAAAACCACGTACTTTCAAAGCATATCATATTCTCAGAGCTGACAACTTCTACGCCTATTTAAATCATATAAACATGTTTGAAACCACAAAAGACTTTTAGTAAACTGTATGACAAACATATTCAATGTTATGTTTTACCGCACATATTGTTAATTATTTATTTAAATTTCTGTTTCAGGTACGTTTATTTGACTTTAAATAGGCGTAGCAGTTGGCAGCCATGTATTCTTCATCGGAGTTAAAACCAATTAAGAGAGTAAAAGTCAGAGGCTGAGTCCTTTCATATCAGATGGGCTAGCCCAAACATCATTGTGGAAAAGTGGGGGAGATCATACTGTCGGATTGTTCCAAATATTCTATAGGAATGGGGGTCTCAAGTTATTTTCAGTAAACTTTATTAAATTCTTGGAATGGCGTAGGATAACGCATCGCTATAATGTAATCAGCTCGATATAAGTTTCTATTGATTTTATAATTTTTAATTTTTGATAATTTGATAATTTCTTTATTATTTTAGCTTTTTAAAAATCAATTATAACTTCTTGATCGTGATAAAGTTTAGAAATAGGAGTTCGGCATCAGTTAAGCTGGATAATTGTGATATGTTCCGTTAATCCTTTCCGGCACCAGCAAAATCAGTCAGTAAAATGAAAAATTATCGACTGTCATCGGAATTCAAAAACGAAAATTTTTAAATATTTTGAAAACCTTATTTTAAGCTTTTCGTGTAAAAGCAAAATTTTAATAAAATATTCTTTGTGCCGTCTGCAAGTTTGGAATTAAAATTAGGTATCCCTGACCAGGCACAGTGTGCCGGAAAGGGTTAAACGCCCTTTTTTAATTTTCGTATTGTCATACCAACATAGTTTGCTTTCTTTTTGTTCTCCGTTATAGTAGCTGGGATTATATATACATCTGCAGAATCTTTCATAAGGATATGATCGACGCTATTGAGAAGTCTTGCACTTAATTTACAATTGAGGAAAGTAATTAAATGTAGATTATATTTCTTTAACTTAAACATTCAAATAAACTGGAAAAATATTGAAGCTTGTGTAACTTTACTTCACTATAATTAAATTTACTATTTCCATTATCATATTGAGCTTGGTAAATGAGTTTATTAATAAACTCAAGTGTAATACCAGTATCATTTCCTATACTTCTATTACTGATTAACGTATTTCTTACTACAAATATTGAATGAACGGTTTATATAAAATATGCACGCTGCAGCTTTGTAATTACTGGAAGAAGAACTATTTATTAATATGGTGTTATTTGACCGAATTTTGTTTCTATAGACTAGCGGTTCCCAAAGTTTAGTAAAAAAAATTTCGTGATCCACTTAATATAATGGGAGAATGGAAATTGCCATATGGGATCTATAAGCTATCGGTTCCTCTATTCTGCGAAATAAACAAAATTTTCATACAAAAGATACACTATCAACAAAAACAACAATTCGTAATTCCAATGTGTGTAGAACAATAATAACATCCCCTTCCCTATAAACTAGAAAAAAAATTAAAAATAATTTTTTTACTATAAAAACGTAACTATACAATCAGTACGTTTTCTGGCACTGATTTTTACCGATGAAGTATCTAATGTCAGGGTTAAAACTGGTTAAGTTCAACCTTAATTCACTTTCAACAGAGTTTTTTTCTATATTTGTTTTTCAAAAACAGCCAAGTACAAAACGTATTTTCACACGATTATATTGTGTTGAACTGATAAAGAAATTCAAAGCTCATTTAGATGTTTCAGGATATTCTTCTCGCATATTTCTTCATAAGGAAATTAAGGAACTTTCCTTAAAATATTATTCCCTATTGAAATTGGTAAATTTTTAACAGATAAAAAGCAAAATATACTTTTGTGACAAACCTCAATTGTTTTGGCGACCCACCAGTAGGTCGCGACCCGCTGATATAGACTTTGATTTCGGTAATCAGATCATGACCTTTTATTAGTTCAGTATCCAGAAAAGATAGTTTTTCCTTTTGTTCTATTTCTAATGTAAATTGTATGTATCTAACGATTGCATTGATTTCATGCAAAAAAAAACTGCTCTTTAGATAAATCACAAATAAGTAAAAGGTCGTTCACATATCTGTACCATACTTTTGGCTTATTTATAAACTCGGTCATAATTTTACTTTCCATTGATGTAGATTTAATTTCTGATAATAAACCAGAAATGGGTGGACCCAACAGGGCCCTTTTCAATTGTTTATTAAATAACTTTATAAACATTTGAAAGGTACACCAATGGGCTTTTGGTATTAGAATTACATTTTTATAAATAACATTTCTCGTGGATAACAAAGTTATTTGGGCCGTGGCTTTTATTCCAGAACTTACCATATTCACTGACCTTGGACACTAAATCGCGTTTATGAAATCTGTCATTGATAATTTTCTTATTTATATTTATAACCATTTTAAATATTTGCTACTACAACTTAAACTAGAAGTATGCATATCCATTTACTACCTTGGACACATTGGAACAAATCTAAGTGAAATTAGGTTGTTTGGACAGATAGGTGGTTATTACTTAATTAGAATGTAACTGCATAGGCTCGTTGTAATGAGACAAAAAATTAAAGCTGATGCGGAAAGAGAAATAAAAATCATGCATTAAGCATCGATTATGTAACACTTCCAGAATACTTTAGCATTATTTATTTTCGCTAAGATAAATTAGATACCCAAGTATTCGTTTTGCAAAATATCTAACATATTTAAAAACAGATTTTTCAAAATCCGCTTATAACTAGAAATGCACTTCAATTATTTTGTCTAGATTTCATCTATAAAATCATGAGTTCTGCATAGTACGTTAAAATTTCGTATTGTAAAAAACCCATTAAAAGGTGAAAACTCGGAGTCAGTAATTTTTATCGATAAGCATAAAAATGCTCAAGTTCTTTTAATTCAGCCCTGTTTATTACCAAGCGAAAATGCTACGTATTAAGTTAAAATATAATTGAAACAAAAAACACGCTTAGAACTATTGAAATAAAAATTTGTGGCCCGTACATGATTTTATTTATGTTCTAAAAACAAGTCATAGTATATTAAATATAGTTTAGATTGAAACACCTAATTTACTAAAAACAATATTTAAGTACTTCAAGCTCATATTAAATAATGTTAAAATATTTTGTATAGATCTGTTTATGATCTATAGTATTTATATGTTCCCGTAATATGCAAAACTTAGTACTTAAAAATGCACATCATAACTAAAAATGACTTCTAATAATTAGGGCTAATACACGAATGCAGTATTGTTTCCGGAGTATTTTGTGTGTTCGTAAATGAGCACTAAATCATCATATTTTATGGTATCTTGTAGTCAGTAGCGTATATCAATTTATTACATTCATAATAGCTTAACATAATTAAAACATGCTGCAAACAGTTTAATTCTGTATTCCATTATGTAATGGAATGATTTTGTGTAGCTCTGTTAATCAATAATAAATGCTTTGTATTCTATTTCCTACAGAAAGCATATTTTAGTGTACTTCATAAATTTCATTATGTTTAAAATGAAATAAAATGTATGTGCAATGTCTTTAAAATGTGTTTGAAACGATTTTCTCCATAGAATGTAACGCAACAGTATTCTGTTGGCTGCTCCTGTAAATGCATCATAAATTCTACACACTTAAATTTCAATAGAAATACTGCTAAATAGTAAAAGTAAATAACATATTAAAATAACATAGCATATCAAGCATGTTTACGACAGTTCGAGCATGGAACAGACAGACCGACAAACTTAAGGCATAATATTTCCAAATATATTTTGGAAGTATTAAAAAAAGGGATAATTTCCAATTAGCTTGAATATTATAAAGGCTCTTTAAAACAGGCATGAAAAATATCAGGCTTATTCAGAAACAAATGATCATTTTACAATTAGCATAAAGTTGTTTAAGGCTCCTTTCAATCAGCCTGGAAAATATCATGCCGATTGAGGAAAAGGAGATCATACTCCAACTAACCGGGAATTTTGCAAAGAGCTGGATTTCTCAATTAGGGTATAACATACATATATATATTCATAGGTAGATAGGTAATCAAAACATATTTCAGTTTTAAGTTTTAAAACAAATAGTTTTATTTTATGTAAACTGATATCATTCCCATTCGCTGAAAATATCTACACTTACAATTCAGTCTTAAACAACATCTACATAAAAGTATGCATGTAACATCACTATTTCAGAATTACACACAATTCCAGCAAAAACTTTGTCGTCGTTCAAGAAACTTGACTAAAAAAATTTACTATCTAATGATTTATTTGTCTTCATTTTTTGTAACGTAAATGTAATGTTTTATTAGTAATCATTCAATTTTATTATTTTTCCAAAATAGCGCACATTTTAATTAATTTTTTTTCATTTATTGTAGGTCCTCAGAGATCTTTGAAACCTTTTTCACACAACGGGCATTAACATCGGGCTGCAGTGGGATATTTTGATTTATTTCTTCGTTAGCAGATTTGCAAATATCTAACCTCAGAGATCGTTGTAGCTTTTTTACTTTTATGAACCAGAACGTTAGCTGACCCATGATTATATACTGTATCTGCACATCAAAACGTTCGCTAATATTTTTGAATCATCGATTGTCTTTATTTAATCATCTTTGTCTCTATTGTTACATATTTCTAATCTGCCAACAATCTTTCATTACTGCTTATAGTAAGTTTTCATATAATTCTGTTGCAACAAATGACTACACTATAATACTTTATATGACTCTAACAGCAAACAGTAAATGCAGTCTTTTTTTAAAGAGGACTCGATATTCTTCATTTGGCCAAAACTGTCGAAAATATCAAATTTGTAATTTTCTGTTTACATTATACTTTATTATACATAGTTCATTCTCATAAAGTTTCCTAATTATCCGAGTATTATAAATACAGTTTAAAGCGATTTTACTACATCACTATCCCTTTAAATGCATCACCCACTTCACTTAAAAGTGATTTTTCCCAGTATTTTTTGATGAATAGGCTTGTTCAAAGTGATTAAACTTTAATGTATATTTTTCAACTGACTCATTTTTTTTTCTTTTTTTTTTCTTTTTGTAGTTTTTTATGGTCTATTTGATAAAATTCAGCACATATTTACAATAAAGTGAAAAGTTTTTCTTTTACTTTAAAATAAATTCACATTTTAAATGTAATTTTACATATTTTATTTTTATTTTTTTATCCAAACATTTTAACTTATGATAAGCACACTTAGACAGCACGTTTCTAATAATGTCATTCGTGTCATTCAGTCATGTCTTAACGTTTAAAAAAAAATTAGCTCAAAATGTTCAAAATTGTACCAGAAGATATATTTTAAAATTTACTTATATTTAAGATAACCGAATTTTCAAATTTTGCTACAAACATTGAAAAATTTCTTGAATGAATCATTTTGCTTCATATGTTATTTTATTATTATACCAAAAATGCACCATAAAATGGCATTTTTATGTACTTGAAAATAATTCTGTTCAGCAGTTCTGTAATTCTGTTCTCTGAATTCTGTTCAGCATATTTTATTTAACACTAAATATTTTTTTTATAATTATTCACATGTTTCTGAAATATATCTATATTGATATATTGATTGATATAGGAAATTGATTAATATATGGAAATTTATTCATGTATGGAAGAATGGGTCTAGGGACAATATTTAAGGAAAACCTATTATTTTATCCTATTGCTTCGATATTTATGAATCACCCTATGTATTGCTTTGGTTCTTCAAATTCCATTTGTATTCATTTTAATTATTTATTTTTCCCTACGTGTTCAATGTAGTATAAGTTATTAAATTCAATGGCTCGTATATTGTAATAAAATAAAAGGTTTTATATTTTTATTATATATTTATGTATATGTTTATAGTATATTTACATAATTATATTATTATTATTATTATTGTGTGTGTATATATATTAGTTTATCAAAAGAAGATTGTTTCTGAAACAGAAAGAAAACCATTAAATGATTCGATTTATTTATTTGTAACGTGAAAATGCACTCAAGCAAATGAATTATAAGGATTGTTCATAAATCATAGTTTTTCATTGTCCACTTAAACGCACCAGAGAATAACAACAACTAATTTATCGTAATCATTTTGTAGCAGGTATTATTGCCAAATCAATAAAGTATTCCATGACAAATGATTTAGTGAGTTACAATTTTTTCGCGAAATGAGATCTGATTCAAATTGGTTTTATTTGGGTAATTTGTTTTGCTCAAAAAAATAAACAATAAAGAAAATCCATAACAATGTGCAGTAATAGTAAAACAAAATAGTGAGATAAAGATAAATTAACATTCGAGTTGAAACATTTGCAACTCTCACTGATGAAATTGCAACACTATAAAAGGAAAGTCATAAATTACGAAAATTAGAAAATGGTAAATATAATTAAAATTATGCAAATGTTGAAATTTTAAAACGCTATATTATAATTAGCAATGTATTGGAGTGACTTTAGAAATAAATATTCTAAACCTTTTCATGTGTTTGTAGTGAGCAATTTTCATTTTTTACATTTTCGTTCAATCAAAGTAATAAAATACAAATAGTTGATAAAAAGGAAATTCGTAGGACGTCGGAAAGATTTACGGATATAGAATCCTTATATAACTCCAATGACTATAGTTTCTAATGATTATAGAAAAAGAATCGTTTTCGAATGTATTGATTAGTTTGTAAAACAATATAAAACATAGTAGTTTTATAATGCAAATGTTTTCTGAATCACAATATTTAATTAACTTTCCGGCATATACAGTACAAAATCTGGTAATGTCGTATAACTGGGTAGAAAGTGATCTAATTAGATATTAGAAAGAATAGGGGATTAGGAATTGTACGTGTGATAGAGAGGGATTAAAACTCCTGACACCTTGAGTCGATATTGTAATCTTAATCTAAAACAACTGAACTGATTCAAGCACTGAATGATGATAAAGAGTTGGACTTTTAATTGAGATGATTCAAGATGGTTGGGCCAAAAGAATTAACTGAAGTTTCTGATATTTTAAGGAAGTATTGTATTTTTGGAGATGAGTTAGCTGTTTATTATGATACCCTGTTCAGCGATGATCGAATAGACATTCCGAGTAAGCTCGTGGAACATGCACTGAAACCTATTCATCTTAGTCATGAAGCCATTCAACATTCCTTCCGTATAACCATAGAAAATGTCCACTGTGTAAGCATGAACATTGAACAATGATGTTGCTTTATATGTAAAACAGTGTAAAGTTTGTCAACAACGTCAAAAAGATAATTCCGAAGAACTGCTAATTTTTATTAAAGTGCAAGAGGGACCTTTGTCAAATTGTTGACATGATTTTTTTTATTTGGATAACAAGTAATTGTTAAAATGTTGCACATACTGTTTGGGTTATTTTGATTTTTTGTGTATTAAAAAACTTATCATCTAGACCAGTTGTAAAAGCTTTTAAATGCTGGTTTGTAACTCATGGTATTCCTGAAACATTATACTCTCAGGAAGGTCCTCAGTGGATTTCCAAAAAAATGAGGTATTTTCTAAGCAGTGGAATATAAATGTGCAAATATCAAGTCTAAAACATAAAAGATCCAATTGTCTATCTGAGAGTTATATTAAGAAGTTAAATATTCAATGTCTAAATATGTTTCAGATGGTTTTGAACATTAAATGCTGGGATGAACATTAAATGATGGATGATACACCGAAAAGAATTTTAGGGTCCCCTGCACAACATCTTATGGCAAGAAGAACTAGAGAAATATTGCTAGTAAGCTCAAAATATTAAAACCGTCTATCATAAAAGTTTAACCTTACAGAATAGAGGACTGAAGAGAAATTTATTGAGATAGAGGCTCAAAGCAAGAAAAGCCAATTTCTATTAGTCAGAAAGTGTGATTTAGAAAAGTGATTTCTACAGATGTAATTGCTCCAGCTCAAGGACATAGATCATTTATTATTAAGACTCTAGAAGGTGCAGCTTTAAGAAAAATTACTTGTTTTCTTTGTCCAAACGGTTATCCTAAAAAACCTCCAACTTTAACAGTTCACATCCAACTCTTGCGCTCCAAACTGATACTGGTACAAAATCCCATCATTGTAAGACTGTTAAAAAAACTTGATAATCTTTACTTGTAAAAGAAAAACTATTTATTTTTATAAAACTAGTCAGATGTAGCAATTCCAGAACTTTCTCCTACCTTATGAATGTTAATACTTCCTGAAATATGCAGTATAGCAGCGCTATCTTTCAGGTGGTTTAAACAAAAATCTGGACAGCAACAACATATATCAACTTATTACTATATCTGAAGTTTGATAAAAATCCCTGCATTAGTTTTTGAATTATATTTATTGCAAAATCATGAAAATTGCAGCATATTAGCACCATCTGTAGGGCAATTTACAACAAAAACTAAACAACACTAATCTATACCAATGACTAATTAAATCTGAAGTCTTAGAAAATTTCGTGCATCAGTTCTTGAGATAAAACTATTGCGATAATTACAAATAATGCACCATGGCAGCGCCTCCTGTGGAGTGATTTGCACAAAAATATAATCAGCACCATATCATATTAAGTACTAACTAAATCTAAAGTTTTATGAAAATCCATGTATTAATCCTTGAGATACAACTATTGTGGAAATTGCGAGTAATGCATCATAGCAGCGTTAGCTATTCAGCGATATACAGCAAAAACTAATCAGATCTAATTTATATCAAGTCTAACAGAATCTAATGCTTTGTGAAATTCAGTGCATTAATTCTAGAGATAGAGCATCCAAAATTTTTTTTTTCACATACAGATGGACTGACGGACTCACAGACAGACATTTTGTATAGACATGTTTTTCAAATTCTCTGTCCTCGAAAACCGGATTTCGAAAATTTTCGTGAATCCAATACTTTTTTCTTGTAAAGATAGAAGAAAATAAAAAAGAGGAATGTCATAATATTATAATGTAACTAATATTATCTACAGTAGGGTGGAGCGAAAAAAAAATTTTTTTTTTGAAAATCAAAAACGGGTAGGTGCCAAAAGTTGCCTTTATACTAGTACATTAACTGCGTGAAATTTTACCGCTAAAAAAAATGGCTTGAGTCTGCGCTTTTGCTCCAAAATTCGAAATTTTGAGTAAAATTTGTCATTTTTTGACATTTTTTCAAAAAAATTAAATTCCTACAGAGCTGGTTAGTATTTAAAAGTGTTACTTAGACCTTTATATTTATCTGCTTAACATCTTTAAACTATAAAACAATATCTGTAGTCTGTATAATTGGAGCAAATCTGACAACTTTTTGTGAAAAATCAGCGTTAATCTCTCTATTGGAGCATACAACGAAATGTTAATTTGAATGCATTTCTTACCTAGCTGCTTTCAAAACTACTGTGTATATAACTCATAGAGGTGGTTGCATTATCCCACCCGTCTCAACCACCCAATCATCTAGGCCCAGTGTTTTATTTATGTATTGAATTGTAACTTTTTTCCCGAAGACGAGTATAAGTTTTCTATATATCAAAGTAATTTATCTCTTCTTTGTATTCACTGATTTTGGATGATTTGGATTGCTAGTGTGACCTGCTGCACGTATATTTTTATACCATGTATAACAGAAGAGAAGCTGAGTAATTTATTGAGTATGTTCTTAATTGAATCTATTCAGCAGTCTATTATCTTCATTAAATTTTCATGCAATTAATACATTATGATTGGAAGTTCTGTTACCACAGCATTTTTTCAATCAATTACATTTTATATATAATGATTTTCCTAAAAATTGATTGTATGAATTCAATTTTTAGTATGTCATCATTTACTGTACTTATTACATTGAATATATTTTGAGAAGCTGGCTGCTTAATATTATGACGATCGTCGCAGAGGATTGAAAACAAAATTTGCGTGTAAAACAACAATATTTCTAAAGAAGTTTTAGTATGATTTATGTCGTTTCCTGTGTTGTTCCATAGTCTAGTAATTTCTAATAAGATTTTAGATCTATTATTTAGGTGTGTAGTACATTTGGTATAAAACATCCTGTGGTATAAACTTGGATTATACATTTTGTGAGTGAACATATAGACGCTGATTGCCAATCTGTGCTTATATAAAGCGGAAAATTTTATTAATTTTATGAGCTGTCTTTTGTGTGAGATGTTTTCTAAACTCCTATTCCCCATTCTTTCTGAGAAATAGCATTCCTTATGAATTAGCTTTGCATTCTCTGACAGAAATTTCTAGCCTGTTCTGAGTATCTTTTTCTCCATTTGAGAAAATAATTTTTCAAAATTATTCTCTATTTTATAAAAAAAAAAAAAAAAAAAAAAAATGCAATAGGAAGTGAATAGTACGTTAGACAAAGATTTTCCTTGTTGATCCAGTGAATCCATGTAGCTTAGAACGTTTTATATCGACTTCTCTAATAATTGCCGCAGAGGAAATTCATTGGAGTTGAAGTAGCGAATGATTCAATATTATACACAATTCTAAGCTTACCCCATGCAAAATGGTTCACAGTGACAAATAAAATTCTCCTAATTTTAAATGAGCACTTATAGTCGATTAGAATCCGTACATTTCCTCATAAAGTACTATGCATTATATGTTTATGCCCTGGACATTTCCCCATCAAATGTTGTCCACTTATAAAAAGAGGATCTAAAAGTTATTAGGAAATTACCTGGATACGAAAACACTTAGAAAACGGCATAAAACTAATGCAAAAAAAAAAAGTTATTTACAACAGCGGTAGGAGACACATGGAGAACAAATTTCCATTGCAATTCTCGCTGACGATCACCATCACATTAAACAGCTCGCTTCTCAACATATAAAAAATGCAAAAATAGAATAAATGATGGCATATTTATAGTTGAAATATCTGAAATCATCTTTGAAGCAAATCATTACGTAAAAAAAATACAATTGACTGAAAAAATGTTGTGGTAACAGAACTTCCAATCACTATTCATCAACTGAATGTAAGTTTGATAAATATAATAGATGGCCGAACCCTTTAATAGATTTCCGTACATTACTCTGCTTGTCATTTTTTTGTATAAACTGTAAAAATATACCTGAAGATAGTTACAGCAGCATGTGGATGCAAAGAATAGATGAACAGGGTGGAAGCAACGAAAACATGCCAAATTTTTATAAAGAAAATCACAAATCAATCTATAAATAAAACACTGTACTAAGATGATCGAATAGTTGGGCCGGGTGGTATAGGAAATATAGCCACCTCCACGACGCATGTCCAAGGTAGTTTTGAAAACAAGAGCTGTATTAAAAACAACAATTCGTTGTATGACCCAATAGAGTGGTAGTGCTGTTTTCTTACTAAAAGTTGCCTGTTTTGCTCCAGCTATAGGGAATAAACATTTTGCTTTATAGTTTAAATATGTTAAGCAGATAAGTATAAAGGTCTAAGCAACACTTTTAAATACTAACCAGCTCTGTAGGAATTTTTTAATTTTTTTGAAAAAATGTCAAAAAATGACAAATTTTATTCAAAATTTCGGTTTTTGGAGCAAAAGCGCAGACTCAAGCAATTTTTTTTCAGCGGTAAAATTTTACGCAGTTGATGTACTAGTATAAAGGCAACTTCTGGCACCTACCCGTTTTTGATTTTCAAAAAAAAATTTTTTTCGCTCCACCCTAATCTACAGTCATAACTGTGTATGTGTATGCATTACCTAACTGCATGTAAAAATTAATAGTATTCCAAATATATCATGTTATTGTTTTTGTGCGTGTCATCTATAAATTTACTGTTAGTTTGTTATTAATTACACTAAAGATTTTTATTTCATTTTAGAAGAATTACCTTATTACCTTTACATTATTTATCCTAAAAAATTGTAAAAATACAACTATTATAACTTAGTAAATAACACATGGTTTTAAATGTACAGTATAAACATTTATTACAAACTAAACATTCTATATTTTAAATGCAACATTGAGAATATAAATTCCACTATCATTTGCTTTGAACATTTCCTTTTTCTCTTAACGTTCATGCTCCATTTATTGCCTCCCAATTTTTTTTAATCGGATGAATATTTTTCACCGCCCATTACCTTCGAAAGTTTTGAGTCTCTGAGAACCAAACTGATAAAGTTACCGATCATAAATAATATTTTTTAAAGAATTCAACATTACATGTTTCCTTACTTTTTAACATTAGAACCGCGGCGACGGGTCATTTTGACCCTTATCATATGGAAAGATAACGTTTCGAATCAGAAAACTCTTAATGAATTAAGCTAAATATAAGCTAAGCAAAAACATTTTCAATAAATAATTTAAACAGTTTTAAATTATAATGCCGGTGAGAAATATTTTTATAAAACTTGAATGAATTTTCCCGCGGTTCTAATGTCAAATTCTGACGATATATTTTTAAACGGATACTAATATTTTTTTTTAATATGCAGTTAAATGTTAAATAAAACCATATATTTTTATTCATTCTGTTAAAACATATAGATCACAATTGTTACATTATACAAAAGCTACAGTGGAGAAAAGCTGACACCAATCCAAAGTTGCATATTTACAGTGATCAATAGAATTGTATCCATACACGATGACATCTTTATTTCTAGTTGTACATGTTTCTTTGAAAAGATCAATTTATAGAAAGAAAATTAATAGCCAACACATTATTCCAAATTCCGCTTGTTCACGTTTTTGTTATAAATTCTCTACTTTCCGTTTCATGGTTTATAGAGCGTTTAAAGTCTGTTCTGATGAATTTTTAAACGACGAGTTGCGTAAGATCCGTGAAATTGCAGGTTCTAATGGGTATAAAATAAATAGCATCAATAAATTAATTATTAACCCAGTATTGACAAATTTTGCAAACTTTTTTTAGCCATAAATCATATTTAAAAAGAAATATGTTTTTCTTAAAAAAATTTAAACAATTTATTTAAGAAATGAAAACCGAAAAACATATTTTAAAATTAGTTTTTGAAATATCAGGCATTTAAAGTTAAATGACAGTTTAAAAAAAAATCGGATGAATATTTTTAATCACCCGCTGTTTTCGGAGATTTTGATGCACGAGAAAAAATATTTATTAGATATATAAGTATCTAATAAAGAACTTATGTATCATATAAGTAGATAAATATTTGATGAAGTAAAGCTGAATTGCTAATATCGCCGATTTTCTTTTATTTTCCGGATGAACCTTTTTCACTGCCTTTTTATTTTTCTAGGATTTAACTCTGCGAGGAAATATCGATTAAAGTACGGATAAACACTTTATCAAATATATGTTTCACAAACTGTTTATATGTTTGATGTGTAGATAAATATATGTTAAAGTAAAGTAACTTTTTAAAAATATATCTTAAATAACAATTCTTTCTTTTAAATGTACAATACTAGTAGTGGGAAGAATACTATATTCTGTTCCGGTTGTCGCGATTGGCGAAAAAATCTAAAATAACGACCAAAAAAATTTAGCAACTTATCATATTTCTCAAGGTGTCGGAAAAATGGGATTTGATTTATCCTATTTAATTTGATTTTAATTTGAAAAATAGGCATTTGATTATTTTCTAGAATGAATCAAATGCCTATTTATCAAAATATTTTTAATGGATAAGCTTTTGAAAAGCATTTCAACTGTATTGCTGCATTATTTACATTAAAAAATAATAACTTTTAAAAACAGCAACATTAATTACAATTTCAATGAGCTTGGCGAGCTTTCTTTAATGTAATCGAATTGTTGATATATAACTTAAATTGATTTAGCATTTATTAATTACTTAAACGTTATTAATTTTCCCTTAACAATCTGTTTCCTTTATAGAATTACTTTATTGTTTAGTAAATTCCTGCAAATATTTCAATAAAATACAGCATGCAAGTATTTTTTAAATACTCAGCTTTATTGTGCTGTTGCAGATCTATTTCAGGCAAATGTATCGTTTCACTATGCAAAATCTCATGACAACAAATTTCAATTTTTGTTTAGTTATCTAAAAAAATAAAATTTTGGGTGATTTTCGGGGAAATATTATGCAAATATTCATAGCTCTAAGTACAGAAGATTTGTACGTAAACAAAGAGACACATGTAAATATTTTCTTTAGATATATATATATATATATATGTAGGTATGTATTATAATTATATTGATTTTCTTTTGAATAAAGTAAATTTTATTCGACATATTACTTCAATTATTGTCCAGAAAAATAATAATAAACTGCATTCACCTCTCTTATTTTCAGATAAAGAATTTTTTATTAAATATACATTAACACAAACGTTTTTTACCTAAATTTAAAATATTAATAAAAATAACCCTTTATAGAATACTTTAACTTATATTCTTATTTTATTTAATTAAAAAATATAAAGTTTACTTATTTTTAAATATTTATATTTCTAAAACTTTCCATAACTTAAATTTTCACTGGTTTGTATCATAATTAATGGCATTAAAGAATAGTCCAAAAAGGGATCATATATCTGATTTATGATGGATGCAAAATACATATAATAAATATATAAATAAAATCCTTTATGGGTGAAAAGAAAGTCAAAGATTTTTTTTTTTTAATCTTTCTCCAGTAACTTAAAAAGTTATTTTAAAATCTTTTTCTAACTTTTTCTCCATATCTTGTTACAGAATGATATCCGCTGAAACATGTTGGAGTAACAATAATGGGATTAAGGACTAAAATCTTATTACATCCCCTAGCTTTTATGTTGTTTTACAGGATCAAAAATCGCATTTTACTATTAATAATTCCCTTTCAGACTACGTAAAAACTTGCATCTGTGTATATAACAGTATAATACTGTAATTTAACGACAAAATTTTAAATTATATTTATTAATTCTTCATAATTTCAAAGTCATAGCTAGGGCTCGAATAAGACTTAGAAATTGGCGAAGCCCGACGTTATATAGAAGTTACACCTATTACTTTGTCAGTTATTTCTTTATTTACTAAGTTAATTTTAAATGAGCTTAAATAATTTGAAATTTGACCATCAGAATTTCGAGTAAACAACATAACTAAAACATATTACTACATGTTATGTTATGCATATAATATGTTATACATTTGAAATATGAAAAAGTATTTTATTAAGTGCATAATTATGCAAAACCAATTAATTTTGTAAAATTCAAGTGTAGATCTACAGTTGAGAACATCTGAGCTCAAAACATCTTTTATGATTTACAAATTGCAACATAACTAAAAGTAAGAAAATAAAAGCATTATTTTTATTTTATTTTTATTGATTTTTATTGATTTTTTTAATCTAAAAATAAAATTTTAAAAGTAAATTTGAGGACCTCTTTGTATTTCGTTAAATAATCACGGCTTTCATGGTCCTATTCGGAAAACAGGCCCTGGTTATAATTGTTAAAATCAATATACTATTTATAATGTTATTACTTTCGAATGTATTTTATGTATAAAGTTAAAATAGATAATGCACCCTAACAAATTGTAAACAAGATGTAAAAAATATGTGTATGACAATATGTACCAGTAATAGCATAAATAGTTTTTTTTGCTTTTTCGAATTTTCCAATTGTCTGTAGAATATACTAAAAAAAATTTTTTAGTACACAGCGTCCACTTTCAAGGGTGCCAAATATTCCTAAATCGTTAAATACAGATATATAGTTCAAGTTGCAAGAATGTTTTAAATGAGGTAAAGAAGTATTTTAAAACCGATTTGAGTCAGCAAAGAAATTCTTAAAGAATTACGAAATTTAAATTTTATACAATCTTTCAGTCTTATAAGTTATATTTAGTAAAAATATTTTGTTACACTAAGAAGTATGACAGAAAAAATCCCATTGTTCTTCGATTAAGATTAGTCGAGTATTAGCTGTTTAAAGTTGAAGCATTTTTTCAGCATTCACAAATTTCCTAAAAATCTAAATCATCCTTCGATATTAAAAAATAATCGTTAAGAATAAAATTTACATTTCATTATAAATTTGCAATATATTGCCATTCTAACATATTAAATAAAAATATATAGCTTATATTTAAAATATAGCTACAAAAATAATAGAATTATTATTAAATGAAATGATGAAAAGCAACAGTCACAATTCTTTACAAATTGATACTTAATTTAAATCTCGATTAGATTAATTAATCTAAAACTTAATTTACAAAAAATGAAGTTTTCTTAAAATTTTGTCAAAATGACTCACCTCGGCTGCAATGTAAAATATACACACGAAATAAAGACTTCTAATACTTTAAGCACTTTGTGTTTGATCCTTCGAATCATAGAATAACTCATATGTGTTTAGATACGGAAAATTGGCATAAATCATCGAATTTAAAGTTCCATAATCCAATCAATTTTAGTGTTTAATGAATGATATTTTTTTTATTCTTATTTGTTAGTATAATAGGAAATTTTTACTAAATATTACTTATAGGACGGGGGACTGTATAAAAATTTTAATTTTGTAATTTTTTAAGATACGTTTTTAATGATTGAAAGGTCTTTTCACCTTTTTTTTCTTATTTAAAACATTTTTGTAGCTGGTACAATATGCCTATGATTAACGGTTTAGGAATTTGCCATATAAAACGATATATTTGTGAGAATCGAGTCAAATTTCTTTGGATGATTAAATAAGACAGGTAGGGGGGGGGCTAAAGATTTCTCATGAAAAAAAAATAGTTTAAAAAGCCATTGGTTTTAACTGAGTGTAATTTATTCATTGTAAAACATGATCCTAACCGTCCTGACAAAAAAAAATGTTTTGATTCTCAGTGGTTCAATCTCTCTTTGTTTGAGAAAAGAAATTAATATTTACTTTATCAAACGATAAAATTAAGGGCTATATATCCCTAAAATTTAGCATCTCTATTTTAACTTTTTAACAAAATATCCAAGTATTGATATGTCTTTTAAGTAAAGGATAAAGTAAAGTCTGAATTCATGTCCATTAAAAATCATTGTAACTTGTTGAAATCCATATTAATATTATAAATGGGAAAGTGTTGTGTGTGTCTGTTTGTTTGTTTGTCTTTCACGGCAAAACGGAGAGACGAATGGACATGATTTTTTAAGTGAGGCTATTTGAAGGGATGGTGAGTGGCACGGGCTACTTTTTTGTCTCTTTCTAACCCCCTACTTCTCTAAAATTGGGGGGGGGGGAGTGAAAGTTTGTATGGAGCATTCCGCAACTTCAAGGTAGAAAGCTAAAGTGTTACTCATGGATTCCTATAGATGGCACTGATAGGTTTCTGAAACAAGATAACGTTGTGTGCTCTCTATCTGTACTTAAGGCCCCTCTCCTCGCTCGTGGAAGCGCTCGCTAGCTAATGCTATTCCTATGGGGAAGCATTTTTCTAATAACTCTTTCGCATTTTGGCCTTTTTGAATATATATATATATATATATATATATATATATATATATATATATATATTTGCATTGGATAGCTGAGATGCATGCCGACAGCGCACCTTTTTTTACTTTTTCGATTTTGGTTGCAGGTATATTTTTTAAAAAGCACTTTCAGTTTCGAAACCGTTTTTGAAAGTGAAACTAATTTTGTAAAAAAAAATCTGCAACCAAAATCGAAAAAGTAAAAAAGGTGAGATGTCGGCATGCACCTCAGCTATCTAATGCAAAAAAATTATTCAAAAATGTCAAAATGCGAAAGAGTTATTAGAAAAATGCTTCCCCATAGGAATAGCATTAGCTCGCGAGCGTTTCCTCGGCCAGAGACAGGGGCCGAGCTTTACACTATAGTGCATACTGTACCAAACTCTGTTATTTGATGACTAATTCGCATTGATTTAACTGCTTTCGATTTTTGGCTATTCGTGTTTAGCTTTGCGATTTGGTATTGTTGTAATGGTTTTCCAATTTCTGAAAACAAACTCGGTTTCGGATTCGTTTTTTCGTTTTACCGTTGTTGTTTTTCGGATTGGATTAATTCGTTTAATTTAGATTTATAATATTTCTGGACTTTTAAGGAATAAGATAATCGCTTTGGTTTAGGTTTTAGTTTTGCTTCGTAAATTGGTTTTGTTGTTTTTGGTTTAAAGTAAATAGGGTGACATCCCCAGTAATTGGCACTTTAAGAATTTGTCTTTAAACTTACTTCAATTTTCATTACAAAGAAATAAGATATTTACTTGGAAATATTTTTAAATCAAAGAATGCATATCTATGCATCTATTTTGCCCACTAAAAGCAAAATAAAATTAAAAAGTATTTTTATAAAAATATATTTACAAAAAGTTGCTGAAATCACCAGTAATTGGCACCTAGAGCACCAATGTATGACACCTTGTGATCCAGTAATTGGCATATGTTTATATAAAAAAAAAACTTTACATTTTGCATTGGGTTTAATCGCTTTAAATTAATTCACTGTAGATGAAGATGCCATATTTCAGGTTTTTGAGAGCAAGAAATCAGCATATTAGTCTGAAATGTGAACACTTTAAAACAATACAATATATTTACATTAATACCCAGTAATTGTCATGCTGTCCCCAGTAATTGTCATATGAAGATTTAATGGACTCCAATTACTGATAAAATTTATATTTTCAAATAAAAACAAATGATAAACAAAATTAGTCTATAATTTTAAAAGTACTTCCAAAATAAATGGTTTAATCTCAAATTCCTTGCGAATTCCTTGTAATTGGAATAGGTGCCAATTACTAGGAACTAGCAAAATTGAAGCACCATTAATTGGCAACTACCATTAATTCAGAAATCCAAATATTTGTGTCGAAAATACTTTTACACAATTAAAGTAACCCTTTTTAACTAAACAAAAATGTTGTCAATTAAAATTTAAAATATATTATAAATCAGATAATAATGAATTGAAAAGCATGGCTTCCTTAAGCCAAAAAACAAGAATTTGCAACAAAATGGCTAATTTGATACAAGCCATACTTGTTTCTTTTTCCTAGGCTCTATTGTCATCTTGTAAAATAAATCAAAGTTATAATCTTTAACATAAATGAGCATATAACTGATATATGGTCTTGAATTTTTAAAAGACTGGATATAAATCATTTTTTAGGACATGTTTGTAAAATGTGCCAATCACTGGTGCATGCCAATTACTGGGGGTGTTACCCTATATATAAAAATAATAAGTAAAATTTATTTTCCACTTATCCCTCACTAAGTCTATGAGTTTTTAAAAGGTCGATTACCTAGTTTATTATATTTAACGCAAGCGAAGCCGCGGGCAAAAGCTAGTGTTCTATATTTTTCAAACAAATTAAGCAAATTAATATAGACTGCAAAACTAAATCCATATAAAATTACGCACAAATATTATCCATAAATACATGCAATAAATCTAAATGGACTGAAAAAATAGCCAGAATCAGGAATCAAACCTGGAACCACAGCGTACTAGGCTGTTGCTCTAACCACTTAGAAACTCTGGATGATGCCTGCGTCCGGAGGGTTTTCACTAATTTTTCATTCCAGTTGGATTTTTTGTATTTATTGTAAGTACTCTATATGGCCATTAATGACCGAACACTTTCAATTTTATACATTTGTCGAATATTTAAAGATATATTTCTCAGATTTTTCAGAACGTTTAAAAGTATAAAAAATATATTCCACTTCATATTTATCAACGGCGATTTGTTCAGAAGGACAAATAAGGGGGGGGGGGGGATCAGACAAAAACAGAAAATCAAAGAAAGACAATAATGTTTGAGATCACCCTATAAAACGAAATGCACAAAAGTATCTTTGGCTATAGATTACGAGTATATAGATACTGTACAATATATGTAATTATTTGTTGAAGAATAGGATTTATGTTCATGAAGAATATAATCGTTATTTTTATTTATTTATTTACTTACTTATTTGAAAATTTAAAGAAATTCTTGTATACTTTTTATCTATAACATGCGGGGCATTTTACCAAAATTAATGCCAGTATCAGAAAATCTGACGAAATGTAGTAAAAATATTTATAGCAATTGAAATATCAATATGTGAAATATTTCATAAAATATTAACAGTTGTATGAAATATTTTCTACCTACGCATAAGCGCGTGATAAAAAATATTTTCATGATAATCAACTAAAATCTAGGTATTTCTTCTTAACCTATTTGTTGACATTCATTAAGTAACAATTCCTTTCCTGAAAACCAGATAATAAAAAATAACATTTTTTGGAAAATCTCTTATAATTCTGCAGCTTTTAAAAAACAACTAGAAATTCGCTTACTGCAGTGAGTTCCCAAATTATTAGGTACAGTCATGATTTACAGAGTATTTATACAATATTAGGATATAATTTGAAAATAAACACTGCTTTTAAAAAGCTTTATAGCTATAGTTTAAGTAATTACACAATATTACATGAAATATATACCCAACAAAAATATAATACAATCAATTTACTAATGTTAAATAAAGAATATTAATATCTGGTGACATTTTTATTGGCTTCGAGGTGTGTTTCGATGCATCTCAGGATGCTTTCTATGTAATTTATGGCACTTCCTTTTATTTTAGGTTTGTGATGTCATACATTTATTAGTTTTTCGATGAGTTGCACCTTGGTTGTAATCATATCTTTGGCGATTTCCGCCTCGGTGATCTTCCATAAGCTCTTTACGAGCTTCGTGTCAGAAAAATTGACAGGCCAAGGTAAAACTGGGAAATTGTGGTTTGCCAAAACTTTGTAACGCTTCTAGCTTTATGAAAAGGCGCCGAATCATGCATAAACATGAACTCTTCACCACCTGGGAACCATTCTACAATTTGGGGTGGCAGCCGAGTTTCCAAATCTTGCCTGTACTGGTCTTGTCTCATGATTCCCTGGGCAACATAGAGGCGTCCAACCCATTTAGAGTTGATTATAGACCACACCATTTTTTTATCAGGGTGTTTAACACTCTCCACGATGAATTCAGGGGAGGTATTTTTCGCCTGGGCATTGCTCGACGAAGTTGCTTTTATCGGCTAAAATCTCAAAGATTGATTCGTCTGAGAAACACACTTGGAAAAAAATTAAATATGTTAATAATTTAGACATAAATGGTTTTAAAAGACACAAATAATAATTATCTTAACAACTGACTTTATTCCAGTCATTAACTGTCTTCTGACGGGATTCACGAGCCTAGGCAAGGTATTTCTTCATTGATTCTGTCGACCGGGATTTCTTGGCTGGACCTGTCAACTCTTCTTCCGCTAATCTCCGCTGCACAATTCTCTTAGAAACTGATATTTTAGATACTTGAACAATCTGAGTAACGAGTCCCATACTTTTCTTTCTGTTTCTTAAACAGATATCCCGGATTTTCCTCTCGGTACGTGGAGTTGATATGCGTTTTCTTCCACTTTTACCTTTTCGTTTGGGCGAAAGTGGCTGGTTTTCATCCAGATTTATTTTTATCCTGTTGACTTCTGACTTGAAAACTCCAGCAAGTTCTGCTATCATCCTTTGGGAAAGATTTGAATTCAGAAGAAGTGTTTTTACCTCAGATTTTTTTTTCTTAGGGAACAAATCAACCCCTCTACCCATATAGAAATCAATAAAAATAAAAAATAAAATAAAATCGTAAATATTTTCGCAAAAAACCGATATTTAATCAATAAAAGAAAGATAATACGCACATATAAAACTTAACTTTTCTTATAAATAGCAAAGAATTTTGTATAAATTAAAAAAAGCGTCTTCCATATTGCGTGTGTAAAAGACTCAGCGTCTCTCTTTTTATTAAAATATTTAAAGAAAGCAAACAAACCTTTTATTATACCAAAAGTACTTAAAAATTGAATTATAGAGATCTTGACAACGGTAAAATACATTCCTGCAACGCTTAAACCACTTAGAACCGCAGTCAAGTACACCCTTAATATAAAACTAGCAAAAAGTATGACTGTCCCTAATAATTTGGAAACCCACTGTAAATAAGCCGATATCCTTCTGAATTTTTGCGTTATTTGACTGACTATTTTTTTATACGTTGCTCCATTGAGTTGCCTATCAAATCATGAAAAAATCATCTTTATAGTATGCTCATGCGCAGATAAAAAATATTTCAATTATTCTCTCATATTTCATCAAATATTTAATATATGAAGATTTCAATTGCACCCTATTATTTCTACTACATTTTGTCAAATTTTCTGAAAATGGCATTAAATTTGGTAAAAATGCCTGCGTGTTATAAACAAAAAGTACACAAGCATTTTTTTAATCGATATATCTTTATGAATATACATTCTATTATTTCACAAATGAATACATATATTGAACATTATCCATATACTCGTAATCTATAACCACAGGTTATTTTGTGCATTTTGTTTTACAAGGTGGTCTCAAAAATCATTATTTTTCTTGAATTTTTTGTTGGTCTATAGTTGTCCTTCTGATCAAAACCGCCGCGCCGTTTATAAATATGAAATGGAACATTTTCTTCATATTTCTGGAGTTCCAGAAAAATACGACGAAAATATCTTTAAATATTCCACAAAATGTATAAAATTGAAAGTGTTCCGTCATTAATGGTCATATAGTGAATGTTTGTATAGTATTTATATACACCTTTAAGATTTGAATCAGGCGGTATTTGTGTGTGTATTCGTGTTTTATTAAATAAATATACCTTAACAATTTACCTACTGAATATAATCTAATCTAATCCTTTTCATACTTTTAACGACAGTTATTGCGAGACATACATTTGTATGAAACATATATATATGTATATGAATACGAACTAAAGACATACAAGTATATCTTACAAACAGAACGAAGAAATACCAAAAGCTTTTCGTCTCCCTTCAGCTTCTAACCAGGTATCGTCAATTAAAATTTATTCCAAATCTACTGTTAACCGAAATACAAAAACACAATTTTTCAAAAATATTGCTTATAACAGAAAACAATTATACTTTGGTAAGTTTTCAATAGATGTCTCCCATTATAAACCCTTTATTTTCTATTGATATGTCACACGTTTTTCTACAAGATATGATTGATGACGCTCGGTAACAGATGGCAAAAATCCTCCCCTTTTGTCACTCAGGAGAATCGATACTTAGTGCTCAGCTAAATGATCTTACGTTTTTGTTTTCCAGAGAAAGGAATTTATGCTTCCCTTCCAACGAAAATGCTTACGTAGAGAAAAATTTGTTGAAACAAAACTGAAAGGTGATAAGCACTTTTTTAAACAATGTACATAAGATAGCGCATAAGTACATTTTTATAGGTATGCAGTATTTTTCAGAGAGGATTTGAATTTCAGCGAATTTTTATACAGAAAGTCTGATAAGTATAAAAAAAAGTAGTTTCTTAAATATGTTTTCAAAAAAAAAAACTTAAAGGATGCACTGTTAAAAAGCCCGGTGAATTTTACAAAATATCATTGATGTCCTTGCTATCAGACTAAAAATCTGTTTATTCACCGAGAACAAATCAGTATTTTTAAAAGAATTTCCTGTTATACTAACAATTCTCAGATTAACATTTAATACAGATACGTTCCATAAACAAAATATTTTTTTTACTGCATACTGTTCGATATTTTTTTCTGTAAAAGCAGCTTCTTTACTAAAATGTTGATAAATATTAAAATAATCATCTCAGAAGCAGCATAGCATTACTAAAATTGATGAAGAAAAAATTAAGAAAAAATTGTGTTAAATTTACAGGATGATTGTCATTCAGACATGCTAGACGGGAAAACTTTCCAACGGATACACCCATGAAGACTAAATCTTCAAATAAATGTAAGTTAAAAATTAATGACTTTTGTAAACTATTAGCTGTCATGCAGAATGTTATAATGTTTGATTAATCAAAATGGAACTTGCTGTTAGTCATGTTCAACACCAGCAAGAATGGATGTTGGGAATATCTGGAATTTTAATCAGTGTTAACTATTAAAAAGTGAACTGCATTTTTTTTGCAAGTTCCCTTTCAACCTAAATAGAAATAAGATACTTTTTACTTAAAGTTTGGGTTTTTTATTAGAGAGAATACGGGTCCAGCCGGAACTTTGAACCAGCAAGGCTGGGTGTTGGGAATATCTGGAATTTTAATGGAGTGTTAACTATTTAGAAGTAAATTGCGTTTGTTACAGAAGTTTCCTTTCACTCTTGCATTATGTGAACTATAAATAGATATAAGTTACTTTTGACTTAAATTTTGTGTTTCTTTTTAGAGATAAGACGGGTCCAGCTGGAATTAGGGACCAAGAGTAAAGCGAGTTCTGTCTCAATTTTAATACCGGTCTTAGGGTATGGGGGAGGCTCAGCCTCAAAGGGAGAATTTTATTTATTCACAAATTAAACAATAAATAATGAAAACTTGCTATCATTTAAGATTTTATTTCAGAAACATGAATGTAAGTTTCTTAAAGCGTTTTAGAATCTTTTAAAGATCGGTTTGAAAGGTAATTAAACTGTTATTGATTTGATACAAGGAAAAATATACTATTATTTCTCTACATGAAATTCCTGGGATATCTTTTGTGTATCATAGCTTTCTGTTTGAAGTCTTTTTCTAGTGTTACTGGATAATAAAATTTATATTGTTCTCCCACACTTGTACCATGATGCTTTAAAAGAATAATAACAGTGAATTTTGCAGACTTCTGCCAACGGTGATTATAATTAAAAAGATTGCTATTTTAACCATATTTTCAAGATATTGAAAATCATGAAACTTTGCCATGAAGAAGCATTTAGTATTAATATTTATTTCTATACAATAATGAATTGTTAAATGAGCAAATTATCGTGCATCAAATTAAAAACATTATAAAACAATTTCTTCCGCGTAATTTTGGTATTGGGGTCGAGCGGGCTTGTCTTCGAATTTCAAATCGTCGCGCTCGGATATGAAATTTAAATATGTTTCATATGAATGCTTACATTTCATTAGATATTTAGTATTTTTTATATTTTAATTACTATATCTTCTTCTTTTTCTACATATTTACTTCAGTTTTTAGCAAATAGCATTAGATTGGGTCATCCAGAAAGTTAGCGATTTTTCGAAGTGAAGAGTGGTTTCGTCTAATTATTTTATTATTGCTAGTAAGAAATGAGTTTTAATGTACCAGCTATGTAAGTATTGTCTTTTCCGCTTACACTGCGGAATTTTCATTTGTGTTGAGGCATAATTTTGGTTTCAATGCTGCGTTAAGAATGGAGACACAAAAAGACCATTTCCGCCATATTTTTATCAATTATTTCAAAAAAAGAAAAAAAAGACTAGAAAAAATGGCTTGTAAAACTTGTACTGTATGTGAACAGTATGTTGTTTCGGATGACACAGTTCGAAAGTACTTTGAAAAATTTAAGTGCAGAAATATCAAACTCAGAGTTGATGCCGGTTTGGACGACCATCAACTGTAAGGTGGAAGCTTTAAGAAAGTTTACCGCTGAAATTTTACATTACACAGTTCAAGAGCCGTGATACAGATTACATATTCCAAAAAATACACTATATGATCATTTGATAGCTTCTTTTAAGAGGTCCTCCTTTGCAGATGATGATGATCGTCCACAGCGTGTTTCGTCTTCAGGTTAAAATGTCCGTGCTTAAGCATACCAAACCACTTTCGAACATCATCATTTAAAATGTTACATTGTCCGTATACAGGACAACTTTACAAGCAGTCTGACTAGCATTTTACCTTTCCTTGAAATAACAGGTGGTATAATGACGAAAATAATTTTTAGGGCTCCATTTTTAGTAGTGAATTGAAGCAAAAATTAATATATAACGCAAAGGAGAATTATTCAGAACAAACAAAAAGGCTTAGTGTCCATATCTGTGTCATTCAAGATCACTCCTTAACTGTTAGGAATTGATAAATTAAGTTATTTCAGTTTATTCACAGAAAATCGTTTGCATATTTGCAATTGTGATATTTAATTTATTTATAAGACGCGACTCGTTGCTATGGAAGCGAAGCTGTTTTTTCGTCTGCTTTGCTTTTTATATTTTTTATCTTACGAGATGAGTTAAAAGTTTAGATAAAAAAGTTGGCATCAATTTTTGATGGAATGGGAAAAAGAATTTTTTTAGAGAGAATGTTTATATTTTTTGTTTGTCGTGCGTGTCTTGAGTTTTATTGAAGAATTATGTTAATTTTATGAAAAGGCACGCAGAAATGCATAAAGGATCATCTTTCCAGTTTTTAGTATGATGATCAAAAATTATCAAGGTAAAAGCATTTATATTTTGTACATATTATACATTTTGTACATAGTATGTAAATAATTTGAATTCAATATTTCTTTATTCTATAATTCTAAGTATGTAATAAAAATTTTAAAAAGAAAATTCAAGAATATTTAGAAGATTTTTGAACCCAAATAAGTTTTGATTGTTTACAAGAAAATCTGGCGCCCGAACAGGGACATTTGAATAATAATGTTGAGATATTGATTGTTTTTATAGCGTATAGTGTTTTCATAAGCTGTGCATTACTACTTATTTTTCTAAGATGAATAAGCTAAAGAAAAAGCGTACACCACTACGTTCGTCATTTACCAGAACTTTAAATGTTTTGAATGAAGAAATTAACAGCGAGTCATTAGATAAGGACAAAATTTTAGACGGTTTTAGTAAATTAGAAAATTTGATTCATGAAATTAAAGCTATTGATGAAGCTATAATTGAACTCATGTTAGATGATGATAAATGCGATGAAGAGGCTATTGAAAATGAAGTAGTGGAAAATGAAAGTTATTCAGATCAATTTATTACCATTAAGCGTAAAGTTAGCGAAGCACTGGGTACAAATAAACGTAATCAAGATGATAGTGAAAAAAGCACAGATCACGGTTATTCCAAATCAAAGCATTATAAATTACCTAAACTAAATATTAAGCCATTCGATTCGCAGTTAATAAATTATCTTTCATTTTGGTCCCAGTTTCAGAAAATTCATGAAGACATAGATTTGGATAATAGTGACAAATTTCAGTATCTTATCCAATCGGTAGAACCTGGAACCAGTGCCAGGCGTTTGTTAGAGAGCTATCCAATGACCGCAGTTAATTACCCCAAAGCTGTCGAGGCATTCCAAGAGCGTTTTGGGAATAAAGATTTATTAATAGAAGTGTACGTTAGAGAATTCCTAAAACTGATTGTAGCTAATGTACAGGCGCACGGCAAAGATAAACTTCCCTTATCAGATTTATTCACGAAAGTCGAGGCATATTTAAGATCGTTAGAATCAATGGGTTTAAGTTTAGAAAGCAATTCGGCGTGGCTCTATCCCATGATAGAATCTAGCTTATCGGAAGATGTATTAAAAGCATGGCAGCGATATAATATTTCAATTACATCAAACGTTGTTAGTAATAATAATGCATTGTCAACAAAAGCAAATATAGTAAGTTTGATGGAATTTCTGAAACAAGAAGTTGCAAACGAGGAAAGATTCAAATTAGCCAAATCGAGTTTTATAGAGCTGGGCTTTAAAGACAAACCTAAAGAAAAGTTAAGAAAAGCAGAAAGTAAAATACCTACTGCGGCAGGGCTATTTAGCGCAAAAGAACGCCTTTGTTTATTTTGCAGTAAATCTCATGAAAGCAAGGACTGTGTTAGGGCTAGATCTCTTTCCTTTAATGAACGGAAGGCCAAAATTAAGAATAAAAATTGCTGTTTAAAATGTCTTCGTTTTGGTCACCACGCTAAAGTTTGCAAAGTTTTTATTCGTTGCCACGTTTGTTCTAAACCCCATACCGAGTTATTATGCCCTGAAATTTCAATGTGTAAAGAACCAGAAAATACAGTTAAGACCCCAGAAGTTATTCAAAGCACCATAGCAAGTAAGCAGTGTTCTGCTGAAGTAGCCCTTATGACTTTAGAAATAGTTATTAAAGGTCGAATAACAAAGAAAGTACGAGCGTTACTTGATTGTGGGTCGCAAAAGAGCTATATTTTAAAAGGTACAGCTGAAGAGTTAGGTTTACATCCCATTTCTTCTGAAGCTATTGTACACGCTTTGTTTGGTGGTACGCAAACAGAAGCTAAATCTCACAATAAATTCCAAGTTGAGTTAAGTTCTTCTGATAGACAGAAACAAACGAAAGAAGTCTTAGAACTTTTGGATCAAGATATAATTTGTAACTATATTCCTCGGATACCAAAAGAATCAGTAATTAAAGAGCTTAAACAAAATAAACTATGGATCACAGATTTAGGAGCAGGAAGTCCAAAAATTGAAATTTTGATTGGAAGCGATTACTACGGACAACTTCTTACAGGTCGAGTAAAACAGTTAAAGAGCGGTCTTACAGCAATAGAGACAAAGTTTGGATGGACACTTTGTGGTCGTTTAGAAAGTACATCACAGTCTTGCCTAAATTATGGAAATATGTTTATCACGAACCTAGCTTTAAAAGATATGAAGATTCCAGAATTATGGAAGTTAGAGACAATTGGTATAACAGATCCCTGTCAAACTTTGTCTAAAGCAGAAGAAGAAGAACTCGCTCATGATAATTTTATAAAAGAAGTTGATAGAAATATAGAAGGTCGCTATATTGTAGGTCTTCCTTGGATTAACGGCAAACGTGAGATTCCCTCAAATAGACACATAGCTGAACGAAGATTGATAAATTCAACAAAGAAATTAAAATCAATGAAAATGTTTGAAGAATATGCTAAAGTTTTCTATGAATGGGAAGAAGAAGGCGTTATAAGTAAAGTACCAGATGAAGCACTCAAGATTCCAGGACATTTTTTACCTCATCATCCCGTCATCAAACCAGATAGTCTTACTACAAGTGTTCGACCAGTTTTTGATGCATCGTGTAAGGTAGGGAGGTCTCCTTCTTTAAATGATTGCCTCTTTAAAGGACCAAACCTCATCGAACAAATTCCTGCAGTGTTAATAAGATTTCGTGAGAAAGCTATTGGGGTAGTAGCCGATATAAGAAGAGCATTTCTTCAAATTGAAGTCAAAGAATCAGATCGGCATTTCTTGCGATTTTTATGGTGGAAGAGTCCTGACGAATTTCAAGTTTATCAACACAATAGAGTAGTTTTTGGAGCAACTTGTAGCCCATTTTTGCTAGGTGCAGTTATAAGATATCATTTGAGTAATGTTGATGAAGAAAACAAACAGATAGCTGAGAAGCTTATGAAATCATACTATATAGATAACTGCGTTACTTCAGTCGACAATGTGCCTGAATTAGAAAATTTGATTTCAAAATCTACAGAAATCATGACTAAGTTTGTTTTGAAAGCCTTTAATTGTATTTCCATACCAGTAAAGTATTGGACCGACTCTTCGACTGTTCTCGCTTGGATTCGAAGAAATGATCAATGGGGAACGTTTGTAGGCAATAGAGTTAGAGAAATTTGTAAATTTTCCGAATCTCAACAGTGGAACTTCGTACCTGGTCATCTTAACCCTGCTGATCTACCTTCTCGCGGATGTAGTCCTAAACCGCTGCTGAAGATGAGATGGTGGGAGGGACCAGAATGGTTGAAGTTATCAGAAGAAAATTGGCCACATTCAGAAACAAGCCCCAACGAAGAATTAGTAATGATGGAAAAGAAGAAAACTTCAGTACCTACTCTTTTATGTTCTAATTCACATGAATTTATGATATATAGTAGAATTTCAAAATTTGGTAGATTTATTAATGTCGTATGTTGGGTGAAGAGATTCATAATGAAGTGAAGAAACAGAAATATATGTTTTCCATCAGAATTGTCAATTGAAGAAAAAGAAGATGCGGAAAGGTCGCTCTGGTCAATAATACAATCTGAAAGTTTTGGTAATACTACTGATGCAATAAAAGGATTAAAGGTTATGAAAGATCAAGAAGGTTTGTTAAGAGTAAAAACAAAGATATTAGAGCGAGATGACGAGTTTTCTTTCAGATATCCAATTTTATTACCATCGAAACATCATGTAGTGAATTGTCTGATTCAAGAATGTCATTTAAAGAATTGTCATGCTGGACTTCAAACAGTTGGATCCATTTTGAGAGAAAAATATTGGATAATTTCTTCTAGACGCATCATTAGAAGTCAATTGTCTAAGTGTTACAGATGCAAAAGATACTCTACAAAGCCATATACTACACCTCCAATCCACCTACCTCTAGATCGAGTCAGAGATTCCAAAGTTTTTGAAGTTGTTGGAGCTGATCTTTATGGCCCTCTTTTCGTAAAACAAAAATTCAAAGTTTGGGTTGTACTTTTTACGTGTGCAATATATAGGGCAATACATTTGGAACTTGTATCCAGTCTCTCAACAGAAGGATTCATTCAATCATTTCGAAGATTTATATGCAGGATTGGAAGGCCATAGTTTCTTCGAAAGAACTGTCTCCTCTTAAATGGAAGTTCATCCCTCCAGCAGCAGCTTGGTGGATGGTGGGAGCGTCTGTTTATATGTGTTAAGAATTCCCTTGATCAGAACACTCGGTGCTTCAATTCTAACTTTTGAAACTTTTCGACTGTCCTCTCTGATGTCGAAGCAACAGTAAATAATAGACCTGGGAAAAGACTTTTTCTAGAACTCTGAACTGATTTTTCTAGAACTCTGAAATGACTTTTCTAGAATCCTGAAATGACTTTTCTAGAACTCTAAATGTTTCATTATTATTTTATTATTGTTTAGTTATTATCTTTATTTATTTAGATATTTTTTATTTTGAATTAGGGCTTAATTTGATCAAAAGTGATCTTAAGTTTAATTTGGCTTCCGCCTAAATTAAAGGTGGGAGTATGTTAGGAATTGATAAATTAAGTTATTTCAGTTTATTCACAGAAAATCGTTTGCATATTTGCAATTGTGATATTTAATTTATTTATAAGACGCGACTCGTTGCTATGGAAGCGAAGCTGTTTTTTCGTCTGCTTTGCTTTTTATATTTTTTATCTTACGAGATGAGTTAAAAGTTTAGATAAAAAAGTTGGCATCAATTTTTGATGGAATGGGAAAAAGAATTTTTTTAGAGAGAATGTTTATATTTTTTGTTTGTCGTGCGTGTCTTGAGTTTTATTGAAGAATTATGTTAATTTTATGAAAAGGCACGCAGAAATGCATAAAGGATCATCTTTCCAGTTTTTAGTATGATGATCAAAAATTATCAAGGTAAAAGCATTTATATTTTGTACATTAACAACAGTACCAAAAATAGAAGAATGAGAAACTGGAATATTTGGTAGAGACCTTGCATGATCAAATAAAAAGAAAACCTGCAGATTCTGAAAAAATATTAGAAAATCTTAATATTTCCATGAATATGCACATTATTCTTCCATAAATAAATGCAAATATTGTACAGGACTCGAGTGTTGATCTTCTACAGGTAAGATAATTTTTAGCATTTTACTTTATACACTGTAAAAAAAATTATGTAATGTCACTCTGTAAAATTTGTGGCAGCATTGATTTTTCTATTTTACTGAGTAATTTAATTGACATAACTAGTGTTATGTTAAACTAATATACAATATTACACCAGTTGTATCAGTTAAAATTAACCCACTATTTAAGTTCAATTACTCCATTAAATTGGAGGCAGCATACTGCCAGCAATTTTATGGAGCAACGTTATGTAGATATTTTTTCCTTACAGTGCAGCATAACACTGAATAAGAAATAATCACTAATATTGCTTTTTATTCAATTTGTTGGTAGGCTTCTGTTTACTCTCGCGATTAAATCCTTCCTGAAAAATCGGTAGTAAAACAAATTTTTTACATTCCTTATGTTCCAGAAGAATTCACAAGTAGACATAGTCGCTCTAGATATTCCACAAAATAATCGTCTAAAACCGGAAATGACTGGTTTTTCGGCTATATGCATAGAAATTCTTTTCCTGACCTTTAAATCGAGAATCCTCCAGGTATTAGTAGTCCTCTTTTTCAAATTATATTAAAATTTTAATTATAATTCAAATTTTAATTACAATTCAAACAGAATATAATTATTATAAAAAAAAGTAAGCAGAGGAAGCATACTTTCATCAGACATCATCTGCATATTGCATTTATATAACCCTCGCTGTACTGAGATTAAAGGATATTGCCTAAATGCCTAAGATTTAAAAAAGAGAAACCCCATAGAAGGTAATTATAATGTTCATAAGACGCGACAATTCATTTCGTTGAATAGCGAAATTACGCATAACCTAACGCAAGAACGAAGAATAATCGAAATGAGGGTAACGACTATACTAAAAAGCTCAGCCAGGATCCGACATGGGTCGGGATCGATTTTTACGCCTATCCTCGAGTTCGGACGGACTCGGGCTCATACTTTCTGAAATAAACAATTTTATATATTCTCTCATGCAATTTTATACATATTTATTGAGTAATTTCGGTATAGGGCTCTGGTGGTACAAAATATTTTAAGCTCAGATTTTAAATCTTTAGTACGGGAAATCAGGCCCTTTTGGACTCCGAAAAGTTGCTCAGTTGCATGATAGCGCTGTACTCACAGCGCCATCTAATGAACTACGTTTGTCAGGATACTAAAAAATCTCTGAAAATTTCTTGAAACATGATAAATTATAGAAAGACTTATTTATTCCCTTATTGCCTTAACATGCGGACAATATGACTTCATTCGCAAATTCTACACATAAACAAAAATGTTTAACTGTGCGAAACTTACTAAATAGACAAAATTATGAAAGAGACCTTTTATAGGATAATTCCTAGAAAATAATTTTAGCACACATATTCTAAATAAAAAAACAGCAAAATATTAAATTGACCCCCATCTTAGTACAAGGATTAAATTGCAGTCTAAGAGCGAATCAGATTTGAATATTTTCTACCAAAATTTGCATAATTATTCAAAATCTTTTAAAATCTTCTTTCAAATCTGTTTCTCTATTTCAAAAGAAAAACCTTGTGTATAAACATTATATGGCCATTTTAAAGGCATATCAGAAAGCATTTTTACTCATATTTTCAGAAAGTGTTTTCAAAAGATAAACACAAAATCGATTTTCGATTTCATCTAAAATGATGCCCTACAAAAATTGCAGAGGTGTCATTCATTTAATACCCTCGAGTGAAATACTTGAAATTTTAGATTTGAACATTTTTTTAAGGAAATGAGAAATCAATGAAATCATTTCTGATTTTTTTAACACTGCTATTTTATGCTTGTGTCCTGTAATCTATATAAACATTTGTAATGTAAAGAAAGAGGAAAATAAATGACAAAATCTAACTTTTTTTGCGCAAAGTTAAAATGTATGAAATTTAATGTTTACGATAATGTAATGTAAATATCATCTGTAGAATAAATTATCAGTAATAAATATTACAGCGAAAAGGGTCACAATGTCGAATGGGTTCTTAGCCCTTTCGCGACGGGAGACTTTTACAAAATTTTTAATGTTTTGTCACCGGATTTGGAAAACAGAAATTTGTGTCTTATCAAATCGAGAAATTTCTCCGATTAAATATGGCAAAATTTACTGTAAAATTTTACTGGTGGAAATAAAGATGGATTTTTAAGTCGTTTTGTGCCACGTATGCAAGTCGCTCGTCAACAAGGGGTTAATATCTAATAACTGGGGAATTCCAGATCATTCCAATCTAAAACCCAGTCATACTAATGTAATTTGGTGTTGAATTTATAAATTCTGAATAAAATGATGTAATGTGGATTTAATGCGAATAGTTTAAACAAAATCTTCGAATATAATTTGAGCATGCACTCTGTGACTATGCTGTTGCTCTAATAAAACTACTCTGAGATAGACAGATGCTCCCAGTTTTATTTCTATAGTTTGTACTTTTATGAGGGAAGTATCAGCTTTTAAAAGTCGTTGAAAATTATTACATTTTTTAAATTTTAATTAAAAAACAGCTTTTAAAGTTACAATTTGTAAAGATTTTAAGATAAAATTTTCTCACATGCACTAGAGGCGTTTTAAATTCAGACACATGTGTGACTGAAAAAAAATTACCAGCACATAAGTATCTGAATTTGAAAATTCAAGCATAATAGATGTCTTAGTTTCAGATACACAAGTGTCTTACTATGATGATGACGCAAACAAACTGAGAAAAAGCTCTAAAGAATCCGCAAGTGTCTTAATTTAAGCTGTTATAAAGGTTCTATTCAGTAGTAGACATCAGATGACACTCTCAGCTGAGCATGAGTTTTAGATTTATTCTATTGGTACCTGATATAAGTAGCAATAATGAATGAATGTGAGTTTTTATGAACACGTAGATTTTGATTAAGAATTTGACTTTATTCACTGGCTTATTGACTAGTTCTGGGATTTTAATTTTTATCGATTTTGTGTTAATTCTGGTTAATTCATGTCAATAATATACTGCATTCGTCCTTATCTTGTCAAAGATGTTAAACGAAACTTTTGTCCCGTATGTAATGTTTTAAAAAGAGAAACTTTCATTCTTTTAGTATAACTAGGTAGGTTCTGCCCCCCCCCACCTGTTCACTACGCTCACCAACCCCAGCGTAATCACTTCGCGATAACGATTGGTATCGCGAAACAATCTCTATTTTTTAACCAACACGAGACTTGATTGTTTCGCGTTTTTATTCTGAAGCGTTTCTCGATCACTTATTTTCCATGCTTTCAATTTTTAGATTTCCCTTGGCTTAAACGCGCTTCTACTCTTTACCCCAATTTTTGACGTGCCCTCATTTTTAAAATTTATAATAAATGTGTTACTTAAAGTTTCAAACAAATCATCTTGTTATAACTCCTAATTTTGTTCATGCCGCTCTTCATTCATCTCCCCGAAATGTGATGCGCCATTCTTTTTTATAATTTTTTATCATGTGCTAATTTTAATGTTTAAAACAGATCGCCTTGTTAGATTTTCAAATTTTAACAAAATCGCGTTTTCTTAGTTCTACATTCCACCGCCAGGAAACTCTCACTTTAATCTTAGCAAAAATGTATCTAAACAAAACTCCATTAAACAATTTATCAGAAGATATATTACTCGAAGGAGGGGAGGGCAAAGATTGGTGGTCTTAAGCAAGAATTTAAAGCATTTGATGAAAATGCTATTTGAGAATAGTATTAAGTAAACTTTTAAAATTTTAGATAGATTTCGTAAGAAATACTATCTATTACATTATCAGCGGTTTTGATAAGGAGTTTTTGATAAGATTAGCTCTTATTCCCAAAAAAAATATTAAAAACTAAAACTAAAATAAAACGTATCGGATTATAATCAGAGTCTAAGGAAATCTGCTGAAATACTGGAAATAGCACCAAGTCACTTTTGACAGGTCACCTGATTTAGTGATGTATCACCAAGTTGGTGACAAAATTGGCAAAAGACCTGTTTTTCTCTATGGTATCCCCCATTTCATCCCCTGTGGTTTCACAGTATCTTCATAGATTTTCATTGGTCTATTTCCAAATTATTAATTTTTTATATAAATAGAAGGGTTATCCTGAGGTGGAGATATGAAGGAATATTCTTATTTAAAAGTTATACATCTTTCTTCCTCAATGTGGCACCTTTTTTTTATCAAAAAACATTTTTTACTAATTGCGACAGCATTTCATGTAAGTGTGATACATTTTTTGAATTTTTGTTTAGAGTAAATACTACATAAAATATTTCATGAGATGCAATTTACTTTTGAATCTTTTTTTTCGGAAACAAGTAACAAATACTAGAAATATACATTCTTAGATTTATGTAGTTATGAATTTTAATCTGATAGCAGTAATTCAATTAAAAATAAAAATCTGTATTTGATTTGAATTCATTTCTAATGTTTATTTTTTGAACATTTTTAGTAAAACTTCAATTCGATATTTAAAATAGGTATCAGTAGAAATCTAGAATTTTATATATTTACTTACATAACAAGATTTTCCATTTAAAATTATGGTTTTTATAACTTGATTTATATGGACTTGCTTGAAAAATTCAAAAATGACAATTAGTGTTAAGATGTACATTTATAACAAAAAAAATTTCAAAGTTAGAAATAATTTTTTCTGCATGTTATTAAACTAAAATATTTATTTACTTATTATTCATAGTTAAATAGCTTTTGTGATTATCCTCTGATTTATATATACGAGATATGGCTTTTTTAGGGCGGGAGAGGGGGATAGGGAAGCGAGGGAGCGTATTTTGTATTCAATTTTTAAAAACTGATACTTTAAATCGCTTTCGACATTATAACGCTCTATTTTGACGCTCTATTTAGAATGAATATTTTCAAACTTTAGAGTTACATTAAATTCAAAACAAAAAATATATTTATCCAAATACCATTACAACTTTTCAATAATGCGCACTTCTGGACTATAAAATTTGTTCGATACTCGAAGGTATCTGCATTTGTGAATAAAAATATATAAATATGCATGTAATGTGAATTAAAAAATATTTTTGCTAAACAGAAATTTCGATATTAGGGAATGTCCATTAAACTCCATTACGGATACTTACGAACACCGAAAGCCTCTATTTGGCGAACCACAATACAATGTTGAATTTTTTGCAGAACGGCTTATTAAAGCTTGGGCAAATTGGATTGTGTCCCATCCCCTTACAATTTTAAAGGTTCCAAATTAGATATCCAGTTTTTGTAAAGCTTATAATTTAAGTCAATTTCGATGTACTGATTAATATTGATATTGTGTTCCTTTAAATTAGAACACCATTAAAAAATAATAATAAAAAAATCTAAATACAGTAAAAGCGTTCAATAGCAGGCACCTCTGGAAAGCTGAATAATGCTATTCGAATGTGCTATTCGAAACCGTTTGCTTTCCTCATGTAAAAATATATACTGTATATCCCGACGTCTATCACGCGTAATTTTTTTTCCAAGAACTTTCGTCGTTCCAAGCCCAAGCTCGCACTCTGATTGGTTGTTGCTCTCGGCACTGTTTTCATGTAACTTGGCGATAATCAATACGATAGATGCTTCCGTCGAGGAGTTTGATTTCCTTCCGAACCAAGTACAAAGTAACTTTTCCCGTTTATTAATAAGTAAAGTACAAGCCATTTTTTAAAATAACACAAGATAATAATACACAAGAGCACAAGACCACGAGGATATGAATGAAGGAAGAATAATGCCCACTTTGACAACTTTTTTAAAATATATATTTAGCCTTTATCAAAAAACTGACCGAAACGGCACATTACACAGTTCCTAAATAACGAATAATTGTCAGTTGAATGCTTTTGAGAGCAAAATTGAATTTAAAAATGAGTCACAAAATAACCAATTTGTTATTTTAATACATCCTCAATTCTTTAATCATGATCGCATTGGGAAATTTATTTGCGAAGTGCCCACTTTGACAGCTTTTTAAAAAAATACAATCAGCCTTTATCAAAAAATCGACAAATACGCACATTATACAGTTCCTAAATAACAAAAAACTGTCCATTGAATGCGTTTGAGAGCAAAATTGGATTTAAAAATGAGTCATAAAATAACCAATTTGTTATTTGAATACATCTTCAATTCTTTAACTAAAAGCGCTTTGGGAAATTTTGTGCGAAGTGCCCTCTTTGACAGCCTTTTTTGAAATATATTCTGCCTTTATCATATAACTGGCCAATCCGCCACATTATATAGTTTCTAAATAAGAGGACCTGTTAATTGGATACGTTTGATAGCAAAAATGGGTTTAAAATGAGTCAGTAAAAAACGCAATTTGTTATTTGAATATTTTCTCAAATTTTCAATCACAATTACCTCGGAAAATTCTGTTCAAAATACCCTTTTTGGCAACCTTTTTTGAAATATATTCTGTCTTTATCAAAAAAACTGACCAATGTCTCATATTATACAGTTCCTAAATAAGAGGATCTGTCATTTAGATGCGTTTAAAATAAAAAAATGAACTTAAAAATGAGTCGGAATATAAGCAGTTTGAATTTGAGTTTTTTCTCCAACTCCTATTTTTGTTTAATTTATTTTTGCTATGCGAATTGGTACTATGAAAAACTTCTCAGTATAAAAGTCGTAGATATTATTGAGAAGATGTAAAATAAATTTAATTATATTTGGTACCTTAAGAATTGACGAAGTTATGGATTTTTGTCTTTTTTCACCCCCCCCCCTTTTATTTTCGTTTTTAATTTTTTTTCATCGTTAGGAAATAGTCCTATCAAAAACTTGTAAATACAAAAATTTTAGATAATGTTAAGAACATTTATAGAAAATTTAGTTGGATTTGATATCTTGAGAATTGACGAAGTTATGAATTTTTTTCTCCCAAAAATCCTGTTTTTTTTGCGCCCCTTGAGCCCATTTCTAAATTTATCAAAAATCGGTCATGCATAAATTTTTGGCCCATTTTTAAGAAGTTATATAAACTTTAAACTGATTCGATATTTATTTTAATTAAGAAGTTATGGCGTTTTTTCGGTTTTCACAAAACCCCACCTTATTTCGACCCCCTTGGACCGATTTTGCCCATTAACGAACTTTGCCGAGATCTTATACCCTTTGATTTCATGTACCAGTTTGGAAAAGATTGGAGCAGAACTATTAAAGTTATCGTGTCCATAAGAAATTGAGGTATATATATATATATATATATATATAGACAGAGAGAGAGAACCATTAGATAATACTACAAATCAACATCAATTTGTGGAAAAACGCGTTAATGACAAATTATATCAAACAGAAAAGTTGTCAAAAATTGGAACAATATTGGAAATGTGGTATTTAGCTCGTTATCAAGGGCAATGCTAAATATATATATATATATATAGTTATATAAACTTTTTTACTGATGGTAGTTTTGAGGTCTAGAGGTCATGATCGGCGTAGATCTGCAAAAATCTTTCAGAAATTCCAACATAGGTGCGACCGCAGTAGGTAGTATTTCATACGAAATCTACCTAAAAGGAACAAAAGCAAATATCAGTTATAAAATACTACTACACATGGAAAGTGTTCTTCTGAAAGTTTCATCTGAAAAATTAAAAAACGACAATGAAGAAAAAAAGAGGAAAACAAAAAAGAAAAATACAAAACAGCAAAAATATGAAACATTTACAGTAAAATCCCATTATACACTGCTTTTGTGTCTTTCTTTACTGTATTATATTTTTAAATAATACGTAACGGGTACATTAATTAAAAAACACGATTTTGAGATTTAATCTGTTATTTATCAGAAAAAAGTTACAACAAAGTCCCCCCTAATTACCAATTTTGTGAGTATACTTCTGTTTGTTTCTTTTATTTTATGTATATTTTTTAAACATTTTTTATGTTTTGCTTACATTCTGATAAACCTTTGCAAGGATATTTATTTTTAAAAATATTTCCCACGTTGCAAGAATGTTTCTAAAACCATGAAATATTTTTTGTTTGAAAATATTTTCTCGCACTTCCATTGTCTCTGTTGCTTTCGTTTGGTACCAATCTTTTTCTAGAAACAGTAGTGCCGTAGTAATTGCTACTTTATTTTCCTTAATGATTTTTTAATAATGTAAGTTAATATAACGTATAAAACAGTGATAATTTATGAGATATACGCACTATATTACCATTAATGATCAGACACATTCAATTTTAAACATTTTGTCTAATATTTAAAAATCTATGTGTCAGATTCTTCTGTAACTTCAGAATTATAAAGATTATGTTTGACCTCATATTTATCATCCTCTATTTGATAAGGAGGACAATCAGAAGGATGACAAAAATATCATAGAAAAATTATAATATTTGGGATCATCTTGTAAATTAAAATGCACGAATCTATCACTGTACAAATATCGCTGTAAAAATACAAATATGTGCATACTGTAAAATATGTACACCAATCTTTGCAAAAATAGCACTTGGATATGAAGATATGGCGATTTTCTGAAAAGTTAAAAAAATTCTGGCGTGTTTTTAGACTACATTATGCAGGGTTTTCAACCAAATTTAACGTCAGTTTCAGAAAAATTGGAAAAATGTAGCAGAAAAAATGTAGTGCAATTGAAATATGAATATATTAAATATTTTATGAAATATGAGTAATTGTAAAAAATAAATATATCTTAGCATACGGGAATGGTAGCAACGACTTTTTTACGTTGTTGTTTATTTAATAATCGACTCTACTCAGCAGCTCAAGAAAAAAAAATCCATATTGTGAAAATTTAAAAGATACCAACGGTAGAAGCGAGCTCATTTTTAATTTTATCTAAAAGAAGCTAAAATATTGTGTTAAGGGGTTTTCACATGTTGTCATTTTTTTATTATAGTTTATTTTTAAGAAAAATTTAATATTTAATGAATATCAGTGAAAAGATTTGGCACAAAAGCTCAATTTTGATACTTCTTTTTATCATGGAATATGTTCGTTTTCGTATTTATCCAAGAAGAACTGAAGAATCAATAAAAAAATAATATTTTAATATTTTAATGCACAGGGTAATCCCAAATATTATTATTATTCTTTGATTTTTTGTTAGCCCCCTAATTGCTCTCATTATGTAACAGACATTGAATTATATGAGGACAAACATAATCTTTATATTCCTCAAGTTCTAGAGAAAACCGAAAATTATGTTTTTAAATACTCGATAAAATGTCTAAAATTGTATATATATATATATATATATATATATATATATATATTCGTAAATGAAATATAAATATAAATATTACAGATTTTTTTCCCACATTTTTAGAAGCTTTTACTAGTCTTTAAAAAAATATTTTACTTGTTTTTTCAGTTTTAAAGGATCGGTTTGATAACAATTATTTTAAAGAATTTTTTCACCGTTATTTCTTTGACAATAAAATATTCTGTAATTTTGGAAAAGATATTTTGTTCATTCATCTAGAACAGTTTTTCAAATTCCATAAAAGGTTTTAGGTCAATATTTCATTAATGCTCTTTTTAAAGTCCATAAATTGGAAATCGTACGTCAAACATGGTAAATGAGGTGCGTTCGTACTATAGCTAGTTTTATAAATATTCGGATCATGGTGCATTAGCTATTGTACTTTTATGCAAAAGTTCATTAATACAAAGTATATTATGGTTATATATATTAAATTCAGTAATTCAGATATAATATAACTCCATCTTAACTAGAGCGTCGTCAACATGGCAACCTAGAACTATTACCTATCACGGAATATAATTGAATTTATTACGTATGAAAGTTGTTAATAGAAAAAAATATTTTAGTAATTAGGATGAGCGAAGCGAATCCTCTACTAGGCCACTCAAATGACAGTTTGTCGTACACTTTACAAAAAAACTATACAGTATTTTCACTTGAAATTAAACACAAATATAAATTATGATCTGTAGATTTGCAGAATATTATTTTTTTTGCAGAAATACTTTTAAAAAAATTATTATTTTAATTAATTTATTTTACATGGTTTTCCCTTACGAACGCATTTTTTCAAATAAAAAGAGAAACACGTACGTTTTTAGAAGAAAAACTTAAATCATGGGGTCAGTAATTATAGCTAGAATCATCATTAAATAAATAAATAAATAAAATATATTTTCATTATTCTGATAAAATATCTCAAAAACTGCTTTCAGATTTTCAAACTATGCTCATTCCTTTAACTATGTATAATTTCATGATTTCTTTTATAAAATGTATAAAATACTTTTTTTTAGAAAAATTATCGCATAATTTTAATGAATTAAAATTTGTGAAAATTCTCTTATTAACATTCAATTATAAAAGTATTTTTCTGTGTTAGGAATTCAAATACACAATTTATTCTTATTTTGTAAAATCATTTAAGCAGACGATATTTATGAATTTTAAAAGAATTATATTATGTTTTTATGAAGTGGCAATAAAAGAATTGTAAACAAATAAAATTAATTAATATTTTGTATAATTCTACTTCGAAAATATTTTTATTTATCCAGTCTTATATCATAAATAAATAATCTGAGGAAATTCTTAGTTATTTGGTTGAAATACATTTTGAAATTAAAATGCGCCGAAACATAAAATTACATTTTTGCTTAATAAAGATGCAAAAATAATTTTAAAAATATATTATTACTTTCAAATATTTATCTTATAGCATAATACTTCGCGAATCCAAACAAAGCATGGCTTTTGCTAGTATATTTTTAAATTTTGATTCGATTTATATCATTTCTCGTAAAATGACTCGACAAAGTTCAGCAAAGATTATATACATCAAATTCCAAACCTTTCGATTGGGCAGTTTATGCATTGTTAAATGCAGACAAACGAACAAACAGATAGAAATATCAGACGATGATAATGTAGGCTTCTTGTTTATATAATTAAGAATGCATTTAAAAGTGTACAAACTCATACTTGATAGATAATGATATTTAATAAGAATTTCAATAAAGGTTATGGTCTTCATAACCGGTGCTTGCTACGTTTTTTTAAGTATAATTATTTTTTCATAAATATATAAATATCATTTCTTTCAGTGGATAAATATGTATGGTTGCTTCTTTTATCTTGACCCAGTTCTATGAGTTGATGGTACTGTGAATTGAAATTTCATCTTTGAAGACTGACAACAAAATATGTTCCTAATAATAGGGGATAGTTGGATAAAACCGGGTAGGTGGATAAAACCGGGTAGATGGATAAAACCGGGAACAAGGCTTTATGGCTTTATTTCTGGCAGTATTTAACGGGAAATTCTAGAATTATTTCTAGACGAGCCACACGCCAACTCCCAGTAAGCATAGACGTCGTGTAAACGAACTCATTTCGCAGTAATGATTTTTTAAAGGTTTTACGTGAAAATGTTAAAAATTCGACGTCTACAATATTACGTTATCAATCCTAAATACCTTATTATTTAGTTTAGGTAAGTATAAAGTTTGATAATCTATTATTTACTTGTTATTTTAACTTTTTGTATTAGTGTCTATGAGTTATCTGAAAAAAGCTAGAGTAACATTTCATCAAAATTTCGTGGTCGGACAAAACCGGGATGCTGATGGTCAGACATTACCGGGATGTTTCCGTTATTTACTATGTCTTCTCAAGGACTTGGCAGTGATATCAAGTGTCCTTTTGAATCACACTTTTAAGCACGTTGAGTCTCACCACACGATATAAAGCATATTCCAGTACAAACGGATCTTAGGCCATCAAGAAATCTGACAGCTAACTTTAATTCCATCCCTACAAAATAGAACTCAGACAGGAAAAAAAAAAGAAAAAATGGAAAATCAAGGCAGTAAGAACATAACTCTAAAACGAAAACTTTCCATGATGACAGAAAAGAAAAATAGAAAAAATGGTGAGCCCAAAGAAGAAAAAACCCTTGACATTAAACGAGAAGGAAGATAAATTGAAGAATGTATTTTTGCAACAGCATAAGCTGTTGCCTAAACCTAAGGAGAGTTGGATACAGTGTCTTCACGTGCCCACCTGAAGCATGTAGAAATGCAAATGAACAAGATGGCACTTCCATTTGTGATTTTTGTGCCTAACAATTTCAACTCTTAAAAAATAATTTAATTCACTATTATTTATGTAGATTTGATATAGATTCACACTTTATAAGTGTAATATGCCCATTTTCCTTTAATAAATAGTATTATTACAAAGTTACAATGTGCTTTTAATTATTTTTTCTAGTTCCCGGTTTTGTCCGACTTTCCCTTATGTGAAATTGACCTTACTATTTTCTCCACCCTGTTTATTGCTTACTCATCATATAAAGTGTTGAGTAAATCTTATAATCATTAACAACAAATAAAGAATACTGACCAGTTAAACTGATGGCATTGAGCTCACAGGCTACAAATACTAATTGTACACTAATATAAAAAAAAGTCATAAAATCCTGCTTAAAATTTCCATGAAACATTCACAAAGATGAATCTACTAATTGCCTTATGTTTTCAAGGGTTAATTCCGTTCGAAAAAAAATTAAGAAGGGGAAACAGCTCTCCCCTTTCCTCTTTTTTATACTTAATCATTGAACCTCCTATACTATCAAAGACATGCTTTATCATATAAGAAATCTATATCCAAAATTCAGAGCAAATGAGATAATTCTTAATGAAAACCCATTTAGCATTTATATAATTTAAAAGGAGTTATCCCCTTCTTTTATACTTAACCATTAAACTTCCAAAACTATTCAGAGAATTGAACGAAATCAGAAAATTCTGCTTGAAAAACCCATTTATATAAATTAAGGGGGGGCATTAGAACCCCTGTTCCCCCTATTTATACTTATTCAATGAACACCTAATAACAGTCACGGAATCGCCTCATCAGAATTATCCTAATCTAAATTTTGAACGAAAACTTAATTCTGCATGAAAATCCCATTTATATCAACTAAGGGGAGGGGCATGAGCCCCCCGTTCCCCCTCTTATACTTATCGAATGAACTCCAAAAACTAATCAGGGAAGCGCCTTGTCAGGATATACCTACATACAAAATTTCAAGTGGATCTGATATTTTTATCATGAGTTATCGCGTTACGCACGAACGTACATACAGAACGGACGGGCACATAAGCTCTCAGGCTATGATAGCCTGTGAGCTAAAAATGACGCATTTGCAAGTTTCAGATACTGGAGATTACGAAAAACATATTTTTAGTAAAAAACAAATTTGCCGTCTGCCGGTAAACGTTCTCTCTCCCGAACAGGTTGAGAAAGAGATTTGAAATTTGGTATGTATTTAATATGTAATAACCACCTCAGTCCTGATGCGCCTGTAGGAGACACTAAAAAACAGCGTTTAAATGAATTTAAATTTTTCTAGGATTGTTAAAATTACTTCTATACATTTTTAATAAATGCGTGCATATCATAATATTGATACAAAGGTTGATTCATCTTTGTGAATGTTTCATGGAAATTTTAAGCAGAATTTTATGACTTTTTTTTATATTTGTCTCAGTATAGAGGAAGGTATGGAAAGACGCCTACTAATTATCAGTAACCTCGATAAACCGGAACTGTTTTTTTTTCTAACTCTGGAAATAATCGTTTAGATTAATAGTATGTAAAGTCTTTCTAAATTGTTTTTTGTGAAGTGAATATAAAATTCAATAAAAACCCCATAAATTTTACAAAAAGTATGAAGCCAATCAAATAATTATATTTGCTTAGATATTTGTAATTATATATTCATAATACACCATATTTTTTCCTGACCTATATTTCATTCCAATTTCAATTGAAAGATATATTATTATTAAAAATGAGACGCTTAATCAGACGCAATAAACTACTAGTTAATATAATTATCATTTTTAAAGTTATAAATATGTTTCTTTTGCGGAACTCATAGGGCACTTGAAGTTTATGGTGTTATCAAACCACTACTTAAAAACTCTATCTGTTGAATAAATTGATATAGAAGCTTGAAATTTAGAATGAATTTAGAGTAAAACAGTTCGACAAAGCCTATTGAATATCAGTAACCTCAATTATCCGGAATTTTTTGATTTTTGAAATACTTGTTCTGTTAAAGTGTATTTAAAAATTGTCGGAATTATTTCTTTCAATAGAAAGAATGTAACATAAATTAATGTAACATTAAATATGTTTAAACTTTATTTTGGAATTTCAATGGATTTCATAAATAGTTTATTCATGCTTAATTTTTATATATTTTTATGTATATCCATGATCTGAAAGTATCACGGTGGCTCCCAAGGTGGTCCCCTTTCTAATATTTCGTCATATGCAAAATAATGGAGAATTGTAAATCCCTTTAAAAAAATTTTCTTCTGAATTTTTGAATCAAGTTCTATGATTTATTTTCTTCTTTGATAATATTAAACGGATCTTTTGTTACTTTTAGTTAAACACGCTCAAGATGCATCTATTGCGAATCTACTTTTTATTTTTATTTTTCTTTCTGGTTTTTTCCTGATAAATTTTTCTTAAGCGGAATTCTGCAGAGCTCTCTTCATTAAGTGATATATATATGGAAAAAGATGATGAACATTGGCTTTCTTTTATTTTAAAGATTCAAATTAATTTGAGTGACTTTATTTTAATGTTGAAGATCTCTTTTCACTATTCCAGAAGTTTCGATTTTTAATTGGATACGTGTTTATAAAAATTGTTTTTTCGTGACGATATTACGCATCATGGCTTTATTCATAAAAATATATATATATATATAACGTTTTCTAACAGATAATTTTATACTAATATTCTTCGATAAAGCAAAACTACAACCTTCCATCTATCACATCTGTAATGCCTTCTCTTTAAGCATAAGACTTTCAGATGGTATAACATGGTTTATGCTTTCAAAATCATAATTTTTCTGAATATAAATTTTTCTAGGTAAGCACTCTCTATTTACGTCAAAATAAAATTGTCTAAAAGATTTGTGAAAAGCTTCTGAAGTTTAAATAATAAAACAGTTATCTATATTATTAAAGGAAAGAGTTTTGCTCTTTCTTACACACACACTGTCTCTCTCTGTATGTGTGCGTGTGTGTGAGTTAGTGTGCGCGTACGTGTGCACGTGTATGTGAGATAGATATGAAAATCTATCGAAAGTAAAATTCTGAGCATTTGGAAGAGGATAATCCAAATTTCTCTATTTAGTTATACTTTAGCATTTATCAGTCTCAAGATTTCCTTTTTAAAATATAAAATCCCAATAAATCTTTTAATTACCACTATATGACTACACTGTTAAAAAAATTGTAAAATTGCAGATAATCTACGAGTAATCTATTTATTATCTTAAGTCGTATGCAGAATTACAGAGATTAGAAAAACCTAAATTTTGTTGAATAACGGAGAATTTATCCAGAAAATTTACAATGGACTCTGTAAATTAACATCGTTAAAAATGCACAAGACTCAGTAAATTTACTTTTAATGATAATAATTTAATTTAGTTTTTAAACTTAGTGAATTACTCGATTGTCAGTGAACTTCAAAGGACTTGAACTTTCCGAATAAATTTTAACATAATTTGGTTCTAGTCATTCTGGGCTTTGAACCCGAGACCTGTTCACCGTGTAAATGCACCTTATTGACTGAGCTACAGCAGATATTGATATTGGGCACAAAGTATGTCTTCAGCGGGGTGAAGGGGGAATTCCCACTAATCTAATGAGATGATTTTTCCCTTTTTAATTTATTCTAAGTTTTAAAAAATCTTCAAATTAAATTTTCTTTAATATTTCTAATACAATTGCAAATGAAATTTGAAAAGTGTGTATTTTGAATTACAAAATTTAACAAAGAGAAAAATATATTTAAATAAAGCATGGAAATCCCTACAGAAAATTACAAATAAATAAGAGAAATGACTGTAAAATGATGAACGAGAAACTCAATCGAATGTATTTAACTGTGAAATAGTGTAAATTTATAGAGAGTTTCGCTTTTTTCTGTGTTTTTGTCAGTGTAATGGGGAAGTATCCCTTTAATAAATTTTAAAACCTTGTTTGAATCCATGGTTGATATTAATAAAATCGCTTTTCGGTGATAATATAGTGAAATTTAAATAATATTAAATATATGACTATTTGATACGTGAATCAAGTATTAAATATATTAAATTTAACTATATATATATATAAATGTAATCACGTAAATATTTCCACTTATTAAATATCCAATATGCAACGATAAACATATCCAGACACAGGTATAATCAAGTAAATATTTTCACGTATTAATTATCCAATAATTTTGGGCGTGATTTCACTATTATAAATTAATTAAAAGTTATACATGATACGCTACACTTTAAAAATATATTTGCTTTTCAATAACAAAAAAAATATTTTCAAATAGATTCTGTAACCCCCAGTGATAATAAATGCCAAAATGTCAGAAAAATTGTTTTTTTAAAATCCATCGCTAAATCCATTACTTAATTCTAATACTGCTAATATCCTTTTCAAGTCAAGAAGAGACAATGATGACGAAGAAAACATAGAAATAAATATCTTCTCGGATATTTAAACATTTATTTGATTTCAAAATATATCAATAGAAATCAAAATCGCTTTCTTAATCAAGTGAAAATTGATGAAGTATTTAATTTCACATCAAACAGATTGAAATTGATTACGTGATAAAAATATTTCATGCATGAAGTGAATTCGCTGAAGAAATTTTTCTTGATAAAGAAATAATCCTATTTCGATGTCTGTTATGTTGAATGAAATCTCTCATTTGCCATGAATGAAATCTTTTATAGGAATGAAAACGTTGAAATGATCATTCAGCCGTTGTTGAACGTTAATATCCTGACGTACTTTTAAGTACCACTAAAGGAAATTTAATGTAAAATTTATTTTGTCTGCTAATTAAAGTAGATTGCATATTTCATACAAAATAATTTACTTAGTCATATTTAATAAAAATAATATTGCCCAGTTAAACTGATGGCATTGAGCTCACAGGCTACGCATACTAATTGTACATTACAGCCTTATATATTCAAGGGTTAATTCCGTTCGAAAAAAATATTAAGGAGGGGGATCAGCTCCCCCCTTTCCACTTTTTATATTTAATCATTGAAACCTCTAAACTGATCAGGGACATGCTTTATCATATAAAAAATCTATATCCAAAATTTAGAGCAAATCGGAAAATTCTTAATAAAAACCCATTTATATAATTTAAGAAGAGTTATCCTTCTCTTTTATGTACTTAACTATTAATCTTCCAAAACTATTCAGAGATTTGAACGAAATCTGACAATTCTGCGTGAAAACCCATTTATATAAATTAATTTGAGGGGCATTAGAACCCCCATTTCCCCTGTTTATATTTATCCAATGAACCCCTAATACCAGTCACGGAAGCGCTTCATCAGAATGATCCTATGTGTAAATTTTGAACAAAAACTAATATTTCTGCATGAAAAGACTCATTCATATTAATTAAGGGGAGGGGCAAGAGCCCCCGTTCCCCCTTTTATGCATATCGAATGAACTCCAAAAACTATTCAGGGAAGCGCCTTATCAGGATATACCTATATACAAAATTTTAAGTGGATGGGATATTTTTGTCATGAATTATCGCGTTACGTACGTACGAATGTACGCACATACATACAGAACGGGCGGACACATAAGCTCTCAGGCTATGATAGCCTGTGAGCTAAAAAGCACCGTGATGATCGGAGAAGTCATATTTAGAAAGCGTACAGTGTGGCCATAGAAACTTTCCCCGATATATTAACCAGTAACGGTTTAACCGCTCAACCAATCTAAAAGAATTTTTTAATATTCCTACATGAAGGTCGAGATCGTGATGATTTAAAAAAATAAAGCTCTAATGGTTACTTTTACAGTAAAAAATTTTCGAATTTTTCGAATGGGAACACCCATTTCTTTATGTGCAAATTCATCAGTTCATTAAAAAAAACCAAATGGCGCTGAAATGAATGAGTACGATGAAAACTGCAGGCGTAAAACACTTACAAAAAAAAAAACTATTCCAAAGCGTCAATGAAAATATTTTTCAGTAGCCATTTTTCTTTTACCTGAATAATGTTGTAAGATTTGTTTTAAAATGTGTTTTTTAATTGTTTCTGTGCACACATGGTGCAAATTAAAATATGATCATTTGTTTTTGAGTGCTGAATATCGCATTACATGGGAACTGATTAGGAATGAGTGCCATGATGTTTTATCGGCAATTTTAGTCACACGTGTATCGTTCCAATGCCATTTATGCTTTTTCAATGTGTTGGTGAATTTGCACTGCAAAAAAAGGGTATTGCCATTCGAAAATTCCGAATTGTTTTCACTGTAACTGTAACCGTTAAAGCTCTATCGTTTTAAATCATTACGATCTCGAACGCATACCTTGAAAGAACTAAACCTAAAATTTCCTTTTTATTGGTTGAGCGGTTAGTTTAATAGTAGTTAGTTTACATAAATCGAGGAAGATTTTTGTGACAACCCTGTATTTGAAGCTAAATATTTTTAACGTGATTATTTTCACTACCATTTCCCTAGATATAGCTTTTTTCCATAAAAAAAATGCTATACGAAAAATTTGCACTTACAAAATATTTTTCTGTTACAAATAAGATCACAATACATTTATTTATACTATTCTTATAAGAATTATGAGATTTTCATAACAGCATTTTTTGTTGTTTGGTTGGTTGGCAGGCGGCTTGAGACTTATGCTTCGCCATAGGTGGCTTTGTCTCGACTACTCGACAAAGGAGAGAAACCGAAATCTCAAACGCAGGATGCTATGAGAAGTCTGTGATTACCCAGGAGCAACCACAAGAGAGAATTTAACGAGAGAAGAGAGACCGGAATGGGACTTGAGACCAGCTGTAATAATCTCAGAATACGTAGATTGGGAGTGTAAACCAAGCACAGAAAATAAGGTGATCCTGTTCGTGCTATATTTTGCACACTAGAGAAGGACGTGGTCAGAAGTTTCGGAGACACAGCATATAGAACACAGTGAAGAAGGCGCCAGATTCATACTGAAAAGGTGGGCGTTAGTCGGCCAGGTACGGGTACGCCACCGAGAAATCCAGATGTCCTCACGGCGATGGCATGTGCACTGTCGAAAGTCATCGTCTCCACTAAGATGAGGGAAATCAGAGCAATAATCGCTGTTTAGCCAAGCATACGTCTTTTCAGCTATCCAGTCGCGACGGATTTGATGCCCAAGGTCTTCAGGAGCGACCCAGTTCAGGGTGCGAGTAAGGTGCGGGTCATTACGAGCCAGGGAGTCAGCCACCTCCTTAGGGGGAATACCCTTGTGGCCAGGACACCACACAAGATTAAGAGACACACTATGGAGAGAAAGGAGCTGAGAGATTGTGTTATGCAGGAGTGTAATTACTCTAGGAGAGTGGAGAGAATTGTTTTCCAGAGCAGACAGAATAGAGCGGCTGTCAGTGAGCAGGAAGTAACGGCCATTCTCTTTCACATAGGAGGTTAGAGCGATGAAAATGGCTAAAGCCTCGGCAGTGAAGACAGAGTTGAGATGATGTACAAGCATGGCGATACCGGATCCGGAGAAAGAATTGTGAACAGCAAACGGCTGTTTTAACGGAGTCTTTGGAGGCGTCAGAGGAGAGCAATACAGTGTTTGACATCGAAGCGCTTCACGACTTCCAAGCTTGGTAGATGCCCTCCCCCCCCCCGAAGGGAGAGAAGTATTTTGGAAGGGAAGACCATCCAAAAAAATATGGCAATCTGAGTGAAGAAAAGGGTGGGATGGCCACGAGAACTTAAGTATATCGTTAGGACCTAAGTTGTAAGTGTTCAGAAACTCAACAGCAGCAACCGAAAGATGCCCAGAAGCAATGGAAGGATCAGACGAGAATGGCGGTGTGGGAGAGAAAGCTGGCGAGCTAGGAACCTATTGGCAATGCAGCGGATACGGCTGACTGTACAAAAGGCGTTCGCCTCACGGCGAACGAGAGGAAGTGCAGTATATCTCAGAAGGCCGGTGGCAACTCATAGAGCAGCATTATAGATGACCTCAAGAGAGTTTAAAGTTGAGGGGCAGACTTTGAGAAATAGGGAGCAGGCATATTCAAGGAGATTCCGAACAAGAGAGTCAATGATACGCAAAATATGTACTGTATGAATACCATGATTGTACGAGGCGACAGCTTTCAAGTAGTTAAGCCTCTTAAAGGCCTTGGCACGAAGGTAAGAGAAGTGATAATTGAATAGGAGGGACCTGCCGAACCAGACCCCAAGAACTCTAACAACAGGACTCCACTCAAGTTCAAGGCTCCTGATAGTAGCTTTTGATTCAAGAGGCCGACGGCGGGAGAAATCAATGGCGGTGCTCTTCTTAGGTGAAATGGAGAGGTGATGAGCAGAACACCACTGAACTAGCCGGTCAAAGCAGTTCTGAAGTTTGGCCAAAGTGCGCAGAGGGTCTTCCCCTAAGGCATATATGAAAATATCGTCAGCATAGATCAGGAGATGGACTCCACACTCCAAGATCTCAAAGATGTCGAAGAGGAAAATCATAAAAAGAAACGGGGAGAGGACACTACCCTGCGGTACGCCTCTGCTACATGGATCACGGTTGGAAAACTGAGACGTCTACCGAACATGGATAGAGCGATCCGTCAGAAAATTTGCAATCCAACGGCCAACTTTGCCCCAGATACCAAAGTGAGTGAGCTTATAGATCAGGACATCGATCCAGACTGAATCGTAGGCGAGCTGATGTCAAGACATACTGCAAGCGCAGTCAGACGGAAGTTGCGAGCTCTTGATATGTCATCAAAGAATTTACACAAAGCGACCGTAGAGTCCTTGAAAGGCATAAATCCGTAGTGAGAAGCCTGAAAGATCTCGTTATTCCCAGCCCAAAAGATAAGGCGGTGGAGAAGGAGACGTTCAAAGACCTTCGAGCACACGGCAGTCAGTGTAATGGGACGATAAGAAGAGACCAGGCGAGAAGGCTTGCCAGGCTTGCAGATTGGGACGATAGTAGCTTCCTTCCACTCAGAGGGCACGGTACTCTAGTCTAATAAGTCGTTATAAAGGGTGAGAAGTTTCCCCAGATTTGGGTCGGAGAGGCCTCGGAGTAACTTAACGGATATCCCATCACGCCCTGGAGATGTAGGACGAGTCCTCTGGATGGCGAGTCGTAGTTCATTCAGGGTAAAGCGAGCATCAAGGGGCGTCCCCATCGCTGAGGTCATAAGGAATGGGATCCAAAGGATCATCTTGGCTGAAAGCCTCAAGGAAAAAGTCCGCTTGGGCACGCCAGGAATCGACGGGGCCCCCGTTCCACAAAATGTTGTCGCCAGGTGGAGTATCTTTACGAGCCAGATTTTTGAGCAATTTGAAGATTTGGCCATTCGAACCCTGAGAAGGACAAGTCTTGTCCCAGTAGCTTCGGGAAATGTGTTTGATGTAGCGCTGGAGCTTGCAGGTAGTCTGTTTATAGAGCAACCACATCTCCTTGGAGCAGCAAAATCTTGCGAGGCGGATGTAGCGACGTTTGAGTCCAAGTAGTTTGCGACATGAGGAATCCCACCAAGGAGCACTGTGACGAGGCACACGACGAGGAAAAACGGAGCACCTGGAGATTGCCGCTCTACATAAATCCGAAAAAGAGTCGTAGGTAGAATATGAATTCGAGTTATCTAGAGCCGAATTTAGAAGACAGCCGTCCAAGGTCCAGTTGACAAAGTGGCGACGGGCGTCGGCGTGAGTATCGTGTCTACCAATCTGAATAGTTACGGGCTGGTGATCAGAGGCGAAAGGATCCGGATGCACCGAACAGGAAAGCGAACCAAAAAGGCCAAGAGATGAGAGGGTGAGATCAAGAAGGGAAGGGGCAGAACCGGGCACAATACGAGTCGCACTGGACGTATTTCAGACACAAAATGCGATGACTGAGGATCCAGGAATGGAAGCGCTGAAGAGGAAGAGGGTAAGGAGGCTGGCAACAGAGAAGATTAATGTTTAAGTCACCCACCAGAAGGACAGGTGGTTCAATAGAATTGAGTAAACTATCGAACCACTGAACTGCAAAAGAACCCCTGGGAAGGTAGATGTTGACAATGGTGAGCCAGGTACCATGAATGTTGATCCTTACGGCAAGAGCCTCCGTATTGCCGGAAGAGTCAATAGAAAGAGAAATGCGATATGAAAGGTAAGAAGCGCGGACCGCCGTGAGGAGACCTCTACCACGGCCGCCATCTCTACCAGCCAAAAAAGTGTGCATTTGGGGAATAAAAAAGGTTGAACCCGAAGCCAAAAAAGTCTCCTGTAAGCAGATGACCTGGCAGTCCCTAAATAAAGGGGCACGTAACCAATGTCCGTTAGCTCTAAGACTCCGACAGTTCCAATGAATAACTGAAAACCCATGAAAAACAAAAAAGGAAACACCAGCAAACAAGAAGAGAGAGAAGCCCCCAACAGACAGCCACATAAAAGAATAAACCTTGACTTCCTCCCCCCTCCCCCCAAAAAAGGGATGGGAGAGGAGAGGGAAAGAGAGAAGAAGAGAGGACCCAACTAACGTGAATCCAGTGTCCTGAGGAGAATGTCCAAGCTCTGGCTCATGTTTGGAGTTGTCATCTGAAACCCCTGATACCGTGGGAGAAAAGTCCATGAGAAGGTCTGACAAAGACCCCTTTGCCGATATGACCTTTCGCAACTTTTTTAATTTCTCCGATTTATGTTGTGCTCTAGGTGAATGCAAAAGTTCGTTTTTTTTCAGTGTATGGAGGCAATGAGGGGGAATCGTTTGATGTTAGCACCTCTTTTATTGTACCGATGACCACTGAGGTAAACATGGTAAGCATGTTTTGACAGTTGGCAGCTTAAGCGGTTAGCACTTGCTGAAACATATTAGCAGTGTTTTCATTAAACCCTTGAAGGGTCTCCTGGATTTCCGTATTGGTGATATAGTTAGTAGGAGGGGGGAACAAGCAGGTGATGAGGCCGCAGCCGCATATGATTCAGACTTGAGAGTGGTGCTGACGCGGAACTGTCGCCGGGCCTCACTAAAACCTAAATGGTGTTCGGCTTTGTATTTGAGGAGTTTAGCTTCACGTATATAGTGGGGGCAAGACTTGTCAGAAGCGGCGTGGGGGCCTTTGCAATTAGTGCAAAGGAGGGAGGTAGCGGAGTAGGTGCCCTGATGGGACTCTGCACACTGGCCGCAAATGCGACCGCAGTTACAGTTACGTGTGTTATGTGTGAATTTTTTGCAATTAGAGCATTGCCGTAGTTTGTCAACAAATAGAGAAATACGATGGTACTGATACCATAATTTGACGTCGGCTGGGAGGAGTGGCCAAGCTTGGTTACCAGGACCGACGTAGTTGGCGTCTAGCCCTGTCGCAGGAAACGTCTAACTTCTAATATCTTTATTCCGAGGAATTCCAATTCTTCCGCGATTTCGGTACAGTCGACAAGCGGGTCGATGTTGTGAAGAAGGAAGCGGGTCGATATTTCTTCAGGAAGGTAGTACGCAGTAACTGTAATATTTAATATGGTTTTGATTTTCAAAATTCCAATGGCAGTTTCTGCCAATTGTGTGTGGATAAGTAATTTGCCCTGGCGGGTAATTTTTATAAAATCAATACAATAGTGAGATGGAACTTGCTAGGCAATGGCATCTCTTAGCGCCTTGGGATGGGGCATTGGTATGGATCCATTTACAGCAGTTAGAGTAACCGAAACGGCACCAATGCCGACTTTACTAGCTTCTAATAAGATATTTTCAGGGGACCTGTTTAAACGGTATAAAAAAAGGTTATAAGTAGCACTATTGTTTTGGGAGTTAATATTGCTATCCGTGACCGTCACTGGTTGACAGTCAGACACAATTACAACAAACAAAATTCGAAACAAACACAAAGAAAAATCAGTTCAACACTTACCAGTGCTGAAGAAAACAAACGTAAAGATCACTTACTGCACAAAATACAAGAAATAACTAGCGAAACTACACAAAATTATAAAGAAAATCCACCCCAAAAGAGTGGAAGAGGAATACACTCGACACGTTGATGACAACGCCAACAGACATCAGTACACAAGCTCAAGCCAATGCCAGATGCAACCTACACATCCGACGAAGTCGGAGCGAAAATACTCCCCATTTTTTTTTTTTTTTTTTTAATTTATTTAAGTATTCTTGTAAATATTTTGCAAAAAGAGCTGTAACTACCGATTTAATAAATTAGCTTTAATTTTTTTTAAAATGTTAACCCCTTGCAAAATGGTTGCTGTTCTCGGTCGAGAATAGATAAATCTGAGACATATCTGAATCCTTGTGATGTCCAATTTTTTTTATTTCTTCTGTTGCCACGATGACAAAAAAGTATTAAAAACTACAAAAAAAAATAATTCGAAAACAAATTGAGATACAGCTTTCAAACAAATTGTGTTTAAAAGAACGCTTTTTCTTCTATATGATGGTGTAAAAATTAAAAATGTGCGATGTTTAGAAATTTAAAACTTTGCGATGACGAAAATTGTAAAACGGAAATTTCATTTGGAATTTGAAAATGTTGCCACTCGCAGAAAGACGTGTGCGTTACGCACACATATGTTTGTCCTTGATAATATAGATAGGTTAGATATATCTATAAGAAACTGAATGAATTCAGAAAGGAAGAAACACTAACACTACTTTATTTTATTTCTAAAAAAATAATAAATCCTTTAGGAGGAAAATGACTGTATAAATGATGATTTCTTCGAGATGTTTCACATTTTTGTAACTCTAACTGAAAAAAAAAATAAATAAAAATAAAAAACGTATAATATTTACAAAAAATGGAAAAATTATTTTTCTAAAATAAAATTTATTTACAAGTCTTAAATTTTAGCATTTGAAAAAAATATTTTCGAAATGGTTGTTGTAATTTGTTAAATTATTTTTTATAAATAAAATTATTATTATATATGTTGTTCTAGATATCTTATATATTAACCTAAATTATTATTCATGTGAAAAAAAATTTCTATTCAAAATTCAGTGTATAAAGAGTTAAAGATGGTGTATTCAATTTTACAAAAAATTAGAATACTGACTGTTCCTCTGTTGCTTTAAATAAATTAAGTGGGCGATAGCTCTAATCAAGATTGTCTTTTTAAAAAAACAGGAACATATCCTATTCGCTTGTTTAGTGAAAAATAAAGGTTTCTTCCATCAAATTGATCTTGAATTTTCATACTTAAATTTAATGAAAACGAAAGAACTTTTGCGATATTATAGAAAGTTTTAACTTTATTTTCTGGACATATAATGAGCACTGTAAAAAAAATTGAAGAGGTTACTAAACATTTTTTAGTAAATTTGTATTCCACAGAATTTTTTAGTAACCATTACAAACTTTTTTTTGCAAGTGAAACAAGCATTTTTTTTTTTTTTTTTTTTTTTTTTTTGTAAACTGAACAAAAGAATTTTTCGCATAACTAATTTTAAACTTTTTAGTATGAGCCACCAAGCAAATTTTAGTAATAGCTCAAAAATTATTTTTAGTAGCCATTACGTGTGCCCGAAGGACAGGAGCTTCCTTCGAGCTGCATCCAGTGGGTAAAAAGACAGACTTTTGAAGCGGCAGATTTTCGGCGAAGCCGCAATAGATGGCAGCACCAAGCATTGCTACCTGCTCTATTCTGGCATGTTTCTAAATGGGAGGGAAAGTCCAGAGATCATTACCCATGGTAACTGCTACAACAGGATTTTCATAATCCCTTTATTTAACGAGTACTTACATTGCATACTTGGTGGCGTCCAGCATCGAACCCGGATACTTTCAGCCTGGAGTTCGGTGCTATGACCACTAGGCTATCACGGCCACACCAAGTGAGTTTTAGTAATACCTTTTAAAAATGTAAAACTATTAACTCTATTCGTTGCTAGCTTTTTTCTAGTAATTCTTACAGATTCCTTGTAATTGATTCTTTTTTAGTAATTACAAAGATCACTAAAATTTTTTTAGTAGATCGACCCTTTTTTTTAAGTGTATGATATAGTATAAGAATTAAAAGTACATTACAATAGGGTAAGTAAAATCGTATATACGATCGACTGCATTTCGAATTATTAAGTATCTTATTTAGCGTTGTTTAGAAGGGAATGGTGGTCATTTGCACTACTTTCTAACGATAGTATCACATTTTCATACATTTATAAGTCAGGTAATGACCATCAGAGTTCATGAAAGCAGTGACCAGCAGTACTTACTCTAGGTTTCCCATCATAGTACACATGCGATTGACAGATGAATTATAGAATATAGTCACACTATTTCCTAAAAATAAAAGAGGAAAACAGTCGTACTCAAGGGTAGGTAAAGTACTCAAGGAACTTTATTATTCTTCTAAAGACTTCTCAGAAAAGTGCTCCCAAATGTTAAACTCATGTGTCCTTTTTTTTTTAACGTTTTATTACTTTTATATTTTACTGATAAAGAGAATTTAATAAAATATCACTATAACACATGAAATAAATTACACTTTCAGAATCACAATTAATAACACTTTCAAAAAAAACTATTTAAGAATTATATTTAACAATAGTTTTGGTTATATTATGAATTTAATAGTAATTCGTCTTCTTGCACTTGCCCCTTGTGTAGGGACATAATAAACAGAATTTCTTATCAACAAAATAGGTGGCTAACTTTCTTCCCCATTTTTTTAAAAGTTAAAATAAAAGTGTCATTTCAAACATGCTTTCTCTAACTACGCATATTCTCATACGACAGAAATATAGAAAGGCTGAGCATAGGAAGCAGAGGAAATAAAATGATTTTATAAGTTTTTAATGGTTTTAATAATAGCTTTGTACTTTCATAAAAATAGATAACAGTCTACAAAAAAGTTAATAGGCTATTTGCATGAAAACAAAACTTTGATTTTTTTCTTGTTGTTGGATCAAAAAGGATAACGGTTACAAAGAATAAATACCCTCTCCCGAGAGATATTTTAAGATACCAAATGCCAAAGTGCCCTAAAGTGATATCTTTATATATACAAATCCACTAGAGTCAAAAATATCTATTTAAAATTCTATCTATGTATGAAGTGCAACTGATAACAAAAAAGAGCTGTAACACATGATAGGAAATTCTTCACAGTTCCCGTTTGACCAAACAAGTTGTTATTCATATGTATCTCACTAACATTAAAATATTAAATCGCGTACCGTTACACTTTGCATGCAGTTACTTCCATCTTTCTCTAGCTATCAGAAATCTTTTGGTTACATTCCAAAATGCATTTGAAAATCAAATTTTATCTTAACATCTTCATTCTATATCACAGTTCTGTGATTCATCAGAATTTCTTGGTTGAAACATTTTAATCTGTATTTATAAACTAATATTAAATGAATGCATATAATTTTAAGAATAATTTTAAAGCATTTTCCAATTATCTCAGCACAGGAGATAAATCGACAAATATTCCCTATATCTCTATAACTCGTATAATCGTATGGAAATCGAAAAGCAATGGATTTAATTATGCACCTCTAATTACTCGTCATGCCTAAAGCTTTGTGAAAATGAATTTTAATGACGAAGTAGTATTTAAAAAAAAATCTCTTATCATTCAATAGTCAAATATTAATTAATTTTCAATTATGCGTTGACTTTAGAAATCCCTAAAAGTTTGCTTAAAATACTATTTCTTTTCTTTATTCCCTGTTGCTTATCTTAAATAATAAACAGAGTAAAAATTATATATTTTTTTAATCAAGTATATTTGCATGAGCTTCAAAAATTAGGCGGTATTAAGATGATCATTGAATGCTTAAAAATATTGTGTCTTAGAAAAACTTTTTTTCATATTTATCTTCAAGAGACTGGTCAAGTCCTTGCCTGTAACCTTAGGTTAGCTTTCCATTTTGAAATTGTTATGTGAACAGTACTGCGAAATTAATCACAGAGAGTGAGTTACTAGGCTTTTCAATTCCCCTCGGCTGCCAAAATCTCTTTTTATTTCATTTGATTAGATACATTCTGTTTCATAAAAGGCTTTCCCAAGGAAGGAAGAACAATTTCCAAGTACGAACAGGATGATAACTCATCCACTAAATGCGTCGGGTTAAAGTAGAAGCGAACTGCAAGCGATTTGGAAACTATCAATTCGCAATTTTTTTAAAGCTTTTTGAGCCTGAAAGCGTTCGCTAAACCCTCCTCTTACGTAATGCTTGATAAAATCCCTTGAGTGATGAAAAGTATTGAACAGCTATGGAAGAAATAAACTTAATAATTACGTTTATATACATAAAGATATGCAAATTCGAGCATACTAATAAATGCATGAAATTCTCAAAAAAGTTCAATCCTTAAAAACATAGTGTAACTTAGGAGTTATATAATCTGTTCTTGCCATTTTTCTATTGCTCTGTTGGCAAACTAATAAATGTTACTTACGTGTATTTAACATGCATTTAAGGCCGGGTAGTCTATTTTTGTTCTGATTTGTTATCACGGAAAAATTATAATACATATTATTGATACTACTTGAAATGTGTATGACTGATATTTTTTCTTTATCTGTGTCAGGTAGTAATTATTAATTCTGCAAACTATTAAAAGCCTTATAAAAATTATTATGTCGTTCAAAAGTTATTATTGTGCAGTGTAAAGACTTTGAAGTAAGTATTATATAATTTTAAAATTATCATTTCTTGAGCAATTTCTGATATGTAATTCAGAATTTACATTAGGACGTTATGTCCAACAGAAACATAGATAATTTTCGCTGTTATTATAGTGGACATTTATTAAAAATCGACTCAAATATAACTTTTCTGTACAAAACAAAAAAATCATGCATTAGAAGTTTAGTATTAAAGAGCTCACAGTTTTAAGTTAATATCAATACAAAGATGTAAAGAATGTAAAATAAGAAAAAAAATTTAGAACCTTGTGTATTGTTTCAATATGAAATAGGATTAAATATACTAAGTTTCATCAAAGATTGTAGCATCTTTTACACGAAAATGTATTAAAACGTGGAAAATGTTGTGTAAGTTCTTGTGACATAAAGCTTAATGGATATTATTAAAATTATAAATTGTTTCATTCTCTTAGATTAGGTAGTGATTAAAGTATTTTATATTGCAAACTGGATTTAACCATTTACATTAATTTTTATACTGCATAAGCATAATAAGCCCGCAAAATATTTCAATTTTTGAAAGTGTAAAAAAGTTGAGAAAATACTATTTAATGTATTCATTATTCTAAGAATTTAAAATAAATTTGCAAAAATTTCCTTCATCTTCAAGAAATATTTCGGAAAAAAGAACAACAAAGCTTTCCGTCTTAAGAACCCATGGAACATTTATACAAGTAAATTGAAGCTGTGTTTGCGAAGTATAAGGCGTTTTACTAAAAACAAAGATAAATAAAAAAAAATTCAGTAAATATATACATTGAAGCCCATATATAAATTAAAATAAATTATTTTCATGTATAAACTAGTTTCCTAAAAATAATTAACTTTATACATATTTTTGAAACAATATGCCCACTTTTCTAAAAATCTATTGAATATATCACATTAAAATTTGTTGTGATGTCAGTAAACATGCTGTTTGAGAATAATGCGAAGCAATTTTCATTTTGTCTTAGAAGAAATAAAATTAAAAAGTCCTTCCGGCAATGCCGGGAGGAAGAGTTAGGTTTCATTTACTTATTTATATATTATTTATTTTAAATTAAGTTATATTATTCAAACAAACGAAGCTCAAATTAGTGAAACCCGATTTTATAAGATTGAATGCTAGTTTTTGTCAATACTAATTATTAATAGGAATTTTTAGAAATTAGTCATATTTTATTCAACCTGGTTTTATTTTCAGCGATATAGAGAGTCGCCAAATTCCACGATATCATGAAGTGTATGCCATTTTAAAGCAACATATAATCGACTGCTGTCGCGGGTAAATTGTTTTTTTTTTTTTTTTTTTTAATGTCACCCACATTAGAAATTCAAACTACTATATCTCAGGCGTTTTTTAAGATAAAGGCAAAGCAAAAAATACTCCGGAACTTATTATTAAGATAAATACATTCGAAAGAGTTTTTTTTCAATTTCTAATTTTTATTTGTACATCATTATACATTTAAAAGATTTTTGATAAATTTAAGTAGCCGCCATTTTGAAACAAGATGGCGGATGAAGTTGGCTAGTGAACTCGGTCAAGACATTGATATGTACTATGTACACACGAAGTTATATCCAAATCAATTTATAAATATGCGTATTATCGCGTTTCAAAACGTCAACCACACTGGAAATTGAAAGTGCTATAACTCAGCCATTTTTAAAGATATAGATGAAACAAAAATGCCCTGGAATCTTTGTATCAAGGCCAAATACACAAAAGAAATATCTTTTTCAATTTCTCACATTTTTTAACCGAATTTTAAATTTTAAATTTTTTAAAAAAAATTTAAATGGCCGCCATTTTGAAACAAGATGGCGGATGATGAGGGCTAACAAACTCGGTCAAGACATTTGTATGTGCTATGTCCATACCAAGTTTGATTCAAATCGGTTCATAAATACGTTAGTTACAGCATGACAAAAATCGGATAGTTTAAAAATGTCAGCAAAAGGAAAAATTCAAAGTGCTATAACTCAATCATTTTTTAAGATATAGACAAAATAAAAAGTGTTCTGGAATCGTTGTTTTAAGTTCTAACACATAAAGAAAAATATTTTTCAACTTTTAATTTCTTCGTATTAAATTTTAAATTTTTTTTTTTTTAAATTTTAAATGGCCGCCATTTTGAAACAAGACGGCGGATGATGCTAGCTAACAAACTCGATCGAGACATTTGTATGTAATATGTAAATACCAAATTTCATTTAAATTGGTTCATAAATACGATAGTTATCGCATGACAAAAATTAGATTGTTTGAAAATGCCAGCCACAAGAAAAGTTCAAAGTGCTATAACTCAATCATTTTTTAAGATATAAATAAAATAAAAAGTGTTCTGAAATCTTTGTTTTAAGTTCTAACACATAAAAGAAAAATATTTTTCAACTTTTAATTTCTTCGCATTTAATTTTAAATTTTAAATTTTTTTTAATTTTTTAAATGGCCGCCATTTTGAAACAAGATGGTGGATGACGCTGGCTAATCAATTCGGTCGAGACATTTGTATGTATTATGTACATACCAAGTTTCATTCAAATCGGTTCATAAATACGATAGTTATCGCATGACAAATATCAGATATATATATATATATGGTTATATATATATATATGTCAACATTTGAACGGAGGGTGGTTTTGGGGTCTGGAGGTCATGATCGGTGAAAATATACCAAAATTTTCTGGAAGTGCTTTTCTCCGGACGGCTGCAATAGGTAGCTTTTTACTTTTTGTAATGAAAGCTACCTAAAACATTTTACTAAAAAACTTTATTTTTTTAAACTATTATTTACAATTTTTTATTTAAAAAAAAATAAAAAACATATTTTTCATTATTTAAAAAAAAAATCACCCAAACTTATAATGTTAGCTATTTCTAAAAAAACAAGTTCGTAACTCAATTTTTGAAAGTTTTAATTGTTTGCCTAAAATAGGATTTTTGAAAAGTGTACCAAGGCTTAAAAGAAGATATTTCATAAAAAAAGGGCAGAAAATGTATACACACCTTTAGTACTTAAAAGATATTATTTTAAAATCTCCCAACACCATAATCTTTTTGATTCATAATTATTTCGTACCATAATCTTTAAGCTCTATTTTCCGATAATTAAAAACTCAATAATTTTAACCAATTTATGTTGCATATGCCTTTATAAAATAAATAAGAAAGGAAGAAAGAAAAAGAAATGAAAATAAAGCAAAACAGACTTTTCCATAAGACGTTACAGTAATTATTTACAAGTGTTTTAATATTTTTAAATTTTATAAATTTATGTTAAAGAGTATTTAAGTGTGTCTCACTTTATTTCATTTAATCGTTTAAATTTTTAATTCAGAAGTTAAATTTGTTTATATATTGCAAACTATCTAGCATGTTTAGTATTTTAAAAACTAAAATAAATTTGCAAAAATTTTTGACATACAAAAAGGACAACAAAGCCTTGCTGTTATAAAACAAGTTGGAAATCGCACATCAAACGTGGCAAATAAGGTGCGTTCGTACTACAACTATTTTTTTTATAAATATTTAAACTTTTTTGCAATAGCTGTTAAAATATTATTCAAAAATGCATGAATACAAAATATGATATGATTATGTAGTATCTTAAATTTGGTAATACGAAAATACTAAGACTCCGTCTTAAATAATACGTAATCAATATAGAAAACCTAGAATCATTACCTATTATGGGATGTCATAGAATTAATTACGTATGATATGATTTAGTAGAATAAAGAAAGCCTTTGTTATTATCTTTTTAAATTCATATCCATTTTCATAAAATTTAAAATGACTCAATAAAATTCTCCAACGATTAAACAAAATTAAATTTCAAACCATTTTTTAGTCGATTTGCGCTGATTTATGTGGACAGACGAACAGACCAGATATAAGTGCAACATATTTATATATTTATTATAAGTGCAACATATTTATATATTTATTATAAGTGCAACATATTTACATAAATACGACATTTCGCCATAGACCATATTGTAATGGAATATTTTTGAATGGCTCTGTATATATACAAGAACGTTGCGTAACTTTTTTCCAATACCGAGAATGGCATAGTAATAGCGTATCACAATTACAAAGCAATCAACTATATTTATGCAAGTTCGAGGACAGACAGACAAATCGAATTCACTTTCAACTATGTTTTAAAGTGTTAAAAAGCCTAAAAGTTTGAAATTTGATTTTCAGAAATTTATATCCGATAGACGGTAGCATATTTCAATTCTTTTGTGCAGCCCTGCATTTTGCCTAACTATCTTTACACACGTTTATGCCACTATTTAGCTGAAATTTAATTAAGATTAAAACAAGCTTAAATCTAGTGAAATCACACTTCCAGAGATTATCTTCCATAGACAGCCAGGTGTATGATTCTTGGCGTGGCCTTGTACATCATTTTGCTATATTCTATAAACTTATCTTGGTTTACTAAGTGTAGTTCATCGTAAAAATGCATAACTCATTTAAAAAACCACCTTTAAATCACTTTCGTTCATGTTCTGTAACCGTTGCAGTTCTTGTTGTGTTACTCTCTAATTAATCTAGAACACTTAAACACAACATTTAATATGAAAAAATTTACTTAAAGTTAAAAACACATATCACAACTAAAAATGCACTTCTAGCAATCATCTCTAAATAAACAGTACTTCGGGTTCATTATAGTATCCGAAATCTTTAGTGTGTCCCTGTAAATGCTATGCACTTTATGTATTATACAGGAAGTAACTCAGCAACATATGTAAATTACATTATAGGTGAAATAATTTAATGGGATTAAAATACGCCGAAAGTAATGTTTCATCTTATACCATGTAACGCAATTCTTTTTTGTGGCCCTGTAAATGAATAATAAAAATTTTTTGCACCATAAATTATACAGAATGACTATTTCAGTACGCGTCGGTAGATGCATATTAATTTCATTATGTTTGAAAGAATAAAAATGCACTTAACACATTTTTTCCCATTGGTCGGAATGTAACAGAAATTTTTTTTTATTGTTCCTGTAATTAAATCATGCATCCGATTTTCATAAAATTTAAAATGGCTCGACAAAGTTTTGCAACAAATATATATTTTAAATTTCAAAGCATTCGGTTCGATACTTTTTGCTCTGTTATATGTGAACGGACAGACATCAGGCAGACGGACGGACCGACTGAACGACGACTATAGGTGCAACGTCTTTATACTTATAATTACGAAAGCACCTAAAAAGAAGAGAAAACAGAATATTTCATAAGACATTGCAATAAATGTTTTGCTGACTAAAAACGTTTCTATTTGGAAATCATTACTTCAGAAATCCCGCGAAAATAATCAGAGGGAGTGAGATACAGGACACTTGAATCCCCGCTAAAACCTCTTTTGATTTTCTTTGATTTGATGCATTCTGGTTTCATAAAGAGATTTTCCAGGGACGGCGGAACATTCTCTTAGTAGAAATTGGGAAGATAACTCATCCAACTAAATGCGTGGGGCTAAAGTAGAGACAAGCTGTAAACGATTTGAAAACCTATAATTCACTTTTCTTTTTTTAAGTTTTCTAAGCTTGAAAGCGATTGCGTCTCCCTTTCTCGTGTAATACTCGATAAAATTTCTTGAGTGATGTTAAGATTGAAAATAAGCATTATTGCATAGCTGTAGAGGAAATAAATAAGAACCGAATGACGCACATAAACATAAAGTTATGCAATTTCGAGCCTACTGTATGAGGAATGGATAAAATAGTTGCAAATGTTATCTTTTAAGGTAAGTGCCTAACATCGGAACACTTTTTTCAAAAATATGAAATTCTTATCAAACACATGTGTCTTTAGTTAAACAAGAAATAAAAATAGAATGCATATAAATTTGAAGTGGAATTTTAATGAACTTACCAAATTTAGGCAATAATAAATCAAATTTCAGTAAAGAATTGCATTCATGCCAAACCTTCTACACTGTAAAAAATTCACCCGAAAGTTATGTATAAGAGTGGTGGCATTAAGATGCCACGGTTTTTTACTGTTATGTTTCACAATAAAGTAGTAATACATTTAAATTTTTTAGAAAGATTGCGTAATATATACTCCGAAATCTTTCATACTAAAATACTGAAATATTTCAGCGTCATGATACCTTTTTTTACGGAACTTTTCATGTTAAAATCCTGAAATGTTCCAGTTTCCCGGAGCTTCTTTTTTCGGAACTTCTAACTTTAAAATTTAAAAAAAGGCCTTGTTTTTTGGAATTTTTATGTCGATTCTTTCCTCAAAAAGACGTTGATTCTTTTCATGCTCCCAGAACTTTTTATGGTCTGGAACCTTCCACAAAATAATACTGAAGTATTTCAGATTTCCAATTTTTTTGCTAACCAAAAACCTTCATATTTGTAAATCGTTATTTCAGAAGTCCCGCGAAACTAATCAGAGAGTGTGAGTTACAGGCACTTGAAATCCCGCCTAAATCTCTTTTGATATCCTTTGATTTCATACATTCCGTTTCATAAAGAGATTTTCCAGGGCGGCGCAACATTCTCTAAGTACGAATTGGGAAGACAACTCATCCACCTAAATGCGGGGGATTAAAGTAGAGACAAGCTGTAAGCGATTTGAAAACCTATAATACATTTTTTCTTTTCATTTTTTCTTTTTTTTTTAAGTTTTCTAAGCCTGAAACCAATTGCGTCTCCCCTTCTCATGTAATACACGATAAAACTTCTTGAGTGATGTTAAGATTGAAAATAAGCAATGTTGCATAACTATATAGGAAATAAATAAGAACCGAATGACGCACATAAACATAAAGTTATGCAATTTTAAGCCTACTGTATGGTGAATGAATAAAATAGCTGCAAATTTTATCGTTTAAGGTACGTGCCTAACATCGGGGCACTTTTTTGAAAAATATGAAGCAAACAATGAATAATAAAAAGATTTAAATTAGCTACTTACTTTATCGGTTGATATCCAAACAAAGAATGACATTTATCAGAATGCATCTGTTTGAAAGTACCTAGGCAGCTATTTTTTGTTCTTCTAGTTATCAAAATGGCTAATGAAACATAAAACATGCAGCAAGTATGCGTAAAATGTAATTTATTGAAAAGATGATACCAAAGACAATACACGAATTACAGTCGTAATTGACATGGGACATAAAGAAATTCGAAATTCTGGTAAAATATATGAAATGTTTTTTTAAACGTTCCGAAAGTTTTTTACAGTGTATAACAAAATTTATTCAATACATTTCACTCTTTTTTTCAACAACCTATTATAAAACCACTTATCTGAGTTATGAAGCAAAAAATTTGCAGTACCTATTAAATTTACTAACTTATATGAAATTTTGCACACAAAACATGATTTTTTTTTTTTTAGAAAATGATGTGTATTTTTCAATAACAATTATTCTTAAATTAAAATATACAAACTTACAAGCCATATTTTGTTTCATAACATGCCAATAGATGAGAAGAGCTTTGTGACAAAATTTTATTTGACTATTTTAAAAACTTTTTAAAGAAATGATGTTTCCCGTAAAAGGAAAACGCAAATTAAGGTTTTGATATACATAGCACAGAAAATTATGCATAAAGTTTGCAACTTTAAATTCCCCCAAATTAGTAAGCATTAATATATTTGTAGTGGCATTATACACTGATGTCCAAAATTTAAGCATAATTGGTAATTAAGTAATTATTTTTAAGTAATGAAAGAAATATGAATCAGAATGTGCTGAAACTCCAGGTGTGTAAACAAAATAGTACGCGTCACATATTTTCGAGAAGAGTTTTCCCCGAAATCGAACAAGGGACCGTCAACAAATTGAAAAAGAACGAAGATCTTTTGGATAACCCTGTCAAAACTAATGTAGCAAAAGCGTTCAAACTGCACATTATGATTAATTGGCTTATTTTAATGTGCTGTGTTAATTTTTACAAGGATAGCATGTATACTCGTAGAGAAATTAAGGTTTTTATAAAAACAGTCCTAAATTTTTCCAAGTTTTTTTGCTTATAATTTGCAGAGTTCTTATTATAAAATAATGTTCTTTTTTGAAAATATGACAAATATCATTGTACACAATACCCTGTCATCAAAATTGAAAAGTAATAAAAATTGTATGAAAAATGAGTATGTTTAGTAAATAATTTTTCATTGCGCATGCGTCAACGATATCAAAATGTCATTTGCATACTCTGTTTGCTAAATGTATAGAGCAACTTCTGTAAAAGTTTCAAAAACATAGCTTGAAAATTCTGAAAATGGGAGCCTATAGAATCAACTTAAAATCCGTTATTCCTAAAGGAAGCAAAAAAATCAGGGGTTTTACCTAAATGTAGTTGTACGTGCAATATTGTGTAGGCACTAAACAATGGAATATGGATACAGCCCCTCATCTTTTTGCTTCATTTAGGGAATAAAGGATTTTGATCTCATTCTAGCAACGATAATTTTCAGAATTTTTAAGCTATGTTTTTGAGACTTTCACAAAAGTTGCTCTATACATTTAACTAACATAATATGCAAATGAAATTTTAATAGCGTTCACGCATGCGTAGTAAAAAATTATTTAGTAAACCTACTCATTTGTCATACAATTTTTATTATTTTTTAATTCTGATGACAGGGTATTGTGTACAATGATGTTTGTCATTTTTTCAAAAAAGAACACTATTTTATATTAAGAACTCTGCAAATTATAAGCAAAAAACTTAGGACTGTTTTTATAAAAACCTTAATTTCTCTACGAGTATACACGCTATCCTTGTAAAAATTAACACAGTACATTACAATAAGCCAATTAATCATAATGTGCAGTTTGAACGCTTTTGATACATTAGTTTTGACAGGGCTATCCAAAAGATCTTCGTTCTTTTTCAATTTGTTGACGGTCCCCTGTTCGATTTCGGGGAAAACTCTTCGCGAAAATATGTGACGCGTACTATTTTGTTTACACACCTGGAGTTTCAGCACATTCCGATTCATATTTCTTTCATTACTTAAAAATAATTACTTAATTACCAATTATGCTTAAATTTTGGACACCAGTGTATATTATATATGTGTGTATTAAAATGTATTGTTTACATTTCTGTGGCTCTTTAAACGGCTTCTTCCGGTTTCAAAAAGTACATTTCCGAATTATATTTTGGCTATAACTCTCCTTCTAATTATTGTTGAATAAAAAGTAAGGCATTTCTGGTTTGAGCTTCAAACTAAACTAATAATCTTAAAAAATCGAAATTTTTCGGAAAACATCGTCTGAAAGGATGCATATCCTTAAAATATCAAGGATCTCCAATTCTGCCTTTCCGGATTACAGAATGCTAGTCTTGTTTATTTTGATGATTTTGATTTTTTAAATCTGGTCGTTTACATGCCTTAAATTTGCGTTTTATTTACAATTTATTTTAATCATATATGGATTGATAACAGAACCGGGGGAGGTCGCCCGGGGGGATGGAATGTGAAGAATCGCCAAATTTATATTACCAATCTAGTTTGTTTCTCCTTTTCTGGTAAATAAATATATATATGTGTAGGGGAGACCGGGTTTAGTTGTGCCAGGGGTAAGTTGTGTCATTGAGCTTCCTGGGTAAGCCAATAGCTTGCAGCAACTGTCGCGTCATGTGAGTGAAGAGGTTGATTCTCTCAATATGCTGCGTATTTTTTTAAGTATAGCGTCGCGTTGTTTTCGAGATAAAAATATTTATCTTGTTTTATATCGTTTAAATAAATTTTGCCACCTATATTTGAATCGTCATTACCACTAGCGATACTGGGGTTTGTAAACTTTCCTAACATTATTTAAATACTTATATTTTGAGCTGTTTTTCTATGTATTTCATTTGTTAATCATGTCAATATTGCAGAAACTAATGAATAAAGTTCAAAATGGCGTAACGCGGGTCTAGTTGTGACGAAGTCTAAGAGGCACGTTGTGACAGTGTCACTACTTACCCCAGTATAATTTTTAATGAAGGTTTTTATATTTCAGGGAAAATTGTGCTAAATGACGTACTGAAAGAGCTAGTTTTTAATAACTTAGTGTCTGTATTAGAAGTTTATAAAATTAATTCAAATGACATATGTGATATTGATGAGACAGGAGTAGAACAGTGCAGAAACTTGTAAAAATAATTGCAAAAAAGGGTTCGGGGAATGACCTTTGTAGATTGAGGAACAAACGTAACTATGGTTAATGACTTTAACGCTCTGGGAAATTCATTCCCACCGATGCTTGTATTTCCACGTAAGTTTTTTAACTCTTTTCGGCAAGTGCAAAATCTGTTAGTAAAATGAGAAAATATCGACTGACACCGGAATTCAAAAACGAATTTTTTAGATATTTTCAAACCTAATTTAAACTTTTATTGTAAAAGCAAAATTTTACTAAAATATTGTTGGTGCCGTTTGCAAGTTTGGAATTAAAATTAGGTGTCCCTGACCGGGCACAGTGTGCCGGAAAGGGTTAAAGCTCATTTTATTCGTGACGGTCCCATAGGCTGTTGCGGAACATCAAACCCAAGTGAATGGATTACAGGATCTGACTTTTTCCTTTTCATGAAACAAAGGTGCTCGAAAGAGTCACCAGTCTTAGTATTGCTTGATAACCATAGTTCTCATCGAAATATTGATGTTTTGGATTATTGCACGAACAACAGAGTGATTTTGTTATCATTTCCACCTCACACGGGTCACAGATTACAGCCCCTTGATGTGTCAGTATATGGGCCGTTTAAAAAATTCTACAATCAGGCTGTATGTATATGGTTTAAATCGCATCCTGGAAGCACTATGTCGATCTACCACATACCAGGTATCATAAAAATAGTCCTTCCTAATGCTGCCCTTCCAAAAAACATCCAAGCAGAATTTCGTTGTAGTGAAATTTGGGAATTTAATAGGAACATTTTTACAGATGAAGACTTCCTATGTTCCTCAGTAACTGATCTACCGTTATCTATCGGAGATAAGAGCGTTAAAGGCCAGAATGACAATGAAAAAGACTAGTAAATAAATAACTGTTAATAAACCAAGCACTTCAGAAATAACTTTTATTAATGATGGTGAGATTGCAAGACCGTAAGAAACCGTTCAGAAGTAAGAAATCTCATTGAATTAGATGATTCTATGACAACTGATAATAGCAATGTGTCTTACAGAAATAAGACAAATTTCTAAAGCAGGATTTCGAAAAGGCAAGCGATCTATTCGTAAATGTTTGAAATCTGCCATTCTAACAAGCATGCCTATAAAAGAGAAACTTCGAGCAGAACTAAAAGCAAAAGACCGCAGGAAACAAATAAGAAGAAAAAGTCAAACAGAAACTGTATGTAAAGGCCAAGCGCATTGCATAAAAAAGTTATTCCTAAGTTATTGAAAAAAAAGGAGAAGCAAGTATTGGATAGCTCTGAACATGACGAAAATATCTAATGTTTAGTTTGTTTGGAGCAATACGAATTTTCTAGACCTGGAGAAGACTGGGTGCAGTGTATGACATGTAAAAGATGGGCACATGTCAAATGTACCAAAAATGAACCTTATTATGTTTGCGATTGTATTACAAATCGGACGCTGAAACAAGCGATGACAATGAGTGATTAAAAATATAGGATATAAGCCTTACACATTGTAGTAGGCTCCCGAGTCATAGATAAATATGACCAAAGATTATTGTTGGCTTACTTTTTATTTCTTTCCTGATTAAGGCAGTTTTTTTTATTACTAAGTGTCTCTAAAAAGTATCTTTATAAAGGTTTAAGAGTTTACATGTGTTAATAATTTAACTGTTTTATTTTCATTTGATTTACAATTTTATTAAAATATGAAAGTGTTTTATTCTGTTAAGAACGTTAAAAATGAAAATAAAATATGAAAGTATTTTAATCTGTTAAAAACGTTATAAATGAATAAATTTCTCATTATTGATGTAACATATCCCATTTAATCGTCTTTCTTACATAATATGTATATGTTACAATGCACCTGTATGTGCCCCAAGCATGTCACAACTTGCCGGAGGTTAGTAGTGACAAATTTCGAGGTTACGCAGAATTCATTTTGTGTTAAGAAAAACGTTAATAACGTTAATAGTAATTTTATAAATATGTTACGCAAGATTTACTCTAATGATATGATACACTGAATGTTTCGCTTTAGTTCAAATCTTAAGGCAAATATAAAAAATGCTGAAAATGTCACTACTAGCCCCGGTCTGCCCTACATATTGGGAAGGGGGGGGGGGTTGTGACAAAAACATGTATTCTCAAAATTGCATGTGACTTCTTTCTTGAAATCCAAAAGGAGTTACAAACTGCTATATTTACTGTTGTTACATTTATTCTACATCTGTTTTCCAGATTACTTTTGCAAAATAAAATGATAAGTAAAATGTGCTTTTAAATTATTTGGTTGTTAAAATTAAACCATATAAAATTCTAAAGTACATACGAAATATGTATTCAACAGAATTTATTTATGTCTCCACTTATTTTAATTTTTTAATACCTGTAACGAAGAGGAGGGGGGGGGGAGTGGGCACGAAATTGAAACTTTGCCCCGGGCGCCGTTTTCTCTTTGCACGTCGCTAATTGATAAAGTTTAAATTTCTTTATGGAATATAAACCGGACACAAAACTGAACAATTTTATTTATATTAAATATAAGGGTAGGCATTTATCTTTCGTAATAGTCTGTCTTCAATTAACAGAAATAGAGTTTACAGAATAACGCTTGAAATACATTCTTAAAAGAATAAAAATTCAGTAAATTGCGATACAATTTTCAAATGAATTACGATATAGATTTAAAATTTTTAATTGCATTTAAAATTACATTTTTTTCTCTTTTTGACAGTGTAAAATTTAAAACTGTGCGGTGTTTAGAAATTTTAAAAATCGTATTTAAAGTTAAATTTTATCGTCTGCTGTTGTAATTTGCAAAATAACGTCTGCTTTATGCATAGGCATGTTTGTTTTTTATAATTTAGAAGAATGTGTAAAATAAAAGAATGTTCATTGCTATATTGCAACAAAATGATTCAAGAAATTTTCAAATCAAGATCTCTACAAATAATAATAATAATAATAATAACAGAGAGAATTTTTTCATACAAAGAAACCAAAATTCAAGCAGTTTTTTTAGGAAGACAAAAAAACATTGTTTTAAAAATAAATGAAAAAAAAGCATTGCACTATCTCAAAAGCGCCTATCACTTAGTAAAATATTATTTCAAATTTTCAGATATTTTACTCTTAATAATTCACAGTAACTGAAAATCTATTAAAATTAGCAAAACGAAAATTCAATATCATTTTTTTTTTCTTTTCCTAAGCTAGTCTTTCGAAAAAGATGTTTTATTATACACAGTAGACACGTAGACAATTTAGTAATAAGTTTATATACTAATTAATTAATAATTGAAGAATTTCGATATGCCAATTATATATTTACAAATTTGTAATTATTTTTTCTTTTATTAATAAATCGGTACTTTTAATTTTGAAGATTTTCATATAATCAAGATTGTTATTTATACATTTATTTTTTTTTTATTTCATATTTATGTGTTACTTATGTTATTTATTCTCCCAACAAGATTATTATTTAATAAGTCAGAAACTGAACGTGAAATGAGACAAATGAGGTGCAAATTATTATAAAAAGTTTCATAAATATTATATCTTAGTCCAGTAATTTTTGCACTCTTTTGCAAAAATGCATCAATACAAAACTAATTCATTTCAGATATAGGGAAATAATAGGATTCCATCTTAAATACGACGTAATCACCATAGCAATCTAGAATCATTACCTATCATAGGATATCATTGAATTAAATATGAATGATAAGATTTATTAAAAGAAGAAAACTTTTATTAAAATACTTATTTAATATCTTTATAAGTTTTGATCTGATTTTCATAAAATTTGAAATGACCCGACAATATTATGCAATGATTATATATGTTAGAATTCAAACTCTGAATGAGGCTTGTGCTGTCCCGAATGAATATTATCTTTTTCTAAAAAATAATAACTAACTGTAACTGTCTTGATTTGTTCCAATGTTTGTTATGCAATGAATTATTATTTGTACTGGCGAGGCTATAGTACAGTTCTGTAATTTAAAGTATATTGACCAGGTTCCTCTTAAAATGCATTCGCTAGAGTTGTAGGCTATGATCACTAAAGAAAATAAATGCTCTTTAAGAAAATTATTTATTTGCAGTAAACTTATAAATTTAAAGCTTTCATACAGAAAAAGTTAGGGATGGTGCCTGAACGCATTTTTAAGAAATCAGTCTTCACATGACTGAGTTCATGAAGCGAGAGCCAGGCTAATCAATTCCTCATTCTATAATTCACACCTTGGTACCACACAATTGGCGACAAAAAGCATTTGAAAAATGACTGATATCACCTACGCAAAATTGTCTGTTACGCCTTAAACAATTATAAGAATTTTGAATTCAATGGCTGGGTTCCCAAGAACAGCAATCCTAAAAGAATAAGCCAAAAAGAATTCGCGCCAAACCATACGTTAGAGCTCTGTTTTGGGAAAATTTATTAAAGACACAATAATGTCGCATGCACATGGAAAGGTTATTATGTAACGAATAAGTTAGAATCACAATTAACAGACACAAAAGGGATTTTACTGAAAGCAAGCAAAGTATATCTTTATTCTTTTTTTATTTATTTCTAGCAAGGGTGAAATACGCATCTTAATGAATTCTCTTTATCTGACAGCCATTTTTCAGTAATAAAACAGATGCTAGATTTTTTCTTTCTTTTCTGTTGAAGAAAAGTTATTGTGGGATCGAAAAATAAACGTTAAGATAAAATAGATATATAATTAAAGATTAGTTTTAACTGTAATTTAGAAAAATGTGTAATTTAAGAAAACTATATGTGATTCTACATCACAGAGGCCTTGCGTGTAACTTAGCGAAACGTTTACTTTTGTATTTTTAAATGTTTTTTAGTGTTTTAATTTTTTGTGTATAAATATTATTTATTTTTAAAAAAATGTATTCAAGTCTGTCTTAATTTATATTATTCAATCTTTTAGTAAAATTCAAACTATTCGGTTGGGTAGATTTTTCGCTGTTGCATGGAAACAGAGGCACAGACCAGATGATGAATATACGGCTAAATATTAATATTATTACGAACGCACCTAAAAACATCTTGCTCTCGTAAATAATACTTTAAAATCAAGTTTGAAGGCAATAAAATTTCACAGAAATTTTATTTAGTTCCAAATATGGTAATAGAAAATAAATTTTAAAATTACATAAAGATTTCGCAGCAAGTTTTAGTATATTTTCTATTAAAAGAATTTTATAATGCTGCAGATATTTTTATTATTTCATATTTTACAGATTACTTAAATGCATCGCAAAAAAATTTAGAATTCAAAGATTGTTTTTAAAAAAATCACGTAAAATATATTTGAGATCAAATATAAAAGGATGCAGAAAATATGGCATTATTACGATATTCAACTCATGTTCTGTTTAAAAGCATGCGAATTCAGTATTTAAATTTTATAACAATAAACTAGGATTAAGGAATGATGCTTTATTTCGATATGTTATTCAAGATGATAAAAATATGAATTCAGGCTTTTTTGTACGTGACTGTTATGTAAAACTTCTGTTATTTCCCTTTTTCATTCAGGTTATCCTTTTAAAGGAATGCAAATGGGAATATAATTTAGGAAATTTCCATACACTTTCCCTGTTTATAAATTTTGTCTAAAACATTATGGAAAAGAAAGGGTAAATACAGTTTTTAAGCGCAGTATAAAAACAAAATGCATGCTATAATGACTGCTAAAATTTAGGATCTGAAAAGTAGTAAGAGTTCTTCATATGAAGCTTAAATTTTTCATTTTAGAAAATGTATTTATACATACGAGGGTGCTTCAATAATTATTATAATATATTACTGTTATTATATATTATATTTTATATTATATATATATTATTATAATTATGTATTATATAATTATTATAATCATTTTAAATTATTTGTACTGCGATGGTTGATGTGGAATATGGAAACTTAATGTCTTAGATGCTTATATGCTTGACTTCAGAACCGTAGCTGCTCTATTAACATATTTTTATATAACATATATAGTTGTTTAAGGTCTGCAATTTAGAAAGAGTAATTATATATAAAAGGGTTTTTCAATAATTATTATAATACACTGTTTAAAAAAACCTGATATTCAATGATATATTTTTCCTAGATTTCACAGAAAAAGTCCTTTATCACAACAAAAGGGCATTTTGCGTTAAAAATCTGAAAACTCCACAATATTTCCTGAAAATAACGAAACAGTTCAAAATAGAAAGAAAAAACGGAGACACTCCGTTAAGTGGGGGGTTGTCGTGGCCGAGTGGTCAAGGCACCACGCCGCTAAGTGCCTGCGAGCGCAGATTGTGGGTTCGAATCCCACTAGTACCATAAAATAAGGAAAACATAAAAAGTCCCTTTTACTTACATTTTTTCTGTTTATTTTTTCTTATTTCTTCTTTAAAAAATATTTTATCTAATTAGCCCTCCCAAAAAAATAAATAAATGGTGTGCGATAATTTCAAAATATTGTCTAACATTATTTTTGTAAAAAAATGGATAATTTTTTTTCATGCATTCAATCAAATAATAATAAAAAATAGTGATTTTAAACAGTGATTGATTTTTTTTTTTTAATTTAAACTAGTTAGAAAATTATAATTGATTTAAAAAAAATAATAAGTAGTATGCATCGATCTAAAATAAAATAGAATAAACCGCGTACGAATATTCTAACGAATATATTAACAGAAACTCTTTGAAAAGCGCAACAGATTTTCCCTCTAACTGATAAAAGACATACTTTGCACGCACCGGAAGCAGCTGCTTTGGCGCAATCAGTAAGGACCTATTCAGCTGTCAAAAGGTCTCGCGTTCGATCCTCAGGACGGCTTGAAGTAAGTTATACAAAAATAAATTAAACTAAATTAAATAATATGGCTGCTAAAAATCACTCGGAGTATTCAAATTCTGTGACGATTGTTCGGTTCTTCAATTTAAATTAAATTATTATCATTAAAAATCAAGCCTTGTAACGGAAAGTTACCGGTTCTTCAAACGAAGTTTTCCTTTCTTTTATTTTCCAAAACGGGAAATCTACTAACGGAACGATAAATGTCTGGCTACTTTGCTGTCAGTAGTTCTACCGTGAATTCAGTTTTTTTAACAGTGTACATTATAATCATTGTTATTTTATGTTATATATTTTATTATATATATATATATATATATATGTATGTATATATATATATATACTTATTATAATTATATATTATACGATTATCATAATAATTATAAATTATTTATACTACGATGGTTGATGTGAAATATGGATGCCTAATGTCTTAGATGCCCATATGGGCAATTTCGGAATCGTAAATGCTCTATTAATGTATTTTTGGTAGAAGGGATGAAAGGGGGGGGTGGAACTGAAAGGCTGGTTTGGAGGTTATTGGGCTAGATTTGTGACAGTGCATGAAAAGTGGCTGTTGTCTTTTGAACTCGGAATCATAGTGATGTAACCATGTCTCATCCACGGCCACAAATCACTCCAAAGTAGCTTTTCTTTCCCACCCCCCTCCCCCCACCTTTATAAAACCTTTAAAAATAGTTGTTTAAAACTTCACCCCACTCTTCAAATAATGTTAATACAGCAACTACCAGAGGCGCCAACTTTTGAAAAATATTGGGTTGGCTCAAGAATGTTGAGTGGGCTCAAAAATATTTTTGTAAAATGGTACGACCAGTTTGTTTTTCTTTGAAGGGTTGTCATTTGGTGAAAGATGAGGATTTTAAGTCAAGCTGTCATGTTTTAATAAATATGCAGATTTATTAAATTATATTCTCATGCGTTTTTCCTTATAAAGACACTGGTATTTATTGTAATGAAATGGCATTATGATATGAACATGACCACAAATTGAATTAGCAGAAAGGTTAAACATGGAGCTAAACATCTCAGTTCTTTGGGATTTATAAGTATCAGTCGGTGATTTAAAAAACTTGGGCATTGGCAAAATAAATATCATTCTAGGGAGTAAAATGAATAATAATATATTAATTAAATAAATGACTAGAACAATAAAAATTGGGTACGTTATGATTAAAAATTATTGAGTGGGCTCGAGCTCCATCGGCCCATGTAAACTGGCGCCACTGGCAGCTACGTTTCTGAAATTGAGCGTATGGGAATGTAAGGCTTTAATACTCCACATGAATTCATCGCAGTACAAATATTTTATGTATGCTAGGGACCGTACTTATTGAAACATCGTAAAATGCTGTTACTTTTCTTTTAAAATGTTAAAAGCTTCAAAATTGTATAGCGAAAGTAATCTAGTGTGAAATCGGTATATTTAAAATTGTACATTAACTCTTTATATCGCAAAATATTAATTAAAAAAAGTGTCCTCGAAACTTGTTTTTTTTTTTTTGCATTACATACAAACATTAGTAGATACTAAAACTAAGATTTTTTGTAGTTAATTACGGCTAATTACTTGACCTGATACTTCAACGTATCGTATGAGTACAACGTTTGGGCAAAAATTTCAACTTAGAAAATAAAATCTAATTTTTCTTATTATTTTAATGGTACTTTTCATGAATAAATCTAGTGTCTGTATGTCTAGAATGTGCATATGAATTTGGTAATGTTTCTGTTGGCTCATCATAAGTGAGTTTTTAGCTATTAAAAGAATATTCTACAGTTGTAACACTATCGTTTGAAGGAAAACAACTTTGAAAGAAATTTTCAAATTTTCAGTTCTAGAAAACGCAAAAGGATTCATAAAAATGCTAAAAAATATTTTTAGATTTCTTTATATATACATATATGTATAATATTTGTTTCTTAAAAGATAAAAGTAACAAAACATGCATTTTCATTAATCATAGATGAATCATGCAATATCTTTCCCTGTATTGTATCAAAATCCACTTTTCTAGAATCTAAGCAACACTAGATATACATTTCTATGCATCATGTGTATTCAAAGGATAAAAATATAAGAAAAAAAACATGTTCAACATAGTCCCAATGCTACTCAAAAGTACGGCTTTGAAAAGGGTTCCGTAAAATAAACAAACTGAAAAATATTTTTTTTAGCATAACATATTGTCAATGATCTGTATTTAATAAAACATAGCCTTACCTTTAAAATTTAATATGTTCGCAAGTAAAAATTAGGGATATCAGTGAACGTTTTAAAGTTCATATTATAAATTTCATGTTTTTAATTTTATCAAAATACGAAATCCTTATAAAAATAGATTGATAAGAATTAATACATTCTTCTAATACAGCTTCTTTGCTATCTATTTCGAAAATAGTTGTTGCATTCAGTAAAGCACTGGAAAATCTGAAGTATATCTGATTTTTTTTCTTTTTTCTTTTATTATTATTATTGTTATTTTGAATACCGCAACTTATTTTATTTTTTTCTTTTACTAATTGGTCCATATTTAATGTCCAAAAATGGAATACTTCTGATGTCACGGTGACATGTTTTCTGAATGGTCTGTGTTTATTGTCCAAAAATAGCATACTTTTGTTGCCACAATGGCAAAAAAAGTAATAAAAACTTAAGCAAAAAAAAAAAAAAAAACAAATTGTGATAGAGATTTCAATCAAATTTCATTTAAAAGCGCATTTTTTTTTTTTTTTTTTTTTTTTTTTTTTTTTTTTTTTTGTCTACGCAACGGTGTAAAAATTTAAAATGTGCGATGGTTAGAAGTTTAAAAATTTGCAATTTCAAAACTTTTAAAATTGAAATTTCATAAAATTTGTTCATAATGGGTCCAGAAATATTAATGTTTAATCCATGCCGTGTGTAATATGAGGTGTTCGGAAGTCAGTTTGATTAACGCCATCAAATACAAATGCACATTTTAAGCAGTTAAAGTCTATCAACTACTGTTTTTTATCATTATATATCTATTAACTTCCTTTTTTATCATTTTATATCTATTAACTACTGTTTTTTTATCATTGGTCTAGGAATACCAATGTTTAATGCATGGCGTACGTAATATGTGACTCGTTATGATCATCCTAAAAATAATGTTCATTATTATTATTAATTTAAATATCGAATTTATTTATAAATCTTTAAAATTTAGTTTTTGAAAAAATCATTTTCCAAATAGTCATTGTAATTTGTAAAAATACATTTTTTTTTATTGTTTTTATTATTGTTGTAAATTTTATTAAATCAGTGAAAATCATCGTAATAACATGATATTTTTTTTCACGCTTTTGGCATTTGTAAGTTTCTCATTCAAGAAAAAAATATAAGTTAAAACAACATATTGGCATGCATGTTGTACTTTAATATAACATTAAAATTTTAGTTACTTTATCCCTCTGATGAGTGACGCATTATAACTCTTGTTCATAAAAAAAAAAATAAATAAATAAATAAATAAATAAAATAAAGTACGTCAGAAAAACACGTTCTTCTTTGCCTTTTTTGTAAATGATTAAAATTGACATACTTCCTAGTTCATGTCAAACAAATCGCTCGAAATGAAGCATTTTCTAATTTAATTGCGCGAAAATCTTAAAATTAATTGAATTAAAAAGCATATAAGAAGAATTATAAAAGTTTTCAATGTGGAATTTGTTCTTTTCTTTCACCGGGAAAAAGAGTCATTATTCTTCTTCTTGTCATTCTTCTTTTTGTAAATAATTTTAACATTATTTAACATCATTTTAAATTGCATCATATGCTTATCAAATACAGTTTTTACTTTATTCACTATGTAATACATTTAGGACTTTTTTTTAGTTAATACAGATATATGCATTTAATGGTTCTTAAAGTCATAAGCCTTTAATCAATTTGACATGTTAGATTCAGATTCATATGACGAAAGTTTACGATTCGAGTTACAGATTCAAGTTTATCTGATCCAAATGGTTAGATAATAGTTAAATAATAATAAGTTCAACGCAGCTGCGGTCATTCGATAGCTTCAGAGCTCTTAGCTCACTCTTACCATTTTTCGATATATTTTATATAAACAATTTTCCTTTTAAATTTTTCCGGTTTCAATTATAATTTTTTTTCCTCAATTTGGCTTCCGCTAGAGACTCGGCTATTCGAGACGTGGATCAGGATCTTTGAATCTGGCTTCCACAAAGGAATCGCAATAAGAGATAAACACTTAAAGACCATAGACGTTAAAAGAAAAAAAAGCTAAAGAATCACGGATGTTAAAAAAGGTAAAAAAATAAAATACGGACATCACAAGATCCATTTTTGACCGAAAACAATAACCATTTTCCAAATGATTAAAATGTACGAAAACATTAAAATAAAACTCTCACACGCGAAAGGAATTTAAAGCTGATATTAACGTCACTTACAAAAGGCCAAAAAATTAAATATCATAATTTTTAAAGTGCCTATAATAATTAAATTATAAGACGTAAAACAAATTTAAAGGTGAACGTTGGGTCATATTTTAAAAGTACAAATAATATTTCCGAATAGCTTTATGTTAAATAATATATGTACACATGAATCTGAAACAAGAAATTAAAATAAATAAATTATTATATAAGAAATACATTTAATTGGGAAAATACGTCATACATTAAAAGAATATTTTTAAAACGATTTTCATTCCGGTGGCTTTATCTGACGTCACGTGGTATAAAAAAATTAGGCAAGCAAATGTGTTTCTATATTACATCACGAGATGCATAATAAATACATGTGCAAAATTCTTTCGATTTATTTTGCACGAATTACCATTAAATAATTACATATTAGAAAATTTGGATATTCTTATTAATTAATCAAACAATATGCATTGTAAAATATAACTTTAAAATATCCAATGATGATGTATTAAGTTAGAGAAAATAATTCATGACTAAACTATTTTTTTTTCTGCAGTACCTAAAACACGATCAAAACATAAAATATATAAAAGTAAATTTTCAAAATACAATGTCTTTCAATACGTGATTCTGAATGTTATTCCAGTTTTTCAGCCTCAAACCTAAAGCGAGAAATTTGACGATAGCGTCATTATAAACCTTTGCTGCATTGTTATCAGAAAATCAGTAATTTTTTATATATGCACTTTCTTAAAATAGTTCGAATTTTGACCAACATATGGCGCTGGGGGCGGCATCAGGCTGTCGAAATTCAGACATTATCTATTTGACATTGACTATTTTCATACGCATGAGCTCTTTTAACTCATTTCGCAGAGTCGAATCTCAGTCGACATATTGAATCGACTCTTCACTCACCTACAGAAATAGAGTTTGTTGGATTGAAAGAGATTTATAATAATATTTATGATTGAATAAGGTCTATTATACTAAATAAAAATAGCGAAAAATACTTTTTTAAGAGCATTGACTTTTCACATATTTACCATAAGTAAATTGTATTCAAAAAATGTTTTTGTAACCGGTTAACTCATTCTCTTTTTACGTATTTATTGGAAGAAATGTTCAGATTAAGTATCATGATTTTTTAACTTAAAAAAGCGGTGCTTATCCCATATTTGCAATTTATTGTACGCAAACAGGTCAGTGGAGAGTCAATTCAATATGTCGACTGAGATTCTACTCTGCGAAATGAGCCAAAAAGCTCATGCGTATGAAAATAGAGTAATGTCTGAATTTCGAGAGCCTGATGCCGCCACCAGCGCCATCTGTTGGACGAAATTCGAACTATTTTAAGAGAGTGCACGTCTAAAAATTTACTGATTTTCTGATAACAATGCAGCAAACCACATATTTTTTATCTCAAACCGTTTTTTTTTAAAGTTTATATTCAAAATGGGTCAGTCATTTACTATGTATACATATATATGCATGTATGCATGTATTCCACCCATAGAAGTACATAGGAAATATAATTTTTCATAGAAATAAGGAAAAGATTCTCCATCTGCATTTTATTTTCCTGGAATGAAGTTTGGTGTGAACAAAATGTTAACGCTTTTTCACTTTGATAAAAAAGAAAAAAGAAGTCCCGTCCTTCGAAACATTCTTTCATTCTTTGTATTAAGAACTTTTAATTCTGCAAAGTGCAATTTCATATAAATATCACTCACAATCTATCTTGTATCTACGAATGAAAAGGCCTTACTATAGTTTTAATTTTGGCCAGATATATATATTTCGGTTTTCCTCGAGGGTGTTGTGGTAAATGTCATTTATCGTGTTTACGCGTGTATACCGGGCACCCCGAACTTTACAAGAAAAATGACGATTTTTTAAAATCTCGTATATAACGCGCATCGTAGAATTGATATTCAAATGCATAAATAACTAAATGGATTTCAGTAAAGAAAGTCGAAATAAGCATTACACTAGGCAGGAAAGAAGGCGAAAATACATTTTTAGACTTCGGGTAGGGACTGAATGACGACAGCGAGAATTGATAATTATTGTTTAAATAATATTACTAGTTCTGTTATAAAAAAGTGCAAGGACTGAACAAAAGATTCAGCATTACTTCAATTAAGTAAGATTTTCCGATGTGATTATGTCTTCTTTGAATACATTTCATGACTCATATGTATAAATGTGTGATTACATTCAGCATTAAAAAATTATTCCGTGTATAACGAGCACATGGGAGTTTTTTCCTAATTTTTTAATATAAAAGTGCGTGTTATACATGAGTAAATACGGTATGACGCTGGATTTTCTACATTAGGTATATAGGACAGAGGAAGGATGTCCTCGGTGGGAGTCCTTCTAAGGGATTCTACCCCGCATTTGTGCACGTTTAGAAGAAAACCGCGGAAAAATTTAAACAATTAGGCCAGTGGGCACGACTGTGCTTGAATCCAACATCTCCCGTCTATCAGCTTTGAGAGCAGAACCTAGAGGTCTGCACGGGCCGAAATTTCCAGGCCCGATCCCGGCCCGAAAGTTAAAATTTTCACACGTACCCGGCCCGGCCCGAACGAAAAAAATATTGGCCCGGCCCGAAAGTTAAAATTTTGGCCCCGAGCTCGGCCCGGCCCGAAAAAAAAGTTAAAAATTCGGCCCAAACCCGGTCCGGCTCGGGTGAATTTCTACAGAACATTGATCTTTACTGTAACAAAAGAGTTCAGACCAAAAAAAATTATCTTAGCCTTTTTTTTATGATTATAATCTGTACTTATGCAGAAGTGACATAGACTGTGATATTTACGCTTTTAATGAACTTTTGTTTGTTGTATGTAAATGTTTCAGTTATCATTAGTATTACTAACATTAAAAAAATCTAAAAAATGGATGTTTAATATATTTTTTTTCTCGCATATTATCGTATTCCTTTTCCATGAATGAACAGTTTAAAAGAAATTTGCAGTTTTCAGTTCAAAAAAAAAAAAAAAAAATCCGTCATAATTAAGTTTTTTTTTTTTTTTTTTTTTCCTTTTTTTTTTTGCAATGTGATTAATTCTTTTTTAAGACGCCTAGTGATCTACACTTCTTTAAAAAGAATAAATTCTAATGTTTAATTGTAGAATAATGACGACTTAAAAGTATATGCCTATTTTGCAAAAATTTTTGGACGAAACCAAACTTTACTGGTTTATGAACAGACTTTTCCACGTCGAGAAAAGGATTTTCATACGGGAAGATTCAACAGGAACTGATTATGATTTGACTAGGAAGAACGAAATCAGTCTCGGCTTTGTACGGAAAAAATAAGTTAAGTTCGGCCCTGCCCGATACTCCAGGAAAAAAATTATGGCCCAAGCCGGGCAAGGCCCTAGCCCGGAACGTCCCGACTGCCGTTAATGGAAATCGGCCCGAACCCGGCCCGTGCAGATCTCTAGCAGAACCTGCCAGTCACTGGTGCGGCTGGTTTTCCTCGATAAAAAGTCACTTTCCGATCAGCCTTATTAGCTGTCAGACTTATCTTTAAAAAATCTAATAATTTTTGTTCTATTTTTATTCATTAGAAGATTTTATGAATTAAAAAATTGTTCTTTAAAAATAATCATCTCATATGTACAAAAAAAAAAAAAAAAGTTTAGCACAGTTTGAATTTTAAATGATATAAATATATACACAATCATTTCCATCAACGCCACGAATATATTCGATGAACCAGGTCAGAAACTTCCAGCTCTCATGAATCATCCCAGAAAAATTTTTAAAATCCAAAGTTTTTTCTTCGAAAAAGTATTTTTCTTTTGTTTCACAAGAATAAAAATCTTACATGGAAAGAAAAATAGCTTTTGCTTGCCATTTTTAATCAATAATCACCAGTCTCACACATGCATGAAAGGAGAACTTTTACTATACACTGTAAAAAATGGCAGATATTTCTTAATCTATAAAGATGTACTACAATCAGGAATGAAAATATACAATAATCTCTTCCAAATCACAGAAGATTCCTAAAAATGTTTTTTTTTACCTTTAAAAACCTCAGAAAACTATTTATTTTCGAAATTTGAAGAAGAATTTATAAAAATAAATTTTTATTAACTTCCCTCCCTATCATTTTCAAAATGTTTCTAAATAGTTTTTACCGATGCAAAATCAGTTTTCTCAAATTAGAATATCTCTTTTTTGGATGCTATCAATTTTCAAGTAAATATTCTGATATTCAGAAAATATGTTTCACAGATAAACGTGCAATATTAGCATCATTAACATTAATGTAAAAAATAAACTTTTTTTTTCAATTGCATCCAAAATTCCGTTATGAAGCTTAAAATGTTTATTTCAGAATGGCTAGAATCCGAAAGTTTAATTTTTCGGGTATAGAAAACTGACTAATACATTGTAAAAGCTACTAATAAACGTTTCCGAGAATGCCGGGCTGCTAACATATTATTATTATTATGTAATTTTTTTGAAATTTTAAAAATAAATTATTTTTTCAGATTTTTAAGAATGCAGGAACATTTTTTGGAATCTTGAGGGACTCGGCAGGCTATTACATATTTACGTTTGTGATTATTTTACATTTTTGTAGGTTGAGAAAAATCTGTCACTTTTTACGGTGTAGTTTAAATTTTGAACCGATTTCAATCACATACACTAATGTACTGCTACATTTTTCGTCAATAAAAATATCAAAAGTTTATCCATGAACCGTATCATCTATTATATGTAATTTTTAATATACATGCATGTTTATGCATATTAAATAGTTTTATATAGATCAGGGCTGTCCAACGCGGCGCCCGCGGGCGCCATGGCGCCCTTTGAGGATTTTCTTGGCGCCCTTTTGAAGATTTCCTGTTTCTAGACTTTTTAGAAGTAAAATTGAATTATGAAGAATACTTTCAGTAAAATCATTAATATTTGATCAGAGATATTTTCAAAACCTGTGAAAACACATTAAAAACTGGAAATAGACTTTGAAAATTTAATTATGCATATTTTCACGATTTATAGTTTTTTTAAGTGTAATTATGATGGTTAAATATGGAAATAATTGTAAATTAGCTCATTTTAATAATCAATGAGTATCAAAAAAGTTAAAGCTTTCCTGCATTCTCCATCCCTTTGAAAATACATGTGCAGCGCATAAAAGTTCATATATTTTTTGTTCTTTTTGCTGACCTTTGCCTGTTTTAATGAGGAATAAAAGGACTTAATTTTTAATTCTTTACTTTTGAAATTTTAGGAATTAGTTTTCAATGTGCTTCGAAAAATTAATAAGAATGAGTAATACAGAGCAGTGTAGATTAATTTCCATCTAATGAAAGCACTTTCAGACTATCCTCTCTCTATGAAATACCCATTTATATTAGACATTACCATCCTTTTTTAATTATATATATATATATATATATATATATATATATATATATATATATGTATATATATATATATATATATATATATGTATGTATATATATAATATAAACTAAATTTGCGCCTTGAAAATAAGTCAAAGTACATTTTTACATCCTAAAAGAAACTTATCAATATCTCTGATTTCCATGTTTATTTATTTATTTATTATTGTTGTTAGTATAGGCGCGAATAAATTTCTGGTATATTACCCTGTAAATATTTTTGAGATAGAGCTACTATCATAGAAAAATGTATAATTTAAAATTTAATATATGTAATTCCAGAATTGTAAGGGCATTTTGTCTTCCACACTAAGATTCATTCGCATTATGTTATATATGCTCGTGTGCACTAATACTACTGTGCGCACACGTGTTTTCAGTCGTGTGAATAATGGCGCCCTTCCCTGAGTGCCACGAGCTGAGGTGCGCCCCTGTTTACTAAAAGGTTGGACAGGCCTGATATAGATCATATATACCTACATCATCATATTGAAATCATCTACTTTTTTTCTTTACAAAGAATCTTTTTTTTTTTTTTTTTTTTTTTTTTTTTTACGGAAAAAATAGCTTATTAACAATAATGGACAACCTTAACTTTTATTAATTATTAAACTTAACTTTTTAATTTAATAATTTTTCTCTAAAATATTTCTGCAAACAATCAAAAGCTTTATGAAAATAAAAATAGTTCTCTGTCAATAGCCTATACTGTTTAATTGGATGAAAAGATTTTACTATACTTGAAATTTGGATCTAAGTTTAATTCTGCTGTTCTCCACGACAAAAAATATCGACAATGTATTCCAATGTGCCAAATTACCGTATATACTGGTTATATAAGTCGACTACCTAACTTTCGAATGCAAATTCTGCAAAAATCAAAAACCTGTGTATAATTAGTCCTCCTAACTTTTTGCTTCAATTATGCTCAAAATCAAACCAAAGATGCCATTTTTTAATGCAAAAAAGTAGTAAGTAAACATAAACAAATCACTGAAAAAAAATTAATAAGTTGTTATTTGTATATTTTATACATTATTTTTTATACATGCCCATAAAAAAACAAGATTTTGCGGTAGTCAAAGTTTTCTTTTTCTTTTTTTTCTTTTTTTTTTTTTTTATTGAACTGTGTATAAGTCGAGCCCTCCCCCCCTTTTGTTTGCCGAAAATTACTACCACATACACATTTTTTATGAAATATATTTTTTTTCTTTCTTTTCAGAGACTTGAAATATTTTATGAATAGAAATATAACTCTTTAACAATAATGTGTCTTATATAAGCAAATTAAAAGAATTTTTGTAGTTGAATTTTAAGCGGTCTCGAACTATTTTCTACAATTAATATCATAAAACGTAAAACAATTAAAGACAAAGTGGTTATTGGGATGAAAGATATTAATATATTCTTTCATTTCATGGATTTAAAAAATTGCAAAATGTAAATTTAGTATTTACAGGGGGCTTCAAACCGTCAGCCATTTGTCGAGCAGAAAGATTGGTAAAACAGCTTTTGCGCAGGATTACAAAATAAATTTTTAATTAGAATGAAAAAATTTTGCGCTAATTATACTTCAGATTGTAGTAACTACCCTGAACTTATACAAAATTTTATATAAAGCTTTTTTGAGGGGAAGGGTACAATAAAATTTTAGATTCAAATTTATGCAGACTAACATATTTTTGATTCAACAAATTTGAAAAAATATTTACTTTTAAAAACATGAAATTTTTTATAAATTACATCATTTTTTTACTCTGTATTTACTCTAATATTAATTTAAAGAAAAATTAAAATTATTTAATTTTTATTTTTATTTAAATTAATATTTTTAAAAATGCTGAATCAAACTTAAAGTTTAAGCTAAAGCTTACATCTGTTTATTTATATGAAAAAAAAATTATATTCTAGAAATAATATTTCAAGTTACAACGATTTTACTTTATCCCCATTTTTTCATAAATGATTTTTTTTTAAATTTTAAACAAATTATAATAAGTTTTATCATGTGATTTTGTTTACCAATGATACACTTAATCTTTACAAAAAAATTCAAATTTTGAACTCAATAAACAAAAATTGCTTTCAAATGTGTCCCGGATCCTCTTAAATAATATAACGCAGTATACTATCGTTTTCAACAATGCCACAAATATTTTCGATAAACCAGCTTAGCAACTTATACCTATTTAAAGAAAAATCGAATTTTTTTTTCCTAAAAAATGTCTTATTTTTATTTCACAAGAATAAAAACTTCACACGGAAAGAATAGCTTTTCAACAACAATCTGTCTCATATATGGGAATGAAAAGGTTTTACTCTATTTGAATTTTGATCTAGTATCAATCAGTATACTATCATTTTCTTTGACAAAAAACCCACAAATATTTCGATAAATCATATTAACTACTATGTGTATTTCCTTTAAAAAAATATTTATCGATTTTTTATTTTGTATAGAATCAAAATATTATGTGAAAAGAAAAATAGTTGTTTAACAGTAATAGGTTTCGCATGTGCAAATTAAAAATATTTTACTATAGTTAGAATTTTGAATGATATATATCAGTATAACAGATACAAATTTTCCAAAAGGTCGAAAAAAATCCAGGTCATGATTCGAACAAGGGATGTATTGGCTGAAGCCGCTATTGCTCTTCCAACTGAGTCGTCCCGGAGGAATACTGGAGGACTAATTCATTCATCTAATCTTAACGATCACAGATTTTGGTCTGATACTTTGGATCAGCTCAACAGAATAAATAGTAGGCTAATATATGAAACTGCAGGAAAACCCACTTGGAAACCCACTTTTTTCACCCACTTGGAAAATTTACAACTGTTATAATTCATTTACCGATTGAATAATCGTGTTATAAATTAATTTAATAAATCAGTACATTACCGTTTTTCTTAATAAACGCATCACAAATATTTCCTATGAATCAATTTACCACATACACTTATTAAAAAACATATGATGTTTTTTTTTCCAAAAGCTACTTTTATTACTAGATACTTACTTTTTATTTTAATTAATAAAAAAGTATAGAAATAAATATAGTTTTTTAACAACTATTTGTCTCATGTTTACTTATAAAATGATTCTGCAACAGTTTGAAAATTGACATCAGCATTGCGCTATCCCTTTCCTGAACAGAAATAGCTACATATATTCCCGTATATTTTTCAAAAACATTCATCGAACTCCAAAACTTGAAGCTTTGCAATTTTTCAAAGTACAATCTGATAATTATTTTCCGAAAAAATGAAATCATTTACTAGAAGAAACTAATCATCAAAACCCTTTATAAAAAGAAAAACAGTTCCTTAGCTACCTCATATAAATTAATGAAAAAGTTGTGCTATAGTTCGAATTATGACATCATTTAATGTTACCCCCACTTACTTAAAAAGCCTTGCAATCATTTAAAGAAAATATCAATAATCCAAAGAAAAAAGTATTTATTTAAACACACCAATCAATAAAATCCTTTATGAAAAGAAAAACAGTTCCTTGGCTGCCTCGTATAAACGAATGGAAAGGTTATGTTATAGTTTTAATTTTGACCTGATGTATAACAATATGCTACCATTTCTCTCAAGGAAAATATCACAAATATTTCTGCATATATCAACATACTGAAACCCTAGACAAAGAGTTTTTCAATTATTTAAAGAAAAATTTAATAATGATTTCCCTAAAATAAATGTATTTATTTGAAAACCCTAATCATCAGAATCTTTTATGAAAACAAAAACAGTTCGTTGGCTGCCTCATATAAACGATTGGAAATGTTATGCCATAAGCTTGAATTTTGACCTGATGTATATCAATATGCTACCGTTTTCCTACAACAAAAATACCACAAATATTTCCGATGAAGCAGCTTAGCTATTCCTGCCCTGTCCAACACATTTAATGATACTTCTATCATGTACAACGTATGTGACTCACGATACGTGACCCTTTAATGTGTACTTGCATCTATATTAGCACATCCCCGCATCAGAGAGGAGTTCTGTGGGGAGTGAATTCAGCAGGGAGAGCTTCTCGTTTCTCCTTAATCTATCTCACGTCACACATAGAGGGTCCAAATTGGAAGAAATAATTTACTTTGGGGCTTCCTTCTGCAGCTTTTAGCGAGACCGTTTGGGGGATTCAAAATAAGATCTCTTAGATTTAAGGGCGCTTTCCAAGTATCTTATTCACTGAACGACAAACAAAGAAAAAAATAATATATTACAAGCGGGGACAGGGTTGTTATTCGATACAGTCACTTCAAATCAGAATTTCTGCTTTAAGTTTAAAAGTTAGTCTCTTAGATTTAAACTTCTTTTCATTTAGAAATACCAGTATTATTTCCTGTTTAATAATTTTGGAGAATACAAACTAAATTATATGTTTTAATATTAAAAAAAAGTTATGTATTTAAAAATAAATGGCTGCGTATTTATTAAGTAAGAAGTTTTTCCCCCTCGCTCTTTTAATTCAAATGTTTCCTTTTGTTGAAAACTGATTTGTACCGAATTTCGCTAGCCATTTCTAACAGGGAAGATTGTAATTATACTATTTATTTATATATTTTGTTTTTCTTAATTTGTATTTACCCAAAACTTTTAAACACATGCTTTTTATTATTATTATTATTATTATTGAAAGGTGTTTATTTTTATCGTTGTCTCGAAAAAATTTCATAATTATCCAAAAATAATACTTTGATTCACTTGACCCCTTATTTATTCATTTTTAATTTTATTTATTTATTTATTTATTTTGGCTTTAATTTGTGTAAAAAGTTACCAACCATCACAAAACTTGAATTAGTAATAAAAATGATTTTTAATATTTTGCTTTTTAAACATTCGATGCTTCATATAAACGATTGGAAATGCTATGCTATAGCTTTAATTTTGACTTGATGTATATCAATATGCTATCATTTTCCTACAACAAAAATACCACAAATATTTCCGATGAAGCAGCTTAGCTATTCCTGCCCGGTCCAACATATTTAATGATACTTCTATCATGTATCAACTTTCAGACTTAAAGGGGAATTCTGATTTGAAGTGCCTGTATCGAATAACAACCCTGTCCCCACTTGTATTATTTTTTTCTTTGTTTGTCGTTCAGTGAATAAGATACTTGAAAAGCGCCCTTAAATCTAAGAGATCTTATTTTGAATCCCCCAAACGGTCTCGCTAAAAGCTGCAGAAGGAAGCCCCAAAGTAAATTATTTCTTCCAATTTGGACCCTCTATGTGTGACGGGAGATAGATTAAGGAGAAACGAGAAGCTTTCCCTACTGAATTCTCCCCGCCACAGAACTTCTCTCTGATGCGGGGATGTGCTAATATAGATGCAAGTACACATTAAAGGGTCACGTATCGTGAGTCACATACGGTGTACATGATAGAAGTATCATTAAATGTGTTGGACCGGGCAGGAATAGCTAAGCTGCTTCATCGGAAATATTTGTGGTATTTTTGTTGTTGGAAAACGGTAGCATATTGATGTACATCAGGTCAAAATTCAAGTTATAGCATAACATTTCCAATCGCTTAGATCAGGCATCCAACGTTTAAAACGCAAAGTATAGAATTCCTTTTTATTACTAATTCAAATTTTGTAATGATTGGTAACTTTTTACATAGATTAAAACCTAAATAAATAAATAAATGAAATAAAAAATAAATAAATAAGGAGTTAAGCGAATCAATGTATTATTTTTGGATAATTATGAAATTTATTCAAGACAACGATCAAAATAAACCCCAAACCCCTTTCAATAATAATAATAATAAGAAGAAGAAGATGAAGCATGTTTTTAAAAGTTTTGTGTAAATACAAATTAAGAAAAACAAAATGTATAGACAAATTTTATGACTATAACCTTCCCTGTTAGAAATGTGTCGCTAAATTCGTAACACATCAGTTTTCAAATAAGAAAACATTCTAGTTAAAAGAGCGAGAAGAAAAAAAACTTCTTGTTTAATAAATGCGCTGCCACTTATTTTTAAATACCTTTTTAAATGCCTTTTTCATACAAGGTTCTGGTGATCAGTTTCTTCAAGTAAATACTATTTTTGGGAGGAAATGGATATTAAATTCTTCTTTAAATAACTACAAAGCTCCATGTTTTGGAGTTCAGTATGATGAAATATGCGTAAATATTTGTAGTATTTTTGTTGAGGAAAATTGTAGCATATTGATATACACCATGTCAATATTCAAGCAATAGCATATTTCCAATCATTTATATGAGGCAGCCAACGAACTTTTTTTTCATACATGATTCTGATGATTATTTGATATTGTGAACATATTGATATACATCAGGTTAAATTTCAAGCTATCGCAAAATTCAAGCAATACCAGCATTATATTTTATTTATTTATTTTACTTATCTGTATATCATTATCTACGTACTTGGGTTTTGGATGCATTTTCTTATCAATGGGATTGAAATAAGTGTCACTATATTCATATTTTTAGCGTAAACTGCTCTTTTGTGTAAAAAAAACAAAACAAAAACAAAGGAATTTTTTTATGTATGGGAATACGGATAACAATAGAAAACTAGATAGTGAAAAGCAAGGATGATTAACAAAAAGTAATTTCCTATGCTGACCTGTCACTGAACGAATGTGTCGTAAATGACACGAATATTTCCTTAGTTTTGCAGGCAGGACCGTATCTAGAAATGAACAATAGGAGGGCTTAAGAGAATGTAGAGGGAGCTCATAATATTTTCTCTCACTATCTCTGATGCAGAAAGTTAAATTAATGCATATTCACATTTTAAGTACTATGTTTCTTATTGAACTGTTATCATAATTTCATTTTATGCTAAGAAAAGTATATGATGATGAAATTTTTGAGTGTATAATGGGTGCAAAATTAAAGCATCATGTTAGCTTCATATGTACAAATAGGATGAGGGAGTATTAAAACGCATATTTTAGATAAATTTAGTAATTCTGCAATACTGAGAAATGGTCTCAAAACTAAATTAGATTTTTGAACAGAATTTCATTTGAATTTTCGGAACAAAAAATCATTTAGTGACCATGAAATCTGTTTCAGGGGGGGTGGCTAAGCCAACCATAGCGCCCCCTTGGCTACGGCCCTGTTTTCAGGTACACACTCCATAGAGAATTTTGAATGGAAGAAGAGAGAGATTGTACAAGAGTGGGATTACATTTAGAATTGAAGAAATGTGTAGTTTCCAGTAAGTAATTACTCATACTGTGTAGGGATTATTTTACTAGTGGAAGCGTACGTATGTATGATAGTTCAAGAGGGACATGTGTGGTTATCTCGTTGTATAAGCCTAGCTGAATATTTTATAAGAGATGTGATGGTGATACAACCTAGTACATCGATAATATTATAATGGTAACTTAATGATGTGCAGGATCTGCTATATCCATGCCTATAGCTAAAATTAGTGTTTTTGTAAACATTTAAATATATCCTGTAGATAAATTTTTCACTTACTATCATTTCAAGTATCTTAGTTACTAATTTCCATCCTTCTCACATGCTATGTTGTTTCACGTACCTATAACGGTAATGGCATTATATCCACTAAGAGCTGTTTATTGGCATCTTTCGGTAACCCCTGCAGTAACCCTTTCTAGAGGAAATTTTTCAAATTCAAAGAGGGGGTAATTCAAATACTGGGTAAAGCAGAAAAAAGTTGGTTTAATTCTGTATTCAAATTCCTACATTTTTCGATGGTATAATAATGAAAATGACACAAAAATCGCTATTACAGAGTTCCCTTCAGGTAGATTTTTTTTTAATTTAGGGTGGACCAGCTCGCCATAGCCTAAAACATACACAAAAAACTTTGTTCACTTCTATGTACAATTTCATACACGTTTCGATTGTACAATGATGAAAATGGCACAGACATCTCTGTTACATAGCCCCCTTCCAGCGGATTTTTTTCAAACTCAGGGAGAACCTACTGGCCATAGCCAAATGCATACACAAAAAACTTGGTTCAATTCTACGCATAACTTCATACACTTTTCGAAGGTATAGTAATGAAAATGGTACAAAAAGAGCTATTACAGCGGCCAGTTTCAGCGGATTTTTTTCAAATTCAGAATGCGCATAACTGGCTATATCCATAAATATACACAACAAATCTGGTTCAATTCTATGTATTACTTCATACACTTTTCAATGCTACAATAATGAAAATGGCGCAAAAAATTTTTATTAAGCGCCCCTTCCTGGAATATTTTGCTTTTAATTAGGGAGGACCTACCTGCACTAGCAAAAAACTTACACAAAAAAAAACTTGATTCAATTCTATGCATAACTTCAAATACTTTTCGAAATGCATAACGTCCTACACTTTTAAGTGGTATAAATATGTTTCTTGGGATCTTTGACCTCTAAAACTTATAAATCCGACGAAAACTGAAAGTCATAAGAAATTTTTGATTACAATACTTTCTTCTATTGAAGATAGAATGATGTAAAGATAAAGAAAAAAATGGAAATCCCTTTCATCCACCCCCTCCCCCCCCCCCCCCAATATCAAGTAAATCAAAGCTTCACTAGTAAAGACATCTTTAAGAGTTTTGTAAAACTTTTAAAAAAATTTATAAAATTCTCATTGTCTTATGAATTGTACGATTTTGCAAATTTTTTTTATATGTACTGTTTAAGTACAATTTTTTAAAAATAGGTCAATCTAAAAAGTAATGTTATAGGTTGAAATAAATTAGTCCTACTTTCATTATTAACTTCTGATGAAATTTAATTCAGTTTTCAAACAATTCAATTCTCAAACATTTCTTTGCACAGATTTTTGTTCGAAAACCGAGATACGGCTTTATGTGATCTTTTTTGCTTCTTTCTATCTTTACAAGAAGAATGTAATAGAATCTTGGAAAAATCCGATTTCTGGTTTTAGATGAATTTATGCATTTTAGAATGTCCTGAACACAAGTTTGCTGTTTTAAGAAAATCTCTGCCGACGTGTCTGTCTGTCTATCTGTGCAGCAATCTGTCTGTGTGTGACACAAATTTTGCGAGTTCTCTATCTCAACAATTGATTCACGGAATTTAATTAAAATTCAGATTTAGTTAAGCATCCACCTTGACGTTAATTAGGTTTTGGTGTAAATCGCTCAACAGATGGCGCTGCTATGCCACATTTTTCCTTGTTTCCGCAATAACTATATTTCGAAAACTAATGCACGGAATTTCACCGAACTAGAGAAATCTTATTAGAACTTGACATAAATAACCCTTATTAGGTTTGAAAATGTGCCATACAACTGATGTCTTTGCTATGGTCAGTTTGTCACAATTTACGCAATAACTAAATCATACGCAATCTCATAAACAAAGAAATTGTCAATTAATTTTGGCTGGAGATGATTCAGTTTATATTCGCCATTGCATATATTAGATTTTATTATTTAAATTTAAATTTGTGTTAAAACTTTTAAACTTGTGTTAAATGTTTGTGTTCTTGTGTTAAAATAAAACTTGTATTAAAATGTTTTTTTTTTTTTTTTTTTTTTTTTTTACAAAAGTAAATGTGTTATTAACAATAATAAATTTTAATCGGTACACAAGTGTGAATACAAAGAGGGAGAAGTGGGTTATATGGTCAGATGAATTATTGCCATTGAAAAAAGATAAATTCTGTAAAAGAGTCTTTTTTGCTGCATGATAGTAGAGAATTATATTACACAGATGCTTCGTGGTGATAAGATCTACAGATCATGTTCCGACCCATAAAAATATAACGGGAACCCTCCTGGCAATATATATAATGCACCCTCCAAAACATCAGTTAAACTGATTTGGATACGGACTTGAGGGCCAACCCGAATTGTAAAAATGAATTTTAAGCATGTCAGAATATTTGTCACAGGCTGAATTTTAAAAATTATTTCCGTGATTATTTTTCCGTTTCTGTTAAAGGAATTCGATGAATTTTGTGAAGGAATTTATTTTTCGTCTTTTTTATGATTTCGTTGAACCTTTTGAATACGAGTCAGGACTCGAGACTATTTTGATATTTAGTCGTACCACAATTTTCAGACATTTTTCTTTCTGGTAAATATATCTTGAAAAATAATTATAAACATTAGGGGTTGTGCATAAATCATGTTATTAACATTTTGGTAATTTCGAACCCCTTTTTTAGTATGCGTAATTTCTACTGATGACATACAGGGCTTCGCAAATTATTTAAAAAACATTTCTGGTTATTAATGGAAGTTGTTGAAGGGGAATTTTCAATTTTGACGTACCTTTTCAAATTGAACAAAATTTTAGCATACTATGTATTATGTGATAAATCTATAGTTTATGTACGAAGGTAAACAAAAAATTCAGGTTTTCTTTTGTCTTTCGATGATAATTGATGGAATTGTGTTTACAAATGTGTTATTTGTTTTATAAATTGTTCATTTAGACAATATCTTTCACTTTATTAATCTTTGGCGTTAAATTACAGCATTCTGAAAGTGTTGGAAAATGTTTCCTAATCGACGTTTAAAGCATGATTTTACGTTCTTGTTTTATACATGATTAGTATTCTAGTCCTTTTTCTTTTTACCACTTTCCAACAAAGTTGGAAAAAAAGCATATCAAAATTTATAGGCATTTTTGAAGGGCACAAAAATATGCATTCCGTAAAGTATGTGGTGAAACAAAATTACTATTATTTATCTACAGGGCCTCATAAAATAATTCTATTGCATAATAGTGAAGGGGAAATTACGTGCCACACATTTTAATTACATTAAACTATTTTATCACTAATAAAATTGATATACATCTCTGAGTCTTAATATAAGTTATACGATATAGTCATGCAGAAAACGAAGTGCATAGCATTTACAGGGACACACAAAAGATTTCAAATAGCATATTCTTTCCGAAGTATCATACATGTATGTAAATGATGGCCGATGGATAGATGAAATGCATTTTAATTAGGATATGCGCTTTTAAGTTTTGCAAAATCTATGCATATTGTATGGTGTGTATAAATGCTATAGTTGATACACATGGCTACAGAAAAGATCTTGCAAACGTTATTAAATATGAGCTTAAATTACTTAAAGGTTGTTTTAAAATAAGTTATACATTTTTACGCTGAAATGCATTCTGTTTACTGATAAATGTTTTAGAATATAGATAAAATGATATACAGGGCAATGTAAATAATCGGATATATGGATATCGATGAATAATTATTTCTTAGAATGCGATTTCAAGAAGTTTAAGAGGGTTTTAGCTTAAAATAAATTTTAGCTAAATACTGGCGTGTAATAAAGATACTAGGTAATCTACAGGGCTGAACAAAAGTATTCCAGTATGTTTCCATCTAGTAGTATAAATTGCTGAAATAGAAATTTCAACCTACGAGGAAATTTCTTGCTAAACTAAATTTCTTTATTATATAGTATATATATAAACCAAGAGATTAATACAGGCCTGTTCAATAGTATTGGAATACATATTTGGCTATAGCGAGTAACACCTTATTCTCTAAATAACGAAGTTTTGCTAAAGATGTCAGAAATTGTTGAATAGTGTTTCATAATCTAAGCTTAACACATGATTTTTCTTATCCTACTATTGGAAAGTTCGTTATTGTAAAATAACAAGGCAACATTTTGAAGCGTAATACATATTTGAAAATAATTTGGTAAATTTAATTAAAACTTTATATAATCCATGAATGCGACTATACATAACTCAAATTGGTTGTTTAATTTCTAGCATCTTCCATAAAACTGCTATTCTTTTATAAGAAAAATGAATAAAGTTAATAATTTACTAAATGTCAAATATTAATTAAAATAATTAATTTTTTAAAAAGTTAACATAAAAATTAAAAGAATGAAAGCAACTATTGATTTTAATTTAAATGCACTTGATATTGAAAGTAATGTGCAGTTAAGAAATCACTCAGGAATAATCAAGACATTCAAATTATGATTTTGATAATTAAGATTAACGAAATTAAACCAACTTTAAAATCAGTCTTTTTCCCTCAACAAGGCGATTGTATAAAGAGATTATTGTCATTCTTCGAGGATCATTTAACTAAACTGTAAGTCCAAACATGAAATGAAAAATATATATCTTTGTTTCCATTTCTCAGATGAATAAATAAAAGAGGTAAATCTATATTGTTATCATCCTGTTTATTATTGCTATTGTTATTCTTATTATTATTACTATTATTAAGGCTCAAATTTTTAAATCTTCTTATCGTGCAAATCAAAAGAGTCACGATACTTTTCTGTTAACCGCTTCTCTGATTTCCCCTTACGTCATATGGGCAACGTATATGTGGGAAATGGGAGGTTAAGCTGTGATTACACATGGCCTATTTAACTAAATAAATCTTTATTATACATATAAGAAGTTCAACTGTGTAAATAACTTAACATATGGAAAATAAAACATTAAATGTGATCTTGACGGCTGACCAGCAGCCATTCCAAACTCGACACACCATCGATGAGCGTCATATAGCAAGTGTTCGAAGAACATTTTCACTGAGTCCTCCACAAGCTATGTTCTCGCCAAAAACATGCCACACATTCGCCAAATAGGAGGATGATCATGTCCCGTTCCACTCGCTCTCCGCTACAACACTGAACTGAATTATGATTCAGTTTCCATTTTTCAGATCAGGCGAATTAACGTCGCTACATATATTTGCTAATCCTGATTTGTCCGTACTACGTACGGGCATTTAGATTCCGGTCATAATTTATTATTCTTATCAGTAAATTTTGCATTATTTAATCCAAATATATATATATATTATTCAATTAGGTAAAAATTTCTGTTTTGAAAAACAGGTGATAAAATATTAAAAGCACAGTAAAAGACATGAAAAATAGACATTATTTGGATTTTTTTACAATATTGATCAATTAAATGGTTAAACGAATACCACTTTGCGCATACTGCAAATGTACGAGACGGAATAAAGTGGATACATATGATCTAAGATAGTAAAAAAGGAATCATTTAATAATTCTTTCAAAACACTTTAACATTTAATTAATAAATCCAAATTATTAATTTATTATTATTAAATCATTATTCTTCATAAATACATTTTATCAATAAGAAAATGCTGTAATGAAGACTTTGATATATAGTGAAATATATAGTGGTTAACATTATTGCATTTTTTAAGGTAATCGTTGGCGTTTTAACAGAGTATTTTTGACTTGAATGACCAGATGCACCGCCACAATCCAGAAACAATAGAACAACTGAAGCAGTACATCTCTTCTGCATCTGAAGACATCACGCCTGACACGTTTACAAAGGTTTCTGTTAATTTCGTTCAGAGACTACGCCAAATTATTGCTGCATATGGTGGATACGTGGAAAATATAGTACTTTAGATTTTTCCAGACTGCAGCGCCGTCTGTTGTAGAAATTTGTAACTAATTTCGAAAGCTTATCTGCCTGAAAATGTACTGTTGCCCCAAGCATATTGCAACAAACGGTTAAATCTGTCGCTGCCCATTTAGTTTTTATTAATTTTTAAAATATACCGGTCATTTTTGAAACACCCTGTAGTTATTATTTCTACCCAACCAAAATTTTCTCTTTAAATTTATAATTGTTCTTTGCTTCAAAACAGTATGCAATATTTTTTTTAGTCTGTTATCTATTTTTATGAAAATACAAAATTCTTATTAAAATCATTAAATGATTAAAAAATTATTTAATTCCGGAGTATAGAATGCCTCAACATTTGTCATTCTTATTCTTTTGTCATATGTATGAGTATATTATATGCTGTATATTATATCATATGTATATTGTATGCTGTTCGAAAAAACAGGTGCAATGGACATTTGAAATGCTACTAGTGTTTTCAATAAAGAAAAGAGCGTATTTTAATCCACCTGTTTTATTGATAGAAAGTTCCCTCCCTCCACCTCCCGTGTGGGGGCGAGAGCATGAAGGCATTATTACTGTTGAATACATTATATAACAAAATCCCATTATTAAATAATAACTATTGCTTTGCTAAATTTTCTTTGATATAAAATAGTGATAATTTGATGATTGATAAAGATATCATTAGGGCGTGGCATGGGGGTCGACGATTGATAACATATGCTATCGTAATAGGGAAGGGGCCAAAATTTATAACGTTACATTTATAATGTCCCTATTAGAATGAAGAATACATACTTTTATGGTATGATTTTAAAAACACACCTTTAATCATGCTTTTGTGTCAGAAGTATTAAATCTAAGTACCTCTGACAATTAACTTGAAATAACAAGTTGGAAATTACACTATAAACGTTGCGAATGAGATGTGTTCATACTACAACTAGTTTTACTATTATTCAGATTTCGGTGCAACAGTTGGTGCACTGTTATGTAAAAATACGTGAATATAAAATTCATTACGATTATATATATTAAATTCAGTAACGCGGATATAATATGACTCCAATTTAAATCGAACGTAATCACAACGGAAATCATTACCTATCACGGGATATCATTGATTTAATTGCGTCTGATAGGATTTAATAGAATGAAAAAAACTTTTATTAATATCTTTAAGTTTTAATTCCATTTTCATCAAATTAGGAATAATTCGACAAAATACGCTATTAAATTTCAAACCATTATGTTGGGCAGTTTTCGAGCTATTATTTGCGGACAACACACACATAGACAAACGGACCAGATGACGACTATAAGTGTTACGTATTTGTATAATTATGAATGTACTTAAAAAAGTATTTCAATAGTTTTAATAAGCAGTTTACTACACTTGAATTAAATGGCTTACCAAAGATAGCTTTCGCATTACTTTCAAATATTTATATTATGAAATAATGCTTCGCGCATCCAAACAAAGCATGCCTTTTGCTAATGTATCTCATATTAATCTATTAAGAAATTTATTTAAAATTTTGGACATTTCATTTTATTAAAGTTTATATCATCTATTATAATTGACTGTTTAATTTTTAACATCCCCTACAGATGTGCTTTCTGTAATTGATAAGTAACTGAAGAATAATAACATGAGTTCACGAAGTGCCACATTTTAATTAACAATTTATTTTTAAAAAAAGAATAGATTAAAGAATCTATAGCTACTAGTATTATTAAAAATTTATTTAGTTAAAAGAAGTATTTTGTAAGGAAATTACTTTGGCAGAAGAATTCAATAACAATGCTCATGTTTTCACATTTTCTGGGTATTGGTATCTACGACAATAATGTATACCCTGCATTTTACATGAGGATTTGTTAAAATCTTCAAAAGTTTCTTGTCAAAATTAAGCAGATTTATTTTTCAATAGAAAAGTTGCCATGAGATACATTTGATAAATGAGGAAAATGAAACTAAGATACCACCAGGTAATAATTTTACTGTTAAAAAAATATATATTTATAGGGTTTGGAAATTTTCATTACAAGATATTAAGATTTCATCGACAATAATTTTTGGAGGCAAAAAGGTATTTCAATTTGATCTATCCTCTTTGCTAGATACTCTTTAAAGTTCTGCTAAAAGAATTTGTATGTAAATTTAAATTAACATTTTAATAACTATGTTTTGCAAATTTCGAGAAATGAAATTGTACTGCTATCAAAATGCGTGTAATAATGCTCAATTAATTCAAAATCTGTAGTCAAAATTTCATGTAAAATATTTATCTAAAAAAAATCTTTTTTATTTGTTTATTTAATGCATTTGGTACTGTTTGCGTATTTCCAAAAGCAGGTAAAATGGAATTGTATGTTCATAAATATTCATAGTTGTTATTATTATTATTATTATTATTATTATTATTATTATTGTAGTATTATTTTTATTGTTAGGTATAATGTTGTACCATTTTCATTGCGGACCTTTTTCGTCATCATTAGCATTGTTATCACCTATAATGTTAGAAAGATACCGTAAAAAGTAGTTTGGTACATAACGAACGTAATGCCCAGCATTAGAGAAGTCGTTTTCGCTTTTAAAACTTATACATTCACTTTTAATTATCGCAAAATTTTAATTTTTAACATCATCGAACAGGAGAAAAAACGTACTTTCAAATGATTTTTAGTTTTAAATGTAATTCAATTTACTGATTTTCTTATGGTATAATTTTTCAAACTAGAACGCCTTTAAATCTCATCAATAAAATTTTTTTGCCACAATAATATTGTGTAACTAAGGAAAAACAGCATAGAAACTATGAAGGTGGTTCAATAATTACACTGTTTAAAAAATTCGTGAATTCACGGTAAAACCATTGGCAGCAAAGTTGCCAGACTTTCTCCTTTCCTTTAGTAGATTTTCCTTTCTGGGAAATAAAAGAAGGAAAAAAATCAGTGAGAAGAAGCGATAACTTTCCATAATAAAGCTGGTATAACAACTGATTGTTGGTGCCATCTGTCGAGCAGTTTAGAAGCTCCTATATTTATTGACTGAGGAAAAAACCAACTGTCATCGGGGTGATTCGAAATCATGAGCTGTGGTAATGGACTCCATTGCTCCAGATTTCACGCCATAGGTTTTTCAATGCTATGTGATTCTAAAGACATATATTGGATTCTACATTGTGTTTATATTTGTATAAGGTAGATTGTAATTTTATCAATGCTGTTATAATTTTTGCAACTTTAAATTAATAACGCTAATTTATTATTATGAATTTATTATGGTTAATGAATGAATATAATATGGCTTGATTAAATAATTTATTAGGGAAATTTTCTTTGCTCAAAGAATAGTTAAAATACTGCCTGTTTAATTTGTTGCTCAGAAAGTTGTTGGTATCTGTACAAATGCACTTAACAGCATAATAGAAATTTTGCAATTGGGCCAGGATTTTTTATTGAGTTTCTTCATTTCTGTGCAACAACTTGTAACTTTTATAAACATTCAAAATAAATTTGCGATAGATAACGGAGTGTCTCCATTGTTAACATCCATCTTTATTCTTTTCATTATTTACAGGAAATATGATGAAAATTTTCGATTGTTAACGGAAATATGCCCTTTTATCGTGAAGAGGGGCTTTTTCTGTGAAATTCAGGAAAAATGCATCCGTAAATTTCAGATTTTTTAAAAAAAACAGTGTACTGTTCTTAGTGTTTATAAAATATTTTACTGCTATGGTTGATGTGGAATATCGACGCCTAATGTCTCAAATGCTTATATGATCAGTTTCAGAACCGTGCTGCTATATTAACATGTTTTTGGAAGGGGGATTAAAGGGGGGTAGATGGTAGTGAAAAGCTGGTTTGGAGCTTATGGGGCTTGATTTGTGACAATGGATGAGACATGGCAACAGTCGTTTCAACTTGGGATCGTTGTAATGTAGCCACATCTTATTCACTTTCACAAATATATCCCTATTAATATCCAAACCAGCTTTTTCCCACTCATCCCTTCCTTAAAAACCCTTTAAAAATAAATCATTAAAACCTCAATCATCCTTCAAAAAATATATTAATATAGCAGCTGAAATTGAGCATATAGACATCTAAGACAATAGGATTTGATATTCTACATCAACCATCGCAGTACAAATATTTTATACACACGAAGAACAATAATTATTGAACCACTCACGTACAATTGCCAACTTGTTATTTCTACTCGATGACAGAAAATTTAAAATTAAGCATTTTCTTTGTTTATTATTATTATTATTATTAGAATAATAGTAATAGTATCATCAATTAATCTTCCTTTTTGGGCCCACTTCCAAGTGTTTCTAATATGGCTGCATTACTTTTTAAAGTCCATTGAAGACTATAAATTGCTGCAAAAACATTCTTGCGCCAAATCACATTTGTTAAACTGCGACATTTGACCATGGATTTAATTACTGACTATTAACTGTAAATTTAGCACGTTGGTGCTAAAGGGAAATACATGAAATAATATATATATATATATATTTACATATTGAACATAAAATTAATATTGACTTGCTTAAAATTTTTGCATCAGAAAATGCTCGTAAATACCTTTTTCGTTTATTATTAGTATTATTATTATTATTACTATTCTTAAATTTTTAATTCAAAATAATGAATGATCAAGAGTTAAAACCCCAAATTAATTCATTTATAAATTTAATTAAAACTTTACATTTTCTACTTTATTCGTCGAGAAAACTATAAATAATACTTTAATTTCTTCCAAAAAGCATTACAGCTGATTGTTTAATTTCTGACAAACTCCTTCTCCCCTACAGATGTTGCTTCTGGACATGGAAAACAACTTCGGCAAGTGCCATATTTTAATTAAAATAATTTATAAAAAGAGTAAAGTAAGAAGGAAAAGCATCTGTAGCTGCTTATTTTAATTAAAATGTGTTAAAAGTTAAAAGAAGGATCTTGATATGAAATCATTCTGGCAGAATTATTGAATAAAATTCTTGTGTTTTGAAATTTTATGAACATACTCTCTGTGACAATAATTTGCTCTGAATTTAATAGAGGTTCTCTTAAAATCTTCTAAAATTTTATACTAAAATGAAACAGTTTTATCTTTCGATAAAAAAATGGGTATGACATACATTTATTAAAAGGAGAGTTTCGAATAAGATTCCACCAGGGAAGAATTTTATAGTTGAACAAATTTAAGTATTTATTCACATTGAAAGCTTCCATTACTCGCATCATTAAGTTTTACCGTTATGAATTCTTTGAGCCATTTAGAAAACTATTTCAGGTTGACTTTTCCGTTTACCAAATACTCTTTGAAATTCCCCTGACTGTATAATTTCTTATAAATATCAAGAAAATATGCGTAAAATTGAATTAAATTTATAATCTTCGGTATATTTATGTTTCGCAAATTTTGGTATTTGTTATTAGCAAGCATATTTAAGTATTACTTAATAATACACTAATAGAGATACAATTATTTAATGCATTTAAAATGAGCATCGGCATAATATAAAAAAAAAGCGTTCCTTAGTAATGCGTTGCTGTCATAAAGATTGTGATAACCATGCAATTACAACTATGTGATAATTATGGTTATGACTATAGAGTTAATTATACTTCATATATACTTTCTTCTAGGTTCACGATGTTTAAATTTTCACACTGTTTAGTACACACTGTAAAAAAAGACAAATGTTTTTTAATTTTCAAAAACGAAAATAATCTCTTCCGAGTCACCCAAAATTTCAAAAAGCGTTCCTTTATCTTTAGGAACTTCATAAAAGTATTTATCTCTGATATTTAAAGAAAAAATTATAAAAATAAATTTTTATTAGCTGCCCGTAGTTTTCAGAAACGTTTTCAAAGAGATTTTAGTGTGTATTAATCTGTTCTCTTTCTATGGGGTCGTCCATAAGTGATGTCACGTTTGAAGGAGGGAGCGGGGTTCATGAAATTGTGACAGTTCGTGACAAGGGGGTGGGAGGGGGTAAGAAGAAATGTGACATCACACATTTTGGTTAAAATAAAAGTATTAAAATTCAGAGGATTAAATTATGAAGTATGATGTTATTTTAAAATTGAAATATTTTATATTCATAATGGTAAGATTTAAAGCCAAATATGTTAAATACTATTTCAAATTTTAAAATACTACTGTTCTCAATTGCGCTTTCATATTAATACTGTGTTAATATTCTACTTTTTTTTTTTTTTTTTTTTTTTTTTTTTTTTTTTTTTTTTTTTGTAAACCTTATTTCCCACAAAATACAAACCATTTTATTGTTCAGCATATTGTTCACAAATGTCATTAAAATACATAAAGTTTTAAAATAAAATTTGAAATGTGATCTAAAACGTAGCTTTTTGCTTCTGAACTGCAACTATATGTTTACGTAATATAGCGTGACATGCGACAAGAGGGGGGAGGTGGTATGTGTGGGGGGGTAATGTGATATGTGACACTTTGTGACAAAAGGGGGTAGGGGAGTCAAAAATATGGAAAAACGCGGGACATCATTCACAGACGACTCCTAACAAAAAAAAAAAAAAAAAAAAAAAATTGATGCTATAAAGTTTGAAATAAAAATTTTCATTTTCAGTATCATGTTTTACTGAAAAAACATATAGAATTAACAAAATTGACATTAACGTTAAAATTAACACATTTCTGTTGCAAATGCATTTATCTTTTCAGTTGTGCTGCTGAAAGGATTAATTGAGATCTCATTATTTTTAGGACTTTTTAAAAAACTTTGTAGCATGACTTTTTCTTAATTCGTGTACCAACAATGAACGCTTCACTGTTAAAATAATTCTGAAATTCACGAACATTTTTTCCTGAATTTCACAGAAAAGGTCCCTTTTCACAACAAAAGGGTATATTCCGTTACAAATCACGAAATTCCACCATTTTCCTGAAAATAACGAAACGGATGGAAATAGAAACAAAAAACGGTGACACTCCGTTGTGTGGGGGGGCTCCATGGCCGAGTGGTCAAGACACACCGCCAATCGTCCGCGGGCGCAGATTGTAGGTTCGGGTCCCACTGGCGCCATAGAATAATAAAAACATAAAAAATCCTTTTTAAATTTAATTTTTTCTGTTTATTTTTTTTAATTTCTTATTAAAAAATCTTTTAATTAATTAGCCAAAAAATAAATAAATAAATAGTGTACGACAATTTCAAAAAATTGTCTATACTTTTTTTGTAAAAAAATTGTTAATAAAAACATTTTTCATTTATTCATTCATTCAAAAAAAACAGATGTTTTAAACTGATTTTTTTATTTTAACTATTTAAAAAATTAAAATTTATTAAAAAAAAATAATAAGTATTATGCATCAGTCTAAAATTTAAAAAAAAACTAAACCGTTTACAAGTATTCTAAGGAATGTATTTGAAAGGAAATCTTTAAAAAGCACAACAGATTTTCCCACTAACTCATAAAAGGCATAATTTGTACAATCCGGCATCAGCAGCTTTGCCTCAGTTCGTAAGGATTTGTTCCTAAATAAAAAGGTCCCGAGTTCTATCCTCGTGACGAGCTAAATTATACAAAATAAAAATAATAATAAAGTAAAATAGCATATCAGCTTAAAATCACTCGGTAATTTCGAATTCTTTGACGATTAATCGACTCATTAATTTAAAAAATTATATTAAATTATTATTATTTAAAATCAAACTTTGTAACGGAAAGTTACTGCTTCTTCAAACGGAGTTTTCCTTTCGTGTATTTCCCACAACGGAAAACTACTAACGGAACGGCAAACGTTCGGCTACTTTGCTGTCAGTAGTTTCACCGTGAATTCACAGATTTATTTTTAACAGTGTTGTATGTTACAGCGTCCAAAATTTTATTTATAAATATATAAGTAAAAGCAAGAAGATTGTGGAAAAATTATTGTAGTTGATAATGCATTAATGCATGGAAAGAACTACCTGTTTAATCTTCCTCGCGTACTCAAAAAAAAGTCTCTTTTTCTTTTTTCGCAATGGAAAATGCTGACTAATGAAGCAATTCCTTTGAAGTTTTGTATATAGAGGCTATGAACGAGAGTCTGACATAATACACTAATACACTTTTCAAACACTTTATTATTTGAATATATGATTGAATATGTAAATGATTTAAATGTATACTCTGATAAAATTTTTACTGTGAAATTACAGCGAATCTGCGAATAAATTATTATCTTAAATCTTCTTTAAAAGTATAGAGATTAGAAAAACTAAGATTGTGTTAAATAGTAGAGAAGTTATATCGTAAATTTATAATAGACTGGGTTAATTAACACCATTAAAAGTACACAAGACTTTGAACATTTATTTTTACTGACAGTAATTTAATTCAGCGAATTACTCAGTCGTCAATGATCTCGAAGAATTTGAATTGCTATATAATTTTTCTCAATTTCTTTCCAGCCATCGTGGTATTTAAACCCGAGATCTCCAGACGGAAGAAGAACACCTTACTACGGTTTAGTTTAGTTTATTTTGTATCGGCCGATTATCTACTCGAGAGATATAGGCCCAAATAGAGTGCCCTTCGTGGGGGTCTTTCTAAGGGAACCTAACCCGTATTTATGGGTTTACGCGAGGTTCGAAGAAAACCAAAAAAACTCCGAACGGTTAGGCCGAGGCCGCGATTGACCAAGATTTCGTCTGCCGTCTACCAGTTGAGAGGTCAAAACCTCTCGGCCACTGGTGGGGCCGTGTTACTACGGAACTACGGAAGTTGTTGCAGTTTTGTACAAAGAATGTCTTTTATGATTCAGGGAGAAAAATCTATTAATACTTATGATTGTTGATAAAAAAATCTTCACTAACTCCGAGGAGATGATTTTTCCTTTTCTAAATTATTCTAATTTAAAAAGAAAAGAAATATTTTAAAACTGAATTTTCTTCTTTAAAATGCATTAAAAAATTACAAAAAAATTAAAAATGTGTACTTTGAATTAGAAGTTTTAACAAAGATAATATATATATATACTAGCTGACCCGCCCGGCCTTGCCCAGGTCCGTAATAATAATCTTAAACGAACTTGAAATTTTTATGATTTTATCTTTAACTCGAAATATGTGTAAATACACTATTAAAAACTTGACCCTTTTGCTGCATCGTCACTCCAACGCTTTTATAGAAAATGATTACTTCAGCCTATTATGGAGCATTCTCATAGGTCAAAAGAGAGATATTCTATAAAAGCGGGGGAGTGATGATACAGCAAAAGGGTAACATTTTTTACAGTGTACATTATATTAAATACGTGCCCCCTGACTGTGTCAAAAATTGGTTAAAAAAAAGTGATATTTAGCTGCAAAAGTACCCAAAATAATTGCAATGGGAAACGCAGGAGGGAATATGTGTCCAACGATTGCGTGATTTTCGTGTTAAACTGTTGATATTTATCCTTAAAATTACTGTTAAGTGACTTAACTAAATACTTTTTTCACATAGATATCCCAAGTGAAATATTTTGAATTTCAAACTAATTATATCACTCTTAAATCCGACTATACCGTGAATGAAATCGATTCTCGATTATTAGCTAAAAGGTTAGTATATAGCATTATAATTTCAGAGCCATTTTACAAAAATAGGTGCATATTTTTTATCAAACATGCGTAATGTTCATTCTGTGAACAAAATCCTAACCGTAACCTAATTGTATTGTAATCATAACTTGGCTGTAACCTAGCTGTATCTTAACAGTAACCTAACTGTAACTTAAATATACCATAAATGTAACCTGGCCGTCACCTTATCATAACCTACCCATAATCTAACCACAACCTAACCGCAACTTAACCTTAACCTAACTGTAACTTAACCATGACCTAACTGTAACCTAACCGGAAAATAAATATAACATAAGGCTCACCGGAACGTAATTGCAACCTAACTGTTACCTAACCGTAACCAAGTTCTAATTTAACACTAACTATAAACAAAATACCTTAACCATCTCGCGCTAAGTACTTAGTTTCACTTTCCATCGCTACGGAGCGCATTATATTTTGTAGAACATCCGAATATTAGGTTCGGATTGGATTCATGTTCATGGAAATTATTTTGTCTTCTTCGGATACGGTTATGGTTGTTTGGAATATTTTTGTTCAGTTTAGATTCGGTTCAATTCAGATTTCGTGGGGTTTTTTTCTTTCAAATGAGATTTTTAAGTTCGGTTCGGGTTGTACTTCCATGGAAATTATTTTACCTAGTTCCAATGAGGTTATACTTCACTGAAATATTTTTGTTAGGTTCAGATTAGGTTTGGTTCAAATTTCGGGATTTTTTTTTTTACAAATTTTCTGGTTCGAATTGGGTTTATGCCCATGGAAATTATATTGTCTTGTTCGTATCTGGTTATAGTTATTTGGAATATTTTCGTCGGATTCAGATTTGGTTCGATTCAGATTTCAGGTATTTTTTCAAATTGATTTTTAAGGTTCTGGTCGGATTCATATACATAAAAATTATTTTGTCTTGCTCGGGTCCGGTTTTGGGTCTTTGGAATATTTTTTCGGGTTCAGATGTCATTCAATTCAGATTTCGGTTTTTTAATGGAATTTTTAGGTTCAGGTTGGGTTGCGCATCAACGGAAATTATTCTGCATTGTTTGAATAAGGATATGCTTCTCTGGACTATTTTTGTCAGATTCAGATTTAGTTCAGTTTTTTAGGTTCGGATTGGGTTCATGTTCATGGAAATTTTTTGTCTTGTTCAGATCCGGGTATGATTCTGCGGAATATTTTTGTCAGGTTCATATTTGGTTCGATTCTAATTTCAGGTATTTTTTTTCAAATGGAATTTTAGGTTCGGATCGGGTTCATGTCTACGGAAATTATTTTATCTTATTCGAATCCGGTTATGGTTCTTTCGAATATTTTTATCGGATTCAGATGTAGTTTGCATAAAATTTCAGGTTTTTTTTCAAATGTAATTTTTTAGGTTCGAATCAGGTTTATGTTCACGGAAATTATTTTGTCTTACTCTTACCGGGTTATAGTTCTTTGGAATATTTTTATCGATTTCAGATTTCGTTCTGGTCATTTTTCGGGTGTTTTCAAAGAAAATTTTTAGGTTCGGGTCGGGTTGCATATACACGAACATTATTTTTCCTTGATCGGATTAGGGTATTCTTCATTTGAATATTTTTGTGGGATTTAGATTTGATTCGGGTCAGATATCAAATCCATAGTTTTTTTTTCAAATGGAATTTTTAGGTTCGGGTCGGGTTTATGCTCATGGAATTTTTGTCTTGCTTGGATCGGAGTATAGTCTGTTTTTTTCTGGTTGGGATCGGATTATGTGTTAATACGCCTAAACATTATGTTTTGCTACTGTTCTTTTAGTGACTATTTTTGATATATAATTTATTTTGCTATTTGATAATTTATTAATGTGTATGAATCGTCTGCTGATTCGAACAATTGTACGTCAAACAGCCATTTCATTTTTGTTTTAAAAACAAATTAAAGTCTTAATAGAATTTTAACTTAAATAAAATGCATTCAAATTTAATCAATGATTTAAAAAAACTGCTAAAAAAGCCTCATATATACATATACATATATTTACTGCATTATAGGGTAACAACACATACATTCTAATGTACGAAGTACCAACGATCTGACGTAACAGCTGTGTTCAAAAATCCTAAGTTAAACTGACATTTTGCCAGTCTTTAAATTTTAAAGATCTTTGGGAAAAAAAATAGTCACTTTTGAAATGTAAAAATCTCAAATTGGTTTCTTTCATAGAGTAAAAAGAAATTAATAGAGTGGAAGTATTATCTCTGGAGGTGATGCTAAAAATATAGCCCTACATTAAGTCCAATTAAGTACCAACAAAAGTACGTGCTTTGACACGCCTATCAATTGAAACAGGTTTAAACCCGTATTTTTTTTTTTTAATTTTTTTTTTGCTCTTGTTTCTTAAAAAGAACTAATCTATCGCTTTACCGGTAAAAATTTATTAATTATTTTATCATATGTGTTTTAAATATCAATATAGAAAATTATTTTAATGTTTTGCTTGAAAATATAACATTCTTTTGTTAATACATTAAAATCGTCTGCAGTCAGAAATCTATATTTTAGATTAATATTTATTACTTAAGTTTTCATACATGATTTTAAAAGAATTAATTTGATGTTTAATTATTGCTAATTTTCCAATTTCCTTCATTTTAAAAGCGAAAATTTATTTTAATAAATAATAATGGAACAAAAACCATTTTAAAAATTTGCTATTTCCTCTTAAAATATGCTTCAATTGTAATTCATTTCTTTCAATTCGTCTTATAATACAAAATCCCTTCCACGTCCTTTTGTTTGGCACATTAAAATTTGAGCGATAAATGGTTTCATATTGCACTTTTTTTAGGCTTACTTTACCTCCACTTATCTCATTCCTCTATGGGTTTCTTTAATTCTGTCTCAGCTTTCTTATTACTTCTGCGAAAATTTTTACACAACCAACCAACCGTAAACAAACGAAAGAGAAAAAAATTGGAAAAAGATGATTTTTTGTGAGAGTGACCTCTCGATTTTAATTAATTACTCAGTTAATAATTGGAATTTCAAAATTCTGAAGCTCAGGTGCATCAGGAGAGATTTAGGGCTACTCTCAAAAAAAATTTGAGCTTCGTACATGCTGTAGATTTTGCTAGCCATAGCAGACACACACACAGACAGAGCGTTTTGTTCTTTTATTAGTATAGACTAGCAGAGGTGACCGAGCTCAGCTCGGTCAAAATTAACTTTGTGTTCAACTCGAAATAGTATTATTACTGTAAAACATGTTAATAATAGTATTATTTACAAAAACAATCACTAAGAAAACTGTTTTTATGCACATGTTCATAAATTTTACTTTATTTTAAAATTTACAACGAAAGAACATCAATCCAAATCACTTTTTCATCTCGACTCTGATTAGTTTAACTATGCATCTCGAATACTATTAAGAATGTATAAGAAATTTCTTCACATTCTGACAATATTTTTTGCCATATATAACCAAAGTTGGACACATTCTTTCATTTGGCGCCAAATATGTGTTTTGGTTTCGTAACCTTAATGGTCGATTTTTCGGCCAAATTTCACCAGTATTTTGTCAAATATCGCCAACTTATTGGCTTTTGCCATAGTCTCGTGATCCTGACCCTTATTACCCAAATGATCCACTAATCAAATGTAATCAAACATGTGACTTAGCTCAATGGTCTTCAGGTAATCAAAAACAGTAGAGTATAAAATGAATCAAAGTCGTTTAAGCCATTTCTTAAGTAAAATTAGCTTGACAGCATTCAGCAATGAAGCGATATGACCGACTAATTTAATTTTGTTTAATATGCAACTCAGCTCAATAGTCTTCTCGTGACAAAAGACGTTCCGTTGCAAAATTTAGGTAAAATTGACTGAGTCGTTGTTATATATAATAAGAATGGCCCGAACCCATTAAGACCTAAAACGACCCACTAATTGAATTGTTACGTGCATGTGTCCTATCATGTTTTCTTTTGCCCGAAAACGATATAATAGAAAATATACTCAAAATGGTGAGAACAATTTTCTAGATAAAATTAGCATGACCCACAAATGACCCTTATATTGAAATCTCTCGAAAATGTGACTTAGTTCATTAATTTGTGCGTGCCGCAAAACGTTAAATACAAAATTTAGATAAAATCGATTGAGCCAATTTTTAGGTATAAATAGTTTGACCTTGACCCATTATGACCCAAAATGACTCATTAATCGAGTTTTCTCAAACATCTGACCTAACCCAATGATTTTCTTTTGTCCGAAAACGATAGAATATAAAATTTAGTCAAATTTGCGCGAGACATTGTGTAGATAAAATTAAAATAACCCAAAAGTGTCCTACTGATCGAAATTTCTCGAACATGTGACATAGCCCAATGATTTTCTCGTGCCAAGAATATGCTGTACACAAAATTTCGTTAAAATCGATTCACCCGTTCTTTAGATATAGTTTGACCATGACCCATCATGACCCACAAATGACCCTTATAATCGAAATCTCTCGAACATGTGACTTAGCCCATTAGTTTTCTCGTGTATAAATATTGCTACACTCAAAATTTCGTTAAACTCGATCCTGCCGTTCTTTAAATATAAATAACTTGACCCAGACCCTTTATGATCCAAAATGACCCATTGATCGAAATTTCTTGATCATGTGACCTAGCCCAGTGATTTTCTCGTGCCAAAAAATGTTGTATACAAAATTTCGTTAAAACTGATACACATGTTCTTTAGATATAGCTTGACATGACCCGTTATGACCCATCATGACTCATAAATGAGTCTTATAATCGAAATCTCTCAAACATGTGAGATAGCCCATTAATTTTCTCGTGCCAAAAAACTTACATACAAAATTTCATTAAACTTGATACTGTCGTACTTTATATATAAATAGCTTCACCCAGACCTTCTATGACCCAAAATGACCCAGTAATCGAAATTTCTGGAACTGAGACCTAGCCCAATAGTTTTCTCGTGCCAAAAAAATGTTGTATACAAAATTTCGTTAAAATCGATCCACCTGTTCTTTAGCTATAGCTTGACCATGACCCATTATGACCCATCATTACCCACAAATTACTCTTATAATCGAAATCTCTCGATTGTGTGACTTAGCCCATTAGCTTTCTGGTGTCTAAAAAATTTACTGGCAAAATTTCGATGAAATTGATTCTGCGGTTCTTTAAATATAAATAGTTTGACCCAGACCCTTAATGACCCAATATGACCCATTAAATTTTTTTTCGAACATGTAACCTAGCATAATGTTTTTCTCATGCCCAAAAACCATAGAATGCAATTTTTAGTCAAAATTGCGTGAGAAAATCTCTAGATAAAAATAGCATGACCCACAATGACCCCAAAAATGATCCACTAACCGAATTTTCTCGAACATGTTACCTAACCCAATGGTCTTCTTGTAATCCAAAACGATAAAATATAAAATTTGGTCGAAATCGTTAGAGCCGTTTTTTAAATAAAAATGGCTTGACCCACAATGACCCAAAAATGACCCACTAATCAAAATTTTTCGAACATGTGACCCAGCTCAATTGTTTTCTCGTGCCAAAAAACGATTGGATACAAAATTTCCTTAAAATGGATCCAGCCGTTCTCTAGATATAATTAGCTTGATCCTGATCCATTATGACCCAAAATGACCCAATAATCGAATTTTCTCGAACATGTGACCTAGCCCAATGGTCTTATCGTGCCCGAAAATGGTAATATCCAAATTTTTGCGAAAATCGTTAGAACCGTTTTTGAGATAAAATTTACACACGCAGACACACACACACACACACAATTTTTGCTCGCATTATAGTATAAGATATATATATTTAAATAAATACATGAAAATTCTTACAGGGAATTAGACATAAGATAAGGGAAATGATTGTAAAATGATAACTGAGAAACTCAATAAAATGCATTTAATTAGTATTTAGTGTAAATTTACAGAGTGTCTCATTTTTTTCTGTGTTTTTGCAGAAATTTTTAACAGTGTAGTTTATATATATATATATATATATATATATATATATATAATGATTTCCCATTTGATATCCTAGAATAAATTTTATCAAAAAGGCAAATTAGATATTCATTCGATATTTACATTTCTCTTTCTTTTATTTCTGGTATTTTCAATAAATTTTAAATCAAAATCCCCATAAATCTTTTTTTTTTTTGTGAAAAAAACGTAAGTAATATATTATTTGAAACAGTTTTCAAAAACCCGACGAATTCACGAACTTGGCGGAAGCAAATCATTGTAAACTGAAGGATATCCTTATTAAGACTCAGTTCACATCTTCGGCGGTCACGGGTAAAAACGAAATGATAGCAGCATCCATTCTAGAGATTTTTTTTTTTTTTCGTTTTAAGTAATTACTGTTATTTTCAGAACATTTATTTCTTCTATGACATTTGAAATTAGTTAGTAATTATTATTGTGCTACGAAGTTAACCTTTTAAAGAATGTTGAGACATTTTATTGTGTCCAAGACAGAAAATGGTTGGAGAAGTTGAAGTAATAAAAACAGAGCAAATAGAGCATCCTTAATGTACATTTCAAAATTTAACAAAAATTTTAAAATCTAATTTTTACGTTTAACTTATTACTATCTATACAATAAAAGTTACCGTCATTTTACATTTTTTAATGTCTCCAATTGCAGTTATTCCTAATAATTCAACATAGCAAAATTTTAAACATAAAATTTTAAAATTAAGGGGGCCCACTTTTAACTTTCCAAAAATCAATTTTTGGATTTTGTTTTATTAATAATTTTTAAAAATTTCTCAACAATATGTAAAAAAACCCCATTCAAAAATCTAAATTATTTCTTGGGTTATAATAATTTATAGACGGTGGGTACAATACAAAATTCGTTGTTATTGAAATTTTAAAACGTTTTTTCTCAAACCAGTAAATTTTGAATTCGCGTGCACTATTACTTTCAAACTATATAAGCTATAGCTTTAAAAAATATATCCAATATGAATTTCTTTTTAGTCTTCATGCTAAAAATAAAAACATTCTCATATTTTGGTTATTTATTTTTTTAAACTTGAAAAACAAGAAAAAAAATTATATTATTTTTTTCTGTCCTAAAATTAGATTTTAAATAAAACTATTTGTGCGTATATATTTTTATTTAACTGTGACTATATTTTGTTGAAAAGTTGTTTCTAAATGCATAATTTAAAATTTTAAAGGGAAAAAATTTTTAATTGCATATTATTCGTGTTTTGGTATTTTGAAAAATGCAAAGTTTTTTATAATTTCCACAATTTCAAAAGAACCTGCGCCCATTTAACATTGTAGGTAAAACTGAAATCTCAGTTACTGACTAAAAAATTACTAATCCACACTCTACTTTGAAAATTATTTTAAGAAAGAACTTTTTTTGTTGTTGTTGTACATATTTTGCGACACAATTTTAGTGATGTCTTCCATTATCCCATCTTTCATTTTCGCTGGGGTAGTAAAAGACAAGTGTCTGTTAATGTGCGACCATTCATATTTTACATGATTCATGCGTCTAGAGCGTATATTAAATTGTAGTAAAATTAAATAAATTTGCTGAAATTTTTTATGTAATCAGTGGTATATATCTTAGATTTTCCTATATTATATTTAGTTTATTACACTCAAGAGTTACGCATATGTTGAAAAAAATTGTATTACATGCTTTTATTTATTTATTTATTTATTTATTTATTTATTTATTGAGTCGCAGTCGTTTTTTTTTTATAAAAAAAATACTAAAAAATGACCAAAATTCTTCAAAATTTTAAAAAGTTGCATACATATTATATATTTTTTATAATTTTCTTTATCTTGTAATAAATTACGCTGGAAAATACCAAAAAATGTATCAAAAGTATTTTTTTTTAATGTTTCCGAATGTAGTTAAATACTTTAAAACCTAACACACTAAGGTAACAAATAAAGTTAATTAATTAATAATGAGGTACTTATGATGTCGTATCAAACAATATAAAATTTATTGATATCATTCACCCTAAAATGTAACAAGCATTCGATTTATTCATCTTAACGTATTAAAAATTTAATATTTTCAAATTATTTCTTTACAGTGCTATAACCGAAAAAGATGAGTCTCTTTCATAAATGAGAAAATTTTCTACCCTTCTTAATCCATTTGAAAACATTATAGTCTTTTCCTTGTTCCAAGACGAACTTTTCGCGTACTGTGAATAGAAATTCCTGTTTAATCATAATGATATAGGCAATCATAAGGCATTTAAGCTACCGCTCCAAGTAAAAGGGTGCATTAAAGTTGTTGAATAGATGAGGAAAGTGGCGTATAATGATATCTAGGAGGGGTGAAGTCTACCTACAGGAATGTTTGTAGAAAATGTAATATATTCCAGGCAATCTGCTCGTCCCAATTATCAAATTAATGGGAGGGAGGAAGTTGGTTGATCTTTTCTAACCGAAGGACATCACTCCATGTCGTTTGCTTAATCCAATAAAAATTAATGGAAGAATTTTCTCATTCTTTTCATTTTTGTTTATATTAGCAGAGACTTTTTGTGGATCATATATCAACATTTTTAGATATATCGAAAATTTTAAGTAAAAGATTAAAACACATGAGACATTTGAAATATGTTTAGACTATGTATGCATTACTACAGATTATGTATGCATAAATGGATTTGAAATACGATATAATATATTATTTATGCTACTTACACATATAAATAAATTTACATATATATATGAACATACACTTTCTACCAAGTACTTGACAACAATATATTTTAACACATAAACAAAAATCCGTATTTCTGCACTTTTCACAATCCGCCATCCTCTTAATCAATATGCTAGTATTTTAATACAGTTTACAATAGAACATACATGCAAGTACATTATTTGTACATCTTTATTGTATTAATTTTTTTATACATTAAAATAAATTTTATTTTCTTATTGGCGGACCTGCCTAGCGTTGCCCGAGTCCAAGATAATAATGAACTTCGTGGGATTTTAAATTTTTAGTTCAATTTTGTCTAAATATGTGCCTGCTGATTGTGTAAAAACTTAGTGCAAAAAAGGGAATAAAATGATATTTAGTGGTAAAAAGGGTCGAAGTGACTGCAATGGGAAATGGACGCCAAAAGAGGGATACATTTTTCCAAAGATGGTGTAATTTTCAGTATAAAATACTCATATAGATAAATGTAAAAATAACTGATTTAAAGCGTGAGTGACTAATTATAAATGTGTTTTTCTTTACATCAAAATCCGGAATGATTTTTTTTTATTTTCAAGGTGATGCCCCCTTAAATTTGAAAATACCTGGTCTAAATTGATACTAAGTTTAGTACTCTGCAAATTCCCAGCACCCATTGAGAACTTAGTTGTAACATTTTGTTTTAAGAAAAGTGTTTCAGTTATATTGATATGTACTAAAATGTGCCCCAAATATCCTCCGCTATAAAAAAAAAATGTTCCAAAAGTTTACTGAAAGTGTTTTGTCAAGGATATTTGTTAAATCTAAAATTGGGAATATATTTGGGAACACATTTAGAATACATTTAGCCACACTGTGAAATAAAGCGTTCCCAAAAACCTTCAAAAAGTTTTCTAAAAAGTGTACTGGAAAAAAATATTATTTTCGAAAATACTCTAAAACCTATTTGAAAAGGTGTGCTTCAAAAAGTTTTCTAGAAAGTGTACTGAAAAAAGACAATATTATTCTCAGAAGTATTAAAAAAATGTTTGAAAAGGTGTGTTTCAATGTGTTCTAAAAAAGGAGACAGGAAAAGTGTTCTAAAATGTGTTCTGAAAAGTATATAAAGTATAAAAAATTGTTCTTTTTTTTTCGGCTCGGTTCTGTTACCAAAAGAAGCAACAGATAGTTCATATCGTCCAATTTTTGTAATGTTTTAATAAGTTATCAATATAACTGTATCCAAGCCTTCATTAAAACTTCTAAAAAAATTATGCATATTAAGTAGTGAAAACCTGAGCCAAAGTCGAGCGAAAACTCGCCGAAACTTTAAGATTTTTATTGTTTTTGTCAAAATTTTCGCCCTTTTTATTTTGTAAAAAATACTTCTCGTTCGTAAGTTTCTAAACTTTAGGCGATGTAAATTCGGTCCGTAGAGATGATTTGAAAAGATTTTACCGCAATACGAAGTTTGTGACACTTTTATGGTATAAAAAGATCATTTCTCTAAGGTGCTAGAGTAACCTGAGGTCAAAATTTCTTTATACTTTGCAAGAGACGAAGGTCTCAGCTTTACATACGTATTTTTTTAACCGTTACTTTTAAAATTGTGTCGTAGGGTAGTGATGCTATATGGTGCACTTGCTTGTTCGAGCAAGCAAATTAAAAATATGAAGATGGAGACAAATCAGTTTAAAATTTTCATTTTTATTTGTAACTACGCAAGACCTATTAATAAAACTTACAATATCTCGCAATATAATTGTCGTATATGTAAAATTGAGGTTTAAAAATAGTCACAGTTAAAGAAGCTTCAAATAATATTTTTTTTTAAAAAAGAGAATCATTATTTCACCAAAGTACTCTGTCCTCTTCAATGTAGAAATTCCTTTTTTTCCATCAGTTTCAAAAAACCGTACTCTATCTATCCAGTTCCACATCTTACTTCCGCTTATTGTGAATAAAATTTTCTCTCTTATCATAATGACATATGCAATCATAAAAAATATTAAAACGCTGGTTCAAGTAGAAGGGTGCATTAAAATTGTTGAATAAATGGGGCAAGTGGTGCATAATGATATCCAGGAGGGGCTGAAATGTATATACAGGAATACTTATGGGGAGAGAGGTATTATACACCAGGCAATCTGTGCGTCATAATTATCAATTTAATATGAAGAGGGGAGCGGTAATCTATAATAATCGAAGAACATCACTTCATGTTTTTTGCTTAATGTAGTAAAAGGTAATGAGCGAGTTTTCACACTGTTTTTAAACTTGATATTTTTTTTCATTGTTTCCTTCAATTCCATTGAATCTGTACGTAAATTTAAAATACGTGATAGCTTAAATTGCCTATTTTACAAATATAATTGCTGATAAATTAAAGATACCCTCGCCATATTTTTAAAATTTTCACAGAATAATTTTTTTAATGAGAATATCAACATTTATATGTAATTTCTTAATTTTCATTCTCAAGACCAAAGTCATACTCTTATTTATTGCACCAACCACGTGGGAGGAGATTTTTGATGCAGCATTAAACACTTTTTATTTTGCTAAAACTAATAACACCTTTTATTAATTTTAACATTCTCTTTCTAAAAAGAGTGAAAATGAATTTATTTTGATTTGGAGATTTCTTTAAGGGGTATACCTATACAGGATGTTGAAAAGAAATTTAAATTCTCTAATTTTTTTACTTGGTGGAAATACGTAATCAATTTAAATTTTAAAAAAGGGATCCAAATAAAGTAAGGAAGTAAGTAGCACATTATGTCGATTAAAAATAGATCTCTGCTCCTTTCCTAAAAAGTTCTACTTTTTGAAATTTAGTCCATGAGCTCTATAGCTTGTATTTAGCGAAACAAATTCTACGTTCAGACAATTACAGCAGAAATTAGCAAAAGTTTCATTTATCTACGAGCTAATTAGGGGAGAATAGCTATGTTTGGACCGTCGCTTTAAATGGACCGTTGCCATTCTGGCGTAAATAATAGAACATCAACCTCTGAAGTCCTACTTCTCAGAATAACGTCATTTATGATTAAAAGAAGCCAACTCCCATATCTTGTTTCCAGAAAATATTAAAATACCTAAAATTAGCTATTATGATCTAGCCTTTTCCTACTAAACGTAAGAAAATACTATAAAACAAAGTTAAGTTGTTATGTTTTCGTATGCATGTCTAAATAGGTGTGTTTATTGCGCATATTTTTCAGGCGGATTTATTTACTTTCGTATTTTTTCTTAGTCTTGAGATTATCTTTATTTTAAAAGGACATAATAGTTGCCTTAATTGGACCAATCTGAGTCGCTGAATTTGGACCCAGATATATGATCATAAATTTTAAAAATAAGCAATGAATTTCGATGGGTCAACGCTTTGGACACTATTTCTTTAAATTTTTATATTTTATGCAAGTCTATTAATAGTTTATATTTTTATGTCTGGATGAATTTCTTTTTACAGTTTAGGCCCATATAAGTATAAAAATATATATTACATGATTATGCTATCTTTTTCTTTGAAATTTTGTATTTATTTGTATTTATTTTTTGTTTGACTTTTTTATTCCTACAGAGTATATTATTTGCAGTATTGGATTCAGATATTTTCCACCGGGAAGATATCTGTGGTTTTGAAGAAAGCGGAACGGAATTTTTGTAGTTCTTGGGGGATTTCACTTTTTTACCATTGTCACATATATAAGAAACCGAAAACAAAGAGTAAGTTGTGAAGTTACCCACAAGAAGGCTGCAGCTACAACATTCCGTCAAAAAAGAAAAAAAGAAAAAGAAATCCAAAGAATAGGTGGAAATGTTATTTCCTTTTCCAAAATCAATCAAATCAAAGTATAGAGGGAGCCAAAAGACAGCTGTGTTAATATCTTCGTCATATAAAGTAAAAACAACAATAAAAATGGACAAAAAGGAATTTTCAAAGCACAAAAACAATTGGAACATCAAGTTAAAAAAATATACGTATTGCAATTGTTGAAAGGTTAAAATTAGAAAATTGTTGAAAGGAAGAACTACAGACATAAGTTAAAGAAAACTTCTGTTTAAAAAAATCTAATGATTCAGAATCTAAAAAGAAAATTCAAGACAGTGAGGGTTGGTTTTGCCTAATTCTCAAGAAAAATAAAACAGCAAAAAAGACTTAGTGTTCATTTGCATAGTACTTTACATGATATTTAAGTAGTTGGCAATTGGTTTCATAATTCCGATTCTTAATTACTTATTATCTTTGATTTATAATTTAAATACATTTAGATTTAAAATAATTACTCATACATTTAGACATTTGATTTCACTATATTTCAATGCATTTGTATTGATTTATTGTTTCATTCATCGCGAACTTTGATTTTTTTTATAAAATACTCACTTTCCCTACTCATTAAATCAGCGTAATACTGTTCGGTCCAGTTTAAGAATCTGGTGGATCAACTTAGACAAAAAAATTGCTGAATTCGGACCATTTTTGGCAAAATTTTTACATTAAAATTAAGATTTTTAAAATAAAGTGTTCTAAAGATTACGTAATTAATAAATGAATAGTTTCCCCATATTTAACGATATATTGTAGATATTTCAAAAAATAAGTGAGTTACAACAGAAAACATGTAAAGTAGCCCAAATTCGGCTACTCTCCTCTAAGTTACTTTAATTTTTTTGTAATTTCGGAGCTTTTCAAATGAGTTCTTGTAATAAAGAACGCTTTTTGTAATTGTAAGTAAGTCGGAACAAGTTTTTAGCTCACAGGCTATCATAGCCTGAGAGCTTATGTGCCCGTCCGTTCTGTATGTATGTTCGTATGTACGTAACGCGATAACTCATGATAAAAATATCCGATCCACTTGAAATTTTGTATGTAGGTATATCCTGACAAGGCGCTTCCCTGATTAGTTTTTGGAGTTCATTCGATATGTATAAGAGGGGGAACGGGGGGCTCATGCCCCCCGTTAGTTGATATTGATGGGATTTTCATGCAGAATTAAGTTTTCAAAATTTAGATTAGGATCATTCTGATGAGGCGATTCCGTGACTGTTATTAGGTGTTCATTGAATAAGTATAAATAGGGGGAACAGGGGTTCTAATGCCCCCCCCCCCGTTAGTTGATATAAATGGGATTTTCATGCAGAATTAAGTTTTCGTTCAAAATTTAGATTAGGATCATTCTGATGAGGCGATTCCGTGACTGTTATTAGGTGTTCATTGAATAAGTATAAATAGGGGGAACAGGGGTTCTAATGCCCCCCCCCACACCATTAGTTGATATAAATGGGATCTTCATGCAGAATTAAGTTTTCGTTCAAAATTTAGATTAGGATCATTCTGATGAGGCGATTCCGTGACTGTTATTAGGTGTTCATTGAATAAGTATAAATAGGGGGAACAGGGGTTCTAATGCCCCCCCCCGTTAGTTGATATAAATGGGATTTTCATGCAGAATTAAGTTTTCGTTCAAAATTTAGATTAGGATCATTCTGATGAGGCGATTCCGTGACTGTTATTAGGTGTTCATTGAATAAGTATAAATAGGGGGAACAGGGGCTCTAATGCCCCCCCCCCCGTTAGTTGATATAAATGGGATTTTCATGCAGAATTAATTTTCGTTCAAAATTTAGATTAGGATCATTCTGATGAGGCGATTCCGTGACTGTTATTAGGTGTTCATTGAATAAGTATAAATAAGGGGAACAGGGGTTCTAATGTCCCCCCCCCTTAATTTATATAAATGGGGTTTTCAAGCAGAATTTTCAGATTTCGTTCAAATCTCTGAATAGTTTTGGAAGTTTAATGGTTAAGTATAAAAGAGGGGGATAACTCTTTTTAAATTATATAAATGCTAAATGGGTTTTTATTAAGAATTATCTAATTTGCTCTGAATTTTGGATATAGATTTTTTATATGATAAAGCATGTCTTTGATAGTATAGGAGGTTCAATGATTAAGTATAAAAAAAGAGAAAAGGGGAGAGCTGTTTCCCCTTCTTAATTTTTTTTTTCGAACGGAATTAACCCTTGAAAATATAAAGCTTTAATGTGCAATTAGTATTTGTAGCCTGTGAGCTCAATGCCTTCAGTTTAACTGGGCAGTATTCTTTATTGTATATTTATATTGATTATCATATTACAGTAAAAAAATAAAGAGTTTTTTTAAGCAGGACTATTTCATCAATACAATCTTAAATATATTTTGTCTTGAAATGTTTTTGCTATTTACATTGTCTACGAAACTTTAACAATTTAAAAATTATATCGCATTTCAATCATTTTGGAACTTTTTGTATCTTTCTTAAAATTATCAAAATAGAAACTTATCTTTTATATTTATTTATTTATTTATTGTCATTTTCATTATAAATTATTTTTAATTACCCATTTAAAACAGCCTACGATCCCACTCTTCACTTAGAAGCAGATTTGAGAGATACAGAATTGGTTATTAATTACATAATTCATTAAGTATTTGATATGAGCATTTGTGTAAAATAATTTGTAATAATCCGTAAGCTTAATACACTGTAAAAATTATTTGCAAATGTTTCCAAAAATTAGAAGCAGCAAAAGAAACTACTTTTTTTATAAATTCTGTTTAAATCTCAAAAAATATGTTTATTTCTAGGATTTTTAAACATAAAGGGCGCTTTTCGTAATCGTGAGTAAGGCGGAACAGGTTATTATATATTTATATTGATTATCTTATTATAGTTACCTAATTGAGGGGTTATACCACCTTGAGATTTTTAAAAAATCGAAAATGCTTTTAGGAGAAGGAGGGAGAGATATATTTATTTCATACTTTTAAGAATATTTTAAACGTTTAATCAGTTTAATCACTTAAGAATATTTTAAGTGTTTGATCAATTTACGCATTTAAGACTATTTTTAACGTTTAGCTACTGTACGGGCCAAAGAATGTGGGCAACAGAACATAGAGAATAGAGGCAACGTGGTTGGAGTCAAATGTTGTTTACAGATGAGTTCTGTTTCAGTCTGTATGCCACATCCGATGTATTCTGGTGTGGAACGAAAGAAGCAGTCGAAATAATTTCACATGCATTCGTGAAAGATCCCACTACAGACCAGATGATATGGGCTGGAATCAGCATAGGTGTACATACGGACATGCATATCATTCGGAATGGCACTTTGACGACCCAAAGTTATGCAGACGAGATAGTGAGACATCATGTCATATTTTACGGTCCAACAACTGGTAATTTCTTTTTTTCCAGGGGATGATAATGTTATACCGCATGCAGCTCGTCTTGTGGAGAACACACTTAAAGCTGAAACAATACAGCGTAACAATACAGCCAATATTTTTCTCTGACCTGAAATCAATCAAGCATGTTTGGTACACAGTCAATTAAAGCATTGCAGTGAGGCTAAGGCCTCCTTTTATTGTCTGCTCTTCGGAAATTTCTCTTCTAGAAGAATGAAACTATATTTTCTAAACTCGTTTAATTAATGTTACAGAATCCACAGAAAACAGGCAAGATGTTGTTTTGTCTATTCCAGGAAGCCACCTTGAGAAATTAAATACCTTGCATCATTCCGAAACATATATATATATATATATATATATATTTCATTTATACGAAAACAAATTGTTGGCCTAAACTAGCATACTTTTCATGTATGCTACTTACTTTTCATGTGCTATTCATTATTTCAAAGTATTTAATTTCGCTTAAAAATTTGTTTGCATTTTTTATTTTGTATTGCACATTGTTAGGCATGCTTTCTCCATTTATACTCATGAATGGCTGTCTCGCACTGTTTACTTTTTTTTTTCTTTCCTAAATTTTTTTAAGCAGTTCATTTCGTACTAAGAATTTTAAATTAAGTAATTATGTAATTTTTATAAGGATAGAAAAGAATGAAACTGATATAAAAGTTTACATAAAGTAAAACGAAATAAATTTTAGATAAACTATAAGGGACAAACAAAAATGAGTTTACTCTCTAAAACTTTACACATTAAAATCATACACGCACACGTGCATAACTTAAAAATATGCAATCTCCAACATACTCTAGAAGTTGGTTAATAGGCATTATAAATTTTCTTCAAACATTATATTGCTTTTGCAATAATTTCTCATGTATTTCAAAAAGAAGCATTTTATAGCGAAAACTCGAGCACATGTTGTTTATTTCATGAAAATGCGTCTACCGTCAGATGCGTAAGAAAATCTCCATTTTATTAGATGCTGTCAGACATATATACAAGATACAGATGGCACTAAGTGCGGGCGTTTTCTTATGGAACGGTTGTTCTCACAGCATGAAGCATTATATATCACTCTCCGAATCACATCAAACTAATGCATGCTTCTTTACGATATTGGCAGGCTTCCCGCTATTTCTTATGGATCTTTGCTTTAACTCTGCTGCGTAAATTTCCCCCTTTTTTCCCTTTATTTTTAAAACATCAGTTAAAAAATATTTTTTCTTTTAAATTAAGGTAAGTGACATCTAAAGTACTGACGACATTAGAGATAAATCATAAATAAAATATACGGTGACGATCCTGATTTAAAATTAATTTTAGCTTTCGCTCTCTATGGAAAAATAAGGTAATAAATATTTTCAAATAAATTTCTCATCTTGTACATTTTCTAATTTTCTAGAGAAATTATAAAAAATCAAAGGTTATAATCAAATTCAAGTAAGACTCCATTAAAAATAAAAATACAAAATAAAATCTGAATGAAAAATGTGCATTCGCATTTCTCATTTAAATTCCATTTCATATTTTTTTCAGTAAAGGGTTTTTTTTCATTTGAAGTTTTTTAAAATACTGTTAATAATAATCTAGAATTTAAAATAGCTAAAAAAATAAGTAGCTAGTTATATTGAAATGTTATTTTTTAACACTCTCATGACCGAATTATATTTTTGAATGGATACAAAACACAGCTTACATATACACTAGATTTAAAATATATCATTGAAAACAAAGTATGCTGGAAACTTTAAAAATAAATTAATTTTGTTTGAAACGGTTGGTTGTTTGTGCTTATACAGCCCAATTATCAAAACGATTTAGGCCCTAAGAGGAGGAGAACCCTCCATGGGGCCTTTAAAGGGAACCTAACCCGTATATAGGAAAGAAATATTAGTTTCGGAGAAAACCACGGAAAACTCCAAACGATTAAGCCTACAGGTGCGCTTGGGTTAGAACCTAGCACCTCCCTTATACCAGTTTCGAAAGCAACCTCTTGGCCACTGAAGGAACTTGTTTAAAATGGATTTCGGTATATTATGAAGTGTGAGCTCTTATATGAAATTACGGCATCGCAGATTGCATAAAACTTAAACAAAGTTTTTTTTTTTTTTTTTTTTTTTTTTTTTTTTTACGCAGCAGACAGTATTGAATTGGTCCGCCAAATTTAGTTCAGATAACTCTTCCTTCACAAATGAGCCATGCGGTCCCTCAGAATCAAGTTCACAGTAATGACGAACTAAAAGTCACCATTGACTCTGACCCCATCTTAGAGTGGCTACGAATTATCGTTGAAGATTAAATAAAATAATTCCTTATATATTTATGAATTGTCAACAAACATTTCTTTTTTTACTACAAATTCTACCCTTGACCACAAGATAGTTTACTTCACTTACTTTGAAAATCGGTGAAAAGAGAAGAGAGGGTACACTATATGACTAATGATGACTGACAGCTAGATTTTTTTTAAATATCTAGAAAAATACTTGAGGAGTAATACTGGTATTTCAAGTACGTAAACAGCATAGTAGACGTCATATATTTCAGGAAAGATTTTTGTTTTCGAAACCCCATAGGAGACTTTTGATTACTTGCTATTCACTTGCGGATTTAGATAAATATTTAGAAAAATATTTGAAGAATAATCCTGAAACTTCAGGTGTGTAAACAGCATAGTAGACGCCATATATTTCCGGGAAGATTTTTTTACAGAAACTCCATAGGAGACTCGCTGAACAGTATTCAACTTCATTATATTTTTAAAACACAGATGAATATTTTACGCATTTTTATGTTCTTCTTTAATTTTTATTATTTTTATAAAATATTCTACATACCATCGAATGTGTAAATTCAAAAAATATTACATAAAATAATAGAGATATTGATGAAAATAATCCCTTAGATCCAGTGATAATATATATATAAATAAAATTATTATTTGTGTTAAGATATAACTTTTACGCATGCATCATATTGGATCCCAGCTACAATAACAACTATGTTTTCTTCCCCAGACTCCTTTCCTTCCCTGGGAGAGAAAAATTGACAGCATGTACAATGCTGCACTGAGGAAATTTACGACAGTGCAATTAAAAGTAATAAAAAAGTCCTAGTTTATTTTATAGCTCTTTCTTTTTTTTTAACCGATGACCAGGACCCTACCAGCTGGGTTACCTCAGCTTAACGGGGTATATACCTGGTTTCAGTGCGGGTGAACGCCTAATCGCAGCGTAGCGGAAATAAACCTGGAATCTTCGCTTCGCGTGCCATTATATCTGCAGTACTTGGTTCTCGTTTGAGCATACTTTTTTTTTTTTTTTTTTTTTTTTTTTTATTATTATTATTAGCTGCTTAATGTTACATACAATTTTTATAGTTCTTAACTTTTAACCTGAAGAAGGGACACTAATTCAGTTAAATATGTGCATAGGAGAACTATGATGACCAATTTTTAGAACAGCGACACGCAATTCTAGAAAGCAACGGCCAATAAAAGTGAAAATTATTTTGGCCCGACCTACCGTTACTGAATAGGCTAAAAGAAAGAAATACATTTTGATAGAGAATAGAAGAAATCTTCAAAAAGGCACGACTTAAAATTGTAGTAAATCCTGCAGCTTCCAGAGTCTACCATGAAGTTTACATCACCCCAGCAACGTCCTGTTGCCGGTAGTCAAGGTGCGTTCCCGATGATTCCGTAATGCTTGTCCTAGAATCAAATCCTCATAAGCAAATTCAAGAGCAACACTAAAAGATATTTCTACCACAATTTAATATAATTGTTATTTTAAATAAAAGAAATATTTAAGATAAAGAGTATCATCGACAACTGGAATCCAAAATAAATCAGCATTTTTAACTATAAGCAATTTCTAAAGATTTTAGTTTTTAAAATACAAAACTTTATAGAATCCCATGCTATCAATTTAAAGAAAATGAGAATAGAATAAAAAAATCATTTTGTACATTAATATGATAAAATCAAAAATTAAAATTAAAATCAATGCATGCTATATTTTAAAATGTTCAAACATAACTTCTATAAAGTAGTAAAAAAATCGAAGTAAAATAAAACTTGCATGTTAGGGAAATAAAAATTGCAGTTCAATCTTCTTGTTTCTTTAACCTAATTAATTTTAGAAATATATTTTTCTTTGTAACTTTTAATAAAAATAGTTAATCGAGATATATTCTCAGTCTGTTTATTTTAGTAAAATAATTTAATGTGAGTCCTTTCCTCGAGGATTAAATCTCTTTTAGTATATTCATTACATATTTTTACTTATCCATCATATGTAGTATAAGTTAAGTCTTGTAATCGTTTTAAAAATCGAAAAAAAACTGACGGATTTACCCATTTTAGACACTGGAGATTCCGAGAAACATACTTTTAGAAGAAAAAATTGCCGTCCGTCTGTGTGTCTATAAATGCTCCATATCCCGAGCAAATTGAGATAAAGACTATGGATTTGGTGTGTACGTAGTATGTAACAATTGAAAGAAGCCTATTGAATATCAGTAATTTCTATTTTCCGCAGATATTTTTTTAGAACTCTCGAAATATTCGTTCGTATAAAAGATACATGAAAATTTTCAGAATAGTTTACTTAAATGCGTGAATGTAGAAAATAAAAAAAAAGTAAATTTTGCATAAAAAAGGAAGTCAATCACATAATTTTTTTTTAGTAGCCCATATATTTGTAATCGTATTTTCCACACTCTTCGATTTTTCATGACTTTGTATTTCATTCAAATTTTAATTCAAAAATATATTTTAATTAAAAATGCGAAGCTTAAACCTGATAGATAACATAACTATTATTTTTGGATTTACAAGAATGTTTCTTTTACTCAAATCGGTACTACTTGATTATCCCGTCAATCAGAAAAAATTAATGCCAACTTTGTCGCCAACTTCGCGATATCTCGACAAATCTGGCAGTAAAATTTAATTTTTGGATGTGGTACCAACTTAGCGCTATTTATAATATGTCGCCAAATTACTATAGACTTTCATTCTAATCCAAGAGGGTCATGTTTTCTTAAAAATATTTAAATGTATGCTTAAATTTCACTTTGGATTTTATACATAGTTTACACATGTTTTCTTTTCATATTTCACATTATGCATCTCTATGATTGGTAAGCATTTCGGTAGACCCCAACGACTAGTTTTTAGGAACATTTCATTTACAAAGAGAAACTTATTAATATTATTATGAATTTTTCTAATAGGTATTCTAAAGCAAATTTACTTCAAAATTAAATTTTGAGGAAAATTCATCAGTGATAGGGTTTTTGTAAACAATCATAATACAAATTTATATTTTAATTAAGTGTAATTAATTAATTCGTTTAGCACGAGTGTTAATTTTAATTATTTCTTATCTAAAGTTGCCCTATGATTAAATTTTATTTTTGATGTACAATCACAATATTTTTGTTTCGTAATGTAAATTAAGTTATACAAACCTGGTTTTTGATGGTATTAGGCAATGTTGGAGAGAATTCATAAAAATTAACCAGTTACAAAGAATGCGTCTATTTCTGATCAGCAGGACTTTCAATTACTTGATAATCATATGCGGTTTTAGATATTTTGTTAAATATCTAGAAAAATACTTCAAACATAATCCTAAAACATCTGGTGTGTAAACAGTAAAGTAAACAACGTGTATTTCCGAGAAGGTTTTTTTTTTTTTTTTTTTCCTCAAAAAGTCATAAGGGACCTAAAAAATGAAAGAAATACGAATCGCTTTTGGATCACCCTGTAAAAACTAATGTCTTAAAAACATTGAAACTGGAGCAAATGATTGAGGCTTATTATAATAAATTGTGTTGATTTTTATGAGGGTAGCTTGCATATTAGTGGAGAAATTAAGATTTTTTTAATAAAAAATAATTCTTTAAATTTCATCAAGTTTTTTCCTTATAATTTACAGATTTCATAAAATAAAAGAATGTTTCTTTCTAAAACCTGACAAGCAACATTGTGCATAATACCCTGCGATCAGAATTAATAAATAATAAAAGTTTTATGAAAAACGAGCAGGTTCCGTAAAATGGAGTGAATCGGAACACTTTTCAAATTTAGCGTTAAAAAAAGCAACAACTGATCTTTTAATTTTTTTATTTTTCTACTAAAAACTTCGGTCTTGTTTTGTTCTTTACTTTTTAAGCAAAAACGAAACATTTTTACCGTTTATATAAGTATTATTTATTTTTTAATGGTGTTTCGATTCACTCCGCAGATAGAGGTGAATGGGAACAAATGCTATAAACTTTATTTATTCCGATTCAAACTTTAATGGGGTTAATAAAAACAGGTAATAATGATAAGGGAGGAATAGGAACACATAGTTACTGTGAAACCAAGCCTTTATTTTATATACAAGTAAAGATATGCCTTTTTAAAAATTAGAAAACATCTTTGAAATCAAGAAAAAATAAAATTTATTTTAAGAATTGCAAATTATTATTATTATTGCAGAAGTATAACTTAATACAAATTCAGCCCTGTTCTGTGTTATCCTTTATTAGTAGTCATTGGGTAAGTGGATTCATTGAATAGCCCCAATCGCAGCATGTATTAGTACGAACTACTAATACGCCCTCATTCCCAGCCGTTAGTACTGATTGCTTATCTCTCTTTTTTAATTGATTCTTCATTTTGAGATATTTTTGCAATGTTGTGGACGTCAGAGACTAATTCTGTGCAGTTTTTCTAACTTTTTTTGCTATTTTTAAATTATTTTATTGTGTGTTCCATGTCTGTTGGATTAGGCGTTGACTTTTTTGTTTAACCAAGTAACTTCTTGGCATCTTTAAACTCTTCAAGTAATTAGAACAAGCAAAAATATGTTTTCATATATTACATGAAACTATTACTATATAGAAAAATAAACCATGAGAGAAAACGTGTTCCGATTCACCCTGTAAATCTTAAACCTCTGATGTTACAAACCATTTTTCATTTTTTCATTACGTATTTAGAAATAAGTAGAATTTAATACAGCATACCGTTTACTGGTCTATCATTAATTTAAAATCCCCTCTCTTAGGTTTAGAATACGAAAAATACTGTAGTTATACAGGGTGTCCCTAAACAAATGGTATATACGCTAGGGGGTGATAGAACACATCAAGACGAGTAATAGGAAATAGGAAACCAAGGGTCCCACACGTTTTCCAAAGGAGATAGCCGCCATTAAAGTTTGGGGTCCAAAATTTCAAATACACATAAAAAACGGAAAAATTGGTCGATTGATTTGCGGTTTTCACTAAAATTATTCTTTATGTTGGTATTTTCTTGAAAATAAATTATAAAAATAAATTTCGAAAAATGCCGATAGAGGGCGCTTTAGACTTTGAAGTAATACAAAACTATTTTTTGCCGCGATTTTTTGCATCTCATTAAATGGTTTTGTAAGCTTTGATTTAAACTTAAATTTTGAGTTCAAAATCTGAATAGTTGGAAGCGGTTAAGTAGCACAAACTTAACTGTGTTCAGAGGGTTTAAATTTCAAATGATGATAAAAAACGGAAAAATTGGTCGATTGATTTGCGGTTTTCACAAAAACTATTCTTTATATCAGTATTTTATTGAAAATGAATTATAAAGATAAATTTCAAAAAATGCCGATAGAGGGCGCTTTAGACTTTGGATTAACGAAATAATCCATCCTAATACTATTTTTTGCCATTATTTTTTTAATCTCCTTAAATGGTTTCGTAGGCTTAGATTTAAACTTAAATTTTGAGCTCAAAATCTGAATAGTTGGGAGTGGTTAAGTAGAACAAATTGAACTGTGTTCAGAGGGTTTAAATTTCAAACGAAACAGAAAACTATAAAAAAAACGGAAAAATTAGTCAATTCGTTTGCGGTTTTTGCTAAAACTACTCTTTAAATCGTTGTTTTCTTGAAAAAAAATTTTAAAGATAAATTTTATAAAATGCCGATAGAGGGCACCTTAGACATTGGAGTAGCGTACAACTATTTTAAACCGTTATTTTTTTTTTTTTTAATCCCATTAAATGCTTTCAAATGCTTAGATTTAAATTTTGAGATCAAGAGAGATTGTTTTTGAATCGTTGCGAGTATTTAAGTAGCGCAAAAGGGAACTGTGTTCGAAGGGGGGGTGGTAAATTTCAACTCCTGAACATCTTCAGTTTGCGCTTCTTAACCCCGCCCAACAATTCAGAATTTGAGTTCAAAATTTAAGTTTAAATCTAAGATTTCGAAAACATTTAACAAGTTTTGGAAAGCATTAGATACAAAAAATAACGGTTAAAATATGTTGTTGGTTACTCTGAAGTTTAAGGCGCCCTCTAACGGAATTTTTTAAAATTTATCTTTAAAATTCATTTTTATTTACTGACTTAAGATACTGACTTAAAGAATAGTTTTATTTTAAACCGCAAACGAATCGACCAATTTTTCCGTTTTTTATTATGATTTGAAATTTGACCCCTCTGAACACAGTTCAGTTTGTGCTACTTAACTGCTTCCAACTATTCAGATTTTGAGCTCAAAATTTAAGTTTAAATCTATAGTAAAAAATCTATAGTTTAAATCTATAGTATAAAAATAGTTTTTCATTACTTTAAAGTCTAAAACGCCCTCTATCGGCTTTTTTCGAAATTTATCTTTATAATTTATTTTCAAGAAAATACCAACATAAAGAATAATTTGAGCGAAAACCGCAAATCAATCGACCAATTTTTCCGTTTTTTATGTGCATTTGAAATTTTGGACCCCAAACTTTAATGGCGGCTATCTCCTTTGGAAAACGTTTGGGACTCTTGTTTTCCTATTTACTATTACTCGTCTTGATGTGTTCTATCACCCCATAGCGTATATACCATTTGTTTAGGGACACCCTGTATACAAAGTTTTGAAGACATCGAAAAAATGAGGTTTTTGAGGATCCTCTTGAAGTTTTTTTGTACATGTAATTTCGCAACTGATGTCGTACCCTGAACTCAAAATTTTTAAAAGCTTGCATCTCGAAATTATAAATTATAGTACTTTGCAAAAGAAATTTTCATAACCATTTTTTAAAAAAAAACTGATTTTTACGTTATTAATCATGCTAATATCACATACATTATTAATCACAAATAGTGGAAATTACTCATTACTAATCCTATACTAATCCGCTATTAGTCTGTGTATAAAAAACAAAACATTAAAAGTTAAAACGTCAAAAATTAAAAAAAATTTTTTCATCTGCATAATAAGTCCTGCTTTTAAAAAATAATAGAGGCTTTAATTTTTTAGCGTTTTAACTTTTTCATGGGTTTTTTTTTTTTTTTTCATATAATGCCTGCTGGTATAGTTATAATTTAAGATTATTGGATCCGTGTGTTTTTATTAATAGCTTATTCTATATTTACAAGAGAAAAGTAGTGAATTCGTCAAAATTTTCGAATTCCGGTTTTTGACGGATTTACTTGTTTAAAGAGTCAGAGATTCCAAATAACATGTTTGTACAAAATATCTGTCTGTGAGTCTCTGTCTATAATTGTATGTCACACAGAAATTTCGGGCATTTTATCTCAAGCAGTATAGCACGGAATTTAATAAAAATTTATATTCAATTTGTCCCTCATATGAATTGATGCTGATTAGTTTGTAGTGCAAATCGCTGAATAGGTGAAGTCATCATGCTCTATTTAATATTAATATATAATTTGTTATTAAATAAATACACTTTAGATACCATAACATAAATAGACAACATGATATTATTTATTATTATTATTATAAATTATTGGTTTAGACAAGCAAATGTAAATGTTTACTTTCATATAGATGACATAATTTATTTGTAAACCATAATGTAAAGTGTTATTTTTAACAAATGAAAATTTTAAAAATTTTTACTGTGCATTTAAGATATAATCACTAAGAAGATGAATAAGTTTATATTAAAGCGTAAAAAGCACTGAGAAAACTGGTGTCAATAAAAACAAAAAATAAATTCCGTCGACACACTATCAAAATTAGTAGTAGTAATAATTGTGATTCTTGTGATTTTACTTTGTAGTAATGTTTTCTGCAGTATTTTTAATAACCATATTTCTCTATTATGAATTTTGATGACGTATCAGAGACTTTACATTTATAGGATTCATAAGGATTTTAAGCATTTACAAGTATATAAATAATATCAAAGCTACAAATCTTCCAATCTGTGAAAACCACTATTTCCAAATAGAAATTGCAGTATTTAATTTATTCATAAATTTCTGTCATTAAAATTGTGAATATTACTATTCACAAAAATGACTATCGAAAATAGGATGAATTAGAAGCTATGCAAATATTTTAAAGAAATTCTAAGGTACATTTAATTATTAATATTACGTTTTAATATGCTTTACTTTATCGCAATTTTTTTTTCAACCAATAAATTTAATTAAAAAATAATTATAAAAGAAAGTTATTTATTTTAATCAAATTAAGAATCTTCTTTTAACTAAATCCATCGGAATATGAAAATTTCAACTTCCACAAATGAAGTTCGAATTAAGAACTTCCTTTTTACTAGCGAGATTCTTTACCTTCAAGCTATGATCTCTACACATTGAACGTTGATAGTAACGTTCTCTTTTGAGATTTAAATCGCAAAAATGAAGGGATTGGATAGAAAAAATTTATTTTATCAAAATGACAGACTTTTTCAAAATTTTATGATTTACCGTGTGACACAAGGCATTCCGCTGTAAGTACACAAAATTTGAAGCCTCTGACTTATATAGTTTTTATGTACGAACACTGTGACGGACAAACAGCCAGAGAACAAAGACGAATAGGATTTCATCGGATGAACAAAACCTAAAAATAGCTAATCATAAAATATTCATAAGCGAATGTAATCCTTAATTAAAATATTAAAATACTATGTATGCCTGTCTTGGTGTCCAAGCAATTCTCTTAAATTTATTTACCATGTTACACAAACAAATAAACAAAACGAAATAAAAATATAGTAATAAACTCAAAAGTCTTTTTTTTTTTTTTTTGCTACATAAATTGAAAATAAATTCTTTACTTTTATATTCTGTTATCGCCACAAGTATTCTCCTAACTGTTATCTATTTCATAGAGTAACAATAAAATAGCAAAATTCAATTCACTTATTTTCTTTCCCCTTAGCCTTTTTTTGGAGTTGTTTCTTCTCAAGTTATTTCGAGAATTGTACTGTTTTTTTTTCTTATTGGTGACATTGACGAGGGGCAAAAACACCTGGGACCTATGCGCAGATGGAAGGAATCGTCTCTCATAGAAAATATAAAAAAATAACAAAAAATCGCTTACGAAATTTCAGCGTCCAGATTTGGAAAGATTTGGTAAAATGACATTAAACCATTTGCTAGTCAATACGTGGATATTTCAGTAACTGTCACGTTTCGTGTCATCAACTTTTGTTCAAAATATTGGCCTTTCTAAAAAAAAACTGAAACATATGGGGTATATGAATTTGCCACTTCTGCAGATAATAAAAAAAATGTTTTTTTAACTTTAAATTTAACCATTTATTAAATTAAATTAAATTAAACTAACCAAGTAAATAGAAATACAACAATTTATCTTTACATTGCTCATTTGTATATATTAGTCTTTTCATGTTTTCCAACGGTCTACTTCAATCGTACTTTTTAAAATAAACTTTATATAAAACGATTTTTATCATTAAATTTAGTAAAAAATTATAATATGTGTGTATAAACTAATATTTTGAAGATAAACAAAATTATTTATAAAATCTCTTTACACAATATTGAAACATACGTTCTAAATTCAATTTCTTTGCAAATCATTTAGTAGAACACATTCAAAAAATAAATAAATAAATAAAAAGAAGAGTCTTTTTTGTGCTTATGTATGTGGATTGATGTATGTATAAGTGCTGAAGGACTTCAACCGGATTAATTTCTCAAAATCCGCGGCTACCAGCAAACAGCAACAGAAAGCTTACCGAGGTGCATAGTCCTCGACTTTAATTTTATGCACGGTTTAAACGTAGTAGGTTATTTTCTTTTTAAATGACTAGGGGGCTCCGCGCCCCTGCTCGCTACGCTCGCCAACCCCCCCCCCCTCCCCCGCGTAATCGCTTCACGATTCCAAGTTGTAGGCTACCCCTGCTTGCTGCGCTCGCCAATACCCATGGTATGAATAAGCAGTTTCAGACCTTTCAAATGATGTGTCACAAGACTGGTGTTGTAAACAAATAAGAAATGTGCAGAGTAGGGGGTGACACACAAGACATCCATAATATAAATAAGCAGTTGCAAACCTTTCAAATGATGTGTCACACAACTGGTGTTGTAAAGAAATTAAAAATGTTCCTTCCCTGCGGGGGTAGCACACAAGACATCCATAATATGAATAAGCAGTTGCAGACCTTTCAAATGATGTGTCACACGACTGATGTTGTAAAGAAATTAAAAATGTGCCCCCTAGGAGGGCAGAGTAGGGGGTGACACACAAGACATCCATAATACGAATAAGCAGTTGCAAAACTTTCAAATGATGTGTCACACGACTGGTGTTGTAAAGAAATTAAAAATGTTCCTTCCCTGAGGGAGTAACACACAAGACATCCATAATATGAATAAGCAGTTGCAGACCTTTCAAATGATGTGTCACACGATTGGTGTTGTAAAGAAATAAAAAATGTGGCCCACCTGGGAGGGCAGAGTGGGGGGGTGACACACAAGACATCCATAATATGAATAAGCAGTTGCAGACCTTTCAAATGATGTGTCACACGATTGGTGTTGTAAAGAAATAAAAAATGTCCCCCCCTGGGGGGGCAGAGTGGGTCGGGGTGCCACACAAGACATCCATAATATGAATAAGCAGTTGCAGATCTTTCAAATGATGTGTCACACAACTGGTGTTGCAAAGATATTAAACATGTGCCCCCCCTGGGGGGGAGAGTAGAGGGGGTACATTTTTAATTTATTTACAGTTGTTTACATCCATAATTGGAATGAGCAGTTACAGTTGTTTTAAACTATAGGGGGGTGGGGCTCTGCCGCCCCCTGCTCGCTACGCTCGCCAACCCCACCCCCGCGTAATCGCTTCGCGATTCCGTTGGGTATTGCTTTGCAATCCCGTAGGTATCGCTTCGCGATGCATAGACGGAGCCCTTCAACTCATGGAAGGAGTGGTCCACCCGGATTCGTTATTTCCGGAAATCTTACACATCAGCATCATTCCAGGAGTAATTCCTTTTAAGGCTAGTTTTTTTTTTTTTTTTTTTTTTTTTTTTTTTTACTATAGAAGGATAACTAGGAGTTTTACAATCAGTAAAATACAAATTAAATCTTCTGGATGAATCTTCGACTAAATGACTTGCGTCTACCCGTCACCAGCTGTTGTCAATGCATGAAAGATCTTGTTTGTTATGGCGATGACTCAGGGCCAGTAGCACCAACTTTAGAAAAATATTGATTGAGCTTAAAATTTTTTGATTAAAATGACACATAATTTTTTTTTTCTCTTGGAGAGGAAGGCAGTGTGGAAGCTAATGTCTAAATATATGCGATAGCAAAATATGTAGGAAGCATGTTTTGAGAGAAATTTAACTGTACATCTGTTGAAGGAACTCTCAATTCTCCTGTAAATTTAATGGGAAGATAAATCAAATTATTGGGTGGGCTCGCGCCCCATGGGCCCATATTAGTTGGCGCCACTACTCAGGACGGAGTTCGTGATGTCAGACACGAGATCTCCGTCAAACCAATCTGCCGAAAAAGCCTTTCCACGGAGAAAAGAAACAAGCAATAGTTTTCTGGGCGACGATTATATAATCTGATTCATACATTCTGTCTGGAAGCTGAAGAATGAAACAAAAACTTTCTTGATTGGTATTAATGTCAACCATACTCTTGTACTTTTTTCACAACTTCAAGTATTATTGGAGATCTTCCGGAGTAATCTTTATTTCTAATGTTAGTTTTTAGGTTGCATATATGAGATTATTATTGAATTTGTGGACGAAGTTCCAATGAAGCTATTGATACATTAAATTATGCAGACGGAAGCATGAATAATGGCTATTCTTGCTTGTATTATTTTATGAGATCTCATAAAAAGAAACTGTATTTAGAAAGTATTTCTCAAAAATGTATGAAAACTTTATAAAGACATTGTACTAAACTTTTACTTCTTAATTATTTTATTTCATACTTTTAAAATTCCCCTGGTTATACGGCGCATTCAAATATATCTTCTTATCTTTCTTATATCTTGGTGTGCATAGTATAGTGAAGGTATAGTTTTCCTCCAAAATCATCTCGACCAGTGGAATTTTACTGTCCATATTTCACCATTTTCTGAAAAGTCATTCTACTAAAACTGTATCAAAATCATGTAAAATATAATGTTCGTATTGTCAATTTATTTACATTGTAAAAAAAAAATATTAATAGCTTATAATAAAAAAATAACACTATAAATATTTACCAAATGTAGAATTAAATACTAAATATTTTTTCTAAAAAAATCCAAGATCATGCAAATACAACACATCATACAACACATATCATGCATCATCAGTCATCTTTTTCAAAATCATGCTCAATAGAAAGAAACTATTGTCCTTTACATTGTAAAAAAGAATTTATTGCTTACAATAAGAAAATTAATGAAATGAATACTATGAATATTTATAGAATGTAGAAATAAATCCCAATTTATTTTTTCTAAAAAAAATCCAAGATCCCAATACCATGCAAATGCAACTGCTACTCCAGTTACAGATTTATAGCAAAATTTTTCGCAAACACAGATTTTAAAACTTTGGACGTCTAAACTGATATTTAGAAAATAAAACCTTATCGTATTTAGATGAAAAGTACTAAAGAATACATTATATTGTACCATAATGTAATCCCACGTAAATATTTCTGCAATAAAGAAGAAAATTCAATATAAACGGTCGATTATCCAATTTTCACTTATCAGATGTATCATTGATAATGGAGTAATCATTTTGAAAATAATGCTCAATAGAAAGAAACTATTGTCTGACATAAAAAAGGAAAAGAAAAAGAAAAATCAAATAGAAAAATACTATAAACTTCTCTTGTTGTAAATCAAATTTCACTCACTGAAAGAAAGAAAAAAACAGTATAGATAAAAGGGTAACTCGAGTCGTACAATTACATCGGTATTATGACAAACGCTTCAGGAAATAGCGATAAAGTGACAACGATACAGCGAAACAGATGGGAAATGGAATTAATTTTAGACAAGGCAAAATTTGAGACAGCGTGTCTAGAAAATTTGTCACACTTAAAATGACATTCTACATTGTTTTGAACTATAATTAAATCAGGAAATATTAATGAAAGAAAGCATTGTTGCAATTTTGAAAGGATAAAAAAACGTCTTTTTATAAATGGCTGTTAAACAGAATTTTGAGTTTCAAAGAATAGTTTCATTTTGTGATTAATTACTGATATAAAACAATTTATCAATATTTATTTAACTCTGCAGTTTTTCATAAAATAAAAAAAATCTCATTTTAATTTCTTTAAATTAGTTTTATGATTATTCTACATTACTTTGAACTACAATTAAATCTGGAAATAATAATGAAAGGAAGCGTTGCTGTAATTTTAAACGGATAAGAAATCATCTTTTAATAAATAATTTTTTAAAAAAAATTTAAGTATCAAAGAATAGGATAATTCTGTAATTAACTACTGATATAAAACAATTTAGTATAATTTATTTTACTCTGCAATTTTTCACAAAACTGAAAAAATATCATTAAAATCTCTTAAAATCAGTTGAATAAATTGGAAATTAAAAACATGGATGCATAATTAAATTTAACATTTAATTAAGCATCCATGATTAAAATTTTCTCAGTCACTTTAAAAATTAAAAAAAAACAAATGCAAATCACAATTATACTATTAATTATCTATACCTATTCATATTAAATTATCTATTTACACATCCATCGTTACATATCATTCTGTTACATATCAAATTACTCGTATGTCTGTTTGTGTATAATTTTATATTGAGAGGCTTTCTTTATCAAATGTCTGGGTGGATTCTTTGAAAGCGTTACCAGAAATAAGTCCAGGCATGAGAAAACCGTTTACGTTTGTGACAGCGAAAGAATCATCAATTTAACCCTTTACACACCGTCGATACTTTAAAGTACCATTGAAGAAAATTTTATATAAAACTTATTTATTCTGTCTATCAATAAAAATTCTTTATTCTTTCCACACAAAACACTCTTCTGGATCAAATTTAGGTAGAATAGAGAAACAGTCGAAGCTAAATATTTCCAAAAAGTGGTAGTTTTATTGTTCTTTTTTAAAAGAATTTTTTTCTTTCTATGAATAAAATTATATGAAACACATTCAATTGCAAAATCGTTTCCATTTATAGAGATGATCATTTAAACTCGTTGCTTTTTTAAGAATTGTGATATTTTCAAAAGAGTAATTTTGTTAATTAATCTGATTAGTTTTGTAAATATTTTTCAAAAAAATTTAACTACCGATCTATTTAATCAGTTTTAATGAAAAAACACACCTAAATTCCCCATTAGTATTATTTAAAAATTCCAGTATACCTTCAGATGTTAAAGAAGATAATTATTGAGGTGGACCAATTTGTTGATAAATAATTCGGTAGATAAAGAATTAAATGTGTTATTAGTAATAGAGTCTACTTTTTCTTTATTTTAAACAAACGGTACGGATTTTTTTAATGTAATAACTAATTTTATTTTCGTCAGGGTGCCAAACTGTGTAATAATTCTTAATAATCTTTTAACAATTACCGTCAAAAAAATTCAAGCTTAAGAAAAATATAGAATACATGCATGGAACAAAAATTATCGGGTGTTAACGAAACGCTAAAAAAATACAAAAGAAAAATATATATCCAAAAAACCTCCATTTTTGAGCAATTTTCCTATTTATTATAGCAACACCTTACTTAGAGATAAAACCTGAACGCTTACGCCAATGATCAGTGGGATATTCTGGCGTAGTTTTTAAAATCTCTCCATTCGTAAAAGGATTACATAGCGAGGCAACAAAATCATTTTTAACAAATGGTCAGAATTTTTTTTATGTAATAAATAATTTTATTTTCGTCAGTGTGTCAAACTGTGTAATATTTCTCAATAATATTTTTAACAGTTACAGTAAAAAAAAAAAGTGCAAGCTAAAAAAGAATAAGAGAATATAAAACACATGCATGGAACAAAAATTATCGGGTGTTAATGAAACGCTAAAAAAATTATAAAGGAAAAAATATATATACAAGAAACCTTAATTTTTGAGCAATATTCCTATTCATTATATCAACACCTTACTTAGATATAAATCCTGAACACTTACGCCAATGATCAGAGTTGGCGTAGTTTGGCGTAGTTTTTACAATCTCTCCATTCGTAAAATGATTTCTTAGCGATGCAGCAAAATCATTTTTAACAAATGGTAAGATTTTTTTTTTTTTTTTTTTTTTTTATGTAATGAATAATTTTATTTTCGTCAGTGTGTCAAACTGTGTAATATTTCTTAATAATCTTTCTAACAGTTAAATTAAAAAAATACAAGCAACACTTACGCCAATGATCAGAGAGTTATTCAGGCGTAGTTTTTTAAATCCCTCTATTCGTAAAATGATTTCATAACGAGGCCACAAAATCATTTTTAACAAATGATCAGATTTTTTTTTCTATGTAATAAATAATTTTATTTTCGTCAGTGTGTCAAACTGTGTTATATTTCTTAATTATTTTTTTAACAGTTAGAGTAAAAAAATACAAGCTAAAAAAGAACATAGAATACATATATGGAATAAAAATTATCGGGTTGTTACCGAAACACTAAAAAAAATTAGATAAAAAAATATACAAAAAACCTACAATTTTGAGCAATATTCCTATTTATTATAACAAAATCTTACTTGAAATAAATCCTGAGCACTTAAGTCAATGATCGGTGAGTTATTTTGGAGTAAGTTTTTAAAATCTCTCCATTCGTGAAAGATTTCATAGCTAGGCAACAAAAACATTTTATCTAGCAATTTATATTATTTCTTCCATTGGAGAGTGATTGAAAATATAAATAAATCTTTTGCGTAAAAGTTAAAAAACATCTTTTAGCATTTGCCAGTTTTGGTACATAAATAAAATTTATCAACATAGCAATTTTTTTTAACTTCCCAACATATTTCAAAAGTTTTTATGACTTCAGTTTGTCGCCATTTTCAAATACGATGGCAGATTTGATCATAACGAACTCACTAGGGAATCTTCTCAGGTGTGAGCTGTGGATTTAGACGAGTGTGATATAAATAGAAAAATCTCATCATATACATTGAAAAGTTTAGTAGAACTACCCATCCGAATCCAACCGTTTTCGAGATATCAGCACTTGAAGTGTGAAAGAATAAATAAATAAATTGACAGGCAGGCATATAAATTATTCGCAAATTAAAAACTTCTTTGCATTGTTTTTAATCCTGCTGTCAAAACTTTTTCACGAGCTACGAGCAAAATCTTTTACACCCACACATTGCCAGTTTTTTCCCCTCTTTTAGACAGACACTTCGCATTTTTCGAAATTTTCGAGTACAGCAGCATTCGGAGAGTTATCCCATCTGCTTTTATTATTTTCAGCACTTAGTTTTATGCAATTTTTTTTGGCAAATGTGTGTCGTGACGTAATGGATAGACTATATATATATATATATATATGTGTGTGTGTGTGTGTGCATGTGTGTGTGTGTGTGTGTGTAAAATAGAATATTTTTCTTGGGCTGGCTTGACTTGCGAGCAATTTATATAAATGCATCTCATTTTTTTGATTTATTCATTCACACTTCAAGTGCTGATATCTCGAAAACGGTTGGATTCGGACGGGTAGTTCCATTGGACTTTTTAATGAAGGGAATTTACATGAAGGGATCTTTCTTTTGATACCACCCTCGTCCAAATCCGCAACTTATACCTGTGAATGTTCCCTAGTTAGTTGAGACCTTGATATATCCTGTGCACATGCTAAGATTCATCCAAATGGTTACATAAGTAGGGGGTGTGGCAGTATGGCAACAAGTGGTAAGTGTGAACGCAGATCGCACAGAGGATTTCGTTCAATATTTCTTTCAAAACAACTTATACTTTAATTACTAAAACCAAATTGTTAATTTATAATTATTAAATTCTTAGACAGATGGTAGCACCAATAAATTTCACTTTAAAATAATTATAAAAGGAAGTTATTTATTTTAATCGTATTAAAAATGTTCAAATCAAATTATTTAAATAAAACACAAAATTCCATATTTTTAGAAAATCCGGAAATTAAATAAAATCAGCGAGGATATAAATAAAATTCTAAATTTCTAAAAACGCAAAAAATTGTTTGATAGAAATTAAAAATCTTGAATTCTTAATAACAGTTTTTAATATAGGAAGAAAATTAAAGTCCAAAAAATATTATAAATGGCAGAGATAAAAAAATAAATAAATAAATAAAAAACATTATCTTAGCAAAAAATACGAAATTCCTTTTAATTAAATCCAACTTAGTATGAAGATTTCAAGTTCCAGCAGCCAGCACCGTGGTTCGATCTCAAAACCTTCCATTTACTAGCGTGATGCTTTCAGTCCAAGCTTCGATGGCTACATGTAAAACGTTCAAATTAAGATTTCGTTTAAAAATTTAAATCGAAAAAATGAACAGATCATATTGAAGAAATTAATTTTTTAAAATAATAGACTTTTTCAAAAATTTTATGATTTGTTGTGTCGCACGAGGAATTCAGCTGTAAGTACACAAAATTTGAAGTATCTGACTTATACAATTTTTGTGTATGGACTCTGTGATGGACAGATAGACAGAGGACAGAGACGAATAGACTTTCGTCAAACGAATGAAACCCTAAAAAAGAACAGGAATTGAGCCCTCGGATTTTGGCGAGTATGATTGTTCATTTACTCGCCAAGTGGAGCATTTTGTCACGATTTGGCGCTATGGCGAGCGGTAGCGAGAACCATGGCTGTTGGCCAAATAATAATAGTTTTTTTTTTTTTTTTTTTTTTTTTTTTTAAGGTTTTACATAATTCAGACATGCGCCTCTAACTACAAGAGTTACATTTTATAATTGTTATTTCTTTAAATTCAAATGAGGTGAAGTGAACTTGGTATTTCCTTTGCAGAAAATTAAAAATCTTACAACTATCGAAACCAAATTTGATTCTTCGTCATGCTGATAAGTTTTTCCTTTAAATAAATATTTTTTTTAATTCTCTCTCATGATAGAATACTGATCTATTTTCGAAAAAAAATCTTTGTTTAAAAAAGCTATTTTTTTAACATGAAAATTTTAATTTGTGTTATAATACGTGGTATAAAAGAATTTTCGTATAATTTCGTGTAATTTCATATAATTTGTGATATAAAAGAATTTTCTTCCTTTTTTAAATAATATCTTTTAACTAGACAATTTTTAATTTGTGTTACAATGCATTTAAATAATTTATAAAAGTATAAGATAGATATAAAAGGCATAACTAAACTTAACGATAAATATTCACGCAGTTAAGCATCTAACTGTTACCAGTCTATGATACGACACAAATTTAATAGATCGATTGCGATTTGGGTATTCTATTAACCATGAGAATGAGAATAGGGAAAACTCATTAACATAAACATTAATTTAGGTGGCTTGAACACTCGTCCAATTTTTAAAGCAGCTGGGTGAACGACATATGAATAGGTTTTGCTGAATATATATTGTTTCAAATTCAGTAAAAATAAGTATTTTCTTTTACACAATAGGACGTTGAACAGCTGAAACCTTCTGAATTATAATTTACAAATATGTATTTCAATTTCTGTGAAAATCGTTCTCTAACGAAAATATGTTGAATTTCACATAGAATTTCATCAATGTGACGTATTGTAAGATTATATTCTTCAGGCATCTGTCAAAACAATCGACTATAATAAAATGTAACATTAAACTGTGTTCGATTTACATCATAAATAGATAAATACTAAAAACTATATTGTAAACTTATGCTGTAAAGAAAACTAGAAAGATTTTTTTTACAGATCAGACTGATTTTGGTAATCGTTAAAATATAAGTATAGTATGCATTTGAATTATACGAGTGGAAAACCGTCGAATTCGACGAAAGAAATGTTTAAAAGACGCGATCGATTTTGATTTTTAAAAAACGGCAAAAGTAATTACATTATTGAATCAATACATAATAAATATATTTCAAAATTTTATGTCAAGTTTGCCAGTTACACTTTTACATGCAAATATTCGCACATCTTAAGTTAAAGTTGTAGTATGAGTGCCAACGAAATCCAGAAATTTTATTTTAGATGCACTCGCAAAAATTAGTTTTAAAAAAAAACTTGTTTTATTTTCATTATGACATTGTTTTACCAATTAAAGTCATCTGAAAGTAGAAACTCAATTTTAGTGTCCATGAAATGAAAAGAAATACTGAAATGTAATAACGTTATGGGTAAAAATACGTTATTTTGTATAGTGACGTCATTTTCTCTTCAAATGTTTTTTAAAAGTTACTGTTATTAGTAATATGAAAAAGGTATCCGTTATAATATGGTAATTCCCATTTATCTGGTTTCTGAATGACATCATTTTCCTTATTTGAAACTTTTCTTATTTTGCTTTAAACATCAATTTCTATCATAGATTATTTTCTGTTATTTTATCCACATTATTAATAATATTTCTCAGAAAATGATATTTTTTTACCTCAATTAGTGTATAATTATACGCAATTATTTTATTATGATTAAATTTTACGAAAACAATTAACATTTTCTTTTAAATGCGAGGACATGTTCACACATGTAATCAAGCTTCTGATTGGTGGAAAGTGATAATGCAAAATAATTTTTTATTATCAAGAGAAAAGCTGAACTTGGTTGCCAACATTTTGAAGAAATATCATAAAAAGCTTTAAAAATTTTAAATAAAATACAAAAATGGAAATAAAATAAAAAATAATAAAATAATAATAATTGGTGTTTCATCAACTCGGAGATTTGTGTTTTATATTTTTTCAAAATAATCTGATTTCAATTTACCTTGAAAATAAATATATAAAAGGTTTAAAACTTGTTAAACAAATATTCCAAATGCAATCACAATAAACTAAAAAGCTAGAAATTGGTGATTGAAATACATGCATAGTAATTGCATCATGTTTCCGCCCTCCGATAAATAAATTTGAATATATCGCTAAAATTATTTTTACTCATATTGTTAAAAAAAAAAAAAAGAAAAGAAAAAAAGAAAAAAAAAACACTTTATATGAAAGATACAGAATTGTTTCTCTGGTTTAATTTCGTACAGTAATCTTTTTCAAAAAAGTTTAACTCTTTATTGAATATAAGAGAAAAACCGATAAAAAAAATTTCGCATGGTTTTTCCTTTATAATTTTTCAAGCTGACCAGACACAAAGTAGAAAAATTGAAGAGTAATCCAAAGTAGCAAAATTCTGTTCAGCTGCACCAAAAACATAGAGAAATGATCTGATAGAAACTTTTCCAAAACTTTCCAGGCAAAATCCTAGGTTGACTGGACTATTTGTAAATATTGCAGCATGCGTTTAGATTATAAATATTCGAATTGCCACAAATGAGGAATATTGTCACATGTTTCGAGCGTCGTTTGTAATGCACACAAGCACATGTCTAGATTTTACAGATTTTATTAGCCCAAACATTTTCTGGTCATTAGTAGTAATAGGTTAAAAAAATATCGTATACTAAGAAAAATAAATATATATATAAAGAAATAAAAAAAAAATATTTATTCATAACACGAATTACGTAAAATAAAAAAACGAAATAGTTAGACGTAACTGTAGGAAAAGTACTATATTTTAAAATGGTATTTATATATTTTTTTAATTTCAACGGCAATTATTCAGAACATTTATGCATACACGTTTTAATATTTTATATGCACTATATTTTTTACAGATCTAATTGTATTTATATACTTTCAGAATAACAGAAGTTTAAAGATCGTCACAAAAAAACTTTTTTTTTTTTTTTTTTTTTTTTTGTAGAATTTGTATGATTTTTTGCTTTTTTAGGTTTTTGAATTGATCCATTTTTATTTCACTCTATCATATTTGACTCTGCTAAATTAATTTTTTATAAAGGAACGTAAATGCTAACAATATTGCAGTTTGTGTATACATGATTTTTTTTTTTTTTTTTTTTTTTTTTTTTTTTTTTTTTTTTTTGCATAATTCTTTATAAAGTGCAACGAGTAAATTAAATGTAATTTGCATGCACATGAAATAAGTTTTTCATGTTCCTTGAAAAACGTCAATGATTAAGCTGAATTTAGCCTGCGTGCACATGGACAAAGTTTTTCATGAAGATTTTGCAGATTTCTTTGTAAAGTATCTACTATGCCAAAATATTTTCTTCGCACAGGTTGCAACTTCTTCATGATCAAGCCCTAGTTCTTAATTTTAGTGATACTATTTGTTTAGAGGAATTTCTATATCTTTCAGAATATTTTAAACGTAAAAAACTTTGTTTATTAGTCAAAGTTATAGGCTATAATTACTATGTTGCAGGTCAAAATTATTATTATTATTATTATTATTATTATTTTGTATTATCAACCACGTCTCATATGTTAAATTATCTATATATTTAAAAGACCAGGCTGTTTTTTAAGTCATCAGCCCTGAGTTTTCTACTCAACTGATTTTGATAATTATTTTTTTAAATGAAAGCTATTCATTTGTAGTATTACTATGCATGCATTTCAATTAGCCATTTTTAGCTTTTAGTTTATTTTAATTGCATTTCGAATATTTGCTTACCAAGTTTTAAACTAAGTTATATTTATTTACAAGGTAAATTGAAATCAGGCCATTTTGAAAAATATAAAACACAAATCTCTGAGTTGATAAAACACCACTTATTATTATTATTATTATTGGTAACCTGATTACAACTTGACCATAACTGAACAAGTATAACTATTAGAAGTTTATTATAATAATATCATATGTGGAATATTGTAAACTGGAAAGAAAATGCAGATTTGTACTAGTTTGTATTAATGTGATTAATGTCTAAAAGAATTTAGTAAACAACCACTTTGTTTATTTGTTGAATAAATCTTCTCTCTCTTATTAAAATTAACTAAATATTGCTGGATAACTAAAGATATTTATGTTCATTTGGTTCTTGAAACTCAGAAGTAAGTTTTTTCGTAAACTTTAAAAATAAACAAAAATAACATATTTGACCATACTGGGTAGTTAATAACGACGATGACATTTTTGGGATCCAGTAGTTGATCAATCTCTAAAAAATCTGAATTATATTCAAGGTTGGAGTAACATAATTTATCATTATTTTTTTAATGAATTTATTTACTAAATATCACTATCTATGCCAATTAATGAAAGAGTATTATTGAATTTAATTTCATACTACAAGGTTAAATTGAATAGCTCATAAAACGTTTGCTAATGCTGACAGCTATTATAAAAATATTTTTTATTAATCCACGCTAATGTCAAAACAGATCTTTAGTTGCAAATATAACTTATAAAAATTTAAGTTTATGTTAACTGTATTATTTAACCCTTAACCGGAAACGTACCGTCTGTAAGATGGTTGCACCTGCATCAGTGATGTAGCCAGGGACGTTGTCCAAATGCTCTGGTACGACTAATTTTGTAAAGTTCTGTTAACCTTATCTAATTGGAGACTTTTCCTCAATAGATTAAGGAGGAGAAAAGTTATAAAGATTACTGGTGTCCAGAACATTTGGAGCCCGTCCATGGATGGGCTACTGATGTAGACGCAACCGTCTCACAGACGGTACATTTCCGGTTAAGGATTTAAAACCAAAAATTGAGCACACAAGATTATTTCTTTATTTCTGCACTTTTAAGAGTCACTGTTAAATCAGAGTTCTCTGAATACCAGACCTACGTGCTGAAACGTAAAATGTGGCTGCCTTGGCCAGGTATTTCTTGTTTTCTTTTTTTTCGGTGTTTGTAGAGCCCTAATTGAATATGAAAATTTTTCTATGCATATTATTTGCCTACTTTAATAACATAAAAATAATGAGAAATGCTTTATTTGTGTGAGCATATATGCCTAATACTCACATGGTTAAAAGTTAACTAATGATGCACTCACCCTAGCTATAGATGCCTAGATATAGATTAAAATTAGATGCTTTTCATGTGTTCTTATAAAATTTGTTTTGTTTACCTTACATCGGTTCATTATTTGAATTTTGGAGAAGTATAAGTCTATTTTGGTACTTTTCAATTAGTTGGCCGTCAGTATTATATGTATATGTGTGTGTGAGTACATAAATACATTTATGTATAAATATATATACATATCTGAAAACATGCGTTTATATATGTATGAATTCAATATCTGTATATTTACTATATATGTATGTATACATATATAGTATTTATATAACATCAGTTAACAGAAAAGTACCGACATTTTAATAAAAAACGTGAATGTAGACCAGTTTTCCTTAACATCCTGCTTTTAAAGTAATTCTTCTACCCCCTGGAGATATATCTCGTTCTTTCATTCAAATTTGACACGACTCAATCTATCCTCATCTCTGAAAAGACGGAGTTAACGCTAAACCAAATCGGAGAAGAATATATCATTTTTCGTTGGCTTAAGGCGCCAACAGTAAAAGTTTGTTTTGTTCCCTCGATTTATAAATAATGGATTTCGATGGAAATGTTACATTTATCTTTATTATGTTACTTGTTACTGTTGTTTTCCTTTGTATGTAAAATTTAGAGTCCTTGTTACTTCTTACCGGTCAATATATTTGAATAACTGTATTATATTACACACGGAATAATTCGAAATAGAGGTTTATAGAATTAAACCGCTAATAAAAAAAATATACTCCTAATTACAAAAAATGTAGAAATAAAATCTAACTTTTAATTGTAGTATTTTCTTTACGTTATGAAATACAAAATTTATTTTTTATTCTGCACCTTTTTCTTATTAATTATATTTAGAAAAATGCTTCTCTGTATCTAACAACGAAATTAAAAAGAATTATATTATATTACGACCAAAATAAATCCAGTTAAGATATTTGATTTTTATGTATTTTTAGAATGTCTAGATCAACCATACATAACCTGCGGCCCGCGGACTGCAAGTGGCCCGGCGATCTTTTATGTGCGGCCCGAGACATATAATCATTGATCCATATTTCTGAAATGTGAATAAAAAGTAGTTAATTACCTCATTGTATCTTTATATATTTTCATGCAGAGATAAAGTTTGTTTTGTTTTTGTAATTAATTTTGAAATATCTTTAAACATCCTAAATACCGTTTACTTGTGCCCTACGTTTACCGTAGTCTAATTTGCGCTGTATTAGTGTTTACTGCTTTGAAATCAATATTATCTGTATAGTATTTAATTTATACCACCAGACTTTTAAAAGACAAATTTTTTCCTTTATTTAATCCCAAGATTTCATCAATTAAATATTATTCCCTAACCTGCTGTACAGTTTAAATTGAAGAAAAAGGAAGCCTAAACTTACCTGAATGAAACAGTTTAGCTACAATAGTTGTTAGTGTTTCCCACATAATTATTGTTTCTAAATCTAAAAATCCTGTTTCAAACGTAAAGCTTGGAGAAGATTTTTTTACGTAAAGAAAAAGATCAAAGGAAGTTAAAAAATAATTGAGATAAAAGTTTTTACCTACAGAATGAAACTGTTAACAACAATCACAGTTTACACAAGTTTTGACTGCAAACATCATGCCTGAAAGTATCAAATACATAATACGTAGTAATCCGAAAATAAATATCAAATGTATAATAACATCGAAAATATCAAGCTTCATGATGTTATGAAAATAAATATCGGGTATATATATCAAGATATATATCTTTTGATATGTATCACCGAACCCTGGTTACTCGAATGCTTCATTTAATATATTGAACCAAACGTAATTAATGCTGCACAGCTAATTTCAACCATTTGTTAACTATGGAGAACTTCTACTAAATTTTGAAATCTACGACTAAACTTTAATTATAAAGTAGAAACATTATCTTCACAATTCTTAGAAATGACTCAACAGATTAGAATTTAGATTAAACTTTTATTTTTGTAAATGAAGATTCCCACGTGATTCTAACACAAGAATTTGAACAAAATTATTCCGAAATAAATTCACATTTAGATATAAATTTGAACAAAAGACTCCACGAACAAAGCGGTAAAGATTACTTTCCTATTCTGTACAATACGAGAAATCTCTGGATAAAACGGATTATTTATATTTTCCGTTAGTTGCAAAAAATGTATTATATGTAACGAAAGTACGATCAAGAAATCTAAGGTGTATTATTTTTTAAAAAGAAGCACAGTTACCACCGTTTATCGGAACTCCAATTAACCGAACTCCCAATCATCCAAACAGCCTATTTCTTTCAAAAAGAAAAAATATGTAACCGAACTTCCAACTATTTCTCTAAAAAATGTATAGAATAAAATCTATAGATGTTCTTTAAGACTGGATCATAAATGTGAAATTCTTCAGCCTATGCAAAGGAGTCATTTTATATAAAACACAAGTATGTATTTTAAGTCTAAAAACTGAAATATGTTTTGTAGAAATCCATCATTTTCACTTCAGCGGCTTTGAAATTCTTCGCAGGTGGAAATACATCACTTTCGAAAATACCGCACATGAATCACACACTGATAAAACGCAAAATTTTACAAAAAATTAGAATGTCTTTAGAAGGGCAATAACTTTTAGTTTATAATAATATGTTATTTTTCCTGCTTAAACCGCATATTTTTCATGAACTGCCCCCGCTTATTCAAATAACATCTGATTGCGGAAAACACATTTCAACTTGAATTTTTTTTTTACGTTTGTCATTTTCTTTTCCTTTACACTACAAACAAATTTCAAATTTTTTATTTATTTATTTATTTGTTTGCAACGATTTTGACTAGCAGATGTATGATGGGCAGGTCAAATGATCTTCCCTCTTTTTTCTGAGAATGGGTGAAATAAGTTAGTCAGTGTGGATCATTTTTGTGTTTTGTAAGTTTAATCGCGTTTTCGTTGGAAAAAAGGCGTTGCGATTAATTATAAATGAAAAGCTTTAAACCTTTCTGATAAACTTAAGGTTTTGGAGGCGTCAAAGGAGAAAATAGAAGTCCAAGTAGCAAAATATTTTTAAATATCAGAAATGTAAGTTTCCAATATAAAACTTAATGCAGTAAAATTCCAAAAAGAATGGAGATAAACTGGAAATTTGGATCGAAAAAAGGAATATACATGTAATTCCAATTTTGATAAAATTGGTCAATATGTGCTGGAATGGGTTTATCGAAAAGAGTGAAATTTCGATTAATAAATAGCGCTATGATTACACAGAAAACAATAACTAACGCACAAAAAACTTTTAAGAGAAGGGAAAAGTTATGTGCGTCGAAGGGTTAGTCTATCGTTGGCAACAGAGAAATAATTTAACATTCAAAACTGGACATGAAGAATTGGTATGAATTGATGATTCGTGTGACCAATAGTATGAGGGCATATTTGAGCACCTTCTAGCAGAATATAACCTTGAAAACACATTTAAATGTGATGAAACAGTACTTTTTTGTGCAATGCCTTCTGAAATCATTACTTTGAAAAAAAAGAGAAGATTCGAAGATTTAAATGAAACAAAGATTGGGTGACGCTCCTACTCTGTACAAATCAGATTGGGACCGAATAGCTCCATCCCAGGTAAAAGTAAGCTGCCACGACACCTAAAGTATGTAAAAAAATTAAAGTGTTACATATGGATTCGCCAGATACATGGATGTCCAAAAAAAATTGTAAAAATGGCTAACAAAGTTAAATGCTAATTTGCGAAACAAAAAACAATTTTCTTTTGGATAATGTGCCCTGCCACAAAATTGAGGATGGATAAATTCGTCTCAGCAACATTAGACTTCAGTTTCTTTCTGCCAACACAACGAATGAAATTCAACCTCTAAATCGAGGAATTTTCAATCTTTTTCAAGCTCATTACGAAAAACAAATCATTAAAAAACTCCCTTTTTTTAATGAAAACTCAGACACGTAATCGCTCTTGAAAATTTAAAAGAAAATTAGCCTTTCGAGTGCAGTTCATTTGTGAAAAGATCATGAAATTATGTGAAAAAAAAAGTCATCCGAAATTGTATCAAGAAAGAACGATTTGTCAAATCAAAACACGAAAGTATGAATTCTGATACATCTGGCGATGAAAAAATAATTTAAGACTTTGAAGAAGATTTCCGTGATGAGGATTTCGGATTATTGGAGCTTTCGGAATCTAATCTCAGGGAATTTATCGATATAAACGAGGAAAGGAGGTGGAACCTGAAAATGCCCTGGTGATATCAAAGGAAGATGAAAAAGAAGAAAGTGACGATGAGACAGCTGAACCTTCATCATCATTCCTTGCTGTTTAATGTTAATGCACCGTCTCTTCGAGGCTCATCGAGGTAATAATTATGACGCTTTGTACACATTCGAAAAATGGTGCGATATTTTCTCCTTTAAAATTCCACATAAATAAACCAATTTAAACGACGTTTTTAAGCCTGTGTAAATAATGAAACTTACATGTAGTAAAGTTTCAACCATAATTCCAATGAGCTGCATTAAGTGCAATGTAAATCATATAACTGTCTGTACTGACATTAAACTATTGCGTATTTACTTTCTATTAGTACTTGCATTTAGTTTAATTTACATTATGCTACTAACGATTTTATAATGATGTTAATTAATTATATACTATCGATCGTTGTTTACCTTTTTATTACGCATTAAATATTACATTTCTATGTTTCTCCGTTTAATAAAACTCCCGCTTTATCTATTATTACTTTTGGAACCATCAATATTCGTTTAAATGAGAACGACTGTACCATGAAAGAAAAAATCATGCACATGCATAGATTCTGAAATATTTTCTGACACAATCAGAATAATGTAACAAAATTGCACCGTATAATAATTTAAAATATTTTATCTATTTGAACAATATGGAAATGTATTTACACGGATGTAAATTGTAGTAAACCGAAATTATATATATATCAATTTTATTGCATGCAAAATAGTTTAACATAATTATAATGTGCCGAAAATAATGCCCCCCTATACCATTACGTAACGGAATTCTTTTGCGTGGACTTGTGAATGAATAATAAATATTCTTTGTGCAGCATATTCAACAAAATGTATATTTTAGCACCCTTCATAAATGAATATCAATTTTATTATGTTTCGACGGATATAACAACATTAAAAAGGACTTGAAACTATTTTATCCCATAGACCGTAATGTAACGGAATACTTTTGACTGTTTTTGTATTTGAACAATACGTCGGATTTTACAAAATTTGAAATGACCCGACAAAATTCTGCAACAAGTATGTATTCAAAATTTCAAACGATTCGATTGAATAATTTCTGTGCCGTTATATGCAAGCAAACAAACGAACAGACAGAAAAACAGACAAACAGATTAGACGACGACTATAGGTGCTACGTATTAATATAATTACGAACGCACCTAAAAAGCAGTTAAATATAAAAGCAGTGATTTCCTTTTCGTTATATTCTTGACTATATCGGCAGTGAAGTATATTCTTTGAAAATTTGACAGTCCAACATGAACTAATGCATTTATTTGCAACATGTGGTGTCCTTCCGACTGCCGATTAGACATCCAACTGCCACTTTGGTTTCTTAAATTTCTATCATCATTTATGTTTCTACTCTATTTGCTAGTCAACAGATAAGTTTTTTATTCATATTTTAATATAATTTAATAGTAAAATTAGTTAAATTGTTGTTTTGTAATTTTCCTTCGACGGTTCTGTTGATTATTAAGGTTTGAGATTACCTTAAAGCTTTTTAGAATGTTAAAAAAATTGTTTTCTGTTATGGGAGAATAACATGTTACTACTCTCTTAAAACTCAGCTAAATAACTCAAGTTTAGCCAAAATCCATTCCTCTCAAGATTTGAAAGTGAACTTCTCGTAAAGAGTTGAAAAGCTCGAATATACGAGTTGTTTTTAAGAATTTTAAATCAAGATGAGCAATTTAAATAAGCAGTTTAAATCAAGATGGGTAAAACGTTTAAAAAGCAACTCATCCACGATCCTATGAATTATAGTTCTTTCCTTAGAATCCAAATCCACTTTTTCATTTTAAGAGTGTGAACTTAAAAAAAAATGTATATTATGACGATACTCGAATTAAAACCGCTTTTGTGATAAAAATATGTTAAACGATATCTATCCACATCAAGGTAAATGTTAATTTTAAATTTACATTGCTCATATCAGATATTTCTGACGCTGCGCGCATACTAGTTCCAAAACTAAATAACATAGAAACTTAAAAGTATGTTTATATTGTATTTTACAGAACTTTACAACCTCAACCTATTTGTGAGTAGCTGTAATATATTTATTTATTTTTGAATTTTTATTTAAAAATTATCATAGACTTTGTGTTTAATGGCTTAATTGCCTTAAAAAATATTTTCATGTATAAACTTTATTATTATTTTAGGTCGAAGATAAAGTAATAATGTAAGAATCGCTAAAACCTTGTGTGGAAGATTACAATAATTAAAATCAACGTACTTTTATACACTGAGGAAGCGAGCCCTGGTGCTCGCGAAACGTATACGTATGTGGTGTGTGTTTGTGTATTGTGTGTTAAACGTTGATTTTAATTATTGTAATGTAAGAATGTTGTAAGAATGTATATATGTAAATTAGAGGAACTATTGAATATATTTTTATGATCCTGTTCGCACCATCCCCCTCTCGGAAAATTTGCGTTTTCAAGGGTCAAAAGAGCATCTTTACCCCACCCCCGGAGTCTCAGAAATCCCACCCGGAGAAAACTGTCTGAATTCAGCACTACTCTCTCTCTATTACGGTAAAAATATTATACGAAGCGAAAGACACAGAATATTAGAACGCCGAGTCAAAGAAGAATTGCAGTGTTTCTAATTTAGTGGGTGTTTTGTTTAACCCAATATCTAGCCACTATTTATTATAAGTAACGCTCGCCTTAATTAATCTGTTATTAAATAAAGTAAATACTACTACTTTTTATACTAATTTTACAAAATCGATTAAAATGGCAACATTAAAGAAAAAAAAATTATTTTAATCAATGAATTCGCGTCTTAATCGTGATTTTTTTTTTGTTGCAAAGGATCATAAATCTACCACGTATTAAGCGAGATTGCATAGAAACCGTTCGCCTATTAAACACTATATATTTGTATTAGCTTTACGAGCGAGGGTCATATTATTGGATAAAATCTACTTATTAAGCGGGATAGTGTATTAACCAGGATCCACTTTAAGAGTATAGTCGATAAATAACAGAGGATATACGCTCTAAGCAGAGGGCATTCGCTCAAGGCAGAGGGTGTACCACAGTGTGTGTATGCTACAATTTTTTTGAAAAATAGAGGGTGTACGGTTTTCCTTTAAAAAAATCCAGAAGGTATCCGGCGTATACCCTCATATACCTTCCATTACATCCCTGCTTGACAGTATATATTCATAAATAAATCATGACTCGTGATAAAAATCGAATTATTTCACATAATTAGGCAAAAATTATTAATATCAAAACTTTTTAACAAAATATGTCACTTGTTCTTTCCATTAGTAGCAACAAATATCCCCTTTTGTCCATAAAAATACAAACGAAAAATCTAAGACAGATTAATTTCGATAAAGAAGTAAACAAAACAAATTCTTGGAAAAAGTTCAGCCACCACACATTTCCCGTTTTATTTTTATAAGTGGAGATTCCCACGTGATTCTAATACAAGTATCTGATCAAAATTACTCCGAAATAAATTTTTACCAAGATATGAATTTGAGCAAAAAGCTCCCACCAAACAAAGCCGTGGGGATTAGTTCTTTATGCTTTGCGCATGTGCGCCTGGAAGCTCCCCCAAGTGAGCATATCAGTGTGGTGAGTAGAAAAGTGTGTATTTTGCGGTGCGGCGCGAAGCAAGCAGAAACTCTTCGGAATTCTATTACTGGAAAGTTTTAAATTAAATCGCGAAAAAGCTTTCGCCGGTCTTAAAAACGAAGGCACGGAGAGAAGATTATCTGAAATTTTCATCTCGCTTCTGTTAGTTCTTGTGTTCTTTGGTGCGCTCTCTTCCTTTTTTTCAACTTTTATAAACATTTGGAAATAAAAAGGTAACGTTGTTTGAATTTTCAAGATAGAAAATATGTATATTGTGATTGTTTATTTTATTTGTTAAAAATTGCTTAATCTGTCTAAATGTAGAATTTTTAGTAGATTGTTTAAGATTATATTTATGTTTAATTTTGTTTGAAAATTAATCAAAAATACAGTAAACTCGATTTTATTTTAGAATGCAATTACTAGTGATGTTAATTCTATTACTGGAAAGTTTTAAATTAAATCGCGAAAAAGCTTTCGCTGGTCTTAAAAACGAAGGCACGGAGAGATTATCTAAAATTTTTATCTCGCTTCTATTAGTTCTTGTATTCTTTGGTGCGCTCTCTTCATTTTTTTCAATTTTTGAAAATATTTGGAAATAAAAAGGTAACGATATTTAAATTTTCAAGGTAGAAAATATGTATATTGTGATTGTTTATTTTATTTGTTAAAAATTGCTTCATCTGTCTAAATGTAGAATTTTTAGTAGATTGTTTAAGAATATATTTATGTTCAACTGTATTTGAAAGTTAATCAAAAATATAGCAAACTTTATTTTATTTCGTTAGTTGTATTAAATTATATTAAAATATTTTTGTAAACAATTAGAAATGAGGAGGTAATGTTATTTAGAATTTTAGAGATAAAAAAGAAATTATTGCGATAGCTTAGATTTTTATTGTTTAATTATTTTTTATATGCTTGAATGAAAAATTTACTGTGTTTTTTTTTTTTTTTTTTTTTTTTTTTTTTTTAATGTATTGAATTTATGATAAATTTTCTATGAAAATTAATTAAAAATAGTGTAATTGCTATTTTGTTTCAAAAAACAGTCACTAATCGCAATAAATTATATTAAATATCTTTATAATCATTCAGAAACGAAAACGTAGTATTATTTCAAATTTTTTATGTTCGAAAAAGCATATTTTGCTTGCATATATTATTATTTAAAATAACTACTTTCCGAAAATTTTGAATTTAAGTTATTGTAAAGAAAATTATTGAAATTATAATGAACTTTTATAAAAAAAAATTATGAAAAAACATAGGTACCCTAAGTCTTTCAGAATACGTTTATGAAATAGTTGAGAAAAAAGTTTTACAAAATTTGCACTACCAAAAATTTCATAATGCTATAAATTTGTCTAACGTTTTAAAATATTAAACAGGTGTGTTATTCTATTCAGAATTTTCAGGGTAAAAAGGATATTTTGATTGCTTATTTTATTGTTTAAAGATTTTTAATTTGCCTAAATCTTACATTCGCAGTGGATTTTTTTTTTAATTTTTAAGATTAACTTTAAATGAAAAACAATCATAAACGTAGATTGTCTAATACTTTTAAAATACATTCACCAGTATTAATGAAATATATTAAAACATTTTTAGTATACAAAATTGTTCAGTATTACACAAAGTCGCTGAAATTTAAAAATATTGAAGAAATATGCGATTTTACGTAAAAGTTTGAAGGCTGGGTGAAAAAAAAAATACTTGGGATCTAAGTAAATTTTATGGGATCTAAGTAGAATAAATAAAACATTGCTAAAGCATATAGTAAAATAAGGAGTGAATCTAACTTTTTTAAAATTTTTGTTAACTGACTTTCAACAAAGAAAGTTTTTTTTTCTCTTTTTCTATGACTTTTCATGCATAACTTATGATTGGTGATCTGCCATAAAGCATTGTCTGATTTTTAAGCTTACTTTCTTTTTTGTTCTTTTTAGTTGCGTTCATAATATATAAATACGTAGCACCTATAGGCGTCGTACAATCCGTCCTTATGTCTGTCCGTTCGTCTGTCTGTCCTTCCGCATATAATAAAGTAAAAATTACCCTACCGAATCGTTTGCAATTTAAAATACATAACTGTTGTTTAATTTTGTCGAATCATTTCAAATTTCATGAAAATCGGATGTATAGTTTAATTACAGGGACAATCAAAAGTATTCTTTTGCAATGGGGAAAAAAAGTTTCAAGTGCATTTTAATGCTGTTAAATTATTTTCAAACATAATAAAAAATATGTGCATCTATGAAGTATATACTAAAGTATACATTCTGTGCAATCTGTGGTACAAATAATATTTGTTATTAATTTACAGGGTCACACAAAAGTATTCCATTGCATAATGGTATGGAAGAGAACATTTAATTATTATTAGATTATTAAGGTTTAAACCTTTATTTATTAAGGTTTTAATTATTATCAATCTACTTGACATTTTATGAAATTGACATACGCTGCTGACGTTTAGTAAATTTTATTTAAAAGAGACGCAGAAAAGTTGTCGGTTATTATACTATATACTGTTACATCAAGATCTGAATATTTTTAAAAGTTTGTTATAATAAGAATGCACCTCATTTGCTACGCTTGAAGTATCATTTCCAACTTCTTATATTCTTTTCTTTTTCAATTTGCGGTCTCATTCTAATAACATTAAGATATATGAAGGATCTGTTTGTCTGCCTGCTTTACTGTCCTTTTTTTAAGATTTTAACTTTTATAAAAATTTATCAATTATTTTGTAAATTTAATATATGGTATTAAGGTACATTGCATTAGTTTACGTTTTTGAAATAGCTGTCGCTTTATATATATATATATATTATTGATAGATTTTAAAAACTAACATACACTGTAAAAAAAATAAAAATAATAGTAAAATAAAATAATTCTGTAACCTTAGTAATCTAAGTTTACCGAAATCTGTTATGCTTACGAAAATTTTATAGGTACATTGTATAAGAAAATGATGTCAATCTACAAAACCTGTAAGCAAAACTAGAGACATCTGTAGCTTTACAAAAGAATTTACTAAAAATTTGGAAATTTTACTTAAAAAATTCTGGAAATACGATTTTCCAAAAAGAATCTTAGTGACCTTATTTTTTTTTTTTATTATTCAAAGTACAAATATATATCTGTTAAATGAATTTTTAATCTTGCCATTGCATAAAAAGTTTTTGAAATATAATTCTACTAGAAATATTTTGTAATTTTCCAACTTTTTTTTTACAGTGTATTTACAGTTACTTTATTCCGCGTATCAAAATAAGCGAGGTTGACAACAATGAGTTTCAAATTTAATATGAATAGTGTTGCATCATGTCGTGTAACTCGAATTTAACCATAAAATATCTTTATTGCATTAGAAATATAGTTACAAAGTATTTATTTACAGTTAAAACCCCGGTTATCCGGAAAGCACGAGACCAAAGCGTTTTCGGTTAACCGGGGTTTCATAGGAATTTTCGGATTACAGGGGGTTTCATAGGAGACTTATGCTGCAAACTTGTTTGATGGAAAACATGATTGTAATTTAGAGCATTGCTGTAATAAAAAATATTCTGGTAATATATTCAAAGCACCCTGATTCACAAACCAAAATTACAAATCGCTTCAACAGTAAGGCAATAACTTACTAGTTAAAATCGAAAGTCAATATTGATAATGACGTGACAGAAGTTCGCTGAACATGCGAAGACAGAATTTTCTGCGCCGAGGAGAGAGATACGCACGCAACATAGAGCCACAGAAAGCAAATACAAATGATAAATTTTATAAGTAATTAAGGAAATTGTACATGCAGCTGTTTAAAAAAAAATGCACATCGCAGACTGTAATTAAAAAATACCGATCCTAAAGACTATAAAAAAAGTGAGCTGACTCTGTTTATTTATTTCATAAACAACATGCTTTTTTAACTCTATTTCTACAAGTAATACCACTTCCAAAGTTTTGATTTTTACTTATTTTGCTTCTAAACTTTAAAGCTATTAAGTATTAAAACAAAACTTCAATGTATTAAAAGTGATTTGGAATTGTTTTGATCTAAAACATGTAAATAAAATAGTATCATAAATCAAAATATATTGAAATCTGTCATTTGACATCGGTAAAAATAGTATTGAGAATAAAATTTTTCACATTTAAAAAATACTTTAAGGAACTTTAAGATCTTTCAGTTAAGCAAATTTTCTGATAAATGGTATTCGAATAACCGGGATTCTCCTGTATTTATTTATTAAAATATCGGTTGAAGTGCTTCAGATTTTGATCGAGTTTCTTATGAAGATAGAATGTTCGAATCATTATAGCCAATCTTCCGGAAACTAAAATTGATTACAGAAGAGAAATGTCCCAAAATATGAACATTTTCCTAAAGTCAGCTATTTTTATTTATTTATTTTAATTATTGTCTTATTTCGAGTGCTTTCTTTTTTCAGTTTTTGTAAGAATTTGGAAATAAAGATGTAATGATATTTAGAATTTACGAAATAATTTTTTATTGCTGTTTTCATTACTTAAGAATGTTTAATTTGTCTAAAAATTTAATTTACAGAGTAATAAATATTGCGCAAAGAATACATTGAATTTTCAATCAACTTTATTTGAAAAATTAATGAAGTTCATTCGTAAAATCGAAGAAAAATGTTTAAAATATTTTTTAAAAATTTTTTGATTGCATATTTTATTGCTTAAAAGATTTTTCTGGAATTTATTGTACATTATGCTGACAAAATCGGCTTTATGATCAACTGTATGTAAAAGGTAATTATAAGCATGCTTATTCTACAATATTTTTAGAAATAATTGAAAAACAGTGAAGAAATAAATTTGTTTAGACTAATTACTATATCTAAATACTTTTATTTAGAATTTGCGAAACAAAAATTATTTTGATTAGTTGTTTTAGGTTTTTTATTTGCTTAATTGATGGATTTGCAGAAAATTTAAACAAAAAAGGAGAATAAAGAAAATCAATGCAATTTAAAATAAATTTAATATGAAAGTTAATCGTAAAGATATTTCTCTATTTTCAGACATAAATATACTACAAAATGGCATTCATCAATCAATAAAGATGTAATAAATAACATATTTTTACAACACCTTAGTTATTTAATGGTATAGAAATTCCCTATAATTCATATTATTGAACAAGTGTGTAGTTTTAGTTTTTGGTTAAAAAATTAAGAAGTTCGAGTTTCTTTGGACCAAACTAAAATAAGTGCATTGCTATTAAAATGTTAAATTAAACTAGCCGTACATGCCAATCCCAAACCTTTCTTCTATATTTTACATTTTAATATTTAAATATTCCCTAGCAGAGTGCTAGAATTAAATGGCAGTCTATGCCCATGACAAGGACTCTAAATATATAAAATTCCGCCTTTTTTTTTTTTTTTTTTTTTTTTTTTTTTCAGTAAATTTTTATGTTCACTGTAAAAAAAAAAAAAAAAACTGTAAAGTTTTTAAAAATTTTCTAGTAGATTTGTATTCCAAGAACTTTTCATGTAATGGTAACAGCAAAAGCTCATGTAACCTTCCTCTGTTACATGAAATTTTGCTGTTATCGTGATATGAAAAGTTCTTGTAATACAAGTTTAATAGAAAAATTTTAGTAACTTTGCAGATTTTTTTACAGTGTGATTATGGCTAAAAATCGCGTAGATAATGTAAAATGCAGCATAGCGGTAGAAGTTGTTGGGTAATTTACACCAAAACGTAGCCATCAACAGTTGTGTTAACGTCTAACTGGATCTAAACTTTTATAAAAATCCGCACATTAGTTTTAAGATAAAACTATTGCGAAAATTGTAAAAAATCCACTATAGTAGTTCCACATATTTTCGTCACTGACATAAAAAAAAAACTAATCTGAAACAACTTATGTTTACGTCTAATTGAATCTAAAGTTTGATGAAAATTCGCGAATTAATTCTTGAGATAGAGCTATTGCGGAAATCCTGAAATGTGGAGCATAGCAGCGCCACCTGGTTGGCAATATGCACCAAAAATTAATCAGCACAAAATTGGTCAGTTTCTATCAAAATCTAATTGAATCTAAAGTTTTTGTGAAATTCCTTGCATTAATTACAAAACTTTTGTCACATACAGACTCAGAGAGACATTTTCTAAAACATATCAAATGGTATTCAAGACGCTCTAAAACGTATAAATCTGTCAAAATCTATCGAAATTTATCACAAATCTAATAGTTTCTTCTTGTAAGAATATCAGAAAATAATAAAAAGGAAAACAGTAATTTGCTCAATTTTGTCTTACACTGTAAAAAAAAAAAAAAAAAGTGAATTTACGGTATTTTGCTGTAGTAAACTTCGGGAAATGTCACTTTTTTCAGATAAACGGCCAACTATCGTAAAATTTATGTCTTACAGGAAATACCCGTCTATGTAAAGGCAAAATCGGTTGATCCAGGAACAAAGTCCATCTTTCTAGGGACTTTTCCTGAAATCCCTGCTACAGGAAAATTACTGCAGCAATTTTTTTACAGTGTATTTCATGCGTTCGTTACTTTCAGTTTTTATAATTGTTTAAAAATAAAGGGGTAACGTAATTTAGAATTTTCACGGAAAAAAAAACTTCGAGTCCGTAATGTATTACTGAAATATATCTAATCCGTTTAAATATTGTATTCAAATTTATATATACAGGGTGGTCAGAAAAAAACTTTGCCGATATATGGAGCTCTAGCGGCCAGTCCGTTCAACCGATCGAGGTGAAATTTCAGATATAGCTATTCAGAGGTATGTGCTCGAGATTCTATGAACGGCAACAAAATGGCTCTCACGGTTACGGTTATAGTTACAGAAACTCGAAATTTTCTAATAGCAACACCCATTTTTTTTTCATCGCAAAATGCTCAGAGCATGCGAAAACCCTTAAGAGCGTTGGAACGGTATGGTTATTGCAATAAACGGATGCGTTATGCTCGCCCAAAATCAGCTCTACGAACGGCCCCAAAAAAACACGACCTAGGCGCACGAAGAAAATTTAAATATGACAGAGGTAAAATACCAATCACGGAACGTCGTTTGCCACATAGTCAGGGTAGAAAACGGATAAAAAGTGGGGTGAGAATGTTAATTCTTCAATCGGAGCTCGCAGATGCAAATAAAATGACTTCGTTCGTAATGAGTTGATAAAACTATTATCAAAATGAGATGAATGCTGCGAAAACTTTGCGCATTTACCATCGAAACCATCACCAAATACATGGCCTATGCATTTCTCAAGCTCTTCGTGATTTACTAATGAAATTCGAAAAAACTGGCTGCACCTGTCCGCGATCCGGACAGGATATTGTTATGGAAGTGCATCACATAGTGATCAGAGGACACATTAAACTAGAAAAGGTGCATCTCGTGTTTCTCATATACCAAAATCAATGGTCTTAAAGTTACTGCGCTCTTTAATCTGCATGTTTCCTTACCGGTACCAGCGCGTCCAGATGTTGGAAGTGAGAGACTATCAACAACATATAGACTTTGTTAATGAATTTCTTATCCAAGATGATGGAGATAACGATCGGCCTCTTCGCATATTCTGAGCGGACGAGGCACATTTCACATTAACTGGTAACGTGAATGGCCTCCGAGATCCCCCGACATCATTCCTATGGATTTCAGTTTCTGGAGATATCTAAAATCTGGAGTGTACATGGGCAATCCGCAAACTTTGCCGGATTTGAAAGATTCTATCAAACGTGAGATTGTAAACATCCCTCATGCGAAGTAATGTTCGGCTGTATTGCCCACAGTCGCCACCATGCAGTGTGTAATTGCTTGTGATGGTATCCATGTGGAAAATATGTAATCAAAGTAAAAATTTTCTTTTCTCCGATCCGTGTTGTAATCGTATATTAGTGTACTGATTCTGTGTCATATGCAAATTTAATCCTTGCGCCCGAATCGTGTTATTTTATGAGGGGGGGAGCATTCGCAGAGCAGTTTTTTGTGCGTGCATAACGTGTCCGTTCCTTGCTATACACGTACGGTTCCAACGCTTTTTAGGGTTTTCGCATGCGCTGATCAATTTGCGATGAAAAAAAGGATGTTGCCACTGGAAAATTTCGAGTTTCTATAACTATAACCGTAACTGTGAGCGCCATTTTGTTGACGTTCACAGAATCTCGAGCTCATACCTTTAAATAGCTATATCTGAAATATCACCTCAATCGGTTGAACGGTCTGGCCGCTAGAGCTCCATATATCGGCAAAGTTTTTTTATGACCACCCTGTATATATATATATGTGTGTATATATATGTGTGTGTGTGTGTGTAATAAACATCGAATTAATGACGATCAATTTTGTATGAAATTCTATCAAAGACATCGCAAACCCAACAGTTTTTAACCCTTTTGGGTTCTTTTTTCCCATTTTGAGAATAAAATTTGCTTTTATTTAATAATATTAATCGTAGGTATCTAAACAGATTTACTGAAGTTTAAAGATTATCTCAGTGTCTGAAATGTAACGCATCTACTTATTTTGTGTACTATTAATATTCATATTTATATGGTAATAGGCTAAGGAAGAGTTTTTGAAGACATTTGGAAAATTAAGTATAACAACATGCTTTGAGAGGGTATTACAAATTTCTAATGTTCTTTTGCATTTTATCACACATGATTGGTTCAGAAAAACAACTTATATTTTAAATATAGAGAGTTAAATATGTACCTAAAATGAAGGAATAGCCAACGCAGCAACCAGAATTAAGTAAACTTTTTGGCCCCGGGGGGAAGGGGCAAAACCGCAATGATACAATCTGGTTTTTATTCAATTCGTAAAATTTTTCGCGGATTTTGTTTTGTAAAAAATACTTCATCCCGTCCGAACGTTACGAAATTTTTGTAGTTGATGTAAATTTGGTCTATTAGCATGTTTTTAAAAGGTTTTGTTGTTTAAATGTCATATGTACGTTTAAATACTTTCAGCATAGAAAAAATATCGTATCCGTGAGTCGCAAAGTGACCTCTTTTTGCCAGTGTATTTGAAAGGATTAAAATCCATATTTTTAAAATCCAATCACATCTTTGATTAAAACAAATTTCAACTTTAAGAGAAAATTTCTGGTTTGCTTATATCTTTAAAATTGCGTTCTTGAGAGGCTTTCAGATAAGAGAGAAAAATATATTTTGGAAAAACGACCCTTTTTATTTTATTTTTATTTATTTATTTATTTATTTATTTATTTATTTATTTTTAACTGCAACAGTTTTTCAAATCGGTTATAACATTTGATGTTTGAAAGGATCTTCTTTCGAAATATGTCTTTCAAGTTTTACAGTGCCAAGCAGTTTGGTTGATTGGAATTTAAACAAAATGATCCAGAAATAGAAATAAACTCGGAAAAATAGTTTCCTCGTTTCGATGCGTAAATGTGTTTGTGTGCAAGTGCATGTGCAAGCTTTTTTGTTCCCCGAGCTACAAAGAATTGTCTTTTTGATGAGAGTGACTTGTGCTTCGTAATTAATGCTTCAGAAATTAATAAAAAAATTAAAATTCTGAGCTTCAGGTACATCAAGAGAGATCTTGGACTAACTTCACAAAAAAAATTGAACCTCACACGCGCCGAATAGATTTTGCCAGCCATCGAGCGTGCACACACACACACACAGACGACAGAGCTAATTGTTTTTTATTAGTATGGCTATTTTATGTTTGAAATGTAGTGTTTCATTTGTTGTTGTATTTAGCTCTATGTCTTTTAATTAAAAAGTTGTTGCTTTCTTTGTTATTATCGTCGTGATCAATGCCGTTGTCTTTGCTCACTTTTGTGTTGCTTCGTGTGTCTTTCGTTTTTAATTTCTATAAATATTTGTAAATAAAAAGATGTGATACTTAGAAATTTTAAAGAATTGTATATTTAAATTATTCCACAGTTTTATTATTTAAGAAATATATTTATTTAAATGTTTAATTTACCTAGATTAGTTTTAAAACAATTATTGATTTTTTTTGTTCATCTTTATATGAAAGTTAATAAAGGACATAAGAAGATTTGTTTTATATGTTTTCCAATGTTGAAAGATCTTTTACAAATAATTGACAATACGTTTTATGCATAACTAAAATAAGTTGAAGTTTAGTTTATTGCATGATATTTCAAATTATTGATTATTAAATATTATAAGCATTATAAATTTTTAAAACGTAAAATTGAATATGTTTTTTTTTCATTTAAAAATAAAAAAGTAACGATATTTAAAATTTCGAAAAAAAAAGGATATTTTTTGATTGCTTATTTTATTATTTAATTTTTTCTAATGTATTTCGATGTAGATCATTGTAAAAAAATATGTATGAAATTTATTGTCAATAAACTTCGTATGAAGACTAACTGCAAAACATAATCTGCCCCTCCCCAATTGTTTTAAAATGCATTCAATAACACTGTAGAAATAACTTATAATATTTTTATACCCCGAATTGTACAAATTCGAATCTTTTTTAAACTAATGAAGGATTTTGTTACAATATTTGGTATTTCCAAAGTAAGCTAATTTTATTTGCTTATGATTATATGAAGATATATAATATTTCTAAATGTTGGAGTTACAGCAATTTATTGTAAGAGAATTATTGCATTTGCAATCAACTTATGTGAAAGTTAATCAAAAACATAGCTTATTGCCTGTTTTTACAATTTAGAATTACAATTTTATATAAGTTCCACAGAGGTTTAAAATATTGACTAAAATGGGATTAAAAAAAATTTAATATCACTGTATCTGAGTAAAATAAAAAATCACTAAATCATAAAATAAAATATTGGATGAATATTATCGACATGTAGGATTACAAATGATTTAATTAGTATTGATAAAATTTTAATTTGCTATTAGAATGATTGAATAGTTATTAAATCTTTATTTTTGTTATATTATCACGGATTTGAATTATATAAAAATAATGATGATTTTCTGCTGTAATCTATACCTGCAACAAGAGACTTTATCTTGACTGGTTCGTCAAAGCAGCTACAAACCTGAACATTTCTGTATATCTTTATAACACATAATTATAAAAGGATATTTCTTAATTCTTCTTCTGATGAAAAATTATACACTGGTTTCCAAAAATTAAGGAAAAATCACAAAAATAGCGATAACTCGCTCAAAAAGAAAGCAATCCGTATGAAATTTGGATATAATGTTAAATAAAAGATACTGAATAAAAATACCAAATGCAAATTAGTGGCGCTGCAATCGCATTGCGTCATCCGTGAGGCACATAAAAATGCACATTAGAGAGTACGGCTGCAGTTGTCGCTGTGATAGTGATATTAAAAATCTATGATAGCCAATACATTACGATAACCTCGAGTCATCATTTGCCAGCAGAACTGACATTTAGAGTTATTGGGACATTGGAGACAGGACAAAGTCAGGCAGAGGTGGCTAAATGGTTAAATGTGAGGCCTTCGGTGGTTCATAGGCTTTGGTAACAATTTTAAACCACTGGTTCGTGTTCAAGAATGTTCAGCCAAGGACGGCCAAGGGTTTCGACAAGCGCCGATGACCGATATTTGCGGTTATGCATACGAAGGAATAGAACCGCAACCCCATCTCACCTCAGATCCTGCCTTGCAGCAGCCACTGGAAGGTTAGTGTCAATGTCTATTGTGCGTAGAAGGCTTCACGAAGGTGAAATTTATGCGAGGCGACCAGCAATTTGTGTGCTGCTCACCTCACGTCACCGGAGGGAACGTTTGATGTTGGCACGTCAACATGTCCACTGGACGGTTGATCAATGGAGGCGTGTTCTGTTCACGGATGCGTCCCGGTTTAGCATCCAAAGCGATAGTAGGCGTTGTTTGATTTGGAAAGAACAGGGAACACGCTATCATCTATCAAATATTCTTGAAAGAGATTCATACGGAGGAGGCAGTGTCTGCGTTTGGGGTGGTATCTCTTTGCGTGGACGCACAGACCTCCATGTCTTTCCACATGGAACCATCAATGCGCACGTCTATAGAGATGACATCCTTGATGCTTATGTGCGACCTTATGCCGGTGCAATAGGTAATGATTTCCTGTTACAGGACGACAACGCTAGACCGCACAGGGCTCGCATCGTGGAATATTATCTTCAGCACCAGACAATTCAGTACATGGAATGGCCAGCTCGATCACCGGACTTGAATGCCATCGAGCATGATTGGGATGCTTTAGGGAGACGTGTCGCTGCTCTTAATCCCCCTCCTATGACCCTTGCCACGCTTACAACAGCTTTGGAAAAGTGATGGCTCTTACTTCCCAATGAACTCATCGACCGCATAATTGACAATGTGACAGATCGCTGCATGTGCTGTATTGCTACTAGGGGTGATCATACGGCACATTAAAGGTACTTTTCCTATACCAAACTGGCAAAATGATCTTGTGAATTTTATAATTATGCTATTTTTGAAACACAGTAATTGTCTGGTAATTTCTTTTCATGTTATTTTATACCTTACTATGCGTTGTATATTGTCGCTGAGTTTTATTAAAATCTACATGTAATATTTTGAATTATCGCTATTTTTGTGATTTTTCCTTAATTTTTGGAAACCAGTGTAGATCATTTCGCCATGTCTCATCAAGAATTTCAGGTAGAACTTGATATGCAGCATATCACTATTAAAAAAATATTAAACATGTATTTAGCAGTTTTCAAAATTAGTCTAAAGACATGGATAAAGTCATGGATTGTTAAAAAAAATAAAATAAGGAATTATTCCGTAATGGGTTTTAGAGGCAATCTATGTATTTTAAGGATCATGGTTTGGTGCTATAGTAATTTTATTCTTTTAATCAATGTTGTCACTCTCATAATCTTGAAACAATATTGTTGTCAGGATCGGTTATATTTTTCGTCAACTTTGGCTATAGACAAGATTATGGAACATTAGACAAATAAGGTAAGAGTTGCTGATTTTTAGTCAGATATTTAGTGTATTTTTTCAGGTGAATTTTTAGTTAATCCTTTCTTAATTCCATGTATCATAAAATGTTTTTTTAAGTTTTTGCGTTTTAGCAATCGGATATCAATCATTATAGAAAAATGTAGCACATTTCCTTCTATTCTAAAAACTTTTTTGGACGAATAGGTATGAAATTTAAACACTGATCACTATAAACTATTTATGGGTTCGAGGTGCGCAGTGCTTCATTATAGAGATCGCGATATTAGCAGTTTCTAAGCCTAAGACGAACAGAGAACCTCACTCGCTGTGCATCTTTAAAACTGTATAAAAATTTTTGTAATAAGTTTTGTGATAGACTTAATGTCATTTTAACTTAATGGATTATGTACACAAAATTCACAGGGCTCCATTATATTGACTGTAGTTTTAATGATTTATGGGGCACGAATTACCCAGTGACTCGTTATTGGTCGTCGTATAGAGCACAGGATCTCGCTATTTTGATCACGTGTTAATAATTTATGGGCGTAAAATGTTATTTATAATAATTATATTACGATTACAATAAATGCTATAAGATTATTAATTTTTTGTTTATTTTACCCAGGATCCCCTTTCTCCCATAAACACACACATACACATTTTTTTAGATTATCACGGGTAACGCCAGTCTTGTTTGCTAGTAATTAAAAACTTAAATTTGTCTTCTTTTGTAGCATAATAAAAAGTATTTATAAAAGTTTTATACAATGTTGATTATTAATACTAACTAAAATTAAACATTTTTTTATGTCAAAGAAAAAGAAAACTGTGAATTCTGAAGCAATATCTTTTAAAGCTGTAAAATAAAATTAAATGACGATATTAAATTTGAATTGTAATTAAATGTTATAAGATTAAAATATTTTTATCAATTACGTTATCTTCCATAAAGCGATTTGTACACGAAAGATGCCTATCATAAGTTCTGAAAATATTTCCTTAAATTTTTCAAATTAAGAAAATTTTGTGCAGATTTTTCATAGAGTTATAGATAGTTCTTGACAAAATTCAGCCACATTTTATTTTGTCATTGAAACAAAAATATATTAAATTTTAATGTTATTAAATTTGAGTTGTAATTAAATGTTATAAGATTAAATATTTTCATCAATTATGTTATTTTTCATAAAGCAATTCGTACACGAAAGATGCCTATCATAAATTCTGAAAATATTTCCCTAAATTTCTCAAATTAAGAAAATTTTATGCAGATTTTTCATGGAGATATGTATAATTCTTGACAAAATTCTGCCACATTTTATTTTGTCATTGAAACAAAAAGATGAAAAAACGATCTGTCTCATTAGTTAGCGAGATGAAGTAACAAGATTGTGATTAATTGTTTGTTTCATTCACAAAAATAAATTAACATCATCTAGTTAATGAGATTTCTCAAGTCAAAAAGTGTGATAATATTTTATTGTGCAGTTCAACTTTAGCTTTTAGATTACACTTTACTTAACATTAGACTTATTTGTCACTAAGACGACTGGATGAAACAATGAGATTGTTTCATTAACTTAAGAGATAAAATAGCGAGATTAGGTTTAATTGTATAGGTTTAATTTACTGAAACAAATTTGAAATAAAATGTTTACTTACTTAATTGGATCTCGTGACTTTGAATTGTTCAAAATGTTTGATTGTGCTTTTAATTTTATATTTTTGGATTTTTTCAAAATAATTTTATCATTTTACTAAGTTTGTTATATACTTTAGCAAATTTAAATGGAATTTTGTCACTGAAACAATTAGATGAAACAATGAGATGTAGTTTCATTAACTGACCAGGTAAAATAACGAGATTGTGGTTAATTGTTTGATTCAATTACCGAAACAAATTTAAGTTCGAATAATTCCTTAAATAATTAGATTTCTGAACTCTGAAGTGTGATAACTCTTTGATTGACCTTTTTATCTTTCATTTTACTTCTAACCTTTATTATATATTTAAAAATACATATAAATACGTTTAATAAGAATTGATGCTTCAAAAAGAATTTTAGCAATTCAGAGTAAAAATGAATTATAATGTATCTTAATAGCATACATTCATAATGACATTGCATATATTTATTGTTGTTCTGCCAAATTGAAACTTGATAATGTTTGAATTTTGTCTTAAAACATAATTTATAATATAATATAGATGATAAATTGTGATATTTTACAATAGTTATATATATTTATTTACACATAGAAAGAAAGTATTTGTATCGTGAAAATTTTCGATTTCCTTTTTTTAATGAATATACAAAGTTTTGTGATGTATTGGATACGCTTTGGTTATTTTTATAAAATGGCTGTACTTCTGTTAATTTGAGTGCGAAACAAATTTTGTGGTCGCTCTATTTGAAGAACTAATGTAGGGAATTTATTCAAACTTCAGATTCAGTTAGACATTGGATAATTTGGTGCTAATTATTTCGGTGCATACTGTAAAACATGAAGTACTGCAATTCTGGGTTTTTTGACGATTTCTGTTATAGCTATATTTCACGAAATAATGCACAGAATTTAATTAAACTTCGGACTTTGCCACAGATAGATACTGACTAGGTTTGAGTCTGTATCATTCAACAGATGGTGTTGCTATGCTGTGTTTATCACGATTTTCATGAAAGCTACATCTTAAGAACTAATGTAAGAAATTTTATCAAACTTATTCAAATAGATCTTTACATAAATAGATCCCGGTGAATTTTAATACTGATCACTCCACAGGGGGTGCTGCGATCTATGCTTAGAGAAAGATTCCTGATCGAATCCACAATAAATTGAAGTAATTTGTTGAGCGTGGTTTTCAGTATTATTAACTTCATTCTAGTAATACATTTTTAACCACATTGCTGCAATAATTGCTGGTTTTTAACACAATTTATCGCTTTGGTCTCAATTTCGGAATTAATTTTCATTGTGCTTTTTATGTTTTATGCTTTATGTAATATCTATTTTATTTTCTATTACGTAGAAATGCACCAAATTTTATGTTTGAATATAATGATTATATAATGATTTAAAATCTATATACAGTGGAACATCGATTATCCGAACTAATAGGTGCCCGGGGATGTTCGGATATACGATATTTCGCATGACTGATTTTTTTTTTTCATAAAAAGATCATACTATGGTTATATGGGCATAGTAACAAATACTGAAACAAATAAAAATTGATAATAAACACAAATATGCATGTATTTTGTACTACAATATTTACAAGAAGAAGATAAAGGGAACAAACTATCAAGGGATAAAATGATCAAATAAATATCCAAGAAACCAAAAATACAGTACTGTAGATTTGCATTTTGAGAAAATACATTCAAAATTTTCTTTCGCTTTAGAGAAGACACTCTTTTATGACTGATAAATCTCTTAAATGTTTTAAAGAAAGAAGTAGAGCAGAATCACTCTTTTCTTGTTGCTCCATCAACTTCGAGGCTGTCTCTGGGCACCGAAAAGCTTCCTCGATCGATGATCCTTTCTCAACTTATTTTTTCATCATTATAAAGTCCTTCTTATCGTCATGGTCTTCTGAAGGATTTTGATATTCCATGAGAGAGCAAGGATTTCATCGTTCACCAATATTTGGTGGTCATCAACATCCCTGATAGTCCAAGTGACGACAGCATAAAATCTTAAGGTATCGAGTACAATGAAAAAAAAATTATTTTATGGAAGAGTAGTAATAGAAGAATATAATGATTCATGTCTGCAGGAAGTGAAGAGGTGAATAAGCCAAAAATTAATACCGTATACCCGTTTATTCGTAGGTTTTTCTTTGTGTTTGCCATACAATCATTTCATATCTTTAATTGTACGGCAAACGTAATGTTAAATCTACGAATAACCACAAGTGGTATTAGTTTTCTTTTTCAGTACCATTTCACTTCCGGCAGGCATAGATCATTAGATTCCCTATTACTATTCTTTCATAAAATAAAGGTTTCTTTTGTTGTGTTCGATACCTTAGGATTTTGTTCTGTCGACTCTTGGACTATCAGGGATGTTGATGGCGACCAACTATTGGTGAACGATGAAATCCCTACTCTCCGCTTGGATTAATACGAGCCATTCTTGAATGTTTTTTCTGGTCACAATTTTCAAATTGCAAATTTGAATTTCGCGGTCAGTTAACCAAGTGCTCGGTTGACAAAGGTTCAGATAATCGATGTTCTATTGCAATGATGCAATTTTTAATTTTAATAACCAGCAGGTGTGCTGTAGTCTATTTTTTAAATTCACTTATTTCTATAATTCCGTGGTAAATTCGAAAAAATGCACAATGTTCACATTTATAATCACGTGATGCTATAGTAAATGAAGTAGGAAATATTTTATAGTTGACAAGACATACTAGTTTTCATATATAAATTCTAAATGCTATTAGAAATCATCATGTCAAAGGAATACGAAGTTACAGAAAATATAATTTCTATACTCTGTGCAAAGCGAACTATATATTTCTATATAAACTATATTGTTGTATATAAACTATTTAGTACTCATCAATATAAATAAATACAGAAAACAGTTAAATAATTACGTCATATTTAAAACGAATATATGGTTTTAATGTATAGCTTTAAAAAAAGAATATGATGTCACGAATAGGTTTTTATTTATAAAATATGAATTTTCTTTTCTCTTTCAATTTTTTTTAAGATTCAAGACTGTATTTTTTAGCCTTAAAAAAACGTTTTTTTATACTGATATAAAAGTAAATTTTTTAACGCTTTCAAAAATTTTTAAAGCATATTTGCTCGAGATTCATATATTGTAGGGGAAAAGTATGTTTACAAATTGTACAGTAATCAATTATGAATCTTGTTAACATTTGAGTTCTTTCTTTTATCATATCTATTTATCTTAAATACACGTGTAAACACAATTGAAAATACTATTTGCAAATTATCAAAGAGTGATTGAAAAAAGTTTCCCATAAATGTCACACAAGATCTTTTTTGCCTATTTATCACCGTAATATGTTTTTTTTTTTTTTTTTTTTTTTTTTTTAAGTAGTTCTCTTAAAGATAATAATCTATAGAGCAATAACTAGATTAAAATAGAAAATTTGATCGATAGTGTGAAACATTTCAGATCTATTGATTCAATCACCATACATTGTGAAAGTTTTTGTGTTCTCTATTTATAAAAATCACGAATCGAATGTTTTTCTGAACCAAACATGCGCAGTTTTTTAATTGCATAGATTTTATTATCATAATATTTTTTAGTAAAACTTAAGAAAAAAAATTGTGTAGAAATATTTTTTTAATTTAATCATTTGGTTATTTTAAGTGTTCTCCGAAATAGATTTTAAAATCTTCTTTTTATAAATAAAAAGTTTTGTTAAACTATAAATAAGAAACGTATTGTTTTTTTAACAAGAAACGCTTTGTAACTTTCCGTATCAGGGTTCGTACGGGTACTGGAATTTTATGATCAGAAAATTTTTCGGTAACAGTATTTTTTTATTGAAAATATTTGATTGAATAAAGCGAAATTTGGCGCATTTGAACTATTTTTTTTCTAAAAACAAATATTGGTATTTCACCTAGAAAACAACGGTATCCATACGAGCCCTGCATATTTTGTAAATTTCTTGTTAAAATTTATACTAAAATAAAATTTTAAAATATTTACAAATTTCAGATTCGGTATACTCCTGACCTATAGCACAGCTTTTACAAATGAAATGTTAAGCAATCCAGTTACGGGGAAAGCACTAAGATGAACTCAAAAATATATCCTGTAGATTTCAGGGACAAATCCTGTCAGCAACACTACCGGTTGCCCTCTGTTACTTGTAAAGAGTAATCCTGTTAAATTCGTACAGATTTCTCTGTACGGAACAGAAATTCTCCATGTTACAAGAAAGGTAATCCGGTTAAATCCAAACAGGATTACTTTTTGCGAGAGTGAATTTTTAAGTATTGTAGCAAACACAATCTTGTGGAATGGGAACAGAATACTCCTGTTTTAAAAAACAATTTTTTTATGTTATAGAACAAGAATCTTGTTCAACTCAAACAGTTCTTTTGGCATGCTCACTTTATTTTTCTTTTACAATTTTTTGATATCATAAGAATAATTTAGACAAAATTTTATTTTTTGAGGTCACTTTTTTTTTTGGTGCGTTTGTAATTATATAAATACGTAGCACCTATAGTCTTCGTTCAGTCCGTCCGTTTGTCCGCATATAATAACGTCAAAACTACCCAACAGAATCGTTTGAAATTTAAAATCGGTAATTATTACATAATGTTGTCGAGTAATTTCAAATTTTATGAAAATTGGATGTATAGTTCAGTTACAGGGGCACTCAAAAGTATTTTGTTACATTAGGGTCAATGTGAAAAAATAGCTTCAAGTGCATTTTAATGATGTTACACTCTTCCGAACATACTAAAATTGATATGCATCTGTGAAATATGTATTACAATATATATTCTGTGCAATCTGTGGTGCAAATAATATTTTATATTAATTTACAGGGCCATACAAAAGTATTCTTTTACATATTAGCATATGAGAAAACATTATTTGGAGTGCGTTTTAATAATATTTAACTATTTCACATTTTATGAAATTGATATACGTTGTTGAGGTTTATTACAAGTTAATTCCTGTACAATAGAAATTCTATAGTATTTACAGGGACACACAAAAGATTTTGGATATTGCACTGTATCCGATGTACTGTATATTTTTAAAACTTCGCTATAGTACCACCACACCTCATTTAGTACGCTTGACGTGCAGTTTCCGACTTGAGTTTTTTTTATGGTATTTATGGTATTCCGAATTTTGTTTTAGGGTTGTTATATGCAGACAGACGGACGGACTGAACGACGACTATAGTTGCTACACATTTACATAATTACGAACGCACCTAAAAAAAGTATGTGACCTCGAAAAATAAAACCTTGTCTAAATTATTCTTTTGATATCAAAAAAATTTTAAAGAAAAATAAAGTGAGCATGTCGAAAAAAGTGAGTGTGTCGATTCTGCCAAAGTTTGACGTGCAGTTTCCGACTTGGTTTTTTATGGTATTTATGGTATTCCGAATTTGGTTGCCATTAAAAAGTAAAGAATTTTATTGTTTTAAACTCTTTCACTTAAGAGCAGAAGTGATATATGGGTGATTCTCTCCAAGTAAGGCCAAAATAAGAGTTATGAGGGAATGACTGTGAGAGAGTAATGAATTTTAAGAAAAATTTTATGAAAGCTTCACAATATTCCCTTTGTTTATTCAAACAAAATTTCCATTCACCCATATTGAAGTCAATGAAAAAAATTTGTTTAATAAAATTAAAAAAATATTTCAATTTTTTGTTGACAATTTTCATCCGAAATGCATAATAATGTAATAATAACGTCCTTAATCCGTCTCAATTTGAAAAGTTTTTGTTATCCAAAAATTATGTTAATCCTTTATAGCAGCTATATAAGTCAATTAAACAAAATTATGCGAGAGAGTTAAAGCTACTGCACACCCAATTTAATTTTTGCAAAAAAAAAAAAAAGTTGGAACTACAAATTGAAAATATTAGGACTTTAATAAGACTCAAATAAAATTGATGAAATTTTGTTAAAATTTTATAAGAGTGTTAACAATATATATATATAATATATATACATATATATATATATATATATATATTTGTTTTTTTTTTTTGGTTTTTTTTTTTTTTTGTTTTTTGTCTGAGCAACAGAAACCTATTTCTTACTGTAACTGAAAAATTCGCTTAAAACAACCAAAATATACTCAACAAAACATTTTTTGTAGTTTTAATCGATTCTTTTTTCTGGGTCTAAAATATGTGTAAATATACGACTTTTAGAGTGAGAAGAAAAAACATCTTCCATCTATCCAGTAACTATCATATCTGTCATTCATTAACACAAGATACCGTCTTTGTTTAAAAATTTATTATTAAAAATATTTCATTTATTTCTCTGGTGACAAATAAACCAATCGTAGTTCGATAAAAATAAATAAATAAATAAAATAAACAAAATTGATAATCATACATCAAATTTTTCATAACATGTATTTATCGCCATAAAATATAATTTAATTTCCTTCTTTGATCTCAAAGATAAGCAAAGAGCTAACATATAGAAACATAAAATTTCCTTTTTCAGAATCGCGTTTCAAGATATAAGCTCTATATTCTAGTCTTCCGTCCTTTAGGTTGATCTGAAAAATATGATTGTTTCCGTGTGACTATAATATTATATATTCCGTATATATATATTCCGTGTATTACAAAAGTTTTTTTTTAATTTGATAAAAATAGTTTTATTGTCAGAAACATTAAGGATAGCTGAATAGATAAATATGCCGAATAAATCTCTCAAAAGTTGAAGATGCTAATTTTTTGCATAAAAGTGCTGAAACTAACATTAATACGACTGTAAATTGACATTTTTTTTATTAAACTTCAAAATAATATATTTATGAGTTTTTTTACCTTTAAAGGGCTTATCAATTTTTCATTATTAATTAGCAGTCTAAAGTATGTTATTTTACTAGTTGTATTTGGAAATGTATGTTAACATTTTGTCTTAAATTGAAATTTTTGATTTTAAAAAATCGTCCATGTTTTTTTTTAAATTATATTTATTTCACTGGAAATATAAAATCATATGAAAAAAATTCTATTATACAGGGTGTTTGGCTACCAGACCGACAAACTTTGAGGGATGATAGTAGACATGAAAACAAACATTATTAAATAGGAAACCATGGGGCGCAAACGTCTTCTGTAGGAGCTAGACGCCGTTAAAGTTTAAGGTCCAAAATTTCAAACGATGATAAGAAGCGGAAAAAAGGGTCGATTCGTTTGCGGTTTTCACTAAAATCATTCTTTATATCAAGATTTTTTTTAGAAAAAAATTTTAAAGGTTACGTTCAAAAGTCGTCGATAGAGGGCGCTTTAGACTTTAGAGTAACAATCAATTACTTTTTACGTTTTTTTGTGCATGGGGTTGAAATTATTCTAAAGTTTAGACTTTAACTTAAATTTTACGCCCATAATCGGAAACCTTGGGATCGGGTAACTAGCAAAAATTGAACTGTGAACAGAGGGGGAGATTTTAAACGCTCATAAATATTGGACAAAGAAATCGATTTTGTTGCGGTTTGCATGTAACTCATTCCCTTGGTAATTATTTTATTCAAAAAGACATACAGATTTGGTGTCCTCATTTTTAATAGAGGGCACTTCCGACACATCTCTGACATTTCAATGGAATTACTCCTAGGTGTTTTACTACCAGACCAACATACTTTCAGGAAGTGTTAGCGATGCAAAGACGACTCGGAATCACATAGGAATGTAACGTTGGAAATGCTTTTTTTGCAAAGTTACGGTTAAAGGTAGAAGAGAAAAAAGTAACAGAGACAGCAGAGAATGAGCGACACGTTAATGTGACAGAAAAAAGTTTATTTAAAGGTTTTACTAGAAAAGGTGTTCGAAATTACGACCAGAAGTAGTCCATCAAGTTTGACAGCGACGGTAGATTGCGCTAAACGTTAATGCGTCTGAGCAACGAGCACTTTGGAGTGATCATTCGCGAACCGGTCCCAAAGGTAGCAGAATAAGGTATTTGAACGATGAACAGCACGATAGGGCTCCTCCACATTTTACCAATGACGTTTGCCGACACTTCAAAGTAACATAGGGACAGTGGTGGATAGGCCCGGTTCACAGACCTACCAGATCTCCAGATCTATCATGTATGGACTTTTTCTGCTGGGGTCAAATGAAAAATTGGGTGTATGAGACTCCCGTACCATCAGTTGAACACCTCGCAGCTGGTATTTCTGTAGCTGCCAGAAAACTATCAGAGATGCCAGGAATCTTTCAAAGCGTGAGGAATTCCATGTGACGCCACTGTCAAGCATGCCGGACTACTTCTGGTCGTAATTTCGAACACCTTTTGTAGTAAAACATTTAAATAAAACTTTTTTCTGTCACATTAACGTGTCGCTCATTCTCAGCTGTTTCTGTTAATATTTTCTCTGCTACCTTTAACCGTAACTTGCAAAAAAGGTATTTCCAACGTTACATTCCTATGTGATTCAGAGTCGTCTTTGCATCGCTAACACTTCCTAGAAGTATGTTGGTCTGATATTAAAACACCCAGGAGTAATGCCATTGAAATGTCAGAGATGTGTCGGAAGAGCTCTCTATCAAAAAATGAGGACACCAAATCTGTATGTCATTTTGAATAAAATAATTACCAAGGGAATGACTTACACGCAAACCGCAACAAAATCAATTTATTTGTCCAATATTTATGAGCGTTTAAAATCTCCCCCTCTGTTCACAGTTCAATTTTCTCTAGTTACCGATCCCAATGTTTCCGATTATGGGCTTAAAATTTAAGTTAAAGTCTAAACTTTAGAATAATTTCAACCCCATGCACAAAATAACGGTAAAAAGTAATTGTTCGTTACTCTAAAGTCTAAAGCGCCCTCTATCGACGATTTTTGAACGTAACCTTTAAAAAAATTTTCTAAAAAAATCTTGATATAAAGAATGATTTTAATGAAAACCGCAAACGAATCGACCCTTTTTTCCGCTTTTTATCAACGTTTGAAATTTTGGACCTTAAACTTTAACGGCTCCTAGCTCCTACAGAAGACGTTTGAGCCCCATGATTTCCTATTTAATAATGTTTGTTTTCATGTCTACTATCATCCCTCAAAGTTTGTCGGTCTGGTAGCGAAACACCCTGTATACACACACATATATATATGGCTATTTTAAATTATCCGTTCAAACATTTAGAATTACAAAATGTCTTAGTTTTGGTTCAGCGATAGTTAGAAGCAAAGTTATAGCTCAAAATATTAACATGAAATGAACTTTCTGGAACTGGAAGAAACCGTTTTAAGAGCCACAGAAAGGTAAACAATACATTTTAATACACAAATATATATAATTTATACGCAAATATGTAAATAACTACAAATATATTAGATTTTAAAATTGTAAACCTTATACATGACTTTTTGTGCAATATCAAAATTTTAATATGTGTTTTCTTTCATTATACACGTATACACTGTAAAAAAAATTGGGAAAATTACAAAAATTTTTCTAGTAGAATTGTATTCCAAGGACTTTTTATGTAACGGCAACAATAAAAATTCATGTAACAGATACAGATTTGCACTTTCAATCAAACAAATTTTAAGGTTACTAAGAATTTTTTTGGGAAATCGTATTCCAAGAACTTTTTAAGTGACGATAACGAGCATTATAGATAAAATTTTAGTAAAGTTACCAAAATTTTAGTAAATTCTTTTGTAAAGTTACAGATGGTTTTAGTTTTGCTTGCAAGTTTTGTAGATTGACATCATTTTCTTGTACAGTGTACACATAAAATTTTAGTAAGCATAAGAGATTTCGGTTAATTTAGATTACTAAGGTTACAGATTTTTTTTACAGTGTACGTGAAATATTATTTCTTAAAAAGTTTTTAAGATATTGGAACAAAATTTTGTCACAAGATTCTGCTCATCTATTGGTATCATATGAAGCAAAATATAGCTTGTAAATTTATATATGTTAATTTAAGAGCTCTTTTTATTGAAAAATTCACATTAACTAATCAGGTTTTGTGCACCAAATTTGCCATGCGTTCGTAAATTTAAGAATTATTGCAAATATTTTAATTTATAACACTGGTAAGTGAATTGCTAATATATTGTTGAAAAAAAGGGAAGTACAGTCGACTCTTGTTAATTCGAAATCGGATAATTCGAATCTTCGCTTAATTCGAATTAAACATGAAGTCCCGAAATTTTCAATGGCAGAATAACGTTAAAAATTTTCATTAATTCGAACTCATTTTCTCTTGAATTCGTTTAATTCGAACTAATGAGAATTACGATTTTTCTTTTTGCTTTTCTTTCTCACGGATTTCAGATCATTTGAATAACTTTCTTTTTTTTTTGTGAAAATTGTTCCGGACGAGTATACATATAAACGAAAGCATTTGATATCCACTTTCTTAGTACCCCGTGTGTCCATCAGTGAAGCTGTAAATTTTTTTTTTCATTGTGTTTGTTTCTAATCTTTTAACTAGTTTATGTATTTATACATTCTAATTTAATATTTAGTCATATTCTAATGATAAGAGACGAAATAAATTTAAAAAAAACTAGAACATTAATTTTTTTGTAATATACCATATTAAGCATGTTTTCATTTCATACTTTCCATAATTCGAACTTCGGATAATTCGAACATTTCTTGTGGTCCCAACGAGTACGAATTAACGAGAGCCGACTGTATATTGAATAGATTTTGCTGTAGAAGGTTTGGCATAAAAGCTTTTCTTTACTAAAAGTGATTAAATATTACTTAAATTTGAAATGTAATTAAAATTCCATTAAAAATTTATATGAATTTATAGTTTTATTCTGTTTTAACTAAAAATTACACGTGTTTGATTTAAAATACATATTTTTTTTTTCAAAAAAAAGATCCTCTAAGATAGGAACATGCCTTAACTAGTCCTTGGGGGGGGGGGGGCACCGTAATAGTTACCCATCATGGATATGCATGCTATAAAATATGAATATAAAACCAAGTAACAGGGAATTGCGTAAAAGAAGCATCTTTGTAACTTCAAAAATTATAATTATATTAACTAATAATTTATTGAGTTAAATTATGCATTCTATTTCTAATTAAAATACAGTCGAGCTTCTATATAACGAAATCCATTGTTCAGTCAAAAAAATCGTTGTATAGAAAAATTCATTGAATAGAGAACGGTAAGAATTTTTTCATTTAATGTTTAAATTTTGAAGCAGCATTGTTTTTTGAGCTGTTTAATTAAGTTTTTGAAACGTTTAACGGGATTTCTGATAGAATCTCAAACATTTTAACAACTTCTTTTTTTTACAGTGTCTTATTGATTATTTTCAAAATTATCACTTTATCAGAGAGAGTTATGCTTATCCTAGGAGCGATTTTATGTTTATGAAGCAGAAAATCATACCAGCATATATGACATTTAGTAACAATTCTTCATTCAAATGATCTCCCACAACAAAAAATTTCCAAATCGCCACCAACAACAAACATCCACTCTAAACTCTAAAAGCAATGAGAGTTAGTTTAGGTAGATGAAAACCTGCTGAAAAAGACGGCCTTTACTGAAATTACTTTTTTATCCCTGCCTTACTATCCAACCCAAGAAAAAACAACATTTTCAAGGCGACAATGGAATAGTTTTATCTTTTAGGATGCTTTGTGATATGTTTCAATCTTTTCCAAGAAAGCATGCTCATCTTAGTTAAAACAAAGTCAAGTGTAACCATGCAAAAAAGGATGTTTTTCTTGAGGGGGGAGGGTGAATGCCTTTTTTTGGACATAATGAATAAGGTAGAGGAGTGCATTTATAAAATATAAACCAGAAATCCACAAAAAAAAAAAAAAACTTACACCACAAATAATTCTGAATTGCGTAGTTCTGAACATAAAAAAGAGCATTTGTGAAAAAATTCATTAAATCGAGATACATATTTCACTATATGGAGAGATTTTTTAATGTAATTATGAAAAAAATTGACCGTTCCTTTCAAAAATTCGTTAAATAGAGAAATTCGCTAGATGGAGTTTCCTTGTATAGAGACTCGACTGTATATCTTTGAATTGAAATTTGAATGAAATACTGGGTCATAAAAAATATAAGAGTGTAGAAACCACGATTACAAATATCTAGCAATTAATTATCCGATAAACTTCATTCTTTGTGCAAAATTTATGTTTTTTTTTTTTTTTTTTTTTTTTTGTCCTTTATATTCATTTCTTAAAATAAAAAAAAATCTAAAAATTTTATATACCTTTCATCAGAACGAATATTTTAAGTATTAGAAAGCAATAGTTCCGGATAATCCAGGTTGCTGATATTAAATAGACTTCGTTCCATTTCTACATACTACGCACATACCAAATTTCAATTCTATCTCAATTTGTTCGGGAGATAGATCGTTTACAGACACACAGACAAACAAATGGCAAAAAAAAAAAAAAAAAAAAAAAAAAAAAAAAAATTCTAAAAATATGTTTTTTTGAAATCTCCAGTGTCTAAAACATATAAATCCGTCAAAAAAATTTTTTCGATTTTCAAAGCGATTGCAAGTCTTACCCTTTACTACGTATGATGTACAAGTAATAAAGCTCTGCATTAAAATATACATCAATATTTTTTTAATTAAATTATTTAAGTGAGAAAAACATTTAATTATTTTTATTTTATTTTATTTTTTTAGTTCATTTTCTTCAATTATAGACTATTGAAGATTTCTTTTATCTCCTCTTTTATATTTCAAAGATTCCTTGCTGTAACATTCCAGCAGTTTTAACGACTCCAAACTTTCCACATTCTAATCTAACAAGAGATTTTTTTTAGTGTTTTACATTTGAAAAGGCACAAAAGATTCGGTTCTAAGTCGAGACTTAAACTCCAACCCTCCAATTATTCAGTATGACTCATTTGCACACCCCCTTATATCTGGATTTGATCTTAATATATGCGAGAGGGATTGCAACAAGGGTAAGGAGAAAAGTTTTTACCATCCATTTTATTGAATGAATTACAATGTTATAAAAAACTGGGGACCCGACATGCGCTTTCCATGGTACAAAATTTGTGTAAAAAGCATTTTTTTTTAAATTTTTAATAGATATTTTACGTTTAATATATATTTTTTAGAGCTGGAGCTTTACACCAAATGTTATAAATATTATTAATAAACTTGAAAATAAAAATAACAAGATTACTAAATGGTGTACGAATTTATTGCAAAGTATAAAAACTATGCAAACAATAAAGTTAAAAAAATCAACGTTTCGATCTTCATATGAGACCTTTATCAGGAAAACGCTGTTATATTTTTTCCGAACTGACTAAAACTGTCGTGAAATTTAAAAGTTCACCAACTTTCAGGGATATGAAAAATGTAACAGTATAAATATATTGTAATAAATAAATTGTGTGACATAAATTTTCAAATATCCCTGAAATGATTGATTTCTGACCATTGTACTTCCATTGAATTTTTCGGTCTCCACGTTGAGATGTTTCCAACGACAGCACTCTTGTCCAAATCTGCGCGTAACACTTCTTGCACTTCACTAGCAATACCTTATAGACCGGGAAGCGGCAGCACATGCAGTCACTTCATTGAGTTCACGGATGAAATTCCAGAATTAGTAAAAACTCGATTCGCATATTAAAACGCAACTGGTCTGCCAAATCATGTCTTGATGAAAAATACCAAAAAAACCTGATTTTAGCTGCTGACTCGTAGACTTACCATTGGGCTGCTTGCACCCAAAGGTATTAAAACATTGACAACTGAAAGCAGGAAAACACAATGAGTCAACCACTAAAATTGTGTTTTCAGGTTCCATCAAGATATGTGATATTTTTTTATCAAGATATGACTTGGCAGACTAATTGCGAATTTTAATATGCGAATCAAGTTTTAACTAATTCTGGAATTTCAGCCGTGAAATCGATGAAATGATTGTTTGTGCTGCCGCCACCCAGTCTATTTTCTTATAACAATTGTTCTGCAATACTGTTTTGTGTGTAATTCATACAAACGAGATAGGGTCAAAGAATTATTTTTTTTTTAAATGTCAATCTGAAATATCATTCACGCTTAACTATATAACAAAACTTTATTTATAATGAAATACATTGAATTATTGAAATTTAAAAATAAAAAAATAAAAATTCTTAGATTAGGCTTTTATTCATATTTTTTTTTTTTTTTTTTTTTTTTTTGGATGAATGCCCAAAATTATAATTTTACTATTTATCATAAAATGAAAATAGAACGTGACAGAAAATTCGATATTCAGAAATTCGTTTTAAAGTTGTTGTTTTTTTTTTTTTTTTTTTTTTTTTTTTCACTTTTAACATTTGACCGAAAGAAACATAGCAGGGTGAACACATATATTTTTCTTCTGTCAAGTTTCGGAAAATTTATTTTTGATTTATTTATTTATCCGGAAATGCTACTTTTAAAATAAAGTCTTTAAATTTTTCTATCGCAGAAAAAGTAGACTTGCTAAGAAAGTTAAATACAGGCTTTGCGAAAATGTTGTGTACTGAGTATGGAATTGGATCATCAGCAGTATATGACATTAAAAAACAGAAGCTAAAAATACTGCAGTTTCATGCAAAAAGTGACCTCGCGACGGCTTAAAAAAGAAAAAGCACTCGTGAAAGGGGGAAATTTTCACTGTTTATTTCGAAATTTTTTTATAACTTTGAAAATTGAAATTAATGTAAGTTTTCTTAAATTTATTTCTTTCACAGATAATAACTTTATTGAGTTCACGATTGAAATTCCATAATTAGTTGAAACTCGATTCGCATATTAAAACGTAACTGGTCTGCCATGGCCTTGGAGAATAAACACCAAAAAACTCGATTTTAGTGGCTGACTCGTAGGCTTACATTATGATTTCTCGCTACCCAAAGCTATGAAAACATGCAGAACTGGAAGCAAGAAAACACAATGGTAAACCTATGAATCAAGAGTTAAAATCATGTTTTCAGGGTTTTTTCTACCAAGATATGACTTGGCAAACCGATTGCGTTTTAATATGTGAATTAAATTTTAACTAATTCTGGAATTTCAGCCATGAAACCTATGAGGTGATTGTCTGTGCCGCCGCCTCCCGGTCTATTATTTAGTAACAATTGTTCTGCAATGCTATTTTGTGTATAATTCATAAAAATAAGGTAGAGTAAAAGAATTGTTTAAAAATTGTGAATCTGAAATATCATTCACTCTTAACTATATAACATAACTTATTTATAAGAAGAAACATTGATTGCATAAAAAAAGAACCATTTTTAAAATAGGCTTTTATTTATTATTTTTCTTTGGATGAATGCTTAAAATTATAATTTTACAATTTATCATAAAATGAAAATACAGTGTGACTTTAAAAATCCAGTATTCAGAAAACTGGCATTAAAGTTAACTTTTCGTTCTATTTTTTATTTTATTTTTATTTACTTATTTATTTTGGCACTTTTAGTTTGACAGAAAGAAACATAGCAGGGTGAACACAGATATTTTTCTTCTATGAAGTTCCGGAAAAATTATTTTTGATTTATTTATTTACTAGAACTAGTTCAAAGTCTTTTTTTTTTTCAAAATCCGGAAATGCTGCTTTTAAAATAAAGTCTTTAAATTTTCCTGTCGCAGAAAAAGTAGACTTGCTAAGAAAGTCAAATCGGCTTTGCGAAAATGTTGTGTGCTGAGTATGGAATTATGTCATCGGCAGTTTATGACATTAAAAAATAGAAACTAAAAATACCGCAGTTTCTTCCAAAAAGTTACCTCCCGACAGCTTAAAAAGAAACAAGTTGGAGATTGCATGCGAAACGTAGCAAATGAGGTGCGTTCGTATGATAACGAAGTTTTAAAAATATTCAGATCTTGCTGTTAAAGTAGACAGTATTTGAGATATAGTATAGTGGTCGAAATCCTGTTTGTGTTCGTGTAAATATACAGGAAGAAACTTTTATTACACCTCAGCAACGTATATCATATCATAAAATGTGAAATAGTTTAATATAATTAACACATGCCCCAAACAATGTTTTCCCGTCGTATAGCATTATATAGTAGAATATTTTTGTGTGGCCCCGTAATTTAATAATAAATATTCTTTGCATCACAGAGTGTACAGAATGTATATTTTAATATATATATACTTCATAGGTTCATGTATTCAATTATATTCGAATGAGTGTAACACCATTAAAATGCATTTGAAACATTTTTCCTCATTGACCGTAATGTAACGGAATACTTTTGATTGCGACTTTAATTGATCTATGCATCCAATTTTCGTAAAATTTGAAGTGACTCGACAAAATTATGTAATAATTATATATTTTAAATTTCAAACGATTCGGTTGGGTAGTTTTTGCGTTGTTATATGCGGACGGACTGAACGACAACTGTAGATGTTACGTATTTGCGTAATTACGAACGCACCAAAAAAGCAATCGTGAAAGGGAAAATTTTCACTGTTTATTCCAAAAAAATTTTATAACTTTGAAAATTTCAATTAAAGTATGTTTCTTTTATACGTATTTAGTTTCTTTCGTCACATAATTAAGTGTTTGGTTACGAATTAAATTTTTACTAAAGGCACTATTAAGAATATCAGAAATACTTTTGATATTGTTTCATAAATACCTAATTTTTAAAATGTCGGCTAAGTTTCGGTCCCGAAGATTCCGAATTGTTAAATTATGTTGTATTATAAATGATTTCATACAAATTTAAATACTTGTTACTATAAGCTAAGTTTAAAATTACTTCTTTAACATGAGAAAAAAATAATTAGACTTGAAACGATCATTGTGAAATTATTTAATAAACTAGTCGGATGTGACAATCCCAAAACTTTCTTCTATCTCATGCACGTTAATACTTTTAGATAAATGAAATATGGCAGTGTGACGGGTTAGGTATTTACACCAAAATCTAATCTGCAACAACTTAGCTTAAGTTCTAACTGAATCTGAAGTTTGATGAAAATCCATATAATAGTATTTGAGATAGAATCATTGCAAAAATCGTAAAAAAAAGTTAATAGAGAAGCCACCTGTTGGGCGATATGCACCAAAAACTAATCAGATTTAGTTTATATCATAGTCTATAAAGAATCTAAAGTTTTGTGAAATTCCGTGCATTAATTCTTGAGACAGAGCGCCACAAAATTTATATCACATACAGATAGACAGACAGACATTTTGTAAAAACATGTTTTTTGAATATTTGACTTCTAAAACGTGTAAATCCGTCGAAAACTGGCTACACCTATGGTCGAGAGGTTCTGCCTCCGAAACTAGTAGATGGCAAGTACTGGGTTCAAACCCAATCGCGACCGTCGGCCTAACCGTTCGGAGTTTTCTGTGGTTTTTCTTCTAACCTTGGATTTCCTTGCGTAAGTATGAGTTAGGTTCCCTTACAAAGACCCTCTCACGAAGAACACCCCTCCCTCTAGGACCTATATCAGCTGATAATTGGCCATCACAAATACAATCAACCTAAACTCTACAAAAAAATCGTTTATTTAATGATTAACATGCTTTAAATTGTTTGTAGCAACTGAAAAATAGGTATAGTAAGGGGGATATAGTAAAAGGGCATAGCCCCCTTTAGGACCTATATCCCACGTGTAGATAATTAGCCGACATAAATACAAACCAAACCAAACCATCGAAAACCGGAATTCGAAAATTTTCAGGAATCCAATACTTTTTTTCTTGTAAACATTAATGAAAGTAATAGGTAATAATCTGCTACAAACAATTTATAAACAAAAAATGCATTAAATTTCGAAAACTATAATTTTGAATAAAACCTTACTTTCAAATTTGGCCTGTTGTTAACAACTGTTGAGTTTCAATTACGTCAACGTGGAATTATTTTTTACTCATTTTTGGTGTCAATGTTTTTTTTTTTTTTAATTTTTATCATTTGCAAAGTAATTGTGTTTTTCTTACCGTTGGGAAGAGAAATGCTTTTTCTTATCTATCTCGGTAAAAATCTTTAAAATCCCTCTAAGTATCTCGTAAATAAGTAAATGCTTAATTAAAAATAAGAGAGAGACTGATGAATAATGTATGGGGAATAAGAGGAGAAAGAAAATAATAATGTAGCGATTTTAGGAAAAGAAAATGATAAAAATTAAAGAATTATTTTTTTTCTTTTGCGCTGTTTTTGTTGGAAATTAGGAAGAATGCATGAAACAAGAAAATGATAACAGGAATGGGGAAGAAAAACTAACGCAATGCAAATGAACTAGATAATTGTAAAAATCAGAATGTTAATTAAAATTTTGTATTCAGCCAGATCCACCAATTAAAGAACATTAAACATCTAATAGCATTTTTATGTTCATTAATTTGATAACAATAAGAAATACCTTTCTTTAATCAGTGAATCAATTTGAAAATTACATTTAATTCTTAATGGTTCCTCCTCGTGATTATTATTTTTATTTGACGACGAACTGAACATGGAGCCTGCGTTACATAGGTCTAGGATAATAAATCCACCAAAAATCAGTGTTGAATTCCAATATATGTAACTTTCCTCAAGGAGAAAGGATTTCTGCACCTTCGAGGAGATATTGTGTATAGTCCAGGATTATACTTCTAGCCCATTAATAAATGTAATATTTTTTAGGGGGAGGGGAATACATTTTTAAAACTTCCTTATAGTTCGAACGCAACTCATTTGCTACGTTGCAATCTCCGTATATATATATATATATATATATATATATATATATATATATATATATATATATATATATATATATATATATATACAGGGTGATTATAAAAAACTATCCGGACATTTGGGCCCCTAACTATCATACCACTCACAGAAACTGAATAAAATTTTGGCAAAAGGTATTTTGAGGTATGCGCTCAAGAATGATATGAAAAACAACAGTGTAACTCAAACAGTTACGGTTACAGTGAGAAAATTTCGAAAAAATCAAATGGCAACACCCAGCTTTTTGTTTTGGAATGTGATCTCCATTGTGAAAAACCCTATACAGCGTTGGAACGGCAACTGTTGCATGAAAATCACCGGCAGTAGATGGGCTAAAAGTGAGGACAAACAATAGTAGAGAGAAGCAGCATAAAATAAAGCATTTTATTGTGTTTCACAAATTTTCCACATGACCTCCTTCACACACGATGAGACTTTGCATGCGGCAGATGGTGTATAGCACTACAGCACGTACCATGGCAATAGGAATCTCTTGAATCACAGTTCTGATGGCATATTTAAAATCAGACGCAGTTTGAGGACGAAACTGGTAGACTTTGGATTTCAGATATCCCCACAGACAGAAATCGATTGATGTCATATCAGGAGACCTTGGTGGCCACGGAAACGGGAAATGAAGGGAGATAACTCTGTCACCACTGTTGACTTAAGACACGTTTGACTAAAAACCCGACATGTGGAGGAGCGCCATCTTGCATCCACATAATTTCAGATATAGCATTTTTACCTCTGCAATGCGGGAATCGCGTAACGAGTTAACCTGTCCAGATAGCGGGCGCTCATTAGTATACACATTTGGAAATCATCGGAAGTAACCTCTTCAAAAAAGTTAGGGCCGAGGATGAACGTTCTAGTTATACCACACCACACAGTCGCTTTTCCTCGTCTAATGGACGTGCAAGCACATCATGTGGATTATTCTCTGCCCAGTGCATTCAGTTTTTCGAATTCACGTCACCAGTTAACGAGAAATGCGCCTCATCTGTCCACAGAATGCGTAAAGGCCAGCTGCTAACTTCATCGTACCGGACAAGGAATTGATTTGCAAAATCCAGCCGTAATTAATAGCCTCCCGCTTCCAACATCTGGACACGCTGGAATCGCTACGGAAACATGTTTAGAATAGAGCGCAGAATCTTGCTTACAGTTGAATTCGTCAAATTCAAAACACGTGAAACACCGCGTGCAGTTACGGGACAAACTTTGCTTATCCTTTGATGGACTTCTGCAACAGCTTCCACAGGAACGGAAGGTCATCCAGATCGAGATTGATCGCATGTGCAATCAGTCAAGTCCTGTACAGCCTTGACAGTGCACGGGCCTCGCCGTAATCCATGGTTGCGGCGGTAAACACGCAATGTTTCTGCGGCATTTTGTCCATTCAGGTAATAAATCGTTACGATTTTCCACCGTTCTTTCCCTGAAAGCTGCATCGTGTTCGGATGGGCAGAAGGCAACATACGCGGCTCGCATTTCGCAGTGCCTTTTCTTTCACCGAGCGTGACGGCGTCAGTCATGACTGTGTCTTACGTAGAACCGAAATGTGCTTTTTGGTTTCTTCTTCTCGTTTTGTGGACAACTAATCAGGCTGGGATATCAGTCGAAGAAACGGTGTGATGTGTGACGTAAATGAAACGAACATTAATGCTCTGGTGCACGGCAAACCTTTTTACCCGTGCCTAGTTCCTATGATTTTCATGCTAAAGTTGCCGTTCCAACGCTATTTAAGGTTTTTTTCGATGAAGATCACATTCCAATACAAAAAAATGGGTGTTGCCATTTGATTTTCTCGAAATTTTCTCACTGTAACCATAACTATTTAAATGACACTGTTGTTTTCCATATCATTCTTGAGCGCATACCTCAAAGTAACTTTTACGAAAATTTCAATCAGTTTCTGTGAATGGTCTGATAGTTAGGAGCCCAAATGTCGGGATAGTTTCTTTTATAATCATCCTATATATATATATATATAGTTTTCAGAGAAAACAAAAAGTAATTTCCAAATGGATACTTTTGAAGTTAAAAACGTTATAATGTATGACGTTTGAACGTATTGGTTTTTTATCCGAAATTTTCTCTTAAATGTTAAAGCAAATTAAATACAGAGAGGAATTTATTTATACAGTGAGAGAATTTGTTGCTAACTAAGTTTGATCCAAAGGTTCCTCTATAACAAATTGGATTTTGCTTTTGAAGATTAATATTTATTTTAACTAACATTGCTTTAAAAATGAAAAATAAAAATAAAATAGATAAATATTCTGCATATGTCAGATTTTTTTTTCACGATTTCTTCGCAAAGATTACTTTTGTAGATTAAAAAAAAATTTAGAGGTTACTTTTGAAGAAAATTATCAAAGACCACAGTAGGGAAGTATCAAAAATACATGTATTTGAAATACATTTTGAAAATACATTTATAATCTGTATTTTCTGTTTTAAATTCATATAACAAAAGTATTTTAGTAATGTATTTTGAAACATTTTTTAAAGGTATTTTGAATTTTCAAAACATTTAAAATATATTTTTGCAGACTTCAGACTATCTAGTTAACACTTTATCTACCGATGGTACTTATAAATACCATTCAAATAACTTATTATAAGATTCTGTTAATACGTCAGTTAGCTGTAATACTGTTTAGAATGAGTTACAGATACATTACTTTATCTTTTCCAAAATCATTATTGGTTACACAAAACAAAGATATTTTTAAAAGGATGATTTCTTTTGCATTTGCATCTTTTCAGCTTTCTTGGTGCTGAAAGATGGGCTGAGGACTTTTCAATGAGGAAATATTTCTATATTTATATTATAAGAATATCATATTTGTGCATTTTATAATTCTACAAAATACTAAGTAAATAAATAAAAATAAAAGATTTGAGTAGTGTAATAAAAATTGCACAAAATCCCTGCAAATTCAAATTTAATTGATACTTCTAAATCCTTCTAAAATCTTTCAAATATTTATTAAATGATTACGTAAATCTTTTAATTTAGTTTAAATAATTTGCGTAAAACACCTTAAAATGTAAAATTTTTATGAAATCATAATGCGGTAGATAAAGGGTTGAATCACAAATTAAAGAATCACATGTCTTCTGTTTTGAATAAGTCCTTTTTACCCTTGCCTATTTCCGATGATTTTCACGTTACAGTTGCCGTTCCAACGCTATTTGGGGTTTTTACGATGAAGATCACATTCCAATGCAAAAAACTGGGTGTTGCCATTTGATTTTCTCGAAACTTTTTCACTGTAACCGTAACTGTTTGAGATGACAACTTATTTCTGGAAGTTTATATGTACACATTTTTAACTTTTAGTATGATGCACGGTAAGCATATCAATGAATCGCATATTTACTTCTGCAGAAGCATTTTCATTGAAAAGCTATAAAACAGTTTATATAGTTTATAACATTATGTGGTAATTATAAAGAATGTTGTAAGGTAGACAAGACAGATATTTCATAGTTTTCCTGCGTATTTGAAATACATTAGAAGTGTAATATAGTTAGTTACCGCATATGCAGAAACTCCTTAAAAGAGATTCATACTGCTAAAGCTCCCAATGGAAAATTAACATGATAATTAATTATAATAATATATGGTGCTCAAATTCCTGTTTTATTTATTTATTTGTGACATTTTAATTTTGTCTTGTAATTTAGTTATGAAACACTCATAAACAAACAAATGCTGAATTACTTCATTGTATTAAGCGGACAGTGAACCTTTATTTGAGCAAAATCGTCGCAAAAAAGGTCTATTTCTGTGGTATAATAGTACCAAAACAGTTTTTTCATATTAAAATATCATTTATGAAGGTTTTAAGAAGTAAATAATAAAGGTAAATGTATTTATATACTTTAAATCTGTTTTTTTAAACTAATTTTTCAGCATTTTTAGATTTTTGAAATGCTTTTTGCGTCATAATTTTTTATCAATATTTATGAAATTGACAAGGAAGTATCCTAACATTGTTTAGAAAGAAATTGTGTAAGCTTTTTAAAATTCGTCTTCATAAAGATAGTCAAATTTTATTTTTTACTTATTAAACGGCAAAATTTTGATGAAATTTGACATGGAATTTTTTTTTAATCTGTAAAATATTAACTATTCAAGATATTTTTAAAAATCTTACACAAAATTGTTTATAATATAGTTTTAAGTTTAAAAAATGCAACAGCAAGAAATTATTTCAAAAATTAAAACACGTTTTAAAATTTCGTTTAAAAATTTACATTTTTTAAGAAATTTAAAATTTCGCGAATAATAAGATTGGAATTTTTTTAAGGTGTTCTATATATTTTTGGTTAAATGTATATATGCACAAAATTTCATATTGCTATGACGAAAAAAAAATTAATGTCCACCATCCCTTTCAGTGCGTTAATGTCCCGTAATTGGGTAGAAATGATGATTAAATAATGAAAATATTCAATATGCTATACCTTCTTATGTAATTTTAATGCAGTGATTCATTCAGGATCAGAGATGAATTCATTCTTTTTAAATTACAAAATTACCTCCCAAAAGAAGCACTATAACTTTTCCATCAATATATATATATATATATATAATTTTGAAATTTATTTTGTATTTTAAATGTATTTTAAAACTACAAATATTTTGTATTTGGAATTTTTTAATTTTGAAAAGCATTTTGTATTTTGTATTACATATTCTAAAACCAATGTATTTTGTTTTTGGTATCCAAAATGGTTTTTCGATGTATTTATCCTAACTCTGTCAAATACAAATATGAAAAAATAAGAAAATTTTAAAAAAAATTATCTCAATACAAACAAGCCAACAGCAAAATGAAATACTAACTGATAAAAAATATCTCTAATTAAGCGATGAATTTATTTGCTGGCAGCAAGTTTTAATCAATTATAATTTTGTTAAAAAAACTAACACATCATAAACATTTCTTTTCTTTTTCTTTACTGGACGAATTACTTGTCACGCAATTTTTCTTATAGTTCTACCTCAAGGGCAACATCGAATTAAAATTATGTAATTTTCGAAAATAATTCTATATTTTATTAAAACTCGTTTGAGCAATATCTTATTACTTTAAAAAATAAAATTAGATTTAAGCCATTAAAAATAATAAGAACTTTTTTGAAGATTTAGAGTATATAAGAATAATTCAATGAAATTCTTGCCTTTTCCGATAGTTTTAATGATCAATAGAATTATATTTAAATACATGTTTTAATTTTAACCTTTCAAATAAATTCGAATCATCGTATTTCATTGAATCGTAAGAATAATTCAATGAAATTCTTGCCTTTTCCGATAGTTTTAATGATCAATAGAATTATATTTAAATACATTTTTTAATTTTAACCTTTCAAATAAATCTCCTTGCTTAAAAATGCAATGATGAAATTGGGAAAAAACATGTGCTATGTACAAGGTGGGACCATTAATTTCCAGGAATGATATAACAACTTTAGAAAATATTATATGAAATACATATTCGTGTAATATGTTTAAGCAATTCTCACTTGCAGTAATGTTCTTCTGAACTCGACTATATATATTTAGAAACATTTTTTTTAACCTCTTCAATTCCAAAGCTAAAATAATAATACAAATATTTATTCAGTGTTCTTTTCCCAAACAAAATGACATCGTAAATTACAGAGAAAATATATTTTTTGAAATTGATTCTTAGGCGCTTAGTAATTTAGGTTAAAAAATATGGATCTAAAAGTACAAACCTCCTTTAAAACATCAATTTAATAACCATTAGCCCAAATTAACGCAATCACATATTTAAGATATTTAAATATGTAAATAATCTACTAATCTTCAATATATATATATATATAGAAAAAGATTTAAGTTAAATACTTATGAAAATATATCACTTTCTTGGTCATACTGTGTTTTGGACATTTTTAGGCATTTTGCAAATTCAAATGAAAATAATGTTTCTTTTATATTCGATTTATCTTAGATGCAGACATTTATTCGTTTGCTTTCAACTCAAAAAATGGATACTAAGAAGTGATGTAAAAATGTAAAAAAGTCAGACATTTTAGCTCTTATAAGTGAAATAATAAGGGTCCCCGAATGGGGACCCAGAGATCTAAGAAGTTATAGTCCTCTTTAGGAATACTCTTTAATGTGGACGTTACCATTTTCTTGATGGTTTCAACATCCTTAAATCTTGTTCCCTTAAGGTCTTGTCTCAAAATTTGTCCGAGCCACCTCTTTTCAAATGTTCAGTTCTTTGCGAGTACTCGAATAGTCAATCGCCAATCCTAAGTCACAAGCTCACGAAAGATTTAGACTTGTTCTTTCACGTTTAATGGAATATATTCAGATTCAAAACAACACTTCAAGTACTAATAATAACATAACATTTTTTTCTGCGGACTTGCTTTAAAAGCTCTACAGAAGAAAAATACAATGAGAGAAATAATAAAATTAGTACACATATAAGAGAGAAAAATAACATAACATGATTTTAGAAATCAAGAATAAATTAAAATTATACGAATTATTTATTAAATAACAAAAAATAAAAAATCCCTGTCGGATTGGCCTATAGGCGGAGGTAGATTTCGAAGAATAGAGTGCTCATTTCAAAAACAAAAAATGAAATATGATTAGAGATAAACCCAGTTTAACAATTTTCTTTGGCCGCTTTTGAAAAATATTTAATTTATTTTTAAGTATAAGAACTGGTTTCTATCAAAATCATCGTAAGCGAAATTCGGCTCAAATGCCCATTTTGACAACATATTTTGAAATATATTCTGACTTTATAATTAAAAGATTGACCAATACGCAAATTATATAGCTTCTAAATAACAAAAAACTGTCAATTGAATGCTTTTGAGAGCAAAATCGAATTTAAAAATCAGTCATAAGATAACCAATTTGTTATTTGAATACATCCTCAATTCTTAAATCATGATCGCTTTGGGAAATTTTGTGCGAAATCCTCACTTTGAAAGCTTTAAATGTATATATATTTAACCTTTATCAAAAAACTGACCAATACAGCATATTACACAGTTCCTAAATAATAAGTAACAATCAATGGAATGCGTTTGAAAGCAAAATTGAATTTAAAAATCAGTCATAAAATAACCAATTTGTTATTTTAATACATCCTCAAATCTTAAATCATGATCGCTTTGGGAAATTTTGTGCGAAATGCCTTTGACTGCTTTTTAAAAATATATATTTCGCCTTTATCAAAAAATCGACGAATTCTCACATTATATAGTTCCTAAATAATAAGAAACTGTCAATTGAATGCGTTTGAGAGCAAAATTGAATTTAAAAATGAGTCATACAATAAACAATTTGTTATTTGAATACATCCTCAATTCTTTAATCATGATGGATTTGGGAAATTTTGTGCGAAGTGTCCATTTTGGTAGCCTTTTTAGAAATATATTCTGCCTTTATCAAAAAACTGCCCAATCCGTCACATTATATGGTTCCTATATAAGAGGACCTGTAAATTGGATGCGTTTGAGAACAAAATTGGATTTAAAAATGACTCAGAAAAAACGCAATTTGTCATACTTCCTCAATTTTTCAATCACTATTACTTAGGGAAACTCTGTTCAAAATGCCCTTTTTGGCAGCCTTTGTTGAAATATATTCTACCTTTATCAAAATACTGGCCAATATATCACATTATATAGTTCCTAAATAAAAGGATCTGCCATTTGGATGCGTTTAAAATCAAAAATGAATTTAAAAATGAGTCAGAATATAAGCAGTTTGGATTTGAGGTTTTTTCTCAAACTCCTATTTTTGTTTAATTTATTTTTGATATAAGAATTGGTCCTATGAAAAACTTCTTGATATAAAAGTTGTAGATATTATTGAGAAGATGTAAAATAAATATAATAAGATTTGATTGCTTAAGAATTGAGTAAGTTATGGATTTTTTTCTTTTTCCTCCCCCCCTTTTTTTTTTCGTTTTTAATTTTTTTCATTTGTAAAAATTGGTCCTATCAAAAACTTGTAAATACAAAAGTTTTAGATAATGTTGAGTACATTTCTAAAAAATTTAGTTGGATTTGATATCTTGAGAATTGACGAAGTTATGAATTTTTTTCTCCCAAAAACCCTGTTTTTTTCGCCCCTTGAGCCCACTTTTAACTTTATCAAAAATCTGTCAAGCATAAACTTTTAGCCCATGTTTTAGAAGTAATGTAAAGTTTAAACGGATTCTATATCTATTTTAACTAGGAAGTTATCGTGTTTTTTCGGTTTTCACAAAAACCCTCCCTATTTCCACCCCCTTGGTCCGATTTTGCCTATTAACGAACTCGACCGAGATTTTATGCCCCTTGATTTTATGTAAAAATTTGAAGAAAATCTGAGCATAATTATGGAAGTTATCGTGTCTAGAAGAAACTGAAATATATATATATATATATATATATATATATATATATATATATATATATATATATATATATATAAACTTTTTTACTGATGGTAGTTTTGGGGTCTAGGAGTCATGATCGGTGTAGATCTGCAAAAATTTTTCAGAAATTCCAACATGGGAGAGAATGCAATAGGTAGTATTTCATACGAAATCTACCTAATAGGTAGTATTTCATACGAAGTCTACTTAATAGGTAGTATTTCATACGAAATCTACCTAAAATGAATATTTCGTAGTTTCAATTTTTAGTGCTGCTACCTGTCGTCTGATTAGAACCACTGTACGTCCGTTACCCCCCGGCACACCTTTGAAATGGGAGACGCATGATGTCATTGTCAGCTATTTTAATCTAAATGGGTACAAGCGTGTGTCCGGTACAGCAAAAGTCTTTAGAATGCATCTAAATTCCCTAGTTACATTGCATTTAATATCATTACTTATTGATACATATAGTGTACAACGGTGAAATTTAAACACATCTTCATATGCTTTCATTTTTTAAACAAATTGGAAATTGCACGTGAAGCGTAGCAAATGAGGTGCGTTCGTACTTTAACGAAAATTAAAAATATTCAGATCTTGCTGTTATAGTATACAATACTTCGGATACAGTATAGTGGTGGAAATCTTTTGTGTGTTCCTATAAATACTCTCTGTTTTCTATTCTGCAGAAAATAACTTAAATAAACCGAAACAACGTATATCAATTTCATAAAATATGAAATAGTTTAATATATTTAAAACACGTCTCAAACAATATTTCCCCGTATACCATAATACAGTGAAATATTTTTGAGTAGCCTTGTAAATTAATACTAAGTATTCTTTGTATCATAGATCGTACAGAATATATATTTTTGTGCCTACTTCCCAGATTCATGTCAATTCTATTATATTCGAAAGTATTTAACTTCATTAAAATATACTTGAAACTATTTCTTCCATGTTGACTGTAATGTGACGGAATGCTTTTGATTGTCCCTGTAACTAGAGCTAGACTATACATCCGATTATCATAAAATTTGAATTGACACGTCAAAATTATGCAACAATTATATATTTTAAATTTCAAACGATTTGGTTGGGTAATTTTGGCTTTCTTATATGCAGACGACAGACTTAACGATGACTATAGGTACTACGTATTTACATAATTACGAATGCACATAGATATATTCAGATCTTGGTGTAATAATATACAACATTTCAGATTAAGTATGGTAGCCGAAATCTTTCGTGCATCCCTGTAAATACTATCTGATTTCTATTAATAATAACTTGAAAATAACCAGAAAATAACTTGTAGTAATCCTCAGCAACGTATATCAATATTTAAAAATGTTAAATAGTTTAATACAATCAAAACGAACTCCAAACAACGTTTCCTCCTTTATCATTAAAAAACAATGATCTCCCTATACCATTTTGTAATTCAATACTTTTGTATGGCCTTGTAAATCAATAACAAATGTTCTTTGCACCAGAGATTGTACAGAATGTATTATATAGTATATACTCCATAGATGCTTATCAATTTTATTATGTTCGAAAGAGTGTAAGACGAATAAAATGCACTTAAAACTTTTTTCCAAATTGACCATAATCGGAATCCTTTTGATTGTCCCTGTAATTGAACTATTCTTCCGATTTTCATGAAATTTTAAATGACTCGACAAAATTATCTAATAATTATATATTTTAAATTTCAAACGATTCTATTGGGTACTTTTTGAGTTGTTACATGCGACGGACAGATGGACGGACAGACGGACAGTCGGATGGATTGAACGACAACTATAGGTGCTACGTATTTATATAATTACGAACGCGCCTAAAAATAACAAAAAATCTTAAGGCTAATTTCATGCGCAGAATTATTACATACATAACATAACACATACACAAAACAGTTTAAATCTCTATATCAAATAGAAGAAAGTTCTACCATTTTTAAAACATAAAAGTGAAGAAAATATAAACCCTGAGAAAAAGGCCATTTAAATATTTAATTTCTACGGGTAATTGCACTGAGTGTATAACAAAATGTACACTATCTCGCGACATAATTATTGTATGGGTAAAAAGTAGATACCAAAATATTCATTAGGCTTTAGTTTAATATAAAAAAAAGAAAATTCGATTTTCTGACCAATTTTTAGGTAAACTGCCCCTTTAATAGATAAATTTTAATAAGCGTCACAGTTGCCTCCCATAGACCACCAAAATTAAGTGTATACATAGGGTAATTCTTGTATACAGGCATTTCCGCTTAAAGGAATACTGGCGGTTCTCGCACTAATGTTCGATTAAGCGGTGTATTTAATTAAATGAGAAAACATTTAGCTATAATATTTAATGTTTAACAAAAGAGTAAAATTATCAATTACAGTATAATCAATTAATAGCTTAATGAAATCGTTAAAACAGTGAATATAATAATATAAAATAAAAAAATTACTAATACAAAATAATCAAGTTATAATTTAATGACAATACGTACATGCATTTGATTAACATTACATTTAATGCAGCTCATTTGAATTTGGCAAAAAATTTCTTGTGATTTTAAAAATTTAATTTAAGTTAGTTATATAGACTTTAAAAAGTCATTTAGTCGGGTTTGTTTATGCGAAATGTGAGAGGATCAAATGTAAAGTGTATTTTTGATTGCGTACAAAATATCATAATCACAGACTCAAGAATAGCAGAGTGGTGGTGGAAGTTTAGCTATCTCGCCGTAATTTTCTACCTTTTTATCTTTCTTCGATGTTGGAAGTTGTCTTCAAGTTCCGTCATATCGTCCTTTATTTATGTCGATAAACTCCTGGAGTTCAACATTGCGAACTAACTGAAACAATTCAAAATCCTCATCACGTAAATCTTCTTCAAAGTCTTTAATTTTTGTTTCATCTGACGTACTTTTTTCGCTCTTTTCTCTATTGATTCTAAGAAAAAAAGAAGGCCGAAATCTATACAAAAGAACTTAAAATCTGTTTTCAGTGTAAAGGAACCGAAAATGCAAAAAGTTGTAGAAATCTCTATTGAAACGTATTTTCTGCATACGTTTTCAAACATTGGTCATCGGTCCATGAATTGTTATTCGATTAAGCGGGGACAAATAAATTGACAAAATAGGATTCAGTTCTGTTCTAGAGGATTATATTCAAATAAGTGGGGATTTTCGATTATCCGTGACTTTCGCACACGCACACGCTCAAGTGCCCTGTTCATAGAATTGGTCCCAAGCTTGGCGACATTTGGAGCAATATCACCAAATTTGCGGACAAATATAGGTGGCCACGAACATGTCCAAATTTTCTATAACTGGCTATTTTGGGAATATTTCCTTTCACATTAGATGACCATAACTAAAAACCTTTCATAATCGGAATTTATGTCAAAGTGATACATTTTGAAGGCAGTGTTTGATGCGAAACTAACTACATTCTTGTTACCAGCGGTCGATTTTTATGAAAATATACACACACCCTCAAATGATTGGTAAGTAAAACAACTATTAAAGATACATGTTTCCAAACTGACACACAATACTAAATACTTACATTCAGCTAATTTTTTCATAACATAATTATATACAGAAAATCGTTCACTTATGTACAAGCTTACCTCATCTAAAGAGCTTTTCCTTTTTTATATAACTATTATCCTTTTAAGCTTCTGTCAAAATTTCTTGATTTTAAGAACATTCTTTTTAGTTACAGAGATTGATTAACAACAGGAAGTATACTTTTGAAGCTGCTATTATTCAACATTGACAGTTTTCTTTTAACGAAAGAAGAGCAATTAAAATTCCCTTACTGAAAACTGAAAGATTTATATGTGCACACGCACCCGCAAATGAATAGCAATTACGAAGCAAGTAGTCACGCTTCCAAATATCTTTTGCTTTCAAGACAAATTTATATTGTACGAAACATATTACTTTCTTGGACGAATTTGGAGAAAATACTTTTAACTAACCAAGGAATTAATATATCACAATGACTAATGTAACGTTCAATAATTGTGAAACATTTTAACTGTGGAGCTGTCATTACTTTTTTCCGTTGATTATAAAAAAAGGAAAATGAAAAATGTAAATGAGCTAACTGATATATGTGTTGATTGATAAACAGAGAAGTAAACATACAAAAAAGTAATAATAGTATGAATTTAATCAACAAATAGTCAGCTGTACGTTTTAAATGCTTAAATATTAAACATCCCTATTTGCTATGTGCCCGTACACTGTGTTAAATCATCATACAAATTATTTATGTTATCTATATAGAATGGATTTTTTTAGTTATCAGCCCTGAGATTTCTACTGAACCGACTTTTTTAGTTATTTTCTTAAGTGAAAGCACTTTATTTTTAAATGTTTCCGTACTCGCTGTTCTTTTTAATAATTCAACTTTTATATTTTAATTTTAATTTAAAAAGTTGTTTTATTTCTTCCCATTAGTGGCAAGCGGGTTATTGAAGGAAAGTGCTAATTATCATATCATTACGAATGCCATTTTCACATAACAATTGAGACATTGACATGAAAATGCTGGCAAGCTAAGAAAACCTAATTTTACAAAGGAAGCAAAAAACTGTTCTACACTGTTAATCCACAATAAGTTTTATCCACAAAAATAAACCTATGAGATCCATATATAAATAAATATTTCAGCTTTACATTATATATATATATATATAGATAGATAGATAGATACCGGGTGTACCAAAAATGACTGATGGATTTTAAAATTCAATAACTTGCACACTGTGACAGCTATTTAAAAAAAATTTTGCAGGAGGGTTATGTATAATGTCAGGAGTTTTTTACCGTAAATTTTTATTTTAGTTCGAGTTTCAAACAATAGGTTGCGCTGACGGCGATTGAAGGCCAGGTCGACGCTTCACTCAGCACTAATCACCTGACCTTCAATAGCCGTCAGCGCCACCTATTGTTTGAAATTCGAACTAAAATAAAAAATTACGGTAAAAAAACTCCTGACATTATACATAACCCTCCTGCAAAAATTTTTTAAATAGCTGTCACCGTTTGCAAGTTATTGAATTTTAAAATCCATCAGTCATTTTTGGGACACTCGGTATATATATATATATAATCAACATACTTATTTTAAAACATTATTTTAATTATTTTACATTAAATCTCAAAATCGATTTTTCTTGACTTACTACCTTTTCTATGTCAATGCCTGAACTGATAATGACTTTTTGAAACTTTTGAACAGAAAATGACATCATCATTTAAAATAACTCATTATTACTCATAAAACTGTTGCATTTCAGTATTATATTGTTTATTTTTTTTTCATTCTGTTGATACTAAGACTGAGACGTTCATCTCAGATTGTTTCAGTGCTTGATGTCATAGTAATAATGAAATGTATATTGCATGCAAAATTGTAATTGGCAACCATGACATCAAGCTTGAGAATATTAATAATCTATTGGACATAAAAACATTTTAAAAATGACAAGTATTAAAAAATGCTCTGGTGAGCAACGAAAAAGATTAATATGTTTTTAAATATGAAAAAGTGTTTCTAATTGAGCATGAGAGAAAACAAGGGGTCACTTCTTGGCTGCAGCTCACTGTTAGTGGCAAATTTTAAAAAATAATATTTGCGCTTTTTTCATGTAAAAGAAATCAGTCACAATTACGATAAAAATGTGTAACGCAAAGACATAGCCAGAAAAAACGCAGCATAATTAAACATGAATGTAAGGCGAAATAGTACCAGAAACCTTAGTTCCTGTAGTGTATCATACTAGTGCACCAAGCATGCCCGCAGCATAGAACTGTACAGAAAACTGATTTGTTATGCAGTTGCAATGCAGAGCCAATAGTGCTGTTTGCAGTGCACAGTCAACAGCGCAGTTCACATGTAAAGCAGGATTGAAATTTTACGAAATAGAAAGACGGAAAGTTTTACGCAAATTTCTTTTATATGCTCCTACTTATAGGAATCATGTTTAGTTTTTCAATAATTTGAAAAGTTTAAGTTAAATTTTAGTTATAAATAATTTTTGTTTTATGAGTTAGATCAGCTAATATAAGATTGATTTTTTAATGTATCGTCAGTCTAACAGTTTTTTAAACATCTTCATTCGTCGAATTTGGCTGGTTCCGACTCGCATATTTATTATTTTTATGGCATACTTAACTAAGCATTAATTACTTCCAGCAACGATGACAAATTAGTAGTTATCTTTTGCGGTTAATGTTTCATGAAGTGTTCAAATAAATGTAACTTTTTAAATAATTTTTAAAAACGACAATTTTTCGTTTGAAAAATATTAAACATGAATAATTGCAATTACGTGTACATGAAATCTGTATTCTAGAAAAGTAAATTTCCGTGAATATTCTTTAAAGAAAAATGTCAAAAGGTAAATTATTTTGTTCATAACACCGTTCAAAGAGATTTTACAGGTTGGTCTTCCTAATAATGATACGAAATCTTGGTACAGAAGAAAATTCTTATGAAGGCAATCCACAGTAAACGAAAATGTAAATTTTGTTCCCACAGTCATTTAGATAGTTTATACGTTGTGTCAACTTCGTTTCATTAGAACATTAAAATAATGCTGACTGTTATGAATTCCAAAAAAACAACAACTTCAAACCATTTACTAAGTTATGCAAGTACACTGTTCAAAACAATCAGGGGCACACATGGTTTTAACGAAATTACGCAAATACTTACACCGATAAATAACGTATAATAAATCCTCCATAATTTAAAGCATAGCAGAAAATAGAAGAAGAAAACTCCATATGTAATTCAAAATTCATGACGTCAAAAAAAGAACATAAGGACAGAAATAGAGATGGGAATGCTCGGAAAAAAACCGGAAAAATTGGGAAAAAATCCGGTTTTTTCCTAAGGCTTATTTTTCAATTTTTCCGAACTGGAAAAATTGAAATTCCTTTTATGAAATAATATAGTGAACATTTTGTGATAGCTACATTCTCATACTTTTTATTTTATTTATTTTTATGTTGAGTGTCCCACATGAAAACTTTAATGTGGGTAATCGGTTCTCTGAGCAGAAATCTGTTTGAGAAGATTTGAAAGGATCCTTCACATTTTTTTTTTCTTGTTTGAAACACAAGACCCTTCGCAAAATTTCTCTTGAAAATAGTCATTTCAGAAAAAAGTTTAATTCACAAATTGAAACTTTCGCAAATGCAGTGATTGAAGAAAAAAAATCTCATGCCATACAGCAGCTGAATCTTATCAAGTTGTATATATGCATAAATAACCTTATTAAAAATGTCTAAATAGGACTCTAAAAATAGTAATAATTTCTTATTCACAAATTCTGAATATTTCTTTGTATAAGTATATATATGTTACAGGCCAAAACCGATTTTAGGCCAAACTAGATTGGCCTAGGCCAAACCGGTCTATCCTAACGCCCATCGGATGAACTAGTTTTTCCTAGGCCAAACCGGTCTATCCTAACGCCCATCGGTTAAACTAGTTTTTCCTAGGCCAAACCGGTTTATCCTAACGCCCATCGGATAAACTAGTTTTTCCTAGGCCATACTAGTCTATCCTCAGGCCCATAGAACAAACTAGTTTTTCCTAGGCCAAACTAGTTTGACCTAACTCTTATAGGATGAACTAGTATAGCCTGAACTGAGTTGGTCTGAACTAGTTTATCCTAGGCCGACCTAGTTTATCCTAGGCCAATTCAATTTGGCGTGATTTTATTGAATTCAATGACCGCCTCAGCGCCAACATTCTAGTTTGGCCTAGGCTGATCTAGTTTATCCTAGGCCAATGTAATTTTACGTGTTTTTAGCTCACAAGCATCAAAACCTGAGAAATAATGAGCTCGCAGGTTCTGTATGTACGCATGTATGTACGTACGTGTGTACGTAACGCGGTAACTCTTGATAGAAATAATGTAATTTGATGTATTATTAACTCACCAGGCTACCAAAGCCTGAGAATTAATGTGCCCGTGGGTTCTGTATCTATGTATGTACGTAAGTACGTAATGCAATAATTCTTGATAGAAATACCCGATTTTCACCAAACTTTCAATATAGGTTTATTCTTATGAGGAGCTTTTCTGATTAATTTTCGGAGGTCATTGGAGAAGAATAAAGGGGGGGGAGAGATTGAGAGGCTGATTCGCCCCTTCCCTTAATTCAAATAAAGGGATTTCCATGCATTATTAGCATATTTTATAAAAAAAATTGTAGATATAAGAGCATTCTGATGAGGCGCCTCCATGATTAGTTGTGGGTGTTCATTGTTTAAGTATAAAGGGAGGAGGGAATAAAGGTAACGCCCCATAAGTTATGTAAATGCTTTTTTCACGCAGAATTTGCTGATATGCTTAAATTTTTGAAATAGGTTCATTCTGGTAAGGTGCTTCCTTAATTAGTTTTGGGTGTTAATTGGTTAAGAACAAGGGGAAGAAAGGGAGGTTCCCGCCTAATTTTACCAAATGGATTTTTCATGCTGAATTAACCGATTTGCTGCAAATCTTTGATTTGTTCAACCTGATGAAGCGCTTCACTGATTAATTTTGGTGGTTCTTTGATTAAGTATAAAGGGGAAGGGTACAATTTATTTATTTCCTTAAATTAGATAAATTAGTTATAATACAGAATTGTCCAATTTGCTTAAAATTTTGGACATGAATTCATTTTGATCAAACACGTCTTTATTTTTTTGTTTGTTTGTTTGTTTAAGTATGATGGGATAGTGGACGATTTATCGCCTTCCTTAAATTAGATAAATGGGTTTTTAAGCAGATTTATCCGATTTACCGATTAAATTTTGAACATAGTTTTTTTTTCTATAAGGCGAATCCCTGGATAGTTTTGAGGGTTTAATGATTAAGTATAAAAGGAGGAATGGAGGATTTACCCTCCTTAAATCAGATGAATGGTTTTTTGAGCAGAATTATCTAATTTGCTTCAAATTTTGGATAATTGTTCAATTTTATAAAGAGTATCTGTGATTAGTTTTGGGGTTCAATGGTTAAGTATAATTGGGGGAAATGGGAAAAAGTAATCCCCCTTACTTGTTTTTTCGAGGGTGTTATTCTTTAAAAATATACGTCTGTAATACACAATTAGTGTAAACAGCCTGTGAATGCAAAGCCATCAGTTTAGCAGGGCAATATTATTTTTAACATTAATCTCAACTACTGCTCCATTGCTAAGCTTGTGCAAAGTGATTTTGCTATCACCCCTGTATAATCTATTTTATTCGAAGGGCAGTAGAATACTGTTAGAGGTTTGCACGGGCTGGAATTTCGAAGCCCGGTATAAAAATTAAAAGTTCAGCCCGAGCCCTGCCTGTACAAAAATCAATGAAAAGAGAATCAGTCTGGCTCGATCTGGCCCCACTCAATTTCTGCAAAACATTCAGATTTTAATTCATATACATTTAAGATTCCTTTAAAAAAAATGCTGCACGCATATTTATTGGATAAATTTACAATGTATTTTTATATTACAATGTGTTCGCAGAATGGAAAATGCACAGTGTATTATTATTTAGATTCTTAGTCCTTCAATATTCAAATAGGGATTCATTAAATAGTTAATGTAGTTTAGAACAAAAGACAAAAAGAAGAGTTATAAACATCATAACTTTTGAATATGTTTAGTAAAAAGTAGATTTGTGAATATATTTCTCTGTCATTCCTTAAGGCTTTTCTCAAATCAAAAAGGGCTACATCCTAACACATTTATGAATTAATTCCTTTTCGGAAATGCATAAGATTAACAAGAATTCTCATTCAGAAAATATGTGATCGAATGGCGTTAACCATTTTTCATAAAAGCGATGATTCTTTGAGAAAATACTATTAAAGCTACGTTTTGAGCCAAATTTCCAGTTTCAACTTCACGGAAAAGAAAAACTTGACGTCGTGATGAGAATAGCTATATGTCGACAGGTAATTAATTTCTCAAAAATAAAAAACGCTGTTCGATTGCAAATTATGTTCAACTGCGATGTGGTTCGAATATGAATAATAATAATAATAACAATAATAATAATAATAAAAGCAAGTCTGATCTCAGCACGGCCTGAGTCTGAAGAAAAAAAAATAAAAATAAGCAAACACCATGTCCAATACATCATGTCTCTACTGTTTACATGTTAAATTTCTGTGTTGATGTTGCAAGCAATGACTTTTGACACACATTTTTGCTTACTCTAGTGAAAGATTTTTTACCGGCACAACCCGATTCTGAGCCAAATTAGATTAGCCTAGACCAAACTATTTGATCCCAACGCCAATTGGATAAACTAGTTTTTCTACGCCAAACTTATTTATCTAAATGCCCATAGCATAAACTAGTTTTTTCTAGGTAAGATGGTAATCCTTCATTTTTTCTTTCATACTTAACTATTAAACCCCCAAAACTATTCAGGGAATCGCTTTATCAGAAAGAACCTACATCCAAAATTTGATGCAAATCCGTAAATTCTGTTTCAAAACCATTTATCTAAATTATGGGGGGGGGTTACTTACATTGCCCTTTCTTTTATACTTAAACAATAAACATCCACAACTAATCACTTAGGCATTTTGTCAGAATGATCCTATATCTAAAATTTGAAATGAAAACTGATAATTCTGCATGAAAAATCCACTTCTCTAAATTAACGCTGGGGGATTAGCCTTCCGTTCGTCCCCTCTTATTTTTACCCAATGAATTTCCAAAACTAATCGGAAAAGTACCTAATCAGAATGAAACTACATCCAAAATTTGAAACAAATCGGATATTTCTATCAAGAGTTGTCGCGTTACGTACATATGTGCGTACATACGTACGTACATACGTACAAACATGCGTACATACATGCGTACATGCAGAACGTGCGAGCTCATTATTTCTCAGGTTTTGACTCTTGTGAGCTAAAAACACGTAAATTTACATTGGCCTAGGATAAACTAGATCAGCCTAGGCCAAACTAGAATGTTGGCGCTGAGGCGGTCATTGCATTCAATAAAATCACGCCAAATTGAATTGGCCTAGGTTAAACTAGATCGGCCTAGTATAAACTAGTTCAGACCAATAAACAGCAGGCTAAACTAGTTTATCCTATAAAAGTTAGGCCAAACTAGTTTGGCCTAGGAAAAATTAGTATGTCCTATGGGCCTTAGGATAGACTAGTTTGGCCTAGGAAAAACTAGTTTATCCGATGGGCGTTAGGATAAACCGGTTTGGCCTAGGAAAAACTAGTTTATCCGATGGGTGTTAGGATAGACCGGTTTGGCCTAGGAAAAACTAGTTTATCCGATGGACGTTAGGATAGACCGGTTTGGCCTAGGCCAATCTAGTTTGGCCTAATATCGGGTTTGGCCTGTAACATATACAAGAAATTCACAATTTTACAAAAAAAGGATTACATAAAATAAATCTAGATATATAATTAAATGCAATTTCTCTTTTTAAAAATTAATTCATGTGCAAAATTATTTCAATAATACGCCGAATAATAGAAATGGTAAAATTAAAAATTTAAAATAAAATTTGAAGCTTGCATTTATTACTTTTTTCTATCTATTCAAGAAGTAAGTATCGAATTCGTGAAAATTTTGACTTCCAGTTTTTGGTGTATTTAAACATTTTAGAAGGTCCTGAACACGATTTGGTAGTTTTTGGAAAATATCTGTCACTCTGTGAGTCTGTATTGGACAAAAATTTTATGGGCACTCGATCTCAAGAACTGATGCACATAATTTCGCAAAACTTTATATTCAATTACACCTTGATATAAACTCGAGATGTTTAGTTATTAGTGTATATCGCCCAACTGTTGGCGCTGCTATGCTGCATTATTCATAATTTCCACAATAGTTCTATCTTAAGAATTAATGTATGTATTTTCAAAAAACTTCAGATTAAGTTAATCTTTGATCTAACTTTGTGCACATTACTTTTTGGTATAAATCGCTCAACAGATGATGCTGCTATGCTGCATTATTCATGATTATCGCAATAACTATCTCAAGAACTAAAGGGCGATTTTTTTTATCAAACTACAAATTCAGACAGTTCCTGATATATATTAATGTTGTTTAGTTTTTGGTGTAAATTGCCCTATAGGTGGCACTACTATGCTGCATTTTTCAAGATTTCGTTATAGCTGATTAATTGAATGATTTTTCAAGGTATTGAATCTAAAATTGACCTCCATTTTGCCTACATAATGTACAGTAATGTTGCATGAATATGGGCAGTTTGCATTAGAAAAGTACAACTACGATGAAAAAAAAACCTTATAATTTATTACAAGTAACTATGTTCCAAATTATACATTCCCTCTTGATTAAACTTTGAATTTTTGTAGTTTTTTAAAGCACACTAGAAATTTATCTCTGTATGTAACTGCTTTTGTTAATTCCTCAAATAGCGAGCATTTTCTATTTGTAGTGTTCTGTTTTCATAACTTTTGAGTTCCATTCTTAGAAATATGAAGCTACCAAGTGGAAACATTATTGAATATGGTTTCTTAATCAAGAATAGAATACCAGATTTCAGGATAAAAAGAAAAAAATTACATTTAATTAAACTTAAAAAAAATATTTTTCTGGTTTCAGTGAGTAAAAATCTAACAGTCAATAAATCCTATTCTATTTTTTAGTTGTAGACCTGAGTAAGCCAAACTAAAACATGGTTTTGTTTGAATTTAGATTATAAAACTAAATCAAAATTTTGAGTTGAGATTAGAAAGCTACACCAAAACTAAACATGTTTTTTAAAGGAAATAAAATTATAATTGTAAGAAAAAAGTGTAATAATGTAAAAATATACATTTTTTTACAAACAATGGAATTTTTTGAATACTGACATTGATAATAATGACAAAACTGCAACATTTTTTTAAACTAGTATCATTTACTTAAAAACTATACTTACGTAAATGGAATGCATAATTTATTTCATTCCAAACTCCAGACATATTGGCTCAGGTTCTTACATTAGGTCAATTGGTAGTTAAACATGTAATTGAAAAATCATTTCAACAGAGATATGATATAACAAACAATTATGTTTTAAAAATTCTTAGGCTGTGGAAAAAAACTAAATTTTTAAAAGTAGGCTTTGCTATTTTCTTTTTATTTTGTAATATAAAGTGAAAATAATTTTCATTTAATACAAATAAATGGGGAAAAATGTTTATTATTTAATATTCTCTAAGAAAATATAATTTATTTGGGAGAAACAGTCATGAAAAATCAATTTTTCCAATTTTTCCGTTTTTTCCGAAAAAAACCGGTAAAAAACCAGTTTTTTTCCGCCACTTATATTTTTCCGGAAAATTTACATCTCTAGACAGAAATCGGAAAGCTGCAGAAACGCCTGTTTCACCGCCTTAACTGGGAAATTCGATTGTTCAGCTTATTTTATTTTAGAAAGGATGACTTGAAAATGTTTCAACAATGTAATTTACCAGAATCCATGGCATTGCGTCCAATAGGCAGATTTAAATCCGGGCAAACACAACGAAGTATCGCGGACGCTGTTAGAGTCGCCAAAAGTGTCGTTGCAAGGCTGTGGAATCGATTCCAAGAAATAGGAAATTATAGACGTCGACCCAGGCAAGGTCGGTCACGCGGCCACTACAGCAACTGATGACCGGTATATACTGTTAATAGCTCATCAAAACTGAACAAACATTGCTACTCATCTGCAAAGACAGTTGTTCTTGGCAAAAAAGATTATGGGGTGTCAATCAAACAGTACATAATGGGCTTCATCAGGGAGGTCTCTATGCACGTAGGCAAATGGTCAGCATTTCGTTGACCTCAAGCCACCGAGCGACCGGAAGATGGGCCGCTGAACATTGAGATTGAGAGCAACATGATTACAGCCAAGTGCTGTTTACAGACGAGTCCCGATTCGGTCTGAAATGCGACAGCCGACGTATTTTGGTATAGAGGGAAAGGAGCACTGAAATAACCCCACATTCGTTCATGAAAAGTCACAATACAGACGAGGAGGTTTGATGGTACGGAGTGGAATCAGCATAGATGAATGCACGGACCTGCATATCATTCGGAATGATACTTTGAAGGCCTAAAGGTATGCAGACGAGATACTGAGACCTCATGTCATACCTTACACTGCAGCCATTGGAGATTCCTATGTTTTCCCGCGTGTTAATACCATACCGCATACAACTCGTCTTGTGGAGAGCATGCTTGAAGCTGAAACAATACAGCATATGAAATAGCCAGAGGGCTCTTCTGACTGAATCCGATCGAGCATGTTTGGGACACTCTCGGATGACGCATTTCTGCGAGCCCATGGCATTCTTTTACTGTCCGAGTCTTGGAAAATGCACTTTTTGAGGAGTGAGACAGTATTCCTCAAAGTCTTGTCAATAACATCATCGGATCCAGGGAAAACAGATGTGCTGCAGTCTTAGCTGTTCGAGAAGGCTACACGCCATAATTAAAATCTTGCATAATTTTTAAACAGTACTTTTTTATCATTTACTTATAACCAAATTGCTGCTCTAGATCATCTTTTCGTGTTTTTTTCCATCTTTTCAAAGAATTAAAGATTAATTATAATTTGTTTGCGTCTTTTTTTCTGTATTGTGCATTAATACGTGTGTACTATCCATTTTATGCTAATACATGACTGTCTCGCATGGTAATCTTAACTTCTTTACTTGCTCCCCTAATTTTTTTGAAAAGTGTATATACTGAAGTGGAAAATTCTGCATTGTAGAAATATCACATTACGTTTTTGACATTTTCATAAAAAAGTCACTCAAAATTTAGTTTAAGTAACGTACAGCTAATGCAGCGTGGGCTCAAAAAATTCCATTTCTTCAAGAGCATTGCGAAGGAAAAGGGGGGAAGATCACAGAAAAGTATTGATAGGAGTGCTTCATAGGTAGCAATGTTCCTTCAATTCACGGGACTATTTCTAGTTTTCTTAACTTAAATAAACAAAATGACAAATAATTCTTAAAAGTTAAGAAATTTTGCATAGTTTTATAATTTTTATATGATTTTTTTTCTATAATAATTAAAAAAGAAGATTGTGTGTGCGTGTGCCGACAATATTCTGGCTGCACGTACTGCTACAAAAATTGGTGGAAGGTACCTCTATATATAAAGTTATGTAACTCGAAGACCGATTTTGATTTTTTCATTTCATTTTTTAAGCAGCTTTTAGCTCCTATTTTTGTTTGTTTTTTGTTTTTATTTCGAGGTGATTTTTCCACATTAGTGAAAGAAATACGATTTCATTCTTTTAACCCACTATAATAAATCTTGTTCCCTTTTCAATAAAGTTCATTCGGTATTTCTACTGCGATTTTTGAATTTTAAAAGAATTTTTAATGCGAATTTTTTTCGCATTTTGCGACTATATTTTGATATTGGTATGAAAAAATTGTTTCAAACTTTCAGTCTAATATACATAATTTTGTGTGCTACGATTTTTAACGATATTTCTACATTTTTTTCGTTCAGCGTCGACTGTTTGTCGTTAATGAAATAGTTTCGATTGCAATGTTTTACTCGATTAGAGTTTTTGTCCTCTGCGATTCATTAATATTTAGCTATATTTAATGCATTTTCAATGCGATTTTTAGTGTTTTTGCAAATGACTAAGGCAATTCTAAAGGCTATTTTTTGTTCTATTTTTAGTTCTAAGGCAATTTTTTGACATTCGAAAGTTATAAATTTATTTTAAGCTATTAGCTTAATCTAATAAATTTTACCACTTACGATTTTTATATTAGCGATTTTTAGGCAATTTCATTGCGATTTTTCAAGATTGTTTTTACATGCTGAGTCGTTTTTATTATTTTTAATATTATTATTATTCAAGATAGATTTTCTATTACAATGTTATAGCCATTAAAATATTTATTTTAATGGCTAATAAAAATGTTAATAAATCTGAGTAAATATTATTGCAAAAAGGAGAGAATTTATTTTAAATCAAGCATTGAATATAAAAAAAATCGCTGCAGATCACGAAGAAACATAAAAGTCCATCTAAAATCCCCAAAAGTTAACAAATTATGAAAATTTGTAATTGGCTTTTCAATACGTCATGGGTTTTTTAAATATACATTATATTTCATAATAATAAACTGGGAAGTTTTGTTACTGTATTTTGAAAGTTTACGAAAGTGTTAGATAATCTGTGTTAAACGCATGATTTTTCATTTGACAATTAATTTTTAAACACAGAAGCAGAATTTAGGAAATTGGTTAAATTTTTCATTTATGTACATTTTTGGAATTTTTCTATCAAAATAATTAATAAATAAAAAATATTGTAAAAAAACTACTAAAACTTCATTTGAAATTGTAGATGTAATTTTTGTTTTCAAAATACTAGGGACCGCTTCTAACAAATGCTATATAAATTTTCTAACTTTCTACACTTACTAATGTTTTGGTGATAATTAAAAGGGACAGGGTAGCCAAGTTTGCAAATATTAAGCACCGCAAGATACTCTAAACAAATGAAATAACAAATTTCATTTAAATTCATTTGCTTCAACTTAATTTCACTTTAAAAGATTATTTCTCTGAGATGTAAAATTAAATTTAATTAAAAGTTGGAAAATGTCTCATGCTAAACAAGCTGGAAAACATCGTTTTCTAAACAAACTTGAAAATATCGTTTTCTAAATATCCTAGAAAACTTATTATTTATTTATTTCTAAAGCATTTTTTTATGGAACTTTGAATGTAAATAATGTTTTCGATGAAGTATTTAAAAAGAAATTATTAACCTTTAAGCAATATTTCTCAAGTGTCATATTATTTTCTTAGTCAAACATTTTTTGCCTATGTTTACACAAGCAAAAGAATATTATTTGAAATCAGCTACTATGATAAAAACAATGTTTTTTTATGTATATATATATATATATATATACATAAATGTTTTAGCGTTGTTATTTATTTTATGAGCAAAATAATATTAAACATATTTTTAAACATGATGCTCTAAGGAATGAAAAAATGTGTCAACATGTCTCTGGATTGTGTTTGAGTTTTCGTTATTTTAGGAAAAGTAATAAAAGTGTACGTGCTTGAAACTGCCATTTAATTTTAGTTAATAATAAATAGCTATAAATATTATTAAAAACTATATGGGAAGTAAGTGTGTAGTAAATTGGGTTGAACGTTTGTCGCAAAAAACAACAAAAAACAATTCGCAGGACATTCGTATTAAAGTTTAAAAATTTTATGAAATTTTTACTTAAAGAAAATTATATAGTAACCTTTTTCATAGTCTTTTTTTATGTTTCAACAAAAATAAATAAATAAATGTGCAGGCTATCCACTATCAAATGTTTTGAATGGCTAATTCCAAAATCGTGAGTTCCAGTTACAAAAATGTTTTTTAAATGAGGTAAAAAATAATTTTAAATGTCAATAAAAAAGTATATTAAAACAAAAAAACATTGCTTAAAAACGTATAAAATTAAGTATTTTATAATGTCCCCCCCCCCCACCCCGATCCTACACGTGCTATTTTGTAAAAGATTCCCATTACTTTAAGAAATAAGACCAAATAGTCCCATTCATCTAATACTAAAATTTACTAAATTATGAAACTTTGAATTGCATAACTTATACCAATTTTCCGCATCCAAATATAGACGAATCTGATCATGGCTTCGAGTATAAAAAACAAAAACAAATTAAAGTATTACTTTTCTGAAGGATGTGCTGTTCCACTTAATTCAATCATTTCCAAAAATGTTATCACATTTCATACGAGTAAAGTTTATCTAATGAAAATCTCACTAAAATATCGCCAAATATAACTATCAAAGTTGTAAACGAAAATTCAATCTCAGTTTATTGTGCCATTTTCTGTATTTTTGATGGGATAAATCGATTGGAAAATTTGTTTCCTATACAAAACAATGCTTGTCATCATCACGCTATCACCTTTGAAAGTTTGTTCCAAAATTTTCAAAAACAATCTGTATGTTTGACACTTTTCAAAATGATCGTGAACTTTGGACACTACTCTTTGATGTATTTAGAAACTTCCATACTAAATTAAAAAAAGTTGGAAATGTATTTTTTTTTTTTTTTTTTTTTTTTTTTTTTTTTGAATTGCCACTATTTGAATTAATTGTATTGTTTATTTATTTATTTTTAACTTCAGCCCCTTCTTGGGGCTGAACTTGGGCCTTCTTGACCAAATGAGCATTTGGTCATTTTTAAGGAAAAGTTATTTTTTACAATATAACTGCGCTAAAGTTACTTTTTTAGAATAATCATTCTAATGGTGCTATTACACGAGGCGTATCATAACTATCACTCCCACATTTCCATTCAGAAGCTCAGAGATGTTAAATAAATCAGCTTTATGATTTCGAAATAAGAATAAAAAAAACTATTGTCAACTACGAGTCTGGAAAGTATGTTCGCAAATGAAAAATCGAATAAAATCTGTGGGATCGCTCTATTTATCTGACTTTTGTCATAGCTCGGATTAACACAAATCATGACATCACGCGCGCTCTGGCCAATGAGGGAATTAAAGGCACGCATAAGTCTACGTCACGTTCAATGGGGGTGATTTTGTAAAAAGGCCTGTCAATTTCTGAGTGAATGAAATACCCCGACGAATGAAAAATTCTTGGAATAAAATAAGAAAATCTAATATGTAAAATTCTCGTGTCACAATGTTAGTTGCCATACTTCTCTGAAACGGCTTAACCGATTTTGGCGAAATTTTATATGTATACTCGGTAGGTCTGAGAATAGATTGTTATCTATTTTTTATACTGCTAAATGATAAGGGTGGCCCACCCCAAAAAAATTCTCCGAAACAACTTAACCGATAGCGCCTGCCTCCAATTTTCATGCTATGACGTCATAAGAGTTATTGTCCATGTCCATTCATTACTGGAGATGCTTTGCGATTTATTATCTTCGTGGTTTAATATTTTTTACCGTTCATGCGAATGAATCTCTTGCATTTGTTTTCTTTATGAAGTCGGATAGTACGTTGTCAACTTAATTTTAATGAAAGTTATCGTAGAATATATGTTTATTAGAATGTAAATTAGAAACAACAACGTTTGATGTTTAAATAAAATATTTGGCACAGATGTCATATACGCGCTGGGTTTAGCGCTATATTTTTTTATAACAATTTGGCGATAACTTAATTTTTGAATATCAGTTACACACATATTTTTTAATTATTTTCTATTATTTAAAAAGAGGAAATAATAAATAAACGATATTTTATACACAACTAACTAGAACAAAATAATTTATGTCATTATAAAAAATAAAATCAAATAAAATCCTTAATAAGTAAAGAGCAATAGCCTGAAAAAATGAAATATTTGGCACAGATGTCGTATATGCATCAGGTTTGGCGCGATATTTTTTATAACAATTTTTAAGTTTTCAAGTTAATTTCAATTGAAGTTATCGTAGCATATATGTTTATTAGAATGTAAATTAGAATTAACAACGTTTGAAGTTTAAATAAAATAGTTGGCAGAGATGTTATATTCGCACCGGGTTTGGCGCAATGCTTTTTATATTAAAAAAATTTTATACATATGAAAAAAATGCTTATGTATCTGTACTTCTATAAAATAGTTTGTCCTGACTGGCTAATAATCAACGCACAGCCCAAACTAGTGAACCTAGAAACATGAAAATTGAGGAAAATATACTTCTTATGATGTAGGAGTGCACTAAGACGGGATTTTTGAAAATCCTCTCTCTAACCTCTTCGCTACTGGCGATTATTACAGTATTTTTAATTATTACTGAATTATTTCTTCTCTCGTTTGACTTCAGAGCGAGATTTTTGTTTTATTTTCATTAGCTCGAATCTTAGAATTCGAAACATATTTTTCTTATATCAAAATTTCATTTATTTTTTAGTATCATTAATAAAATGAGACAAAACTGATGTACCCATATGGGTACTCAGGGACTGAAGAGGTTAAAAAGGGTAAAATAGGGGGTTGAAAATTATAGAACATCGCGCTATATCTCAGCCACCTTTATAGGTAAAAGCGTGAAATTCCAGAATATAAATCTACTAAAAAAATAATTAAACACAAATTTCAGCAATTTTGCAAATTCCACCCCTAAGAGGGGGGGGAGGAGTAAAAGAAGAGCCGAAATTTTTAGAGCTTGGCACATCTCAGCAGCCGTTTTGGTTGGAGCGTGAAATAGCAGAAAAAAAATGTACTTAGAAAAATAATTAAACACGTGTTTCAGCGACTTTAAAATTTCTACCCCTGAGGAGGGAGAAACAGGGGGTCGAAAATTTTCAAACTTTTTTTAGACCCGTCCTGTGACATTTCATCTTAAAGGCCTTGGACCACTCTTTCAGATTGTAGATATTTCTTCCTTCCTCCTCAATTTGCCCCCCTCCCCCTCCCCCTCACCGGGTTTTAGCTCAATTTTCGAAAATTTTTGAAATCGTAGTGTTTTTATCATTTGAAATCGGATTTTTTTTACGGAGCCCTAAGATAAATATTATTTATAATGTATGAAAATTTTAAACAGAGAGAATGAGGGGGGTGTTTTCCGGGGGGCACGATAGATAAACCCTGGGGGTGCGCTTTTTCATCTTTAGGCGATACTCCTCAAGTGATATATCATTGGAAAGCTCTGTGACTACTATTTCATATTATTCACCTCCCGGGTCCCTCCCTCCACTTTGACCACATGGGGAGGGCATTTTCTAAATTTAGCCGACACTCTTCATGTGGTATATCGTTGGTTCCCCTGTGACCACTTCTTCATTAATGTATTTCCCTTGCCACCACCCCTCATTTTTCCCCACCTGGAGGATGTGTTTAACGTCTTCTAGTAATTGGAAAATTACAGATATAATCTTAAATAATAAAGGAAAAATCAATAAAAATATTGATCGTATTCACCATCCTTTTAGTTCCTGTTTTTGCCACAAGGGGTACTTTTAATTTTTATATCTTTGGCAGTTTTGCTGTTAATAAACAAAAAATGCAAAATTTTGATAATTAAACTCCCTTATTTTATACTTACTTGTGCCTTATCTACTTTCTATAACCATTTGACGCCATCACATGACTTTTTCACTATCGTGTTTCAATTATTGCATCCATTTGGTTTGTTGTTTTTTTAATTGTCTCTGTTTTTAATTTTCAAGTATTTATTAAAATTCACTTCATAAATACGTAAAAACAACGGTTTTTATAAATGAATGTAGAACATTTCGATTGTAGATTCCCGGAAGTAATCGATGACTGTATCGACAGCGTTTTTTTACAATGATAATATTTTCCATTCATAAAATGTCGAGAATCATTCATCATTAGCCATATCGGAGGAGGTAAAAGCATGGAATTCACGACAACATACCTTTAAAAAAAATTATAAATACAAGGTAGAACCCGCCGAAATTCGACAAAAAAAATATTTAAGAAGGAACTGCTTCATTGATTTATAATAAATCTACAAAATTAGTTATATTAAAAAATGCATCTTATATTGCTCAGTCTAACTCTCAAACAAATATTATTTTAACCTAAAATTAACAAAATACTATAAACTTCAGCTGTCCAAATTATTAAAATTAAACTTTAATCGTATTTGAAATCAGTAAAATATAATAAAGATCAGTTATTATGATGAAGTTATCAATTGAGGCTCTTATGTTTGGCATAAATGCGAATAAAAAAAAACGAAATTTATTCCAAATTTACACGATCATACAAATTTACATGAAATCTAAACCCGTTTTAATTTTCTTCTTCACAAAATTTACACACATGCTTCTCATATCCGTAATCACCTTATCTAAAAATGGTATTTTAATTTGATCATTTTAAATCACTTTTACTCAAAATTTGAAGTCATTTAATTATGAAAGAAAACGAAATAAAACCAAAATTCACCGGACTTTATAATAGACGATATGTATTACACAGTATACGCATTTTAATTTTAATTTTTTTTTTTTTTTTTTTTTTTTTTTTTTTTTTTTTTTTTTAATTTTATGGAGCAAAACAAATGGAGTGATTCTGTTGCCACAATTGGAAAATTGGTACTAAAAACTATAAAAAAATTAATATCTAACAATAAATTAAGATACATCTTTCAAACAAATTGCATTTAAAAGTGCATTTTTTTCTCAATACGACGGTATAAAAATTTTAACTGTGTGATGTTAAGAAGTGTAAAATTTGCAGCATCGACAATTCAAAAACCAAAATTGCATGGGAAAGTGTTGCCATTCGCAAAATGATAGTTGCGTTACGCACAGATACGTTTGGCCTTTATAATATAGATTTTTCTTCGATTTTAGAAATTCCCCTCTTCCCTCCAAAACTATTAACGGGAAGTACTAATTTTTTCTGTTATTCCATAATATTTCAGCTGCAATTTTAGATAGAGGCATGAATTTGAGATAATTATTCTTTAAAACAAATTTAAATATGCATTTTATCTATTTTAGAAATTCCCACCTAAGATGGTTTAATGAGATGGTCGTATTTTTAGGACATTTCACCATATCTCATCAGCAGTTTTAGTAAAAGTGAGGAATTTAAAATTGCAAATCTATTAAAAAATAGTTAAACATAGTGATTTTAAAGCTAATTTGTTTACTACGTCTTTAACATCGATTATGAATCGGATAATGTGAGATTATACGAATACAACAAAACTCGTGACTATTTGATTAGGTATTAGTATTATTTTCATTTTATATTTACTAGATGCATTTCGTTTTATTCAATATTCTTTTAAAGCCGACCACCGTAGCGGGCGAAGGCTGCTAGTAAATTATAAAATTTAATAAAATCAGTAAAAAAAGAAATGGCTCATTTAAAAACATTCGAATTCACACTAAATAATAAAAATGGTCAGAATAAATGATACAATTTAGGTATGAATTAAAAGCTTTATATTTTAGTAAATTATGTAAGATAATAATTAATTTAAGGAGAAGTTAATAGAATTGATGATAGATATTATTAAAGAATGGGAAATGGAAGAATATGCCGGTAATTTAGCATAATAAAAAGAAATATTGCAAAGGAAGCGTTAATAATATAACACATATATTTTTTCGAAAAAAATTGTTTCGTAATTGTGATAGAAATTAGCAAAAATGAATTTAAAAATATGCTTGATAAATAATAATCATAAAAATTATTTACATTTTCACAAAACAAATTAGTATTTATTATTTATAACATTAATTATTTTCACTAAATAAATGAACTCCGAAAAAAATTGAATTTATTCTGGCGATGAACTGCTTGTACAGTTTCTGTATTTTTATTTATTTATTTTTTATAGTAAAGGAAACAAATATTTCATTGGTTCCACATAAAAGTGACGCAACTAAGCAATTATTTTATTAATCATTATACTTTTTTTCTACCATGTTTAATACTTCATTAGAAATCCAATCGAAAGTTTTACTTTGTCCCAGGCGTTTTTGGAAATTTCAAAGTCTTTTTAATTTCTATTTTATATTTAAAATGGTTAGAATATCTGTTTAACATTCGTTTTATGTTCGACATATACATGATTGAAAATAAAGGAAGAACATAATGCATCATTCTGTGAAAAGTACATTTCTTCATAAATTTAAACTTAAGAGCCTGTCTAATGTGTATTGGGAGATTAAAATTAACTGACATTTTAAACATCCAGAAAAGATTGATATTGCCTCTTAAATGATTATTTATTATGTGAAGAAACTTTTATTCAAAATTTAATGCAAAGGATATTCTAATTTTTCATCATCAAAAAGCAATATTTTCATGTATATATTTAAGCCTAAAGGAAGAAAAATTGACAGGAATGTTGAATGCACAACATTTTTAATGTTAATGTACAGACGACCCCCCTCCCCCTGCTAAATACACACGCTAAAAAAATAAAAACATGCATTTTAATAGCCAAATAATCTTGGAGAAAAAAAAAACGGAAATAGGCGTTCCCCTGAAATTATTTCTTTAATTTTTTTTTATATATATAGGGTATAAATAAATAAGTATCCCAATTTTAAAGGTCTCTTAGAAGAAAACCAAAAAAGCAACAATCTCGTTATTCATCGGATGTCAAAAAATAACAGCTGAAAATTCAACTGTTCTAGAAAGTTTTAAAAAATCAACACAATTATGTTTAATGTGAGTACCTCAAGAAACACGAACATGTCGAAGTGATATGATAACTCATCCCACAGTTTTCTCAGCATATTTATTTTTATTTCTATTTATTTTTGGGGGGTATGCACGTCAAAGATCAAGTGTTTGTTCCAACCCCACCAACTCACGTTGGCGAACTTAGGACACGTATATCTGCATCCATTCAAAAAATCACGCCAGACATGATGAAAAAAGATCGGGATGAGTTATTATTCAGCTTCGATGTCTTTTTAATTGAACATTTATAATTGTATTGAATTTAATATTTTCATTGGGTTTTTTTTTTTTCAGATTAACAGCAAGGTTGTACTTTTTTGTTTTCTTTTAATAGACCTGCAAATTTTAGTAAAGTTGGAATAATCATTTATATACACCCTGTCCAGGTAGAAGAAAGTTTCAGACGGGAGATGGGCGCCTCAGATTTTTTTTCTCTTTTGCAGATTATTTTCCATCAAACCTTTATTTTGCTTCGTATTACGTTCAGCATTTGTGATACAAAAAGTTAAGATATTATTTAATAAAAAAATTTTAAATGCCTAAAACGGCTATAGGTAAGTGGTTGCTTGATTAATGAACGCTTCAGTTGTAAAAATATTTTACCAGCAGAATTTTTTTTTTTTTTTTTTTTTTTTTTTTTTGTCGCTGAAGTATTTGTTGCAGACACTTGGAGAATTTTCTGCTACTAGACACCCTGTATATATGAAAAGCCTTATGTGTCGTCACCCACGCGACTAAAATTTTCCTCTTACAAAAAAAAAAAAAAAAAAAAAAAAAAAAAAAAAAAAAAAAAATCCATAAAAGTTTATCTTAGTATTATCTTAATATTATATTAAAATTTTTGATCGATTTCAATTTTTTATTCAAAATAGCATATATCACTTAAAAATAGCGAATACGATTATGAGTAGCCATTGTTCCCTTTTGCAGTGAATGCGCTTGTGTCAGAGAAATGTTTCCAGCTGGCTCCTAAAACTTTTTCCTGAAGAAATTTCAAATTTTGTTAATATCTGTATATAATACATATTAATTAATTTTCGAAAAAAATATGAATTTCAACCTATAATTTTTTAACAGAAATAGATTCCTAGAAGCTTCAAATAGGTGAATCTGAAATTACAACTCATTTTGTCGGGTATTTCTTAAGTTACCTTTAAAAAAAACTACCCACATTACAATCTGCTTCGCAACGACTACAAATGATCAAAACTAAGCTGAAACATGTTAAAAGTAATAATATTTATGTATACGTACATTTAAAAAGGCGTATAAATACTTTTATTTTGATGTACATATTTCATTATTCTGACTGCTACATTCTGAAAATTTCTGATGAAAAAAATTTTCTACAAAAAATTTTAAATTAAATTCGCATACAAAAATTCTGAGAATACATATATAATGACATCAAATGCAATAATGAAAAGGGACATTTGTGAATGTAAATTATTTTATGCTATTGTTTCTCATCCTGCAGAGCCTATCCTTCGAAATTTTAGGTAACTTCATGAAGAATGAATAATTGCATCTTACCAGGTAAAAAGATCTGTATTGATCTTTACTGATTGAACTAAAATCTTGATAGTACACTATTTCACTTTTCTAAAATTCAATTTGTAAAGCTTCTTTGCTATATAGCCAAACCAGACCTGTAGTTTTCTTGTTGAATTTGATATCTACTATATGTTCTCTGATCTTAGTTTTAAGCTTTCTGTTTGCCAATGCTGTATAAAATTGTACTGTTCAACAATCTTTGATGGAAGGTATATTTTATATACCCCTGATAACTGATTAGGTTCTATTGATGATTTGATAAGTTTTCTTAAAGACTATATTTTTTAATTATATGGAAGGTTTTGCAAAAACAAAGATATTGATTTTATTGAATTTATATTTTGATATTTTGAAGGAACTAGGAAAATATCGTTAATATGAACAAGTTGGTATTTTGCACATTGAAGTTTCTTTTTTCTTTCCTTTTTCTTATTTTTAATATTCATAATTAATGTATTTATGATTCTTTCTTTACAACCATTGTTTCTTGTGATATCATATATTTTATTCATTTCGTTATTTAAACGTAAACTTATAAAACTTTATAAAAGTATTTTTATCACTTTTAGCATCCTTTAGATTAGTTTTAATTATTTTTAGTGATTTTCATAGATAATTTTACGTAAAAAAATTAATTTAGCGATATGAGTTCTAAACTTTAAGCCTTAAAAATTCTTAAACTATTTGAACAAACCACTTCTTGTTTGATTTCTCATAGTAATTTAGCCACAAACTAGAGGTGGGAAATGTGGTTATTTTTGGTTAAAAGGTTACATCATTCCACAATAGCGCTGGTAACAGGTTCCAACATCCTGTTATTTTTGTAACAGGTACAATAAACAATTTACAAACAATTGCTAAATATGCTCCCAAACGGACAACACATGGGATATGGGCCCTAAGGGGGTGCCCTCCGTGGGGGGGGGTCTTTTTAAGAGAACCCAACCCGTATTTACGCAAGGAAATCCAAAGTTCGAAGAAAACCATGGAAAACTCCGAATGATGAGGCTGACGGCCGCAATTGGGTTCTGTTCTAATCCAGTACCTACCGTCTACCAGTTTTGAGGGCAGAATCTCTCGGCCACTGGTGGGGAAACAACATTTAAGAAAAAATCTATAGGCACATATATTTTGCGCATTACATTTAATGCGCAATTGTGCATGAAAAATAATGCATATTGTTTTAACATTAAAAAATTGCAATAAAAAAAGACTGAATAATATTTATATGGCACAGATGTCATACACACATCACATTGGCACAATTTTTTTCAGATACCGATTTGGCAAAAAACCTCGAAGAAGTTTAAGAAATTTAAATTTCAACCCATTATGGATCCGTAACGTGACCCAGAATAACGGGAGAAATTTTTTTTTTGCTAGATTTGTAATGTATGAAGCATAAGCTTTCGATAGACATATTACATCAAAAAATGAGAAACGGCCCCCTGCCCCTCTGCCCCCTCCCCCCAAAAATGGTCCTATAAGGAAAAACCGGAAAATTGAAATAGCAAAAAGAATGGCGAGTAAAAGTTAGCTATGCTAGAATTTTTTTCTCCGCTCTAACTCCCAAAGAAGCAAAGTTATAGCCTTTTAAAGATTGAAATGAAGTGAAGAAATGAACAAAATTAGGTGAGTCACCGAAAGGGGGAGGGTGTCATGTTAAAAATGGTAGAGAACTAAATGAGCGAAATTTTAAGGTGTACGTTTGAGGGGTTAACCCCCCCCTTCCAGAGGAGCCCTTTAGAAATCAAATCCACAAATCTTAAATTCAATCTTTCTGATATTTAATAAAAAAGAGACGAAATCATTTTTTATTTATCCTTTCTTTTCAACAACCGCGAATAAAAACCAAACAGGAAACGAAACTTTAAATCAAAAGTCGTTAACGATAACAAAATTATCTTCAGATAATGTGTATTGCTCAGCACCTTTCAAGCTTGTCAAATAATTTGTAACAAAACGTTTGAAAATAGACAATAATTACGAAGCGATAAAATGTTCTTTTGTAATGTAGAGAACTACATTTATCGAAAAACTGGTGGAAAATCTAGCAGAAAAGAACTACATTTATTGAAAAAAACTGGTGGAAAATCTAACAGATATTGAATTAGTGAATATTAAGGAATTATTTCTACTGTGGTTGCATAGGCGTAACCAGCCTTTTGAACGGGTGGGTGTCCAGAATTTTTAACCTGAACTTGCTGGGTACAAACAATATCTTATGTTATATAGTAAAACCTTCTAAGACGAAATCTCATAAAACAGTTTTAAAGTCCGTTTTAGACAGGTTTTTATCTTAGAGTGTATAATTGTGAGTTTTTTTTAATAAGAGTTTTAAGGGTGTTTTAATAAGGGGGGGACGCAAAGTTTTTAAATAATTGTGAATGGATCTGCGCAAGCGGGGGGGGTTGTCCAGGCACCCCACCCCCCCCCCCCGTGGTTACGCGCATCGGTTGGTTTCCAATTGCTGCTTTAAATTCAAATCAATCTGAAGCTTGAATGTAGACGTTTTAAATGAGCTAATTAATTAAAAATGCATTGATTCAAGCATTTTATTTGAATGTGACAAAATATTGTTTTGTTAGTTTTAAAATAGAATTTCCAACTAAAATCGAAAATTGAATTCTTAAGGCACTAAATTATAAATAAATGCATTTTAGTTATATGTAGAAAAAAAGGTACTTTTTACAAAATTAATCTCTGAACTCATATTTTGCTATATTTTCGGGGTGAAAAGGTAGAAATAATTGCTTTTTTTAATTACGTAACGGTAAATATACTAACAAAATCTAACAATCATATGCGCTAGGTTATGCAGTATTCTTTTTAAAATATAAAACTTTATTAATTTAAAATGCATTTGCAACATAAGATTGCATTTAAAGCAATTTTTAGGATATGTCGAATATACATTTCTGCGCACATTTTCCCTTCATATTTTTACTAAAGGGTAATGATTCATGAAAAGCAATGATTTATGATTTTAGACTTCGACTTTTAATCGATTTACATGTTTTGGGATGTTTAAAACAGAATTTAATTATTTTTGAATCATTAATATATGTGTTATATATAATATATTTATATATTGATTATAATATATTGTTTATCGAGGAAAACATTTCAAGCATGATGTTTTTCTAATAAATTTTCAAATATTTTCCTGATCTAAAAATTTCTGTGTTTTGTGCTCTAGATATTGTGCTGTAGTATTTTGTGCTATTAAAATAAGAGAAAGTGTTTTATGATGGTGACCTATCATCAGGCACCAAGCAGAAAAAGTGTTTAATTAACGGTGTAAGTTATTACTATTCATGCATGTATTCACTACTAGTCATAGTGATCGATGAACTGCAAAAAAATTAGTATCACATATCTAAGAGAGCTGGTCATAACTAGGGGTGAAGACAGAGTCATGCTGAGTGCTAGTGTTGAATTCAGGGGATGGTCCGGGGGAGAGGGGTGCCGGTGAGCAATGAGATGTTTCCTCGGATGATTGGAGATTTTGGGTTTTCAATGGTCAGAAAAAGCAATGCTTTTTCCCTACCTCTCGGAACTCTATAATGTTCCTCTTCCAAAGCACAGAAATCCCTCTTGAGAAAAGTGTCTGAATTCAACATTGTTCGGCAAACGTCTCAAAAGAAACGATTAAGGACGTTTTTAATGAATATTATTCTTATTTTAGAGGTACAAAAAATGAAATCTTGATTAAAACAAGTGAAGGAAGATGCTGTCATTAAGAACCATGTGTTACTTATTTAACAGGGACTTTTCAGTAACATATTAATGCAATATTAGGTTCCAGCGTAGTAACACTGTTATTTATCCTAATACGATAAATAATGCCCATCCCTACCACAAACGCTTCAAAGTCACAAATGATTTCAAATTTAACTGTTCATATTGCATGTTTTTGGTACAATTTCACTAAAAAAACAATTCTTTGAGGATTTTTTTTTATCAGAAAATTAAAGAAGACATTATTCCAGAAGAAGGGCCACATTCTTTTTTTCGTGGGTAATTCTTTATTAAAACTTATAAGGTTTTCTCTTTCTTTTACTTATCTATCTATCTATCTCTCTGTCTCTACCTCTATCTATCTATCTCTCTGTCTCTCCCTCTCGCAACTCCCTTAGCCTACTAAAGCATTATAATTTTGTTAAAATAGGAAATAAAATAAATATTACTAAGAAAAATGTCAGATTATTCAATAATTTTAATAAAATTATTTTATGGTATTATTTACTTGAAAAAGAAAAGAAAAGTTGACTATTATGAAATAAGAAAACGACACTTTGAAATTCTATAAATTGCTGTAAAATAAATTTTTGATTTGTCACTGCCAATGTATCAATCTTTACATGCATTGTTTATTGTTGTAAAGGAGCATGAAAGCGCAGGCAGCCAAAGATTGGAACACAACACCCCCCCCCCCCCTTCGTCTCTCTCTCTCTCTCTCATAAAAGTCTTGAAATTAATACAAGAGATAATGTCAAGAGAAGAAAGTCACGCACAAGAAACAAATTAACTCTTTCTCTATTGTCAGCTTTTATAAATGGAAAAATGCAATACAATGAAATCGATAAAATATGGGTAAATTTCTTCGGTTAGCCTAGTTTAGGACTTTAAGATAATAAGCAACTGGAAATGAGAATGCACGATTGCCTTAGCGATAAAAATTTTCCTAACAAGAAGCATAATTTTACAGCAATTAGGGAACTTCTATTAGCGATAAGGTATTCTTAACAATGTAATTTTGCTAAAATTAGAGTCGTACTAGAAAAGCTTTAGCTAGACGGATAACTGAGTAGTGAAGTTAGAGTCTAAAGGCGAATTTCTTTACGTAGCTTTGATTACTTTTTCTTTGGTTTAAGCTAATTTATGCGAAATTAGATAAGGAATATCCAATATGAAATTTTTATTTTATATAACTTGTTTTTAATGTTTATCTTTAACACTAACACGCTGAATGTCATTCTTAAAACAGGAAATAAAATAAAAGCGAGTGAGAAAAATGTCACATTTTAATAATTTTGATAAATTAATTTTATGGTATCATGTACGTTTATTTATATAAAAAAATAAACAAAATAAAAAGCTTGCAGTTATGAAATTAGTAAAAGACACACATCACATAAGTATTAAAAGTGTTATTTTAAAAAATTCTATAGACTGCTGTGAAACAAGCTCTTGATTTGTCATTGCCAATATATGTAAAATCGTTACATTCATTGTATAGAATGTTTTTTCTTTTTCTAATTGACGCTATTTAAAGCTCTCTGTAGTTATTTTTAATAAGCAAAACTGCTTTACAATTTATAAGGGGATTAATGAAAGCAAGGGAATAAAGGATACCAATACAAAAAATAGTTCCGATCACTAGTAAAAACTATTCCATGTCACGTGTTAGGCTCGACTATCGAAAATGTTGTACAAAGAATGCAAGGTGTGGTGCCGGAGAACGGTGGTCGCATTTGAATGGGGTTGAATTCCTCTTCGGGAGAGTGTATATGATGAATAAAATACGGCATTTTATCCAAATTATTAATTTTGTCTCTTTCTGATATTTTCTTTCTATGTACAGCGCCAAATGTCCCACTATCGGCGGTGATTGGAACTATTTATTTATTGCTGGAATCTTTTTTCCTATTGTTTTATTAGTCCATTTATAAAATTTTGTGTCAATCCAGTTATTAGAGCGAGCTACCGGTGGTTCTGAATAGCGTCAGTTTTAAAAAAAACACCCTGTATATTGATTTGATATTGTCGTAATGTGGCATGAAAGCGCAGGCAGTCAAAGATTGGAACACAAAACACCCCCTCTTTCTCTCTCTGTCATAAAAGTCTTGAAATTAATACAAGAGATAATGCCAAGAGAAGAAAGTCGCACACAAGAAACAAATTAACTCTTTCTCGATTGTCAGCCTTTATAAACGGAAAGGTGCAATACAATGAAATCGATAAAATATGAGTAAATTTATTCTCTTAGCCTAGTTTAGGGCTTTAAGATAATAAGCAAATGGAAATGAGAATGCACGATTGCCTTAGCTATAAAATTTTCCTAACAAGAAGCAAAATTTTACAGCAATTAGGGAACTTCTATTAGCGATAAAATATTCTTAACAATGTATATTTGCTAAAATTACAGTCGTACTAGAAAAGCTTTTTTTACTGGATAACTTAACTAGTTAAGTTAGAGTCTAAAGGCGAATTTCCTTATATAGCTTTGATTACTTTTTCTTCGGTTTAAGCTAATTTGTGTGAAAATAAATAAGGAATGTCGAATATGATTTTTTTATTTTATATTATATTTTTAATGTTTATCTTTGACATTAACACGTTGAATGCCACATCAGTCGCCAGGACTGACACTGAACTTTCCGTTTAGGCTGTGTCAGAATTTATTTAAAATTTACTTAATTTTTATGTATTACAAGATTATATCATTCAATTTTTAGTGATTGAAACAATATTTTTTTTTAGTTTTATATCATATTTTATACTGTCAAGCATCAGTGATTTACGCGCCTAAGCGGAAAGTTTGTCAGTCACCAATGTCAGTCGTCAATGTCAGTCACTGGTGACTGAGATGGCACTTAGCTTATTAAAAACCTCTAACATTAATTTATTAAATTGGCAATTTCCTTCTTAAATGATTGTTCAGGAATACTCTCAATTTGACTGAAGAACATTATTATTTGGGCGGTGTTTTAGGGTGTAGGTGTTGTTTATGATGCCACAAGATTATCCACAAGAAGAATATAGGCCCAAAGACGTGGGATTCCACCGTGGAGAGTCTTTCTAAGGAAACCTAATCTACATTTACGTGAGGAAGAACAAAGTTCGATAAAGACTATGGAAAAGTCCGAACGTTTAGGCTGAAGGACGCGATTGAATTTGAGCCTAGCACCTCCTGTTTACCAGCTTTGACACCAAAATCTCTCGGCCGCTGGTGGGGCCTGTCTTTGAAAGATTTCTCTCTATGTGTAAATTTAAACATATTTATTATTAGCAAAGTAATCTTAATAAATATTTACAGCGCTTATTAATTTAGCGAGAATTTAGAAATTTAGGCATTTTCATTGTTTCTCTCATCAGCTTGACAAAATATTTGAGGTTATGCAGTCAACTTTTCTTCCCTTTCAAACAAACGTCCCGAAGATAACGGTATTGTACCAATTACTTATACAAATTTTAGACCAATTGTATTTTATAATTTTCACTTTTTTACACTTTTTTATTTAATTCAACTTATTTTTTCTATGTAAATATGAAAGTTTAAAATCAGTTTTGCACTGACTTCTTTATATGCTAGAATTGCAAAACTCAAATGCCCAGATTAATTCAGAAGTCACATGATCTTTTTTGCCATTTGGAGCTTTGTATTGATCTTTTGTGAACTATTATGTGTAATCGAGTTCCACAACAAATTAATACATTGCAAAAGAAACTTCGAGAGGGGTATAAAAGAAATGTTATCAAAATTAGATGGTATGTTCTAGATAATCATTGAATGCTTATATAAAAATATTTCTTAGAAAATCTGTTTTTCGTTTTCTTCAAAACGTTGTTCAAAAAAGTACTTCAAAATTAATCAGAGAGAGTGATGTTAAACGCATTTCAATTCCCCTTGTCTGCCAAAATCTCTTCTTATTTCATTTGATCTGATGCATTTTGTTTCATAAAGTGCATTTCTAAAGAAGAGCAATTTATGATCAATTTTGCATTTATTTTTTTATAGGCTAGCATTATAAAACTTAAATGCTCAGATTAACTCAGAAGTTGCGGGATTTGTTTTCCATTTGGCGTTTTTTATTGATTTTTTGTGAACTATTATGTGTAATAGAATTCCCACTACAAATCAATGCATTGCAAAAGAAACTGGGAGAGAAGTGGAAAAGAAGTGTTGTCAAAAATTAGGCGGTATTTTCAAAGGGAACATTGAATGCTTATAAAAGAGTGTTTCTTAGAAAACTTGTATTTTCTTTTTTCCAAAAGGTACTTCAGAAAAGCACTGCGAAATTAATCAGAGAGATTGGAGTTATTCGGCATTTCAATTCCTCTTGGCTGCCAATTTTTTTTTTTTTTTATTTGATTTGATATATTCTGTTTTATAAAGGGCATTCCTAAGGAAGGAAGAACACTCTCTAAGTACTAACAGGATAATAACTTATCCACTAAATGAGTTTGTTTAAAGTAAATGCGAATTGCGAACGATTTGGAAACCATCAATTTGCAATTTTTTAAAGCTTTTTGAGTTTGAAAAGCGTTTGCTAGACCTTCTTCTTATGGAATGCTAGATAAAATCCCTTGAGTGATGAGAAATTTGGGTATTGCATAGCTATGGAAGAAATAAACTGAAGAATAACACTGACGCACATAAAGGTATGCAAATTAGAATATAGTAACAAATGCATGAAATTCTCAAACCAAAAATAGGTTATCCCTTAAATGAATAGTATAACTTAGGAGTTATATAATTTTTTATGCCATTTGGTGTTTTCTATTGGATTTTATAAACTATTATGTACTGCTTACTTGTGATAAAATGCATTTAAGATCGTAAAGTCTAATTTTGTTCTAATTTTCTATCACAGAGAGGTTATAACATCCTTTGCTGATACCTTTGTGCTCGACTGGCGTTTTTTTCACTATTTTATATAGTAGTCATTATTCATTCTGCAAACTATTAAAAGCATTCTACTAGATGCGGAACTAAGTTTCTGGGTTTCACACATGGATGGCGCTAACGACACATGTAGACGACATACATGCCTAAAGTTTTGTTTAATAGCTTGGACATTTGTTAACAATAAACTGTCGTAATGAGGATTCATATCGCAACGCAAAAATTTCTTTTCTAACAACGAAGATGTTGCGTTTTGAGCTAACTAAACAGCATTTTGCGGGAAGTTTTGCTTTTCTGCTTTAATAAAAAAAAATAGCAGCTGAAGGTCGTCATTTGTTAAGGAAGGTTACGGTGCACATGCAACATCGGAAACTACCTGTGAAGATCTGTTTAAAGGCTTTAGAAGAGCGATTTCTTCGGAAAAGCAAAACAATTGAGGACACTAATATGCAAGCGTTATTGGAAGAAAATGATAACAAAAAAGCAACATTAACTTGGGGAAGCATTAAAAATGACACGCCAAAGTATTTCCAACGCTTGCAAGTCATAGAAAATATTCAAAAGAAAGAAAAATTGTTGCCACATGAATTGGCTCAGAGACAGGGGAAAAATTGAAGAGCCATTTTCAAAATTTTGCTTTTGCAGCACAGAAGAAAGTTTCCTGCATCGAATTGTTTCTAGCGATGAAAAATAGATATATTTCGGAAATCCCACCTGCAAAAAATCGTTCCTTTTACCTCGCGAAGCATCAGAATCAAACGGCACGGCCAAATCACTTCGGAAAGAAGATAATATTCAACATTTGATGGATTTGGGGCAGCATGTCCCTAAAGGGACTTTGGGCCATAAAGCACCATTCAACCAACCAACCAGCATTTGGTGGGACAAGAAAGGAATCGCGTCCTATGAGCTGCTGAAACTGGGCGAAATTGACATTGGGCATCGTTATCTACAACAGCTAATTAATTTGAACCATGCATTGCTCGAATAACGACCAGAATGAGATACGAGACACAAATGAGTGATATTGCAGCACGACGACGTCCTGTGTTATCGCAATTCTATCGTTCAGCACGTCACCAAAACGCTCAAATACGATCTGCTACCGCACCCGCTATATTCGCCAGACCTGGCCCATCTGATTATCACTCATTCTGGTCGATGGAACATGGCTTAGATAGCATACACTTGGCTAATTTCGAAGACATGCAAAATTGATGGGATAAGTGATTTCGGTCAAAAGACATGTCTTTTTATCGTCCTACCTCATTCATGTATTGTCAGAGAGATGGCAATGTGTAACTAAAAAAAGGACGATACTTTCAGAAACCATTTTTTTTTTCTCTTGAAATTTTCTGTTTTTCATGGATAAAAAAATCCCCAAAACTTAGTTGCGCCCCTAGTAAAAAATATTGAATAGCTGTTATTGTGTAGTGGAAAAATTTTAAACTAAGTATACAATTTAAAATTATCAGCTTTTGATCAAATTGTGTTATGTAAATCAAGAGTGACAATGTGCTATCATGTACGGAAGAAACAGCAATATCATCAATGTTTTTTTCACTTTTTTCTAGTGGATATAATTACCAAAATTTAATTCAAATATAATTTTTTAATGAACAAAAGAAAACAGTCACATCTTAGAGGGCTTGTGTACCGTATGTTTTCAAAGACAGTACAACACTTTAATATTTTTAGAATATAATTACAAATTAATAAATTAATTTTAATGTTTTTTTTTTTCATTAGACGGCAGCAGGTGATCTTTCGTCAAATATTCTTCGTACTTATAGCTGTTTACGAATTATGTAAACACTTTAATCATAATTCATCATAATTCGTAAACACCTCATAGCTGGTTAAAATTATGTAAAAAGTATAATTATATGCGCCAAGTCATGCTCTCCAAAGTACATGGTGTCCAGCAAATAACACCCTGATTTCAAAACTAAATTTCTCGAAAACAAAGATCGATAGAATTATACGGTAAACGGTTTGTGTATTAGGTAAGCTGTAAAAATCTTTTACAGACGATTCGAATGGTGAATATTTTGAAAAAATTGTGTTCTGATTGCAAAAAATGCTTGATTTGACATATTTCTTGTTATAGATTGCTTGCAGAGAACGGATTTTTTGGCATATAGTGCCACATTTTAACGGTTTTTGGAATTAAATTTTTGAAATTTCGGAATTCCAAAAATTTAGTTCAATAAATCGTTAAAATATGGTACTGTAAGTCTAAAACCGCATTCTCTATAAGCAATCTAAAACAAGAAAAATGTCAAATCAAGCATTCTTTGCAGTCAGAACAATATTTTCAAAAATATTCACCGATCGAAACTTCTGTATAATATTTTTACAGGTTACAACAAACCGTTTACCGCATAATTACATCGATCTTTGTTTTTTGAGAAATATAATTTTGAAATCAGGGTCTTATTTGCTGGACACCCTGTATATCAGCTGTGAAACTGCATTAACGAAATATTTTTAAACACTAAAATGAAAGTATAAATAAAAAATAAAGAATATAATTTTTTTAAAAAATACTGTTTTATTATTTAATAGTTTATTACGAATAAAATTGCGACGAAATGTTAAAAAAAGCAGTCCTGAATACGTAATTTATGCAATATATTTTTCTCTTGCTTGTTTCCATATCTTAAAAAAAATAGGAAATTGTAAATCAAAAGTGGCAAATGAGATGCGTTCGAGCTATAACTAGTTTTTTAAATATAATATTCAAATCTTGGCAGAAATTTTGTTTTGCTTTTTTACAAAAATGCATGAATGCAAAATTTTATTACTAATATATATATATATGTAATAAAAATAATAACTTACAATCACCTCGACGAACTGGATCTCATTCCTAGATTTTATTTTTAAAAACAAAAACAAAATAATAATAACTCGCGAAAGTTAATTCAAACTGTTGCAGAACTGTTTTCTAAGAAATAAATAAATAAATAAATAAAACCAGATGATGTTGAAATTTAAATAATCAACAGTTGAAGATTAAATAATCAGCACACGTTTTCGTCGCTGTCATGTAAAAAAAAAAAAAAATACTGCAAGCATATCTCACACTTAAAAATTTGTAGATGCAGATGCTAGACAGAATCACAACAAAACTTCATAAGACGATCCGTTTCCCAGCTGAAGGGTTTATCATTTATGCACATGAAGAATCAGCGTATTCGGCGAAAATGGCGCGTGCAGTTCTCTTGATGCAGTTGGAACGGGAAGTGTAAGACAAAACACATTTCTTCGATTTGTGTTCGTCTAAAAACAAAGGAATCGCAGTAGATGTTTCAGCGATCAATCTCCTAGAACATACCGAGCACTCATCGCTGTGACTAACAGGTTTCTCTGACAGGAACAGTCTGCAGTTGGCAAACCATAATAGTTTAATATTTCTCCAGAGATGCACGCCGGCTCATTTCAAAGATTCTGCCGGCTTTAAGTGTAATAATAATTCGACGAAATAACTATATTCCATAAACTCTAGGAGTCCACAGCAGCACGAGCAGAGTAGTCGTTCCGACAGTTGGCGAGCAGTGGAAGAATTTCATTGGGGTATTTCCCCATTATAAAAACAAACACCATCAGTTTTCAAGTTCTTTATTTATGAACTCATAAAATAGTAAGCTCTTCCCCGCAATCACCTTAGCACACATCGACACTACAACCTTCGTTATCCAGTCCACATCATCAGATATTCTAATTCAGCGGGGAAATGAAACGGGCGTCTTGATAGTTTAAAAGTCAATTGCATTCTGACGCTCCTAAAAAACCCAAATGAGAAAGGAACATTTTCACGACAAACTAGCCTCCTCCTACTGCTCGTCAATCATTTTAAAAATCCAATTAGGATTAACTCGAGTCTACACGTCAAAAAATGATCAGCTCTGATTGGTCTAAGGAGGCGTGTCTTCGGGTAGGGCCTGTATTTTACCTCGCAAATAACAAGCCTTTTAACAGCGCGCATTAATACAGATCACTCGATGTTAAATAAAAAAATAAAATTAAAATCCCGAGAATATTCTAGAAAGTAAAAAGATTACGGAATACTTCCTGCCTTTTTGAGAAGCAAGCAATAAATTATTAATAAATAAAATAAGAAAAAGAATTTTAGCTGTTACAAGTTAATACATTACGAAACTAAGATTGAAATATGTTCCACAAATTTAGAATTGAAGCTAAGAGAGAACAAAATGGCGCAATTTTTTTTTATTATATATATATATATATATATATTAATTTCAGTAATACGAAAATGATATGACTCCATCTTAAATAAGGCATAATCAATATAGCAACTAGAATCATTAACTATCATAAAATATCATTCAATCATGATTCGATTTAATAGAATGAAGAAAAATTTTCTTAATGCTTTTTTAAAGTTTTTATTCGGTTTTCATAAAATTTGAAACGACTCGACAAAATCTTGCAACTATTATATACATTAAATTTCAAGCCATTCGGTGGGAAGTTTTTACGCTGTTACATGTGTACAGACGGACCGACCAAATGACTGCTGTGGATGCTACATATTTAATAAAATTACAAATGCTCATAAAGCAATTCGGAAATTGCATGTCAAATGTAGCAAATAAGGTGCGTTTATACTATAACGAAGTTTTTAAAATATAGGATGATATTACTTCGGATACAGTACAGTACCCGAAATCTTTTGTGTATCCCTGTAAATACTATGTTTTTTATTATACAGGAATTAATTTGAAGTAAACCTCTGCAACGTATATCAATTTCATAAAATGTGAACTGGTTTAATATAATTAAAACACATTCCAAAAAAATGTTTCCCCCCTATGCAATAAATTACTGTTGTGTGGCCCTGTAAATTAATAAAAAAAATTCTTTGCACCACAAATTGTACAGAATGTATATTTTAATATATATTTCGTAGATGAATATGCATTTTATTACGTTCGTAAAAGTGTGACATCATTAAAATGCACATGAAACTATTTTTTCCCATTAACCGTAATGCTACAGAATAAATTTTGATTGTCCCTGTAAGTGCATCCGATTACATAAAACATCGATTAATGCATCCAATTTTCATAAAATTTGAAATGACTCGACAAAAATATATAATAATTATATATTTCAAATTTCAAATGATTCGGTTGGGTAGTTTTTGCTTTGTTATATGCGGACAGATGGACGTAGTGTACGAGGACTATAGGTGCTACGTTTTACATGATTATGAACGCACCTAAAATGAAGAAGAAAATGTAATTTTAATAAATTTAAAAAACCGTGCTTTTTATCTATAATAATAAAAAGACAAGTTTGTGAGTGTGTCAACGCTATTCTGGAGAGGCCGCTGCACGTAGAGTTACAAAATTTGGAGGAAAGGTACCTCTGTATATGAAGTTTTGCACTTCGAAGCCCGATTTTCAATTTTTGGATTAGATTTTTTTATTTAATTTTTAGTCAATTTTTAGCGTTCTTTTTGCATTTCGAGGGGATTTTTCCTGATTAGTGAAAGTGTTGCGGATACATTCTTTAAACCGAACATGGTAAATTAAGTCCTCTTTTCAATAAAGGTTGTTGGCAATTCATACAGCAATTTTTTTGAATTTTTAACGAAATTTTTAATGCGATTTTTGGTATTTTTCCGCATTTCGCGACTATTTTTTAACATTGATGCAAAGAAAATTGTTTCAAAATTTTAGCCTAATTTAGTAAATTTTGTCTGCTACAACTTTTGAATTTCTCGATTTTTAATGGGATTTTCATGCAATTTTCGAACTAATTTTTAAAAATTTTCGAGTTTTGTGCTTTTAGGATCGATTTTTTTCATTTTTGGCAATATTATAGTTTTTTTATGCATCATGGTCTTACCTATTTTTAAATTGCATGTTGAAAAGACGAAAAACATAAGATTAATGAATCAGCAATAAAGGATTTAGAATATTCACATTAATCTTCTATAATAATAAAAAGACAAGTTTCTGAGTGTGTCAGCGCAACACTACATACAAAATTTGGAAGGAAGGTACCTCTGTATATTTTGTTTTGCACCTCGAAGCCCGATTTCCGATTTTTAGATTAGATTTTTTTTTTTTTTTAATTTTTAGTCGACTTTTAGCGTTCCTTTTATACGATTATTAAAGTATACGATTTCATTCTTTTAACCGAACATAGTAAATTTAGTAAATTATAATTGTAGTGCTCTTTTCAGTAAAGCTTATTCGGAATTTGTGCTGCGATTTTTTATTTTCTTACGAATCTTTTAATGTGATTTTTGGCATTTTTTGACTATTTTTTAACATTGATAAAAAGAAATTTGTTTCAAAATTTTAGCCTATTTTGCTAATTTTTATTTCCTACTATTTTCGACTTTATCGATTTTTAATGCGATTTTCGAAGTAATTTTTAACGATTTTACTAGTTTTTGTGCTTTTTTAATCTTTTTTTTTTTCATTTTTGTCAATATTGTAGGTTATTCTATACATCAATGTCATCACGGATCCGAGCAACGCCGGCGGGGCAGCTGGTTTGTATTAAATCGGTAAATATCCACTAATCAAGGCCAGTATTAAGTTAATGAGTTGTACGGTAAAATTTTTGAAACTACGTAAAATCCAATTACGAAAGAATTTGTGATTTTTAAAGATAAATATCTAATGCTTTTAAAAGGAAACTTAAAAAAACTATTTTTGTTTTTATTAAATTTTAATCTGAAGAGAGCTAATGAAGCTTTTAAAAATCTCAATAAGAACGTTTAAAACATTTTTCCCCCTTCCTTTTTCTTAACCAGCTTTCACGGTTATGTAAGGCAGAAAGTAATTACTTCAAAAGTTTATGTAATGCAAGAAAATTTTAATAAAAAACACTCAATTTGTATAAGGATCTGTTCATAATTTAAAGCTGCATATTGCAATAACAGTACAATGGAATTAACAGTTTTTTAAATTATCTTTGTTAGGCAATGCTTTAAATTGCTATGCGTTAAATGTTGAACATATTCTATTCTATTTTGTTTTCTTAAGTTTAAAAATAAAGTTTATTTTCTAGTTTATACGTTTAAAATTTTAATATCTTATATATGTATGTAGTTAAAAATAACTTAGTTTTGTGAATCTTGTGCAACATTTTAATTAAATTTAATCTTAAACAATTTTTGAATCCAAACAATAACGAACAAAATTAAAATATAAAATGTATATTTTTTTTTCAGAATCGCATTTTTTGATTATTAAATGAAAATAAATTCTGTAAAATCTGTGTGTTTTTGTGAAAGTTTTATCATTACTTATTTGATTTAAATTTATTAAATATGTATAGATTATGAAACATAACTTATTTTTATAAATCGTATATAGAAATTTAATTAAATATACCTTGTACGTTATTAGAGTTAATTTTTAAAGGAAAATAGTAACAAACAAAATTAACATTAAAAAAAACTGTATTCAACTGCATTTGAAAACCTAATGCCTACACTGTTAAAAATCTTGTCCTAGTTTGAACCAAATTTTGGTGATCAATAGCTGCCACTGTAAGATGGTAAAACCTTGAACCAATATTTGGATCTCCTATCGAAGCCTAGTTCCAATAGTTGGAACGAGGTTGAAATAGGAAGCTGCAAATGTTGGTACGAGATATCATCATCTTATGGTGACAGCTACTGAGCACCAAAATTTGGTTCAAACTAGAGCTAAATTTTTAACAGTGTATATTCATAGCTGTTTGTTTCCATACCTATTCAAGGCATCATTTCACATCATAAATATATATATTACATATTTTTAACACGTGAATTATCACTTGCTAACTAAGCGTAGAACCAACATTGTGAAAAATATCCAAGCTGGGGATCGAACCCGGAACCCTTGGAATAGCGATCCAATGGCTCTACCATTTAAGATAAGAGGACGATGTCCAGCTTGGCATATCTCACTCCTATAAGTTAGTAAGACTGCACTTCAGCACAAGATGGAAGTGTTTACGAGCACACAATCTTAAATGGTAGTCTCGTTAAAATCTCATATCTTAAATGGTAGGGCACTTGGTGCGCTATTCCAAGGGTTCTGGGTTCGATCCCCGGCTTGGATGTATTTTGCAGTGTTGGTTCTACAGTAGTTAGGTAGGGATTATTCACATATTAAAAATATTCAATAATTTCAAGCGTAATTTCACAGCTGAAAATTTAAACCAATTTTATTTACTGCGATATACGCAGGTCATTACCGTAAATATAGAGACGAAACACGTAAAAGAATACATAAAAGACGCGATATTGCTTTGATGTGATATTGCTTTGAGACCAATAGCAGCTATGGACTTCGCCTCGAATGATCCATTACACAGACAATACAGAACTATTTTTATTTCGTATACCCATTACATATGTATTTCTATACAAAGGGACAACACACTATCCATGTCTTATCCGGATTCGGACCAGGACCCCTCGGCGTGGCAGTAGTTGCCGCTACTGATCACGCCACTGGGACGACAACGCAATGTTTAAAAAAGTCTTGAGATAAAATAAATGGAAAAATGGAAAAGACTTTCAGTCAACCAATTGAAGACGTTCCAGAGGAGAGTATGAATAAAAATGCTTTTAAAGTGAATTTTTAATTTTTTTTTTAAATATCACGTATTGCATGTATTCTTTTAAGTGTTGTGTCTCTATATTTATGGAAATGACCTCTGTATATCACAGTAAATAAAATTCTTTTTTTATAATGTGAATTGATGCTTTAAATTGGTATGAAAACAAAAAGTTTAAAAAAAATTAAATCTAATGCAAACGAATTTTTTTATTTTAGAAAACTCAACTCTATCAGGCACAAATTTAATAAAAATTGTGTCCCTTTTTTCGAAGGGGGGAGGGAATACTTCAATTAAATAACCACTATTAAGAACTGTTACAGATTCCTCATGCACATAACCGGGAGATTTGTAAACGACAAAAACCATTAGGGTTTTGAAGAAATAATTATTATACAGAAGGGTTTCAAAATAGCAACTTGTTAAAAAAAAAAAAAAGCATGAAAATATTGCTTGCTCAAAATTTACACAACCTTATAAAAATTGCGTAGAATTTTCAATATTTTTTCCACAGAGAAATTTTTTTAATTTAAATACTCTGGGGTATTTTTTTATGTGTGTGTGTGTGTGTGAAAAAATATTTTTTTAGATTAATTTAAACAACATAATAATGCTGAGAATTTTTTAATCATTTTATTCCAGAAATACCTAAAATGAATTATTGTTTTCAGCATAAATTCGTGAATTGGCATATATAACAATTCTTTCAAATTGATTTCGTTTCTTTATATTTACGTAAAATATTTTGTGAAACAGTCAAGAGTATTTTTAAAATGTACCTTCTTTTATACAGATGCAAATAAGTTCCAGAAAACTGGAAGTTTGAATTTTATTTAATAAATTGTAGTTATACGAGCAAAATTTTGTTCCTTTGATGTCTGAATTACGTTAAATTATGAAATTACTGTTCCCTTTCTTTGATCTGAAATTTTTAGCTTTTCATACATTAGCTACCAAATCTTTTTTTCCATCTGCCTTTCTTATTTTATTATTTTATCTAATATTGCTTTTATGTATTCGTATTTATTGCAAATAGTTTTGATTCTTCGGTAATGTGTTATAGTTTTTACATCGCTTTTCGATTACGAAATTTAAGACGTTACTACTACAACCGTCCGGGGAAAAACATATCCGGACAGAAGATGGGGTGGTGAAAAGGAGCTAAATTTCTTATTAATCTAGATCAGACATACTGATGTACCACGTTTGATATAAATCTGAAACGAACTGCGTATGGGCGAAAAGGACTAGTCCAAGTTGAAAAATAGTCCGTAATTTCTCTTTATGAGCTTGTTTATTAAACATCCCAGATATGTCACATTTTTTGCGAATACCTTTTTGTTTCTGTCATTGAATTATGTTTTTAAATATTATATTATAATTCTACTATACTAAAATAAGTTATAAAAAGTCAAATACAGAAAGAAATATGATTTAAAGATATGATTACTAAACTAAACGTAAAAATTTTCCCTCGCAATGTAACGTAACTTAATCATTTTAGAATTAAGAAGTTTAGAGGATTAACGATTGCTTGGTGTGACTTAAAAAAATTACCAATTTGACGATAGCTTTATATTACTTGTTCACATTATTTACTTACGGTATTGTTTATATTATTTGCTACATTATTTATTACGTGCGTTATTTAATTATATTTGTTTACATTCTATCTGAATATTTAGGTTGCTAGAATTCGGGAATTTCTCGCATAGCCGCCAAGTCAGACGTCAAGGTCAAGCAACGTTAAATCTGCGTTTTAGCCACAAATAAAAATGAAAAAAAAAAGACATGCTTTTATTAAAATTCACAAAAATGTAGGAAAATGTGTATATTTTTCGGAAACGCTTATTCCGAGAACTAGTAGAAGAGGCAAAATCTATTTAATTTAAAATAAAATTTTACTCAGAACAGGAAATAGAAAACAAAATTTAATATTGTTTCTATGAATACGTAGAAGTAATCTCGGCCTCACAGGCTATTCTCACTAAAGTGTGAATGAAATCGGCTTGGCAATCTGCCAAGCGGAGATCTTACAAATGTGGTCTATTAGTACTCAACTTTTTTTTTTTTTTCTCGCGGGCCGCAAACATAAGTTGCAGACTTTAGGTGGACTGCAAACAGAAGTTTCCGACTTTAAGCGGGCTGCAACACGCTTATAAAATATTATAGTAGAAATTCCCTTTTTGTGGAAACAGATCAAATCTTACCGAGTTATGATACTTTGAATTTTATGATTTTTCAGCCTATTTTTAGTCGAAATTTCATTTTATAAAATACTTAGAATTTTATAAAATTCAAAGTATAATAAATTGGTAAGTTTTGTTTGTATAACAACGTAATCTCGAATGTTTTACTTCTTAAAGCATCATTAAAAAAAAAAATACATCTTATATGATCCAAATACCGCAGTTAAAATACAGTGCACTAGTTTTTTTTAACAATTGTCATATCATATACAGGGTGTCCGAAAAGTCTGGAAACGGTCGAATAACTCGAAAAGTACATATGAGTTCAAAAACGTAAATATACGTGTTAAATACTTTTAAATAACCTACTCGGTGATACCAAATTTTACCTTCGCAACCGACCACCTGGGGGTTAGAGGGGGTCCAACTTTGAAATCTTAAATTATAACCCCCATTTTTTATTGCAGATTCGGATTCTACGGACAAAAATACGTAACTTTTGTATTTGATGTTTATTTCGAATCCTCGTTTATCACGGTGTAATTGAGCATATTAAATCGATACATATTTCGGCTTTTCCAACGGGATTTTCCCTAATCGAAACTGATTGGGCAGAATTTTTGACGTCAAATTCCTTGTCTTTTGCAGGAATAGTGTTTCCTGAAAATCACCCTTGACGATTATTTCGATAGTGCTACACTGTTAAAAATTTGACCCATTTGCTGCAACGTCACTCCACGGCTTTTATAGAATATCTCTTTTATGACCAATGAGAATTCTCCATAACACAGTAAAGTAACCGTTTTCTATAAAAGCGGTGGAGTGACGCTGTAGCAAATCAGTCAAATTTTTTTCAATGTATAGGGTTTTTTATGCTTTTCACTAGAAAAATTCATTGAAATATTTTAATTTAGTTTTCTGTTTGGATTTTTATTTTATCCAGTAAATGGTTTCTAAAATACGACCTACTTGTTTTGATGTTCTAATATGTAAATATGAACTTTTCCTCCCGAATAGAAAAAGTATGTCGTCAGTTTTTTGGGGCGGAGTATGTAAATATTCTGCATTACGATGAGTTCTGCTTTTTTTATCATTTAATTCAGGGGGACAAATGGGAGTGCATGGAGATTTTTAAATAATTTTTACAATATATAATAAAATGTAAGGCAAACTGACCTGCGTATTTCGGTCTTTTATCATATAAATATGCACCTCCCCTAAGAAATAGAAAAAAAATAAATTTCATAATTTGAGGGTGGGATGTGTATATATATTATGCGTTTCCATATATTCTGTTGTTTTTAAAAAATCATCTAATACGGCTGATGTGGGAGTATGTTATTATTATTATTATTATTATTATTACAGAAGAAATGTAGGACAAAATATTAAGAAATAAAATTATAAAGTATTTTTTGGCTGTGCAACGGATGAAGAAGTATCGTAAATTCATTGTACTTACGGAACCAGTTATTTTCCAAGTGAAATATCGGTATTTTCTTTATAAAATAAATAAAGCTACTATAAACATTCGTTATTTTGCCTTCTTTAACAAATGATTTTCAATAAGAAAATATTCGTAGTTAGCATTTCTTATTGAAAGGAAATTGAAATGCAATCTTATCGAAATTATTTCCTACTCTGGAAATTGCAGGATCCTTAGGAACCCTGAAATTTTAGTTTGGGGGAGGGATTATACGTTTTCATAATTGATTAATTACTGTAACAACAAAATAATAGGGCAGGGAATTTTTCGACAATTTTTGTTGATATATCATGATTTTTTGTAAATTAATATATATTTCGATCAATTTAAAATTGTTTTTCATAAATTTAACCGCTTATCGAATCAATATTTCTGGTAAAATTTTTCAAATAATGTCTAACTTAGGATATCTTTTACACAATTTTTTATCTTTTATGACGGGTTATTTCAAAGAGAAACTTTTGCGTTATTGAATCAGAAAAATGCACGGATTAAATAATGCAACATTTAAAATTAAATTTTACTGGTGAGATAAATAAATTATTATTGAAGCATGGATGCCCGGCAAATCATGATAGGAAAAATTACATTTAGCATGCCAAATTTCATTTTTCTAGGCCTTTCAGTATCACAAAATTGCATTTTTAGAAAGTTTTTTTTTTCCTGCGCTCCCCTTGAGTTCGTGGTATGGACATAAGAGATATAAGAATATTTGATTCGGGGGGACACCATCCTTTTAGTATCATTGCTTTTGAAATCAGTTCGGTAGTTCCGCAGATTTTCCTCTACAAATAAAGTAATTTTACCTCTTTATACTATAGGTATTTTTATAGATTACTAATGCATTGCATTTTTAAAAATTATTTATAATTGGTTAATATTTATAATTGATTGATTGGATAAAATAAAAGCACAAATGGAAAAATAATTTAATATATTTCTATTAATTTCTATGACAGAAGCATATAAAACACTTCTGTTATCGAAACAACCGTTAATGATTATTTTCAACAAACATGTGTCCGCTAATGCGACTACTTTGGTGAAGAAAGCTCTGGCCTATCAAATTTTGTGTTGGTAAAATCTGTTTGAGAAAATAAAATATGTATCTGATGTATTTTGTTCGATTACAATCGCAATCTTCGAAAATCCGAAAAAAAGGCTTAAAAAACAATCATAATTTATTTATCTCACCAGTAAAATTTAATTTTAAATATTGCATTATTTTATCCGAGCATTTTTCTGATTCAATTAAGCAAAAATTTCTCTTTGAAATAACTGGTGATAAAAGATTAAAAAATCTGTAAAAGATATGCTAAATTATAATTTGAAAATTTTTACCAGAAATATTGATCCGTTAAGCCGTTAAATTTATGAAAAACAATTTTAAATGGAACAAAATACATATTAATTTACAAAAAATCAGATATATCAACAAAAATTGTCTAAAAATTCCCTGCCTTATTATTTTGTTCTTGCAGTAATTAATCAATTATGAAAACCTATAATTCCCCCCCCCCCCAAAAAAAAAAAAACTAAAATTTCCTAAGGGGAGTTCCTAAGGATCCTGAAATTTCTAGAATAGGAAATAATTTCAATAAGATTGCATTTCAATTTCATTTCAATAAGAAATACTAAGTACGAATATTTTCTTATTGAAAATCACTTGTTAAAGAAGGCGAAATTACGAGTGTTTATAGAAGCTTTATTTATTTTATAAAGAAAATACTGATATTTCATTTGGAAAATAACGGTTTCCGTCAGTACCACGAATTTACGATACTTCTTCATCCGTTGCACAGTCAGCACAAAAAAATGTTTTATAACTTTATTTTTTAATATTTTTTCCTATATTTTTCTGTAGTAATAATTTAAAAAAAAAACATACACCCACATCAGCGTATTAGATAACTTTTTAAAAAACAACAGAATCCATGGAAACGCATAATATACACACATCCCGCCGTCAAATAATGGAAATTATCCTTTTTCTATTTCTTAGACGAGGCGCATATTTATGCGTTAAAAGATCGAAACACGCAGGTCAATTTGCCTTACATGTTATTCTACATAGTAGAAATTATTTTAAAAACTCCATGCATGCCCATCCGCCCCACTGAATTAAATGATTAAAAAAGAAAAGAAAGAAAAAGAAAAGAAGGCAGAACTTATCGAAACGCAAAATATTTACATACCCCGCCCCCAAAAACTGAGGATATACTTTTTCTATTTGGGAGGGGAGGTTCTTATTTACATATTTAAACATCAAAACAAGTAGGTCGTATTTTAGAATTCATTTACTGGATAAAATGAAAATCCAAATAGAAAACTAAATTAATATATTTCAATGAATTTTTCTAGAGAAAAATATATTAAAAACCCTATACACTGTAAAAAATTTGACTCATTTGCTACAGCGTCACTCCACTGCTTTTATAGAAAACGGTTACTTTACTGTGTTATGGAACATTCTCATTGGTCATGAAAGAGATATTCTATAAAAGCTGAGGAGTGACACTACAGCAAATGGGTAAAATTTTTAACTGTTTAGCACTATCGAAATAATCGGCACGGGTGATTTTCAGGAAACACTATTCCTACAAAAGACGAGGAATTTGATGTCAAAAATTCTCCCCAATCAGTTTCGATTAGGGAAAATCCCGTTGGAAAAGCGGAAATATGTATCGACTTAATATGCTCGATTACACCGTGATAAACGAGGATTCGAAATAAACATCAAATATAAAAGTTACGTATTTTTGTCCGTAGAATCCGAATCTGCAATAAAAAATGGGGGTTATAATTTAAGATTTCAAAGTTGGACCCCCTCTGTCCCCCCCAGGGGGTCGCTTGCGAAGGTCAAATTTGGTATCACTGAGTAGCTTATTTAAAAATATTTAACACGTATGTTTACGTTTTTCAATCTCATATGTATTTCTCGAGTTATTCGGCCGTTTCCAGACTTTTCGGACACCCTGTATAATTTTTGTTTTTATTTTTTTCCTTATAAGAAACAAGTCATTAATTTTAATGCCTTCATCCTATGATGTTAGAATGTGATATTGACGACTTTTTATATCGTACCAATTAGGATTGCAGAAACAGAGCCTCTGTAAAAATATTTGTTTCGAGAAGATTAAAAGTAAATGGAGATAAAAATAAAAATTTGCCACAAAACAGTCTGTTGAGAAAAACCACTCTCACTAAAATACGCCAACTGGCGTACATAAAGTAAATAACAATGCAATAGGATAACAATTACTTGAAGTTGGTTTTATTATTATTTTTTTAATGCATGCTGTCGTTCGAAATTCAAGCTACATCAAACTTAATCAACAAATTAGCAAGCTGAAAACTTTAAAATGTGATGCCGTTCTAATAATAAATGCTATACAGATTTCAGCAAAAGAATAAAAGAATAGTGGTTTCTTATTTACGAATCTTGAAATTATATAGGAGTGAAAACTGAAATTTGAGGAGTGAACTTGCGGAAAAAAAAACCGGTAGTTGGATTTACAAATCATCACCTCATCCAGTTGACGGTTTGAAATTCCAGGTTTAGTTGAAATTGTATTCGCATGTTAAAATGCAACTGGTCTTCCATTACATAGGTTTTGTTTGTTTGTTGTTTTTGTTTATGACGGCCAATTATCTACACTTGAGATATAGGCAGTCTGTGAGGGTCTTTCTCAGAAAATCTAACCCGTATTTACGCAAGGCAATCCAAAGTTCGAAAAAACCGCGGAAAACAGAAAACTCCAAACGATTAGGCCAACAGCCACGATTTGGTTCAAACCCAGCATCTGCCATCTACCAGTTTCGGAGGCAGAAGTTCCTTACATAGGAATTAAAAATTCTATAACATTTTAGTCAATCTAGGTTTAACTTGTTAGGAGCACTATGATCATCTTTTACTCACAAAGGCTAAATAAATCTACTTTAAGCATATCTAATCTATTAAATTTACTTTAAGGAGGTCCGGGACATATTTTAAAATATTTTTTTATTATTATTGAATTACAATTTTGGAATTTTGTGTGATGATTAACCATATTTTTTTCAAATAAAATCACATGATAAAACTTCTCAGAATATTTTTTTATTTAATATTTAAAATTTATGGAAAAAGGGAGATAATTTAAAATCGTTAGAACTTGAAATATTATTTCTAAAATTTCATTCTTTTATTATTTAAATAAACAGAAATATATAAGTTTTAATTTTGAATCAACAATTTAAAAAATATTAATTTAAAGAAAAATTAAAAATATTTAAAGTAAAAATCTTAAAAACGTGATGTAACTTTTTTTTTAATTCATGTTTTAAAAAGTAATTTTTTTTTCAAATTTTCTGAATTAAAATTAAAGTAAAGCAATTGAAAAAGACATGTTCTAGGTTTGAACCATTTATCTTTAACAATTCTTGAGTTGTAACTATTCAATTACGAGAAATAGTAAAAAAACCCATTATGAAGAAAAGCACATTTCCACAAGATGTCGTTATCATGACAACCATTACTTGCAAACTACTAATCCAAGAGCCGACAGCAGAAAAAACCTGTTATCGAGCACAAGAAAAAAATCTTTATTTTATGGAAGAGTAGTGATAGGGGAATCTAATGATCCATGTTTGCTGGAAGTGAAGTGGTGCATAAGCCAAAAATTAATATCACTATTGGCTCACTCATATGTTTATCATTGTGTTTTCCTGCTCCCAGTTTTACATGTTTTCATACCTTTGATTGTACGCAAACATAATGTTAAACCTACGAGTAAACCACTAATGGTATTCATTTTTGGCTTATGCATCACTTTACTTCCGGCAGACATGGATTATTTTATTCCCCTATTACTACTCTTCCATAAAATAAAGTTTTTTTTTTCTTGTGCTCGATAACATAGGTTTTTGTGCTGTCGGTTCTTGAACTAAACAGTTTAAAAACAAACCAACGCGAAAAAATTAATATTTCAAGATTTTCGTGTAGCCTTAAAGAATTTCATTTAATAAATAAAATAAAGTTGTACCTTGTAGCAATAAGTTACATTTTATAAAGTAAAATACCTGGTTATAAAGTAAAATACCTTGATCCATGTTATACCCTAAAATATACGATATTCCTTTTTGAACTAAATATTTTTCCTTGTAGTATAAACAATTTACATCCGAATATTTTCTATAATCGTTTTTTAAATACTCAAAATATGCAAGCACTATATTTTGAACGTGGCTGCTGTTCAAAGTACATCAATAAATAATGAAATATATAGCATACGATTGCGCTGAAATTCACATAATTTCTATAACTAAACATTATTAAAAAAATCCAAAAATTCCCTATTTTTAGCTTTTTATTTCCTATCATTTATTCCGTTTAATTAAAAAAGTTTTCAATACGAACCGTTTGCAGCATTGGAATTCTCCATTCACATGAACTATTTTCCCCATTTGAAGTTTTTTTTTTTTTTTTTTCATCGTTTGTTTAATAATTGGACTAATTTTAACCCCGTGAAAGGCGGTGGAACTTTATTTACATCCTTTAATTTTAATTCTAAACTGGCAAACAGCACTTACAATTGGTAAATGACTTTTTTTTAAGTTTAACCCTTTATCTTCCAAATTATTTATCAAGAAATTGATCCACCTCAATATTTACCTTCTTTAATAACTGAAGGTACACTGGAATTTTTAGATAATACTAATGTGGAATTTAGACATGTTTTTTTTTCATTAAAACTGATTAACTGTATCGGTATTTTAATTTTTTTTTTGTGAAATACTTACAAAAATAATCAGATTAATTAACCAAAATTACTCTTTTGAAAGTATCATAATTCTTAAAAAAGCAATGAGTTTAAATGCAACGTGATCCTCTCTATAAATGGAAACGCTTTTGCAGTTGAATATGTTACATATAATTTTATTTAAAGAAAGAAATGAAATACCTACGAAAATGAATAATAAAACTACCACTTTTTGAAAGTATTTAGCTTCGACTGTTTCTCTATTCCATCTAAATTTGATCGAGAAGAGTGTTTTGTAAGGAAAGAATAAAAAACTTTTATTAATAGACCGTACAATTTTATTGACGCCGTTCAGGACCTAATGACTATGTTTGACAGACATTTTTTTTTAATATATTAAAATTAGTGACAACGTCGTAAAATTTATGACTTTCTAACAGGAATTTAATAAAAATTAATACCGTACATTATTCTTGGGGGGGGGGGGGGGTAAATTCAATCATTTTTGTTCACAAATTATTTTCAGTAAACTGTTAAAAATTTTGTGCTACTTTGAACCGAAATTTGGTGCTTAGTAGCTGCCACCATAAGATGGTGAAATCTTGTTCCAAGATTTGGAACTTCGGTTGAACCATAGTACCATTTTTTCTAATAATATGGTGTAAACTCGTTCCAAGATTTGGAGCTTCAATTGAACCATCCTATGGTGGTAGCTGGTAATAGCTGCGAGCACCAAATCTTGGTTTAAAGCAGCACGAAATTTTTAACAGTGTATAAAAAAAATTTTACCTTTAATTTAAATTTTGATTATTTATAAATATAAACTGACACTGGATTATCTTAATTATCAGAAGTTTTCAGAGAATTTGTTTTTGTTTTTTCCCTAATTCTACTGATTTCTGAATTCGTTTTTATATTAAAATTAAAAAAATAGAATGAAGTTTTCTTAAAATATGAAAATTACTAATGCTGGAAAAAACCTTTTACCTTTAGAAAATACTTCAAGAAATTTTCGCATTTTTGTTTAATTATATATTCTAATTAATGTGCATGTATATGTATATATATGTGTGTGTGTGTGTGTGTGTGTCAAATGGTGAGGTCACAGGACGATAATGATGATGCATAAAAGCTGAATATAATTAATGCATAGAAACAAGCACAATCAGCAAGAAAATGAGCCTGTGTAATAGTCATGGAAAACAATTAAATATTTATTAAATACTCGAATTAGATCATTTTAAAAATGTTAAAATTCTAGTGTTAAATCAACCTTGTGTAAATAATTAAAAATTCATAAAAAGCACAAATAAAATGTACTAAAATTTCTTGTCGGTGTTATTTAAATTTTAATAATACATTAAAAAACCTTAAAAATACATTACAAACCATTGAAATTCCAAAACATTTCCAACCAAAATCACACGGCCATCTTCAGTGATTACTTATTATTTTTGTATTTTGTTTTCAGTTATAGATTTTTTTAGTTTACTTTAAACTAGCGTATTTTTCTGGATTATCTAATTTATTGGAAATTTTTGGAGAATTTTTTTTTCGCTAATTCTACAGTTATTTTTTATATTAAAATTGAAAAAGTAGAATGAAGTATTCTTAAAATATGAAAATTGCTTATGTTAGAAAAAAATGTAGCTTTAGAAAATACTTCAAGAGAATATCACATTTTTGATTAATTAAATATTGTAATTAATATGTATGTATATATTCATATATATATGTGTGTGTTGGGTAAGTGTGACAAATGGTGAGGTCACAGGTCGATAATGATGATGCATAAAAGCTTAATATAGTAAATGCATAGAAACAGGCACAATCAGCAAGAAAATAAAGCTCTGTAATAATCATGGAAAACAAATATTTATTAAATGCTCGAATTAGTTAGATCATTTGAAGAATGTTACAATTCTAGTGCTAAATCCACCTCGATTAAATAATTGAAATTTTTAAAAAAGCACAAATAAAATGTACTAAAATTACTTGTCTGTATTATTTAAATTTTAATAATACATTTAAAAAAACCTTAAAAATACATTAAAAACCATTTAAATTTCAAAACATTTTCAGACAAAATCACATGGACATCTTCAGTGGTTACTTTATATTTAAATATTACAATATAAGTAATGACATTTGAATATATTATGAAAATTTAAATAGCGCCTAAAACCAATTTTAATATATTTTGTGTTTTACACGAAATTCAAATACATCTCCCAATCTAAATATGTATTTTTACTAATGAAACAAAAGAGGTTTAAGTATAAAAATTAATTGCACATTCCAGTATGCATTATATATTATATGTACAATGCATATCATTTTATGTTTCATAATTTATATTCCATATGTACAGCCTTCAGTTCGCAGCTCCCCCTTTTCAAACAAAAAAGTGAAACTCTCATTCATAAATTCTTCAACTTCATTAGTAATTTGGTTATTTTTATAAAAAAAATATCACTCTATCCATTATTTTCCTTTCGCATCGCACAAAAGTAGCCATTAGTAACACTACAGCTTCATCACCATCAGCTTCCCTTTACATTTAGTTATTTATTAAGTTAAGAATCTTCATTATCTCCATCGTTTCTTATCGACCTCCAAGACGTTTGCGGTTTTATTGGCGCTCTTCAGGGCCTAATGACTATGTTTGACGGACATTTTTTCAAAATATGTTAAAGTCAGTGACAGAGACATACAACTGATGACTTTCATAGAGGAATTTAATAAAAATTATTATCGTATATTATTCTTGTATTCAAAGCTTTTTAATTCAATTATTTTTGTTCACTAATTATTTTTAAATTTTGTTTTTAGTTTTAAAAAATTTTAACTGTAATTTAAATATAGATTATTTATAAATATAAACTGGCGTATTTATCGGAATTATTTTAATTATTGGACGTTTTAAGAGAATTTGTTTTTGTTTATTCCCTAATTCTACTGACATCCGAATTCGTTTTTTATATTAAAATTTAAAAAGGTAGAATGAACTTTTCTTAAAATATTAAAATTATTTATTTGGAAGAAACCTTTTAGCTTTAGAAAATACTTCAAGAAAATACCATATTTTTGTTTTATTAAAATATTGTTATTAATATATATGTATATATACATATATATCTGTGTGTGTGTGTAAATGTGCCAAATGGTGAGGTCACAGGCCGATAATGATGATGCATAAAAGCTGAATATAGTAAATGCATAAAAACAGGCACAATCTGCAACAAAATCAAGCTGTGTAATAGTCGTGAAAAGCAATTAAATATTTATTAAATGCTGGAATTAGTTAGATCATTTAAAGAATGTTAAAATTCTAGTGCTATATTTATTTTCAGTAAATAATTAAAATTCATAACAAATAAAATTGGTTTGCGATGTTATTTAAATTTTAATAATACATTTAAAAAACCTTAAAAATACATTAAAAACCATTTAAATTCCAAAACATTTTCAACCAAAATCACACGGCCATCTTCAGTGATTACTTTATATTTAAATGTTGCAATATAAGTATCGATATTTAAATATGTTATGAAAATTTAAATAGCGCCCAAAACCAATTTTAATACATTTCATTTGTGCTTTATACGAAATTCAAATTGATATGTCAATCTAAATACGTATTTTTGCTCATGAATCAAAAGAAGTTTAAAAATAAAAGTTAATTGCACATTCCATTATATATTTTATATGTATATATATATAATTTTATGTTTCATAATTTATACTCCGTATGTACAGCCTTCAATTTGCAGCTCCCTCTGTTCAAGCAAAAAAATTGAAACTCTCTTTCATAAATTCTTCAACTTCATCAGTAATTTTGTAATTTTTATTAATAAAAGTATCACTCTATCCATTAATTTCCTTTCGCATTTCACTAACCTAACGAAAACACATGAAAGTAGCCATTAGTAACACTCCATAGTCCTATTACATTTAGCTGTTTATTAGTTTAAGGACCTTCATTATCTTCATCTTTACTTGGCTCCCTCCAAGACGTTTTACGGTTTTATTGACGCACTTCAGGACCTAATGACTATGTTTGACGAACATTTTTTCAAAATATGTTAAAATCAGTGACAGAGACATGCAATTGATGACTATCATAGAGGAATTTAATAAAAGTTATTATCGTACATTATTCTTGGATGGAAAGCTTTTTGAATTAATCGTTTTTGTTCACTAATTAATTTTATATTTTGTTTTCAATTAAACAATTTTGTAACTTTAATTTTAAATTTATTATTTATAAATATAAACTAGCGTATTTCTCTGGATTACCTTAGTTACTGAAAGTTTTCAAATATTTTTTTTTTCTTTTGCTAATTTTACAGTTATTTTTTATATTAAAATTAAAAAAATAGTTTTAAATATTCTTAAAATATGAAAATTGCTTACATTAGAAAAAAATTTTAGCTTTAGAAAATACTTCAAGAAAATATAACATTTTCGTTTAATTAAATATTATAATTATACTATATATATAGTAATATAGTTAAGCTAAACTGTTCCAACATGATTTCTTTTTAATGGTTTAATTTTAAAAGCAAAATCGAAACACAATGTAGTTCTCTGTAAATTTATAGAAATATAATTGGAATTATCTTGTCATTGCTAATAAATATTATGATCTTAATTCTTTGACCATAATTTCGATTACATTTTCAAAAAAATCACGCGGCCATCTTCAGTGGTTACTTAATATTTAAATATTATAATATAAGTAAAAGTATTTTAATATATTACAAAAATTTAAAAGCGGCTACAACAAATTTTAATACATTTTATTTATGCTTAACACGAAATTTAGTTAGTTATATCAAGTCAATCTAAATATTTATTTTTACTCATAAAACAAAAGAGGTTCAAAAATAAAAATTAATTGCACATTCCACCATACATTACATATATATGTGACGTTTTAAGTAGAGACTCGAAAAATCTTCACTGGTTCCCCCTTTTTAAAGCACACAGTCGTGGCAATCGAGGGAAAAAACAAAATAAATAAATAAATGTAGAAGATTCATTAAATTACACATTGGCTGCTGCAAGTTAGTTTATTAAACTGTAGTCATAAAAGAGGGAAATGCTCCCTTGGCAAGCCGTCTTGAACCGAAACATCAAAAAGAATATTCCATCATTACTTCAGTAATACGTCCTTAACGTACTCATCGAGAAAAAGCAAAGAATCTCCCTCCTCACCTCCAGGCTTTCTTCTTAAATCTAAAAATAAAGTTCTAGAAAATTCTCTACTCTCTAACCATCATATTTTCATGTAAATATAATTCATGTCCAGCGTCGAGATTTCTATTCCATTCAGACGATAATTTTATTTTTAAAAAATATTATTTAACTAATTTATAATCGACTCAAAATTTTGAATATATTAGGCAGATGATATTTTTACAGACGATTAATTTTAAGAGAAAAAGAAAAGAAATGAATTTATTGATATGCACAAATATCCAATATTGAAGGAGGGAAAAATAAATAGATAAATAAAAATAATGATATTTTTTGAAAGGCATGGCCTTGGAACAAATTCAATAAGACTTTCTTAAAAAGGGTTGATAAAAACATAGAAAAATGAGTTTTATTTGGAATATTAAGAAATAAAGTTTAATTAAGAATATTTTTAATTTAGAGCCATCTTTTTAAATTTACGTATACTGGAATAAATGTTTTTTAAGGGGAATTAAGAATTTATATCGCTTCCATTAAAGATTCATAGATTAGATCTAGAAACAAGATTTTAATTTAATAAGTTGAACTAAGTACGGAATATTGTTATAAGGAAATTAATATAGTATAAAGGTTAATCTTGGCGAAAAAAAATTAAAATTTTGATATATGTATATATATGTGTGTGTGTGTGTGATGTACATCATTTTATATTTCATAATTTATATTTCATATGCACATGTACAGCCTTCAATTCGCAGCTCCCCCTGTTCAAACAAAAAAAGGTGAAGTATTTTTTTCATAAATTCTTCAACATCATCAGTAATTTCGTAATTTTTATTATTAAAAATATTAGTGCATCCATTAATTTCCTTTCGCATTTTACTAATACAATTACGAAAACACACAAAAATAGCCATTATTAACACTCCAGCATCCATTTGCATTTAGTTGTTATTAGGTTAAGAATCTTCATTATCTTCATCTTTACTCATCTCCCTCCAAGACGTTTTACGATTTTATTGACGCACTTCAGGACCTAATGGCTGTGTTTGACAGAAATTTTTTAAAAAATATATTAAAATCAGTGACAGCCACATAAAATTAATGTCTTTTTTACAGGAATTTAATAAAAATTAATATTCTGCATTATTCTTGGATGGAAAGCTTTTAATTCAATTATTTTTGTTTTCTAGTTTTATATTTTGTTCTCAATTTATGAATTTTTTAATTTTAATTTCAATTTTTATTATTTATAAATATAAACTAGCATATTTTTCTGAATTATCTTAATTATTGGAAGTTTTCAAAGAATTTTTTTTTTTTTTTTGCTTATTCTAAAAGCATTTTTTGTATTAAAATTGAAAAAATAGAATGAAGTATTCTTAAAATATGAAAATTGCTTACGTTTTAAAAAACTTTTTAGCTTTAGAAAATACTTCAAGAAAAGATAATATTTTCGTTTAATTAAATATTATAATTAAACTATATATATATGCTTAAGCTAAACTGTTCCGACATCAGTTCTTTTTAATGGTTTAATTGTAATAGCAAAGCAGAATGTAGTTCTATGTAAATTTATAGAAATATAATTGGAAATATCTTGTCACTGCTAGTAAGTATTATGATATTAATTCTTTGACATAATTTTTGTTACATTTTCAGACAAAATCACGCGGCCATCTTCAGTAGGTATTTTAATATTTTAATATTATAATATTACTAAAGATACTTTAATGTATTATAAAATTTTAAAAGCGGTACAACAAATTTTAACACATTTTACTTATGCTTTATACGAAATTCAATTAGTTATATCATGTCAATCTAAATAAGTATTTTTGTTCGTGAAACATAGATGGTTTAAAAATAAAAAATAACAGCACATTCTGGTATACATTTGTTTATATGTACACTGTTTTATGTTTCATAATTATTTTCTATATGCACAGCCTTCAACTTTCACCTCCCACTGATCAAACAAAAAATGTACCCCACAGTTCAAAACAAAACTCTTTCATAAATTCTTCAACTTCATTATTAATTTGGTTATTTTTATTAATAAAAATATCACTCTATCTTTTAATTTCTTTTCGCATTTCACTAACCCAGTTACGAAAATGCATGAAAGTAGCCATTAGTAACACTCCAGCTTCCCTTTGCATTTAGTTGTTTTTTAGGTTAAGCATCTTCATTATCTGCATCTTTACTCATCTCCCTCCAAGACGTTTTACGGTTTTATTGACGCACTTCAGGACCTAATGACTATGTTTGACGGACATTTGTTAAAAATATGATAAAATTAGTGACAGCGACATAGAATTGATGACTTTCATAGAGAAATTTAATGAAAATTAATATCACACATTATTCTTGCATGGAAAGCTTTTAATTCAATTATATTTGTTCACTAATTAATTTTATATTTTGTTTAGAATTAAAGAATTTTTTTACTTTAATTTAAATTTTTAATATTTAAAAAATAATCTTAATTATGGGAAGTTTTTAGAGAATTTATTTTTGTTTTTTCCCTAATTCTACTGATATGAAAATTGGTTTTTTATATTAAAATTTTAAAAATAGAATGAATTTTTCTTAAAATATGAAAATTACTTATGTTAGAAAAAACCTTTTACCTAGAAAATACTTCAAGAAATTATAACGTTTTTGTTTAATTAAATATTGTAATTAATTTATGTATCTGTGTATATATATGCTTGTGTATGTGTGCCAAATGGTGATATCACTGGCCGATAATGATGATTAAATCTGAATGTAGTAAATACATAGAAACAGGCACAATCAACAAAAAAATGAAGCTGTATTATAGTCATGGAAAACAATTAAATATTTATTAGATGCTCGAATTAGTTAGATTATTAAAAGAATGTTAAAATTCTAGCGCTAAATCCACCTTAAATAAAAAATTAATATTCATAACAAATAAAATGTACTAAAATTACTTGTCGATGTTATTTAAATTTTAATAATACTTTAAAATACCTTAAAACTACAATAAGTACTATTTAAATTCCAAAACATTTTCAGATAAAATCACACGACCATCTTCAGTGGTTTTTTTTATATTTAAATATTAAAATATAAGTAACGATATTTAATACATTATGAAATTTTAAATAGCGCTTAAAACCAATTTTAATACATTTAATTTGTGCTTTATACGAAATTCAAGTAGATATGTCAATCTAAATATGTATTTTTACTCATGAAACATAACAGGTTTAAAAATAAAAATTAATTGCTCATTCCAGTATAAAATTTATGTGTATATATATACATCATTTTATGTTTCATAATTTATATTCCATATGTACAGCCTTTAATTCGAAGCTCCCCCTGCTCAAACAAAAAAGTAAATTTCCCTTTCATAAATTCTTCAACTTCAGTAGTAATTTGGTTATTTTTATTAATAAAAATATCACTCTGGCCATTAATTTCCTTTCGCATTTCACTAACCCGATTACGAAAACACGTGAAAGTAACCATTAGTAACACTCAGCTTCCCTTTATATTTAGTTGTTTATTAGGTTAAGAATCTTCATTATTCATCTCCCTCCAAAACGTTTTACGGTTATATTGACGCACTTCAGTATCTAATGACTGTGTTTGACAGACATTTTAAAAAATATGTATTAAAATGAGTGACAGCGACATAAAATTTATGCCTTTCTTACAGGAATTTAATAAAAATTATTATCGTACATTATTCTTCGATGGAAAGCTTTTAATTCAATCATATTTTTGTTCGCTAACTATTTTTATGTTTCGTCTTCAATTAAAGAATTTTTTAACTTTACTTTAAATATTTTGATTATTTATAAATATAAATTAGCGTATTTCTCTGAATTATCTAAGTTATTGGAATTTTTCAGAGAATTTTTTTTCTAATTCTATTGTAATTTTTTATATTAAAATTGAAAAGAATAGAATGAAGTTTTATTACAAAATGAAAATTACTTACGTTAGAAAAAAAAATCAGCTTTAGAAAATATTTCAAGAAAATGTATTTTTGTTTAATTAAATATTATACTTAAACTATGTAAGTAAGCTAAACTGTTTTAACATCAGTTCTTTTGAATGGCGTAATTGTAACAGCTTAATCAAAACACAAAATTTTAGGATAAGTTTATAGATTTAATAAATTCAAAAATACATTAAAATAAGTGACAGCGACATAAAATTAATGTCTTTCTTACAGGAATTTAATAAAAATTAATATCCTACACTATTCTTGGATGGAAAGCTTTTAATTCAATCATTTTTGTTCACTAATTATTTTTAGATTTTATTTTCAGTTAAAGAATTTTTTTACTTTAATTTGAAATTTGATTATTTATAAACTAGCGTATTTCTCTTGATTATATAAATTACTGAAATTTTTCAGAGAATTTTTTTTTTTCCCCTTATTTTACTGTCATCTGAATTCCTTTTTTATATTAAAGTTAAAAGAAATAAAATGAATTATTCTTAAAATATTATTTGCGTTGCAAACAACTTTTTGGCTTCAGAAAATACTTCGAGAAAACTATATATATATGTGTGCGTGTGCATAATTAAGCTTAACTGTTCTAACATCAGTATTTTTTAATATTTTAATTGTAACAGCAAAATTAAAATACATTGCAGTTCTATGTAAATTTATAGAAATGCAATTAGAAATATCTTGCCATTGTTAATAAATATTATGTTGTTAGGCTAGCTCTACTTATTGACAAAAAAAAGAAGAAGAAGAAGCTTCACTTATCTAAATATAAATTTCTCGGGGCGACGATCTTCTTTAAATAATTTTATTTCTTCATAGACGGCACGTAGAACAGTACACAAGCATAAAATATTTACAAAATAGCGCTTTTTACATTTTTCAGTTGCATACAACCAAAATAAGACCATAAACTCACAACTAACTTCAAACTTCGAACAGAACTTCTAATAGAACTTTAGCAAAATTCACGGTTACAGTCACGAACGCGAGATAATATATTTTTAAAGTGGTTAACTTCCCGGTCTATTACAATGTTACATGTCACACTTCTAATATAAAGATAGTCATTTTAATTATTTTTCTTAGTGAGTGTATTATTTATATCGTAACATAATAATATAGTTTTGAATATTTTTTGGTAGAAAAAATAAATTTGAAAATGAAAATGTATTAAACATTTATACATGCATAATTTATTTTTAAATAATAGTGTATTTTCATAATTTATATTCCACATTTATTGTCTTTCACTTGCATCAGTTCAAAAAATAAGTGACGCTCCCTATCACAAATTCTTCAGCTTCATTATAGACCGGGAGACGGCATCACAGGCAGCAATCACCTCATTGAGTTCACGGATAAAAAACTAGCATTAGTTAAATCTCGATTCGCATATTAAAAGGCAATCGGTCTGCCAATTCGAATTTTGGTGAAAAACACCTAAAAACCCGATTTTAACGGTAAACTGGCAGGTTTATCAATGTGCTTTTCTGCACCCAAAAGTATGAAAACATGGAGGATTGGAAACAGGAAAACATAATGGTGAGCCTATTAATCAACCGCTAAAATTGGGGTTTTATGTAAGATATGACTTAGAAGACCAATTGCATTTTAATATGTGAATCGAGATTTATATAATCCTAGATTTTCATCGTGAACTTGATGAAGTGATTGTCTGTGCTGCCGCTTCCCGGCCTATTAGTAAGTCCTGTTTATTTATAAAAATATTTCCAATTCCATCTCAGTTTCTTTTTACAGAGTAACTGTTGAAAAGCACGAAAGTAACCTTTAATATCACTCGTGACCCTTTTACATTTAGTTATTTATTAAGTTGTGAATAGAGATCGATAGAAAATTCGATTTCGTTTTCATTTTCGGCTCAATCTCTGATTTTCGGTGAAAATGCGGCTAAAAATGCAACTGGACCAAAACTGTCAGTATTCCAAAAATATTGTTTCTTCCTTCGAAAATTTTCAACATTACTCATCGATTTGAGTTGTATCGGCTCATATGAGAATATTTACTGTTGGGAACTTCGTTATTTGTAATTGTCAGTCATAACGGATTCAAAACGTGAAGGCATATTGTAAAGCAAAAAATGCATATATGAGTAATTTTTTAAAAATATATATATTAACAGTACAACAATAATAGAAAATGTTTAGCTTGAAAGCGCAGAAGTGTTTCGAATACTCTTTGAGAAAGTTGCAGTGTAACAAATGATCATTTACAAAAATCATTATAAGAGATAAAAATATTTTTTAATTTGATGAATTTCGCGTAATTACACAATCTTTCTGTGTCGTTGATGAATTAATTACATTTTATTTCATATGGAAATAAAAAGTTTAGGATTTTAGGCACTGAGAATAAATTTGAACAACACGTAAAATTAATTAATAATTATACATATTTATGTATGCATTAATTGCTTTAATACATACAATTTAATTACAGTCGAATCCCGTTATAGCGAACCCAGTATATAACGAACTCACGGATACAACGAAAGAAAATTTTGGCCCCGCCGTTTCCCTATTGTATTTAATGCTAATTTATCCTTTTATATCCTTTAGCCTCCGAAATCTTAAGAATCGGTTATAAAAAAAAAAATTCCATTCAACTTTTTTTTTAATTTTTAAGCTGTTGTGAAAACAAGATTTCGACTCTAATTTTATAAGAAATAAGAAAATGCGAAATTGTATGCCGGCTAGTGAAACATAGTGCAAATTAGCGATAAGTCTTTTTATTAAAGGCTAAGAAGAAATGCATTCTTTCTCATTTATTGTATCCATTCTGCATATGTGATCATGTTCATCTGTCAGTCATTTTCCATTGCTCCAATCACAGCTGCTTAGTAACGTATTTAAGGCCAACTTATTCAACAAACTTATTTAACAGTAATTCAAGATACAGTATAATTTTTTAAAAATGTCTTTTTTGAAGCAAGCAATAATCAGAAGCTTTTTTCCTTAAATTATAATCTCTGGAGTTCAGAAGATGATTAAAAAAAATGGATAATTTAAATGATAAAAAAATAAACAAAGCAAAAAAAATAAAATAAAGCAATTTTAAAACATGCCTGCAATAACTAGTGTTGGTAATCCCAAACCTGGTTAAAGTGTAAAGGTTTCAGTATATAGTCGGGAACATTCTTTAACCCCTTCGCGACGGGAGCCTTTTACGAAATTTTTAATGTTTTGTCACCGGATTTAAAAAACAGAAATCTGTGCCGTATTGAATCGAGAAAATGCTCCGTTTAAATAAGGTAAAATTTCTAGTAAAATTTTACTGGTGGGAATAAAAAAGGATTCTTAAGCCTTTTTGCGGCACGTATACGTGTCGCTCGTCCCAAAGGGATTAAATTGTCTGCCCATTTATCCTAAATTTTGTTTTACATAAACTAGGATCGGTCTCTGCTTGTTCGGATAATCAGTGCTATTCTGTATTTCTATTTTTCTTAATTTTTAGTTAATTTATTTAGTATTGTTTCAGTTTAATGTAATCGATTTTAGTCAATTTAATTCATTAATGATCATATTTAATAGATTTTACGTTTTTTTTTCTTAATGTATCATTATTGATTATATAGGTAGCAGCTAATGATATGCACATTTTGCGAACTCTAAGGTGATTTTAAGGTGAGATTTATTACATTAGGCCAAAAAGTATATTTTGGAGAAAACTTTTTTTCTTAATCGAAAATTAATATATTAACTCGTGGATATTTGAGCTATACTTATTGTGTTTTAGTGATGCTCCATGAGTTTTATCAATAAAGAATATTTATAAATTTGCTTCATATATTGGAGGGTATGTATTAGTGAATCTCCAATTGATATTTTTCTCATAACCCAGTCATTTTAAACCAATTTTTGAGTTAGATTCTGAAATAGTATGATATCTTCTGAAACTTTTATCCACAAAATGTCCCACATTCCTTTTTTTAAGTATAAAGCATCGAATTTATAAATAACTCCAAAAAAAGTCTTTTTAATTCATCATTTTTCCATCACCATTTTAACGATTATGAACTTTTAACTTAAATGTTGGTATAAATTCCAGATTCAGATTCAGATTCAGTTAGATTCAGATTCAGTTAGGTGGGGAGGCCTACCATATGGCTTGAGCTCAACAAGCCCCACCTAACATTTATTATAAAAAAAAAAAAAAAAAAAAAAAAAGTACAATTGTTTTACAAATGGTTACCCAATTTCTTCTGGGCGAACCTAAAGTTTTTACAATATTAAAACAGAGATATGATTTGATAAGCTTGCTAATGCGCAAGTTGAAATATATACTGATTCTTTTCAACGAGGGTGATGCAGTCAATTATTTTCTGTAATAATTTCGGACATTTCAATACATATGAAAACCACTCATTTAATTTCATATTTGATGGCTTTCGCAGATGAAAGGTTGAAGTTAGTGGACAATTAAACATGAAATGCAAGGAGGTACTTCTGTTCCCACAAGTACAGAGGTCAGAATCTACTTTATTAAATTTAACTAGATATGAAGAGAAAGGACCATGATTGGTAGCGAATAAATATAGATTTCGATGAAAAAGTAAAAAGTCTTCTGAAATTTTCGGTAGAAATTCGTATGTGTATCTGCCGGTATCTGCATAGTCCCAATAGTTTTGCCAGTGTTGAAGCGAATCTAGCTTTAATTTTCTTTTTATTAAGGATGCTGGTAATGGATAGAATTTTGTTTCTATTTGTGATGATTCCAGCGTAGCTTCTTTTGCCAAGGTATCCGCTAATTCGTTTCCTTTTATGCCCGTGTGGCCTCTTATCCATTTGAAAACAAAATTTTTAGTAGTTTTCTGCAATAGTAATATGATTGAGGTTACTAATATATCTCTTGTATTAATGTCTTTTAAGGCTTGTAGGCTTGATAAACTGTCTGTTTGAATTAATATATTTTGAAAATTGCTTGAATTTGCCCAGATTATTGCGTCATGAATAGCTAACAATTCTGCTTGATAAACACTATTGTCATTTATTAAGGACTTTTGATATGTTTGAATTAAATGATTGTTATAGAAAGTACAGAAGGCATAGGCTGTGCCAGATTCAGTTTTTGAGCCATCGGTGTATATTTCCACTAAGTTAGTTAAATTCGGAGGTATGTCTTCTATCCAATGTAAATACTTTTTAAATGGTTTTATCTGGCACGTTTTTAGTCTTGTTTGTATTAGGGTTGGATCGAACTCTTCTGATGGTATGCCAAGTCTTAATACTTGCCCAGCTTCAGATTCTCTTTTTATTTGGTATTGTAGCGGAATTATTCCAGTTAATGTGCATAAGGCAGAGGTTGCCGTTTTCCTGTATGCTTTAGAAATCATCAAGAGACATTCTGCTTGTATTGATGATAAAATGCGTAAGCCATGGGATTTTTGCAATCTTGGAAACCAGATTGATGCACCATAAGATATTTTTTTCTCCAATATTGTTTGATACCACACTTTTAAAATATATTTTGGAAGACGATACGAGGAAGAGAATTTGAAAAGATTTTGAATAGTTTTTAATATTTCAATTTTCTTATTTCTAAGATGAGGAAGAAAAGTAAGATTACTATCTAAGGTAACCCCCAAATAAAGCAATGTTGGATTTGATTTTAAATTTTTATTTCTTATCTTAAAAATTGGTGGACGTTTTAGAGATTTGGGCTTTTTAAGATGAAGTACTGAGCATTTGTCGAAAGAGATTGACATACGATTAACATCTGCCCAGTCGCTGATGAGTTGTAAAGCATGATTTGCCGAATCTTCTAAGCTTCTCCTTGTGGAGCCTGAGATTACTAATAGTATATCATCGGCGTAGGCTATTATTTTATAACCATGTCTTTTAAGAAGTTTTAGTAATTTATTTAAGAAGATTTTCCAAAGAAAGGGTCCCAGGCAGGAGCCTTGTGGGCAGCCTCTGCCAAACCAATGTAGTGAATTTGATTGCCAATTATAGTAGGCTGCTCTTAATGTTAAAAATGACCTAAACAGATTAAGATAGGGTTTGTCTAATTTTAAAAGTTCAAGTTCTTCTATAGTTATGTCCCATGGCAGGCGATCAAACGCGTTTTGAAAATCTATAGAAATTAAAGAGATATACTTATCTTCTTGAGATTTGATTTCTATATTAGAGAAAAGATCTTGTAATGCCGTTTCTGTTGAACGACCTTGTTCAAAACCATGTTGAGATGATTGTAGAGATTGTGAGTGTGATAAGAAATAATTTACTCGTTTCAAAAGCATTTTTTCTAATATTTTTCCAAATATTGGGAGAAGAGTTATTGGTCTATAAGATTGATAATCGTCAGAAGATTTGTTTTTCTTTTTAAAATATACTAATTCTCCAATTTTCCAATCTGAAGGGAAGTAATTCAATTTCAGTAGCGTATTGTACATTGATAAGAGTAAATTCTTCTGTGTTTTATAAAGATTTCTTATTATGAAATGGTCTATTTTGTCAGGCCCAGGGGCCTTGTTTTGATTGAAAGAGTAAATGGCAGCATGGAGTTCTTGGTCTACGAACGGAGGAGCTGAGTCATCAGAATCAAACGATTCTTGAGATAATTTAATTGAGGGGCCAAATATTTTAATTGTTAGATCTGTGTAGAAGAAGTCCCTAGTATATAATGGATAGTTTGAGTCTGCCAACGCCATTACTTCCTGTTGATAGAATTCTTGGAATGCAATTTTCTTAGCTTTTCCAAAAGGATCTTTGGTATTGCCACAAAAGTTGGACCAAGCTTGTCTTTTTGCGTCTATGATCGCTTTCTTGTAGATGGCTTTTTCTTTTTTATATCTAATTTTGTCTTCTTGTGAAGCTGACGGTAATTTGGATTTTCTTTGCAAGGCCTTCACAAAGTTTCGTGTCTTTCGTAAGTTATCATTCCACCAGGTAATTTGTGGGGTAAAAATACTTTTTTTCTTCAAGTGTTTGTCACATAAGGTATGTAATATTTCTAAGAAAAGTTTGTAATATTCATCAAAAGTATTTTGATTTGGTATGTTGTTGAAATTTATATTGTTTTCTGTTAATTTAAAGGCCAATTCTTTATTAAACTTTTTAAAAGAGATATTTTTTGTTCGGTATCTCCTTGTCGAGTGTTTAGGTAATGGAATATCTGTTAGTATTGTAATTAATCTATGGTCACCGTAATTTAAGTCTTTATCAACTGTCCAGGATGAAATTCTCGAAAAGAAAGGAAGAGATGACATGGAAACATCTGGCCAGCCTCTAGAGTGATCCGTTTCAAATGTTGGTAAACAGTGAGGATCATTAAGAACTATTAGTCGATGTTGACTGATGAAAGAAAATAGTTGGTGACCTTTTTCGTTATCAGAAGGATAGCCCCAAAGAATGCTGTGGGCGTTAAGATCCCCCAATATGAGGAGATTAGGCGAGTAGCCCGGGAAAGTATCCCATGAATGAAGATCTTGCTCCAAATTCGCTGATGGCGGAGAATATTGTGAAACTAATGTGAAAGTATTTTTTGAAACAGTTATATTTACTACAACTGTATTATCAAACTTTCCAAGTTGAATGTGTTTTAAACTCTGATCTACAATTATTATGAACGCATTTATATTATTTGACGAGTAGCAAGGTGCTCCTGCTGGTAGACCATGTGGTCGGTTGTTGTTAATGTAACAGTCTTGTATACAAGCTAAAGAGTAATTTTCGGAGTAAAGAGTATTGATAAGATCAGCTGTGGCCGTACGGCTTCTCTGCAGATTTACTTGTGCTATTTTCAATGATTTTTCTTTGGAATAAAGGTTAGAAGATTCACTTTTAGTGCCTCTATCGGTAACGGGGAGGCAGAGCCTCCCAATTCCTGCTTGAGGTCTTCTTTGAAATTCCTCGGTTTTTTCGGGAAGAGTTTTCTATAATTCTGACACTACGAATTTCATTGCTTGTTTTAAGAGAAGGATAGTCATGATCATATAGATCTTCCTCACTGGGACAATCGCTGTTGTTAGATAAAATGGGACTTGTGAGTTGTCTGCTTCTTTTAGTTTCATTTTTAGTTGAAGAGATAGACAATTTACCTAATGAATTAGTGTAGTAATTTTGCAATTTATTATTTTTAAGATGTTTGTATAATGGACAATCTTGAGATGAGGCTTTGTGATCACAACATTCAAAGCCTTCCCGTAAGCAATTGATACATTGTTCTGTAGATTCTGAGCAATCGGAAGTGTGGTGCTCTTTCGCGCAGTTTGCACATTCTGCTATTCATTTGCAGTTTGTTGCTACGTGGCTATCTAAAGCTTGACAGTTAGAGCATCGCATAATTCGAAGATGATGGACTACTCTTACTGATTCTGTAAATATGTTTAACTTGCCTTTACTAATTAATTGACGACAAATATTTGTACTACCTTGAAGTATCCAGTTATTATAATGCCTTTGTTTCGACGAAAAATGTTTTAATATTTCAAATGGCGTGTCTCTGAAGTAGTTTCTCTGGGTCAGTTCGTTCTTTAAATCATCTTGAGTGATATCATCTGGAATTCTTAACAATAGGATTCTCAGTCTTTTCTTTTCTGGTTCTAATATTCTTGAGCGAGATGTAAGATCTTCCGATGAAGTTAGTGCTTGTTTTAGGATTTCTATATCTGTTTCTGTAGTTTTAATTTCTATATTATTGTTCATTGTTTTTCTGACTGATTTAACTGCTGCTCGTAATTCGGGTTTTTTAATCTCCGTTCTTACGCATTTTGATACTTGGGATGATTGATTAGCTTCATTAGGAATGATAATTATTTTCTTCAAATGTTTTCGAATCTGTGATTCTTCTTCTTCTTGAGTGTTTTGCATAGAATGTTCCTTATTTGGTGCCACAGTTGGGATTGTTTTAAGATAATATTTCAGTATATCTTGTATATTATCTGTTAATTGATCTGTAAGATTTTTCGGATTGACTTGTAGATATGAATTCATTTCATCGTACAAATCTTTTGAGATATTTCCCAATAAATCTAGTTTCTCTTGTATTAGGACATGGTGCTCATTTATTAATGTTTGAAGCGGCAAAGACTTTAGTTTTGAATTTTTAAGCGTTTCCAGTTCTGTTTTTAGACTTATGCACAGGTTTCCATATGTAGTATTCAATACGTTTATTTCCTGTTGTAATAAATGGACTGAAGAAGTTAGTTTTATTCTACTATCAAGAGTGCTCTCTGTATTTGTTAAATGCTTTGGATGATACATTTCTTGTTTTTTCTTACATAGTAGTTTCATGTAGTTGATTACTGTTTTATTGTTCCACTGCTTCCTTCCAAAGTTCAGGAAATCTTTTTCAAGTAATTTATATCCCATGAGATATTGGTGTTTCTCTTCTTTTGCAAAATGCGTTTGCGTGTTCAAGTTTTTAAGTGTTTTGAAGATATTCTTTCTCTCAGTTGGTTGTAATGGAGTAAATGAATCGCCTGGATCAGAATCATCTGTGCACTTATGCAATGAGTCTGAATCTTGAGAAATGTGAGTTGAGTCACTTACATCAGTATTAGTTACTAACTTTTCCGTGGTTTCATTTCTTAATTGCGCTAACTCTTTATTTGCATCTTCAAAACTATGTTGCAATTCTTCGATTTCTTTCTTAAGTAAGTTTTTGTCTTCTTCTGCTTTCCGAAGTGAGCGTTGGAAGTTTAGACATTTTTCTTGTAATTCCTCTATTTCTTCTTCTTGTTTATTGTATAATGTCTGTTTTCTGCATGAGTGATAATGGATTTTTCCATTGAAGTCTCCTTCACTTGCAGCTTGCGAGCGCCTTGTTGTGCGTCTAAGATTAAGGGTGCTTTTGAATGGTCTTGAAATTAATGTTTGATCTATATCCGAGATAGATGAACCTCCATTGTCTCTTTTTTCTCTATCTAATTTAATTTTGTTCTGTATCGAGTAATATTCCAGTTCAAAATCTAATGATCTTAAATGGGCTAGTATTTCATTTTTCAGTTCTTCTGTATTTTCAGACATATTTTTAGTATGCTTTTTCAAACATGTTTGCAGTTGATTTAACTGTTGGAATAATTTTGTATCATCTTCTTGGAGATCGGATGTACTTGTTGATGAGTGCTCTTGATTAAGAGAATCGTTCGAGTTCTCTTTTTGTCTATAATTTTTGAGCTCAAGTTCTATGGATTTAACTTTATGAATAAGAGCTTCTTGAAATAAATCGCCTTCATCGTTATGCCCGTCAGAATGCATTTTGTAGTGACGAAACGTCTGGTCGAAAAGCAATTGCGTGCTAAGATCATATTTGCAAACAACTTGATATTCCCATAATTTAAGTCTTTGAAGTGGGGGAAATTCACTCTTTGCCATTTTTGGCAATTACTTTTAACAGAGGTTGATATTAACAATTTAATAATAACAGCTTTCTTAATTATAAATCTATATTATAGATCAAAAACTGGAAAATGAGGCATTGCCACACCCCCTCCATACATCAATGAAAGAAAGGAGAAAAGGACAGTGAAAAGCAAAAACCAATAGCCTAGACTACTGAAAATAACTAAGATAAAAATTTAAGGAAAAACAATTTGAAATTAAAAAAAAAATAGCAGTAGAAATTAAATTAAAACAGGGGAAAGACTAGTGTGAGAATAATACTGTGCACTAGAAGCTCATGTACTAAAGTATGAACACATTAAACCAATTTGTGATAGATTGATAGATTTACACTGATAGAAATGATAGAAACTGCGTTTTAACAACTTAAAATCCTTGAAAAGCTTTGTACATATATACATAAGTTCACGTTTCCAAGTTCAAAAACATAAAAAGACTGATTATGGAACATAAATCAGTAAATTATGAAGACAACATAGCAGAAAAATAGTAAAGGAGCCTGATAGCAAGTTTGCCAGTCAGACAAAGTGCACACTTAACTGTAGTTAAACAACGCACGCGTTGCACTTGAGAGTTGTTTTATTCTTGGAACACTTGGAAAATGAGAGTATTATCCAAAGCATCAAAATAATGAATAATCTTTCAAGATGATAACTTCTAGCAAGTAGGTTGCAATATAAAACTAAACATATGTAATTTGAATGGGCGAGATGCTGAGTGAGAAATGTTTTGCGATCGTACTTTAAATAGATAGGGAATCACATAGAATAAAAGTAAAGTTTAATTATTGAATTACCTTAATTCAAAAAAAGGTGTCTAAAAGAGAAGGTAGGATAAGATGGAGGGATGGTAAATTGTGACAAGCATGTTATTAATGCTGATTTAAAAGAATTTTAATTGAAACTGTTTAAGTAGCGCCATTTTTACAAAAGTATAAAAATTTAGGGAATTTGAATACAAAATCAAATGCTCTAAAACAAAATTAACACTCTAACAGGCTAAAATCAAAATCTCCAGTGAGAACAACATATAGATAAAACTTGATTAAGTGAATAAATTGAAATAGTAAGGAGGTCCCAATGAATCACCACTTGTGGCGCAGCAGAGAAAAAAAAAAAAAATAGGAATAAAAACTGTAAGAGGAAATTTAAAAGTTTGCAACCTTACCAAGTAAAATTGAGTTTTTGAAAAAACTTAATAAACAAGAAAGCACCAAATGTTAAGAAAAAAAAACGAAAATTTAGTGGCGTGAAAAAAAAAAAAAAAAAAAAAAAAAGTAGGTGGATAAGCTAAAATTAAAGTTTTATACTAAATAAACTTTTGAAAAAAAAAAAAAAAAAAAAAAAAAAAAGGGTGGAAATAACATTAGACTAGAAGAGTCAAAAGTTAAAACAATGAGTGGGGGGGATTAAATCAAAGGTAATCTTGGTAAGTTTTTGCAACACTGGTGATAGAAAATAACAAAATGAAAAGAAAGTTGAAGAAATAACAATAAAGACTGTAAGAGGACAATTTAGAGAATATTAAAAAAAAATTCAAAATCTAACTCAAAAGTTGGTTTTAAATGACCGCTCAGTTGAAATTGGATGGTATAGCCTCTCGGCCACATGAAGCAAATTTTCAAATACTTCAATTATTTTATATATTCATTTCTGAAAACATAGACATACTCATATAGACATACAACGGCGCTTCATTCATAATGTTTATTCATGATTGTACATTATGTTTGTATTCATATATTGTTAATGGTTGGCAAATTCCACCTGCAAAGTCTTTCTTTTACGAATTCATTCACTTTTTGGTTTCGAGGGCTGGAAAACGAACTTTACGCTTACGCGATTACATTACAATAGCTTGTAAGTGTTCTTCCACGAACTCGAAAATAATGTAGTTCGATATATTTCATTGTTTAAAATGTGACTGAAAGAAGCGTTTCCTAAGACTTATAATAAATGAAATAAAGTTAATAAGTTCAATTACTCTGGAGAAATTTACTGCATTTAACGGATAAAATGTAATTTTGTTTGAAAATGAGTATTTCTGGTATTTCAGATTTGAAAGCATTGAGTAGTCATATTTGAAACACAAAGTTTCGTAACAAAATAAAAATATTGATTTACTCAGATTCAAAAATGTCATTTTTCTCAGAGAAACTTAAAATCTCAGCAAAAGTTCTCAGCCACAGACTCGTGCAAAACACCGAATGAAGTTAACATATATCTTAATGTTTAAAATCCGTAAATCCTGGAAACAGCATTTGATACGCCTTTCCATCTCCTGCGGTAATATATAGCAATTACGCTATTCCATTTATTTAATTAACTAATTGAAATTACAGCCGTTCAGATTCGCAGAAATTTCTGAATTTTGTAAAAAAAAACTTAAACAATGACAGAATAAGTCGCATTCGCGTTAAAATGTCAGACATATGGTTACCACGAATGCACGTAAAATCTCATAATTCACACAACCACCGGAGTGACCTTATTCTACAAACCTTCCAACTAGAATTAGTAATAATGACATAAAATTAACCACTTTTCTACAGAAATCAATAAAAATTAATATCGTGTAACTCCTCTTAGGGTCGAAAATATTTTAATGCAATAATTTTTTCTTCCTAATTATTTTTAGAGTACGATTGTATTTTAAAATTCTCTGGTCTTCAGTTTAATTTCTCATTAACTATACATGTATTTGCGTGTATTTTTTACGAATATTTTAAACTATTATAGATCATTAAAAATTTTACTTTCGCAGAAGTATGAAAACTTTTTATGTTATGAAAAAACTTTCTTGCGCAAGGAAGAAATTAAACTTAATTAATAAAAGTACTTAAGTTTAACTTTAGAAAGTATCATGTGTTATTTTCCTTAAATAATCTGAAATAATAATAGTTTTTGATTTGATCTATCATAATTTCCTTCTAATTATGTATCTGTAATAAAAAGATAAAACAATAAAGTTTTTAGTAATTTTATAAAACTCTATCTATTAATGTTTGCCATTGATATTAACTATGTTGCTACACTTCACATTTTAATTATAAATGGTAAAATTTTTCTTTACTTCTTAAATGCGCGAAGTAAGCACGTCAGTGAAAACAATAGTCTTGAATATCAATTCATTAAAAAAGATTTGAAGTAAAAGAATAATAAGAATAAGCACTTATTTACAGATACATTGTTATATATATACAACATTTTATATTTCACAAATTATTTTATGTGTACTCTAGCAAACCCCGCGGCTTAGCGGTGTAATAGTTAAAATATGTCAAGTGATATTTGTATGTCTAATTGAGCTTTCAGGAAAAATTCAGAAATTACTAATTAAGACACAGTTTGACCAAACTTCATTAAACAGAAAAGAGATGAAATATATCAGAAGAATTAAAACTAATTCTAAATACAGTAGAACCTCGCTAATTCGGACCTCGTTAATAAGGATCTCCGGATAATCCGGATCTGTTCGGTCATTTTTTTTTCTAGTTTGAAAAGCGACTGTCTAATTTCTATAGTATTAACTTTTTTTATCATAGTATTCTGAATAAAAAGAAACTTTTTCTGAAATCTTTTCAGAAGAATACCTTAAAATTTCTTATTTAAAATCTTTGATGTTATCTTTCAAAGAAACAACAATGTATCACTAAGTTTGGCAATTCCAATTTTCCCAATTTTCTATTTAAACCATTTAGAAATGTCATAAAAAGTCACTGCACAATAAATTTTTACTTAGAGCATTGCAAGAGAGCAAGGTAAAATAGTTCCTAAGACCCATTGTCTGATAAGGATCACTTTCCGATATTTGGCAGCCCATAGATCTGTTTCCTTGTTATTGTGACAAAACGCTTCTACAATATCACTTGCAGAAAATTTATAAAGATATAGAATTGAATAAAGGCACTTTTCTCCGGAAGGAACATGTCTGTAAATATTCAATAAGTTTAACAAGAGGTGATTTTCTGTAACTATGTTTTATTTTATTTTATTTTTTCTACTTCTCTGGATAATCCGGATTTTCGATAATTCGGATTGGGTCTGGTCCCAATTAATCCGAATTAATCCGAACTGTAAATGATAATTCAGAAAATATTTTGATGTTTGAAGGTCATAACGCTCATTTCAGTATTTATTTGAAAGTTTTAATTTTTTTAGAAAACCTCTTCTTAAAACGCATTTACATCTTAAAATTTACCATCATGTTAAAATCCTAATCCTCATGTTTAACCGTCTACCATCTCTCTAGGGATATTGGCACTAACATAAAAATGCCTAAGTTTAAATAGGGACTGTCATCATTAATTTGCAACATTAATTTTCAAATTGGTTTGATATTTCTTAATGTTCCACAGAAACGGAATTTAATAGGTATTAAAGATTTTCTTAGAAAGTTTGTTGTTCCTGCCAACCACAGGTGATAGTGACATTGGCATAAAATATAGTCTGTTTCGGAACAGAGATTGTCACCAGTGATTCGCAACTGTTACTTTTTAAACAATTAATTATTTCCTAAAATTGCACAGTAATCGTAATTTAGAAAATTTTTACTGCGCTTTCGGCTTCTTCTCTTTGCTTCACAACTTTTAAATTTCGAATTTACTTTCGACTGTTCTTAGAGAATATTTATATTTCCTGAGTGTACTACTATGCCATATTTTAAGTTTCTATTCTCTTTAGTATCCCAGAAATCACATTTTTTTTTTGTTGTTGTTGTTGCTGCTGCTCCTGCAACCCATCTGGTGGTAGTTTCACTGACATAAAATCTAGCTTCTTGAACAAGTTCTATCATCTCCTATTAGCAACCATTTTTTAAATTAATTAATATTTTATAAAATAATAAAAATTGTAATTAAGAACGTTTTTAGAACGCTTTCACTCACTTTATCCTTTTAATATTTCAATTTTCTTTCGGTGGGTTTTAGAAAGCATTTTGTATCTTTAAGGTAATTTAAGACCCTGCAGTAATTTAAGACCAAAATCGTATTTTTTACATATTTTTTGGTCCTGTACCTCCTTCGGGATAGTGGAATGGAAATAAAACACAGCCTATGTTGGGACAGGGACTTACACCATCATTTTGATATCATTACTTTTGAAATCGATTCCGTAGTTTCAGAGTTCCTCCTACAAAGAAACAAACATACTTACCTCTTTATAATATTAGTATAAATTAGCATGCCAAATTGTATTTATTAGGTCCTTAAAGTTTCTACGTGCATTCTGTCAGTTCCCAAGTGATAATTTTCAGCCTCACAACTGAAATGGTGCATACAGTTACAACAAAAGAATGTTAATTTTCATATTTATGTTAATGCTGTTCATATTGTATGTTTGTCTGTTAAACCTGTTTTCAGAATATCGAAATATTTACTTGAAAATTGATAGACCTAATAAAGTGATATTCCGATTTGAAAAAATTGGTTATCGAACTGTAAAAAACTACTCAGAAACGTTTTCGAAAATGATGGGAACTAATAAAAATTTATTTTTAAAAATCCTTTTTTAAATTTCGAAAATGAATAGTTTTCTGCGGCTTTTAAGGATGAAGAAATGCTTTTAGGAATTTTCGGTGACTTTGAAGAGGCTATTGTATGTTTTCATTCTTAATTATAGTGCATTTTTGTAAATTAAGAAACAATTGTCCTTTTTAGGTACGTTTGTAATTATGTAAATACCTAGCACCTGTAGTCGTCATTCAATCCGTTCATCCGTCCGTCTCCCTGTTCGCATATAACAACACAAAAACTACCTAACCGAACCATTTAAAATGTAAAATACATAATTATTGCATATTTACTTCAAGTCGTTTCAAAATTTATAAAAATCGGATGCATAGTCCAATTACAGGAACAATTAAAAATATTCCGTTACAATATGGTAATGGAAAAAAATAATTTGAAGCGCATTTTAATGATGATACACTCTTTCGAACATAATATAATTCATATGCATCTATGATATATACACTAAAATATACATTCTGAACAATCTGTGGTGCAGGAATACATTTTATTAATATACAGGGCCACATAAAAGTATTCTGTTACATAATGTTACAAGGGGGAACATTGTCTAAGGTTCGCTTTAATTATATTAAACTATTGTTATAGTGACAATTGTATTTTATGTATATAAAATTATTTTTAAGATTGTTTTAAAAGATCTAAAACTAATGCCTATAATTGGTATTTTTAATAAAGTAAAATATATATGAAGGCATTATACTTGTGATTGTGGTTATCTACAATTTCCTGAATATATTAAACTATTTCATATTTTATGAAGCCTATATATGTTACTGATGTTTACTACAAGTTAATTCCTGAAAACGCTAAATATTTACAGGGACACACAAAAGATTTCGGTGCTATATCGCATCCGATGTATTGTACATTTTTGAAAAATTCATTATAACACGAAAACACTTCATTCGTTACGTTTGACATGCAATTTTTGACTTGTTTGCAGTGGAGGCAGTCATGTGGGATTCTTTGTAACGTGTTATAAATTCTACTACAAACATTTAGCAATAAAATACGAACATAGTCTAATGAAAGTTTTCTCCAAAATTTTATTGTTTGCGTCATTATATTAAATTTGGGTTTCACATGCATGTTAATTGAACTTGCAAACATAATTCGTATGCACATCACGTCTGTAAGGCAAATCACTGACTCTTTAATGGATACATTAAGATCTGGAGAGTAGATTATGCAGATGAAATGAAAGCTAGAATAATTAATTTTAGAAGTAATAAAATTTATAGAGTGGAAAATTATTTAACTTCATTCTCAATTTTCAGACATTTTTATCATTTAGATAAAAATGTGGTTTATATTACATGAACAATTATATTTTTTTACTGAAAATACCAAATATTTTCAGTTGAACTATAAATGAATGCGTAAAGAAAAAATCATTATATCTTTATAATCCTGCTATTAAAAAAAAATTAAAATTATCTGTAATGTGCTTTTTTTTGTAAAATACAGTTCGTCCGGAATGCATAATACCGAAAGTTTAAAAATTTATAGTTCATTCATTATAAATAAAAAGAAAAATTAAGTGACTTTTATTATGCTGCTGATAAATTTACTTACAATAATTTAAAAAATAGCACAAATATTAATCAATAGGTTTCACTGTGTTGTCTAGAATGTTTAAACTAATGTGTACAACTAGATCAAAAGTTATTTTATTTTGACTCTCTTTCTATTTAGTTTTTAAAAAAATTGTTTTGTTTTGTATTTATGTCGGCCAATTATTAACACTTTTGGGATATAGGCCCTAAAGGGTCGGGTGCTTTCCGTGGGGGTCTTTCTAAGGGAACCTAACCCATATTTACGCAAGGAAATCCAAGATTCGAAGAAAACCACAGAAAACTCCGAACGGTTAGGAGGCCGGCGGCCGCGATTGGGCTCGAACCCAGCGCCTGCCGTCTACCAGTTTCGGAGGCAGAATCTCTCGGCCACTGGTGGGGCTAGTTTAAAAAAAAAAGAAGTTTTAAATTTTAGTGTTTGTTTGAGAATTTTCAAAAATTGTCATGACATCACAAGGAAAAACTTTGAACTAATGTTATTAATATTATTATTACTGTACAGAAAATTTCTATATATATTATGTTTCATAAAGTCGTCCATTGCTCGTGTTTTCTTTTTTGGTGGCTTAAGTCAGTAGTCTCATTGATGTAATTAAAAAAAAAAAGAACTTAATAAAGGTGTCCGTGGGGCATCTATGCTCTACTGACGACCTTCCCCTTAGGCAATCAAAAAATATATATAAGCTGTTAAATTTTAAAAATTTCTGACAACTAACCATAAGCCAGACTTGACTGAATTTGCCATTACAAATTTAGCAACAGGGAAATCACTGATATCGAAGAAAAAAGTAAAGTTCATTCAGTTACATTTCTTTTTATATTAATTATTACTAGCCGCCGTTGGCGACCAATTTGGTCTCCCTTGAATGTATACTAAGCATTAAATCATATTGCTTTTATTCATAATTAATTTTAATTGCTCATTGTTTTGCCAAATTAGAAGATTCTGCTAGAGATATAGACACAGGTGTCATATATGCACCACATTGGTGCGATTGCAACAAAATGGGAATTATATGTGCCTCAGATGGTAACCCTACTATTGTTACATATTTATTAATCAACTGTTTATTTTCTTTTTTTAAATGATATAAATTGTTTTATTCTATGCTTATTAACTAAACTTTTTTTAATTATTATTTCCTTTTTAAAGTAATAGAAATTAGTTAATAAATATGTATGTAACTGGTATTTGAAAACGAAGTTTTCGCTAAACAAGTGTCAGAAAAATAATGCGCCAATGTGGTGCATATATGACATCTGAGCTAAAAAATCAAGAACTCAATATTTTTATGCTAGTCCGAAGCAGATAATAAATCGCCAGTATTGTACCCATGGTATTTTATCGTATTTCATTAATTATTTAAAATATAATAACATAATCCTTTCACTCAATTCATTTATAATAGATAACTTTAATTTGAAAGTAAAAAGTTTAAAATTCAGAATTTTTTTTCTTCCTTTTTTTTTTTTTTTTTTTTTTTTTTTGAGTAAAAAGAACAGAAAAAAATGTTATTATTATATATTATAAATGTTATTTTGAAGCTCCATAATAGCAGCGAAGGAACAAAGCGTAAATAAATCCAATTTATCACAGTCTAAATCTTACCAAAGGATTTTTGCTGAGTAACTCATAAGATGTGTTTCATTTAGATTTCGCCATTAAACAATTAACAAATAATCGTGATTATTTTTCTACTACATTCGTTAGCGTAATATATATATAGATACTAAGTTTTGTGTTTAAAGTTTTAAAAAAAAGTGTAGTTTAAATTTTTTTTTTCAATTAAATTACCTTAATATTTGCCAAAAAAAGAAAAACCATTGACCTGAAATATAATTTCAGTACACACATTTTGGTTCATTGCGAGCCGCATCCAAAAATGATTTCAGATATGTGATAATAAATGATAATTTAATTGAGGGGCCAAATATTTTAATTGTTAGATCTGTGTAGAAGAAGTCCCTAGTATATAATGGATAGTTTGAGTCTGCCAACGCCATTACTTCCTGTTGATAGAATTCTTGGAATGCAATTTTCTTAGCTTTTCCAAAAGGATCTTTGGTATTGCCACAAAAGTTGGACCAAGCTTGTCTTTTTGCGTCTATGATCGTTTTCTTGTAGATGGCTTTTTCTTTTTTATATCTAATTTTGTCTTCTTGTGAAGCTGACGGTAATTTGGATTTTCTTTGCAAGGCCTTCACAAAGTTTCGTGTCTTTCGTAAGTTATCATTCCACCAGGTAATTTGTGGGGTAAAAATACTTTTTCTTTTCTTCAAGTGTTTGTCACATAAGGTATGTAATATTTCTAAGAAAAGTTTGTAATATTCATCAAAAGTATTTTGATTTGGTATGTTGTTGAAATTTATATTGTTTTCTGTTAATTTAAAGGCCAATTCTTTATTAAACTTTTTAAAAGAGATATTTTTTGTTCGGTATCTCCTTGTCGAGTGTTTAGGTAATGGAATATCTGTTAGTATTGTAATTAATCTATGGTCACCGTAATTTAAGTCTTTATCAACTGTCCAGGATGAAATTCTGGAAAAGAAAGGAAGAGATGACATGGAAACATCTGGCCAGCCTCTAGAGTGATCCGTTTCAAATGTTGGTAAACAGTGAGGATCATTAAGAACTATTAGTCGATGTTGACTGATGAAAGAAAATAGTTGGTGACCTTTTTCGTTATCAGAAGGATAGCCCCAAAGAATGCTGTGGGCGTTAAGATCCCCCAATATGAGGAGATTAGGCGAGTAGCCCGGGAAAGTATCCCATGAATGAAGATCTTGCTCCAAATTCGCTGATGGCGGAGAATATTGTGAAACTAATGTGAAAGTATTTTTTGAAACAGTTATATTTACTACAACTGTATTATCAAACTTTCCAAGTTGAATGTGTTTTAAACTCTGATCTACAATTATTATGAACGCATTTATATTATTTGACGAGTAGCAAGGTGCTCCTGCTGGTAGACCATGTGGTCGGTTGTTGTTAATGTAACAGTCTTGTATACAAGCTAAAGAGTAATTTTCGGAGTAAAGAGTATTGATAAGATCAGCTGTGGCCGTACGGCTTCTCTGCAGATTTACTTGTGCTATTTTCAATGATTTTTCTTTGGAATAAAGGTTAGAAGATTCACTTTTAGTGCCTCTATCGGTAACGGGGAGGCAGAGCCTCCCAATTCCTGCTTGAGGTCTTCTTTGAAATTCCTCGGTTTTTTCGGGAAGAGTTTTCTATAATTCTGACACTACGAATTTCATTGCTTGTTTTAAGAGAAGGATAGTCATGATCATATAGATCTTCCTCACTGGGACAATCGCTGTTGTTAGATAAAATGGGACTTGTGAGTTGTCTGCTTCTTTTAGTTTCATTTTTAGTTGAAGAGATAGACAATTTACCTAATGAATTAGTGTAGTAATTTTGCAATTTATTATTTTTAAGATGTTTGTATAATGGACAATCTTGAGATGAGGCTTTGTGATCACAACATTCAAAGCCTTCCCGTAAGCAATTGATACATTGTTCTGTAGATTCTGAGCAATCGGAAGTGTGGTGCTCTTTCGCGCAGTTTGCACATTCTGCTATTCATTTGCAGTTTGTTGCTACGTGGCTATCTAAAGCTTGACAGTTAGAGCATCGCATAATTCGAAGATGATGGACTACTCTTACTGATTCTGTAAATATGTTTAACTTGCCTTTACTAATTAATTGACGACAAATATTTGTACTACCTTGAAGTATCCAGTTATTATAATGCCTTTGTTTCGACGAAAAATGTTTTAATATTTCAAATGGCGTGTCTCTGAAATAGTTTCTCTGGGTCAGTTCGTTCTTTAAATCATCTTGAGTGATATCATCTGGAATTCTTAACAATAGGATTCTCAGTCTTTTCTTTTCTGGTTCTAATATTCTTGAGCGAGATGTAAGATCTTCCGATGAAGTTAGTGCTTGTTTTAGGATTTCTATATCTGTTTCTGTAGTTTTAATTTCTATATTATTGTTCATTGTTTTTCTGACTGATTTAACTGCTGCTCGTAATTCGGGTTTTTTAATCTCCGTTCTTACGCATTTTGATACTTGGGATGATTGATTAGCTTCATTAGGAATGATAATTATTTTCTTCAAATGTTTTCGAATCTGTGATTCTTCTTCTTCTTGAGTGTTTTGCATAGAATGTTCCTTATTTGGTGCCACAGTTGGGATTGTTTTAAGATAATATTTCAGTATATCTTGTATATTATCTGTTAATTGATCTGTAAGATTTTTCGGATTGACTTGTAGATATGAATTCATTTCATCGTACAAATCTTTTGAGATATTTCCCAATAAATCTAGTTTCTCTTGTATTAGGACATGGTGCTCATTTATTAATGTTTGAAGCGGCAAAGACTTTAGTTTTGAATTTTTAAGCGTTTCCAGTTCTGTTTTTAGACTTATGCACAGGTTTCCATATGTAGTATTCAATACGTTTATTTCCTGTTGTAATAAATGGACTGAAGAAGTTAGTTTTATTCTACTATCAAGAGTGCTCTCTGTATTTGTTAAATGCTTTGGATGATACATTTCTTGTTTTTTCTTACATAGTAGTTTCATGTAGTTGATTACTGTTTTATTGTTCCACTGCTTCCTTCCAAAGTTCAGGAAATCTTTTTCAAGTAATTTATATCCCATGAGATATTGGTGTTTCTCTTCTTTTGCAAAATGCGTTTGCGTGTTCAAGTTTTTAAGTGTTTTGAAGATATTCTTTCTCTCAGTTGGTTGTAATGGAGTAAATGAATCGCCTGGATCAGAATCATCTGTGCACTTATGCAATGAGTCTGAATCTTGAGAAATGTGAGTTGAGTCACTTACATCAGTATTAGTTACTAACTTTTCCGTGGTTTCATTTCTTAATTGCGCTAACTCTTTATTTGCATCTTCAAAACTATGTTGCAATTCTTCGATTTCTTTCTTAAGTAAGTTTTTGTCTTCTTCTGCTTTCCGAAGTGAGCGTTGGAAGTTTAGACATTTTTCTTGTAATTCCTCTATTTCTTCTTCTTGTTTATTGTATAATGTCTGTTTTCTGCATGAGTGATAATGGATTTTTCCATTGAAGTCTCCTTCACTTGCAGCTTGCGAGCGCCTTGTTGTGCGTCTAAGATTAAGGGTGCTTTTGAATGGTCTTGAAATTAATGTTTGATCTATATCCGAGATAGATGAACCTCCATTGTCTCTTTTTTCTCTATCTAATTTAATTTTGTTCTGTATCGAGTAATATTCCAGTTCAAAATCTAATGATCTTAAATGGGCTAGTATTTCATTTTTCAGTTCTTCTGTATTTTCAGACATATTTTTAGTATGCTTTTTCAAACATGTTTGCAGTTGATTTAACTGTTGGAATAATTTTGTATCATCTTCTTGGAGATCGGATGTACTTGTTGATGAGTGCTCTTGATTAAGAGAATCGTTCGAGTTCTCTTTTTGTCTATAATTTTTGAGCTCAAGTTCTATGGATTTAACTTTATGAATAAGAGCTTCTTGAAATAAATCGCCTTCATCGTTATGCCCGTCAGAATGCATTTTGTAGTGACGAAACGTCTGGTCGAAAAGCAATTGCGTGCTAAGATCATATTTGCAAACAACTTGATATTCCCATAATTTAAGTCTTTGAAGTGGGGGAAATTCACTCTTTGCCATTTTTGGCAATTACTTTTAACAGAGGTTGATATTAACAATTTAATAATAACAGCTTTCTTAATTATAAATCTATATTATAGATCAAAAACTGGAAAATGAGGCATTGCCACACCCCCTCCATACATCAATGAAAGAAAGGAGAAAAGGACAGTGAAAAGCAAAAACCAATAGCCTAGACTACTGAAAATAACTAAGATAAAAATTTAAGGAAAAACAATTTGAAATTAAAAAAAAAATAGCAGTAGAAATTAAATTAAAACAGGGGAAAGACTAGTGTGAGAATAATACTGTGCACTAGAAGCTCATGTACTAAAGTATGAACACATTAAACCAATTTGTGATAGATTGATAGATTTACACTGATAGAAATGATAGAAACTGCGTTTTAACAACTTAAAATCCTTGAAAAGCTTTGTACATATATACATAAGTTCACGTTTCCAAGTTCAAAAACATAAAAAGACTGATTATGGAACATAAATCAGTAAATTATGAAGACAACATAGCAGAAAAATAGTAAAGGAGCCTGATAGCAAGTTTGCCAGTCAGACAAAGTGCACACTTAACTGTAGTTAAACAACGCACGCGTTGCACTTGAGAGTTGTTTTATTCTTGGAACACTTGGAAAATGAGAGTATTATCCAAAGCATCAAAATAATGAATAATCTTTCAAGATGATAACTTCTAGCAAGTAGGTTGCAATATAAAACTAAACATATGTAATTTGAATGGGCGAGATGCTGAGTGAGAAATGTTTTGCGATCGTACTTTAAATAGATAGGGAATCACATAGAATAAAAGTAAAGTTTAATTATTGAATTACCTTAATTCAAAAAAAGGTGTCTAAAAGAGAAGGTAGGATAAGATGGAGGGATGGTAAATTGTGACAAGCATGTTATTAATGCTGATTTAAAAGAATTTTAATTGAAACTGTTTAAGTAGCGCCATTTTTACAAAAGTATAAAAATTTAGGGAATTTGAATACAAAATCAAATGCTCTAAAACAAAATTAACACTCTAACAGGCTAAAATCAAAATCTCCAGTGAGAACAACATATAGATAAAACTTGATTAAGTGAATAAATTGAAATAGTAAGGAGGTCCCAATGAATCACCACTTGTGGCGCAGCAGAGAAAAGAAAAAAAAAAATAGGAATAAAAACTGTAAGAGGAAATTTAAAAGTTTGCAACCTTACCAAGTAAAATTGAGTTTTTGAAAAAACTTAATAAACAAGAAAGCACCAAATGTTAAGAAAAAAAAACGAAAATTTAGTGGCGTGAAAAAAAAAAAAAAAAAAAAAAAAAGTAGGTGGATAAGCTAAAATTAAAGTTTTATACTAAATAAACTTTTGAAAAAAAAAAAAAAAAAAAAAAAAAAGGGTGGAAATAACATTAGACTAGAAGAGTCAAAAGTTAAAACAATGAGTGGGGGGGATTAAATCAAAGGTAATCTTGGTAAGTTTTTGCAACACTGGTGATAGAAAATAACAAAATGAAAAGAAAGTTGAAGAAATAACAATAAAGACTGTAAGAGGACAATTTAGAGAATATTAAAAAAAAATTCAAAATCTAACTCAAAAGTTGGTTTTAAATGACCGCTCAGTTGAAATTGGATGGTATAGCCTCTCGGCCACATGAAGCAAATTTTCAAATACTTCAATTATTTTATATATTCATTTCTGAAAACATAGACATACTCATATAGACATACAACGGCGCTTCATTCATAATGTTTATTCATGATTGTACATTATGTTTGTATTCATATATTGTTAATGGTTGGCAAATTCTACCTGCGAAGTCTTTCTTTTACGAATTCATTCACTTTTTGGTTTCGAGGGCTGGAAAACGAACTTTACGCTTACGCGATTACATTACAATAGCTTGTAAGTGTTCTTCCACGAACTCGAAAATAATGTAGTTCGATATATTTCATTGTTTAAAATGTGACTGAAAGAAGCGTTTCCTAAGACTTATAATAAATGAAATAAAGTTAATAAGTTCAATTACTCTGGAGAAATTTACTGCATTTAACGGATAAAATGTAATTTTGTTTGAAAATGAGTATTTCTGGTATTTCAGATTTGAAAGCATTGAGTAGTCATATTTGAAACACAAAGTTTCGTAACAAAATAAAAATATTGATTTACTCAGATTCAAAAATGTCATTTTTCTCAGAGAAGCTTAAAATCTCAGCAAAAGTTCTCAGCCACAGACTCGTGCAAAACACCGAATGAAGTTAACATATATCTTAATGTTTAAAATCCGTAAATCCTGGAAACAGCATTTGATACGCCTTTCCATCTCCTGCGGTAATATATAGCAATTACGCTATTCCATTTATTTAATTAACTAATTGAAATTACAGCCGTTCAGATTCGCAGAAATTTCTGAATTTTGTAAAAAAAAACTTAAACAATGACAGAATAAGTCGCATTCGCGTTAAAATGTCAGACATATGGTTACCACGAATGCACGTAAAATCTCATAATTCACACAACCACCGGAGTGACCTTATTCTACAAACCTTCCAACTAGAATTAGTAATAATGACATAAAATTAACCACTTTTCTACAGAAATCAATAAAAATTAATATCGTGTAACTCCTCTTAGGGTCGAAAATATTTTAATGCAATAATTTTTTCTTCCTAATTATTTTTAGAGTACGATTGTATTTTAAAATTCTCTGGTCTTCAGTTTAATTTCTCATTAACTATACATGTATTTGCGTGTATTTTTTACGAATATTTTAAACTATTATAGATCATTAAAAATTTTACTTTCGCAGAAGTATGAAAACTTTTTATGTTATGAAAAAACTTTCTTGCGCAAGGAAGAAATTAAACTTAATTAATAAAAGTACTTAAGTTTAACTTTAGAAAGTATCATGTGTTATTTTCCTTAAATAATCTGAAATAATAATAGTTTTTGATTTGATCTATCATAATTTCCTTCTAATTATGTATCTGTAATAAAAAGATAAAACAATAAAGTTTTTAGTAATTTTATAAAACTCTATCTATTAATGTTTGTCATTGATATTAACTATGTTGCTACACTTCACATTTTAATTATAAATGGTAAAATTTTTCTTTACTTCTTAAATGCGCGAAGTAAGCACGTCAGTGAAAACAATAGTCTTGAATATCAATTCATTAAAAAAGATTTGAAGTAAAAGAATAATAAGAATAAGCACTTATTTACAGATACATTGTTATATATATACAACATTTTATATTTCACAAATTATTTTATGTGTACTCTAGCAAACCCCGCGGCTTAGCGGTGTAATAGTTAAAATATGTCAAGTGATATTTGTATGTCTAATTGAGCTTTCAGGAAAAATTCAGAAATTACTAATTAAGACACAATTTGACCAAACTTCATTAAACAGAAAAGAGATGAAATATATCAGAAGAATTAAAACTAATTCTAAATACAGTAGAACCTCGCTAATTCGGACCTCGTTAATAAGGATCTCCGGATAATCCGGATCTGTTCGGTCATTTTTTTTTCTAGTTTGAAAAGCGACTGTCTAATTTCTATAGTATTAACTTTTTTTATCATAGTATTCTGAATAAAAAGAAACTTTTTCTGAAATCTTTTCAGAAGAATACCTTAAAATTTCTTATTTAAAATCTTTGATGTTATCTTTCAAAGAAACAACAATGTATCACTAAGTTTGGCAATTCCAATTTTCCCAATTTTCTATTTAAACCATTTAGAAATGTCATAAAAAGTCACTGCACAATAAATTTTTACTTAGAGCATTGCAAGAGAGCAAGGTAAAATAGTTCCTAAGACCCATTGTCTGATAAGGATCACTTTCCGATATTTGGCAGCCCATAGATCTGTTTCCTTGTTATTGTGACAAAACGCTTCTACAATATCACTTGCAGAAAATTTATAAAGATATAGCATTGAATAAAGGCACTTTTCTCCGGAAGGAACATGTCTGTAAATATTCAATAAGTTTAACAAGAGGTGATTTTCTGTAACTATGTTTTATTTTATTTTTTTTTCTACTTCTCTTGATAATCCGGATTTTCGATAATTCGGATTGGGTCTGGTCCCAATTAATCCGAATTAATCCGAACTGTAAATGATAATTCAGAAAATATTTTGATGTTTGAAGGTCATAACGCTCATTTCAGTATTTATTTGAAAGTTTTAATTTTTTTAGAAAACCTCTTCTTAATACGCATTTACATCTTAAAATTTACCATCATGTTAAAATCCTAATCCTCATGTTTAACCGTCTACCATCTCTCTAGGGATATTGGCACTAACATAAAAATGCCTAAGTTTAAATAGGGACTGTCATCATTAATTTGCAACATTAATTTTCAAATTGGTTTGATATTTCTTAATGTTCCACAGAAACGGAATTTAATAGGTATTAAAGATTTTCTTAGAAAGTTTGTTGTTCCTGCCAACCACAGGTGATAGTGACATTGGCATAAAATATAGTCTGTTTCGGAACAGAGATTGTCACCAGTGATTCGCAACTGTTACTTTTTAAACAATTAATTATTTCCTAAAATTGCACAGTAATCGTAATTTAGAAAATTTTTACTGCGCTTTCGGCTTCTTCTCTTTGCTTCACAACTTTTAAATTTCGAATTTACTTTCGACTGTTCTTAGAGAATATTTATATTTCCTGAGTGTACTACTATGCCATATTTTAAGTTTCTATTCTCTTTAGTATCCCAGAAATCACATTTTTTTTGTTGTTGTTGTTGTTGTTGCTGCTGCTCCTGCAACCCATCTGGTGGTAGTTTCACTGACATAAAATCTAGCTTCTTGAACAAGTTCTATCATCTCCTATTAGCAACCATTTTTTAAATTAATTAATATTTTATAAAATAATAAAAATTGTAATTAAGAACGTTTTTAGAACGCTTTCACTCACTTTATCCTTTTAATATTTCAATTTTCTTTCGGTGGGTTTTAGAAAGCATTTTGTATCTTTAAGGTAATTTAAGACCCTGCAGTAATTTAAGACCAAAATCGTATTTTTTACATATTTTTTGGTCCTGTACCTCCTTCGGGATAGTGGAATGGAAATAAAACACAGCCTATGTTGGGACAGGGACTTACACCATCATTTTGATATCATTACTTTTGAAATCGATTCCGTAGTTTCAGAGTTCCTCCTACAAAGAAACAAACATACTTACCTCTTTATAATATTAGTATAAATTAGCATGCCAAATTGTATTTATTAGGTCCTTAAAGTTTCTACGTGCATTCTGTCAGTTCCCAAGTGATAATTTTCAGCCTCACAACTGAAATGGTGCATACAGTTACAACAAAAGAATGTTAATTTTCATATTTATGTTAATGCTGTTCATATTGTATGTTTGTCTGTTAAACCTGTTTTCAGAATATCGAAATATTTACTTGAAAATTGATAGACCTAATAAAGTGATATTCCGATTTGAAAAAATTGGTTATCGAACTGTAAAAAACTACTCAGAAACGTTTTCGAAAATGATGGGAACTAATAAAAATTTATTTTTAAAAATCCTTTTTTAAATTTCGAAAATGAATAGTTTTCTGCGGCTTTTAAGGATGAAGAAATGCTTTTAGGAATTTTCGGTGACTTTGAAGAGGCTATTGTATGTTTTCATTCTTAATTATAGTGCATTTTTGTAAATTAAGAAACAATTGTCCTTTTTAGGTACGTTTGTAATTATGTAAATACCTAGCACCTGTAGTCGTCATTCAATCCGTTCATCCGTCCGTCTCCCTGTTCGCATATAACAACACAAAAACTACCTAACCGAACCATTTAAAATGTAAAATACATAATTATTGCATATTTACTTCAAGTCGTTTCAAAATTTATAAAAATCGGATGCATAGTCCAATTACAGGAACAATTAAAAATATTCCGTTACAATATGGTAATGGAAAAAAATAATTTGAAGCGCATTTTAATGATGATACACTCTTTCGAACATAATATAATTCATATGCATCTATGATATATACACTAAAATATACATTCTGAACAATCTGTGGTGCAGGAATACATTTTATTAATATACAGGGCCACATAAAAGTATTCTGTTACATAATGTTACAAGGGGGAACATTGTCTAAGGTTCGCTTTAATTATATTAAACTATTGTTATAGTGACAATTGTATTTTATGTATATAAAATTATTTTTAAGATTGTTTTAAAAGATCTAAAACTAATGCCTATAATTGGTATTTTTAATAAAGTAAAATATATATGAAGGCATTATACTTGTGATTGTGGTTATCTACAATTTCCTGAATATATTAAACTATTTCATATTTTATGAAGCCTATATATGTTACTGATGTTTACTACAAGTTAATTCCTGAAAACGCTAAATATTTACAGGGACACACAAAAGATTTCGGTGCTATATCGCATCCGATGTATTGTACATTTTTGAAAAATTCATTATAACACGAAAACACTTCATTCGTTACGTTTGACATGCAATTTTTGACTTGTTTGCAGTGGAGGCAGTCATGTGGGATTCTTTGTAACGTGTTATAAATTCTACTACAAACATTTAGCAATAAAATACGAACATAGTCTAATGAAAGTTTTCTCCAAAATTTTATTGTTTGCGTCATTATATTAAATTTGGGTTTCACATGCATGTTAATTGAACTTGCAAACATAATTCGTATGCACATCACGTCTGTAAGGCAAATCACTGACTCTTTAATGGATACATTAAGATCTGGAGAGTAGATTATGCAGATGAAATGAAAGCTAGAATAATTAATTTTAGAAGTAATAAAATTTATAGAGTGGAAAATTATTTAACTTCATTCTCAATTTTCAGACATTTTTATCATTTAGATAAAAATGTGGTTTATATTACATGAACAATTATATTTTTTTACTGAAAATACCAAATATTTTCAGTTGAACTATAAATGAATGCGTAAAGAAAAAATCATTATATCTTTATAATCCTGCTATTAAAAAAAATTAAAATTATCTGTAATGTGCTTTTTTTTGTAAAATACAGTTCGTCTGGAATGCATAATACCGAAAGTTTAAAAATTTATAGTTCATTCATTATAAATAAAAAGAAAAATTAAGTGACTTTTATTATGCTGCTGATAAATTTACTTACAATAATTTAAAAAATAGCACAAATATTAATCAATAGGTTTCACTGTGTTGTCTAGAATGTTTAAACTAATGTGTACAACTAGATCAAAAGTTATTTTATTTTGACTCTCTTTCTATTTAGTTTTTAAAAAAATTGTTTTGTTTTGTATTTATGTCGGCCAATTATTAACACTTTTGGGATATAGGCCCTAAAGGGTCGGGTGCTTTCCGTGGGGGTCTTTCTAAGGGAACCTAACCCATATTTACGCAAGGAAATCCAAGATTCGAAGAAAACCACGGAAAACTCCGAACGGTTAGGAGGCCGGCGGCCGCGATTGGGCTCGAACCCAGCGCCTGCCGTCTACCAGTTTCGGAGGCAGAATCTCTCGGCCACTGGTGGGGCTAGTTTAAAAAAAAAAGAAGTTTTAAATTTTAGTGTTTGTTTGAGAATTTTCAAAAATTGTCATGACATCACAAGGAAAAACTTTGAACTAATGTTATTAATATTATTATTACTGTACAGAAAATTTCTATATATATTATGTTTCATAAAGTCGTCCATTGCTCGTGTTTTCTTTTTTGGTGGCTTAAGTCAGTAGTCTCATTGATGTAATTAAAAAAAAAAAGAACTTAATAAAGGTGTCCGTGGGGCATCTATGCTCTACTGACGACCTTCCCCTTAGGCAATCAAAAAATATATATAAGCTGTTAAATTTTAAAAATTTCTGACAACTAACCATAAGCCAGACTTGACTGAATTTGCCATTACAAATTTAGCAACAGGGAAATCACTGATATCGAAGAAAAAAGTAAAGTTCATTCAGTTACATTTCTTTTTATATTAATTATTACTAGCCGCCGTTGGCGACCAATTTGGTCTCCCTTGAATGTATACTAAGCATTAAATCATATTGCTTTTATTCATAATTAATTTTAATTGCTCATTGTTTTGCCAAATTAGAAGATTCTGCTAGAGATATAGACACAGGTGTCATATATGCACCACATTGGTGCGATTGCAACAAAATGGGAATTATATGTGCCTCAGATGGTAACCCTACTATTGTTACATATTTATTAATCAACTGTTTATTTTCTTTTTTTAAATGATATAAATTGTTTTATTCTATGCTTATTAACTAAACTTTTTTTAATTATTATTTCCTTTTTAAAGTAATAGAAATTAGTTAATAAATATGTATGTAACTGGTATTTGAAAACGAAGTTTTCGCTAAACAAGTGTCAGAAAAATAATGCGCCAATGTGGTGCATATATGACATCTGAGCTAAAAAATCAAGAACTCAATATTTTTATGCTAGTCCGAAGCAGATAATAAATCGCCAGTATTGTACCCATGGTATTTTATCGTATTTCATTAATTATTTAAAATATAATAACATAATCCTTTCACTCAATTCATTTATAATAGATAACTTTAATTTGAAAGTAAAAAGTTTAAAATTCAGAATTTTTTTTCTTCCTTTTTTTTTTTTTTTTTTTTTTTTTTGAGTAAAAAGAACAGAAAAAAATGTTATTATTATATATTATAAATGTTATTTTGAAGCTCCATAATAGCAGCGAAGGAACAAAGCGTAAATAAATCCAATTTATCACAGTCTAAATCTTACCAAAGGATTTTTGCTGAGTAACTCATAAGATGTGTTTCATTTAGATTTCGCCATTAAACAATTAACAAATAATCGTGATTATTTTTCTACTACATTCGTTAGCGTAATATATATATAGATACTAAGTTTTGTGTTTAAAGTTTTAAAAAAAAGTGTAGTTTAAATTTTTTTTTTCAATTAAATTACCTTAATATTTGCCAAAAAAAGAAAAACCATTGACCTGAAATATAATTTCAGTACACACATTTTGGTTCATTGCGAGCCGCATCCAAAAATGATTTCAGATATGTGATAATAAATGATAATTTAATTGAGGGGCCAAATATTTTAATTGTTAGATCTGTGTAGAAGAAGTCCCTAGTATATAATGGATAGTTTGAGTCTGCCAACGCCATTACTTCCTGTTGATAGAATTCTTGGAATGCAATTTTCTTAGCTTTTCCAAAAGGATCTTTGGTATTGCCACAAAAGTTGGACCAAGCTTGTCTTTTTGCGTCTATGATCGTTTTCTTGTAGATGGCTTTTTCTTTTTTATATCTAATTTTGTCTTCTTGTGAAGCTGACGGTAATTTGGATTTTCTTTGCAAGGCCTTCACAAAGTTTCGTGTCTTTCGTAAGTTATCATTCCACCAGGTAATTTGTGGGGTAAAAATACTTTTTCTTTTCTTCAAGTGTTTGTCACATAAGGTATGTAATATTTCTAAGAAAAGTTTGTAATATTCATCAAAAGTATTTTGATTTGGTATGTTGTTGAAATTTATATTGTTTTCTGTTAATTTAAAGGCCAATTCTTTATTAAACTTTTTAAAAGAGATATTTTTTGTTCGGTATCTCCTTGTCGAGTGTTTAGGTAATGGAATATCTGTTAGTATTGTAATTAATCTATGGTCACCGTAATTTAAGTCTTTATCAACTGTCCAGGATGAAATTCTGGAAAAGAAAGGAAGAGATGACATGGAAACATCTGGCCAGCCTCTAGAGTGATCCGTTTCAAATGTTGGTAAACAGTGAGGATCATTAAGAACTATTAGTCGATGTTGACTGATGAAAGAAAATAGTTGGTGACCTTTTTCGTTATCAGAAGGATAGCCCCAAAGAATGCTGTGGGCGTTAAGATCCCCCAATATGAGGAGATTAGGCGAGTAGCCCGGGAAAGTATCCCATGAATGAAGATCTTGCTCCAAATTCGCTGATGGCGGAGAATATTGTGAAACTAATGTGAAAGTATTTTTTGAAACAGTTATATTTACTACAACTGTATTATCAAACTTTCCAAGTTGAATGTGTTTTAAACTCTGATCTACAATTATTATGAACGCATTTATATTATTTGACGAGTAGCAAGGTGCTCCTGCTGGTAGACCATGTGGTCGGTTGTTGTTAATGTAACAGTCTTGTATACAAGCTAAAGAGTAATTTTCGGAGTAAAGAGTATTGATAAGATCAGCTGTGGCCGTACGGCTTCTCTGCAGATTTACTTGTGCTATTTTCAATGATTTTTCTTTGGAATAAAGGTTAGAAGATTCACTTTTAGTGCCTCTATCGGTAACGGGGAGGCAGAGCCTCCCAATTCCTGCTTGAGGTCTTCTTTGAAATTCCTCGGTTTTTTCGGGAAGAGTTTTCTATAATTCTGACACTACGAATTTCATTGCTTGTTTTAAGAGAAGGATAGTCATGATCATATAGATCTTCCTCACTGGGACAATCGCTGTTGTTAGATAAAATGGGACTTGTGAGTTGTCTGCTTCTTTTAGTTTCATTTTTAGTTGAAGAGATAGACAATTTACCTAATGAATTAGTGTAGTAATTTTGCAATTTATTATTTTTAAGATGTTTGTATAATGGACAATCTTGAGATGAGGCTTTGTGATCACAACATTCAAAGCCTTCCCGTAAGCAATTGATACATTGTTCTGTAGATTCTGAGCAATCGGAAGTGTGGTGCTCTTTCGCGCAGTTTGCACATTCTGCTATTCATTTGCAGTTTGTTGCTACGTGGCTATCTAAAGCTTGACAGTTAGAGCATCGCATAATTCGAAGATGATGGACTACTCTTACTGATTCTGTAAATATGTTTAACTTGCCTTTACTAATTAATTGACGACAAATATTTGTACTACCTTGAAGTATCCAGTTATTATAATGCCTTTGTTTCGACGAAAAATGTTTTAATATTTCAAATGGCGTGTCTCTGAAATAGTTTCTCTGGGTCAGTTCGTTCTTTAAATCATCTTGAGTGATATCATCTGGAATTCTTAACAATAGGATTCTCAGTCTTTTCTTTTCTGGTTCTAATATTCTTGAGCGAGATGTAAGATCTTCCGATGAAGTTAGTGCTTGTTTTAGGATTTCTATATCTGTTTCTGTAGTTTTAATTTCTATATTATTGTTCATTGTTTTTCTGACTGATTTAACTGCTGCTCGTAATTCGGGTTTTTTAATCTCCGTTCTTACGCATTTTGATACTTGGGATGATTGATTAGCTTCATTAGGAATGATAATTATTTTCTTCAAATGTTTTCGAATCTGTGATTCTTCTTCTTCTTGAGTGTTTTGCATAGAATGTTCCTTATTTGGTGCCACAGTTGGGATTGTTTTAAGATAATATTTCAGTATATCTTGTATATTATCTGTTAATTGATCTGTAAGATTTTTCGGATTGACTTGTAGATATGAATTCATTTCATCGTACAAATCTTTTGAGATATTTCCCAATAAATCTAGTTTCTCTTGTATTAGGACATGGTGCTCATTTATTAATGTTTGAAGCGGCAAAGACTTTAGTTTTGAATTTTTAAGCGTTTCCAGTTCTGTTTTTAGACTTATGCACAGGTTTCCATATGTAGTATTCAATACGTTTATTTCCTGTTGTAATAAATGGACTGAAGAAGTTAGTTTTATTCTACTATCAAGAGTGCTCTCTGTATTTGTTAAATGCTTTGGATGATACATTTCTTGTTTTTTCTTACATAGTAGTTTCATGTAGTTGATTACTGTTTTATTGTTCCACTGCTTCCTTCCAAAGTTCAGGAAATCTTTTTCAAGTAATTTATATCCCATGAGATATTGGTGTTTCTCTTCTTTTGCAAAATGCGTTTGCGTGTTCAAGTTTTTAAGTGTTTTGAAGATATTCTTTCTCTCAGTTGGTTGTAATGGAGTAAATGAATCGCCTGGATCAGAATCATCTGTGCACTTATGCAATGAGTCTGAATCTTGAGAAATGTGAGTTGAGTCACTTACATCAGTATTAGTTACTAACTTTTCCGTGGTTTCATTTCTTAATTGCGCTAACTCTTTATTTGCATCTTCAAAACTATGTTGCAATTCTTCGATTTCTTTCTTAAGTAAGTTTTTGTCTTCTTCTGCTTTCCGAAGTGAGCGTTGGAAGTTTAGACATTTTTCTTGTAATTCCTCTATTTCTTCTTCTTGTTTATTGTATAATGTCTGTTTTCTGCATGAGTGATAATGGATTTTTCCATTGAAGTCTCCTTCACTTGCAGCTTGCGAGCGCCTTGTTGTGCGTCTAAGATTAAGGGTGCTTTTGAATGGTCTTGAAATTAATGTTTGATCTATATCCGAGATAGATGAACCTCCATTGTCTCTTTTTTCTCTATCTAATTTAATTTTGTTCTGTATCGAGTAATATTCCAGTTCAAAATCTAATGATCTTAAATGGGCTAGTATTTCATTTTTCAGTTCTTCTGTATTTTCAGACATATTTTTAGTATGCTTTTTCAAACATGTTTGCAGTTGATTTAACTGTTGGAATAATTTTGTATCATCTTCTTGGAGATCGGATGTACTTGTTGATGAGTGCTCTTGATTAAGAGAATCGTTCGAGTTCTCTTTTTGTCTATAATTTTTGAGCTCAAGTTCTATGGATTTAACTTTATGAATAAGAGCTTCTTGAAATAAATCGCCTTCATCGTTATGCCCGTCAGAATGCATTTTGTAGTGACGAAACGTCTGGTCGAAAAGCAATTGCGTGCTAAGATCATATTTGCAAACAACTTGATATTCCCATAATTTAAGTCTTTGAAGTGGGGGAAATTCACTCTTTGCCATTTTTGGCAATTACTTTTAACAGAGGTTGATATTAACAATTTAATAATAACAGCTTTCTTAATTATAAATCTATATTATAGATCAAAAACTGGAAAATGAGGCATTGCCACACCCCCTCCATACATCAATGAAAGAAAGGAGAAAAGGACAGTGAAAAGCAAAAACCAATAGCCTAGACTACTGAAAATAACTAAGATAAAAATTTAAGGAAAAACAATTTGAAATTAAAAAAAAAATAGCAGTAGAAATTAAATTAAAACAGGGGAAAGACTAGTGTGAGAATAATACTGTGCACTAGAAGCTCATGTACTAAAGTATGAACACATTAAACCAATTTGTGATAGATTGATAGATTTACACTGATAGAAATGATAGAAACTGCGTTTTAACAACTTAAAATCCTTGAAAAGCTTTGTACATATATACATAAGTTCACGTTTCCAAGTTCAAAAACATAAAAAGACTGATTATGGAACATAAATCAGTAAATTATGAAGACAACATAGCAGAAAAATAGTAAAGGAGCCTGATAGCAAGTTTGCCAGTCAGACAAAGTGCACACTTAACTGTAGTTAAACAACGCACGCGTTGCACTTGAGAGTTGTTTTATTCTTGGAACACTTGGAAAATGAGAGTATTATCCAAAGCATCAAAATAATGAATAATCTTTCAAGATGATAACTTCTAGCAAGTAGGTTGCAATATAAAACTAAACATATGTAATTTGAATGGGCGAGATGCTGAGTGAGAAATGTTTTGCGATCGTACTTTAAATAGATAGGGAATCACATAGAATAAAAGTAAAGTTTAATTATTGAATTACCTTAATTCAAAAAAAGGTGTCTAAAAGAGAAGGTAGGATAAGATGGAGGGATGGTAAATTGTGACAAGCATGTTATTAATGCTGATTTAAAAGAATTTTAATTGAAACTGTTTAAGTAGCGCCATTTTTACAAAAGTATAAAAATTTAGGGAATTTGAATACAAAATCAAATGCTCTAAAACAAAATTAACACTCTAACAGGCTAAAATCAAAATCTCCAGTGAGAACAACATATAGATAAAACTTGATTAAGTGAATAAATTGAAATAGTAAGGAGGTCCCAATGAATCACCACTTGTGGCGCAGCAGAGAAAAGAAAAAAAAAAATAGGAATAAAAACTGTAAGAGGAAATTTAAAAGTTTGCAACCTTACCAAGTAAAATTGAGTTTTTGAAAAAACTTAATAAACAAGAAAGCACCAAATGTTAAGAAAAAAAAACGAAAATTTAGTGGCGTGAAAAAAAAAAAAAAAAAAAAAAAAAAAAAAAAAAAAAAAAAAAAGTAGGTGGATAAGCTAAAATTAAAGTTTTATACTAAATAAACTTTTGAAAAAAAAAAAAAAAAAAAAAAAAAAGGTGGAAATAACATTAGACTAGAAGAGTCAAAAGTTAAAACAATGAGTGGGGGGGATTAAATCAAAGGTAATCTTGGTAAGTTTTTGCAACACTGGTGATAGAAAATAACAAAATGAAAAGAAAGTTGAAGAAATAACAATAAAGACTGTAAGAGGACAATTTAGAGAATATTAAAAAAAAATTCAAAATCTAACTCAAAAGTTGGTTTTAAATGACCGCTCAGTTGAAATTGGATGGTATAGCCTCTCGGCCACATGAAGCAAATTTTCAAATACTTCAATTATTTTATATATTCATTTCTGAAAACATAGACATACTCATATAGACATACAACGGCGCTTCATTCATAATGTTTATTCATGATTGTACATTATGTTTGTATTCATATATTGTTAATGGTTGGCAAATTCCACCTGCGAAGTCTTTCTTTTACGAATTCATTCACTTTTTGGTTTCGAGGGCTGGAAAACGAACTTTACGCTTACGCGATTACATTACAATAGCTTGTAAGTGTTCTTCCACGAACTCGAAAATAATGTAGTTCGATATATTTCATTGTTTAAAATGTGACTGAAAGAAGCGTTTCCTAAGACTTATAATAAATGAAATAAAGTTAATAAGTTCAATTACTCTGGAGAAATTTACTGCATTTAACGGATAAAATGTAATTTTGTTTGAAAATGAGTATTTCTGGTATTTCAGATTTGAAAGCATTGAGTAGTCATATTTGAAACACAAAGTTTCGTAACAAAATAAAAATATTGATTTACTCAGATTCAAAAATGTCATTTTTCTCAGAGAAGCTTAAAATCTCAGCAAAAGTTCTCAGCCACAGACTCGTGCAAAACACCGAATGAAGTTAACATATATCTTAATGTTTAAAATCCGTAAATCCTGGAAACAGCATTTGATACGCCTTTCCATCTCCTGCGGTAATATATAGCAATTACGCTATTCCATTTATTTAATTAACTAATTGAAATTACAGCCGTTCAGATTCGCAGAAATTTCTGAATTTTGTAAAAAAAAACTTAAACAATGACAGAATAAGTCGCATTCGCGTTAAAATGTCAGACATATGGTTACCACGAATGCACGTAAAATCTCATAATTCACACAACCACCGGAGTGACCTTATTCTACAAACCTTCCAACTAGAATTAGTAATAATGACATAAAATTAACCACTTTTCTACAGAAATCAATAAAAATTAATATCGTGTAACTCCTCTTAGGGTCGAAAATATTTTAATGCAATAATTTTTTCTTCCTAATTATTTTTAGAGTACGATTGTATTTTAAAATTCTCTGGTCTTCAGTTTAATTTCTCATTAACTATACATGTATTTGCGTGTATTTTTTACGAATATTTTAAACTATTATAGATCATTAAAAATTTTACTTTCGCAGAAGTATGAAAACTTTTTATGTTATGAAAAAACTTTCTTGCGCAAGGAAGAAATTAAACTTAATTAATAAAAGTACTTAAGTTTAACTTTAGAAAGTATCATGTGTTATTTTCCTTAAATAATCTGAAATAATAATAGTTTTTGATTTGATCTATCATAATTTCCTTCTAATTATGTATCTGTAATAAAAAGATAAAACAATAAAGTTTTTAGTAATTTTATAAAACTCTATCTATTAATGTTTGTCATTGATATTAACTATGTTGCTACACTTCACATTTTAATTATAAATGGTAAAATTTTTCTTTACTTCTTAAATGCGCGAAGTAAGCACGTCAGTGAAAACAATAGTCTTGAATATCAATTCATTAAAAAAGATTTGAAGTAAAAGAATAATAAGAATAAGCACTTATTTACAGATACATTGTTATATATATACAACATTTTATATTTCACAAATTATTTTATGTGTACTCTAGCAAACCCCGCGGCTTAGCGGTGTAATAGTTAAAATATGTCAAGTGATATTTGTATGTCTAATTGAGCTTTCAGGAAAAATTCAGAAATTACTAATTAAGACACAATTTGACCAAACTTCATTAAACAGAAAAGAGATGAAATATATCAGAAGAATTAAAACTAATTCTAAATACAGTAGAACCTCGCTAATTCGGACCTCGTTAATAAGGATCTCCGGATAATCCGGATCTGTTCGGTCATTTTTTTTTCTAGTTTGAAAAGCGACTGTCTAATTTCTATAGTATTAACTTTTTTTATCATAGTATTCTGAATAAAAAGAAACTTTTTCTGAAATCTTTTCAGAAGAATACCTTAAAATTTCTTATTTAAAATCTTTGATGTTATCTTTCAAAGAAACAACAATGTATCACTAAGTTTGGCAATTCCAATTTTCCCAATTTTCTATTTAAACCATTTAGAAATGTCATAAAAAGTCACTGCACAATAAATTTTTACTTAGAGCATTGCAAGAGAGCAAGGTAAAATAGTTCCTAAGACCCATTGTCTGATAAGGATCACTTTCCGATATTTGGCAGCCCATAGATCTGTTTCCTTGTTATTGTGACAAAACGCTTCTACAATATCACTTGCAGAAAATTTATAAAGATATAGCATTGAATAAAGGCACTTTTCTCCGGAAGGAACATGTCTGTAAATATTCAATAAGTTTAACAAGAGGTGATTTTCTGTAACTATGTTTTATTTTATTTTTTTTTCTACTTCTCTTGATAATCCGGATTTTCGATAATTCGGATTGGGTCTGGTCCCAATTAATCCGAATTAATCCGAACTGTAAATGATAATTCAGAAAATATTTTGATGTTTGAAGGTCATAACGCTCATTTCAGTATTTATTTGAAAGTTTTAATTTTTTTAGAAAACCTCTTCTTAATACGCATTTACATCTTAAAATTTACCATCATGTTAAAATCCTAATCCTCATGTTTAACCGTCTACCATCTCTCTAGGGATATTGGCACTAACATAAAAATGCCTAAGTTTAAATAGGGACTGTCATCATTAATTTGCAACATTAATTTTCAAATTGGTTTGATATTTCTTAATGTTCCACAGAAACGGAATTTAATAGGTATTAAAGATTTTCTTAGAAAGTTTGTTGTTCCTGCCAACCACAGGTGATAGTGACATTGGCATAAAATATAGTCTGTTTCGGAACAGAGATTGTCACCAGTGATTCGCAACTGTTACTTTTTAAACAATTAATTATTTCCTAAAATTGCACAGTAATCGTAATTTAGAAAATTTTTACTGCGCTTTCGGCTTCTTCTCTTTGCTTCACAACTTTTAAATTTCGAATTTACTTTCGACTGTTCTTAGAGAATATTTATATTTCCTGAGTGTACTACTATGCCATATTTTAAGTTTCTATTCTCTTTAGTATCCCAGAAATCACATTTTTTTTGTTGTTGTTGTTGTTGTTGCTGCTGCTCCTGCAACCCATCTGGTGGTAGTTTCACTGACATAAAATCTAGCTTCTTGAACAAGTTCTATCATCTCCTATTAGCAACCATTTTTTAAATTAATTAATATTTTATAAAATAATAAAAATTGTAATTAAGAACGTTTTTAGAACGCTTTCACTCACTTTATCCTTTTAATATTTCAATTTTCTTTCGGTGGGTTTTAGAAAGCATTTTGTATCTTTAAGGTAATTTAAGACCCTGCAGTAATTTAAGACCAAAATCGTATTTTTTACATATTTTTTGGTCCTGTACCTCCTTCGGGATAGTGGAATGGAAATAAAACACAGCCTATGTTGGGACAGGGACTTACACCATCATTTTGATATCATTACTTTTGAAATCGATTCCGTAGTTTCAGAGTTCCTCCTACAAAGAAACAAACATACTTACCTCTTTATAATATTAGTATAAATTAGCATGCCAAATTGTATTTATTAGGTCCTTAAAGTTTCTACGTGCATTCTGTCAGTTCCCAAGTGATAATTTTCAGCCTCACAACTGAAATGGTGCATACAGTTACAACAAAAGAATGTTAATTTTCATATTTATGTTAATGCTGTTCATATTGTATGTTTGTCTGTTAAACCTGTTTTCAGAATATCGAAATATTTACTTGAAAATTGATAGACCTAATAAAGTGATATTCCGATTTGAAAAAATTGGTTATCGAACTGTAAAAAACTACTCAGAAACGTTTTCGAAAATGATGGGAACTAATAAAAATTTATTTTTAAAAATCCTTTTTTAAATTTCGAAAATGAATAGTTTTCTGCGGCTTTTAAGGATGAAGAAATGCTTTTAGGAATTTTCGGTGACTTTGAAGAGGCTATTGTATGTTTTCATTCTTAATTATAGTGCATTTTTGTAAATTAAGAAACAATTGTCCTTTTTAGGTACGTTTGTAATTATGTAAATACCTAGCACCTGTAGTCGTCATTCAATCCGTTCATCCGTCCGTCTCCCTGTTCGCATATAACAACACAAAAACTACCTAACCGAACCATTTAAAATGTAAAATACATAATTATTGCATATTTACTTCAAGTCGTTTCAAAATTTATAAAAATCGGATGCATAGTCCAATTACAGGAACAATTAAAAATATTCCGTTACAATATGGTAATGGAAAAAAATAATTTGAAGCGCATTTTAATGATGATACACTCTTTCGAACATAATATAATTCATATGCATCTATGATATATACACTAAAATATACATTCTGAACAATCTGTGGTGCAGGAATACATTTTATTAATATACAGGGCCACATAAAAGTATTCTGTTACATAATGTTACAAGGGGGAACATTGTCTAAGGTTCGCTTTAATTATATTAAACTATTGTTATAGTGACAATTGTATTTTATGTATATAAAATTATTTTTAAGATTGTTTTAAAAGATCTAAAACTAATGCCTATAATTGGTATTTTTAATAAAGTAAAATATATATGAAGGCATTATACTTGTGATTGTGGTTATCTACAATTTCCTGAATATATTAAACTATTTCATATTTTATGAAGCCTATATATGTTACTGATGTTTACTACAAGTTAATTCCTGAAAACGCTAAATATTTACAGGGACACACAAAAGATTTCGGTGCTATATCGCATCCGATGTATTGTACATTTTTGAAAAATTCATTATAACACGAAAACACTTCATTCGTTACGTTTGACATGCAATTTTTGACTTGTTTGCAGTGGAGGCAGTCATGTGGGATTCTTTGTAACGTGTTATAAATTCTACTACAAACATTTAGCAATAAAATACGAACATAGTCTAATGAAAGTTTTCTCCAAAATTTTATTGTTTGCGTCATTATATTAAATTTGGGTTTCACATGCATGTTAATTGAACTTGCAAACATAATTCGTATGCACATCACGTCTGTAAGGCAAATCACTGACTCTTTAATGGATACATTAAGATCTGGAGAGTAGATTATGCAGATGAAATGAAAGCTAGAATAATTAATTTTAGAAGTAATAAAATTTATAGAGTGGAAAATTATTTAACTTCATTCTCAATTTTCAGACATTTTTATCATTTAGATAAAAATGTGGTTTATATTACATGAACAATTATATTTTTTTACTGAAAATACCAAATATTTTCAGTTGAACTATAAATGAATGCGTAAAGAAAAAATCATTATATCTTTATAATCCTGCTATTAAAAAAAATTAAAATTATCTGTAATGTGCTTTTTTTTGTAAAATACAGTTCGTCTGGAATGCATAATACCGAAAGTTTAAAAATTTATAGTTCATTCATTATAAATAAAAAGAAAAATTAAGTGACTTTTATTATGCTGCTGATAAATTTACTTACAATAATTTAAAAAATAGCACAAATATTAATCAATAGGTTTCACTGTGTTGTCTAGAATGTTTAAACTAATGTGTACAACTAGATCAAAAGTTATTTTATTTTGACTCTCTTTCTATTTAGTTTTTAAAAAAATTGTTTTGTTTTGTATTTATGTCGGCCAATTATTAACACTTTTGGGATATAGGCCCTAAAGGGTCGGGTGCTTTCCGTGGGGGTCTTTCTAAGGGAACCTAACCCATATTTACGCAAGGAAATCCAAGATTCGAAGAAAACCACGGAAAACTCCGAACGGTTAGGAGGCCGGCGGCCGCGATTGGGCTCGAACCCAGCGCCTGCCGTCTACCAGTTTCGGAGGCAGAATCTCTCGGCCACTGGTGGGGCTAGTTTAAAAAAAAAAGAAGTTTTAAATTTTAGTGTTTGTTTGAGAATTTTCAAAAATTGTCATGACATCACAAGGAAAAACTTTGAACTAATGTTATTAATATTATTATTACTGTACAGAAAATTTCTATATATATTATGTTTCATAAAGTCGTCCATTGCTCGTGTTTTCTTTTTTGGTGGCTTAAGTCAGTAGTCTCATTGATGTAATTAAAAAAAAAAAGAACTTAATAAAGGTGTCCGTGGGGCATCTATGCTCTACTGACGACCTTCCCCTTAGGCAATCAAAAAATATATATAAGCTGTTAAATTTTAAAAATTTCTGACAACTAACCATAAGCCAGACTTGACTGAATTTGCCATTACAAATTTAGCAACAGGGAAATCACTGATATCGAAGAAAAAAGTAAAGTTCATTCAGTTACATTTCTTTTTATATTAATTATTACTAGCCGCCGTTGGCGACCAATTTGGTCTCCCTTGAATGTATACTAAGCATTAAATCATATTGCTTTTATTCATAATTAATTTTAATTGCTCATTGTTTTGCCAAATTAGAAGATTCTGCTAGAGATATAGACACAGGTGTCATATATGCACCACATTGGTGCGATTGCAACAAAATGGGAATTATATGTGCCTCAGATGGTAACCCTACTATTGTTACATATTTATTAATCAACTGTTTATTTTCTTTTTTTAAATGATATAAATTGTTTTATTCTATGCTTATTAACTAAACTTTTTTTAATTATTATTTCCTTTTTAAAGTAATAGAAATTAGTTAATAAATATGTATGTAACTGGTATTTGAAAACGAAGTTTTCGCTAAACAAGTGTCAGAAAAATAATGCGCCAATGTGGTGCATATATGACATCTGAGCTAAAAAATCAAGAACTCAATATTTTTATGCTAGTCCGAAGCAGATAATAAATCGCCAGTATTGTACCCATGGCATTTTATCGTATTTCATTAATTATTTAAAATATAATAACATAATCCTTTCACTCAATTCATTTATAATAGATAACTTTAATTTGAAAGTAAAAAGTTTAAAATTCATGATTTTTTTTCTTCCTTTTTTTTTTTTTTAACCGACTTCAAAGAGGAGGTTATGATTTCGACCTGTATGTATTTGTTGTTCACGCATAACTTTTGCAAATATGAACCGATTTTGATAATTCTTTTTTTGCTTGAAAGCGTATGAGGCCCATGTGGTCCCATTCGAGTTTCATAAAAATCTGATTATTAGAACTTATTTAAAAATAAAAACTTTAAATTTCAAATTCATTTTAAAGCAATCGACCAATTAGAAGTGTTCATTTTGCATGCTTTTACTTTACACTTACATAGACATACGAACTTTTCACTGTTAAAAGTTTGAAGTTTTTGCTGCATCGACACTCCATCGCCTTTATGGAATATCACTATTTTGACCAATGAGAATTCACCATAATACGATGAAGTAAACATTTTCTATAAAAGGGATGGATTGACGATAAAGTAAAAGTTTCAAATTTTTAACAGTGTTCAAAGTGCAAAATCCTAACTGGAGGAGGGCCAGTATCCACATAAATTTTGCGCTGTTTGCGAAACGAGATTTATTAACAAGAAAATTTATTTAAAACATTGAAAAATTTGCTAAAATTCAGGCTTCTGATTCATTAATCTAGTTTCGCTAACAGCGCAAATTCTACCTGGATTCCGGACAATTTCCCTTATGCAAGAAACCGGAAATATAGCATCTAGGGGATATAGTATGGAAATCAGCCACCTCAGGGCGTGTTCAGTGCAACTTACAAAAGTAACCAATGTTACCGACCGATTGTAGGGCAGTACGAAAGCAAATTGTGGCATCAATGAAAACTATTCTGTTGAATTGTAGCTGACGTCACACTTCGCTTTGATTTTCATTTCGTACTTGTCTACAATCGGTAAGTGATCGGTAAGTAACCGGTAAGTTGTGCTGAACACGCCCTCTGTAACAGTTAAAAAAAGCGCTAAAATGTTCTATTCTTTAAATGTGCAACAATGCTAATAAAATTTAAAGACAGAAGCGACATCTGCAGGACACTCTCTCTAAAAATCAAGAATTATTGCTAGTCTAGATAATGTAACACGAAAATGCCGCAGATGTCGCTGTGATCGACACTTTGGAATTCAGTAGCATCGTTGCACATTTAAAGGATACAAATTTTTAGCACTGCTTGCGTTGTAAAAAATTGAACCCTTTTGCTGCATCGTTACTCCATCGCTTTTATAGGAAACGATTACTTCGCTCTATTATGGAAACAAAAGAAAGAAAAACAAAGAAAAACAAAGAAATTCTATAAAAGCGATGGAGTAACGCTGCAGCAAAAGGGTCAAATTTTTTACAGTGTCGATAGCAGATTTTCACTCCATGTATTCCGGACACTCTCCTGCGAACAATGAAAAGTTCTTAAAAATGAAGGCTTATGATTGGTCAATCTTGTTTTGCTTAAAAGCGAATAGCCCTTCTGGATCTTAACCACTGTTGCAGGATGCTAGTTTTTTTTTCAAAGTACGAAATCTTAGCTGGAACAATTCTCGTATCCACGAAAGTGAAAGATCCACATCGATCCAGACATGAGAATTCGATATCGAAAGCTAAAAATTCATCTCTAAAGAGCCTTATACGTTAAAGCAAGAGTGTATGTGTATCAGGGTGCTTGTTATGCCGGATTTACAAAGTGATTAAAGTACATTGCTATGTGCTAGATTTACATTTGGACAAATATAAATGACGAAAAATTTTGATATGTTTACCATTAAAGTTAAGCTAGTTAATTCTTTCACCCATAAAACAAACTCGTTCAGGCCACTACCGCCAAATTCTGGAATAAAAATTCTTCAATTTTCTGTACTTTGGAAAACCGCATTTATCAAAGAACATTCTTAACTTCAAATATTACTACTTTCATATAGACCTATGTTGAATCATGGTGTGATTTTGATAATATCTTCCTTTTTAGTTTTTATGACTGAAAAGGGTATTTTAATACATACGAACATTTAGAATTACTTTGCTATGCATTGAATCATAGAAGCAGCTTGACGCGCTCTGATTATGTAAGCGTACTTTAAAGTGTAAAAAATCTGACCCTTTTGCTGCATCGTCACTACCCTGCTTTTATAGAATATCTCACTTTTGATCCATGAGAATGCTCCATAATAGGCTGAAGTAATCGTTTTCTATATTAGCGGTGGAGGGACGATGCAGCAAAAGGGTCAAATTTTTAACAGTGTACCCTGTTTAAAATATCTTGAAAAATTACCCCTGTTTTTAAAGACTATCTATTTTCTGACCAATGAAAACGCTCCATAGACGTGTTTTGATCGCTCTGATTAGTCAGAAAATAGATAGCTTTAAAAACAAAGGTAATTTTTTACAATAATTTTAACGTGTACTGATGGATTGTCAGCTTTTCAATGCTCATTTACGAAGTCTGTAGATTTCAATGTGGACCTTAAGGCACTACACTAATCTCAGAAAAAGACCCGGATGTTAGTGTAAAGACTATGGGGGCGTTCTTTTCAAATATCTCGCTCAAATTTTAATATATTTACATGATTTTTTTTGCATAGGATAGCCGAGGATGATCTAAAACCGGCCTAGTTTTTACTTCTTCGATTTTGCTTATGTATGTTTTATATAATGATAGTTTCAATTTCAGAACCGTTTAAACCGGTTTTGAAATTTAAAATATTTTTTTTTTAAATATGAAACCAAAATTGAAAAGGTGTAAACTAGGCCGGTTGTGGAATATCCTCAGCTATCCTACTCAAAAAAAATCACGTAAAAATTTTAAAATTTGACCGAGATATTTGAAAAGAACGCCCCCATAGACTTCACATTATCATCCGGGTCTTTTTGTGTGCCTAGTGTGCGGCCTTAAAGTTTGCTCGGTGCGATAAATTTTCGAAATGTTAAAGCTTAAATGGACAAGTTCCCGCATCCACTAAAGTAGAAATAGACATCGATACCAATCGACATCCTTAAGTTGTTGAAAAGATGAAAATCCTTTATCCCTTATTTTGCTCCGGAGGAAAAAATTATCTCTACATATCAATGCAAAATAAAGTGCATAGATATGTGTAACAAAATTATCTTTAGATTCAGATTTGGTTACCGGGTTAGACACCAGAGTGATTTCAGATTTTGTTCATGTAGGATTCCTCGATGTGAATATGACGACACATGGAGCACAGTATACGATTGATTGAAAAGATTCTGGACAAAAATGAGTCATCTAGGGGGTCCTTGTGGCCGAGTGGTTAAGACACCACGCTGCTAATCTCTTGAGAGCTTAGGAGATTGTGGGTTCGAATCCCACTGGCTCCGTTGCACACACTCTTTATGTGTAGCTCCCGGTTGTACTTTTCTTGTGTCGTAATATTTCCTTGTGCTATCTTGTCCTTGTATGTCCACGAATTTGCAAAATATTATGGATTACGTATTTATGTCTGTGTAGAAATAAAGGATCATTCGGCGTACAATCGAATTCTACCAGGAAATCATCATCAAATTTTATAATAGAAAATGCCTAGCATTGCGATACATTGTTAAAAATTTAACTTTTGCTGCATCGTCACTCCATCCCTTTTATGGAATATCTCATACATACACTGTAAAAAAATTTACCCTTTAGCTGCATCGTCACTCCCCCGCTTTTATAAAATATTTGTCTTTTGACCCATGAGAATGCTCCATGATAGGCTGAAATAATCGTTTTCCATTAAAGCGGTGGAGTGAGTTTCAAATTTTTAACAGTTTAGTTGGGACAAAAGCGTCCGTGAAAAAAGTATTAGGGCATCGAATGCTGTCACTCTCTATAGATGCAGCCAAGTACAGGTTATGATTTTCGGATTCCTCGTCGAATCATCACCGCTCATTTCCGATGCCTTTACTGCATTTATAGGAATTAGATTGTTGTTGTTTATTTATTGAATCATAGAGCGATTTTTGTAAAAATCTTTCTTTTTGCTTTTTCTGACTGAAGGGGGAATACTTTTGTTCTACACTAGAAAAGCATTTTACTATTCATTGATACATGGAGTCATTTTGCTCTTTACTCATATATGGAAGCGCTTTGCCGCGCGCTTATGTGTAAGGACACTTTACTTGAGGCATTGTCACCTTTTGATAACCACTTCCGATGTCCGTACGATTAGATGTTGACTTTAAGATTTCATGAATGCGGTAGCTTTTCGTCGTGCCAGATCTGAAGAAGTTACAACATCCAGAAAACCTAAAGATTCACAACGATACTAACCGATATTGTAAGTGTTTTTTGAAAAGTTGACAATCAAACAGTGACAAGTAAAGCTAATACATCAGAACTCAGCAAAGTGCGTTCATTAGTAACACGTTGCAAAGAGCCATAATATGTCCGTACACATAATTATATATTACGGTATAAATAACTAAAAAGTAGGAAATAAATTTAACTTTTTCAAAAAAATGTATAAACGACTCCAAAAAAAAGCGCTAAAAAGAATTAAATAATTCTATAAAATTCTCTAATGACAAACCGCTATCCAATAACCGGACATTGATAATCATGTACCGGTATAAAACGGTTAAATTTAATATATAGAATTTAATATCCACCAAACATAGATTTTCCAGAGAATATTTTTTAAAAGAGATTAATTTACATATTTTCGATTTAATTTTTGAATATATACATATAAAAATTTAACTTTTTCAAAAAAATGTATAGCCGACTCCAAAGAAAAGCGCTAAAAAGAATTAAATAACTCTATAAAATTCTCTAATGACAAATCTTTATCCAATAACCACACATTGACTATCATGCACCGGTATAAAACGGTTAAATTTAATATATAGAATTTAATATCCACCAAACATATATTTTCCAGAGAATATTTTTTACAAAAGATTAATTTACATATTTTTGATTTAATTTTTGAATGTATACATATAAAAAGTAATGAATTACTTTTTGAAGTTGGTGCCAAACAATCATAATCGTTAATGATTTCCCCATTTTATTTATGGTACTAGACATAATATATCCACAATTCTTACTATACTTAAGGTAGTTTGGCACCAACTTCAAAAAGTAATTCATTACTTTTTATATGTATATATTCAAAAATTAAATCAAAAATATGTAAATTAATCTCTTGTAAAAAATATTCTCTGGAAAATATATGTTTGGGGGATATTAAATTCTATATATTAAATTTAACCGTTTTATACCGGTACATGATAGCCAATGTGTGGTTATTGGATAACGATTTGTCATTAGAGAATTTTATAGAGTTATTTAATTCTTTTTAGCGCTTTTCTTTGGAGTCGGTTATACATTTTTTTGAAAAAGTTAAATTTATTTTTTTTTTTTTTTGAGTAAAAAGAACAGAAAAAAATGTTATTATTATATATTATAAATGTTATTTTGAAGCTCCATAATAGCAGCGAAGGAACAAAGCGTAAATAAATCCAATTTATCACAGTCTAAATCTTACCAAAGGATTTTTGCTGAGTAACTCATAAGATGTGTTTCATTTAGATTTTGCCATTAAACAATTAACAAATAATCCTGATTATTTTTCTCCTACATTCGTTAGCGTAATATATATATAGATACTAAGTTTTGTGTTTAAAGTTTTAAAAAAAAGTGTAGTTTAATTTTTTTTTTTCAATTAAATTACCTTAATATTTGCCAAAAAAAGAAAAACCATTGACCTGAAATATAATTTCAGTACACACATTTTGGTTCATTGCGAGCCGCATCCAAAAATGATTTCAGAACTCTGTTAGAATCCCTATTAGAAATATTTTTCATTAAATGTTAACATAGTATCATCTGGAATTTTTTGCTCCAAAATCTCAATACTTACGGCATAGCGTGAAACTTGGGAATGACCTGCATGCTAATGGAACTTATAAACCTAATATGAATGCACATCACGTCCTTACGCTAAATCACTGACTCGTTAATGTATACACTGAGCTGTGGGTAATAATAATTCATTTAATTTGGTAATAAAACACATAGAGAAATACATTAACTGTTCAATTTCATTCACAATTTTCAGACATTTTTATCATTTTGACGTAAATGTCATATATTTTGAGTTTTGTTTTAAATGAACGTTTAAAGAAAGATGATATGTATATTTTTTTCTATCAGTACCTAAAGAATTATCTTTAATATGTATTTCTGGTAATGAAACTTTTACTATATGTGTTTATTTATGCTGGTTATACAAAAAAAAATCCTAATTTTAAAATTTCATTATAATTCTATAAATAATTCATTAATTGTAATATAAAGTAACATAAAGTGACATTTTTATAAAATATCTCATAAATTTTGCTAACGATAACTTTAAATGTAGTTGAAATTTTAATCAAATGATGACGCTCTGCCAGAGTTGGCGAACTTTTTTAGATCCGCGTGCCCAATTTTTCTCAAAAAACATTTCATGTGACTATCACATGCAAAGGACCAAAAAAAATAATAATAATTGATCTAAATTATTTAATCAAAGTTTCTGATTGTTATTTCTATTTTTTTTTGGGGGGGGGGAGAGGGGGATTTTAAAATATGGACTTACATGCAATAATTGTAATAACATTTTATAAGTAATAAAATGATGAATGAGATTTCGGTTTTGAAAAATATTAATATAGGATTCAACATAGTTGCTTTTAACGGAATTCAAACTGAATTCAAGCAGTTTTCTAATATTTATGATTTTTGTATCATTCTTTTTCGAAAATAATGACTTGGAAGAATAAACAAATGGAACAATTGTCAAAATTGTCAAAACTATACCTAGTCGCTATAGTTTCATCATTGGCAATTTTACTTATTATGTTTGACATTTTCCTTTTTCATATTCTCAAAAATTTCTCTAAATTTAATATTTTATTTGAGTCCACATTGAAATAGTTTAGAAATTCCATTATTTACTTTCCAATTAAAAAACAAATAAATAAAAGTCTAACTTGTATAAATTTGTGTTTTGTTTACCCTCAATATATTTTGTTCTAACATCTGAAGCACTGCCGTGCCGAAAATATCCTATCACGTGCCAATTTTGGCAGGCTTGCCATTGGTTCGCCTATCCTGCGCTACGCTATCTCAATCTTAAAGAATATTCAAATCAATATGTAGGGTTAGATCAAGCTCACTTTTTATTTTTACTCTTCACGTTGTTCGAATAACGTTGTCTCAAGGAAGATCTCTTTACCGGGCATACTCAGAATATGTTAGAAAAAAAAATACTACTTGTACTACTTACGCTTGTAATAAAGGATCAGTTAAATTTACCGGCAGAATTTCAGTAGAAAAGCTGTAAAAAAGTAAAATATTTTCGAATATTTGGCGCGAAAATATGAATGCGACACGAGATTCGGCGAGCAGGATATTTCCTCGCCAAAAGCAAACTATTCTAATGCAACTGAAAAATGCTTGTTTATTGTCGCTTAGAATCCTTCATTATTCCCACCAGTCATTTTTTAATGTAAAGTTTACCTTATTTGATCAGAGCATTTTCGTGATTCAATTACAAAAATTTTTCATTTTACAAAAAGTGATGATAAAAGATTAAAACTTAAGTAAACGACTCTCGTCGCGAAGAGGTTAAAGAGTATTCGACATAAAAGCGTATTTTTGGAAATTCTATTTCATCGCCAATCGGTGATAAATCGCCAAATAAACAAAAATTTCATTTTATTTTATTTTATTTTATTTTATTTTATTTTATTTTATTTTATTTCATTTCTTTATTAGTATTATTTATTTATTGTTTTGTGGACGTTTTATCGAGGTTCCGCCAAAATTTCTTTTATAAACATATATATCCTCATAAGAAAAACATTCTGTAATTTTTTCAAACTTTTCTGAGTATGTCCGTATGGAGACCTTCCATGTAAGACTTTTCTGGAAACTGAGATTCCTAGAACATTTTATGTAACTGCAACCCGGGTTACTGATAAAATTTTAGTATTATTACTCTAATTTTAATTGATTCTTTTGTAAAGCTACACATATCTGTAGCTTTACAAAAACTAGTTTTGTCGATTTGCACATTTTTTAGTGCAATGTACAGATAAAATTTCAGTTAGCATTGACATTTCTACAACTTTACATATGTAGAATTACAATTTTGTTTTCCATAAATATGTGCTTTATAACTTAGATTTAACATTATAATACTAACGTAGTAATTTCTGAAATGAACTTTACTTTTAAAATTATAATACTTGCTTTCTAATTTAAACTTTTATTTCTTTTAATACTAATGGAAATTAGAACCAGTGTTCAAATCCACATCTTGTCTTTATGTTAGATCATTAACTCATTATTAATAAATCTGGGTTTATTAATCATAGGGATAAAATTGACAAACAGTTCATTCTATTAGCAGTAATATACATAGAGTGATACGTTTGTTTACTCAATTCTCAGACTTTAGACATCTTTATCATTTAAATGAAAATGTCGAATATCTTGATATTTGTTTTAGATGAAATTTGAGAGGAAATAGCGATGAAGGATATTTTTTAATTTTTTAATTCTTCTAATACAGAAATTAGAATTATCTGAAGCTTGTTTTTCTGATGATCTCATTTATATTATGTGTTTTCATTTATACAGGGTATCCAAAAGCGCATATCCAGAGTTTAAAATCCATCATACAGTAATTATTATATGTGGTGTTTCTAAATGTATATCGAGGTTTTAAAGCTTGGTACTATTTATCGCATAAAACTAATAATTACAATTATTACATAAAATGAAAGAGCAACACAAACAGTTTTACCTACAAGTTTATAGGTATTCAATGTGAGCAACTTTCGTCACACGGCACACAGCAGGTCGATGGCTCCAGTCTTTCCAAACGTTGATTAGTTTTCGTGGGTTCTTTGTTGCAACAACTGCAATTGTCAACTGATAGTGGAGGCGCATACATACGAATCTTTATGAATTCCCACACGTCAGATCACATGGCGTCAGATCGTTCTTGCAATCGTTTTGAATATAGAAAAAAATTTATTGACGATTTACACGTTTTAGACTCTGAATATTCCGAAAAATTTATTTTTTTGAAAAAAAAGTGGCAGTCCTCCTGTGTGTCTGTCTGTCTGCGTGTCTATAATCGCTCTAGCTCCCAATGAAATTAAGGTAGAGACTTGAAATATGTACTTAGTATATAAAAATGGAAAGACGCATATTTAATATCAGTAACCTCGATTATCTGGAACTATTTTTTTCAGAATCAAATTATTTGTTCTGAAGAAAGGTACATAAAAATTTTCTAATATTTTTTCTTTAAAAAATGAATTTTAAAGACAATAAAAAACATAAATTTTGCATAAAGTATGAAGTCGATCAGATAATTGATTGCCAAGATATTTGTAATCATATTTTCCACATTCTTCGATTTTTTATGACCCTGTATTTCATTCAAAATTCAATTGAAAGGTATGATTTAATTGAAAATGAGACGCTTAATCGAATGCAGTAAACTGTAAAATATTATAATTTTTGAAATTATACGGATGCTTCTTTTAGGCAATTCGGTATTACTTGATTATTCTGTCGATGAAAAAAAATATCGCCAAAATGTAAGATTATATGCCAATAATGTCTTATCGTACATGTCACATTCACTTGACATTAAACACGTTACATATGTTTGTTACGTCGTCAGATGATTTTTAACTCGACGCTTTATTTGTAGTGTTATTAATTTTTTACTATATCATTTGTTATTTCGTTTGTTTAATATAAAAATTATGCCAATTTGTTTAATTTACGAATAATTTGGCGATTTATAACATTTTTCAAAATTGTTCAATGGGATAATCAAGTAGTACCCACAGTTCAGTAATAGAGCTTTACTGTGCATTAAAAATACTTAAATTTACGTTTAAATTTTATTTTGCAATTGCAATACATTTTATAAATAGTTTTCACATGTTTTATTTTGATATTTTATAGCATGCATGTCCATGATGGGTAATTATTGATGGGCTCCAATGACTAGTTTTTTATAGGCAATGAATGTTTTTAAATTTTAATTCGAATGTAATTTTTAGGAACGTTTAGCTTCTTTTAACAACGAGAGTGAGTGAAAAATAAAAAGAACTTTTTTAAATCGATTTTTCTTTTTTGAAATGTTAATTACCAAAATCATACCAAAGTTACTTTTTTAGATAAGTTTCTTTATCATCTACACTTTTTCTTCACTATATTGAAAGTTTTTTAATTCTAGCATAATAAAAAGGATTAGCATGTGCATGAAGCATACGCCATAAAAATTCCTTGACTTCTTTATAAGATGAAAATATTTCGTTTATTAACGGTTCTTTAATTGAAGCCAATTAAATGCTAGTCCGAAAATGATACGTTCGAATTATAAGTTAGAATGATCGAGTGTCCTCCAATTAAGTTTCGCTAATTTTTACTTTCTTACACCAGCTGTGTGAGACTTGAGGAAAAAAACAATAGTAAAGGAAGAATTCCATTGTTTCTAAGGGAAGAGAGTTGCATCCAACTTAATTGCATGAAAGTGATTCTTTTTTATTATTATTACTAATGGTAATCTTTTTTATGGTAACTTTCTGTTGTCATGCTCGCAATTAAAAAAAAAACATTAATCTTAAAGTAAAAGTGAAGCCAAGTAGAATGATATATTGAATTACCCTGGAAGAAAAAGAATATTGGAATCAGAATATAATATTTTTCGGAGCGATGTAGTTCTATAATTTTCTGAATAAATTCACAGTACTATACTTCATTATATGTGCATCGTTCATGAAGAATAATGACTTCCCAATATGCTCTTCACTCGACGTTTTATTTGTAGTATTATTAATCTTTTACTAATTCATTTGTTATTTCGTTTGTTTAAAACGAAAATTATGCCAATTTGTATAATTTACGAATAATTTGGCGATTTATATTATTTGTCGAAATTGGTCGATGGGATAATCAAGTAGTACCCGCAGTTCAGTAATAGAGCTTTTCTATGTATTAAAAATGCTTAAATGTACACTTAAATTTTATTTTGCAATCGCGATACATTTTATAAATAGTTTTCACATGTTTTATTTTCATATTTTATAGCATGTACATCCATGATGGGTAAATATTAATGGGTCTACAATGACTAGTTTTTAATAGACAATGTTTTTTAAAAATTTTAATTCGAAAGTAATTTTTAGGAACGTTTAGCTCCTTTTATCAACGAGAGAGAGTGGAACATAAAAAGAGCCTTTTTAAATCGATTTTTCTTTTTTGAAATGTTAATTAGCAAAAATATTCCAAACTTACTTTCCTAGATAAGTTTCTTTACCATCTACACACTTTCTTCAACATATTGGGAGTTTTTTTTTTTTAATTCTGGCATAATAAAACGAATTAGCATGTGCATGAAGCATACGCCATAAAAATTCCTTGACTTCTTTATCAGATGAAAATGTTTCTCTTATTAACGGTTCTTTAATAGAAGCCAATTAAATACTAGTCCAAAGATGATACATTCGGACCATAAATTAATGATCGAGTGTCTCCAATTAAGCTTTGCTAATCTTTATTTTCTTACACCAGCTGTGTGAGACTTGGGGAAAAAACAATAGTAAAGGAAGAATTCCATTGTTCCTAAGGGAAGAGAGTTGCATCCAACTTAATTCCACGAAAGGGATTTGTTTTTATTCTTATTATTATTAATGGTAATCTTTTTTATGGCAACTTTCTGTTGTCATGCTCGCAATTAAAAAAAAAACATTACTATGTAAACAAAAGTGAAGCCAAGTAGAATGATATATTGAATTACCCTGGAAGAAAAAGAATATTGGTATCAGAATAGAACATTTTTCGGAGCGATGTAATTCTATAATGTTCTGAATAAATTCACAGTACTATACTGCATAATATACAATGGTGTAGTTATAAAAAGAACCAGAGGGTATACAATATAATAAGTTGAAACTGGTGTTAATCAATTGAAGTGAAAAAACTTCTTTAAAACATCATAAAATAAATTAAAATGCGCTGTGTTAAATGTTTATGCTTAATTTATTTTATGGTGTTTAAAATAAGTTTTTTCACTTCAGAGGGTATACGCTCTAAGCAGAAGGTATACCTTAGAGTGTATATACTATAGCTTTCTTGAGAACCAGAAGATATACGGTAGTCCTTAAACAATCCAGAAGGTATACGGCGATACCCCCGTATACCCTTCACTACATCCCTGATTATATGTGCATCGTTCATGAAGAAAATCGACTTCACAATATCATTTTAAGTTTTTTTATTTTCTTAAAATGAGTGAATTGAGATATAATTTTTTTTAAATGTTTTAGAAATTCTTAATTTTTTAAATAAAATATAGATCAAAACAGAAATTATACTTCCATTCGCTCTGTGAGAAATACGTACATAAAATGTTAACATAATTTGTAAAAATGAAAAAAAAATAGGTTTTATCAAACAGATCTCGATTTAAAAATAAACCTAAATATTATAAATTATTTAACAAATGAAATTTAAAAAATGTAATAATAACTTTTTGCGACTTAAAGTATGACAATATATAATATTCGGACATTTTACGTATGACGTAGTTATCACCTTTAAATGCGCTTTGTGTGTAATAATTAATAATTTTAGGCATTTTAAATATGATGATATTTAACGTTTGAGCATTGCCCATATGACTAATTATTATCTTTAAACGCGTTTTGCGTATAGTAATTACATTATTTCGTATAAGTTTTTAAGTACTTATGTGTAATATTTTGACGTATTTTCCCTATTTTCTGCTTTCAACACGTAATCTTTTAATAACTATCTTTAAAAATTTCTTTCGGGTTTTAGTAATTTCATCCTTCTATTTCAATTTGCAAATAACGCAAAATTAGATATCAATTAATCTCTTTTTTCTACAAAAATGGAGTAATTTAGTTGCCATCATTAGATAAATGTCATAAAAATTAGAGAAAAATGATATCTCAAAAACTAATTCAAATTAAAAAATTCTAATACCACTTTTGACACTTGTGGATCAGTATGAATATTTGGTGTTAACTTCAAAGCCAAAGCTCCATATTTTAGGAGAAATACCTGTGAAACATAATTAGTTGTTTCATAAAACATTTTATAAATTTGTATCATCAGGATTTTATATATATGAGGTAGATAAGTGGCGTAGTTAGAATGAGTGACACTCGGGGCGGATGTAAACGGTGTCACTCCCCCACCGCCCTATCCGTCATATGTTTTCAATCATGATATTACGTTATTAGAACAAATGACCACGCCATTTCTTATTTACCTTTTGTTATCCTGCATAAAAAAAAACCCACAGAAGTGACTCATCACTCATACCCATAATCCGTGTAAGTCAATGCGGTGTCTATATGTAGAAGATAAGTCTTTCTTTTAAAATTTGCTTTCGCTACCCATTCATTCGATAGGTTGGTTTTTGTTGTCGGGTGCATATCTTATTTAGAAAAATTTTACATTCTCAAAGAAAAGAAAATTAACTCTGTTGCATCGTGCGCTAGAATTTTTATTTTATATTGACCATCTAACTGTTCCAGCTATACAAGTGATGACTTGGAATGACAAACCGCACTTTATTTTCTCTGATGAGATAAGTGAAACTTAAATGATCCTGATGTCTGGAAATATTATTGGTGATAATTTTAAAAAAGAAAAAGATATCTTCTCAAAACGTGAATTAGTTCATGCATTCATTGCGACATGGAGCTGTTTTTCGTTCAGTGACACGGAGTCACTTGCATATCTTTCAGGAAAATTTAATTCCAAGACATACATACAAACTCTTTCAGGCCATCTTTCATTTGTTACAATACTTCTGGCAGGAGAAAAACGGATATAACAGCGAGGTAATGCGTCTATCCACACAAGTTGTGAGACAAAACTTTAAATCACAAGAAAAATATTGATGTTTTGCAATGGCTGCTAAAAAGGTCCTGGTCTAAACCTTACAGATGACTTATGGAGAGATCTAGCAAGACGAGTTTATAAAAATAGGAGGCATTTTTCCCCAGCATCAGAACTCAGATCTATGATTAAAAAGGAATAGCACAAAAACAATCCCGAACAGCTCCAAAAATTAATGAGTCAAGAAATGATGGAATATTTGCAATCATTAAACTCAGAGATGGGTGCATAGTATATGAAGTATTTGTTTCTTCGGTTACTATATTGAATTTATTTTACTGTCTTTATAGTTTTTACACAGGCAAAAATGGTGGGTTTTTTGTGCAATTACCTTATTTTCGTAATAAAATTTTCACAGTTGATTTTTTTTAATTGTCTATTAGCTATTCAACGTGCTTAACCCTTTCGCGACGAGAGCCTTTTACGAATTTTTTAATGTTTTATCGCCGGTTTTTAAAAACAGAAAATTGTGCCATATTATATCTAGAAAATGCTCCGATTAAAAAACGCAAATTTTACAGTAGAATTTTGCTGGTGGAGATGAACAAGGATTCTTAAGTCTTTTTTCGGCATGTATGCATGTCGCTCGTCTCCAATGGGTTAAATATATCATAATGAAAAAAATATATTTGTTTTGAAATTTATCAAAACAATTAATATTTTTTACTGTCCTTATAGTTTTTGCACGCACTGTACTAGGTATTCTAACGATTAATAGCCAAACCCACCATTTTAAAAAATATATATATTTTTTTTAATAGTCTGGTTTTTTGTAGTATTTAAAAGGCCTAAATCAATTATACATTCACTTATCGTGTTTTATTTATATTTCAAGCATTTCTTTTTTATTTATATGGAATATTACCGAAAACAAATGCTGAACTATTATCAAAGTTTCAAATGCAAATGTGTTAATCCTCCGCAATCGGGGGATTTTAAAAATGTATTCTAAAATTATTTTTAAAACATAAAAACTAGATAAATTGGGATTTTTCATACAAATTACATCTGAAAGTATATTTTTGTTTAGATTCGATAATGTGAAAATTGAAATTATGTATAATTATGTGAAATTATGTTTGGAACTTAATAATTTTGCGATAAAAACAAAATTCGTTGCTTAATTTGTTACTATTCTCGATTTGACGTCAGCATTATTCAGAAACATGTTTTTAATTTATAATAAAGTCTAAGGGGTCTAATAGAACATTCTGCCCGTTATACAGGATATAAATCATTTATTGTTTGAAATTTTACATGAATTAAGGTAGTTGATTAAACATATGCAATACATAAAAATAAGTATTAAGTTTACTAAATGACTGAAAAAATATCCTTAAAAAGAATTTTTAATAAAAAAGCACTGCCTAATTTGTGAGTGTATGTTATACGTATAATTCGAATTAACTACTCGCGGACTTATATTTACATACATTCATTTCTTAAGATTTGCAAATCTTAAGTCTATTCTCAAATTCAAACTGACTAACTTCGGTCACATTCTGGAAATCATTTTGTACGTAAACACACAAAATTGGCAAACATTTTCATTTCGAAACTATCAAATGCCTTTATTTTACAATATAGGTAGAGAATCTTTCAGAAAATGCTCTCAAAGTTTAGTGTTTTGAATCTTATTTACATACGCTACAGCCGAAAAAGTTCGTTATGAGGATGCAGTTATTTATAACTCAAGAAGTAATACATCTTAGAATAATGGAACATTTTGGAAATTTTTACATCTGCTATAAGTAATACATTTATCGAAAAATTAGAAACACATTTCAAATTCATTTCAATTGCTATGAATGCAAATTTCATTCTTTTAGGTTTTAACCCTTTCAGGTCCAATTTTTTTTCCATTATGAAAAAAAAAATGGATTTTTTTTAATAATGCTAATTGCAGCTATTCAGATAGACTTACTAAAGATTAAAGATTAACTCATTCTCTGAAATGTAACGAATGTACTTATTTTGTGTACTATTCAATTCATATTTATATGATAATATGTTAAAGGAAGAGTTTGTGAAAGCGTTTGGAAAATGACGTATTACAACAGGATTTGAGAGGGTATTGCAGCTTTCTAATGTTTTTTTGAGTTTTATCATACATAATTGGTTCAGAAAAGTAACTTCTGTTTTGAATTTAAGGAATAAAATTTATGGATAAAATAATGGAAATGCCAACGGTACAAAGATAATTAAGTAAACTTTTATTATTTATTATTATTACCAAGTGTCCAAACATAAGTGAAGTCATAATAAGAAAGACATAGCCAGCGCCGTGCGAAAGGGGGGGGGGCGGTCGCCCCGGGGGCGGAAATTTAGGGGGCGCAAATTTATACTACCAACGTCAATTTTAGCCTGCCACAAGAAAAAGTTTGGGGGGGGGCGCCAAATTGAGACTTGCCCCGGGCGCAGTTTTCTCTTCGCACACCCCTGGGCATAGCCATACACTATCATTTCTACATATCGAAAGCAACTAATTGTTAAGACAAAATAATACTCGATGAAAAAACGTGTACTATTAGTAGTACACCAGACCAAAAAGGATTAAAATGGTAAGAGTTTCAGAAAGTATCGCGTTTAACGACCGGAAATTTTCGTATACCGAACCGCTTTAAAAATAGATTTATAGCATGAAATCCAAAGAAAGTAAATTAACAATTATCCTATTCTCAGCTGCTGTTTCATGTATAATTTAATACTATCGTGGGATTAGAAATCTATTATGAAAACCGCATAATAGCTGCTTTTAAGTGTACATTCTTTCTTCTCGTGGATGTTGACATCTGAAAAACCTTCTTCAAATTTAAAGTTAATTAGATTTTTGCGTGACTTATTACCTCGAATAGAATGCATTATCATTATTATTTGGAATTGCGTTTAACTAGCTAAGTATTCAGTCTTCCTGAAATTAGCAATTTAAGCCAAAATGTCATGGTTCGTTTTGCCATGAACGTAAATTACTTCTTGATTTTGTATTAAGTTGCATAATATGGAATATTTCGTTACGCATATAATATAGTTGAATTTTTTTTCGTAACTTCGTTATGTTTTATCGATAATTTGTGTTTAAAACTGTATCGTTATTTTTCGATGAAAAATAGCTTTATAAATATATTTATAGATGAAATTCGCGTTTAGTATTGATTCTTTCAGGAATTTCTTGTAGATAATATTAGCAATGTTTAAAAGGATTTCATCCAAAACAAATTAACGGGATATTCATTAGTTGGAAAATAATTAAATATATCAACAAAAAATATAATATAGCACGATTTAATATTTTATTTTGCTTCATCGTTTCAAGTTGTTTGGGTTTTATTTATTCATAATGTAAGATTATAGTAAAAAGGATGGAAGAACAATAAAAAAATTATATTTTCCGACTTTGCGTACACATTTTTCAATATTGCGTAAATTATTCCTCAAAAATCTGCATAAAAATAACACATTTTTTTAAAACTAACATAATAAATTCAAAGTTTTTGAATTTTATAATTAAATGCGCGTAATACTTAAAAGTGAAAAAGAATATGTGATTTGATGATACACAAAAATGTATACGTTCATTTGTTACTCTTGCGAGCATTAAAGTGTCGGAAATAAGTCCAATTGTTTTATTATTAGGAAGAAAAGAAGTAGCAAGTTAATTACCATTGTGTTCCAATCACAGTAAACATATCTGATTTGCAAGAAAAACACTTTGCTTGTCTGTATAATAAATTAAAGTGTTGTTACTCTTATGAACTAGTTTCTTTAAACGATATGGACGAGGGAGCCACCAAACAAAGAATTTAATTTCTCTTTCCTAAAAAGTTTTTTTTTTCTAAAAAAAATAATTAATTAGACTTCGGTCTTTTTACATATCATTAGAATTGGATTTTTTTTCATTTCTATCCAGTAGATATTTATTTTCATTTTGTCGATATTATTTTCATTTATTTCGTATATTAATACACAAATTCTTTTCTAAACTAGTGTCAGTCGTTTCAAGCATTTGATTTTTTTACGCATCCCTCGCATAATAGAAATGCATTTATCTAAGAGACATAAATTTTTAACTGAAATTAAATTCTGATAAACTATTAAAATTAAAATTAACCAATTAATTCTTACAAACTATAAACCTAAAATGAACTAACTAATCGTCTCAAACTATTAAACTAAATTTAACTAATTCTAGCAAACCATTAAGTTAAAAATTTACTAATTTATTCTCATAAATTGCTAAGCTAAAATTTAAGTAATCAATTCTATAGAGCTAATTGCTCTTACAACTATTTTAAACTAAAAATTCTTACAAATTATTTAAACTAAAATTCTTAGTCTATTTTGAAGCCAAGGTTGGCAAGTTTTAGACATGCGTCGGTTTTAATCATGGTTAAAACCGTCGTGTCAAAAAAATTTATTTAATAAAATGTCAAAAGAACTAATAGCAGAGTTAGACTTAATCAATATATTTGAAATAAAACTGCATAAATACATTAAAATGATGGGGTATAATTAGCACAGTGCATTCTTGAAACCTATTTGTACAGGATATGTTAAACTGCAAATATATTGCTACATATTTTTTTTAATTATTTGAATAATGCTTGCTTTTAAGATGAACAGATAATAAATCCTCAAATTATTTGTAATCTTTAAAATTAAAATGATTTGATCGAAATTTTGTAGTAATTAATAAATTGTTTAGATTTTTTTTTAATGGCTAAATGTAGAAAACAATCTGTGATAAATGGAACCTATTAATGCACTTAATGCACTTATTTACTATCTTTAATTCAAGAACAAATTCAAAGATATTTCCAACTTCCTTTCCAATACAAAAAATTATTGCTATTACTACAAAACCCAATTTCTTGCTTTCCGCCTATGCGAAAATCAAGAGAATTCTTCAAAAAGGGTAACTTTATGACATAAGATTTAATTTATTTTTGTTTGGAAATACATAAAATTAGCTTGTGTATCAAACCTATCAAATTAAATTCATTTTCCTTTTTTTTTTTTTTAATCACAGTAGATTTTTCAGAAAATAGTGTCAAAGTCGGCATTTTGGAATCAACTTTCTGCGCGAGAGGAGAAAAATTAGTCAACGAAGGAAGTAAAATGTCTTGTCACGTGACCAAAAAACTCAATAGGTAATTTATTCATTAAAAAAAGGAAAAAAAATTAATTAGATTCCAAATCGCTTCCATGGTCACCTTTTTGCAAATTTATATCTTTCCATTAAAAATGAATTTGTAAATGTGTCAAAACATTTTGTGCTTGTTCAGCTGAGCAGTTGAGAACAGCCTTAATGGGCTATTTCACAAATACCAAAACATGGTAATCTTAATCCTATAGAAGATTTTTTTATATATCTTGTTTGAAATTTCATACATTTAAATGATTTTTTTAAAATAAAAATGAAAATACCCGCTCAATAGTGTTAATGCTATGGTAAAATGTTTTTAATATTTTATTTGCATTTCAAGATTTTTATTTTTTTTCATTAAATAGCTAATATTGCTAATTAAATCATTTTTTTTTCATTAAATACCTAGTAATCTACAAAGGCCATAGTTTACTTTTTTCATTTCATTTGCAGTTTATTATTGTTATTAAGATACTTTAATTTTTGAAACAGGTTTCAAACAAAATTAAGTAACTACTTTTTTCCTACTGGTATGATGAGTTATTTATTTGTCCCTAATTTCAGGAAATATTCTGGAAATAAGATAATTTCATAAGTAAGAGATGATTCTCAATAATCAATAAAAATTAATTTGGGGATTAAAGTTCCAAAGTATAATTTTATCATTTTATCCCAACATTTAATTCTTTTCTCTTTAATAATAAAAAATATTGTTTTGATTTTTCTTTGTTTGTACTAAATCTATATTAATAAAAGAACAAAACGCTCTGTCTGTGTGTGTGTGTGTGTGTGTGTGTGTGTCTGCGATGGCTAGCAAAATCTACAGCATGTACGAGGCCCAAAATTTTTTGAGAGTAGCCCCAAATCTCTCCTGATGCACCTGAGCTTCAGAATTTCGAAATTCTATTTATTAACTGAGTAATTAATTAAATTCCAAAGATCACTCTCATAAAAAATCGCCTTTTTTCTGCTTTTTTTCCTTTCATTTAGTTATGGTTGGTTGGTTGCATAAAAGTTTCGCTGAAATAATTTTAAAAGCTGGAACAGACCTTTAAAATTCATAGACTGGCAAACTGTTAGTTTAAATGATGATTTTTTATCACAGCGGTTGTAAACCATGGAGGAAAAAGATAGGTGGTGGTGAAGTAAACCGAAAAAAGGGTTGCAATATTAAACCATTTATCGCTCAAGTTTTAATGTCCCAAACAAAAGCATGTGGAAGGGATTTTGTATTAATAAGACGAATTGAAAGAAATGAATTACAGCTGAAGCATATTTTACGAAGAAAATTTTCTACGAATTTTTTAAAATGGTCTTTTTCCTATTATATTATTTATTAAAAAAATATTTGCTTTTAAAATAATTGAAATTGATAAATTCGAAATAATTAAATGTCAAAATAAAATTAAATAAAATATTGAAAACATTTGATTTGAACAAAAAATTGTATTACTAAAAGTTTTCTTTTTTTTCAGAACTTTTTAATACTTTATAACGTAGATGAAAAAATTTTATGATTTAACAACATATTAATAATTCTATGCCAATATATAAAAAAAATTTATAAAAACTTTCTTTTAAAATCATGTGTAAAAACTTAAATAACAAATATTACTCTAAAATCTAGATTTCAGAGTGCAGACGATTTTAAAATATTAACGAAAGAATGTTAACTTTTCAAGCAAAATCTTAAATGATGCTTCTATATTGATATTTCAAAGTCATATGATAAAAATAATCACATAATTCTTGCCTATGATTCACATATTTGTATCTTTTATGCACTCCGATCGTGTATTACAGACAATAATGGCACAAAACGTTATTTTTTAAAAGAAATTTTAGTCATCTATTCAATAATAGTTTAAAAGGTAATAAACAAAGAAATACGGGTTTAAACCAGTTTGAATTGATCGGCGTGTCAAAGCACATGGTTTTGTTGGTGCGTATTTGGACTTAATGTAGCGGATTTTAGGGTTACATTTTTTAACTTGGCAAAAATATTCCAATGAAGCATCTCCTTATTCGAACAATACAGAATAATTTTCGTGAACACGCAAGAAGACTCGAACCCAAAAGTTCCATTTGAAAAAAACCCGAAATCTGAATTGAACCAAATCTGAACCCGATAAAAGTATTCCAAAGAGCTATAACCCGATACGAGCAAGACGAAATAATTTCCATGGACATAAACCCGACTCGAACCTAAAAAATCCGATTTGAAAAAACCTGAAATTTGACTCAAACTACATCGGAATCCGATCAAAATATTAGGAAGAATCATAACCGGACTCGAGTATGATAAAATAATTTTCGTGGACATGAACGAGATTCGAACCTAAAAATTCTATTTGAATAAAAACCTGAAATTTGAATCGAACCAAATCTGAACCTGAAAAAAATATTCCAAAGAACCGTAACAGGATCCGAATAAGACAAAATTTCCATGCACATGAACCGAATCTGAACCTAAAAAATTTCTTTGAAAAAATCTCCAAATCTGAAATGAACTTGATAAAAATATTCCAGTGAAGCATGTATTTATTCGAACAAGGCAAAATAATGTCCTTGAACACGCAAGAAAACGCGAATCCAAAAATTACATTTGAAGAAAAAACCGAAATCTGAATTAAACCAAGTCTGAACTTGACAAAAATATTCCAGTGAAGCATGTCTTTATTCGAAGTAGACAGAATAATTTCCGTGGACACACAGGAAGACCTGAACCCAAAAAATTCCATTTGAAGATAACGCCGAAATCTGAATTGAATCAAATCTGTTCCCGACAAAAATATTTCACAGAAACATAACTAGATCCGAGCAAGGCAAAATAATTTCCATGGACATGAATCCGTCCCGAACATTTAAATCGAATTTCAAAAAATACCTGAAACCTGAATCGAACCAAATCTGAACCCGGCGAAAATATTCTAATGAATCATAACCAGATCCGAACAAGACAAAATAATTTCCATGGACATGAACTCAATAAATGGTTAGGTAACATTTGGGTTGCGATTAGGTTGCAATTACATTACGGTAAGTCTTTGATTTTATTTAATTTCACGTTAGGTTACAGTTAGATCACGGTTAATTTAAAGTTAGGTTAAAGTTAAATTGCATTTATGTGATGGTTAGAATAAGAATAGGTTACAATAAAGTGACGGCTAAGTTACATTTATGTTATATTTAAGTTACGGTAGGATACTGTTAAGTCGCAGTTAGGTTACACACAGATTACGGTTACGGTACAAAAGTTAACGGTTAGGAATTTGTCCACAGAGTCAACCTTACGCATGCTTTGATTAAAAATATCCACTTTTGTTAAATGGCTCTGAAATTATAATACTATATACCAATCTTTTATCATCGCGTATCGATTTCATTCACGGTATAGTCGGATTTAAGAGTGATATGCAGTCGAGTCTTTATATAACGAAATCCACTGTTCCAGTAAAAAATTCGTTATATAGAGAAATTTGATGCATAGAGAATGATGTTAAAAATCGTGTTTAATGTGTGAAATTTGAACAAATATTATTTTTGATCTTTTGAATTAATAATTTGAAATGTTTAAAGGTAAATATTAACCTAATATTTTATTTCTTAATTATTTAAGCTGTTTCAAAAGAGAGAACATACATTTAATTGAAAGGTTAATGAAAATCAAATAAGGAAGACTTGCATTAATTTCAGACGAAGAAATCTGTGATTTTTTGTTGTTTTGATTTTAAAATTGTTACGCTCTAAAAAAAAAGCTCAATTTTAGCAAGGAATGAAATATTGTAGTTAACATTTTCCTCCATTTGAAAACCTCTCTTATGTGCCTCTCATTGATTCCTCTCTTACATGTGCATCAATCCAATTGACTCTGTTTTGAGAAAGATGTGGAAAGGTGTGTGGGAAATGGGATGAATTCGTTGGATTTAAAGAACAATGAGAAAAGCAATATTAAAAAAAAAAAAAAAAAAAAAAAACTCAGCACTGACGATAAATCAAAAATAAGTGATGGAAAATTTATTCCATATGATAGCCTTTTAAAACTGAGTAAATTAAGACCAATTTATGAAAAAAATTCGTTATATGGAGATAGCTATTTCGCTATATAGAGACTGTTTTTAATGTAATCATGCGAAAAGGGAACCGTTCCTACTAAAAATTCGTTATATAGAGAAATACGATGTATGGAGTTTCGTTATAGAGAGACTCAACTGTAATTAGTTTGAAATTCAAAATATTTCACTTGGGATTTCTATGCGAAAAAAAATAATTAGTTACGTGATTTAACAGTGATTTTTATGGGTAAATATCAACAATTTAACACGAAAATAACGCAATCGTTGGATACATGTTCCTCCCCGTGTTTCTCATTGCTCATTTTAAGTATTTTTAGAGCTTAATATTAGTTGTTTTTAAAACGGATTTTTCACAAAGTAAGCTGCGACGTATTTCAGACAATGCATTTCTGCATGCTTCCAGTTAATGATAAAATTATAAAAATTTCAAGTTCGTTTAATATTGTTAATACGGACCCGGGCAACGCCGGGCGGGTCAGCTAGTAAATAAATAAAGTAATTAATGCTGCTGAGAAAATAGTTATTAAAAGCTATATATATATATATATATATATATATATATATTTAAGTAGGTATTCAACCAAGTATGCAAAAAAAAAAGAAAAAGAAAAAGAAAAAAAAGGAAAGAAAAGCCACACCAGAAATACACAAAACTCTGAGATATAGTCATAAACAAAGAAAAAAATTATAATTTCGATTTTAATTACAATTTACAGTATATTAAAACTACATGTTTTACTATCATTACACAAAAGCAATTCTATATTAACAGTATTTAGTCTGTTTTATTCCGAGTTTGCCTACATATTTGGGTTTTTGATTGTTAAAACCGGTTAGAGCACGGGTTTAAACATATGTCATATCAAAGACTAGTCTTTGACGACTAAAACCCAAACCTGTTTGTAGCTGATAAAACCATTATGTAATTGATTGTCGCAATCTATCATCAATCTGAATTTATTTTATTTTTATCCAATAGTGACACTTTCAAATTTATACTTAAATACTCAAATGAAAAATATATTTCGTGAACAGCTACAGGATTTAAGCAGCGCGTAAAATTTTCGTTTATTTTTTCTAAAAACTAAATTTTCTTTTTTTAAGACGAATAAATCATTAATTAGACACGTGTCATTAATGTTGAAACATTGACATTTGTATACCTCTACTTCATTTGTCTTTTTTTACTTTGAATCACTCTGTACATTAATATACTAAATTCCTTCGTCAACTTTAATCAGTTCTTTTCTACATTTGATCTTTTTATGTATTCTTCTATTAAGAAAACTCCAGACATAAACCTGTAATTGTAGTAAATGTAACTATATCTGAGATATACATCTGTGATGTTTTATGAATGTCTGACTGTTACTAAAATACCTTGTTCAACAAATACAATGATTGCCTGAATATGAATATGCAAAATGAATTACATATGTTTCATGTCTTTACCTAATGCTTTTATTATGTGCACAGGTTCGATGAAAAGTTTTCTGTATATAAATCTGAAGATCTGAAAGAGAATATGAATATGTGAAGTGGGGAGGCATTGCATATGCTACCCCGGAAGGTAAGTTTGATATAATTACATATATCACTTATTCTGCTTACAACTATAGATAAATTTTTCTGCAAGAATTGACATTTATGCTAGGTATTTATTTTCCTTTTTTTTATAGATTAATTAGATATATGTTAGATTTTTATAGATTTTAATGATTTGTTTTCCTTGCAATGTATCTTTATATGAAGATTGCTTTCCAAATAAAAAAATTTTGAAAACTTTGAAAAGCGTTTAAATTTTTTTTAATTTTAAGATTATTTTTTTACATAATTCATGAACCCCTTGCCCGATTTCATTTATTTATTTATTTAATATTGTGTCTTCACGATTTATAAAAAATTTACTTATAAAATTTTTAATAAATTTAGAATTTAAAATATAATATGAATATATTTCAATTTCTGTCACAGCAGTGCATAATCCCTTAAATGAATAAATAAATAACTATAAATAAATAAATAAATAAATAAATAAATAAATTATGAGGCTTATTAAATTGAAATTAACAATTTAAATTTTGAAAATAATAACAGTTAATGTGTCCACAGACGTGCATAAAATTTAAAATACATAAGGTAAAGTACCCATGTTTCGTCCCTTCCCTAATTTCATCCCCATTCATTTCTCCGCTTTTCTGAAAGTGGCGCCACTGATCACGCAAGGCAAAAGGGACAGAAGATAAAAGGATTCGAAAGTGAAAATTTAACTCGCCAAGACGAATCCGTGAATTATTAAATTAATGTCGGATTTCCTATTTCTAGAAGATCTAAGCTCTTGCGTTCTTGTAGAACGATATTTACTTTACCGTAAGTATTTATTTCCAACTCATTACATGTTTTCTAGTAGGTAAGATCTTAGCAGTACCATATAGTGAGTTTTACAAGAACTGAAGCATCGTTATATTGGGAGGAAGTAGCGTTGTTCCAATTTCGTCCCCCTTTCAGCTCTTATTTTCGTACCGGGGACGAAATTAGGAACGCTTTTCAGTGCTCTCAACCATCATCTGATCACCCATCGTCCAGCTGTCAGCTTCAGCAAACTGTTGCTACCATCAGCCCCAAAGTGATCAGGGAAGTCTGTGATCACACCAGCAACTTCTGCCCGAACAGTTTCAGCAACATTGATCACTTGATCTCCGCATAAAAACAAAGTGAAAAATTCTCAGGCATAGAAAAAACACTCGGCTGAAAACAAACTTCTGACAACTACCACTCTCAAGATGAAGGTAAAAAATCCACCGTGTAAAAAGACCAACCAGGACCTACCTAACATCAATGATGGCGAAAGTGATTCTTCTGTTGAAATTCCTCATGATGATAATACAAACGATGATGACGACAATGATGCAGAGTGCCCTACGTGCTTGAAGCGTTTTTCTCGTGATAAACATGGGGAACAATGGGTTCAGTACCTTCAGTGCTACACATGGTCACACGAAACATGCTCAGGAGCCAAAAACAATACACAATTTATGTGTACCTCATGCTTGGATGGATAATTTTTTTTATGGTATGATGCTATTATTTACTATTAGAATTAATAGTACATTTCTTTGCACCTAAAGTTAAGGTAAATTAAGTAATTATTCATTTTGAAATAGATTTTGATTTAGTTATAAGTTAATCCTTGGCTTTTTTTTCAGGGGACAAAATTGGGACATTATTTTTTATTTTTTTCATATTGAAATACTTTAGAAAACACGATTTTTCGTATTGTTAAAGTTTTTTTGTACAACATTTGCCCATGTTTTCATATGTGTGAATAGTTAGTCTATACAAAACCCAAATTTGGTAGATTTCACTCAAAATTAAAACTTCCAGGGGCCTAAAAGCAACTGGGGAACGATAATAAGGCACTTTACCTTAAATATCGGATGCGGATACAACCAAGATTAAAATTTATAATCAATACATATACTTTTATACTCTTGTAACATAATGTACTATCTATAAGATATTAATATGATAGTGACCGCATTGAACATAAATTTAGATACAAGTTTAACCTTAACAAACTTTATTAATTAATAAAGAAAATATATACAATTTAGTTTTTAATTAATAAATTTATAAACAGAACTATACATTTAGACACTGAAGTGAGTTAACATCTAAAATAAAATATGTATTATTGCATCATAACTAATAATCAAGCCTTCTCTCTTTTTTAAAAAAAAATTATAATAAAATTGTTTTAATTATATATAATATATATATAATTAAAACAATTCTTCATTTGAATTAAATAATTGTCCTTAAATTTCAGATGGAAATTCTAATTCTAGCAGTGGCAGCCATGTTTATAAATTCTGCTTTATCGCATGAGAACGACATTTGCAGCTTCAATCGTCTATGTACGTGCCGAAGGTCACATCATGAAGTCATCTGTCGAGGAGTGCCATTTTTAGAATTTCCATCTTTCCCTACAGAGGGTGTTTATCAGGTAAGTTGAAAATAATTTCTAAAATTTGCCTGGTTATTTGTTAAAATATCCTTAAACTATCTCCATAGAAAATTTCGTCTAAACTTTTACTGCCAGAATTAAGATCCCCATATGTATTATTTGATACCTCTGAAAAATATCAAAAGGTAGATTTTTATGATTTTTAGTACAGTTACTTTTTAATGTCTAAATCATATAAATACAATTTCAAGGCATAAAATTATCTTTCATTTATAACTCCTAGTTTTTCAGATAATATGAATGAAATTTAATTTTTTAATGATTTTTTAATTCGAAATTTTTAATTGGGAACATTAGTCTATTAAAAAGTTAAGATAAATAATTCATAAAATTAATCTGATTAGGAGCTGTTCATATATAACGTTATCAATTTTTAAGCAAATCTGGATCTCCTACTCCTTTAAAATATCATATGTTATCATTCCATGACCCTCTTCCACAGTTCATGATATCGTTATAAATGTCTAGAAAAAAATACTTCTTTTTTTATTATTATTATTTTCAGGGGTATACATTCACATATATGGTTCCATATTTATTATTCGCATACTTTTTTGATTCAAATGAATAAAAGTTAATAAAGTATTATGATTATAAAGGAAATAACTTTATGTCAAATAATACTTAAATTAAAAAGCTACTGTTAAGCCCTTTAATTGTTCTGCAGAATTTTCCATTCATGTTAACGATTCATAAAATAGTAGTAATAAAATGTATTGGCATGAAAATTTTTATTTGGTAAACACACATATTTATTTATCTTATTCTCTTCAAAAAAATTAGCTTTAATATCGATTTCGTGTTAAATCAGATAACTGAGATATTTTGAGATAACTGATAAATACACTGTAATAAAAAGAATATTGCCCAGTTAAACTAATAGCATTGAGCTCACAGGCTACGCATACTAATTGTACATTACAGCCTTGTATTTTCGTTAATTCCGTTCGAAAAAAAATAAGAAGGGGGAACAGCTCTCCCCTTTCTCCTTTTTTATACTTAATCATTGAACCTCCTAAACTATCAAGGACATGCTTTATCATATAAAAAATCTATATCCAAAATTCAGAGCAAATCGGATAATTCTTAATAAAAACCTATTTAGCATTTATATAATTTAAGAGGAGTTATTCCCCTTTTTTATACTTAACCATTAAACTTCCAAAACTACTCAGAGATTTGAACGAAATCTGACAATTCTGCTTGAAAAATCCATTTATACAAGTTAACGGGGGGGGGGCATTAAAACCCCAGTTACCCCTGTTTATACTTATTCAATGAACACCTAATAACAGCCACGGAATCGCCTCATCAGAATAATCCTATATCTAAATTTTGAACAAAAACTGTTAATTCTCCATGAAAATCTCGTTTATATCAATTAAGGGGAGGAGCATGAGCCCCCCGTTCCCCCTGTTTATACTTATTCAATGAACACCTAATAACAGTCACGGAATCGCCACATCAGAATGATCCTATATCTAAATTTTGAACGAAAACTCTTAATTCTGCATGAAAATCCCGTTTATATCAATTAAGGGGAGGGGCATGAGCCCCCCGTTCCCCCTGTTTATACTTATTCAATGAACACCTAATAACAGTCACGGAATCGCCTCATCAGAATGATCCTATATCTAAATTTTGAACGAAAACTGTTAATTCTGCATGAAAATCCCGTTTATATCAATTAAGGGGAGGGGCATGAGCCCCTCGTTCCCCCTGTTTATACTTATTCAATGAACACCTAATAACAGTCACGGAATCGCCTCATCAGAATGATCCTATATCTAAATTTTGAACGAAAACTCTTAATTCTGCATGAAAATCCCGTTTATATCAATTAAGTGGAGGGGCATGAGCCCCCCGTTCCCCCTGTTTATACTTATTCAATGAACACCTAATAACAGCCACGGAATCGCCTCATCAGAATGATCCTATATCTAAATTTTGAACGAAAACTGTTAATTCTGCATGAAAATCCCGTTTATATTAATTAAGGGGAGGGGCATGAGCCCCCCGTTCCCCCTGTTTATACTTATTCAATGAACACCTAATAACAGTCATGGAATCGCCTCATCAGAATGATCCTATATCTAAATTTTGAACGAAAACTCTTAATTCTGCATGAAAATCCCGTTTATATCAATTAAGGGGAGGGGCATGAGCCCCCCGTTCCCCCTGTTTATACTTATTCAATGAACACCTAATAACAGTCACGGAATCGCCTCATCAGAATGATCCTATATCTAAATTTTGAACGAAAACTCTTAATTCTGCATGAAAATTCCGTTTATATCAATTAAGGGGAGGAGCATGAGCCCCCCGTTCCCCCTGTTTATACTTATTCTATGAACACCTAATAACAGTCACGGAATCGCCTCTTCAGAATGATCCTATATCTAAATTTTGAACAAAAACCGTTAATTCTGCTTGAAAATCCCGTTTATATCAATTAAGGGGGGGGGGGGCATGAGCCCTATGTTCCCCCTGTTTATACTTATTCAATGAACACCTAATAAAGTCACGGAATCGCCTCATCAGAATGATCCTATATCTAAATTTTGAACGAAAACTCCTAATTCTGCATGAAAATCCCGTTTATATCAATTAAGGGGAGGGGCATGAGCCCCCCGTTCCCCTCTTATACATATCCAATGAACTCCAAAAACTAATCAGGGAAGCGCCTTATCAGGATATACTTATGTACAAAATTTCAAGTAGATCCGATATTTTTATCATGATTTATCGTGTTACGCACGAACGAACGTACGAACGTACATACAGAACGGACGGGCACATAAGCTCTCAGGCTATCATAGCCTGTGAGCTAAAAACTACTTGGAATTGTTTCAGTTTTTTTATTATTTTTAAAACAGGAATCAAAAGAAATATTTGTTTAGAAATGTTTTTATTAAATCTCTGAAACCACATAGTTTCTAAAGTTTTTGAAGATACAGGAATGCTTTCAGAAATCGCGCATAAATCAAAAGACTTTATATGTTATATTTACATACAGTTTTACTTTATTCAGGAATATTTCTCTCTCTCTCTCTCTTTTTTTTAATAGTATACACTAATTGAATTTATTGACACAAAATTACAATCTTAAAATTTTGTCTATTTCTAAAAATACACAATCTCATTTATTCCAGTATGAAAACGTTAACATATATTGAAAATTTCAATAATTTAATTAATACTAATTTCAACTTTTCAAGTTTTAATTATTCCCATAATGCGCAATCTACGTCATTGCAATTCTCTTTGTATTCGTGGCACTTAAATTGAATCTGTTTGCCTTTGGTATGTCAGGGAATTAGAAAGATTTTAGGCTTTAGGAACAGTTTCAAAGAAATAATCTGTTTATTCATTGTTTTATTACTACAAATATAATTTACATTTAATTAGATATATTTTGATCTTCCATTGACTCTCTGTTAAGTAATTCTTTATTTGTTCTTCTGGATTGCTATTATCTGATATTGGGCGACTATCGATTATGCTTTATCTGTGCTCACCCAGTTGTAATATAATGGAGTCGTCTCGGATTAAAATCAAAAGTTCATATTAATGCAAAACTAAAATCATATTGAAGATTTGCCAAAATTTAAAACGGACCATATTAGTTCAAATTACTTTTACTTGATTACGAAATCATATCTTTTAATAGATTATTTCTTTTTACTATGATTTTGTCAAAATAATGTAATCCCCGCTTAATTTTTGGTAACGAATGATACTAGTATAGACTAAACGAGTACTACTGAAAATATAAAATATAGATAAGTTAGAATTTCATAACTTTAAAAAAATATATATTTAAATTATCTTTTCAAAAACTTTACTTTAATGCGCCATGTATATCCTACAATTTGTTCATTCTCCCATTTTATACTATTATAAGACGGATAAGCAAATTATTTCCTCAGTTACATTTTATAATATTAGCACTTTTCAATTTATTGTCGCAAACAATTTTCTTACTTTCTATTAATTATCATTAATTACATTTTTTAATCCAAATAATATAAATCAATAAAATGAGAAGCATATTATACAATTATATTATGTTATGTTATGCAATGTTAAACATGTTATGCAATTATGCAGCAGCAAATTATACACATAATAATAATAATAAGTTTATTTCTCTATTTATAATGTTCATAATGTAATGTTATTTATTTTTATTTCTTAGGTTACAATAGTTCGGTCTGGATTGGAATATTTGGATAACAATATATTCCAAGGCTCTAACGTTGCATCATTACATCTTATGCAAAACAACATCGTTCACATATCATCAAAAGCTTTTACTGGCTTGGAAAATATACTTACGACATTGGATTTAAGCCATAACAAATTAATCGAATTTCCATTTGCTGCACTTAGAAACATAAACAACCTTCAGTGGCTAAATTTATACGGAAATCAAATTGATAGCATCCATAGTTTTAAGTGGTCTCAGCTGAACAGCAAATCCGTGCTACATAGCTTATTTCTAGGTTCCAACCATATCACGAATATTCCAGAAGGTGCCTTCGTGAGATTGTCAAACCTCAATTTGCTGGATGTGGAAGGAAATCTAATAAATGACGTGGGTATTCATCCTTTCCCAAGCACACTGACGTCATTATCCATGTCAAATAATATCCTAAAAAAAGTGCCTTTACATGCTATTTATTCTTTGAAAAACTTGAGATACTTATATTTATCCGGCAATCTCATTCAAAAACTTCCCAGCCCTTTCCACCTCCATGTGAAGCGTTTAGAAAAATTAGAAATTAGTAATAATGTGCTTTCGGATTTGCCAGAATCTGTATTTAATGGCTCCTTCACCATTAAAGAACTGCATTTGGAATTTAATTTCTTAAGGACGCTATCGGCGAGAAGTTTTAAAAACATTAAAGTAGAAAGACTTTTTGTTGCTAACAATAGAATAAATGCCATTCATTCGGATGCTTTTGTCGGTATAGAAAAGACCCTTTTGACGTTAGATTTGAGTTTCAACTTAATCGAGCTCTTTCCATCTGCCATTAATGACTTAAAATCATTGATCTACTTATCTCTAAAATCTAATATTTTAAAAAACATGGACAAAGGGGATTTGCATGGTTGCAGAAGTTCCCTCGAAGTTCTCGATCTATCTGGAAACATGTTTACCAATGTCCCGAGGCATACTCTTAAACACTTGTCGAAATTAATTCGTCTCAGCCTTCAAGATAACAAAATCGAAAAAATTTATCGTGATGATTTCCAAGGATGGGGGAAATCTTTATCGACTTTAAGTCTGGCTAACAACAGAATGACTTATTTATCGCCGGAGTCTTTCATTCATCTTACGAAGCTGAAGGAGTTGAAACTTTCATTTAACAACTTAATGCATTTAGATCAAAATGTTTTTCTTCCCTTAAAGAAATGTTTAGAATTTCTTGATTTGAGTTCTGCATTCTCAGATTTAAATCATCCTTTGGACAGCTACATGAAAGATTTGGAAAGGTTAGAATGGGTGCAATTAGATCACAACAACATATCAAAAATTGCAGTTACGAATATCCAATCTTTGTCAAAACTACGCCATGTGGATTTAAGTAGTAATAAAATGAAAGAAATACCACTAGATCTCTTCTTACCGAAAAATCACAAATTTCTCAGTGCAGTTCACTTTAGTACTAACGACTTAAAAATTATTAAAAGTGAAACATTCAGTAATATCCCTCATCTGACGTCAGTAGTTTTATTTGGAAATAAAATTTCTACTATAGAATATAATGCTTTTCAAAACTGCCCATATCTTCACACTATAGTATTATCAAAAAATAATTTAACAGTTATTTCCACGTCGGCCTTTTTTAATTTATCGAGATTATCAAGTATTTTCCTTCAAGATAACCAACTTGAAAGTTTTACTTTAGATGTTATAGAAGGAGAAACGGCACAACTCTACATAAATATTTCAAACAATGCATTACGCGAACTCATTACAAGCAATGATAGTACAATTAATGAAATTAAAGTACGAACATTAGATATGACAAATAACAAAATATCTGTGATAACAGATGCATTTTTTGCATCAACTTCAAATTATTTATTACACTTATTTTTATCAAAAAATCAAATATCTGAAATTACTTTTCCTATTTTACCAGTTTTACAAGTCTTGGATTTATCATACAATAATATAAGTTCCATTGATTTTGACTGCTTTCTCTGTTGCACAAATATTCAGATTTTAAAACTTGATCATAATTTTATACACAATATCAGTGAAGATACATTTAAAAATTCTAACAATTTACGAGTGCTAGATATAAGCCATAATAAACTCTATTATTTAAATGAAAATATCTGGTTAAATACTAAACTTGAACGCTTAAACCTATCGGGAAATAATTTTCTTATCTTACCATCAACAACATTACTACAAATTCATGAAACACTGAGGCATTTAGATTTTTCTTTTAATAAACTTGAAAACGTGTCTGCAAACGTTTTTTCAAGTTTCAACAAGCTCAAAGCCTTAAATCTGTCTTCCAATCATATAACCTTCCTCCATGAAATGAGCTTTTATGGTCTGAGTCATTTACTTGAACTGGACGTATCCCATAATCCACTGCGGTACATTGCCGATGAAAATATTTTCACCCATTTAGTTGCATTACGTTCTTTGCATATGCGCAATGCCAGCCTGATATCCGTCTGCAGTTTACCTCTTCCTCATTTAAACGTCCTGATACTCAAAGACAACTGCTTGTTTAACATATCTGAGACTGTTTTTAGGATGTCACAGCAAGTGCGTTATTTAGATGTGTCAGGTAACCTCTTACAGGACGTTCCACATCACGCGTGGCACAATACGAGACTGCTAGTTGCCTTAGATCTATCAAAAAATCCTATTGATAACTTGGGAGTCAACAGTTTCAATGGTCTTGAAAATCTCCGCAGTCTAGACATAAGTGGGTTATTACTGAAAAGACTAGATCCAAGGGCTCTTCATGGTTTAAGGTAATAAAGGTATTGCTATAATTGTCTAAAATACTTTTGGCCTTTTTTTTCTTTTGCTATTATATGTATACATAATGTTTGACTTTATTTTTGACAATTAATTATTTTTTTAACAAACAGTCACAAATATATACTTCTAGGTTTAAAAATAAAGTTATACTCTACAAGCTATTAACCCCTTCGAGACGAACGACATATATACGTGACGTATGAAGTAATCAGAATCCTTGATTATTCCTACCAGTTATTTTTTACAGCAAATTTTGTTTTATTTAATCAGGACATTTTTTCGTTTCAGTTTGTTAAAACTTTTGTTTACAAAAACCGGGGATAAAAAATTTAAATTCTGTGAAAGAAGCTTGTCTCGGAGGAGTTAATTCAATAAAAATACTATCGAGATAATTGCGAAATTAATATTTTCAGACAGTTTCCCGTGTTTTATAAACGAAGCTTACCTCAAATAGAGTGCAACTGATTCAAATGCACTCAGGCCTCTTTAAGTCCAATACAACGAGGCCTTATAGGAGGCCCATTGAGACTAAGATATCTTTTTCTTAATTTTTTTGTGTAAGAAGAAATATGAGTAGCAAAAACTTCTTAAGCATTATATAATGAGATTTAAACTTTTTTTTTATTCTAGCGATAATTTAATAATAAGATAATATATAAGATAAAGATAATATATCCCTATATTAGATAAAGATAAAGATAAGCTAATACATAAAGATAATATAGGCCCTATAGTTTTCCTGCAACCGGGACATGTGAAAAAGAAAATTTAACTAATTATATTTAGTAACAAAAAAAATTGACACGAAATATGAAACAGATTCTTCAAATTTTAATAACAATATTTTATATTTTCGATCATTGAAAACGTGTATAGATCCTTTTCTGCACCCATTATTAGGTATATAATTAATAGATATATAAGGTATTTTGAAGCATTCTAAAATGTCTTATTGCTATGTAATTAAGTTAAAATCGTGCAGAATTATATCAGTATTTATCTAGCCCCCTAATAGAATAGAAGAAATTGTTTAGTAGGAACTCAATAGACCTAAGATTTATGTAACTCAAAGTTTTGTAACTCGATGAGTTTTGATCATAGGATTCTTTTCTCTTTGTTAAGTTTATTATAAAATTAACCTTTCTAAATTAGCATAAGTATATTTAAAATAATTTATTAGCTCATTTTAAAAAATTTTGAACCGGGAATCATGCATGACTAATTGTTTGAGAATTAGCTATTAGTCGACAATAAGTTAAAGCCGCAATGTATAAACTTATTTACAATTTTATAAATTTTGAAATAAATATTAGTGTTGAGATGCTTAAACCAGGTGTTCAATCAACAAAATAATACTAATTTATCATCAAAGTATTTTTAAAATCTAAAATATTTACCCCAGTATAATTTGGTAAATTCGACTATAATTTTCCATTACTGAAGTACTGAATGAGAACGGGATAATTTAAACAAAATATGCACTTTTTGTTTTATTTTCGTATTTTTCTCAGAGAGATAAAAAAAAGGATTTAAGAAGGTGAACATATTTTAAAAGTTTTAATAACGTAAGCTAGAAGATTTTCACGTTATTAAAGTTACAATTAAACAGCATAACGCTATGGGGATTTTTATTATTATTCAGTAAAAGTTTTAGAAAAAAAATTCCTCAATAATTAAATCAGTGTTTTCACTTTCAAGGCCAGACAAACATTATTTATTGGAGTGGTGCAAATTTTACATATTGAGATCAATAATCTGCACATGAAGGTTGTCAAAATTTTTTAACAAACCTATTTTAAATAGCTACATAAATAATGATCATGCATTCAACTTTCAATATTGTGATTATATACTGAAAATAAATTCCAATCCTCTTTATATCATAGGATTCTACGCATTTTCCAACAAGATATTTCCCATATGTCTAAAGTATCTCTGAGTTTCTTCCTTGACCAGCAACTTTCTTACAAGGAAAGTCTCCATAGTGGGCATACTCAGAATTTTTTGAAAAAAATAATTATTAAATTACTTATACGTATGTAATAAAGGATCAATCAAAATGAGCGGCGGAATTACAGAAGAAATTATGTAAAAAAATAAAATACTTTTGAATATTTGACGTGAAAAGACGAAAGCGTCACACGATTTGATGAGCAGCACTTTTGGAATGCATGTTAATGGTATTTAATGAATTTAAACATGAACAATGAAAGAGTTTAACAATATTATATGCATATGTATAGCATTGTATATATATGTATATATACATATATATTGCCAGTTGGGGTAGTTATTTAAATTATCATTGGGGAAAAAATTTTAATAAATAAAAATAGTAATAGAGAAAATTTATTTTCATGCATTTAAGGGTATTCAAAAATAAAAGCCATATGTTTCCATAGCAACAAAATCGAATCGACAATGTTCAATTGGACTTTGAGATTGAAACAATTTTAATTAATTTAAATTATGAATTTCGTTTTGAATCGCAAATTTTGATGATTAAATTTGAATATAAATACATATAAGTATCGATATAACAAAATTATACTAAAAACAAACTAAAACTGTCAAAACTAAAATTATTTAAATTAAATTTATCTAAACAAGTTCAACATGACTCTTTTTTCCTTTAAATGTAATTTGATATAAAAAGGAGTATTTTTTGAAATTGAATTCCATCGCCAACCGATGATAAATCGCCAAATAAAGAAATTTTCATTATTTTTTTAAGGGCATTGTATAGAGGTTCCGCTAAAAAATTTTTGTAAACATATATAGCTCATGAGAAGAACATTCTGTGGGTTTTTTTTTTTCAGATTTTCCGAAGTATGCTCTTATGGAGACCTTCGCTGTAAGATCTATCGCCAATTGAATGTGTACATTATATGCTAGGTTGAGTACTGCATCAAAGGTCTAAAACACCAACACAAGAATTCCGGGCAAAATCTATATCAGAATACGTTAAAATCCGTTATATTATTATATTGAACCATGCATGTGAGCTAAATGAAGTTTAGTAAATTACTGACTGCAAGCATTGGATTAAATTAAATCATTTAATTATTGATTAAATTATTTTGTAACATTTGAATTATAATCATTTAATTATTGATTAAATTATTTTGTAACATTTGAATTATAATCTTTTAATTATAGCTGCTTATGTGGATTACACCGTTAACTTTTATTAAATATTTGCAGCATGTTTTGTTTTCCAAAAAAATGTATTTTCGAAATGGAATGCATTATTTGTTTGTCTGTTTAAAAATGGTCCTAAATATTTTTAAAGAATTCCATCAAGAATTTTGATATGTTGCCATCTATGATCAATTTATTGAGAGAAAAATATTTCAATTCGTGTATTGCCTAACGTAATGCGTAATAGCACGATCATTGCACCATACTGATATAGTGATCAAATAGACTGAGGATTCTAATTTCCAATTCTGCATGGTGTATTGTATTCTGCTTGGTGTATCTATCTATGGTGTATTTTTAAAAAAGTTATTTTACACCAGTTTTATATTTCATAAAGTAATTATTCATAAAGTAATTCATTCATAAAGTAATAATTCATAAAGTAATAAAATATTTACTTGCAAATATTATTAAATCAAAAAATACATATTTGTGCATCTATTTTGCCTACTAAAAGCAAAAATTTTTGAAAAATATTTTTATAAAAATATAGTTATAAAAAGGTTGCTGTTGTCACCAGTAATTGGCACCTAGAGCACCTATGTGTGAGACCTTGTGATCCAGTAATTGGCACATTTTTATATTAAAAAAACTTTATATTTTGCATTTGGTTTAATCGCTTTAAATGAATTTACTGTAGATGAAGATGTCATATTTCAGGTTTTTGAGAGTGAGAAATCAGCATATTAGTCTAAAATGTGAACACTTTAAAACAATACAATATATTTATATTAATACCCAGTAACTGTCATGCTGTCCCCAGTAATTGTCATATGAAGCTTTAATGGATTCCAATTACTGATAATACTTCATATTTTCAAATAAAAACAATTGATAAACAAAATTAGTCTGTAACTTTAAAAGTACTTCTAAAATAAGTGGTTTAATCTCAAATTCCTTGCGAATTCCTTGTAATTGGAATAGGTGCCAATTACTCGGATCTAGCAAAATTGAAGAACCATTAATGGGCATCTATCATTAATTCAGAAATCCAAATATTTGTGTCAAAAATACTTTTACACAATTAAAGTAACCATTTTCAACAAAACAAAACTGTTTTCAATTAAAATTTAAAATGGATTATAAATCAGATAATAATGAATTGAAAAGCATGCCTTTCTTAAGCCATAGAAGAAGCATTTGCAACAAAAATGGCTAATTTGATACAAACCATAATTGTTTCTTTTTCCTAGGTGCTATTGTCATCTACTAGCATAAATCAAAGTTATAATCTTTAAAGTAAATGAGCATGTAACTGGTACATGGTCTTGCATTTTTATAAAGATAGAATATAAATCTTATTTTAGGACATGTTTGTAGGATGTGCCAATCATTGGTGCATGCCAATTACTGGGGATGTTACTCTAGTATCTTTAAAAACTGCATGGAATATTTAAAATATTTTCAATATATAGTTTTTAAAGACATATAGTCTCTGCATCAGTGATTTACTTATAACTGTATTAAAATTCGGTGTTTCTTAATACACAGATATTTGACTGCTATTAAGACTGATTCATATGCTTCCGTACGATCTTTTCGGCTTCAAGATTTGTTGTCTCAGGCCCCAGCAATTCGCAAAGTAACAATCAATATCGAAGAATCCACTTTATCCCATCAGGTGCAAAGAGCCTTTGGAACAAAGCTAAGGGAGCTGGTCATCACAGGAACTAATCTACAAAGGATACTACCCGATGCATTTGCCGGACTGTCTACTCACGAGCTGACTATACGAATCAGTGGAACAACGGTTAGTAGATTTCCGGATGGCCTATTGAAGTATCTACCCGATATCCGCTACCTTACGTTAGATCTGAGGAATAATCAGCTGACAACGATGGGACCAGAAGTTCTGGCTGCTGTAACAAGAGAAGGGTCTGATAGCCATCAAACACAGCATATTGCAGGTAAAGGAATTTATGGCTATATCTATATGATCTAAATATCACTATCAGACATTATGCATATGCATAGTACAGAGTGTGCTAATCAAATGTTCCTGATTTTGAGATATTGTTAGAGTTAAAAAAAGGTAGAAAGTATGAGAAAAATTCCAAAATACAAAACGGTACTCACAAACGCGTTGACAAAAAAGTCAGTGAGCTCTTTTAGTGCGCACCACACGTTGGCTTTAGGACTGTTTCTTTCTACTCCCTGTACTGTATGATAATTTGAGCCCCAAATTATACATTTAAGTTTATAAACTTTATTAGAAGCATGAAAAGTTGCCTCATAAATCCCCTTTTGGAAATCCTGTTCATTTTATGAGGCGAGATAACATCTGCATAGCAAGCGCCATATGTAAAGGATTCATCATTTGGTTGCAGTTTTTGCACAAGATGCATTTTATACACAAACAATCTTTTTAAATGAAAACATTGTGGAGGCTTGTTTAACTGCGATGTGGTTGTTCTGATCTATTTGCACTGCGAATATGTAAATCTTTTCCGAGTACCACAGAATAATTTTGCGCTTCTCTGCTATGTCGCTATGTTTGTCCTTGCCTTCTCTCAAAAACAGCAGGTTCGTCATAGCCAGTGTTGGGCACGTTCACAAAATAAAAGAACTAACTCAAACTCACGCTCAATTTCTGAAAAGTGATTTAAGTTCACGTTCAAATTCAAAAATTTTCAAACGAACTCGTTCAAATCAAACTCATATGTAAAAGTGAACGAAGTTCACTAAAAAGTTCACTTTTTTATGTTTGGATATTGTCCAAATTTACAAAATTTTGTAAACTAATATTTGATTATTCGATATGTAAGATAGAGGTATGCACGGACGGAAATTTTCAGGCCCGATCCATAGAAAAAAAATATCCGGCCCGATATTAAAATAAAAATTTCGGCGCGACCCCGGCCCGGCTCGTAGAGTAAATTTAGCGGCCCGACCCGGCCCAATATAATAGCTAGAAACAAGGCCCGACCCGGCCCGATATAATAGCCAAAAACAAGGCCCGAGCTTGGCCCGGCCCGGAAATTTCGCACCGAACTCGGCCCGACCCCCAGTACATTTCTACAGGACATTGATATTTACCCTTACGGAAGAGTTCTGGCCAAAAAAACTTACCTTAGTCTGTTTATAATCTCTATTTATGCAGAAGTGCCGTAGGCTGCGATGTTTATGCTTTCTTTTAAAATCTTTCCGATTTCTTTAAAATCTTTCCGATTTAGACATATTTCCGCCTTACACAGTCCACCTTGTACTGAGAGTTTACTGTATATATCTATTTTCGGCGAAATTGTATACAGCCCAGGTCCGGTTCGGCGCGACCCGAGTCTGCAGAAGAAGTAAGACTAGGATACTACCCAGAGAAGTGATATCCAGACTTAACCCGTCCTGAGGCTCGTGTAGGCCTCTAAATGGCATTTGAAAGTGGGAAAAAGTGTACTAAGGTCTGGAAAAATTTTAAATAAATTATGAAAAAATTGAACGTAAATTTCATTCAAACTCGTCTATTTTTTGAGTTTCCGTTCAGTTCAAACTCGTTTATAAAATAGTGAGCGAAGTTCAGATCAAAGTTCACAAATAGTGAGCAAAACTCGTGAGTTTTCGTTCAGTGAGCGCGTTCATACCCAACACTGGTCATAGCATCAACAGTAAGAAAATCACCGATGAAATTTAAATTTCCAATTGCCATATTCTTTAAATTGTGAAATACCATATGAGAAAATAATTAATAAAAGTTTTAAATTAGGGGTATTTGATTCGGACACCCTTTGTATTAGGCAATATTTATATAATACATGGCAATATGTGTATTATACCGGTCATCTATAAACCGGATAGTCCTGGTGAAATTGCCTTGTAAAAAGAAAACTTTTGTGTCTGTTTGTTAGCGATGACTATGAAAAATTTTCGCATGAGCTCTGAAAATTTAATTCTGGATGGACACAGAAAAATTCGAAGGTGGATTTTCCTAGAAAATATATATAAAAAAAATATGCCTTTGCTATCTGTTGTAACATTTCATAAGAGGTATTACATTTCACATGAGGTTTAGATGGGATGCAAGAGGGAATAGCGCGACTTAGTTGCGTCTCATGAAGAATTACAACGTTTTTCGAAATGCATTGTACATATCTTTTCATATAGTGTTTTAAAATAGTTTAATCTTTACATTGTATTGTGTATTTCTTTTCACATTTCTTTTTATAGTAGATATAACTACCATTTTTTAGCCACTAAACGGCATTTCCGATTCTCAAAATTTCCTTTCCTTACATTATTACATATATTTAGAAATCGCACATTATTATTATTATTATTATTTTAAACATTATTTTTTGAACAATAAAACTTTTCTGTCGGTTATTGTAAAAAAAAAAAAAAAAAAAAAAAAAAAAAAAAAAAAAAAAAAAAAAGCATTAAAACTAAATAAAATTTCAATAAACATTTTTTATGCCAAAAAAAAAAAATGTTCACACACATTACATCTTCTGTAGTAATAAAGAGACAAGTTTGTAAGTGTGTCAGCGCTGTACTGAAGAGTTACACATAGAGGACATAGAGTTACAAAATTCGGAGGGAAAGTATATCTGCATATGAAGTTTTGCACCTGGAAACCTGATTTTCGATTTTTTGATTAGATTTTTTTTATTTAATTTTTTAGTCGATTTTTAGAATTCTTTTTATGTTTCGAGGCATTTTTTGCACATTATTGAAAAGAATACGGTTTCATTCTTTTAACACAAGATCGAAAATTCATCTTTCTTTTCAATAAAGCTTATTTGGAGTTCGTGTAGCGATTTTTGAAAAATTTTACGAGTCTTTTATTGCTGTTTTTAGTATTTTTTCGCATTTTGCGGCTCTTTTTTTACATTGATAAAAAAATTTTCAAACTCCCAGCATAATTTACTAAATTTTGTCTGCTATGATTTTTGAATTGAATCACTGTTCAATGCGATTTTCAGTGCGATTTTCGGTGTAGTTTTTAAGGATTTTTCGACTTTTTGTGCGTTTAGCATTGATCTTTTGCTATTTTTGTCAATATTATAGATTTTTGTATGCATCTTGGGCTTATCTATTTTTGAAATAAAAAAGACAAAAACCATAAAATTAATGAATCAACAGTAAAGTTATTATTTAGAATATTCACAGTAGTCTATAATAATCATTTAATAAAGAGACGAGTTTGTGAGTGTGTCAGCGCTTTTCTGAAGAGACTGCTGCACGTAGAGTTACGAAATTTGGGGAGAAGTATCTCTTTACGTGAAGTTTTGCACCTCAAAGCCCGATATTCGATTTTTTGTGCTTAATTTTTTGGACGATTTTTAGCGTTCTTTTTATGTTTCGAGGCGATTTTCCCTCATTACTGAAATGAATGCGGTTTCATTCTTTTAACTCAGTGTATTAAATTTTGTTCTCTTTTCAATAAAGTTTTTTTTGGAATTCTTACAGCGATTTTTGAATTTTTAACGAAATTTTTATGGTTTTTTAGTATTTTTTAGCCTTTTGTGGCTGTTTTGTGACATTGATAAAAAGAAAATTGTTTAAAATTTCCAGCCTAATTTACTAAATTTTGTCTTCTACGATTTTTGAATTGATGCGATTTTCAATGTGATTTTTAATGATTTTTCGACTTTTTGCGTGTTTAGCTTTGTTTTGTTATTTTTGTCAATATTATTGATTTTTGTATGCATCTTGGGCTTATCTATTTTTGAATTGCATGTAAAAAAAGACAAAAACTATAAAATTAATGAATCAGCAATAAAGTTATTATTTAGAATATTAACAGTAATCTATAATAATACAGAGACAAGTTTGTGAGTGTGTCAGCGCTTTTCTGAAGAGACTTCTGCACATAGATTTACAAAATTTGGGGAAAAGTACCTGTTTACGTGAAGTTTTTCACTTTGAAGCCCAATTTCGAATTTTTTTATTAGATTTTTTGTATTTAATTTTTTGGACGATTTTTAGGGTGCTTTTTATGTTTCGAGGCATTTTTTTTACATTAGTGAAAAGAATACAGTTTCTTTCTTTTAACCCATTGTAGTAAATTTTGTTCTCTTTTCAATAAAGTTTATTCGGAATTCGCACAGCAATTTTTGAACTTTTCCCGAATTTTTTAATGCGATTTTTAGTATTTTTTTCTCATTTTGTCGCTATTTTTTTCACATTGATAAAAAAATTGTTTCAAACTTTCAGCCTAATTAACCAAATTTTGTCTGCTACGATTTTTAATTTCAGCGATTTTCAATTCGTTTTTTAGTGCGATTTTCGATGTGATTTTTAACGATATTTCGATTTTGTGTGTTTAGCATCGATTTTTAGTCATTTTAAACAATATTATATATTTTTGTATGCATCATAGTCTTATCTATTTTTGAATTATATATATATTTTTTTTTAAAGCGAAAACCATAAAATTAATAAATCAGCAATAATGTTATTATTTCGAATATTCAGAGTAATCTATAAAAATAAAGAGATAAGTTTGTAAGTATGTCAGCGCTGTTCTGAAGAGACCGCTGTACGTAGAGTTACAAAATTCGGATTGAAAAGTACCTCTGTATATGAAGTTTTGCACTTCAAAGCCCGATTTTCGGTTTTTTTCTTAGTTTTCATTATTTAATTTTTTAGTCAATTTTTACCGTTCTTTTTATGTTTCGAGGCAATTTTTCCACATGTGAGAAAGGAATACGGCTTCATTCTTTTAACCCAACATAGAAAATTTAGTTCTTTTTTTAAGAAAGCTTATTTCGAATTCGTGCAGCGATTTTTAAATTTTTTACGAATTTTTTATTGCGATTTTTAGTATTTTTTCGCATTTTGCGGCTTTTTTTAACTTTGAGACAAGGAAAATTTTTTTAAACTTTTAGCCTAATTTACTACATTTTGTCTTATACGATTTATGAATTTCATCGCTTTTTAATGCGATTTTAAGTGAGATTTTCGAAGTAATTTTTAACGATATTTCAAGGTTTCGTTTTTTTAGATTAGATTTTTTTTTCGTTTTTTTTTTTTCAATATTATAGGTGTTTTTTATGCATAATTGTTTTAACGGACCCATTCATCGCCTGGTGGGTCAGTTAGTCTATAATAATAAAGAGACAAGTTTTTGAGTGTGTCAGTGCCGTTCTGAAGAGACCGCAGCACTTAGAGTTACAAAATTTGGGGGGAAAGGTATCTCAATACATGAAGTTTTGCACCTTGAAGCCTTATTTTCCATTTTTTGATTAAACTGTTCTTATTTCATTTTTTACGCGATTTTTAGCTTTCTTTTTATGTTTCGAGACGATTTTTCCACATTAGTGGAAGAAATACGGTTTTATTCTTTTAATCCAATGTAGCAAATTTTGTCCTCTTTTCAATTAAATTTATTCGGAATTCGAAGAGCGATTTTTGAATTTTTAATGAATTTTTTGTGCAATTTTTAGTATTTTTTAGCATTTTGGGGCTATTTTTTGATATTGAAAAAAGAAAAATGTTTCAAACTTTCAGACTAATTTACTAAATTTTGTCTGCTACGATTTTTGAATTGAACTGATTTTAATTGCGATTTTCAGTGCAATTTTCGATGTGATTTTTAACGATTTTCTCATTTTTTATGCGTTTAGCACCGATTTTTAATCATTTTTGACAATATTTTTATTTTTGTATGCATCATGGACTTATCTATTTTTGAATTGCATGTAAAAAAGGCAAAACCCATAAAATTAATCTATCAGCAATAAAGATTTTCTTTAGAATATTCACAGTAATCTTCTGTAATAATAAAGAGGCAAGTTTGAGAGTGTGTCATGCTGTTCTGGAGAGACTGCTGAGCGTAGAGATACAAATTTTAAGAGGAACGTACCTCTATATATGAGGTTTTGCACCTGTTAGCCCAATTTTCGATTTTTTTATTAAACTTTTTGCATTTAATTATTTAGGCGATTTTTAGCGTTCTTTTTATGTTTTGAGGCGATTTTTCCATATTAGTGAAAGGAATAAGTTTTCAATCTTTTAACTCAATGTAGTAAAATTTGTTCTCTTTTTAATAAAGTTTATTTGGAGTTCGTACAGCCATTTTGGATTTAAAAAAATTAATGCAATTTTTAGCATTTTTTCGCATTTTACGGCTATTTTTTATCATTGATAAAAAGAAAATTGTTTCAAACTTCAGCCTAATTTTATAAATTTTGTCTGCTACGATTTTTGAACTTCCGCGATTCTCAGTGCGTTTTTCGATGTGATTTTTAACGATTTTTCGATTTTTTGTGCATTATGCGTCGATTTTTTGTCATTTTTGTCAGCATTACAAATTTTTGATACTGTATTTTTGTATCTGCATGGTCTTATCTATTTCTAAATTGCATTTAAATATGCAAAAACCATAAAACTAATGAATCAGCAGTAAAGGAATTTTTAAAAAAATTTACAGTTACCTACACTAATAAAATAACAAAACACTCTGTCTGTGTGTATGTCTGAGTTCGCCTGCGATGGCTAGAAAAATCAATGTACTTACGAGGCTCAAAAATCTTTTAAGAATAGCTCAAAATCTCTCCTGATGTTTCTGACATTCAGAATTTCAAAGTTCTAATTATTAACTGAGTAATTCTTCTCCCATTTCCCATTGCAGGTCTTTTGAGTATTTTTACCGCTAAATATTAGTTGTTATATTAGTTGTTTATTTTTTAAAACCGAATTTTCACACAGTCAGTGGCCGCGTATTTCAGACAACGTAATTCCATGTATTTCGAGTTAGAAATAAAATCACAAATTTCAGGTTCCTTTAATATTATTATCACGGTTCACAGACCCAAGCAACAGAGGGCGGGTCTGCTAGTTTGCAATAAGTGCAATATATTCGTCATCCTTGTATTATATTACATATATTACGTTTACATTACAATCCAGGTTATCTAGAATACAGAATGTTCTGCCTGATGTGCAGAAAATAGATAAAATTTTAGTTTTTAATTGAAAATGGCAATAGATTTTTTATATATAATATACAATTTTCAGATCACCCTTCCAACTAATTAAAAAAAACTCTTATATAAAGTTATCAATAATGTATTCAAGTATGAACGATTACAAGTACGTTTCGAACGTTATTAATAATAGAAACTACATATTTGTACGAACGTGTTTGTAATGTATCTATGTACAAAATTTTAATAGAATTAGTTCAACCGTTTTACGTAAAGTTTGATGGCAACTAAATTCCAATTATGGTAATGCAGTCACATTTTTCTTTGTATTATTTTATATTCACTTTTAACTTTTTCACTTACAGCAAATATTACTTAACTATGGAAAACCAATGTTTATTGGAGGGTTATGCTTTTTAAAACTAATCACGCTTGAAAATTAATTAAATTTTCATACAAAATCAGTAAATTGAGTTAATTTATTTAAAATCATATTCTTCACTGTCAGTAATAAAACTCTCAAATTTGACGATTCAAAAATCCTTGAGCTGTATTTCGTCATTTTTGGCAATAATTTCGTATCTAAATCACGTTATTTTTAACTAAACATTAACTCTCAAATAATTGGCAATTTCTTTTCTTCTCTCGCGGCCAGACTTAAGTGCATTTTAAAGAAATAACTGAGATAGATGTTTGCCTTCTGTAAGTCTTCAAATCTTGCGATTTTAGCAAACAGATAATATACTGTATATGTTATTGCTGTCACAATTTATTTAAAAAACTGCACATTTTAACTTTTTTTCAGAAAACATTGAAATATATATAGCCATTGTTTTTCATCAATTTCTTTTTTTTTTTTTCTTGTTAAAGTTTTCAGGAATTTTTATTATAATTTTTATTTATTTATTTGCATTGTTCATTATTGTTATTTATTTGCATTGTTCATTGTTCACATCTAAAGGAATAAATTTCCTGAGTTATACAAAAATGTTCAAATAAATAAATAAATTAATTAATTAATTAATTAATTAATGGTGAGTAAAACTTCAAAATTCCAGGATCTTCTTTTCATTAAAGAAATATCTATCTACACTATTAAAATCCGACCGTATGTTTGTTGTATGTATGTGACGCTATCTCCTCCGATCCCTGAAACGGAGAAATGTCGCGTTTCTTTTGAATTGAGGGGGGGAAATCACGGGACCCCGAGTAGCCCATTCGTCTCTCTGTCTGTCCGTCTGTCCGCATATAACAACTCAAAAACTACCGAACCGAGTCGTTTGAAACTTAAAATGCATAATTATTAGATAATTTTGTCGAGTCATTTCAAATTTTATAAAAATCGGATGCATAGTTCAATTATAGAGACAATCAAAAGGATTCCGATTCATTACGGTCAATGGGGAAAAAAGTTCCAAGTGTATTTTAATGGTCTTACACTCTTTCGAACATAATAAAGCTGATATGCATCTATGAAGTATATACTGTAATATACATTCTGTACAATCTGTGGTACAAATAATATTTCTTATTGATTTACAGGGCCACACAAAAGTATTCCATTGCATACTTATATATTGAGACATTGTTTGGTATGCATTTTAATAGTATTAAACTATTTAATACTAACAATTAAACTATTTATTGCCCGTAATTAATAAACTATTAAATTACTTAATGCCCGTCTGTCCGTCTAAACCGACCAGCGTAGCGGGCGAAGGTCGCTAGTATTATGTATAAAAATCAAATAAAAAAGATACCTAATTAACCCCTCTCCTTTCTATAAACAACAAAGTGTTAAAATCTTAACATCAGAGTGATAAAAATTTCCCCAATATGCACTTAAAAATTCGTTATTTCTCAACAACAAATTAACCAGACCATATTCTAATCACTCATTAAGCAAAGAAAAATTATCTAATAAATTATATTAATCAAATCATATTATAATAATTATTATTCTTAATTATGGGATAACAAAAATATTAAATTAGCATTATTAATTAAAACTTGCAAGAATTAAAACAACATGGAAAAACTTACAATCGAACTTATAAGAATATAAACACACAGTAAAATCCACTACATACATTTAAAATCACTTTTACTCGAAGACACTTTGGCATAACATCTAGAGCGACGATCTCCCAAACAGGAGGTTGTGAGATCGAATTCCCGTGTCGGTCGTAGTTTTTTCCCTGTTGATAAAAACAGATGTTTTTTAACTGTTCAATAAATTGCACCATCAGCCATCTTATTGCTCTTTCTGAATAAGCACTTTTGACGAAATTTCTATCTTCTAACAACCAACGAAACAAATTTACTTAAAACGACGAAATATTCGCTCGGAGCATTTCCCAGGAAATAGTTTCGTCAAAAATGAAAAAAAAAATTGTGAAATCTGAGCATCCATTTTTGAGTGTGTGTTTGGATTTTGTTCATCTGATGAAACCCTATTCGTCTCAATTTTCTATGTCCGTCATAGAGCTCAGAAATTGTATAAGTTAGAGACTTGAAATTATGCATACTTACAGCTGAATACCACCCATTATGCATCAAATCATAAAATGTTGAAAATGCCTTATATTATTTTAATTAAATAAGTTAATTTAATGATATCCCATGAATTTTGCTATTTAGATTTTAAAACAGGACCTTAATTTAAGCCTGTTTCGCGCAAATTGATTAACTCTGTAGTAACTTGTCAGCTTGCTAAAGAAAAGGTATCCGGTTCAATAATTTCGTCATTTTGGAGATTCTTTTTTCGCCATTTTAAGGACAAAAGTTGTAAAATATTTTATCAAATACTTTTAAGGGGGAAATTGGGGAATTTTAAATCTACTACATAGCAATTTCCGTTGTTTTTTTTTTTTTTTTTTTTTTTTTTGAAAAAAATCGTATTTTCTTGTCATTTTAAAGAGGACATTACTAAAATTAAATCAAGTAATTAAATGTGCTTTTCAGATATTCAAACATATGTTATCACAATTATCTGAAAAGCAGTTCTTCAATATTTTTGATCCGATTAAAATAATATTATCCAATTGCAATAACTTTTAAGTTAAATTTGATTGTGATGCCATCTATTTTCTTACTGAAAAAGATTAAAGATTTAATAATTAGAAATGCTCAGTTTGGATTATTAGTTAAAGGACAAAATGTTTAGAAAGGAATATTACACGAAACCCTCCGTGCGATCTTCGATCACACTTACGCACTTGTTTTCATTCTATTCAATGGTGGAAAAGTTCAAATTACGGTATATTTGGAAATGCATTTAACCTCTTCAGTCCTAAAGATAAAATAACACAACGAATATATATTCGTTGATTTTGCACAAACAAAAAGATACCATAATTGGCAAAAGGAGCCCTTTTCCTGAAATTAACACTGTAAGGGGCTGATAATTTAGATTCACATATACGGATCTAAAATTGCAAACACCCTTATGATATCAATTTACTTATCAATAACATAAATTCGTGCAATAACAAATTTAAGGCTTTAAATAAGTGAAAGATCTAAAAATCCTCAATTTTTTTTCATTGTAAAAGGTTTATGTTAAATTATTATGATTGGTTGTTTGGTTGTATTTATGGCGGCCAATTATCAACGCGAGTGATATGGATCGCAAGGGGGAGGGTGTTCTTCGTGGGGGTCTTTCTAAAAGAATCTAACTCGTATTAACCCATTTTAGGCCAAGCACAGAAATTTTATAAAATGTAGCATTATTTTTATTGAAATATGCTTAAATTACATACATTAAGACACAAAAAAAGATTCGTGCATGAAAAATAATATTTTATATAAGAAATAATATTTTATATAATAATATAAAATATTATTTCTTATAATGAATATTATGAATATGAATAATATTTTTATGACTTTTGTTTTATTCTTATTTCATACACAGAATTTGCAACTTTAATCTATTTTAAAAACACATAATTCATTTCAATTGGAATAATAATATATTTTTAAAAAGTCGAATTTGTCAAAGGCGTTTCAAATTAAAACTCTAGCGTATTTTGAAATTTTTTTAAGAGAAAGTGTTTACTCCAATTGAATTACTAATATTTTATGGATGTCTTCAAAAGCCTTAAAAAATAGAAGAAAAATAAAATTCTTGAAAAAAATGTGTCAGAGTGTTAAAAAAAAATATTTATCGAAATGTTTCGTATACGAACCTTTGGCCGAAAATGGGTTAACGCCAGGTTCGAAGAAAACGATTCTTCCAAGGTTCGAAGAAAACTACGAAAATTCCGAACATTTAGGCCGACGAGCGCGATTGAGTTTGAACCTAGGACCTCCCGACTGCCAGCTTCAAGAGCAGAACCTTTCGGAAACTGGTGAGGCTAAATAATTACGAAAATTTCTTACTTTTTTGGCCACAATGTCTGGAAGGCATTTTCCACTACTCAGATAAAAATAACAATTTTTTTATGAGGAAAACACACCAGTGCTGCCACTGATTAGTTCTAATCCAAAGTCAAAAATATTCCTGAATGTAAAGTAAAGTTTAAAAAAAAAGAAAAAACAAATAATATAGTTTATCCTCTGTGGTTTCAGAAATATAATTCAATACTTCTAAATAATAGCAAAAACAAGATTTGCGATGACACAGATAATTATTATTATCGTTATGACATCAGCATTAGGGAGGAACGTGTTTTTGCTTTAATATACAGGTAGACAGACGATACTCATTTTTAGCACTTTCCAACAAAGTTGAAAAGTACTTATTATGCATTCGGTTCGTCCATGTCCGTTTGGCCGTCTATCCACGTTCTAACTCTCATAAATATTCTCAGATTTTCATGCATTTTTTAAAGCTTATTAAGGGTCACCAAAGCATGTTTGGTATTTCATATCAAGTATGTACGATTAATGGTTCATTTACAGGGACACTCAAAAGAGTTCTATTAAATTATGGCATATGGAGAAAATCGTTTGGGAAGTATTTTAATGACATTACGCTATTTCAAATGTATTGAAACTGATATAAATCACTGAATTTCACTACGATCATGTTAAAACATAGAATTCATACTCTTTTTTATTAATTTACAGGTTATACACAAAAGAAATCGGTTGCAGCACTGTCTTTGTGTAATAATTGCTGAAGAGTCAGTTTTAAAATTCGGTATTCGGTATGCGCATTTAAATTTAATTAGTTTCTGCATATTACTCTTTATATATAAATTCTATACCTCATGTACAGGGCTGCACAAATGTATTCGCTCGCATACATTTTCCTTATGAGAGGAAATTGCTAAACGGGAATTTTTAGCTAAAATATATGTATCTATTAAATGAACTAAATTTTGGAATGCATGTTGCTAATAGATACAAATATCTATATCATATACAGGTCTACTACGAAATTCGAATAATTTTCCGATTGTAGATGGTAACATCTTAAATTCGGTTTTAAAATACGTTATACATATCCATAGGTTCAAATGAGACATAATATTTTAATTTTTTTAGACGGTGCAATTTTATTACATTATTCTGAATGTGTTGGAAAGTGCTTCATAAATCTCTGCTTGACGCATGATTTTTTCTTTCTTGTTTATTCTTTTTTAGGAGGTGTATTGCTCGAAGAAAATCCTTGGGACTGTAGCTGTGACTTGCTGTGGCTTGGTCAGTGGTTGCAACGATGGTTGAGGGAAACATTCCACGTGCACATGCTGAGCGTAGAGGCAGCACTCTATGTCAATACCGTTTCTCGAAACGCAAAATGCTCCATGCGTGGTTCGAATATTAGTTATTCAATAATCGATCTACGCCGATCGGATTTAAAATGTGAAAGTGCAATCAATGCATTTGCAATACTTGTGCCAAGATACTGGAGTGTGTTCATGAGTGTTTGTCTTCTGTGTCATTTCGTTCATTTTGCTCAATCCCTTTGATTTTCTTTTCTTCCATCGTGGAGTAAAAGGGTATACAAGAAATCAAGTGTTCAAAGACAGTGGTTTATAGAATAAAGCCAAAGTTTGTCGTGTTAACGTGTAATAAAGTTTCAGTTATTTTTATGAAATATGTTGTCTTTGTGTGTCATTTGCGTGGAAAAGTTGAAACATTTCACTTATTAAAAAACGTGTTATGCAACATTTAATTTTTTTAACACAATGTGATTTTATAGTTTTCCTCTTTTATTATGATTACATGCTTTCTTTTAACTTTACAATTCTGCTTGTATGCGGCAGTCAAGCTTATTACACATTTTCACCCACCTCCTGTTGATATAGAGCTTTGAAATTTAAAATATGTTATGCATTCCTTGTATTCCTAGGGACAATACATAAATTAAACTTTAATTTTGTAAGATTAGTTCCCTAAGGAGGACAACGGGAAGCAAAAAATTCACCATATCTCATAAACCTATGGAAATAAAATCTCAAAACTTGAGTCTATAGCATAACTAAAAATAGTAAAACACGTATTACGGAATTTTTTATAATTCGACCTCTAAGAAGGAGCAAAAGGGGACTTGCCTCCAAGCAACCTCCATTTTCGAAAGACATCGCAAAAAAAGTACTTAAGGTTAAACTAACACTAATAAGGTTAACACTACTAAAATTTAATGGTTACTCAATTGTAATTTCCTTTGTTAGATTTAAATCAGTATCAGCTACAAAAATGTGTATTTCTATCAAAAAGAAGTAATAGCAGGGTTATCACAATAGCCTCGAACTTTGGCCAGCTTTACAAAATATCGCCGAATTTGTTACCGCATTAAATTTATATGTACATAATCTACATTTTGTAGAATTTTGATTAATTCATATGTCATATATATTTATTTATTTATTTTTATTTAATTCTACTTGTTATTCATATGTAAATATGAAATAATGTATTTTTTACGTGCTTCTTGATAATCTGGAATAATAAACTGTGTACACAAATGTGTTTCTGTTTACAATAGCATGTTAATCAATTTTAGAACTTAGTTATAAATTATTAAATTTATTTTAAAGTATTTTTCTATTAGCTGATCCCAGATTTAAAAAAAAAATCAACTATCCTTTTTGGTTACTCCTAAGAACCCTATAAGAGCTTTTACAAGTATTTTAGAAGCTCTAATCACAGCTGTTTACAATTTACAACAACAATCGAATTGATAATGTGCCAAAGTATGCCAGCTGGCTGAGAAATTGCAACAACGAAATATTTTACTCACTAAAAAAAGTAGAAAATATAAATAAAACATAAAGAGTGTGTACTCTTGGAATGCCTCAAGAAAAACTGAAAACATTTCTAAACAATTTCATAATGTGGACGTGTATTTAGATAAAATGAACGGAACATTCTGATGAATGTACTATGAAATGCTTTTCAGAGCGTGATATAAGATTAAATAAAAAAAACTAGTCAAATGTGGCAATCCCAAAACTTTCTTCTATCTTATGCATGTTAATACTTCCTGAAAAATGCAGCATAGCAGCGCCACCGGTTAGGTAGTTTAAACCAAAACCTAGTCGACCACAATTTATATCAACTTATAACTGAATCTGAAGTTTGATGAAAATCCGTGCATTAGTTTTTGAGGTAGAGCTAATGCAAAATCTTTTTTAAAAAATCTGCATAACAGCGTCACATGTTGGGTAATGTACACCAAAAACTAATCATTTTAAAAAAGTTTATCAGGTACTAACTGAATCTGAACTTTAATGAAAATCCATGCACTAGTTCTTGAGATACATTTATTGCGGAATCGTGAAAAATGCAATAAAGCAGCGCCATCTGTATAGCAATTTGCACTAAAAACTAAACAACATTAATTTATATTTGGACTAACTGAATCTGAAGTTTTAGAAAATTCTTGAGATAGAGCGTCCATAAAGTTTTTGTCACATACACACTGACCAGGGATGTAGTGGAGGATATACGGGGGTATATGCCGTATACCTTCTGAATTTTTTAAAGGAACACAGTATACCCTCTATTTCTTAAGAAAGCTATAGTATACACACTTTAGGGTTATACTCTCTGCCTTGAGCGTATACCCTCTGCTTAGAGCGTATATCCTCTATTATTTTTACAACTACATCTCTGACACTGACAAACAGACATATTGTAAACACATGTTTTTCAGGTTCTCTGACCCCTAAAACTTGTAAATCCTTCGATAACCGGATTTCGAAAATTTTCATGAATACAATACTTTCTTCTTGTGAAGATAGAAGAAAGTAATAAAACTTATGGTTTCGGAAGTTAGCTATTTAGAACATAAAATATTTCGGGAAAAAATTAAACCTATTCTAAAAAACAATAATGCTATTTTGTATATTCCCATTCCTAATATGTGTCACCATTGCATTATTTTTCAGGCCTAATTTTATTAACATTGAAATTTCCTGCCTAATGTTGCAGATGTCTTAGAACCTTTACATAAATTATTCGACAATTATGTAAAGTGAGTATGGTCAGAAAAACATTCCAGAAAGTTAAAGAACTATTATGTCTTGTTTTAGAAGTGTATGATGATAATAGAGATATAACTTCAGTCTGATCCCCTTCTGAATAGGGTATTGATCATATTTTAAGTCCCATTTTTGAGGATAAAGATAAATCAAATCTAGAAGTAAAATTTGCTTCTTTAACCTTCACTGCACGGTGTGCCATATATGGAACATACCGATAAAATCCCTCTATTTTCCTAAAGATTTAAATTTAGGTTATTTGAGCTTTGTGCCATATGTAGAACATTTAAACAAAGAGTTTTGTACCAGTTTTTCTCACTTGATGGCTCACTTGATGACTCACACACACTTGATACACAATTTAGATATACAGGGTTACACAAGAGATCTCGGAAAGGTTACTGAATATGAGCGTAATTTACTTAAAGGTGTTTTTTAAATATGTTATGCCTTTTTACGATGAACTGCATTTAGTTTATTAAGAAATGTTTGTAGAATATAGACAAAATGATATACAGGGTCACGCAAAGAATTGAATACATGGTCGCCTTTGGATGATAGTTTCTGGAAATATGATTAAAGTAGTTAAAAAGAATTTATTTTTAAACTAAACTTTAGCAAAATACTTTCGTGTATTAAAGGTACTGTGTATTTTACTGGGCTGAACAAAAATATCCAAGTATGTTTCCATCTATTAGTATAAATTGCTGAAAGGAAAATTTCAACCAGTTAGGGGTTTTCTTGCTAAACTAAATTTTACCATTACATAGTCTATATATTAACCGATAGATCAAATACAGGGCTTTTCAAAGTATTGGAATACATATTTGGATATGGACAATAATACGTTATTTCCCTGGATAACAAATTTTTGTTAAAGATTTCAAGAGGTGTTGGAAAGTGCTTCATAATTTATGCTTAACGCATATTTTTTACTTGTTTTTTTACTCTATGAGTTGACACGGTGATGAGATTATGCATTTCTAACCACTAACGCAATATATATATGCACTGTTAAAAATTTCAAGTTTTTGCTGTATAGTCACTCCGCTTCTTTTATAGAATTTCCCTACTCTGAGCAATGAGAATGTTCCATTATGTAGTCAAGTACCGTTTTCTATATAAGCATTGAAGCGACTATACAGCAAAAGCTACAGATTTTAACACATTACGGCTGTTACTTAATTAGCATATTCTTTCCAAAATAATCATGACAACCAAATTTGCACCAAATACATCCATTATTTGCGAAAATTAAAACGAGACATAATTTATGGCTCATTTACGCACAAATCTTAGAATTCATGATAACACGATTATTCGCAAAATACCAAAATTCAGTCGTCCACTACAGAGAATCTTTATAAGAGAGTAACTGCGCATTCTGTCATAAACGTCATCACTTAATTTTATTTCTTTACTATAATACCCTAATATCATGCATGGTCACAGTGAGTCACTTTGGTCACATCACATTTGTGACCGAAATGCCACCACTCAGTGACGTCACATTGTGACTGAGATGTGACTTTCTTAAAAATCTTTAGAAATTTATAAATATCCTTCAAAACATGTTATTTACTTTAAAAAACATGTTTCTGGCAATTTAATTATCGTCGCTTTTGTCACAGTTTCGTCACAATGTTAATGTCAAATTAGTCACAAATGACATATTTTTCTCAAATTTGTCACATTGTGACTACTTTGTGAAACGTCACAAAAAAGCTCTAAAACGGCCATAACGACTTCACATTTTAGTCACAGTGACTTCACATCGACGTCACGTGACGTCACATCGACAATCGATGGTCACAAAGTCACAATGTGACTTCACAACGACGTTGCAGTGACGTCACCATGCTTTACGGGTAGGAATGTTTCAAATGTATTTTGAATAACAGTATCTTTTTGCTGTTTTAAAGATTGAAAAAAAAATGTAAGTTTTGAATTTATTTTGTAATCCTACGCGTTAACCCCTTGGGGATGAGCGACCCGTATACGTGCCGCCTGAGGTGATTAGAATCTTTGATTATTCTCACCAGTAACATTTTGTTGCAAATTTTATCTTATTTAATCCGAACATTTTCGCCATTCAACAAGTCAAACATTTCTGCTTTAAAAAAGCGGTAATAAAAGATTAAAAATTCCGTAAACGACGCTCGTCCTAAAGGGGTTAACTGCTATATCAATTCTCTGCTCGTCAAATCTCTGACACTTTGGAACCCCCTGTAAATACTAATTCTGCATGTTGCTATTTTTTAAATACTTAAAATGAAAGAAGATACACATTTTTACATCCCCACTGAAAATTGTTTTAAAATATGTGCATTTTAAGATATAAAATGTTGAATATGGGCTTTTTATTACTATTATTATTATTATTATTTTACAATTTTTAGAATTCCGAGGAACCATAAGAGATAACCTCGCTAGTTTATATTTCGAAGCATCCAGTATAGCTTTTGAAATAACACTATAAGGAAGCTATAAAGAAAATAAAGGAAAATATAAGAAAATATATCATTTTTATAGAATGAAAACACATTTCTACTTTTTCTTCAAGTGACGACTTTTTAAGTAGAAATATTTCTCGCGATAAAAATTCTTTTTTCTGTTCGACCAGCATTGATTTCTTTAAAAGAATAGTACATCAACAGAAGAACACTGGAGTATTCCTTCCAAAGTAAAATTTATACTTTATCGATTGTATCTCAAATGTTATTTAAGATATGCATGGGAATAGAATCCAAATCAAAATTGTAAAATGTCATCAATTTTTTTATGAAACATCGCTTTGTACGCATCAACAGCATTGGTAGATAATGTAGTAATCTAAATTTGGAATTCGTAGCTCTCGTCGAGCTATGAAGATAATTATTTTATTAAAATCTCTGATATCTAAATCAGCTCAACAGAATTAATTATCGCAGTTCGAATAAGTCAGAAATTGCACGTCAAGCGTAGCAAATGAAGTGCGTTTGTACAATAACGAAGATTTTAAAGATATTCAGATATTGGTGTAATAGCATACAGTACTTCGAATACGCTATAGTAGCCGAAATAATGTGTGTGTCTCTGCAAATACTATCTGCTTTCTATGATACAGGAAGTATCTTGTAGTAAACTTCAGAAACGTATATCAATTTCGTAAAATGTGAAATAGTTTAATATAATTAAAATTCGCCTCAAACAATATTTCTCCCTATACCATTATATTATAAGATACTTTTGTGTAGCCCTGTAAATCGATAACAAATATTCTTTGCACCACAGATTGTACAGAATGTATATTGTAGTACATACTTCATTGATGCATATCAATTTTATTATGTTCAAAAGAATGTAACATCATTAAAATGCATTTGAAACTATTTTTCCCCATTACCCCAAATATAATGGAATACTTTTGATTGTTCTTGTAGTTAACTATACATCTGAATTTCAAAAAAATTTAAATGACTCGACAAAATTATGAAACAATTACACATTTTAAATTTCAAACGATTTGGTTGGGTAGTTTTGTTCTGTTGCATGCGGACGGACAGACTGGACGATGACGGTGCTACGTATTTACATAATTTCAAATGCACCTAAAAATAACCTTTGATTCAGAAATCAGACCATACTTTGTGATCGGTGAAGGTTACATAAGAGAATTTGTCCTTCAGATTCATCCGGGATGACTCAGTCTGTAGAGCATTGGCGGATTCAGCCAAAATATTCCTGGCCCTACTTTTTTTCATCCTCTTGGAAATTTACATCAGTTGTCAAAAAACTGCAGTTGTTCGAAGGAAATATTGTGGAAAAAAAGATTAAAACTCAAAGTAGCAATAGAAAGATTGGGCCTAAAACAATTGTTTTGCGCACAAATATCTTCTCATGAATAAATCTTTTACAAGATGAAGTACCCCCGATTTTTTTTAGCGATTTAAAAACAGTATGTTGTTTGCTGCGAGTAGTTCTATCTCTAGAGTGCTTTGCAGACATTTTTATTTACAGTCCACCTCAATTGCAGATTAGCAATGATTTTAATAGCTTTGTCAGCATAGTAAAACTATAAAATGATCATTCGTCAAGAAATAAAAATATAAAATACAATATCCGCGCATCATTTTGCGCATATTATACAATTTTTTGCGCCTATAATTTCAGTATTTTTGTTTATTAATTGCTTTGCAAAAATTGTCGCATATACGTACAGGATGCATAAAAGCCTTAATTTTTCCTACCAGTATTTTTGAATAGCTTTTCGTCTTATTTAATCAAAGAATTTCTGCGATTAAAATAGACAAAGGTTTCTGTTTAAAAACGGTGGTGCTAAAAGATCAAAATAACTGTACGTACCGGGCCAAGAGAGTTAGTAAAAAAAATATTAGTTTATTAAATGGATAAAATGATCAAAGTAATATTTAATTATGATGTACCAAAAAAGTTTAAAAAACATGAATTCACTCAAATATTTCTAAAGGAAAAGATACCTCAATATCATCTATTTTAAACAGAATTTCGTGACTGTTCCCTAATAGCATGCATGATCACAGTGACGTCACAGTGACGTCACTGTGAATCACTTTGGTCACAACACATCTGTGACCAAGGTGCCACCACTCAGTGACGTCACATTGTGACTGAGATGTGACTTTCTTAAAAATCTTTAGAAATTTAGAAATATCCTTCAAAACATGTCATTTACTTTAAAAAACATGTTTCTGGCAATTTAAATATCGTCGCTTTTGTCACAGTTCGTCACAATGTTAATGTCAAATTAGTCACAAATGACACATTTTTCACAAATATGTCACATTGTTACCACTTTGTGAAACGTCACGAAAAAGCTCTAAAACGGCCATAACGACTTCACATTTTAGTCACTGTGACTTCACATCGACGTCACGTGACGTCACATCGACAATCGATGGTCACAAAGTCACAATGTGGCTTCACAACGACGTTGCAGTGACTTCACCATACTTTACGGGTTGTTTACCCTCTTTAGAGTGAACATACATAAATATTCAGAAAAAACCTTACAATTTCACTTTTATCTAATTTACGACGTCCGGAAAGTGTTCAAATTTATCGGTACATTTATTTCTATATAGATGTTTATTTGTCATAACACTTATTCTAAATTTTCATACACAATTTAGGTACCGTGCAAAAATTCAAAAGAAAATTCATTTCCAGAAATTGATATGATGTTGCAAAAGAAAATATAATCGAGAAATTTAGGAGAAATTAGTGTACATTTCGAAATAAATTAGTCCCTACGATATATCAATGACTCATTTTCTTCTTTTACAGAATTTATGAATTGATAATGTAAAAGAAAATCCATTGCCATATCTACTAATAACAAGATTTGATATTTCGGAATTACGTATGTAAAATCAGTTATATGAGAACTCATACTTATGAATTGTCGTTAGATTACATTCATCTCCTATCTAACAGATTTCGATGCAATTAAATGTAAATTATTTCAATAAAAACTGAAATTATATTTTTAGTAAAGGTCTCAAATATTCACTGACACTCATAGTTGGAATAAATGATAAATGTTCCAAGATTTTCTGAAAAAAAGTTCATCTATAATAATAAAGACACAAGTTTGTGAGTGTGTCAGCAGTGTACTGAAGAGACTACTACACGTAGAGTTATAAAATTTGGAGGGAAGGTACCTCTGAATGTTCAGTTTTGCACTTCGAATCCCGATTTTCGATTTTTGGATTAGATTTATTTTTATTTAATTTTTTAGTCGATTTTTAGCGTTCTTTTTATGTTTCGAGGCTATTTTTCCAGATTAGTAAAAAGTACACAGTTTTATTCTTTTAACGGAACATAGTAAATTTAGTTCTTTTAGGTAGCCTTTCATTACAAAAAGTAAAAAGCTACCTATTGCAGCCGTCCGGAAGAAAGCACTTCCAGAAAATTTTGGCATATTTTCACCGATCATAACCCCAGACCCCAAAATCACCCTCCGTCCAAAAGTTTACATACACTGGTTTCCAAAAATTAAGGAAAAATCACAAAAAATGCGATAACTCGTTCAAAAAAAAAGCAACCCGTATGAAATTTGCTTATATTGTTAAATAACAGATGTTAAATAAAAATACCGAATGCAAATTAGTGGCGCTGCAATCGCATTGTGTCATCCGTGAGGCACATAAAAATAGACGTTAGAGAGTAAGGCTGCAGTTGTCGCTGTGATAGTTATATTATAAATCTAGGATAGCCTATTCATTACAATGACCTCGAGACATCATTTGCCCGCAGAACTTTGATTTATAGCTATTGGGAGATTGGAGGCAAGACAAAGTCAGGCAGATGTGGCTATATGGCTAAATGTGAGTCCTTCGGTGGTTCATAGGCTTTGGCAACAATTTCAAACCACTGCATCGGGTTCAAGAAGGTTCAGCCAAAGACGGCCAAGGGTTTCGACAAGCGCCGATGACCGACATTTGCGGTTATGTGTACGAAGGAATAAAACCGCCATCCCATCTCACCTTAGATCCCGCCTTACTGCAGCCACTGAAAGGTTGGTGTCAAAGTCTGCTGTGCGTAGAAGGCTTCACGAAGGTGGACTTTACGCTAGGCGACCAGCAATTTGTGTACCGCTCACCTCACGTACCAGAGGGAACGTTTGATGTGGGCACGTCAACATGTCCACTGGACGGTTGATCAACGGAGGCGTGTTCTCTTCACGGATGAGTCCCGATTTAGCCTCCAAAACGATAATAGGCGTTGTTTGATTTGGAGAGCACAGGGAACACGCTATCATTTATCAAACATTCGTGAAAGAGATTCATACGGAGGAGGCAGTGTCTGCGTTTGGGGTGGTATCTCTTTGGGTGGACGCACAGACCTCCATGTCTTTCCACATGGAACCGTGAACCCTCACGTCTATAGAGATGACATCCTTGATGCTTATTTGCGACCTTATGCCGGTGAAATAGCTAATGATTTCCTGTTACAGGACCACAACGCTAGACCGCACAGGGCTCGCATCGAGGAAGATTATCTTCAGCAGCAGACAATTCAGCGCATGGAATGGCCAGCTCGATCACCAGACTTGAATTCGCATCGAGCACGTTTGGGATGCTTTAGGGAGACGTGTCGCTGCTCTCAATCCCCCTCCTCTGACCCTTGCCACGCTTACAACTGCTTTGGAAGAACAAGGCTCTTACTTCCCTGCGAACTCATCGACCGTATAATTGACAGTATGACACATCGCTGTATGTGCTGTATTGCTACTAGGGGTGATCATGCGGCATATTAAGGTACTTTACCTCTACTAAACTGACAAACTGATTTTGTTAATTTTATAATTATGCTATTTTCTGAAACACCATAATTGTCTGGTAATTTCTTTTAATATTACTTTATATCTTACTATGCGTTGTATATTGTGGCTGAGTTTCATTAAAATCTACGTGTAATATTTTGAATTATCGCTATTTTTGTGATTTTTCTTTAATTTTTGGAAACCAGTGTATATGTATATATATATATACCGGGTGATCCAAAAGTCAGGACGAACTTTAAAAATGAATAACTCGAAAACGAATCAAGATACAAAGATACGGTTTGCACCAAATGGATGGAAAAGAAACCGGATTTTGTGTGACAAAAAAAAATATTGTTCTATTGGCGACCAACAGCATCACTAGCAGCATTGAAAGATGCCATCCGCCAAAACGTGTCTGCCATAAAGCAAGAAATGCTACTAAATGCTGTGAACGGTGTAGTGCCTAGTCTCACAGCTGCACTTATGAATGAGGGACAGCACATTGAACATTTTCTGTTGTACTAATTAACTGTAACTAAGCTGACTTGGAAATTGTCAACATTTTTTCATTTGCAAATCATCTTTTGGTGCAAAAAACACTACCGTGTCATTTTTTGGATGTCAACGGCAAACTATTTTTTTCGTTGTCACACAAAATCCGGTTTCTTTTCCATCCATTTGGTGCAAACCGTATCTTTGTATCTTGATTCGTTTTCGAGTTATTCATTTTTAAAGTTCGTCCTGACTTTTGGATCACCCGGTATATATATATACATATATATATATATATATATATATATGTGTGTGTGTGTGTGTGTGTGTGATTTTTGTCATGCGATAACTACCGTATTTATGAACCGATTTGAATAAAACTTGGTATGTACATAATGCATACAAATTTCTCGACCGAGTTCATTGGCCAACATCATCCGTCATCTTCTCCAATACCGATTTTCGATTTTTGGATTAGATTTATTTTTATTTAATTTTTTAGCTGTTTTTAGCGTTCTTTTTATATTTCGAGGTTATTTTTCCACATTAGTAAAAAGTATACAGTTTCATTCTTTTAACCGAACATAGTAAATTTAGTTCTTTTAGGTAGCTTTCATAACAAAAAGTAAAAAGCTACCTATTGATGCCGTCTGGAGGAAAGCACTTCCAGAAAATTTTTGTATATTTTCACCGATCATGACCCCCCAGACCCCAAAACCACCCTCCGTACAAATGTTGTCATATATATATACACTATATTGCCATTGATTATGGGACACTTGCGATTTTAGACATTTTACTAAATATCTAGAAAAATACATGAGGAATCATCTCGAAACTCTTAGTATATAAATATAATAGTATAAGTCATACATATCCGTGAAGATTTTTTTCCGAAACTCCAAAGGGGGCCGTCAACAAATTAAAAAAGAATGAATATCTTTTGAATAACCCTGTCAAAACTAATGTAGCAAAAGCGCTCAAACTCTAGATTGTGATTGAATGCCTTATTGTAATAAACCTTGTTCATTTTTATGCAAATAGCATGCATACTCGCAGAGTAATTAAGGTTTTTATAAAAATGGTCCCAAATTTTTCCAAGTTTTTTTCTTATATTTTTTTGAGTTCTTAATATAAAATATTATTTTTTTCAGAAAATGTGACAAACAACATTGCACACAATACCCTGTAATCCGAATTAAAAAATAATGAAAATTGTATAAAAAATGAGTTGGTTTACTAAATAATTTTTTACTGCGCATGCGTCAACGATATCAAAATTTCATTTGCATATTATGTTAGCTATATGTATAGAGCAACTTTTGTGAAAGTCACAAAATCATAACTTGAAAATTCTGACAATAATCGTCAATTGAATAAGTCGAAAATCCGTAATGCTCAAAATGAAGCAAAAACAAGAGGGGTTGTATCCATATATTCATTGATTAGTGTCAATATAGAATACACAATATGGGATGTACTACTGCATTTGGATAAAATCCCTCATTTTTTTGCTTCATTTTGGAAACAACGGATTTTGTCCTTTTTCTATAGACGATTACTTTCAGAATTTTCAAGCTATGATTTTGAGACTTTTACAAAAATTGCTCTATACATTTAGCTAACATAATATGCAAATGAAATTTTGATATCTTTGACGCATGCGCAGTAAAAAATTATATAGTAAACCTACTCATTTTTCATACAATTTTTATTATTTTTTAATTCTGATTACAGGGTACTGTGTGCAATGTTGTTTGTCATATTTTCTGAAAAAAATATTATTTTATATTAAGAACTCTGAAAATTATAATGGAAAAACTTGGAAAAATTTGGGACCATTTTTATAAAAACCTTAATTACTCTGCGAGTGTGCATGCTATTTGCATAAAAATGAACACAGTATATTACAATAAGGCATTCAATCATAATCTAGAGTTTGAGCGCTCTTGCTACATTAGTTTTGACAGGGTTATTCAAAAGATATTCATTCTTTTTTAATTTGTTGACGGTCCTGTATGGCGTTTCGATAAAAAATCTTCACGGAGATGTATGACGTATACTATTATATTTATACACTAAGAGTTTCGAGATGATTCCTCATGTATTTTTCTAGATATTTAGTAAAAAGTCTAAAATCGCAAGTGTCCCATAATCAATGGCAATATAGTGTATATATATATATATATATATATATATATATATATATATAATACCATTAAAAGTAGACAAGATTCACCAATGGACTTTATCAATAAAACAATAAACCAAAACGAAGAATTAGAATTGAATTGAATAATAATAAAAAAAAATAGTGAAACGAGGAAATCTTAATAAATAAATAAATAAAATGAATGCAAATGTAATTTGTAGATCCAAAGCAGAATCGTCAGGCCCCAAATGCTCTGGAACTACAAATCAAGTGTGCGGTTTCATCCACGTATTAACCATGAAATAGCAAAATAATACGTATTTGGGGCTACCAGCACACAAAAACCAAATTATTAAACGAAGAACAAAGTAACAAATGGTGGAAAAGTGAAAAAAAAAATATATTAAAACAGTAACGAGCAGCAAGTAGTATCAGTAACAAAAGCACAAACTAACCCTATTTTTGCACGTGGCAAGCATAAACTTTACATTCATGTATAAATTAGATAAAAAGTAAGATAACAAAATATTGAGAACAAAAACAACTTATCTGTTGATCACTAATCATGAAGAGGACTTCTCAATAAAATTATTAATAAAAATATTGATGCGTGAAGCAATAGTTCATTATACAAGCTAACATACTAAGACACGTGAAAAATCAGTTCGCTCTCAAAACACGCTTCGGAACTACGTCAAATCAGTAGGGTTGCTCTATTTAAATAGTGAAAGCCAATCGCGCCAAGTAGCTAGATAAATAAGTTGAAAAAAAACTTGCTATGATTTAAAGTTATACAAAATATTAATGACAATAAAAAAACTTAATAATAGTAGCAGTAAATATATTGTTATATTACAAAAAGGAGTTGAAAGTAAGTAAAAACAATAGTTAAATCCACATGTAGACTGAAAAGTAACCATAACAAGAAAAAGCTGAATGGAAATATAATAGAACCGGAGAAAATAATTAATAATCGATCATAACATAAAATTAAATTAATAAAATAATTAAAAGTAGAATTAAGTAATAACATTCATATTAACATATAACTTAAAATACCATTTTATTACTTTAATCAATAACATTTATTTTGACTTTACTTGGTTAAAAACTCATTATCTTAATATAGGATGATAAAAAATTAAAAATTTTTTAATTATAATAATAGTAATAATATTAATAATAATAATACTAACAATAACATTAATAACATTAAAATTAATTCGATAAATATAATATAGCTATTTAACTAAAGATATAACTAGACAAATATCCATATATTGGTGTCAATTAAACAGTATAAAAATTATGTTAAAATAAATAACCCACTCCCATTTTTTTTTTACTACCCTTTGCGTTTTTATCCAGACAACACCACCCTCCGCCGTACTCTAACATCTACCCTCCCAATCAACCTATATATATATTTTTATATTACTTTTTTTAATATTTTTAATTTTTTATTATTACTTTTATGTTTTATAATTTTTTATAGATTTTTACGCAAAGAGTTAATTAATAATGAGATCATGTAATATCTAATTATAAATTAAAGAATACATGAATTTTTTTGGATAACCATTATTTATAGCATCATATACAAGCTTTTTAATATTAGTATTAATTAAATGAGAAGAACATAGACATTTTATTCTTATATAAATGGTTAAGTATTATATTACGATATACAGAATTATGAAGACAAGATTTAAAATTAGTAAAGGTATTAACTTTAAAATTAAATTCTTTCCTTTTGTCATAAATATCAGTTATAAATTTGTTCTCTTTTAATATAATTTTAATATCTAAGAAGTTAATTGTATTATTAGAAAGCAGGTTTTTTGAAATTTCTAGATTGGAAGGATAATCAACAGGGAATTGAGGTATACTGGTGTTATCAGTATCAATTAAAATTACATAATCTATATATCGATATAAATGTATTTTATTATTTAAATAATGACGTTCATAGTAATATAAATCTGATAATACACTAGACGTACTACCATCTTGTGGTATACCAACATTTTGAATATATATATTGTTATCTTGCATGATAAAATTATTATAGATAATGAAATTAGTTAACGTATGAAAATAATCAGAATCTATGTTATGTGATGAATAACCCATATTGATATTTTTTAAAAAGCTCATTTATGATATTATGTAAATCTGATAAATCGATATTATTAAATAGATCTTTGAAGTCATATGTAGTGATATTTTTTATATAATATTGACCAGTTCATAACTATTTTTTATACAATGTGTATTATCACTTGTTTTTGTAATTTTATATATTTGATTAAGAATTGCTAATAGAAGTTTATTAGCAGCATTATTATAAGTATTGCAACCAATTGTAACAGTTCTGAATTTAACAAGTTTCTTATGAAATTTGGGTATAAGGACTAGATAAGGATATTTAAAGTTAGTAGGGTTAATGTCTAATAATTTATAGAATCCTTTAATTTTACGATTATTTGCAAGTAAGTTATCATTAATTTTTTGGAATGTGTTATTAGAAGATATACTAGATTTAAGCAGTTGATGATAATAAGATTTACAAATAATTGCATAATTATTTGGAGATTTGTCAACGTAAGTTATTACAAAGTTTTGTTGTAACAAAAATTTGTTTTTGCTTAAACAGATGCTGTGTATTTACATAATCTAGATGTGAAATGTTATATTTTAAGGACCTAATTAATTTATCGACAACTAATATTTTCCATTGATTGAAATATTCAATGGGTTTATTATAATAAATTGCAATTTTATAAATAAATATATTTATATCATAGGTAAATTGCTTTATGATAGATTTAATGTTTAATTTGGATGGAATTCTGTACTTGGTCCCATAACTCATAAGTTGTAAATCATCTACTATATTAAGATTACCAGTAATAATATGTCCATGATCCTTATTTATGTATTTTTGTAGAGAGGGGTCATTGCATTTACAGGGTAATGTACTAGCATCAAAAGAATATTTGGAGAAAGAATTATAGTTAAAAATCGTTCTTCCTATAGATATGGGATACTTAAAAGTTTTTGATAAATGAATATTATTTATAGGAAATTGACAATTTTTATCATTTATTATGGAATTAATATTGATTTTATTAAATATTTGATTAGAAAAAGTAATTACCATTTGAGTATTAGTTTGTAGATTTTTAGGGGGTATTTTTAGTAAATTTATATTGTAAAGATTGACTCGAGCCATAATGAGATCATAAAAAACATCTGAAAAATGTTTAGAGTAAGTTTTACTGAGAAATATATAGAAATATTGTACTATATGTTTCTTTTTTATTCCAAAAATATATTTACGTATTAAAAACCAATTGCAATTTTTTAAATAATTACGATGCAGATTATTAATTTGTTGAATTATAATGTTTTTTGAAGTAATACTAAAAGATGAACCTTTTCCTCTTTTGTTTCATGTAGTTTTAGGATTTATAAGATGATTTAAACTACGATAAATGGGAGAATAATCCGTAGTATCATTTATAGATGAAAAAACTTTTACAGATCTTTTAAAAACCTCACTATTAAGACCATATGGATAAATTGTATTATAATTTTTCATATATGAAGACTCTAAATAGAGACGCTCTGATTTATTTTTCTGAATTTGTATTATTTCAATAGTAGTATTTTTAAATTTCTGTTTATGAAAATGCTGTATTTCAGCTGTAGACTGTATATTTTTTGCTAAATTTTTATCAGAATCTGACCGATGTTAATTAACGCGTTTATGAAGAGGACCAGAAGTTTCACCAATATGTTTCAAATTGCAAATGTTACACTTTATACTATAAATTACATTTATATACATATATATATATCCATATATATATATATATATATATATATATATATATATATATATATATACACCGGGTGTCCCAAAAATGACTGATGGATTTTAAAATTCAATAACTTGCAAAAGGTGACAGCTATTTAAAAAATTTTTGCAGGAGGGTTATGTATAATGTCAGGAGTTTTTTTAGCATAATTTTTTTAGTTCGAATTTCAAACAACAGGTGGCGCTGACGGCGATTGAAGGCCAGGTGACCAGTGCTGAGTGAAACGTCGACCGATTTTTATGAACCGATTTGGATGCAATTTGGGGTGTAGATAGTACATAATGAGCCCTGAACCCAGTTCATTAGCAGTTTCATACGCCACCTTGTTTCAAAATGGCGGCCATTTAATTTTTTTTTTAATTTATAATTTAAAATTAGATACAAAAAAGTGAGAAATTGTAAAAGATTTTTCTTTTATGCATTTGACCTTGATACAAAGATTCCAGAGCCTCTTTTGTTTCCTCTACATCTTAAAAAAATGGCAGAGTTATAGCACTCTTAATTTTTAGTGTTGCTCACATTTTGGACTGATTTTCGTCACGTGAAAACACGCGTATTTATAAACCGATTTGGATGTAACTTGGTGCGTACATAGTACATACTGATATCTGCACCGAGTTCGTTGACAAATTCCATCCGTCATCTTGTGTCAAAATTGAGGAATATTAAATTTTTTTAAAAAGTTTAAATTTTAAAATTAGGTGCAAAAAAGCAAGAAATTAAAAAAGATTTTTCTTTTGTGTGTTTGACCTTGATGCAAAGATTCCAAAGCATTTTTTTATTTTCTCTATATCTTAAAAAATAGATGGATTATTTCACTTTCAATTTCCAGTGTGGTTGACATTTTGAAACGGTCTGAAATTTGTCCCGCGATAATACGCATATTTATTCACTGAATTGTATATAACTCCATGTATACGTATTACATACTAATGCCTTCACCGGATTCACCGGCCAACTTCAACCGCCTTCTTGTTTCAAAATGGCGGCCATTTAAGTTTGTCCAAAGTCTTTTGAACGTATAATGATTTACAAACAAAAAATTAGAAATTGAAAAAAGATTCTTTCTAAAGTGTTTAATATAATTAATTCCGGAGTATTTTTTGCTTTGTCGTTACCTTAAAAAATGCCTGAAATATAGCAGTTTGAATTTCTAATGTGGGTGACATTTTTTTTTAACCAATTTGCCCGCGACAGCACTCATATATATTAATCGATTTCGTTGTGAGTCTGCATGTACACATAAATTATGATTTCAACCAACCTCATTGGTTTGCTTTATCCATCACGTTGTTTTAAAATGGCATACACTTCTTGATATCGTGCAGTTTGGCGACCCTATAAATCGCATAAAATAAAACCAGCTTGAATAAAAGATGACTGATTTCTTAAAATTCCCATTAATATTCAGTATTGACAAAAACTAGTATTCAATCTGATATAATCGGATTCCGCTAAATTGAGCTTCGTATGTTTGAATAATATAACTTAATTTAAAATAAATAAATAAATAAATTAGGTATATGAAAGTTACCTCTTCCTCCCGGCATTGCCGGAAGGACTTTTTTCAATAAAGCTTATTAGGAATTCATGCAGAGATTTTTGGAGTTTTAACGAATTTTTTTAATGCGATTTTTGGCTTTTTTTCGCATTTTGCGACTATTTTTTGACATTTATAAAAAGAAAATTGTTTTAAAATTTTAGCCTAATTTACTAATTTTTGTCTGCTACTATTTTTGAATTTTATCGATTATTAATGTGATATTTAATGCAATTTTTCAAGTAATTTTTAACGATTTTTCGAGTTTTTGGGCTTTTAGAATCGATTTTTTTCATTTTTGTCAATAGTATAGGTTAGTCTTTGCATCATGTTTTTCGCGCGGACCCGAACAAGATATGGAACTCTTTCCATATTTGTGCCAAATATTTTATTTTCAATTATAAAGGGCATAAAATAAATGCACTTAGAAAAATAATTAAACACATGTTTCAGCGACCTTAAAATTTGTACTCCTGAGGGGTTCAAAAATTTTAAAATTTTTAGATCTGTCATGTGACTTATCATCTTAAAGCCCTCGGACCACTCTTTCAGATTGTAGATATTTTTTCCTTGCTCCCCAATTTGCCCCCGACCCCGGGTGCTAGTGCAATTTTCGAATTTTTTTTAAATCGTAGTGTTTTTACCATTTTAAATTGAATTATTTTACGGAGCCCTAAGATAAATATTATTAACAATGAAAATTTAAAATAGAGAGAGTGAGGGGCGATGTTTACCGGGGGGGGGGGGGGGGCACGAAAGCTAAAACCTTGAGGTGCACTTTTTCAACTTTTGGCGACATCCCTCAAGTGATATATCATTGGAAAACTCTGTGACTATTATTTCATATTATACACCTCTCGAGTCCTCTCTCCACTTTGACCACATGGATGGGGCTTTTTTAAAAATTTAACCAACATCCTTCATGTGATATATCGTTGGTAAGCCCTGTGACCACTTATTCATTTATGCATTTCACTTGCTACTCCCCCTTCATTTTGACCCACCTGGAGTGTATGTTTAACGTCTTCTAATAATGGGAAAATTACAGAAATCATCTTAAATGGCAAAGAAAAAATCAGTAAAAATATTGATCTTATTCACCATCCTTTCAGTTCCTGTTTCTGCCACAATTGATGCTTTTAATTTTCATTTCTTTGGCAGTTTTACTGTTAATACACAAAAAATGCTAATTTTTGATACATAAACTCCCTTATTATTCTATATTTAGCTGCGCCTTGTCTACTTTTTGTAACCAGGGGCGCCATCCCTTGACTTTTATCGGGTCTCCCTTATTGCTTCCCTTTAGTTTGTTGTTTTTTAATTGTCTCTGTTTTTAATTTTCATGTATTTACTAAAATTAATTTCGTAAGTACATAAAAACAATGATTTTTATAAATGATTGTATAACATTTCGATTGTAGATTCCCGGAAGTAATCGATGGCTGTATCGATAGTGTTTTTTTACGATGATAATTTTTTTCCATTCGTAAAATTCGAGAATCGTTTATCACTAGACATATCCAAGGAGCAACATTTGGTAAAAGCGTGAAATTCACGATAACAAACCTTTAAAAAAAAATATTATAAATATTTTTCTTCAATTTGAGACATTCTCCTCTCCCCTTCAAAAGAATTAACGGAAGCTACCAAAATTTTCGATTATTCTATAATACCTCAGCTGCAGTTTTAGATAGTGGCATGAATTTGAGATAATTAAGCTTTTAAAAGAAATTTAAACATGCATTTTATCTATTTTAGAAATTCCCACCTAAGGTGGTTTAATGAGGTGGTTGTATTTTTAGGACATTTCGCCATATCTCACCAGCAGTTTTAGATAAAAGCGAGGAATTTAAGATTGAAAATCTACTAAAAAGTAGTTAAACATAGTGATTTTAGAGCTAATTTGTCTACTACGTCGTTAACATAGATTTTGAATCGGATAATGTGAGATTATACCAATACGACAATACTTATAACTATTTGATTAGGTATTACTATTATTTTCATTTTATATTTACTAGATGCATTTCATTTTATTCAAGATTCTTTTAAATAAACCGACCAGCGTAGCGGGCGAAGGCTGCTAGTATATATATATATATACTTTTATAAATACAACCAAAGTAATTCAGACAATACCATATATATATATATATATATATATATATATATATATATATATATATATATATATATATATATATATATGCATATATATATATATATATAAACTGATCATCGATAAAAATCCCCACTATCTCGAGGATATGATTTATTTTTTTCTAAATAATTCTAACTTAAAAAAAAAAAATTTAACTAAATTTTCTTCTTTAATATTTCTAATAAAATTGCAATATAATTATAAAAATATATATTTTGAATTACAAGTTTTAATACAGATAAAAATATCTTTAAATAAAGACATGCAAATCCCTAAAAAGAATTAGATATAATATAAATCTTTTTTTAGGTACAATCAACTGATTCTGACCCATTGTGACCCAAAATGACCCACTAATCTAGAGTTTTTGAACATGCAGCCAAGCATACTGGTTTTCTTGAGCCTGAAAACGAAAAATATATAATTTAGTTAAAATCGTTAGAGCTTTTTTAGATAAAATTAGCTTGACCGGTAGTGACCCAAAAGTGAACCATTAATCGAAATTACTGGAGCATATGATCTAACCCAATGATCTTCTTGTGCTTCAAAACGGTATATTTCAAATTCTTTTCAAAATCGTGTGAACTGTTTTTTTTTTGGTATAATTAGCTTGACCCGAAACCCATACTGACTCAAAATGACCCACTAATCGACTTTTGTCGAATGTGCAACGTAATTCAATGGTCTTCTCTATCCTAAAATCTATAGAATACAAAATTTGATCAAAATTGTTCGAGACGTTTTTCAGAAAATTAGCTTGACCCATAACGATACATTAATGACCCACTAATCGACTTTTGCTGAACATGCGACATAATCTAATTGTCTTTTCGATCCTGAAAACGTAGAATACAAAATTTAATCAAAATAGATCGAATTGTTTTCTAGAAAATTAGCTTGACACATAATGACCCAAAAATGACCCACTAATCAAAATTTTTCAAATATATGACCTAGCAAAATGATTTTTTTATTATGTCCGGAAACGGAATAATATGAAATTTTGTCAAAATCGTTTGAGCCGTTTTCTAGAAAGAATAGCTTGATCCTGACCCATTATGACCCAAAATGAACCACTAATCGAATGCTCTTCAGCATGCGCCCCAGCTCAATAGTATTCTTGTGCCCCAAAATGATCGAATTACAGATCGAATACAAATTTAATCAAAATCGTTGAAGCTATTTTCTAGATAAAATTAGCGTGACCTACAATGACCCAAAAATGAGCAACCAATTGAATTTTCTCTAACATGTAAGTTAACCCAGTGGTCTTCTTGTAATCCAAAACGATAGAATACAAAATTTAGAAAGCCGTTCGTTAAAGCCATTTTAGGTAAAATTGGCCTGAGCCATAATGACCCAAAAATGACCCACTAATCTAAGTTTCTCGACCATATGACCTAGACTAGAAGAATAGTTTTCTTCTGTTGAAAAACGATATAAAATTTCGATAAAATCAATCCAGCCATTCTTTAGATATGAATAGCTTGGCGCAGACCCATTATGACTCAAAATGACTCACTAATCGAATTTTCTCGAACATGTGATCAAGACCAATGGTCTTCTCGTTCCCAAAAATGATAAAATAAAAAAAATTGTCGAAATCTTTCGAGCCGTTTTTAAAATAAAATTTACACACACACAGACAATTTTTGCTCTTATTATAGTATACGATTTAAATCAGTTATCCAAATACAACATTTACTTTTCTATGAGCGTGAAATTTTAAAATCGCCTAAAATCTCACAGAAAGTATTATAACGTAAAACAAAATGTTCTGTATTGGCGAACAAAGGAACCAAATTTAATCGAAAACTATACATCTGATTTCAAATACCTCTCCAGCATACTTACCTAATTACAGACTAAGCAGATGGTTTTTGCAGCAATTACCGCGTAACATACACACAACAAACAAATTGTTGAAGGCCACCGTATAATTTTCCTATCATGGATATGCATACTGTAAAATATGAAAATAAAGCATACGAAAATTATTTATAAAATGCATCGCAATTCCAAAATAAAATTTAAACGTATATTTAAATATTTTAATACATAGTAATGTTCTATTACTTAACTGCGCGTACTACATGATTATCCCATCGACCAATTTCGATAATTAAAATAAATCGGCAAACTAATAATAAATTATACAGATTGGCATAATTTTTATTTCAAATAACGAAATAACAAATAAATTAGTAAAAGATTGATAATACAACAAATAAAACATCGAATTAAAAATCACTTGATGACGTAAGAAACGTGTAACGTGTTTAATGTCAAGTGAATGTGACATTTACGATAAGCCATTATTGGCATTTAATCTTACAGTTTCGCGATAGTTTTTTGATCGAAGGGATAATCAAGTAATACCGAATTGCGTTAAAGAAACATCCTTATAACTCCAAAAATAAAAATTATAGCTACAAACAGTTTATTGCGTTGGATTAAGCCTCTCATTTCCAATTAAAATATATCTTTAAATTGAAATTTAAGTGAAATACAGGGTCATGAAAAATCAAAGAATATGAAAGTATGATCACAAATATATCAGTAACTTATTATCCAATCGACTTCATTCTTTATGAGTTTTTATGTGTCAAAAATTTTATATGCCTTTCATCAAAACGAATATCAAAGTCTGAAAAATATAGTTCCGGATAATCGAGGTTACTGATACTAAATAGGCTTCTTTAAATTTTACATACTAAATACATACCAAATTTAAGGCTGCTATCTGAATTTGTTCGTGAGATAAAGCACTTGTAGATACACAGACAGACAGATAGACGGACGGCAAATTTTATTTTTCTGAAAATATGTTTTTCGTAATCTCCAATGTCTGAAACGTGTAAATCCGTCAAAAAAATCTACGTTTGATGGGTAAGAAATAAACAGACAGACACGAAACAACTTTTCGAATCTACTCAGTAAACCTCAGCTGATGTTTCGACAAATATATTTTTTAAATATGTACTCAAAATCGAAATATTTTCACAGTTAATGAAAAGGCAAATTTTAGTCCTCGGTTCCAATTAATGAAATAGACGTATTTCAACTTGAGCTCATTAAAACTGCATTTATCGGGAACAATGGCAGGAGGAAACTAACGTGCTTTAAATGTATTCCGGATTGCGGGAGTTATGAGAGGTCAATAATCTAATGATATTATAAATAGTTAATTTATAAACTGGCCACATCACCATATGCTTAATTAAGCAATGAATAATTCACAATGTTATTATAGATTGAATTATATCTGTTTTAGTTATGTGGAGATATTATGTTGATTTCTAAATACGAAAATGCATATCATGCTGCGCTGCATAATTAAACTCATTTAAATTCAAATACTTTTAAACTTATAAATCTATATAATTTTTTTCATAATTATAATTTGAAAATCTATCAGTAATAAAAAAATTGTTTTTTTATGTTATTATATTGTAGTATTACGTTTCATTATTTATTGTCATTAGACATTACATTATTATGAAATGCAGTATTGCATAACTAAGAAAAATCGCATATTAAGTTCACCTACTATGTTAAAATTTATTATTCTGCAACCTTTTTTACCTAATTACAATTTAAAAACAAATTATTAATAACAAATTTTCCATTCATAATATTTTTGGACCTTTGCGGTTAGTCATTTATTGTCACTAGACATTATACAGGGCAACAGTGTGTCCCAAAAGTCCCTGTCACATCTTAAAATTCAATATAAAATCAAGCAATTGTCCTATATGAACGCGGTTTGAACTAAAATGCTTCTCAGGATAAAAAAAAAAATCTTTAAGCGAATGAAATTAATTAATTCCACACTTCGATCGTAAATGGCGCCACTTGTCCGCATGTCTGTTTTCGAATTTTAAAAATTTTTCTGATTGTCAGATTAGTTTTGATCATGTGACACAGAAATAACAACTCCCAGCAAAAAAGCTAACTGCACAGATTGGTACTTTCAAACCAAATAGGAAATAATCTGAAAATAATAACTTTTCATTTTTTAATTTCAACATCATTATTTACGTTGATTGACAAGCACAAAAGAAAAAAAAAAACCTTTACCGAAAATGAACGGCGAAAATGAACGAATGGTGAATAGCCGGAAACTTTTGCACACGCGAATTTTGGATTCTTCTACTTTGCATCAAGTGTTTTCAGTATCCAATCAAAATGATCAGTGGTCAGAGGTTATTTGCATGTTCCTAACTTTTGGAGCAATTGCACTTCTACTTCGCTGAAACGTTCTGGCAAACAAATCAATGAAACTGACCAGAAACTTTTGACCGCTACTCTATATATTATACATAATGCAACTCTTGTCATCATGATAACATCCGAAATGTTGAATCAATTAAAACCAAACTGCACAGCTGCCAACTCTTACGATTTCTACTTACCAGTATATTTTCTCTTATTTAATGGTCGAAATCGCAAGTTTAACCCCTTTGGGACGAGCGACACGTATGCATGCCGCAAAAAGGCTTAAGAATCCTTGTTTATACCCACAAGTAAAATTTAAATGTAAAATTTGCACTATTAAATCGGAGCATTTTCTCGATTTAATACGGTACAAATTTCTGTTTTTAAAAAACAGTGACAAAACATTAAAAATTTCGTGAAAGACTCCCGTCGCAAAAGGGTTAATCCTTCACTGCACCATGTGACACATAATGAATAATGATCCTAAAAATATTTTATTTCTCATTATGCCATGAATTTGGCCAATATTATCACTATAACTGATCAAGAACAGTTCAAGAAATTGAACAAACCTTATTTTGTCCATTTTAGATGGCTGCATTTGACAAAAAATTAGAATTTGTTATTCGAAAACAAAAAAAAATTAACTACTAAAAATGTATTTATTAAAAATACAACACATTGCTCAATAGTGCACAAAACAAGAACTTTAATATGAACTTGTACAATTAAAAAAAAATAAAAATATCAACATTTCGCGCCGTCTTCAGGAAAATATGATAACGAAAGGACTAAAAGTTTGCCTTCTGATCGATCAGGAAGCAAACTTTTTTATTAACTTTATTAACTTTAAGTTCATGTTAAAGTTCTTGTTTTGTGCACCATTGAGCAATGTGTTGTATTCTTAATAAATACATTCTTAGTAGTTAAATCTTATGGTGCAGTATATCTTTATAAAAAAATGATCAATCTATTACGACAAAATTTAACTATTTTTACTGAATACTTAAAAATATTAATATAGAGAAAACTGCAAAGTGTTAAGCAGATAAAATCGATTAATTTAAGTCCATTTAATAGCAAAATATAGGAATACGATATTTAAAAAAGCTAATTGTGTATGCAGTGTTAAAAATGCAGTCGAAATCTACAGCATAAAGTGGATTCCGAAGTTTATTTTTTTCTCCCCAGAATTTAAAACATGGCATATTTTTACAAGTAACTTATTAATATCATTACAAGTTTTAAAATTAAGGGTGTATTCGAAAAAACGCTTTTCCACCTTCAACAGCTCGAAATTTTCCGATACAATTTCAGCCACATTTTTAAAAGTAGAAACATGAAACTTGCTGAGGTGATTCTTGAAGGAACGTATGAGGTGCCGTGTAATGTCTTTTTACGCTCAATTCATTAGAATTTGAGTTATAAATAATTATCTTATCAGTATGACCCTTTTTTTCGTTCCCAGATCTCCCGCTAGGGAAAATTCGGTTCGAAATGCCGTTTCTGATTGTTTTTTTTTTTGTTTTTTTTTTTTTTTGTTTTTTTTTTGCAATATTTTCAGCATTTATCAAAGAATCGACAATCACGGCACTTTGTGTACTTTCCAAATAAGAGATTTTGAAAGTTTTGTGTATTTGAGAGCAAAAATGAGTTCAAAAATAAATCGGAAAATAAGCAGTTTGAATCGAAATACACCCTTAAATAAACGAACTATAATATTTTACGTTTCATTGCACATATAATGTACGTTTTTAAGAATGATATGGTATATTTACTAAGATATGTTCCCCCATACCTAAAAAACATTTCATTTCGTTGCATACGTTTTATTTTGAATTTAAATTTAATAAATTTCAAATGCAAAATGTAAATATCTTTGGATAAATTACCAATAATTAGCTTTATAAAAACCTTAAAAAATGTTTAATTAAAATTTCAGAATCCGTTATAAATATTTTTGTTAAACTAAATTTAAAGCTTAATTTCGAAATAAATAAATCTCAAAAATGAAAAGGAAGGCTGTTTTCTTCTTTTTTTAATAAACCGCTAAAAGATTATTTGGAATTCATATCAAATATTCGAATAATTTTTGTTTAATTAGTCTGCAAAATGATTGAACTTCCATGAAATTATTTCACGGTAATAATTCGATAAGCATTCATTAAGTTAATGGGAATTCACGTGCAAGTTTTCTTTTATGTATGTTTACATTTCTTAAAAATTTAATTGGAAAAGTTTTGACGATACGGAATCAAGTAGCATCGCAATTATACCTTAAATTGCATTTATTAACTATAATGAAGAGCCGTTTTTAAAACAATTAGAACCAAAACTGTTCATTTACATTATTAGCCAGACTAATTACATATTCGGCAGAAGTTTTGTGCTATATCTGATGTAAAAACAATTAAATTATAATTAGAAATTTAGATCAAGTAAATAGTTCGCGAATGTCAGATATTCTTATTTTTTCGTATGTACCAATCGTGAGGATTCAAGAGCTTGATTGTAATCGATTCTAAATTCAAAGATATTTTAAAAAAAAGAAAAAAAAACACCGATTTTTTTGTTTTCCAAAATACATTAAATTTTCACTACTTAGCTTGAAAATTATTTTAGAGAAAGACAATCAAAAAGAAATGATAAGATTGTTTATTAAGAGTTTGATGCAAATAAATAATAGATATAAGGAAAATAACCCTACTTGTTGTTTCTATAAACAATTCTCTGTTTATTTTTATTCTATAAGGATCGATCAAATGAAAGTGGCATTTCTATAATAACTATGCCATTTGAAGAGAAATACGACAGCACATGCTTCCATAGAAGGCGCAGAATACTCGGAATGCATTAGAGATCCTAGATTAGAGAAGATCTCTAAGATCTAATCTAGGATCTCTACAAAACACAGTATAGCAGCGCCACCTGCTGGAACAGAGCGGGGGAATAGATAATGGCTTAATTAAAAGGAAATCACACCTAAACAATAATTAAATATAAAAATTACATCTTAAGAAGCATAATTTGCCTCGTTAACTCAAAGTAAAACGTCTCATACAAATAAAAACAAGAAGAAAAGAAAGTAAGAAACAGGAAAGGAATGCAAATAAAAGAAATGAAAGGAGGGAGAAATTATCTATTCCATTATTTTAAGATGAAAGCAGAATTAGACTTTATCATAATAATTATTTTTACAATAAAAAGATTTACATTTTCGGCAGTATGCATAGACCAATGCCTTATTTAAAGCAATAATCAAATCAAAGTAGTAATTAAGCGTAAAAATTGTATCTTAATAAGTTTAATTTGTTTCCTAGGTTTAAGGGGGCTCAAGGCTTGATCGGTACGGAAAAACATATAAACAGAACTCTCGCTTCGAGTCTATATAAAAACAGAAGTATTGAATGTAATTAGATTAAACTTTCTGATATTTTTAAGGTATGTTTGTAGTCTTATAAAATTATAAAATGAAATACTTCAATGTAATATAATAAAAAATATAGCAAAATTTGTATAACACAATTTTCGAAAACAAAATTATGTGTTATATCACCATCCGTAAGGTATCCTAACGTTGAATTGACATAAGAACCTAATTTTTGCTTTTAAATTATCTTTACTCTATAGAATGAATTAAGGATATAACTATCACTCAAAAAAAAACATTTTTAAAAAAACTCTCAAATTTAAAAATTTAAAAAAACCCTAAAAAATAATTTTTTTCATTAAAAATACTTAAAATATTAAACTATCTAAAATATATTAATTGATTCTATAGATAATGATATTATATGCATGCAAAAAAATTAAGCCATTCCATCAGATAGTTTTTTTTTTTTAATCTTACAGATAGTCGTCAAAAATCAAGTTTTGAGAAAACGCGACTTAAAGTTGAAATTCTATGGGTGCGGCTTTGAAAGTGTTAATACACAGATGCTTATAACTCCGTTAAAAATGCAAATCTATTTTATGTGGTTTTTTGCACTGAGTTTAGAATCAATTGAATAATCAAAATAAATCATTAAAAAATCGATTTTTTGAAAAGTTTTCAAGCTTTGAGCCCCCCTTAAATAAAACATTTCACACGAATGAAAAAGAAAGAAAGTAAAATGAAACCCAGAAGCAAATTCTGGAATAAGCGAGATGAAGAAAGAGAAGTTTGCTGTTCCATACTATCTTAGAACTATTTTATATGGATCTATAACTATAGACCATCATGAATTTGTTTCTACAAATTAAAAAATGGCTTTTCTAGCATTATGCAGGGTTTAATATCCTAATTAAAACGATAAATAAACTGATGAAGTAACTAAATGTAAAAATTATATCTTATTTAAATGTTTAATTTGCATTATCACCCTTAAGTAAAACATCTCACATACATAAAAAAGAAAGAAACAGAAAAAAAATTATGATAAAATCAAAAAATGAGGAAGAGACAATTGTAGTTTTAAAAAAAATCCATTTTCTTGTTCAGCCTTAAGTAAAACATCTCACATGCATAAACTAGTCGTTGAGAGCCACCGTAATACTTACCCATCATGGGTATGGATATGAGAATAAAACATCTGAAAACACAGGGCCGGCGCCAGGGGTGAGGCAAGTGAGGCGACCGCCTCAGGGCGCACCGTAAAAGGGCGGCATTTGGCGGCATTTTGAAAAAAGTTTGGTTTTGACAAAAAAAAAAAAAAAAAAAAAAAAAAAAAAAAAAAAAAGAAGAAGAAGATTCGATGACTCCCCCCCCTTCCTTGAAAAAAGTTGCTTTAAGGTGTTTGGGGAGGAGGGCGCATTTTTTCTCTGGTGGATAATTAAATTTTTTTCTTTAACTAAAGCGTACTGTAGAATGTTTTGCTATGTATTTTTTAATTCTGAATAGGATGACACTTCCGCAAGTCGGTGCAGTTATACATTACAAAGTTCTGGCAGGTTCAGGGACATGCCAGCAGCATCCAGCGCCTGTGTGTACAACTTCGGTTGGGGCCCTATACCCCATCCCTCCTCGCCTCAAAAAAAAAAAAAAAAAAAAAAAAAAAAAAAAAAAAAAAAAAAACTTTATCAAAAAATAAAACAATGAATATCTGTAAATGCATAGTTGCCATCCGTTTTGAGCTTTTACCAAGTCGAATAAAGATTTTTTAACCAGTAAATTTATTTAATAAAATGTGTCTTCTTTTTATACAGTACATATTTCATTTCATTTATTAAATAAAATTTCTGGTTCCAAGCATGTTTAAATGATTTGAAAAAAGAGAAATATATCAGCCATGTAAATAAAATTCGTAACACACTAAAATCTGTGAAAATGGAATAATATATATCAGAATCCTGTGTAACGATTAAATTTCACTATCCCAAAGAAAATAATTCAATACATTAATAATGGACTGCATTTAAAAGAAAGAAAAGAAAAGAAAAAAGTTTGTTTTTACTTTGCATGTATTTGCGATGGCTAAAAAAATCTACCTAGAGATCACCACGAAAAGATCTAAAAATTTGGAGAAGGATAGATGCTGGCAGATGCATCTGAGAGTCAAATTTTTCATTTTTTGTTAATTAAACGAAATATTAATTATAAGCCCTTAATGATCATCATAAACCGACGAGTTTTCATTCTTTAAATAGATCCTGCTTGTGTGCCTCCCATGTAATGCCAGACCTAGATTTAATAAAATTACGTGTTATATTATTTTGACATGAACGAAATTCGCGTTTTTTACGCAACCGATGAATGGAATTCACATTTTTACTCAATTCATGGACATAATTCGCGTTTATTGAGCAATCTGTCGACGAAATGTGTATTTCCACACAATTCATGGATGAAATTAGCGTTTTTTACACAATTCTTAGACAAAATTTGCGTTTTTTACACAATTCATAGATGAAATTTGCGTTTTTTATGCGATTCATGAAAGAAATTTGTTTTTTTTACGCAATTCTTGGACAAAATTCATGTTTTTACGCGGTCTTGGGGTTAAATTTATGTTTTCTGCGCGGTTTTTTGACGAAATTCGCGAATCTTGGTCGTTTTTCTCGAAATTTCCGTCTTTTGAGAGGTCTTTTGTCGAAATTCACGTTTTTTGCGTGGTCCTTACTCGAAATTCGTGCTTTTTGCGCGATCGTTTGATGAAATAAGGCTTTTTAAACAGTTCTTTCTTGAAATGCGCGTTTTTACGCGATTTTTTCGAGGTCTTTCGATGAAATTCGCATTTTTCTCACGATCCTTTTCGAAATTTGTGGGGTTCTTTTCGCTATCCTTCATCGAAATTTGCGGTTTTTCGTTACTCTTCGATGGTTTTCGCGCTTTCATCGCAGAACTTTGACTAAATTCATGTGTTTTCCATGATATTTTCACGAAACTGGAGGGTTTTTTTCTGCGAATGATTGAAGAAATTGATTTTTTACGACCACCATTCGCCAAAATTCGCGACTTTTGGTGTCTGAAATTTTGGACTGATTAATTTCTAAAGTTTTCGGCAGCAGATGCCTTAAATTTTCGGAAAATTCGAAAAATTGGTCCTGCTTTTACAATTAACACTAACTAACTACAATTAGCGCTAACAGTAAATACATAAAGTTTAGGAAATATGTTTAATTTTTTGGTACAAAAAAAAAAGTTACAAAATATTGCTTATTTCCTAAAATTTTCTGCAAAGTTCATAAAAGTTGCTGCGCACGGCATGCGCGAGTGCGTTTATATTATACAGCTCTGTTTAATGCTATTTATTTGTTATTCAATTATTAAGATTTCTGGCTTCTTCATTTGCAAAACTTTTGACGATAGAATGCCCCTCTGAAAATCTAATTTAAATTTTACTCTGAATTAAATTATTGCTGCAAATTATTTTTAAATAGTTTCTGAATCATAGGGGACTTTATATCTATTACCGTGAGATACATATGCATTATATAAGATATTTCTTATGTTACCTCTATATTTATGGCATGATTATTGTAGGAGAAACTTTTACTAGTATTTCCAAATAGTAATTTTCTTCTTATTTATGACAAATTATGTAGTAAGGCGATGATTGCTATTTAAAAATAAGAAACAGGCAGAATTTAGCCTTTATGAAAATAAAACTATGTATTATGCTTTTTCACGAGAGTGAGATAATAGTGTTGCATGTTTTCAGCCATGTGAATTACGGGCGCCTTTTATTGTTTAAAAGAGGTGTGCCTTTGTTTATAAAAGTTAAACAGGTGAGCGTCTAAATGACTTATTAGGGGACTCGCATAAGTAAAATAAAACGTAATAAATTTTTAAACAAAGAATTGAATGTTTATAAATAAGTTTGTGTAAGGTAAATCTAGAAAAAAAAATTCAGGTACCAAAAACATATAACACATTTTAATGTAATTAAATTATTGATTTTTTTAAAAGTATTTGTTCTTTAATTAAAATTTTTGACGCCTTTTACTACTCCAGCGCTTATGTGCACTGTACAGGTACACTTTGTACACTGGGTCGGCACGGCCCTGGGCAGGTTTTATGAATGCAAAGTCATGAATGGTTTTATCAATAAAAAAGTATGAATACATGGAATATTTTGACAACATTACCCTTGAAGAAATCTGATGAACTGATTTTGATTATTGCTGTTTTGAGGATGTTTAAAAAGCTTGATATTATTTGATATGATATAATAGATTTTGAACGTGATATAAATATGACAAAGCTGTGTTCAATAATAAAACATAACTTTCAACATTGTATATTTATAAAACTTACCATAACTTGTATAAAGAATGATCGTACGGAGGACTTTCAAATGATGTTATTTGATCCAGAATTTGAAAATACATAACAAATGATACCCAATTCACCTATTTTAAAAATGTTGAAGTATTTCCATCCCTCGATGAACCTTTATCCCCCTCCCCCCCCCCCAAAAAAAAGCAAAGTAATGATTTATTCTTGGGGGATTTATCGAATTTTCATGTTTAGTAACAGAACAATGCTTTTCTCTAAATTTTGGTGAAAGGCCACCAATTATTACTGTAAAAAACTACTTTATCTGAATAAAGTATAATTTTTGCCATTTCATTCATAAAACGTGCCGTAAATTTGAAAAAACTGATCGTACCGAATTGCAGATGGTGTCATTCAATTTAGAATTTAAAAAATCCATGCGAAACGATACCCTATTTGACCGACTTAAAAATGTCAACCCCCCCCCCCTTCCTCCTCAAAAGATTTAAAAAAAAAAAAACTTTTGTTTTTTGTTTCTTAAAACTTATTAAACTTTGTTTTGGGGGGCTCCTCATATTTTCATTAAAAAAAATATTTTATTGAACATGTAGTCCTTTATATGTAATCTATTAATTAGGTATTAGGTTTTTAAAGGTTATTTAGATGTCTTGGAGCTTTTCTGCGCAAAACCCGTAGGTGCCTTCTCCCAGATTTCTTCATGATTACGCGTAATATTAGAACTTGACCTTATTACTTCAGGACATCTTACATTTTATCTTCCGCAATTTACAACATTTTTTTTTTTTACACTTTTTGCATTTTACGCCAATTTTTTTGACTTAAGAAAATAATTTCTGTTAGACTGAACCAACGCCATATTCAGTAATTTTGGTCCTCTGCGACATTTGACAATTTTTGTGTTTCCGGCGATTTTTCCATATATTAATAATTCCATATATTAACCTAATTTTAAATTCTACTAGTAATTTTTGGATTTTCTCCTGTTTCGCCGAGATTTTTTTTTTTTTTTTTTTTTTTTTTTATTAGATTCGTAAGCAATTTCGTTTCAAACTTTTTAGCATAATATAGCAAATTTTATCTCTTCATTTTTTTAATTTTTCGTAATTCGGATTACAAATGTTTTAGCTCACTAGTGTAAATTTTGCCCTCTGCATTTTTTCTTTCTTCATTTTGACACGATTTTTTGACATTCGTATTCGTAAAAGGCATTTGGTTTCAAACTTCTCACTAATGATGTAAATTTTGTATAGAGAATTTCTTTTTCTTTCTTTCTTTTTTTTTCTTTCTTTTTTTTTTTTTTTTTTTTTTCATTTTTATGGATTTTTAAAGTTATTTTATACGATTCTTAGCATGTTTTTGGCAACTGCCTTTTTTTTTTTTTTTTTTTTTTTTTTTTTTTTTTTAACATTTGTAAGAAATAATTTAATTTGAAAATTTTAACCTAATCGAAGTATATTTTATCACATGTGATTTTCAATATTTTGCTATTTTTAATGCGATTTTGAATGCAATTTTCATCTTTCTTTTGCGTTCCGCGACAATTTTCTGACATTAATAATATGAAATTGTCTTCAAACATTTATCCTAAACCCATTATTTTTAATTCGGTTTTTAGCGTTTTTTTTTAACATGAATATTTGAAGAATCGTAAATTTTTTAATTTACGCATTTTTTTAATCTTTAGAGACCTTTACTATATTTTTTTTTAGCCTCGAAGCAAATTTTTAACATTATTAAAAAGGAATCCGGTTTTAACTTTTAACCTAATGTACTAAAATATGTCCTCTTTTTAGTTAAATTTATTCGAAATTCGCTTGGCGATTTTCGAATTTTTCAGATTTTTTTTAATATTATTAGTCTTTTGACTTAGTAAAAGAAATCCTGTTTTAATCTTAAATAAATTTTACTGTCTGCAATTTTTTATAGAGCACAGAAACGCATCGTCAATCAGGTTAGCTGCGAGAGTAAATTAAATTAATTTAGCAGATGAAAATATAATTGATTTCTATATTGATTAGAGTGATATAAAAACGATTTTCATAAAAAAAAATTTCAAGGTCAATTTATCATTGAATTAAATATTTCATTGTTCATAAGTGTTTTTGAAAACAACATTGTTATTATAATATTAAATCTTCATATTAAATATGTCAAATCAAATTTGAAATGATAACGTAATTTTCTCTGCATGTCAAAATTTTTCCATTTAACGTGAATAAAATATTGCGAAGTTTGCTCTAATAAGTTTATTTATTTATTTATTTTTATTTTTTCGCTCTATGCATTTCGACATTGTAATGTATAATTTCTACAAAGCTAAATCAAGAGAAATAACTCACTTCTAGAACTTTCATTTTATTTTTAATGGCTGTTTTCTTACCAATATTACCAATATGCGATTTGCCTTGCATATACGATTTTAAAAAAGATAAATAGCTTGTAATGCTATATCATTATTTTTCTGTTTGAAATTCATATACAAGTTTTATACGCAATGCGATTGATTTTAGGTGTTTGACATATTTTGTCTCAGTAATATATATTTTAAAAGCATACTTTACCTGTTGCAACAGGATTTTTTTTTTTTAAATATTCATAATGTGCGTGATTTTTCGAAAGGAAAAACAAAGCAGAAGAAATTTTGCAGTGTTACTGTTATTCTTTGTATGATACTAACACTTTCAAGGTATTTTTTTTTAATATTAGTAGAATATGATTTATTAATTTAATGCCAAGTTAGCTGTTGTTATTTTTTAAAAGATGCAAAAAATTAAATGAAATAAAATAAATAAATTACGCAATTCCGTTATTTTAAATTCCTTAAAGTTAAATGCATTTTATAATACATTTTATATTATATTTATGCAAATAAATTATAGTTACTATATTAATTTACTGATTTTTTATAAAGTTTGAGTAGTGGTTTAAAAAAATGACATCATGGGGGCGGCAAAACAAGGCTCGCCAATGCGGCGAAATGTCTAGCTCCGGCCCTGTGAAAACAATTTATACAATGCATTGCAATTCCAAAACAAGCTTTAAATATTGTTAATATACATAGTAATGCTCTATTGATGAATTGCTGATGTACCAATTTCAACAAATTATATAAAATGCCAAACTACTCAAGTAAGTACCAAACTGCATAAAAGAAATATCCTTATAACTCCAAAAAGAATAATCATATTAACTAACAGTTTACTACGTCGGATTAAGCGTCTTATTTGAAATTAAAACATACCTCTGAATTGAAATTTGGATGTAATAAGGGTCATGAAAATTCGAAGAATGTGGAAAACAGGATTACAAATATCTCGGCAATTAACAATCCGATCGACTTCGTTCTTTATGCATAATTCGTGTTATTTTATTGCCTTTTACGTCCATTCTTTAAAATAGAAATTTCGAAAAATTGTATGCACCTATCATTAAAACGAATTTTTTGAGAGTCCGAAAAAAATAGTTCCGGATAATCTAGGTTACTGATATTAAATAAGCTTTTTTCCATTCTTACATACTAAGTACATACAAGTTTTCAAGTCTCTATCTCAATTTGTTCGTGAAATACAGCGTTTACAGACACACAGACAGACGGACGGCAAATTTTTTCCTAAAAATATGTTTTTCGGAATCTCCACTACCTAAAACATATAAATCCGTCAAAAAAAATTTCGATTTTGAAAACGATTGCAAGACTTACCCTATACTATGTATAATGGGTAAGTAAAAAAGAAAGAAACGGTAAAAAAAATCCTGAAATAAACTAACAAGTCAGAAAAATCCTGCGTTAAGTATAGATTATGATGCACTTTCCAACACTTCATTAAATCTTTAACGAAACTTCGTTATTTAAGGAAATAAGGGCATATTGCCAAATATAACCAAATATGTATTCCAATACTTTTGAACAGCCGAACGTTTTATATAATTTGTTGAAATTGGTATATCAGCAATTCATCAATAGAGCATTACTATGTATATTAACAATATTTAAAGCTTGTTTTGGAATTGCAGTGCATTGTATAAATTATTTTCAGATGTTTTATTCTCATATGCATACCCATGATGGGTAAGTATTACGGTGGCCCTCAACGACTAGTTTATGCATGTGAGATGTTTTACTTAAGGCTGAACAAGAAAATGGATATTTTTTTTAAACTACAATTGTCTCTTCCTCATTTTTTTATTTTATCTGTCTTATTTATGTATTGGATCTGTCAATTGATATAGTACTATATAATGGGAAATTTAGTTTAGTAAGAAAATGCCTAGTAGATTGAAATTTCTTTTTCAGCAATTTATACTAATAGATGGAAACCTACTTGAATATTTTTGTTCAGCTCTGTAGTTTACCTTGCACCTTTAATACACGTCAGCATTAAGCTATAATTTATTTTAAACCAAAAAACTCTTAAAACAACTGAAATTACTATCTCATAAATTATCATTCATAGGCGTCCATGTACCCAATTCTTTGCGTAGCCCTGTGTATCATTTTATCTATATTCTTCAAACATTTCTTAGTAAACTGAATGTGGTTCAGCGTAAAAATGCATAACTTATTTAAGAACCACCTTTAAGTAATTTACGCTCATATTGAGTAACGTTGAGGAACTCTTTTGGGTAGCCCTGTATATCAACTATAGCATCATATAATGTGCATAGATCTAGTGAAACTTAAACACGCATGTCATAATTAAAATGCATTTCATCCATCCATCATTCGTATAAGATAAATATACGGTACTTATGAAAGAATATAATATTTTAAATCTTTTGTGTGTCCCTGTAAATGCTATGTACTTCATATTATGCAAGACAGTCCCGTATAATTCGTATAATTTATATTAAGCCTCAGTGACTTGCAATTCAGTTGACTATCAATTTTATTATAAATGAAATAGTCTAATATATTGAAAATATGTCGCACATCATTCCTCCCCTTTACCATTATGTAATGGAATTCTTTTGTGTGGCCCCCTGTATAAAAATGAATAGTAGCTATGTTTTCACCGCATATCTTATAAAATGCATATTGCATATTTTAGTGCACCTCGAAGATGCATATTAGTTTTAATATGTTTTACAGGGTATAACATCTTTAAAATTCCTTTGAAACGATTTTTCCCCATAGGCCGTAATGTAATGGAAAACTTTTGGTTCTCCCTGTAAATAAACTGATCATGGTAGAAACTTCATTTTCAATAGGGTTCGTGCTAGGGTAAATGTCAATGACGTAAAAAAAAATTCAGGTCAATCAGAGTGTTTTTAAAGGAGTTAGAGCGCGGCCAGACGGCCAGATGGACAGACAAACCGAATGCATTATCACTTTTCAACTTTGTTGGAAAGTGCTAAAAATTGGGAAAGAGACAAAAAAAAAAATTTTAATCCGATGTATATATATATATTGGTAAGTTCTGTTTATGATCTAGAGATCAATATAACAAGACAGAACCCGTCAAATTTTGACGAAAGAAAATGTTTAAGAATGAACTGTTTCATTGACTTACAATAAACTTACAAAATTAGTTATAGTAAAAAATGTAATTTATATTGATAAGTTAAATTCTTAAACAAACGATATTTAACGTCAAATTAACAAAATACTATTTTTATAAAACTTAGTTGAAGAAATTGTTAAACTTTAATCGTCCATGTAAGCAGTAAAAAATAATAAGGATCTGTTATTACGATAAAGTTATCAATTAAGTTTCTTATGCTAGTATTCCAAAATGAAAAGAAGTAAAATTTATTCAACTCAATCATAGAATTTTTTCCCCGTGAAATCTAAACCCGAAATCATTTTCACCATATCAAAATTTACAAATGCACATTTCGTATCTTTATTCACCTTTTAAAAAAAATTGGCATTTTAACTTGATCATTTTGATTCAAAACCTCGAGTCTCAGTGCTATTAGCTGAAACAGATATTAATATGTTGATATTCTTTTAGGTGTAAATTATATTTTGTAAAAGAAATCAAAATTCGCCGGTTTTATAACAGAAGATATTTAAATTTATTTTTTTCCCTTTTAATAAGAAAATGGCAACATAAAAATACAGTAATAAATTTTTCCCTTTTTTCCTTTGCTTTTAATAGAAACGGAGTACTCCTGTTGCCACAATTAGAAAAGCGGTATTAAAAATTCCTAAGAACTGATATTTCAAAAACAAATTAAGATGCAGTTTTCAAACAAATTTCATTTAAAAGTACATTTTTTTCTCTACACGATGATGTAACAACTGAAAATGTACGGTATTTAGAACTTTAAAAATTTGTAGTACCAATAATTGCAATACCGAAATTTGATTTAAAATTTGAAAGTGTTGCCATTCGCAAAATGACGTATGCGTTACGCACGGATACGTTTGGCCTATATAATATATATATTCTACATGTTATACTAAAATCTAGTTCAGTTAGAAAACACATAACACAATTGAAAACTCACCAACGGCTATCTTTACCAATAAAGGGAAACATTCTCGAATTTTCAGATCTCGAAGTGTCAGATAAACCAAAACCATAAATTGTTTTAACTGTGTTGCAATATGATAAAAAATTATGTGCATAAAATATGTGGAAGCATTTTATCCTTGGAAAATAGTTCAGAACTATGAATAATATCATACATAAATTTTTTAAATGCCCCGTTAAAGGTGTATTCGAAAAAACGCTTCCCATCTTCAACAGATCGAAATTTTCTCATACAATTTCAGACACATTTTTAAAAATAGAAACATGAAACTTGCTGAGGAAATTTTCGAAGAGACATACAAGGTGCCGAGGGATATCATTTTAAGCTCCATTCATTAGAATTTGATTTATAAACAATTATCTTCTCAGTAGGACCCTTTTTTTCGTTCGCAGATTTCCCGCTCTGTAAAAATGGTGTGCGGAAAAAAAGTCAACGGAAAAAACGTCAACGGAAAAAAGAGCAACGGAAAAAAGGGCAACGGAAAAAACGTCAACGGAAAAAAAGGCAACGGAAAAAAGGGCAACAGGTAAAAGCTTATGTATAAAGACAGTAACTTTCATATCTTTATGTAAACTTTGACCAAAAACATTCTTTAAGTGACGAAAAAGGGGCAAACGTGAAAAAAAATGCAGGTATATATATTTTAATAGGGTGGAAAAAAGACACAAAAAAATTGTTGTCTTGATATTTAGAATGTTCAGACGGATAACAGAAGAGTCGAAATTTAAAAATTTGGTACACGAAAACTCAATTTGGCAACATGCAGCATAAACCATTTAAAATAAAATTTAAAATATAACGAAATTTGTTATGTTGGTTCTATTAATAAAAATAATTACAAGGCAAGACAGAGACAAGGTTGGAAGAAAATCATGGAAAACTCTGAACGATTTGGCCAACGGGTGCGATTGGGTTCGAACCCAGCACCACCCGTCTACCAGCTTCGAGAGCACAACCTCTTAGCCACTGGTGGGGCGGATTTGACAAAGGGGGACTTCTTTAGAAACCATAAAGTCGAATAATGTTTTCATTTTCCGATAAATGCAGGTGGCCTTCCAGAAAATGCGGTCCAAAATGGTGTTTTAAACAGAATTTTCGCACACGAAAGCCTGATAAAGGTCATCGTGAGAAAACACAACCTTATAACAAAATGCAATTCACTTGTCGAAAAATGAAATAATATGTTTATACATACAATTTTTTATTCAATTATTATTATTTTTATTATTATTATTACTATAATCAATAAAATCACCATAACAAATTTCCTTATTTTTTAAATTTTAATTTAAATGGTTTATGCTGCTGTATCTAAAATTGAGTTTTCTTGTGCCAAATCTCCACATTTCGACTCATTTCTGTTATCCCCCTTAACTTTATTAGAATAACATAATTAAATATAAAGAGAACAAAAAAAAAAAAAAAAAAAAAAAAAAAAAAAAAAGTCATTTTTTTTTTATTCCATTTAAAATATATTTGTATTTTTTTTTTTTTTTTTTTTTTTTTTTTTTCATTGCTTGTTTTAAATTTTTTTCTCACTCCAAAGAATGTCCTTGGTCAAAGTTTGCATAAAGATATGAAAGTTGCTTTTTTTTTTTTTTTTTTTTTTTTTTTTTTTTTTTTTTTTTTTTTTTACATAAGCTATTCATCAATCGAGTTGAAATAAACGATACACGTGTACTAACCGATACACTTGTATGCTTACTTGAAACATAAAATCGGTATTCTATAACTTAAGATGCCTCCATTAATAACTAATGTATATCAACTTTCGATTTATTGAAAAACTGGCATTTATTACTATTATTTATTGTTGCCGTTTTTATCTGTTGACCTTTTTTCCGTTGCCCTTTTTTCCGTTGACGTTTTTTCCGTTCCCTTTTTTCCGTTGACCTTTTTTAGTTACATACATAGATGCAAAACTTAGAAACACTTGAACATTTGTCTTACCCTAAATTTCGTAATTATGTAAATACGTAGCACCTATAGTTGTCGTTCAGCGTCCGGCTGTCCGTCCGTCCGCATATAACAACGCAAAAACTACCCAACCGAATCGTTTGAAATTTAAAATATATAATTATTACGTAATTTTGTCGAATCATTTCAAATTTTATGAAAATCGGATACATAGATCAATTACAGGGACAATCAAAAATATTCCATTACATTACGGTCAATGTGGAAAAAAGTTTCAAATGCATTTTAATCGTTTGAAACTGAAAATAGATAGTTATTGCATAATTTTGTTGAGTTATTTTAAATTTTATCAAAATCGGATGCATAGTTCAATTACAGGGACAATCAAAAGTATTCCATTACATTACGGTCAATGGGAAAAAAGTTTCAAATGCATTTTAATGGTGTTACACTCATTCGAACATAATAAAATTGATATGCATCTATAACGTACATATTATAATATACATTTTGGATAATCTGCGGTACAAAGAACATTTGTTATTGATTTACAAAGCCACACAAAAGTGTTCCGTTACATAATGGTATAGGGAGAACATTGTTTGGTGCGCATTTTAATTGTAATTAACTATTTACATTTTTATGAGATTGATATATGAGAGTGATATTTTCAAAACTACGAACGCACCTCATTTGCTACGCTTCACGTGCGATTTCCAACTTGTTAACTTTTATCTCGGTTTAACATAGAATGTAGTATGTCTAAACAACTGCCGAACAATCCGAAAGATACTTCCATACATGAAGATTTCGCTAAATTTAAAAAATACAGTGAAACCTTCTACGACGGCCACTCGGAACAGCGGAAACTTCCGAATGCCGGTCATGTTTTAGTGTTACCGAATTTCTTCCATAGAAATAACTTTACACTAAACCTCCCAACAACGAATTCCGAACAACGCGCGACTAACAGCATTTTTTTTTTTTCTACACGCTGTGTTTTAGCCGCAACTGAGATTGCGAAAAATGTTAACATTTTCAACTCTGCCGTCTCTTATACCAATTTTGTTCGGTTGGCTCCATTTTTTTTAAAAAGAAATAGAAAATTACACTATATCAAAAATACTTTAATAAAATAAGGCAATTCTATTTTCCTTTCTTACTGGTTCTAAAAACAAATTTTGCAAAGAAAGATGATGTCGCGGCAGATGCGACAAATGGGTGCAATGGGTTAACTTTAATTGATAAGTTGAAAGTTATCCAGAAGCCAAAGGAATGGTGTAAGGTGTACGAAAATAATCTGAAATATACAAATGTAGAAATATCCAAATGGACAAAATCCAGAAAAAAAGTGACTTTTTCTTAGAAAAGACGTTCAAGATATAAAATTAGAATCTGAAACTAACAAAAAAGGTCTCCATACTGGGCATACTCAGAAACTTTTCAAAAAAATACTAATTAAACTATTTATGTATGTAATAAAGGAGTAGTCAAAATTAGCGGCGGAATCACAGAAGAAATTATGTAAAAAAATAAAAAACTTTAAAATATTTGGCATGAATATCACGCGATTTGGCGAGCAACACTTTTCCTCGCCAAAAGCAAACGATTTAATGCAACTGAAAACTGCTAGATTTTTAGAATGCGTGTGTAAAAAGCATTTAATGAATAAACAATAAACAATGGAAGAGTTTAATATATTTTATATATATAAATATACTTATATATGTATCTTGTATTGCATATACATGTATATGTTGTTTGTTGCTACAGTTTTTAATTTATCACTGGAAAAATATTTTCATATACAAAAAATTCATATTGAAAAAAAATATTTTCATACATTTAAGCAATTTAAAAATTAAAAGCCAGATGTTTCCATAGCAACGAAATTGCTTTGACAATGCTCAATTGGACTTTGAGTTTGAAACAATTTTAATGAATTTAAATTATGAATTTCGTTTAAAATCGCAAATTTTGATGGTTAAATTTGAATATAAATACATATAAATATCGATATAACAAAATTATACTTAAAATAAACTTAAACTGGCAAAGTTAAAGTTATTTAAATAACATTTACTTAAACAAGTCCAACATGAAACTTTTTGTCTTTAAAGCGTATTACGCATAAAAGAGTATTTTTTCAAACTGCATTCTATCGCCAACCGATGATAAATCACCAAATAATGAAATTTTCATTCTTTTTTTTTTTTTTTTTTTTTTTTTTTTTTTTTTTTTTTTTTTTTTTACGGACGCTGTATGAAGCTTCCGCCAAAAAAAATTTATAAACGTATCAATCCTCATGAGAAGAACATTTTGTATTTTTTTCATATTTTTCGGAGTTGCCCGAATAAGGATCTTCCTTGTAAGCATTCAAGAGCTGGTTATGATGAGATTCATAAGTTGCTTTTGGAATAATTTTCGAACTGTCCAGAGAAATTTTTCCAAATTTCAGGACAAATGTTGCAGGAAAGTACCCGAGAAATTGCCTAGAAACTGCACTGTTAAAAATCTGTAACTTTGTTGCATAGTTAGTTCGCCACTTTACCAGAAAACGATCGTTTAACAATATTATAGAGCATTATCATTGGTCAATATAGGGGTATTATAAAAACGGTGCAGTGACTATGCAGCAAAAACTATACTCTTTTAACAGTGTGGAAAATTAAACATTTTGATTAAAAATGATAACGAATTCTACAACAAATATGTGCAAATGATTAAGCATTTAGAAAAAGAGCATATGCTTAAAAAAAACTGTGAATAAATGTTTTGTGCGTGTGTATGTGTGTGTGTGTGTGTGTGTGTGTGTAAAACAATTGTTTGCACTTTTTGACTGTAAATATAAAATAATTTTGGTCAGTTATTTTGATTTTAATGCAACGTAATTTTAATATTTTAAAATGTGGAACCTATGGATAACGGCAACCTCCGAAGTACGGTCACTTTATCGTGCTTCCGGTAGTGGCAGAGGTTCAGAAGTTTTACTGTATATCTATTTCTCTTCATAAAATTCATTTTAAAACGAAAGCATTAAAGTATGTGTTAATTATCGCGTCCAAAAAAAGATTATATGAATGGCAAAATCTTTCCAGTGATGAAAAATAACGTCATTCTCTTAAGAAAAGACGTATTTTCATTCATGAAAATAAACTATTTTATTATGGTTTTGATAGACATTGTGACATATGCTACTATTTGAACCTCACTGAAACTATTATTGCACCACTGTAGTGTTGAATTCAAACACGTTTCTCTTGAAAGGACTTCTATAGCTCTGGGGCGGATATTATAGAATACCGGATAAGGGATTGTATTTTTTGACAATTAAAAACGCAAAAATTTTCTGGGGGGAAGGGGGATTTCATTGCTCCAGTTGAGAATGCCCGCCCTCCTCCGGATCATCCCATGAATTCAACACTGGTGATTTCCTATATATTAAACATTATGTTTTGCACAAAAAAAAATGGCTGTTTTCGAGTGTTAGCCAGTCTTTGAGGTTAGGGGTTTAACGTGTAAATTTAGGAGGAACTGCATCACAAACTCCCGTTCAGACCCACAGGTTCTTAAAACATTCATTTTCCTTTGATTAACTAAGATCAACTACATATTTGAAAATCATGCTGTACAAATATAAAACAGAGCTCTCGCTTCGAGTCCATATAAAAACAGAAGTATTCAGTGTAATTAAACTTTCTGATATTTTAAAAGAATGTATATAGTCTTATAAAATTATAAAATGAAGTATCTCAATGTAATATAATAAGAAATATAGCAAAATTTAGGCAACACAATTTTCGAAAAAAAAATTATGTGTTATATCACCACCCGCAAGATATCTTAACGTTGAATTGACATAAGAACCTAATTTTTGCTTTAAAATGATCCGGAAAATTTACTCTATGGGATGAATTAAGGATATAACTATCATTCAAAAAAAATATTATTAAAAAAATCTCAAATTTGAAAATTTAAAAATTCCCTAAAAAATACAACTTTTTTTTCATTAAAAATACTCAATATATTAAACTATCTAAAATATATTAATTCATTCTATAGATAATGATGTTATAAGCATGCAAAAAAATTAAGCCATTCCATCAAATAGTTTTTTTTTAGTCTTGGTGTTAGTCGTCAAAAATCAAGTTTTGAGAAAACGCGACTTAAAGTTGAAATTATATGGGTGCGGCTTTGAATGTGTTGATACATAACTGTTTATAACTCTGTTAAAAATGCAAATATTTTAATGCGGTTTTTTGCATTGAGTTCAAAATTAATTTAACAATCAAACTAGATTATAAAAAATCGATTTTTTGAAATGATTTTAAGCCTCGAGCTCCCTTAATATGACGTTTTAATTGAATGGGCGGTACTACATATAAATGTGAATGTGTGCGTGCGTGTATGTAGAAAGAAAGAAATGGCATTGTTCTGTTTCATTTGCGTTAGTCAACTTTATATCCATAGTATAAAATGATTATTATTTTAATTATAAATTTTGTCTGAATTACTTAACAGAAATTATTATGCGTCGTCAAACGACTACCAGAAACATGCATTATACTTTCATGTATCTTCAAAACATTTCGCCATAATACGCAGGTTAAAGAAAATAATACAAAAAAAAATACTTCATTTTAAACAATATTTAATGTTACTTACTTCATCTTCTGGAGTAATTGTGAACACTAGCAACGAATTTAAGGTAATAAATAACATCAGCATTTCCCATTCATGACATTACTGCTCAAAGACACGCAAATATTTCTGAGTTCTTTGGAATTCAGCCTTACAGTTCTAAATTTGTGTTACAAACCGCTAACAAATCATAATCTCAAGAATTTACATTTTGCGAAACGGTTAAAAATAAATCCAAAACTTATTCCTCTGATGTATATTCAACTTAGGTAAAATAGTTTTGTTAAGGAAGCCTCGAGAGCTATTCAGCTTGGAATTTTACATTTAAGTTACAATTTCATTCTCGTGTAAGTATGATATGAAATAGTTACATTAGTTTGTATTTTACTAAGGAATTTTTTATTTTCCTCCGTATTCTTCTCAAAAAGAACTGAATTCTTTTTCACTAGTACTAAATTGTACTGACTAATACTTTTAACAGGTACATTTTGATTAGAGATTAAAGTGCTGGACGACTATTTTGTAAAATTTGCATTTGATCCTGAGATAGAGCTATTGCGATAATCATGAATAATGCCACGTAGCAGCGTCACCTGTTGGGCGATTTATACAAAAACATAATATAAACCATATTATATCAAGTATTAACGGGATCTGAAGTTTTGTGAAAATCAGTCCATTAGATCTTGAGCCATAGCTATTGTGTAAAACTGGAAAAAGGCATCCTAACAGTGATACCTGTTTAACGATATACAAGAAAAACTAATCAAATCCTGTTTAATATCACGTTCAAACTGAATCTAAAGTTTTGTAAAATTCCATGCATTAGTTCTTCAGATAGAGCGCCCACATATATGTGTCACATACAGACAGACAGATTCACAAACAGACATTTTATTAAAAAACGGTTTTTAGAATATCTCTGAACCTAAAATGTGTAAATCTGTCGAAAACCGGATTTAAAAAAATTTCATAAATCCAACAGTTTTTTCTTATAAAGATAGAAGACAGTAAAAAAAAAGAAAGAGATGACAATGTTCTCTTTTACTTGCGTTATTCAACTTTATCTCCATAGTATAAAATGATTATTATTTTAATTGTAAATTTTGTCTGAATTACTTAACAGAGATTATTATGTATCGCCAAACGACTATCAGAAACATGCATTACACTTTCATGTTTCTTCAAAATATTTCACCATATTACGCAGGTTAAAAAAAATAATACAAAAAGTTACTGCATTTTAAACAATATTTAATGTTACTTACTTCATCTTCTGGAATAATTTTGAATGCTAGCAATGAATTTAAGGTAATATATTAATAATATCAGGATTTCCCATTCATGACATTATTGCTCAAAGACACGGAAATATTTCTGCGTTCTTTGGAATTCAGGCTTACAGTTTTAAATTTCTTTTATAAACCGCTAACAAATCATAATCTCAAGAATCTCAAAAACTTGCATTTTGCGAAACGGTTAAAAATGAACCCAAAGCTTATTCCTCTGATGTATATTCAACTTAGGTAAAATAGTTTTGTTAAGGAAGCCTCGAGAGAGATTTAGCCTGGAATTTTACATTTAAGTTACTATTTTATTCTCACATAAGTATGACATAAAATAGTTACACCAGTTTGTATTTTACTAAAGAATTTTTTTCCTCCATATTTTCCAAAAAAAAAAGAACTGGTAGTAACTAGTACTGACTAATGCATTTAACTTGTACGTCTTGATTAGTAATTAAAGTATTACAAGACTATTTTGGAAAATTTGTGCATTAGATCCTGATTTAGAGCTATTGCAATAATCATGAAAAATACCACAAATCCGCGGCTCCTTCTGAACGATTTACACCAAAATGTAATTAGAATCATCTTATACCAAAGACTAATGGAATCTGAAGTTATATGAAAATGCGCCCATTAGTTCTAGAGATATATCTATTGTAGATATCCTGAAAAAGGCTGCATAACAGTGCCATCCATTGGACGATATATACCAAAAATTAATCAGATCCAGTTTAATATTAAGGTGTAACTTAAGCTAAAGTTTTATGAAATTCCGTGAATTAATTTTTGAGATAGAGCGCTCAAATATATGTGTCACATACAGACAGACAGATATTTTATAAAAATACGGTTTTTGGAATATCTCTGAACCCTAAAACGTGTAAATCCGTCGAAAACCGTAATTCAAAAATTTTCTCCCATCAACTACTTTATTCTTGTACAGATAGATGAGAGTAAAAATAGAAAAAGATGACATTGTTCTGTTTTATTTGCGTTCTTCAAGTTTATTGCCATAGTACAAAATGATTATTTTAATTATAAATTTTATCTGAATTACTTAACAGAAATTATTATGTGTTAACAAACTATTACCAGAAACATGCATTATACTTTCATATTTTTTCAAAATATTTCACCGTAATACGCAGGTAAACGAAAATAATACAAAAAATTGCTGCATTTTAAACAATATTCAATGTTACTTACTTCATCTTCTGGAGTAATTGTAAACACTTGCAACGAATTTAAGGTAATAAATAATATCAGTATTTCTCATTCATGACAATATTGCTCAAAGACACGTAATATTTCTGCTTTCTTTGGAATTCAGCCTTACAGTTCTAAATTTATTTTACAAACCGCTAACAAATCATAATCTCAAGAATCTCAAAAATTTGCATTTTGCGAAACGGTTAAAAATAAACCCAAAGCTTATTCCTCTGATATATATTCATCTTAGGCAAAATAGTTTTGTTAAAGAAGCCTCGAGAGAGATTCAGCTTGTAATTTTCATTTATTTTATTATTTCATTCTCGCATAAGTATAACATAAAATAGTTACATTAGTTTGTACTTTACCAAAGACATATTTTTATTTTCTCTGTATTTTTCAGAAAAATTACTGGATTCTTTTTCACTATTAATAACTAATACTGACTAATACTTTTAACTAGTACCATTTGATTAGAAATTAAAGTACTGGATGACTATTTTGTAAAATTCGTGCATAAGATCCTGAGAAAGAGCTATTGTGATAGTTACTAATAATGTCACATAGTAGCGTGACTTGTGGGACGATTTACGCGAAAAAGTAATCAGAAACATATTATATCAAGTATTAACGTTTTATAAAAATCCATCCGTTAGTTTTTGAGATATAGCTATTGTAGAAATCATGAAAAAGACTATTTGTTGGGCGATATACATCAAAAACTAATCCGATCTAATTTAATATCAAGGTCTAACTGACTCTAAAGTTTTAAGAAATTCCGTAAATATGTTCTTGAGTAACAGTGCCCACAAATTTATATCAAATACACACAGACAGACATTTTGTAAAAGGTGACAATTTTTTGGAATCTCTGACTCCTAAAACGTCAAAATCCGTCAAAAACCGGAACTCAAAAATTTTCACGAATCCAATACTTTCTTCTTGTAAAGATGGAAGAGAGTAAAAATAGAGAAAGATGACAACGTTCTGTTTCATTTACGTTATTAAACTTGATTTACAGAGTACAAAATGATTATTTTAATTATAAGTTTTGTCTGAATTTCTTAACATAAATCATTATGTGTCGTCAAACGACTACCAGAAACGTGCATTACACTTTCATGTTTCGATAAAATATTTCGCTGTAATACGCAGGTTAAAGAAAACAATACAAAAATTACTGCATTTTAAACAATATTTAATGTTAATTACTTCATCTTCTGGTAGTAATTGTGAATGCTAGCAACGAATTTAAGATAATACTAGCAGGGGTGACCGAGCTCAGCTCGGTCAAAATCAACTTTGTGTTCAACTCGATATAGTATTTTCCCTGTATCATTCACTCTGTATTATTACTGTAAAACATGTTATTAATAATAGTATTTTTTACAAAAACAATCAATAAGAAAACTATGTTTGTATGCACATGTTCATAAATTTTACTTTATTTTAAAATTTACAACGAAAGGACATCAATCTAAATCAACTTTTTTAGCTCGACTCTGATTAGTTTAACTATGCATCTCGAATACTATTAAGAATGTATAAGAAATTTCTTCACATTCTGAAAGACAATATTTTTTGCCAGTATAGCCAAATTTGGACACATTCTTTCATTTGGTGCCAAATAAGTGTTTTGGTTTCGTAATCTTAATGGTCGATTTTTCGGCCAAATTTCGTCAGTATTTTGTCAAATATCGCCAACTTATTGGCTTTTGCCATATTCTCGTGATCCTGACCCTTATTACCCAAATGATCCACTAATCTAATGAGATCAAACATGTGATTTAGCTCAGTGGTCTTCAGGTAATCAAAAACAGTAGGGTATAAAATGAAACAAAATCGTTTAAGCCATTTCTTAAGTAAAATTAGCTTGACAGCATTCAGCAATGAAGCGATATGACCCACTAATATAATTTTGTTTAATATGCAACTCAGGCCAATAGTCTCGTGACAAAAGACGTTTCGTTGCAAGATGTAGGTAAAATTGATTGAGTCGTTGTTATATATAATTAGAATAACCCGAACCCATTAAGACCTAAAACGACCCACTAATTGAATTGTTACGAGCATGTGTCCTAGCTCAATGGTTTTCTCTTGCCCGAAAACGATATAATAGAAAGTATACTCAAAATGGCGAGAACAATTTTCTAGATAAAGTTAGCATGACCAACAAATGACCGTTATATCGAAATCTCTCGAAAATGTGACCTAGCTCATTAATTTTTGCGTGTCGAAAAACGTTTAGATACAAAATTTAGATAAAATCGTTTGAGCCAATTTTTAGGTATAAATAGTTTGACCTTGACCCATTATGACCCAAAATAACTCATTAATCGAATTTTCTCAAACATCTGATCTAACCCAATGATTTTCTTGTGTCCGAAAACGATAGAACATAAAATTTAGTCAAAATGCGCGAGACATTGTCTAGATAAAATTAGAATAACCCAAAAGTGACCCACTGATCGAAAAATCTCGAACATGTGACCTAGCCCAATTATTTTCTCGTGCCAATAATATGCTGTATACAAAATTTAGTTAAAATCGATTCACCCGTTCTTTAGATATAGCTTGACCATGACCCATCATGACCCACAAATGACCCTTATAATAGAAATCTCTCGAACATGTGACTTAGCCCATTAGTTTTCTCGTGTATAAATATTGTTACACACAAAATTTCATTAAACTCGATCCTGCCGTTCTTTAAATATAAATAGCTTGACCCAGACCTTTTATGACCCAAAATGACCCAGTAATCGAAATTTCTCGAACTTAGACCTAGCCCAATAGTTTTCTCGTGCCAAAAAAATGTTGTAAACAAAATTTCGTTAAAATTGATCCACCTGTTCTTTAGATATAGCTTGACCATGACCCATTATGACCCTTCATGACCCACAAATGACTCTTATAATCGGAATCTCTCGATCGTGTGACTTAGCCCATTAGCTTTCTCGTGTCAAAAAACTGTTACAGGCAAAATTTCGATGAAATTGATTCTGCCGTTCTTTAAAAATAATGAGCTTGACCTAGACCCTTTAATGACCCAATATGACCGATTAAAATTTTTTCTCGAACATGTAACCTAGCCCAATGTTTTTCTCGTGCCTGAAAACCATGTAATGCAATTTTTAGTCAAAATTGCGTGAGAAAATCTCTAGATAAAAATAGCATGACCCAAAATGACCCCAAAAATGACCCACTAACCGAATTTTTTCGAACATGTTACCTAACCCAATGGTCTTCTTGTAATCCAAAATGATAAAATATAAAATTTGGTCAAAATCGTTAGAGCCGTTTTTTAGATAAAAATGGATTGACCCATAATGACCCAAAAATGGCCCACTAATCGAAATTTTTCTAATATGTGGCCCAGCCCAATAGTTTTCTCATGCCAAAAAACGATTGGATTCAAAATTTCCTTAAAATTGATCCAGCCGTTCTCAAGATATAAATAGCTTGATCCTGACCCATTATGACCCAAAATGACCCAATAATCGAATTTTCACGAACATGTGACCTAGCCCAATGGTCTTCTCGTGCCCGAAAATGATAAAATCCAAATTTTTGCGAAAATCGTTAGAGCCGTTTTTGAAATAAAATTTACACACACAGACACACACACACACAATTTTTGCTCGCATTATAGTATAAGATATAAAATCAGAATTTTCCATTCCTGACATTATTGTTCAAAGACACGCAAATATTTCTGTGTACTTTGGAATTCAATCTTACAATTCTAAATTTGTTCTACAAGCTGCTAACAAATCATAATCTCAAGAATGTCAAAAATTTGCATTTTGCGAAGCGGTTAAAAATAAATTAAAGCTAATTCCTCTAATATATATTCATCTTAGGCAAAATAGTTTTGTTAAGGGAGCCTCGAGAGAGATTTAGCTTGAAATTTAGCATTTAAGGTGCTATTTCATTCCCGCATAAGTATGACATCAAATAGTTACATTAGTTTGTATTTTACTTAGGAGTTTTTTTTTTTCCTCCATACTTTTAAGAAATAGAACTGGATTCTTTTTTTCTAATAGTAACTAGTACGGACTAATACTTTTAACTTGTACGTTTTGATTAGGAATTAAAGTATTGGATGACTATTTTGGAAAATTTCTGCTTTAAATCCTGGCATAGAACTATTGCGATAATCATGAATGATACTGCATAGCAGTGCCACCTGATGCGCGATTTACACCAAAACGTAATCAGAATCATATTGTATCAAGAACTAACGGAATCTGAAGTTTTATGAAAATCCGTCAATTAGATCTTGAAATTTATCTATTGTAGAAATCATGAAATAGGCAGCGCAGAAGCGCCATTTGATTGGCGATATACACCAAAAACTAATCAGATCCATTTCATATCAATGTCTAACTGAATCCAAAGTTGTGAGAAATTCCGTGCATTAGTTCTTGAGGAACAGTACCCACAAATTTATATCGAATACACAAATGCATTCATTTTATAAAAAGTAACACATTTTTTGGAATCTCTGACTCTTAAAACGTGTAAATCAGTCAAAAACCGTAACTGAGAAATTTTTACGAATGCAGTACTTCATTCTAGTAGAAAAAGAAAAAAGTAAAAATAGAAAAAGATGACAATGTTCTGTTTTATTTGGATTATTCAACTTAATCTCCATAGTACAAAATGATATTTTTAATAGTAAATTTTGTCTGAATTACTTAACAGAAATTATAAAGTATCGTACGATTACCAGAAACATGCATTAAAGTTTATTCAAAACATTTCGCTACAATACATAGGTAAAAGAAAATAATACAAAAAATTACTGCATTTTAAAGAATATTTAATGCTAATTCCTTCATATCCTGGAATAATTGCAAAAGATAGCAACGAATTTTAGGTAATAAATAATATCAGCATTTCCCATTCATGACATTATTACTCAAAGACACGCAAATATTTCTGCGTTCTTTGGAATTCAGCCTTATAGTTCTAAATTTGTTTTACAAACCGCTAACAAATCATAATCTCAAGAATCTCAAAAATTCTCATTTTGCGAAACGGTTAAAAATAAACATAAAGCTTATTCCTCTGATATATATTCATCTTAGGCAAAGTAGTTTTGTTAAGAAAGCCTCGAGAGAGATTTAACTTGTAATTTTCATTTAAGTTACTACTTCATTCGTGCATAAGTATGACCATAAAATAGTTACATTAGTTTGTATTTTACTAAGTTTTTTTTATTATTATTTTTCTCCATATTTTTAAGAAAAATTACTGGATTCTTTTTCACTACCAGTAACTAGCACTGAATAATACTTTTAATTTGTACATTTTCAATATTAATGAAAGTATTGAATGTTTATTTTGTCAAATTTGTGCATTAGATCCTGAGATAGAGCTATTGCAATCATCATGAATAATGCCGTATAGAAGCGCTACCTGTTGAAAGATTTACTTTAAAAACTAAAGAATACTAATTTATATCAGAGACTAATTGAATGTAAAGTTTGATCAAAAGTTGTGCATTAGATTCTGAGATAGAGCTATTGCAACGATCATGAATAATGTCGTACAGCACCGTCACCTGATGGGCGATTTACACAAAAACGTAATTAGAACCATATTATATCAAGTATTAACGTGATCTGAAGTTTTATGAAAATCCGTCCATTAGTTTTTGAGGTATAGCTATTGTAGAAATCATGAAAAAGGCAGCGTAGAACCGCCTTTTGTTGGGCGATATGCATCAAAAACTGATCAGTTTAGTTTAATATCAAGGTCTAACTGACTCTAAAATTTTGAGAAATTCCGTGCATTAGTTCTTGGGGTAGAGCACCACATATATATATCACATACAAACAGGCAGACAGTTCACGGACAAACATTTTATAGCAACAAGTTATTAACCATCTGGCGGACGTGCCGTTGTAAAAAGTACAACATTCGCTTTCTTTTTTCTTTAAAACAAAATTCACGCCTCCGTTGTTATGTTATAACAAAATAAATCTAAGTGTATTGCGGAACACTTTCATAAATTGTGAGCGGAGAAAACTTATATGATATTTGTATGTTAAATTATTTGTAAAATTAAAACAAAACTGCAATAATTGAATGTTTTTCTCCTGTTGTAAAATTTACAACGAGCGCCTGCTCATGTGATGAAAATTTGAGCGCCCGGTGGAAGGTTAAAAATATCTCTGAACCCTAAAACGTGTAAATAGATCGAAAACCGGAATTCCTAAATTTTCCCAAATCCAATACCCTTTTCTTGTAAAAATAGAAGAAAGTAAAAATTTAAAAAGATGAAAATATTCTGTTTTATTTGAGTTATTCAACTTTATTTCCATCGTATAAAATTATTATTTTAATTATAAATTTTTTCTAAATTACTTAACAGAAAATATTATGCGTCATCAAACGACTATAAGAAACATGCATTATACTTTCATGTTTCTACAAAATATTTCGCCGTAATACACAGGTAAAAGAAAATAATACAAAAAATTACTGCATTTTAAACAATATTTAATGTTACTTTCTTCATCTTCTGGAGTAATTGTGAACACTAGCAATGAATTTAAGGTAATAAATAATATCAGCATTTCCCATTCATGACATTACTGCTCAAAGACACGTAATTTTTCTGCTTTCTTTGGAATTCAGCCTTACAGTTCTAAATTTATTTTACAAACCGCTAACAAATCATAATCTCAAGAATCTCAAAAATTTGCATTTTGCGAAACGGTTAAAAATAAACCGAAAGTTTATTCCTCTGATATATATTCATCTATATATATTCATCTTAAGCAAAATAGTTTTGTTAAGGAAGCCTCGAGAGAGATTTAGCTTGGAATTTTCATCTAACTTACTATTTCATTCTAGCAAAAGTATGACTTAAAAAAGTTACATTAGTTTGTATTTTACTAAGATTTTTTTTCCTCCATATTTTTAAGAAATAGAACTGGATTATTTTTTACTAGCAGTAACAAGTACTGATTAGTACTTTTAACTTGTATGTTTTGAATAGTAATTAAAGTATTATGTAACTATTTTGTAAAATTTGCCCATTGGATCCTGAGATAGAGCTATTGAAAAAATCATGAATAACGCCGCATAGCAGCACCAACTGTTAAAAAATTTACACCAAAAAACTAAAGAATGCTAATTTATATCAGGGACTAACTGAATGTGAAGTTTGTGCAAATTTGTGCATTAGATCCTGAGATAGAGCTATTGCGATAATCATGAATAATGCCGCATAGCCATGACACCTGTTGGGTAATTTACACCAAAATGTAATCCGAATCATATTATATCAAGGACTAACGTAATCGGAAGTTTTATGAAAATGCGTTCATTAGTTTATGAGGTATATCTATTGTACGAATCATGAAAAAAGCAGCGTAGAAAGGCCTTTTGTTGGACAATATACACCAAAAACTAATTAGATCCATTTTGTAGCTAACTGAATCTAAAGTTTTTGGAAATTCTGTGCATTATTTTTTGAGGTAGATAACCCACAAATTTATATCACATACACACAGACAGGCATTTTGTAAATACACGCTTTTTGGAATATCTGACTCCAAAAACGTGTAAATCCGTCAAAAACCGGAACTCGAAAATTTTCACGAATCCAATACTTTATTCTAGTAAAGATAGAAAATAATAAAAATAGAAAGACATCACAACGTTCTGTTTTATTTGGGTTATTCAACTTGATCTCCATAGTATAAAATGATTCTTTTAATTATAAATTTTGTCTGAATTTCTTAACAGAAATTATTATGTGTCGGCAAACGACTACCAGAAACCTGCATTATACTTTCATGTTTCTTCAAAACATTTCGCCGTAATATACAGGAAAAAGAATATAATACAAAAATTACTGCATTTTACACAATTATTTAATGTTACTTACTTCATCTTCTGGAGTAATTGTGAACGCTAGCAACGAATTTAAGGTAATAAATATTATCAGCATTCATGACATAATTGCCCAAAGACACGCAAATATTTCTGCGTTCTTCGGAATTCAGCCTTACAGTTCTAAATTTGTTTTACAAATCAGTAACAAATCATAATCATAAGAATCTCAAAAATTTGCATTTTGCGAAACCGTTAAAAATAAACCCAACGCTTATTCCTCTGATATATATTCATCTTTGGCAAAATAGTTATGTTAAGGAAACCTCGAGAAACATTTAGCTTGGAATTTTTATCTAACTTACTGTTACATTCTCGCATAAGTATGACATAAAATAATTTGTATTTTACTAAGGAATTTTTTTTTATTTTCCTCCATATTTTTAAGAAAAAGAACTGGATTCTTTTTTACTAGTAGTAACAAGCACTGACTAATACTTTTAACTTGTACGTTTTGATTAATAATTAAAGTATTGGATACCTATTTTGTAAAATTTGCTCATTAGCTCCGCAGATAGAGCTATTGCGATAATCATGAATAATGCCACATAGCAGCGTCACCTGTTAGGCGTATTTACACAAAAACGTAATCAGAACAGCATTATTTCAAGAATTAACAATATCTGAAATTTTATTGAAATCCACCCTTTAGTTTTTGAGATAAAGCCATTGTAGAAATCCTGAAAAAGGCAGCACCACCTGTTGGGCGATTTACACCATAATGTAATCAGGATTATATTATATCAAGGACTAACAGAATCTGAAATTTTATGAAAATCCGTCCATTAGTTCTTGTTAATAGTGCCATCTGTTAGACGATATACACCAAGAACTAATCAGATCCAGTTTCATATCAAGGTCTAACTGAATCTAAAATTTTGTGAAATTCCGTGTATTAGTTCTTGAGATAGAGCGTCCATATATTTGTGTCACAGACAGTAAGATATCTTTTAAAACCATGATTTTTAGACTATCTCTGAACCCTAAAACTTGTAAATCTGTCAAAAACAGGAATTCGAAAATTTTCACGAATCCAATACTTTATTCTAGTAAAGATAGAATAGAGTAAAAATAGAGAAAGATGACAATGTCTGTTTTATTTGGGTTATTCAACTTGATCTCCATAGTATACAATAAATTTTAGTTATAAATTTTGTCTTAATTACTTAAAAGAAATTATTATGTGTCGTAAAACGACTACTAGAAACCTTATACTTTCTTGTTTCTACAAAGTATTTTGCCGTAATACGCAGTTAAAGGAAAATAATGCTAACTAGTTGGATGTGCCAATTCCAAAACTTTCTTCTATCTCTTACGTACATTTTAATATTTAAAAAAAATAGTTACTCGTGTTAATTCTTTATTAATTTTAATTCAATACTGTACCAACTTTTATTTTCATCTTAAATTTCTGTTTCAGTCAATTAATCGGAGTAAAAACAAGTTTCCGTCTCTGCACGAGCCGATGGACAATAGAATGTTAGGCAGATTTTTTTTTTCTCTCAAATTCAGGGAGGACCTACATGCCATACCAAAAACTAGTTGGAAGTGCCAATCCCAAAATTTCTTCTATATCATACGTACATTTTAATATTTTAAAAAAATAGTTACTAATTTTATGTTTTAATAATTTTAATTCAATACCATACGAACTTAATTTTTATCTTAAATTTTTGCTTCAATCAATTAATCGGAGTAAAAACGAATTTCCATCTCTACACGAGCCGATGAACAATAGAAGATTTTTTTTTTAATTCAGGAAGGACCTATTTTCTTTACTAAAAAATAATTATATAAACAAATTTTAGTTCAGTTCTAGGACTAACTTCATACACTTTTAGGTGGCGCAATATTGAAAATGGCATATAATTGGCCATTGCAGCGCCCCCTTCCGGCGGATTTTTTTCAAATTCAGGGAGAACCAACTAGCCATAGCCATACACTTAAACAAAAAGTTTGGTTCAATTCGTTGCATAAATTCATATACTTTTCGTCGATACAATATTGAAAATAGCACAAAAATCGCGATTGCAGCGCCTCCTCACGGCGGATTTTTTTCAAATTCAGGGAGGACCAATTAGCCGTAGTCATCACTTACTTGAAAAATTTGGTTCAATTCGATGCATAAATTCATATACTTTTGGCCGGTACAACATTGAAAATGGCACAAAAATCGCGATTGCAGCGCCCCCTTACGGCGGATTTTTTTCAAATTTAGGGAGGACCAACCAGACATGGCCATGCACTTACACAAAAAATTTGATTCAATGCGATACCTAACTTTATATGCTTTTGGTCGGTACAATATTGAAAATGGGACAAAAATCGCGAATGCAGCGCCCCCTTCCGGCGGAATATTTCAAAATTGATGGAGGACATGCTTGCCATAGCCAAAAACATTCGCAAAAAATTTGGTTCAATTCTATGCATATATTCATACCCTTTTTGATGGTAGAATGGCGACATACAGACAGACAGACAGACACACACACACACACAGACACACGGACAGACAGACATTTTGTAAAAACATGTTTTTTGGAATCTCTGACCCCTAAAACGTGTAAATCCGTCGAAAACCGGAAGTCGAAAAAAAATTTCGATTACAATTCTTTCTTGTATTGAAGATAGAAGAAAATAAAAATTACTGTATTTTAAACAATATTTAATGTTACTTACTTCATCTTATGGAGTAATTGTGAACGCTAGCAACGGATTTGAGGTAATAAATATTATCAGCATTTCTCATTCATGACATTATTGTTCAAAGACTCGCAAATATTTCTGCGTTCTTTGGAATCCAGACTTACAGTTCTAAATTTGTTTTACAAATCACTAACAAATCATAATCTTAAGAATCTCAAAAATTTGCATTTTGCGAAACGGTTAAAAATAAACCCAAAACTTATTCCTCTGATATATATTCATCTTAGGCAAAATAGTTTTGTTAAGGAAGCCTCGAGAAAGGTTTAGCTTGGAATTTTCATCTAATTTACTGTTACATTTTCGCATAAGTATGACATAAAATAGTTACACTAGTTTGTATTTTACTAGGAGTATTTTTATTTTCTTCCATATTTTTAAGAAAAAGAACTGGATTCATTTTACTAGTAGTAACAAGTACTGATAATACATTTTACTTGTACTTTCTGATTAGTAATTAAAGTATTGGAAAATTATGTAGGAAAATTGTGTCACAGACAGAAAGATATTTTTTAAAACCATGGTTTTTAGAATATCTCTGAACCCTAAATCTTGTAAATCCGTCAAAAACAGGAATTCGAAAATTTTCACGAATCCAATACTTTATTCTAGTAAAGATAGAAAAGAGTAAAAATAAAGAAATATGAACAATGTTCTGTTTTCTTGGGTTATTCAACTTGATCTACATAGTATACAATGATTATTTTAGTTATATTTTTTTTCTGAATTACTTAACAGAAATTATTATGTGTCGTCAAACATTTACTTGAAACCTGCATTATACGTTCATGTTTCTACAAAATATTTCGCCGTAATATGCAGGTAAAAGAAAATTTTACAAAAAACATTATTGCATTTTTAACAATATTTAATGTTACTTATTTCATCTTTTGGAATAATTTTGAGCGCTAGCAACGACCTTAAGGTAATAAATAACATCAGTATTTCCCATTCATGACATTATTGCTCAAAGACACGCAAATATTTCTGCGTTCTTTGGAATTCAGCCTTACAGTTTTAAATTTGTTTTACAAACCACTAACAAATCATACTCTGAAGAATCTCAAAAATTTGCATTTTGCGAAACTATTAAAAATGAACCCAAACTTGTTCCTCTGATATATATTCATTGGTCTGCCAATGGAGGCAGGCCTGTTCAACCTTTTACTAAGCAGGGGCGCAACTCAGCTTTTGGCAAGCAATGAAAGGCGCCATTATTATCATGGCTCAAAACATGCCAGAAAATCATCTTTTAATATTAGTAGCAATATACATATTTAAGCAAATGAGTCATAATGCCCCTGTAAATCTAAATTGCCATGTAAAAAAAAAATCAAAATAGCAGTAAATTGTGTTAATATGTTTTTAAGTATGAAAAAGTGTTTGACAAGTGCTTCTGACTGAGCATGAGAAAAAACAAGGGGTCCCTTCTTGGCTGCAGCTCACTGTCAATGCCAAATTTGAAAAAATCACATTTAGGCTTTTCCTATATAAAAGGAATTAGTCACAATTACGATAAAATTGCGTAGTGCAAAAACGTAGCCAGAAGAAACGCAGAGTAATTAAACATGAATGTAAGGCGAAATAGTGCCAGAAACCTTAGTTCCTGCAGAGTATCATACTCATTGCAGCGCCACCAAACGGCCCGCAGAATAGAACAGCACAGAAAATGCAGTTGCAATGCAGAGTCAACAGTGCAAACACATGTAAAGCAGGATTGAAAATTTTACAAAAAAGAAAGACTGGAAGTTTTACGCAAATTTCTTTTATATGGAAAAAGTGCATGTATGATTTTTTCAAATTTGGCATTGACAGTAGCAAAGAAGGGACCCCTGTCCTTTCACATGCTCAATTAGAAGCACTTGTCAAACACTTTTTCATACTTAAAAACATATTAACCTTTTTTGTTGCTCATCAGAGCATTTTTTAGTACTTGCCATTTAAATTTTTTGATAAAAACTGAAGATATTTTTATATCTTGAAAAGCAAAGTATCTTCTGCTATCAAAATTTTATTCTTCCATTAGAATAATAAAGAAAGTTAGTGAATTGCCATATAAAATTCATGATGTCAGAAAAATAAAACAAGGAGTTGAAAGAACAAAATTACAGTGCGTGCACAACTTTATTCAAAGGTCTGAAACTAATTGTTTCGCAATAGAAACAAATAACCATGATTATCGCGTGATTCATTAATTTGAATAAATTACGTTGCATACTTAATAACATTTATATGTATTTAAACTTAGTGGCAATGAATAAAAAAACCACAATAACAACAACGAGAAACAATGTTTAATTGGAGCTTCAAGACACAAATTCTATTTTCTCAGCGATTTTCAAACAAAGATGAAAAAAATCCATTTTAAGTTTTATCAAAAGAATTAAAATAAACCAAAAATAGAGTTAATCCATCAATAGGATCGTTAGATATCGCTTGTTGAGTTTTACGTCTTCATTTTTTCTTTAAAAGTTAAATAAAAAACTAAGGTAAACTACGATAATTTTTTTAACGCTATCATTTTATTTTTCTCGTCTAGTTCTATCTTTTGAAAAAAAATTCACTGTCGTACGACAACTGGTTCGCTAGAAATTTCAAAAAGACGTTCGCATTTTCCATTTCTTAAACATTTTATACCAAACGCTACCGCGTTTGCTATGATAAATTTCGAATAGTACACTTTCCTTCGAGGAATTATCCCTAACATTTTTTAATTAAAAGGAGCCAGTAAATGAAATATAATCTATTATTAAAACAAAATGGTAATCAGAGATATTGTTAGGTGTTTTGGCAACGCAAATACTCTGCAATAACTATACATTTTTTTATGTAAATTTTCCCTTATAAAATGTACAGAAACAAAGTTATGGGTGGTTCAAAGAGAAAATCTGAAAGAGCTTTCAGCGATAGAAATCCTTCCGCACGATTTTATAGATTTTATTTTAAAAAAAAATTACCTGAAGTTTAAATGGTCTGGGGCAGAGATAAACAGCCTTCACCCCATTTGGTTTGAATAGACAGTGCTTTGAGGCTTAAAGCTGCTATGGCTGTCGCCTTGATTGATCCATTATACACAGAAACAATACGGAACTAATTTTATTACACATATCTATTACATATATTTTATTACACTTCAAAGGGACAACACACCATCCATGCCTGCACCCGGATGCATATACACTGTTAAAACTAATGGTGACACATTGCACCTTTTAGGGGTGAAAGGCTTGTCTCACTGGTGACACCCCTAGAGGAGCTAAAATGGCACCCTTAACAAGGGTGAAAGGATGGCACCCCTAATCCAGGGTGTTTCAGGGGGTGAAAGGACGGCACCTCAGAGAAGAATAATGGCACCCCTTATCCACAGTGTTCAATAGGGTGAAACGATGGCACCACAGGGGAGAATAAACTCACCCTTTACCCAGGGTGCCCCCAGAGGTGAAAGGATGGCATCTCAGGGGAGAGTAATGGCACCCCTTAACCAGGGTGCCCCAGGGGGTGAAAAGATGGCGCCTCAGGGGAGAGTAATGGCACCCCTTATCCAGGGTGCCCCAGAGGGTGAAAGGATCGCATCTGAGGGGAGAGTAATGGCACCCCTCATCCAGGGTACCTTAAGGGGTGAAAGAATGGCATCTCATGGGAGAATAATGATACCACTTATCCAGAGTGCCCCAGAGGGTAAACGGATGAAACACATTATCCAGTGTGCCCTGTGGCATCCTTCAAGGAATAGCACTCACAATCTATGGCCCACAGTTGTAACCCCCCTCCCCCCACCCTGCTTGTCAAGAAATTTTATTGGTTTGAATCATGAAATACAAAGTGTTTACCTATTTTTAGATTGAATTCTGCAGAGAAAATTATCATTATCAGTCAATATTTTGAGTCTTTTTTTTCTTTTAGATTGATGGAATATTATATTTTTAAACTCATTATCAGATGTCCAAAGAAAAATTGTAGCATATTTTTGTAACTCAGAGAGGGATAATATGAACTACAAAAATAATCATAGAAAGACAGAGAATTCAAATTGTACTTTCATTTACATGGAGAGTATTTTAAGAAAAATTCAAAATTTTAACTTTTATACAGTCTTTGCATTTCAAAATCACCAATCATAAGTCATCACTATTGCATTGTTAGTCATACCCAAAAGGTTTTGTTAGAATAAATCGCAAAATTTACACAACCTCTACACCTATTTTCTGCCTCTAAAAATCACTGAGTTAGAGTCAAATATTGTGACTTTGTCATGCAATTTGAAGCCTGATTTTCAATTTTATGTTTTGAAGTTCTTGTAAAATGAAATAAATAATGATTTTTGACTGTCTCTATCTCATATGTTTGGATCAATCTTTTTGGGAATGTTTAAGAAAGGGTCAGTAAATATTTTTGTGATTGGGCATTTTTATATGCAGGAACATTATAAAAATTTGATGTTTTTTGACTCCAAAATAAGAGAAAGTACAAATTGAATTACTATCTTCATATGAATATTTTTATGATTTTCTTATAGTTTCAGAAGTAATCCGTAACCATCTTTTTTGACACATAGTATATTGCTTGACATGTATTTTCATTATTTTATATACAGGGCAACTGAAAAGTATGGGGACACAGAAAAATGCTATATCCTGTAAAATATATGCCATAATTTAATAATAAAAAAATAAAAGAAATAACAATATTTTAACAAATTGTTCACTGGCTTGATATTTATTTTTTACACAAGTTTGAAAACGAAAGATCACAGAATTGACAGTCCGCTGCAGATAATTCTGATTTAAATCATTCTATGCCTTGATAATTTCGCATCACATACAATGCAAACTGGGGAGTTTCTATTTCTAGCTTTTCTACAGAAGTCAAGTGAATTAAGATCTGATTGTTCGAAGGCAATACACCTGTTATTAAATATCTACGCAGATGGGTGTTGAAGGTCAATGTTGTTTTTGCTCCATGTGAAGGCCGCAATACTGCTGGAAGTTCCATTAAAATTATTTTGCTTCCATGAGGCGAACACTTCGTTGAACATATTAGTTGCTGATCATTTTGACGGTTGTGAACTTTTCGGAGGATTAAGATTTTCATATAATAGAAGAAATGCTACAAAATTTTAAAATAAGCGTTTCTCAGATTTTAGTTGTGAAATATTAATGTCAAACAACGCACCAATATTTTTTCAGCTACCCTGCTGTATCTAATTAAAAAAATGTAAAACACAAATTAGAAAAGAATATCTAATAAATGCTGTGTAACTTTTAAATTAGTAAGAATACTTCATATTCTTTAAAATTCTTCCAGAAAGTTAGCCATCAAGCTATGAAATGAATTATAGAAAATAAGTTCATTTTATAGTTGTGGTAAAATCACAGATGAAATAGAGTAAAAAAAAATCATTTTTACAATATATGTAGTACTTACATTTATAGTGAACTTATGCAAATCCATATTTTATAGCATATATCCACACAGGATTAGAAATTAAGAACTGTATGTAAGGTGTCAAAATAATGCCTACAATTTTTTTTCGATGTGCCAACTGCATTTCATATTTTCTTATTTCTTTTCACAACCATGTTAATAGTAATAATATTGCATTGCATATTTAATTTTAATGTATTGAAGGGAAGTGGGGAGGAAACTTTATATATTAAACACTTTTTCTTACTAAACAAAATAAAAACTGACTTTCCATAAGTATGAAACCTGATTAAACTACAATATTTGGATTCTGGAAAAACTTATTCTTTTTATAAAGCTAATATGCGTACAAAACAGATAATCAAGCAAATATGTCCACAGAGAGAAAATATGAGCTTTAGATATAACTAGGGATAAGCTAATCTTTAAAAAATCTGAGACTAACAGTACATCAGAAAATAAAAAGTTAGCAAATAAATGAATCTTTGGTTGCCAATTACGGTGTGGCATTTAAAACATTTCCAAATCACACATATTTTTTTTTGTTTGTTTGTTTGTTTGAGGAAGGGAATACAAAAATTTTAAAACGATTTTAATACAGTTTCTTATTTTAGGAACATATAAGGATGCAGAAATATCTCATAATAAAAGAAAATCTTGTTTACAGGGGTGTAATATCCAAGGACCAGTTTTATCAGTCATTGGTGAAAGTGAAGTTAACTTAGAGGTTATTGAAAGGTTCAAAATTCTTAAGACATGTGCTAATGTCATGGTGCAGAGGGAGGGGGATGTATGCTAAAATACAAATGAAAGCATTTGCTAAACAAAAATTAAAGTTAAAGAAAGCTAGCTATCAAGATTTGACGACTAGGAATAATTTTTCTATAATTTAGTTTCATTTGACGGCTAACGACTGCTGATTTCTAGTCCTGTATCCACATCAAAACACTTTCTGCCAAATTGTTTTTGTGTTTTGACTTATTGCATCTGAAATTTTAATCTAAAGAGTAATTAAAATGAAAGGAATAAAACACTGAATTTAAAAAAACAACCTTTCAGTTCAAATAATCTTTTTATTGTAAACACCAAGAATATATTAAATATTATTAAACAAAGACGTAACACTATGTGGAACTGATGACACTGAGAAAATTTTGAAGACATAAGTATCTAATAAAAATGACAAAAATTTAAATTGGCTTTTGCTATAGTTAACGTTAAACAACCAAAATAATGCATACCACAAAGTAACTAACCTTATAAAATTATCAGTTTTTGTAATTAACTGTTTATATAAAATTAATACATAGCATGAGTAATTTAACAAGTTGCTTGAGTTGCGGAGCACAGTAACAGGTTGAAACACAGAAATTTCTGCACCTTCTTCATGATAAAGAGTCGGAAACTTTTCTTGTATCAATCATGGTAATGTAAGTACTATAAATGTAAGTTCATTATCTGAAATAATAATAATAACACATTAAGGAAAACACACAACAAGACAGTCGAAATAAAATGTAACATCAAACTACAGCAAAAATGATAGATGAACAAAAAAAGAAAGAATAAAATTTAAATAAAATTTAAATTATAGCTCACAAGGCTATCAAAGCCTGACAGCTAATGTGCCCGCAGGTTCTGTATGTAACGTGATAACTCTTTATATAAATATCAGATTTGCTTCAAATTTTATATGTGGGTTCATTCTGATAAGGTTCTTCACTGATTAGCATTGGAGGTTCATTGGTTAAATATGAAGGGGGGGAGAAGAGAGTGCAACCATCCTTAATTTATATAAATATGCAGAAATCATGCAGAATTATCACATTTTCTTCAAATTTTGTTAATAGGTTCACTCTGATAAGGCACTTCCCTGATTAGTTTTAGGGGCTCATTGGTTAAGTATAAAGAGGGATGGCAGTTAATCCACTGTCATATAACTTACAGTTGATTTCTTTTATTTTTGGAAGGGCAATATTCTTTGAAATAAGAGTATAATATACAGTTGTATGTATAGCCTGCGAGCTCAATGCCATCAGTTTAACTGGGCACTTTCCTCTTTATTGCCTATTTTCGGACAGAACGAGAAAATTACATGACCAACTCATACTGGTCATTCAGATATTCTTTTCCTGTATTATCATTAAGAGTTACAAACTATTTACATTATTAACCATATTTACAAAACATATCTTGCAACAAAGTGTCTATTCCAGATTAGCAACGAATTTCTCTAACATGTACAGGTATTCCATACCAGTAATAATAATTAAAAAAATGAGGAATTTTATTTAAATTTATTAGTTACAATTTATTAGCCCCTATTATGTATCCTATATTGACACTAATCAATGAATATATGGATACAACCCCTCGTGTTTTTCCTTCATTTTGGGAATAACGAATTTTCAACGAATTCTATTGACGATTATTTTCAAAATTTTCAAGATGTGATTTTGAGACTTTCACAAAAGTTGCTCTATACATTTGGCTAACATAATATGCAAATGAAATTTTGATATCTTTGACGCATGCGCTGTGAAAAATTATTTAGTAAACCTACTCAATATTGGAACAATTTTTATTATTTTTTAATTCTGATTACGTATTGTGTGCAATGTTGTTTGTCACATTTTCTGAAAAGAATGTTACTTTATATTAAGAACTCTCCAAATTATAAGCAAAAATTTTAAGTAAATTTTAGACTGTTTTTCGGATTTGTAGAAAACCTTAATTTTTCTACGAGTATACATGCTATCGACATAAAAATGAACACAGTTTATTACAATAAGCCACTTAATCATAATCTACAGTTTGAGCGCTTTTGCTACATTAGTTTTGACAGGTTTATCCAAAAGATATCCAAAAGGTATTCATTCTTTTTTAATTTGTTGACGGTCCCCTATTGGAGTTTCGGAATAAAACCTTCAGGGAAATATATGACTTGTACTACACTACCTGGCCATTGATTATCGTCCACTTGCGATTTTAGACATTTTGTTAAATATCTAGAAAAATACATGAGGAATTATCCTGAAACTCTCAGTGTATACACATAATAGTACAGGTCATATATTTCCGTGAAGATTTTTTCCAGAAACCTTATAGGAGACCGTCAACAAATTAAAAAATAATGAATATCGTTTGGATAACCCTGTCAAAACTAATGCAGCAGAAGCGCTAAAACTGTAGATTGTGATTAAGTGACTTATTGTTATAAACTGTGTTCATTTTTATGTCGATAGTGCTAGGATGCAGGGAGGATTTTCAGATTATTTTTTTTTCAAAAAAAAATTCAGATCATTATTTTAAGAAAAATTAATTAATTAATACTCATTTAAAAAAAATAATAATTTTAATCTTTCATAATTTCATTAATATATCCTATAAATCCAGTATTTTCATTTGATACATCGCAGCTTCCCTATTTGACATAATAGCAATATACAAAATAATATTTTTCTAAATTATTTTATTATTAATTATTCATTCTTAAAATTATATTAATCAGTCCTAGTTTTAAATATAGATCATTTTTATGTAATTGCCCAGTCTTTTAATCGTATAATTCTTAATTTATGCTATTTCAAAATTTAAGATAATCTCCGTATTTTTTATGTGACGATCGCTAATTTTTCCTTTTTGAGCATCGCCATTTTCTTTACTGATACCTCCTAGATGCTGGACATGAGTCATCGGGGCTTGGAATGTTCTACGACATTCCGGAAGCGTCGTTTTGGTACAAATTTCCCGCTGAAATCTCAGCGTCCATCCCTTGATGACGCATGTTTGTTCCAGATCATTCCTAGCGTCGGGTGATGCGAGATTCTGATTGGCTGAGCGCACGCGCGCTGCCGTGAGAGGGAGGAAGATTTTCTGATTTATTTGACACTTTGAGAGAGAGCAGCTTTAGCGAAAGACGTCCGTGGCCCGGCACTGCCCTCTCGAGGGTTAGCGTCGGGACAGAAGAGTCTCCTTTTTTTAGGATTACGCGACAAAAGAATGATTCTAACAAGCGCCTTGCTGAAGGGCATCTGATAGATAGATCTTTTTTTTGTTAAGTTTTGAGAGAATAAGATCTCTAATTGCGAATGTTGCAGCAATGTTATTATCCTTTTTAAAAGCCCCCGCACTGTGTATTTTTATTGCATTTTTGGCATACAGTTTCCCTCCAACTCCAGTAAAAGACTTTAGTTATCGTAAATTCCATATGTACACAACAGGATTTACCAAAGTATTAGTTTCTATCAGTATGACGGTGCTAGTAGTCCCTCCAGTCAATTGAGGCTACGTAAATACCGGGAACTTGAAGAGCTGTCAACGTGATCTTGCTGCGGAATTTGATCGACGTACTTCATCCTTTCCGGCGGTAATGTGTGGAGAGTCATCGTGAGAACCAGCGATTCTTAGTCTCCAATTTGAAGTGTGGAGTTCTGCTATTGTGGAAAAGCCATTGCCGTCCTCGATCATCGAAAATCTTCATAGATTAAACTGTTCCCGTAGTGCACATAATTTGGACTGTCTACCCGATCTACATGACAAGAGACTTTCCTCTTATCGGAACTGTATGATGATTCAGCACCTCAAAATCCAATAATGTATTTTTTTTCTTTCAAAGTTAGTACGTGGCCACGGTAAAATATATTCATCATTATAATTAATAAATCTTAAGTTGCTGCAAATAAGTGTCTTCCTTTCTCCACGTGCTTCTTGGGTGAGTGATTTTTCTTTATTTTTATTTCAGGTATCCTAGAATTAGCAATATTACAAAATTAAATGATTCAGTTTTTTTTTTTTTTGGCACAACGCAATGTCGCACTTACGTTCACGCGCTGCTGGTTGTATTTGAGGAGTTGTTTACCGGTAATATTATTGTTTTGGGCCGACGTGTTCGTTTCCACAAGTTTTGGCTGCCAAATATTGCTGGGATAGCGATTCCCCAAATACAACGTATAGCAGATAGCATGTATACTCGTAGAGAAATTAAGGTTTTTATAAAAATACTCCCAATTTTTCCAAGATTTCTGCTTATAATTTGCAGAGTTCTTAATATAAAATTAGTTCTTAATATTAGTTCTTAATATTAGTTCTCAATATTATGTGCAATGTTGTTTGTCACATTTTCAGAAAATATTATTTTATATTAACCGTTTTAGTGCTAAGCAATTTTTGCAAGAATGCACGAAAATTGCGGTACATATTTTGATTTCTTTAAAGGAAAAAATAATGTTGTCATATAAAACACTGTTATTTAGACAAATATCAATCAATTTTAATAATTCTTTTTGTATTATAAAGAACTCGCAGCGCAAAAGCGCTGCGCCGCGGTTTTCGAGATAAACTATCGCAGCGCTTTTGCGCCGCGTAGCAGTCAAACGGTTAAGAACTCTGCAAATTATAAGCAAAAATCTTGGAAAAATTTGGAAGTATTTTTATAAAAACTTTCATTTCTCTACGAGTATACATGCTACCGACATAAAAATGAACACAGTTTATAACAATAAGCCACTTAATCACAATCTACAGTTTGAGCGCTTTTGATGCATTAGTTTTGACAGGGTTATCCAAAAGATATTCATACATTTTTTAATTTGTTGGCGGTCCCCTATAAAGTTTCTGGAAAAAATCTTCACGGAAATAGAGGACCTGTACTGTATTGTTTATACACTGAGAGTTTCAGGATAATTCCTCATGTATTTTTCTAGATATCTTGCAAAATGTCTAAAATCGCAAGTGGACGATAATCAATGGCCAGGTAGTGTATTATATTTATACACTAAGATTTTCCGGATAATTCCTCATACATTTTTCTAGATATTTAACAAAATGTCTAAAATCGCAAGTGGACGGTCATCTCTGGCCATATAGTGCATATCAGGAGCTTTAAGGAACTGGCTAATTCTTTATTTCCCCTTTTGCTATATGGGGGAAAGTCGGGTGGAATGGGACTGTAGATTTTTCTCTTTGTGCATTATTCTAAACATTTCATCGATCGCATACAAGATGAAGCAATGGTAATCCATTCTTCAGTTTACAAAAAATATTGATATGCATAGACTTGCAAATGTATGAAAGAAAAAATTATTTCAAAAATCCAATTTAAATTTCATTTATTTGCTCTCAATATATTAAAGGCTTGTTTATATATAAATGTAATAGTTTCCCTATTTATGGAACATTGTTATACTGTATATTATCCATAATTTAAACTAACACTAAAGCAGCATTTTTGTTTGAACAAGAAGTTTAACACAAACAAGGAAGTGGCGAGGAATGGGACATGCCAGAAAAGGGATGAATGGGACGCGCCCAGTTCCTTTTTTTTAATTAATAATAATGCGAATTGCTAGCATGCAAATTTCTTAGAAGATAATATATTAATTGTAACATTGATAATATATGCATTCATACTTCAAAATGTAAATAAATTGATGATTATTTAAGGCGCAACTCTAGGCACAGAAAAAGACCCGGATGATAATGCAAAATCTATGGGGGCGTTCTTTTCAAATATTTTGTCGAAATTTTAATATTTTTACGTGATTGTTTTGCACAAAATTGCTGAGGGCGATCCGCAACCGGCGTAGTTTTTACTTTTTCAGTTTTGGTTTCAGATTTTTTTAAAAATTACTTTAACTTACGAAATTGGTTTAAACCGTTCTGAAATTGAAACTATCGTTATACAAGAAATATAAAAGCAAAATCGAAAAAATTAAAAACTAGGCCGGTTATGGATCATCCTCAGCTGTCTTTGCTCAAAAGAATCATGTAAAAATATTAAAACTTGAGTTAGGTATTTCAAAAGAACGCTCCTATAAACTTTTACATTATCATCTTTACATTCTGAGCCTAGTGTTGGGCCTTAATGACACCTATGACAGAGAATCCTGAATTTTCATTCCAGTCATGAAGATACTGGAATTTTATATTGTGGCATATACATTATCAACTTACAACCTTTGTTTGATTGTTTATATTACCGACACTATAGGTTATTTTGTGCCACATAGCTTTTTTTTTTTATTATTGCTGTCCCATAACTCTTAATGAGGAGGTATGAGACACATTTTGAAACTTACGTTCTCTTTAAAATAAAATAGTATTTGCACGTTATGTTTCTATATTGTTCAGGGGGATTAATAAATAAAGAATACTGCCCAGTTAAACTGATGGCATTGAGCTCACAGGCTACAAATACTAATTGTACATTAAAGCCTTATATTTTCAAGGGTTAATTCCGTTCGAAAAAAATTAAGAAGGGGAAACAGCTCTCCCCTTTCCTCTTTTTTTATACTTAATCATTGAACCTCCTATACTATCAAAGACATGCTTTATCATATAAAAAATCTATATCCAAAATTCAGAGCAGATGAAATAATTCTTAATAAAAACCCATTTAGAATTTATATAATTTAAAAGGAGTTATCCCCCTCTTTTATACTTAACCATTAAACTTCCAAAACTATTCAGAGATTTGAACGAAATCTGAAAATTCTGCTTGAAAAACCCATTTATATAAATAAAGGGGGGGGGCATTAGAACCCCTGTTCCCCCTATTTATACTTATTCAATGAACACCTAATAACAGCCACGGAATCGCCTCATCAGAATGATCCTAATCTAAATTTTGAACAAAAACTTAATTCTGCATGAAAATCCCAATCAACTAAGGGGAGGGGCATCAGTCCCCCGTTCCCCCCTTATACATATCGAATTAACTCCAAAAACTAATAAAACTTGGATATACCTACATACAAAATTTCAAGTGGATCGGATATTTTTATCATGAGTTATCGCGTTACGCACGAACGTACATACAGAACGGTGCACATAAGCTCTCAGGCTATGATAGCCTGTGAGCTAAAAAGTGTTTTACCTTGCATGTTATAAATTGAATTTTTTTGTGTGTGTATATATATATATATATATATATATATATAATTCTTACTTTTGTAAAAAAAGTCCCACACCACCCCACTCTCCCCAATAGAGATATTATATATTAATACACCAATTACACGAAAATAGAATTTTTATCAATAGTATTAAAATACAGTTTAAGGGCTAACAGTTTATTTTATATCCTTAGGTTTTTACCACGTTCTCCCCAGGTTTTTACAGGTAAAAAGCCAACCCTGTTTATTGGCCTTGTTTCAGAACGAGTGGAATTAAAGATTGTTAAAAATTATGTCATTAGAAAAATGTTTAAGATTTATAAATGACAGTGCAAAAATCGCCTTTAAAACACGAGATCATCAGAACCTGCGGAAAATTTTCACATTTGTGTAAAATTACGATATAAGTTTTTATTCATTGTTATATTTTTTGAACACACACTATTTCTGTAAACTATTCTGAAAGTTCAGTGGAGTAAATACAGATTGTTTTCCTTTTATAATTTGAATGTTCATGACTACAAATTTGTCATATCGGATGATGTTGATGATTGAGAAAGGGGGGGGGGGGGACTGATTATAGTCTAATCAAACTTAAATTACTATTATTGAAAAAAAAAAATATTTTATTTTATTCAACCATAAAATTCTGCTACTAAATAAAGTTTAATGCGAAAGAATACTTTCGAAAAAAAAAATGGGGGTAAATCTGCATAGCCGATAATCAGATCATAAGGTTTATTAAATTCAATACCCTAACATTTTCTCACCTTTTTGAAAGAAAATGAAACCAAACGTATGAAAATATGAAGAATTGGGAGTAAGAAAACATAATGGTAAACCCAAGATACCGCTAAATTCGGGTTTTGAGGCATTTCCCACCAAGGTAAGACTTGGCTGACTAATAACGTTTTAATTTGCAAATCGAGGTTTTATCCATGATTTTTATCCTTAAATGAGACTAAATGATTGTCCGTGCTACCGCCTCCCGACCTAATCTTATTATGAAGATTATTTTGCAAATAATGGTGGTTAATAAGGAAAATATTAATAATGAAAAACCTGTAAATAAGTTTTGATTACTTTAAGATTTGCAAGTATTCAATTGTCTTAAATGAAAAAATTACCCCCCCCCCTCTCAAATAAAGACAAATCAGGTATACTGAAACAATATTAGAGAAGTTACGCGAGGCTGCAATATGGTGTGAATTAGCCTTTACAGGACGGGTTCGGATAGCATCTATCCGACAATATATGCAAAGCCGGCCAGATGCTGTCCGAGATCCCGTGTAAAGGTTCAAATTAAAACTTCGCGAATAAAATTAATTGCTTTTAACAGTATATAGACGCAAAAACATATTTTAACCTTAACTGCTCTGACAAAAATTGTTACATAACTTCTGTGAGCTGTCTGTCAGACCATTTAATCTGAAGATGAATAAAATGTTACATAAATTCTCAGAATGCGATTTATGTATTAAACTTTATGTACAAGAATATTATAAATCAAATTCAGCTATTCAAAAGTATTTAGAGGTAGTAATAAGACTCCAAACTAAAAAAATTTGACCAGTATCTATAGTTAAACTAAAAATTACAAGTTAAACTGTGAAACTTGAAAAACTCACGGTGTCTGAGACCACTAACAGCAGTTAAGGGTTAAATCTAAACAGTTGAGTATAAACACAAGGTAAAATAGTCATAGAATATTCCGATTGCAACAAGATTCGTCTATAATAACTGATTTGTAATGAAAAAATACGTAAATATTTTTACAATATTTCATTTCGCTCTTCCTAATTATGCGCTTTTAGGATTCCCGTGCCTAGAGCAGTTTGATCCAATTGCTCTTCGGTAGCTAAGGCCTCGATAAATCATTTAAAAATATTGACAGGTAAACGAGAAATTGTAAAATAACTATCTCATAGGTTTAACATTAGCAAGCGGGTATTTTGGTGAGAATGAAGCTTGTAGATTCACATAATAAACTTAACAATCAATCATACTAACAAAAAAAAGTCTAATTTACTGTTTTTTTATGACATTACTTATAGGGATGTACGATAAATTAACATAACAATAAAATAAAATAAAATAAAGTTAAATCTTACCTTTAATCAGACTTTGCCCGGTTCACTGGTCAAGCAAATCGGATCGTTAAGTCCTCATTGTTGTTTCATTGTAGCTCAGTGGTTAGTCCTCAATTAATATCGCCAATTTACACACTGCCATGTTTTGATTTGCTCACACCCGTAAACTTTACTTGCCGACACCGAAAGCAGAAAGACACGCGTCATAGCGCATGCGCAAGTTGCCAATCACCCGGTGAGGTGGTTACGAAGTGCATGGCACCTTATTTAGCTCCCATCATCCAGTAACAGAGCTGTCGTCACCCCAACCGCATATTCAAGCTCCTATGACACCCTAGGGTTCCAAATGGCACCGCCTTTTCACCTCCGGGTCCCAAATGGCACCGGTTTGTCACCTTTATTTTTAACAGTGTATCCGAACACTCTAGGCCACAGCGCATTGGCGAATAACGGAAGGTGCCAAATGATTTTGCGAGAAGAGCAAGGCAGAGGAGAAATTTTGCGAGCTTGCTCTCTTTGACATTGACATTACTGATCGTGACTTTGAATTCGCGTTGATTCAAATGTTATTCTGTTTACAGAATCATTTTTAGATTGTTTATATTGATGTTTAACGTTTAAAAAGTTATCACTTTTATAAGAAGGATTAAACAACCATTCAGATTTATGAAAATTTTCAAATCGTTCGCCTCAAATAAATGTATTAAACTATTTATACCATTCACATACATGTGAAATGTAAATTTTAAGAAAAGGGTCGTTAAAAATCCGTTCAATTTAATTATTTCTTTAATAAATTATTTAGATTTTCCTTAAATCAGTCAGATTATGTAAAAGACAAATTGAAAATATTAAATCGAAATATAGCTTCATTAAAAACACCCTGTTTCAAAAATAAATAAATATAAAGCCATGGTCTAGCTTTGACTTAAAGTTTGATTAATAAATATAAAATTTGCGCAGGAGATCATCTATAAGTCAAAGCTAGACCATGCCTTTATATTTATTTTTGAAACAGGCTGTTTTTAATGAAGCTACATTTCGATTTAATATTTTCAATTTGTCTTTTACATAGTCTGACTGGTTTAAGGGAAGATAATTTATTAAAGAAATAATTAAATTGAACGGATTTTAAAGAACCATTTTCTTAAAAAAAAAAAAAAAAAAAAAAAAAAAAAAAAAAAAAAAAAAAAAAAGCCATTTTTTATGTATGTGAATGGTATAAATAGTTTAATACATTTATTTGAGGCGAACGATTTGAAAATTTTCATAAATCTGAATGGTTGTTTAATCCTTCTTATAAAAGTGATAACTTTTTAAGCGTTAAACATTAATATAAACAATCTAAAAATGATTCTGTAAACAGAATAACATTTGAATCAATGCGAATTCAAAATCACGATCAGTTATGTCAATGTCAAAGAGCGCAAGCTCGCAAAATTTCTCCTCTGCCTTGCTCTTCTCGCAAAATCATTTGGCACCTTCCGTTATTCGCCAATGCGCTGTGGCCTAGAGTGTTCGGATATTAGCCACCCGGATTCGAACCAGGAACCCACGGTGTGGCAGCAGCTGTCGCTACCAACCACGCCACTGGGTTGGCGCCTTCATCCCGTCTTATAAAACAGACTAGTTGGCCAGTGAAACAAAGTCAATAACAATAACAAAAATGCTGAACTTTCATGCACAAAGGAGAAGAAAGATGAAGATCATATATATATATATATGTGTGTATTTTTTTCACACTGTATTTTTTAACGTAGGCAATATATATTAATTTCTATCGGCATAATTTCTATAAAAAGATTTATAAAGCATAACTATAAATTAGTAATGATATACTATAACACATTATTAGTTAAAAGAAAAAAAAAAAGAAAAAAAAACTAATTGTGTACTGTTGCTTTTTTTTCAATACGTTACAATTATCGTTACAATTCGTACGTTATAATTATCGATACATGAAATACACTTGTAGAGATTTTTAAAACATCTCTCATGAAAAGATCAAGAATTTTGAATAAAGTATCCTTTACAAGGAAAGTGTATTTAAAAATTATTAACAAAAAAGACTTGTAACGGGAAACCTTCAAAAGGGCGCCAAGAAAACCTACAAAGGGCGCCATGGCGCCCGCGGGCGCCGGGTTGGACAGCCCTGATCTTAGGCAAAATAGTTTTGTTTAAGAAAGCCTCGAGAGAGATTTAGCTTGGGATTTTACATTTAAGTTACTATATATGAGGACCCAGAAGCCAAGGGGTATAAGTGACAAAACTGAAAAAAATGAGCTAAGTGTACAGGGTATCTGGAAATATGCTTTTTTCATTTCAGGTAAAGTAATATAGGTCATTTTCTGATTATTTGGGGAATTATAGAGATAAACCACTTTTTTCGAAAAACAAACAATATTGATTAATTATACATTTAAAGAAAATTGTACTCTATTTTTTTTTTAACAGTTATTGAAATGAGAGTTCAAAGATTAGAATGCAACAAGCAGATGTTTCCTATTTCAATTTAGTCAATTGTTATTGATGTTCTAATTTAACATCAATTATCTTTAAACTCAATTTACTCCAAATTGACATTTTGTCACTTGTACCCCTTGGCTTCTGGGCTCCTCATATGTATTTCATTCTTGAGAAAGTATAACATAAAATATTTACATTAGTTTGTATTTTACTAAGTACATCTTTATTTTCCTCCGTATTTTTAAGAAAAAGTCCTGGAATTTGTTTCACTAGTAGTAACAAGTACTCACTAATAATTTTAACTAGTTCGTTTTGATTATTAATTAAAGTATTGGATAACTGTTTTTTAAAAATTGCACATTAGATCCTGAGATAGTGCTATTGCGATAATCATGAATAATGCCACACAGCAGCGTCACCTGTTGAGCGATTTACACATAAACGAAATCAGAACCATATAATATCAATTATTAACGGGATCTGAAGTTTAATGAAAATCTGTTCTTTAGTTCTTGAGATATACCTATTGTAGAAATCCTGAAAAAGACAGAATAACAGTGACATCTGCTCGACGATATACAAAAAAAACTAATCAGATCCAGTTTAATTTCAAGGTATAACTGAATCTAAGTTTTGTGAAAGAGTTAAAGTCTAAGTTTGTGAAAGAGTCTAAGTTTAGTTCTTGAGATAGAGTGCCCACATATATGTGTCATATACAGATAGAGAGACATTTTATAAAAACACTGTTTTTAGAATATCTCTGAACCCTAAACCGTGCAAATCCATCTAAAACCGGAATTCGTAAATTTTCACGAATCAAATACTTTCTTCATTTATAATAGAAGAAAATAAAAATAAAAAAATATGATATTGTTCTGTTTCATTTGCGTTTTTCAACTTTATGCCCATAGAATAAAATGATTATTTTAATTATGAATTTTGTCTGAATTACTTAACAAAAATTATTATGTGTCGTCAAAAAATTAGCAGAAACATGCATTATACTTTCATGTTTCTTCAAAATATTCCGACGTAATACGCAGGTAAAAGAAAATAATACAAAAAATTACTGCATTTTAAATAATGTTTAATGTTACTTACTTCATCTTCTGGAGTAATTGTGAACGCTAGCAACGAATTTAAGGCAATAAATAATTAAACAAAAACATAATTTACAGAACAAATTAAAAAACAAAACTCACAAAACTTTCCTGCACTATTTAAGCCCAAGAAGGGACAGATATTAAGATATTTGATTTAGTTATTTCTACACTTAGTATTAAATTTTTGTATCAAATAATTTAAATTATGTGAACATTAAAAAAATAAAAATGAAATTCAAACAATATGATACTTAAAGCTCCTAAATCTTAGATTCCGTTCAAACAAAATCGAAATAAATCTTAGACTTTTTCTGAACATTTGCTTTTTAAATGTGTCTATTCTTTTTATTTATACCTACCGTAAACATTATACAAAATCTGCAAAACAGATATTTGCAAGTTAAGTTTGGAAAAAAGTCTCAGATTTATTTCGATTTCGTTTGAACGGAATCTAAGATTTCGGGGTTTTAAGTATCATATTGTTTGAATTTCATTTTTATTTTTTTAATGTTCACATAATTTAAATTATTTGATACAAAAATTTAATACTAAATGTAGAAATAACTAAATCAAATATCTTAATATCTGTCCCTTCTTGGGCTTAAATAGTGCAGGAAATAAATTTTGTTTTTTAATTTGTTCTGTAAATTATATTTTTGTTTAATATCTCAAGTTTTTTTAATAACTACTGCATTCAGATGAACTCATTTCAAAATTAACTGAGGGTACCATCATCAGGACTTCCTTTATGCGGTATCGTATCACAATTACTGATGTAATTTACCCAGGGCCATAGCTAGAGGTGAACTATGAGAGGGGTGGTGCGCTCAAGCGAACGTCTGAGGGGCTCATATTTCTCTCTCTCTTTCTCTGACGCAGAAAAATTAACTAGTGCATATTCACATTGTAAGAACCATGCTTATTTTTAAATTGTTGTAATAGCTCCATCTTATGTTAAAAAGAATATGGTGATGAAAAATTTGAGTCTATAACTAGTTCAAGATTGAACATCTTGTTGGCTTCATATGTGTAGTAAAGATGAGCGAGTGTTGAAGCATTTACTTTAGTTACAATTTAGCAAGTCTGCAAAACTATGAAAGGGCCTCAAAATTAAATTAGATTTTTGAACAAAATTTCATTTGATGAAATACTAACTATTACGTTCGCTCCTACGTAGAAATTTCTGATTTATTTTTCCAGATCTATACCGATCTTGATACCTAGACTCCAAAACCACCCCAAACTAAAAACTATTTATCTATCTCCGCGGTATCTGCGTAGATTTTCATTTCTCCATTGTGTTTTTCGCAGAATTTCATTGATCCATTTCCAAATTATTTGCCTCATTTCCAAATTGTTATTATTTTATTTTTTACATCTAGAACTGTATTCTGTACATGCTTCCTGTCCTGATACCAAATATTTCAAAATCTCTGTTTCATTTCCAATATGACGTCATAAATGCGCTTTTTAATTCTTAAAATCAATTTCACTTTTTACGATGGAATCACGCAAAAAAATAGATGTCACTTTTTTCTTCGGCGATTTAATTTCTTATGAATCAGAAAAGTCTCTTCTGCATGTAACTGATATTTATACTGAACAATCAGTATTGATACATTGCGTAGAATTATAGTTCTAGAATTTCACCTCTAGACAATATAATATTCCTCAAGACATAGTATCAATAAAATGTATTTATTTTTTTATTTTGGGTATTACGTCATATTTATTTATTTTCTGTATTTCTTCTTTTAGAAGTTTCTTGATAAATTAATTAATGTTTGAATTGAAATTCTGCCCAAAATTGTAATTTAACTTCGACAGAACTTCAAACCGCTGTCGGAGCTCTGAGCAGGGTTCAGCGTAGAAAAGTTGGGGATAGATTAGAGGTCTGCATGGGCCCGGGCCGGCGGAATCGTCTCGAATTTTCTCACGGCCGGGCCGGGCCGGCAAAAAAATTGAACGGGCCAGACGGGCCGGGCCGGGCCGATAAAAAAAATTTCGGGCCTGCCGGCCCGTTCTGAAGATTTAAGTGGAAACGATAAAATATGAGCTATTTTCAACGAAAATGGTTTTAACGAGAATAAGTATAAATGTGGCCATACTAGTTTGACAGCATCAATATAAAAATGCACAGATGACATCGGAGAATTACATTATGTGTAACCCGTTTTAATATTTTTTTAGCTGACTCATGCCGGTCCGAGATCACGCTTGCATTATTTTTGTACATATAGACTGGCCGGACCGGTACTAGACTTAATTATTGGCAGAAAACATGATTTGTAAAATTATTAACAGCGATAAAGAACTTATGTTAGCTTAGTCTTCGGATATATACTTCTTGATGATTTTTAAATTAATTTCTCAATAATGCGAAAGTTTGACACATTTTCTGATTAATTTTAAATTGTAAAAGTATAAAAGTCTATATAAGTCTAACTATTGAAGGGATTTGGAATCGAATAGCGTTTTTCATTTTTGGTAAATAAAATACTTGTATAACTTTGTTGAGATATAATAGTTTCTCAAATGATTGCAGGTTTTTCTCCCTTCCCTTGCTATTGCTTCCGGAAATTCTATTGAAAACGCTAATTATGACAGTATTTTATTTGTTTGCAGTATTCTTAAATTGCTTGTATCAAAAAATGGATAATGCCATTCGATTATATAGTTTCTGAATAAAGATATCTGCTAATCTTATGCGTTTCTGAGGGAAAAAAATTGAATTTAGAAATGTATCAGAAAGGAGCTTCTTTGAATTTAAGAATGAATTTAGATTTGAAATCTATAATAAAATGATATAGAAATATATTTATAAATCTTCTTTTATTAAACAGCTTCAAAATTAACCATGTTTTTAGATTTCTTTATTTTTTCTTTTATTGTAAGCCATATTAATTTTTTAATGAATCTTTATTCGAATGTTGAAAGCCTAAGAATCTAAGTAATCATTAATGTTGCTAATGTGTATTTGCTGTAAAATATACTGTAAAATCATTCCATAGATATGTATGCAGTATTCTTTAAAGGAATCTTAGTTATATGATAAAAATCTGAATTCTTCGAATCTGAAATCGTAGAAATTGTAACGGGCCAAAACGGGCCGGGCCGGGCCGGGCCTGTTTTCGCTGATTTTTGTACGGGCCGGGCCGGGCCTAAAATATAAAAATTTAAACGGGCCGAGCCGGGCCCGGGCCGAACTTTTGAGTTTTACAACGGGCCGGGCCGGACCGAAATAACTTTCCTACGGGCCGTGCCGGGCCGGGCCTGAAAATTCCGGCCCGTGCAGACCTCTAGGATAGATGTCATATATGCAACACGTTGGCGCGATTGGAACAAAATGGAGATTATATGCCTCACATACTAACCTGGCTGTCGTTGTTTATTTACTAATAATTTGTTTCTTTTCTGTTACTTTTGACGTGACAACGTCTTGTAAATTGGTTTGCCGGGAGACACTTCAAGAAACTGCGTTACGTTACGTTACGCTCCGCTCACGATACGCGCTCACTTTTCTCTTAACTTTTTCCGGTCACTTGTGGGACCATTTTCTGAACGTGAATGTGAATTCGCTGCAAGGAAGGGGCGGTGCTTAATAGGAATTTTAGATAGTATCAAACTAAGACGAAATACGTTATGTATTAGTTATTAGTATAAAGTACAAAGAAAATAAGTGTAGTTTATTTCGTAATTCGGTGGTATATTATGGAAAACTAATGATATGTGATTAGTGAAAGCCATTTTACTTTAGTTATATTCTGCTCATTGAAAAATTCTTTAATATGCTGTTTACAAAATTCAACATTTGACATCAATAAACATGAAGTAAAATGTGTTTAACAAACACAGTGTATTGCAAGTTATTGTATGTATATTTGTATATAAATACGTATGTATGTGTAAAGGTAAAAATAAAATTTTGTTAATATGAAATTCAGTGCGAGATTCTTTGTATAAATTAATGTTTTAAATATAATTCTTTGTATAAATAAATGTTTTAAATTGTTACTATTATTTCATCCTTCTTCCTACTATACGAATGAATATTCACATTAAAATTATTTTACAACTCAAAGTCGTTGTCACGTAAAACTTTCGCCCGTATACCGACTTTACAGGCAACCAATTTTTATAATGAATTTGTTTTGGAATTTAATAATAATAATTAAAAAAATAATAATAAGTTTTTTTAAATGATGTAGATCGTTTTCTTCTATGGTTATAATTAAACTTTTTTTTTTATATTTATCACAGTTTCCTTTTTTAAATATTAGAAAACAATTTAAAAATATACATGTGATTGGTATTTGAAAACGAAATTTTCGCTAAATTGGCGTGAGAAAAAAAATTGCGCCAACAGGGTAAGTATTAGACATTTATGCCAAAAGGTGACGCATTATGAATATTCCAAATGTGCTTAAATTTTGTTAATTTATAGAGATAGTGAATAAAAAGAGTTTTATAAAAATATTAACTTAAAGTATAAAAAAACAGCTATTTTTCAATAGAAACTCTTTGCGATATTTAAATTTCTAAATCGTGTAGTGTTTTATCATATTAAAATCATCGGAATAATGAATTTAATACAACTACGGTACTACTTGGTTATCCCGTCAACCAATTTTGCCAAATTATATAAGTCGTTAAACTGACAGCCAAATTATACATATTGGCATTTTTTTTAATAACAAAAGAACAAATAAATAAGTAAAATATAAATAAAAATACTAATAAAAAGTTAAAATAAAATCATTTGATTACATCTCTAAATACGTTTACGTATTTAATGTCATTGAATATGACATTCCTGATCATCCATTATTGGCATTTAATCTTATAGTTTGGCGATAGTATTTGTCGACGAGGTAATCAAGTAGTACCATTGATTCAAAATGGATTTTATCCAATGATTAATTATTTGTAAAATTACAAATTTAGGCACAATTAAAAAAAATCTCCAAATCGGGAAAAAATATATTTGTAAGCATTATTGTTTATATTTGTTTACATTGGATTTAATATTTAGGCTGATAGAATTGGCGAATTTATTGCAGTGCCGAAAAGTCTTACACCAAGTAGTTGATAATTCTGCGGTTTAGCTTTAAAAAATTGCCATGTTTGAAGTCCGAGTTCTGCAAATTTGACAGTTTCATTACATACAAAGGATGAAATACTATTATTCTCAAGTACTATTATTTTTTAAAGCTTTTATTCATCTAAATTTATTTTGATTTTCTTCGAACATATCGGGCGAGGAAATTTTTAAAAATGTGGTATAAATGTACTTACATACTAACGCCACCGCAGCAAAAGTTGCGGTATTGCGCCAATAAAGAGCAATCTTGTTGTTCATGCTTTTATAGTGCTTTTTTCTTTACAAGCGTCTAGAGATCACACTTTCTCATTTTGATCCCGCGGGGGATCGGCCACTGCGCATATCGTTCCCCGCATGACGTAGTGATTTTCGCGGATTTTTGCATACTGCACATATATTTCCGTGCATAACGTATATTTTGACAAATATGAGTTAGATATATATTTTTTAACCATTTTCTATTATTTTAATTAGGAAATAATAATAATAATTGAACAAAACAATTTATATCGATTTGTAAAAGGAAGTACAATGTAAATAAGCAATTTATAAATAACTAAACAACAATGACCGGGTTACCATATGAAGCAAAAAATCGCCATTTTGTTGCACTCTATTGATTAAAAAATATATATGTAACTGTAGTATTTCTCTAATTTATTCTCGCGCGCGTGTTTCGGTTCTAATTATCACTCCATTGATGAAGGAAACGCTATTTTGAAAGAAAAGAATTTATACCAGCCGCATGGCAACAACAACTGCATAGCAACAAACGATGTTATCTTTACCTTTTCATTATTCTTTTTCTTGATGCATTATTTTTTGTGAGTGTTGTGAAATGTATTATTAAATGTTTATGTGGTTGTTTTAAACGCGTTAATTATTCAATAATACGCAAACATCCACTAAAATGGTGACCTATGGACTAACGCAAATTAAAAGAATCCCGTAATGAGTGAGTAATATTTCGTTTTATTTTTTAAAAAAATGTCAGATGTTAACGCAGTTCGTATACCACCATATAACTTTAACGATGTTAGTTTGTGGTTCGCCATGTGTGAACATTCATTTGAATTAGCGAATCCTAAGCCAATAACAGAAAGTCGCACAAAATTTAATTATATTTCGGCTAATTTACCTCCAGATGCCGCATCTATTGTACGAGATTTAATTATCAAACCATCAGATACTACACCATATGAGGATTTAAAAACTTAATTAATTAAACGAACAAGCGATTCTTCACAATCTGAAATACGAAAATTATTGTTGGGGGAACAACTTGGTGATCGTAAACCTAGTGATCCTTTAAGAGTTATGCAAAGAAGAGCAGAATCCCACAATGTATCTGACGAATTGATGTTGGAATTATTTCTTTCGCATTTACCGTCATATGTACAAAGCATTTTAGCCGCTATTTCGCCATTGACACTTGATAAAGCATCCGAAGTTGCGGATCGAATATTAGAATATAATCCCACTGCAGTAAATGCTGTTTCAATAGAACCAAATATTAATTCTAAAATTTTAAATGAAATTAAAAAGCTTAATGATCGAATTAATCAGCTAGAGTTACGCAGGTCACGCAGCCCTTTTCGTCGACGTTCATTTGGAAGAAAACGTAGCGTTTCAAAAGATTCCAAAGGACAGTGTTGGTACCACGAAAAATTTGGCGAAAATGCCAAGAAATGCTCTGAACATTGTTCATTTTCAAAAAACACAGACGGCGAGGTGTAACGGCGACAACCACCTTGCATAAAATATCTCGTCGCCTCTTTTTAAAAGATAAAAAGACAAACATAAATTATTTATGCGACACAGGTTCGGACATAAGCATTATTCCAGCATCATTTGCCCAGAAGAAAAAAACCCCTTTTATGACTCTTTCTGCAGCGAATACTTCAAAAATCAATGTATATGGAGAAAAGCTTCTGACGCTTGATTTTAATCTACGAAAAACTTTTCGCTTCCCTTTTTTAATAGGTGACGTCAGCACTCCAATTATTGGTGCAGATTTCCTATATCATTTTAATCTAATTCCAGACCTTCGAAATAAAAAGCTGGTGGATAATGTTACAAATTTAGCCACTCCAGGTCATCTATATACAGCATCTGTTCATTCCATCAAAACGGTTTCGGGAAACAGTATTTATCATAAATTACTACTTCAATTCCCTGATATAACCAAACCTCCTCATGCTGATCAACCAATAAAGCATTCTGTATACCACCACATAGAAACTACCGGAACTCCTGTACATGCCAAACCAAGAAGATTAGCTCCAGATAGATTAAAAATAGCCAAATCTGAATTTCAACAAATGCTTGATCTTGGTCACATACGGCCATCAAAAAGTAATTACGCCTCACCACTTCATATGGTTCAAAAAAAAGATACTACTGATTGGAGACCTGTCGGTGATTACAGAGCACTTAATGCACAAACAATAAAAGATAATTATACTATTCCAAATATTTTGGATTTTACTTCAAATCTTCACGGTACCAAAATATATTCCCATCTTGATCTCATAAAGGCTTATCATCAAATACCAATTCATCCAGATGATGTACATAAAAGTGCCATTATCACACCCTTCGGTTTATTTGAAAGTACCAGAATGCAATTTGGACTTTGCAATGCAGCTGCTACATTTCAACGATTCATGGATCAAATTACACGAGATCTTCCATTTGTTTATGTATTTGTTGATGACATCCTGATAGCATCTCGTACAGAAAAAGAACATCTTGAGCATCTAAGAATAATATTTCAACGTTTACAAGAATACGGATTAAGCTTAAAACCTTCAAAATGCACTTTCGGCATATCATCAATAGAATTTCTAGGTTTTAAGGTATCTGAATTTGGCATTGAGCCCCTACCAGATCGTGTAGATTGCATTTTAAAATTTCCCCAACCTACTACCCTTACACAATTAAGACGTTTCTTAGGGTTATTTAATTATTACCGTCGATGTATCCCAAAAGCTGCTCACATATTGGCTCCATTAAATAAATTTTTGGAAGGAATAAAAAATTCTAAAAAGTCTAAAAGACGCTCTGAAAACAATTCACATGACTCAATTCAATGGACAGAGGAGGCTGAACATGCTTTTAATGACGCCAAACAAGCTTTAGCTAATTCAACTCTCCTACGACATCCTATTCCTGGAGCAAAGTTAAGTCTTTGGGTTGATGCAAGCGACAAAGCCGTTGGCGGTTCTCTTATGCAGATTAATGAAAAGCATTGGGAACCCATTGCCTTTTTATCAGTCAAGCTTTCAAAAAGTCAGCAAAAATGGTCTACATATGACAGAGAGCTACTGGCAATATATACATCAGTAAAGCGCTTTCGACACATGCTCGAAGGAAGGTGCTTTATCATATACACAGATCAAAAGCCTCTCATATACGCCTTCAAGCAAAATCCAGATAAATGTAGTCCTCGCCAATGGCGACATTTAGATTACATTTCTCAGTTTAGTGCAGATATACGTCACGTAAGCGGCAACGACAACACGGTTGCTGATGCACTATCTCGAATTGAAGTAGATCAAATCTCCAGCTCATTTTTAGACTTTGAAAAGTTTGCAAAAGCTCAAGAAGATGATATAGATCTACGCAACTTGCAAAATGATAGCAAATCTTCTCTTGTATTTAAAAGCATGTCATCTCCAATGTCTGCCACAGAATTGATTTGTGATGTATCAACAGGTTCACCGAGGCCATTCGTACCAGCTACTTTTCGAAGAACGGTATTTGAACATTTCTATAATTTAGCTCATCCAGGAGTTACAGCATCCTTAAATCTTATTGCATCACGATATGTATGCCCCAATATGCAGCAAAATGTAAAAGAATGGGTCAAAAGTTGTAGTGCCTGCCAACGATCAAAAATACACAGACACACCAAAACGCCTCTAGGTACTTTCGCATTACCCGATGCTAGATTTTCACACATTCACATAGATTTGATAGGTCCATTACCTCCATCAGATGGAAATGTATACTGTTTAACAATGATAGATCGATTTACAAGATGGCCAGAAGTGGTACCTTTAAAAGATATAACTGCAGAATCAGTTTGTCGTGCCATTTTTGATGGATGGATATCTAGATTCGGTTGTCCACTCATAATTACAACCGACCAAGGTAGACAATTTGAATCAAATCTGTTCAAAGAAATGACAAAATTTTTGGGTACAAATCGCATACGAACGACATCATTTCATCCTCAAGCAAATGGTTTAGTTGAGCGGTTTCACAGAGTATTAAAGAGCGTCTTAAAAGCTCACGAACATAATAAGTGGACCGAGAGTTTGCCTGCAGTTCTACTTGGGATAAGAGCTGCTGTAAAACCTGATATAAAAGTTTCAAGTGCTGAATTAGTTTATGGAATTCCACTCACACTACCGGCTGAAATGTGCTCAGAAATCCCATCTTTGGTATCCTGTGACAATAATTTCATTCAACAATTGAAAGAAAGAATGAATAGTTTAAAACCTACATTTACATCTACTCACGGGCATTCAAAAATTTTTGTGCATCCTAAATTGAAGGATTGCACGCATGTGTTTCTCCGATTAGATAAAATCCTTCCATCTTTATCTCAACCTTATTCTGGCCCTCATGAAGTTATATCAAGAAATGATAAGAACATAACCATCATTGTAAATGGAAAGAAAAGTTGTGTCTCACTTGACAGAGTTAAACCTGCATTTTTGTTCAATGTTTTACCAAATAACGCAGATAATTTTGAAACTAAAAGTGTTCCAGCAGATAGCCAGCCAATAAAATCAGGACCACTAACTACCAGATCAGGTAGACAAGTAAGATTTCCTAAAAGACTAATAACCGAAATAAACTATATTTCATATAATTGACTTTCCTTCATAAATATATTGTATTATTTATATATGTATTATACTTCACATTGTTTTTTATTGTATCGTTCCTTCGTCACTGGGGGGATACTCATGTAGTATTTCTCTAATTTATTCTCGAGCGCGTGTTTCGTTTCTAATTATCACTCCCAAGGCCCCCTTATCATAATATCAAGGCCTCGCATTCAGGAGAAAATCTATTATTGAAATTGTCCCTATAATTGCCAACTTATTATATGACTTTGTCTCGTATGTAACGCCACCTGGTGCATACTACTGCTAATAATCCCATAGGAAATAATGGAAAACATTTCAGTTTCTAACATTAGATGGCGCTACCAACGTGAAAATCATGTAGTTCAGCGCCCCCTGTACTGCGGTCAAAGGAAACTTGGTGAATGACAAGCCTTTATATTATGATAAGTTAGCCTTGATCACTCCATTGATGAAGGAAACGCTATTTTGAAAGAAAAGAATTTATACCAGCCGCATGGCAACAACAACTGCATAGCAACAAACGATGTTATCTTTACCTTTTCATTATTCTTTTTCTTGATGCATTATTTTTTGTGAGTGTTGTGAAATGTATTATTAAATGTTTATGTGGTTGTTTTAAACGCGTTAATTATTCAATAATACGCAAACATCCACTAAATAACTGATACTTGATAATGAAGTTTTTGCCAAACTGGCGCCAGAAAAAAAAATTGCGCCAATGTGGTGCGTATATGACATCTGTGTCCTGATATATATATATATATATATATATATATATATTTAAAATAATGTTATGAATAATAAATTCCAATATCTTGATGCTATGTAATTTTTCTTTTACAATGGTATTTCATATGTTTTTTTTTTTTTTTTCATTTATCTTTAAGTGAAATTTAATTATACATGTGCTGAAGGGTTAAGCTGCTTAAAATGTTTAGAATTAGAAATTACTACAAAATTACGATATAAGCCAGTCTATTTTTAAAAAAAGTCTATAGAAATGTATAACAACATGTACATAAACTGTAAACCTGAAAAAGAAAGATTTTTTATAGCCTTTCTTCATGAAGAAGTAATTATTATATCAAAGATATTATAAAAAAAGTATTTGGCATATAGAATTAGTGAAACTTCAATTTCCATTAGCATAGTTTGGTGATGCATATGATTTTTTTTATCATTACAGAGTATAAACAATTACTGTTATAACTAATTGTTTAAATGTTATTATAATTATTTTCTTGCTATTAATACTGCTTTGTCTGAAATGTCAAATAATGGTGAGTAATTTGTTTGGATACCAACTTGGACATTTTTTCGCCAAGTGCTGGCAAAAATGTACCACTAAACTATATTGAAGGAAATTCAAATTTCATTAACTTTTTACTTTCTTCTATCTTTACAAGAAGAAAGTATTGGATTCATGAAAATTTTCGACTTCCGGTTTTCGACGGATTTATACGTTTTAGAAGGTCCTGAACACTTTTTGACTATTTTTAGAAAATGTCTGTCTGTGAGTCTGTCCGTCTGTATGTGACAAAAAATTTGTGGGTGCTCTATCTCAAGAACTAATGCTCGAAAGTTAATAAAATTTTATATTCAGTTAGACCTTGATATGAATAGGTGCCTATTGGTTTTTGGTGAAAATTGGCCTGCAGGTGGCGCTGCTATACTACGTTTTTCATGATTTTCAAGATTGCTATATCTCAAGAACTAATGCACAGAATTTCACCAAACTTCAGACTCTGTGGCCCCTTGATATACATAGATGCTGATAAAGTTTTGGTGTAAATTGGCCAGCAGGTGGCGCTGCTATGCCACGTTTTTCATGATTTTCATGATAGCTATATCTCAAGAACTAATGTACAGAATTTCACCAAACTTCAGATTCCGCGATGCCTTGAGATACATAGCCGCTGATATGGTTTTGGTGTGAACAGCCCTATAGGTGGCGCAGCCATGCTACATTTTGAACGATTTTTGCGATAGCTATATCTCAAGAACTAATACAGAGAACTTCATTAAATTTCAGATTTTGTTACACTATTATATATAACATAATTAGACGCTGATTACATTTTGGTATAAACCTCACAACAGGTGGTGCAGCTATGCCGCATTTTGCACGATTTTTCCGATAGCTATATCTCAACAACCAACGCACAGAATTTCATCAAACTTCAGATTTTGTTACAAAATGACATATAATATAATTACACGATGATTACGTTTTATTATAAATCCTTCAACTGATGGTGCTGCTGTGCTGTATTTTACACGGTTTTTTTTAAACTAGCTATATCTCAAGAGCTAATGCACAGAATTTCATCAAACTTCAGATTCTTTTACACCATAGCATAATTAGACGCTTTTTTACGTTTTGGTATAAATTGTCCAAGGTATGGTGTTGCTGTGCTACGTTTTGCAAATTTTTTGTTATATCCCAAGAACTAATGGACGAAATTCCACCAAATTTCAGATTCTGTTAGGTCTTGACATAAATAAATGCTTATTAGGTTTTAGTATACTAGGGGGGGCCCGCCCCCCTGCTCGCTATGCTCGCCAACCCCCCGCGTAATCGCTCGCGATTCCAAATTATTGGCTACCCCTGCTTGCTGCGCTCGCCAATACCCCATGGTATGAATAAGCAGTTGCAGACCTTTCAAATGATGTGTCACACGACTGGTGTTGTAAAGAAATTAGAAAATGTGACCCCCCCCAAGGGGAGAGCAGAATGTGGGGGTGACACACAAGACATCCATAATATGAATAAGCAGTTGCAGACCTTTCAAATCTTGTGTAACACGACTGGTGTTGTAAAGAAATTAAAAATGTGTCCCCCCTGGTGAGCAGAATGGGGGATAACACACAAGACATCCATTATATGAATAAGCAGTTGCAAACCTCTCAAATGATGTATCAAACGACTGGTGTTGTAAAGAAATTAAAAATTTGGCGAAATATTACAGTTATCGCTAAGTTAGCGTCACTTTTGACAACTAATTTTGGTCGCCAAATTTGGCAATATATCGCCAAGTTGGCGACAAACTTGGCGATTGTTGGCGATGGTAACCTTTCCTCTCTTTATGGTAACCCATACGGCGATGGTAACCCATACGGAGTCCTTTCCTGATTGGTCTTTTCGACTCATGGAAGGAGTGGACAACCCGGATTCGTTAGTTCCGGAAATCTTCCACATCAGCATCATTCCAGGAATCATTCCTTTTAAGGCTAGTTTTTTTTTACTATAGAAGGAAATTACCCAACATGAGGCACTACTAAGCTCCTTTTCTCAGAATATTAATTAAATTTTGCGTTTTAGGCTTTTCGGATACCAGAATCTCGTTAGGCTAGGTCAAATTTTCTAGGAAATTCGATAGTGGGTAACTTTGGGGTCACCACGTTTTTTTTTAAATATTAAAATGTACTTATGATATAGAAGAAAGTTTTGGGATTGACACATCCAACTAGTTTGTAATAGGAATTGGAAGGAAAATCTTACAATTATCTATCAAAACAATTAACAGTTTGAAATAGAAAGAAACTAAAATAAAAAAAAAAAAAATATGTATGCATTTAAAATGAAGGAGAATCGCGCCATCGATGAAGGGATTACGTGCATAAATGTGTAAAAAATTTATTTCTGTGTAATAATATAAATGTATTTCTTCATTAGAGAAATACCACATCTTCATCAATGGAGCGATGATTAGAAAGAAACACGCGCGCGAGAATAAATTTATTACTATTTCTTCATCAGAGAAATACTACAATCTCCATGCACGGAAATATATGTGCAGTATGCAAAAATCCGCGAAAATCGCTACGTCATGCGGGGATATTTTTAACGCTATTATTTGTGCGCGTGCGAACAACAAGATTGCTCTTTATTGGCGCATTAGCGCAACTTCTGCTGTGGCGTAGTTAATACGTAAGTACCGGTATAAGTACGAAATCCCGGCGCAAATATCATATACCCACTGGGTTTGGTGCGATTTTTTTCTGATGCCAATGTGTCAAAAAATTCGATTTCGAATACCAGATATATATTTATTTTTAAGTTATTTTCTATTATTTTGTAGAGACAATAGGTAGAAAAAAAAGTTTAATTTACTTATTTTCTATATTTCTTCAGTTAGAAGCTTCTTGATCACTGTTTGAAAATGTCCTTTTATTATAAAAATCATGCTTCATATTGCTTTCTGTTGACGATTCTTGTCTTTGTACCAAATGTTTGCAAATCTCCGTTTCATTTCTAATATGATGTCGTAAATATATCATTTTTAATTCTTACAAAAAAAGAAATTTTTTTTTCACTTATCACGTAAAAATGATTATTTGCTACAGGAAATATGTCCATTGACCTCTATATATTTTTTTTTTTATTGGAAGAAATTTTTTTTTAAACAATTAGATCCTTTGAAGAAAATTTGTGGCAGCGCGTACAAAATGTGGGAAAATGTCTAGTAAATAACTCGTTCAATGTTAAATTCCGTATTAAAATAGCATTACGGAGTCACACTGGAAATAAATAAAGCATAGCACTGCCGTGCTATGCTTTAATATCAGCATTTCCCATTCATGACATTATTGCTCAAAGACACGCAAATATTTCTGCGTTCTTTGGAATTCAGCTTGATAGTTCTGAACTTGTTTTTACAAACCGCTAACAAATCATAATCTCAAGAATCTCAAAAATTTGCATTTTGCGAAACGGTTAAAAATAAACCCAAAGCTTATTCCTCTGATATATATTCATTTTAGGCAAAATGGTTTTGTTAAGGAAGCCTCGAGAGAGATTTAGCTTGGAATTTTACATTTATGTTACAATTTATTCTCGAATAAGTATAACATAAAATACTTCCATTAGTTTTTATTTTATTAAAGATTTTTTTTTATTTTCCTCCATATTTTTCAGAAAAAGTACAGGATTATTCTTTACTAATATTAACTAGTACTGACTAATTCTTTTTACTGATACATTTTGATTAGTAATTAAAATACTGGATGACTATTTTGAAAAATTTGTGCATTAGATCCTGAGATAGAGCTTTTGCAATAGTCATAAATAATGCTGCATAGCAGCGCCACCTATTGAAAAATTTACTCCAAAAAATAAAGAAATACTAATTTATATCAGGGACTAACTGAATGCAAAATTTGGTGCAAATTTGTGCATTAGATCCTGAGATACAGCTATTGCGATAATCATGAATAATGCCGCAGAGCAACATCACCTGTTGGGCGATTTACTCCATAATGTAATCAGAATTATATTATATCAAGGACTAACAGAATCTGAAGTTTTATGAAAATCCGTCCATTAGTTCTTGTTAACAGTGCCATCTGTTGGACGATATACACCAAAAACTAATCAGATCCAGTTTAATATCAAGATATAACTGAATCTAAAGTTTTGTGAAATTCCGTGCATTAGTTTTTGAAATAGAGCGCCCACATATATTTGTCACATACTGACAAGACAGATTCACAGACAGACATTTTGTAAAAATGGTTTTTAGAATATCTCTGAACCCTAAAACGTGTAAATCCATCGAAAATCGGAATTCGAAAATTTTCACGAATCCATAATTTCTTCTTGTAAAGATAGAAAAGAGTAAAAATAGAAAAAAGATGACAATGTTCTGTTTTATTTGCGTTATTCAACTTTATCTTCATGGTACAAAATGATTATTTTAATTGTAATTTTTTTCTGACTTACTTAAGAGAAATTATTATGTGTCGTCAAACGGCTACTAGTAACATGCATTATACAATCATGTTTCTTCAAAAATATTCCGCCGAAATACGCAGGTAAAAGAAAATAGTACGAAAAATTACTGTATTTTAAACAATATTTAATGTCACTTACGTCATCTTCTGGGTAATTGTGAAGGCTAGCAACGAATTTAATGTAATAAATAATATCAGCATTTCCCATTCATGACATTATTGCTCAAAGACACGCAAATATTTTTGCGTTCTTTGGAATTCAGCCTTACAGTTTTAAATTTGTTTTACAAACCACTAACAAATCATACTCTGAAGAATCTCAAAAATTTGCATTTTGCGAAACTATTAAAAATGAACCCAAAGCTTGTTCCTCTGATATATATTCATCTTAGGCAAAATAGTTTTGTTTAAGGAAGCCTCGAGAGAGATTTAGCTTGGTATTTTACATTTAAGTTACTATATATATATATTTCATTCTCGCGTAAGTATAACATAAAATATTTACATTAGTTTGTATTTTACTAAGAACATCTTTATTTTCCTCCGTATTTTTCAGAAAAAGTCCTGGATTTTTTCACTAGTAGTAACAAGTACTGATTAATACTTTTAACTAGTTCGTTTTGATTATTAATTAAAGTATTGGATAACTGTTTTTTAAAATTTGCGCATTAGATCTTGAGATAGTGCTATTTCGATAATTATGAATAATGCCACACAGCAGCGTCACCTTTTGAGCGATTTACAAACAAACGTAATTAGAACCATATTATATCAAGTATTAACGGGATCTGAAGTTAAATGAAAATCCGTCCTTTAGTTCTTGAGATATACCTATTGTAGAAATCCTGAAAAAGACGGCATAACAGTGTTACATCAATGGAGTGTAATCTCCTACAACCGTTCCTGTAATCAGTGAAATCAGACTGTAATCTTGCCCTAATCTTACGTAATCTTGTCGCATTGAACGCTAGCAACGAATTTAAGGTAATAAATAATATCAGCATTTCCCATTCACGGCATTATTCCTCAAAGACAAGCAAATATTTCTGCGTTCTTTGGAATTCAGACTTACAGTTCTAAATTTGTTTTACAAATCGCTTACAAATCATAATCTCAAGAATCTCAAATATTTGCATTTTGCGAAACGGTTAAAAATAAACCCAAAGATTATTCCTCTGATATATATTCATCTTAGGCAAAGTAGTTTTGTTAAGGATCCTGCTACCAACTCGATTTCTGGTCACACGAGGCCTTCCAGATCTACGTTTTACTTTGAAAGAGCAACCCTTAGACAATACTTGATAGACAGACTTTTTTGAACGATTCAAATTGGCTGAAATTTCTGCAATAGTATTCCCATTCAATTTTATCTTCCATATTTCAACTACTTCATCTGGCTGAATATTTCTATCAGTACAAAAAACCCTGAACGGGTTAAAAGCTTGTGACGCAGCACTTTATCTTATATATCTAAGAATTTTAAATTTGGGACTTAAAACTAATGATATCAAAATTTATGTGACACTATGCTATTAATTAATATATACATATATTAAAATTTATTCATTAAGATTTTATCAATTACATCTTTCATAAATTCAAAATATGAATCTTAAAAGATATGATATCTAAATTTAAGTGACGCCTTGACGAGGCTTTAAACAATGTTTTAAAATTCCATTTATTTATTTATTGTCTAAATACATTTTCATATCTAAACAATACTTTTCATTTTCCAATACACTGTTAAATACATCACTTTCACTGAATATATATAATGCACTGAAATGTATTTATTTGAATAAATAGATTTATCTTTTGGGCTACGCTATCCAAAATCAAAAATAACATTTGAATAAATATTTTTTGCGTCATTGTATCCAAAGTAAGTTAAATAGATGCAAATAGATACAATGACGCAAAAAATATGTATTCAAATGTTATTTTTGATTTTGGATAGCGTAGCCCAAAAGATAAATCTATTTATTCAAATAAATACATTTCAGTGCATTATATATATTCAGTGAAAGTGATGTATTTAACAGTGTATTGGAAAATGAAAAGTATTGTTTAGATATGAAAATGTATTTAGACAATAAATAAATAAATGGAATTTTAAAACATTGTTTAAAGCCTCGTCAAGGCGTCACTTAAATTTTGATATCATATCTTTTAAGATTCATATTTTGAATTTATGAAAGATGTAATTGATAAAATCTTAATGAATAAATTTTAATATATGTATATATTAATTAATAGCATAGCGTCACATAAATTTTGATATCATTAGTTTTAAGTCCCAAATTTAAAATTCTTAGATATATAAGATAAAGTGCTGCGTCACAAGCTTTTAACCCGTTCAGGGTTTTTTGTACTGATATCAGTGTTTTTTTTAGGTTAATAATAAAAAGATAAAAACAAAAAATTAAAGACTAATGCAAAGAATTCATTTTCATGATTTCTGATCACCTTTAATTACCCCACCCACTTAAAAAAAGATATTTCATATTTTATTATTAATATATGCTGTGCTACTTGATTTCGTTAAAAACAACTCTGTAGTAAAGTACGTTAGTATAAGATAAGAAAGTAATGTACATTCAGCACTGTATTTCTAAGAAAGGATTTCATAATCTATGCTGTATGTATCATTTCTCATTCTAGTTAACTATGTTTATTCTTTACACATGATGATACATATACTGCAGATGGATTAAAATGATCAGGAATACAATATTCAGAATGTGCTGGAAAGTATTTCATAATCTATGCTGCATGCATGATTCTTGTTAATTATGTTTCAACCTTTGTATAGGTTGGTAATATTGCAGATTGATTAAAACTATATCCGTTACAATATTCAGAATATGCTGGAAAGTGTTTAATAATCTATGGTGCACACAGGTTTTTCTTTCTTGTTAATTATGATTTGTTCTTTATATAGAGTGGTAAAATTACTGCAAATGGATTAAAATGATAGGTTTACAATAATGAAAATGTGTTTGTTGGAAAGTGTTTCATAATCTATACTGTATGTGTAACTTTTAATTCTTGTTAGTTTATTTAAGTTTTGCTGTTTGCACAAAACATATATAAACTAACAGGGGGGGGGGGGGGAAGAGAGATTTGGATGGGAAGATTACTGTACAAAGTTGAAATTGATAAGTTTAAAGCATTCAGAATAAAATGGAAAGTACTATATAAACATGTTGAAGGAAAATTTTTTACTCTCGTTAATTATGCTTTGTTTTTTTGCACAGAATGGTAAAATTATTGTACATGAATGACAATAAGTTTACAATATTCAGAATGAGTCAGAAAATGCATCATAATCGATGCAGTATGCATGACTCTTCGTTCTTGTTAGTTATGTTTTGTGGGGTCATCAAGACTTCTTGTTAGTTATGTAATTGAGGGGGAGGAGTTTGTATCGGGTTTAAGATTTTATTAAAATTTCCATGCTCTAGTCTGTACGTATTTACATAATTTTTTTTCTAAAAATCTTGATTTGGTTAGATAATTGTTTTTTTTTTTTTTTTTTTTTTTTTGGGGTTTGAATCTCGATTCAGTTTGACTTGAATTGGAATTTTCAGGTTCTTGCCGAGTTGCATTTCAAGTACTAGTTTTCAATTCTGGTCAGTGGATGAGGACAAAAATTACTTTGTCTTTCTTGAACAGATTTTTATTTCCTAATTTTTTCATTTTACTTTTTTTTGGGGGGGGGGATTAGATTGGGTTTCAGGTTATTCTGATCGGGTTTGAGATACGACTTCTATTGGAATTTCCATGATCTGGTCAATACATATCGACATAAATTGTTCTTTTTTTTCTAAAATCTCGATTTGATTAAATATTTTTTTTTTTTGGGGGGGGGGGGGGATTGAATCTGGTTTCGGATTGACTTCAAATGGAATTTTCAGGTTCTTGTTGAGTTGCATTTCAAGTATATTATTTTGTCGCAGATAAATTGGGTTACAATTGGAATTTTTTTTTTTTTTGGGGGGGGGGGGGGGTAGTGTTTGAACTGGGTTTAGGATAGATTTCAATTGAAATTCTTGTCAGTGTATGTGGACAGAAATTATTTGGTCTTTCTTGGACAGACTTGTGTTTCCATTGTTTTTTCCTTTTCGGGTTTGGATTAGGTTTCATGTTAACTTTCAGACTCTTGTCAGTGTGTATCGGCAGAAATAATTTTCTCTTTTCCGGATTAGGTTAAGGTTCGATGGAAATTTTTTTCAGGTTTCAATCAGGTTCAATTCAAATGGAATTTTCAAGTTCTGGTCAGGTTGCGCTTTAATGGAAAATATTTTGCCCTGTATAGAAATACTGTGCTCCGGTTGTATGGAAATTCCTTTTTCAGGTTCAGATTAGGTTTAAGATAGACTAATTGGAATTTCCAGATTTCTGATCACGCATATCTATGGAAATTAAGTTTTCTTTCCCAAATCGAGATATGGTTGGATATTTTTTTTTTTTTTTTTTGGGGGGGGGGGGGGGTTGAATCTGCTTTCGGTTTGACTTCAAATGTAATTTTCGGGATCTTGTTCAGTTGCATTTCAATGTATTTTATTTTGCAGCAGATAGATTGAGTTACTCTTGGAGGGATTTTTTTCTTTCTGGTTTTGGATTGTATAGGATAGATTTCAATAGGAATTTTTCGATTCTAGTCAATGTATGTCAATGGAAATTATTTTGTCTTTCTTGGACAAATTTATCTTTCCATTAAATTTTTGTTGGTTTAGAATGGGTTTCAGGATAGCTTGTAGGTTCTTGTTGGCAGACTTGTATAAAACCAAAAACTTTCTGCAAATTAATTTAATGTTGGGTGTAATTCGTATTTTTGTGCAATTCATGGTCATCATTCATGTTTTTTATGCGATTTATGAATTTAATTTGCATTTTTGAGCAATTTATGGACATAATTCGCAATTTTTATGCGATTAATGAATGTAATTTACATTTTACATGATTTATGGACGTAATTTGCTATTTTTATGCAATTCATAGACATAATTTGCTATTTTTATACAATTCATAGACATAATTTGCGTTTTTTCAGCTTTCTGTTGACGAAATTTGTGTTTTTTAATCGATTTATTGACGTTATTTATGTTTTTATAGGATTTATGAATGTAATTTGCTTTTTTTACCAATTCTTGGACGTAATTTGCATTTTTTGTAATTTATGAACGTTATTAGTGTTTTTTTGCACGATTCATGGAAGTGATTCGCATTTTTTGAGTGATTTATGAATGTAATTCACGTTTTTATGCGTTTCATGGACATAATTTGTGTTTTTTGAGCGATTCATGAATGTAATTTGCGTTTTTTACGCAATTCATGAATGCAAAACACTATTCGCTATTTTTATGCGATTTATAGACGTAATTTGCGTTTCAGCTTTCTGCTGCCAAAATTCGTGTTTTTTGAGCGATTTATGAACATAATTCCCGTTTTACTACACGATTCATAGACATAATTTGTGTTTCTCATACAATTTCTGAACGTAATTCTCACTTTTTTAAACAATTCATGGACGTAATTCACGTTTTGACGATTTGTGGACCCAATTCGCGTTTTTTAAACTATTCATGGGCATAATTTGCAATTTTTATGCGATTAATGAATGTAATTTACATTTTACATGATTCATGGATGTAATTTGCTATATTTATGCAATTCGTAGACATAATTTGCATTTTTTGAGCTTTCTGTCGACGAAATTTGTGTTTTTGATCAATTTATTGACATTTGTGTTTTTATAGGATTTATGAATGTAATTCGCTTTTTTTACCAATTGATGGACTTAATTCGCATTTTTTGCAATTTATGAATGTTATTAGTATTTTTTTGCATGATTCATGGAAGTGATTTGCAATTTATGAGTGATTTATGAACATAATTTGTGTTTCAGCTTTCTGCTGCCAAAATTCGTGTTTTTTGAGCGATTGATGAACATAATTCCCGATTTACTACACGATTCATAGACATAATTTGTGTTTTTCATACAATTTCTGAACGTAATTCTCACTTTTTTAAACAATTCATGGATGTAATTCACGTTTTGAGCAATTTGTGGACCCAATTTACGTTTTTTATGCAATTCGCTTTTTTTGAGCGATTCATGGACATAATTCGAGATTTTTATGCGATTAATGAATGTAATTTACATTTTACATGATTTATGGACGTAATTTGCTATACTTATGCGATTCATAGACATAATTTGCATCTTTTGAGCTTTCTATCGACGAAATTTGTGTATTTTGATCGATTTATTGACGTTATTTGTGTTTTTATAAGATTTATGAATGTAATTCGCTTTTTTTACCAATTCTTGGACGTAATTCGCATTTTTTGCAATTTATGAACGTTATTCATGTTTTTTTGCACAATTCATGGAAGTGATTCACATTTTTTGAGTGATTTATAAACGTAATTCACATTTTTATGCAATTCATGGATGTAATTTGTGTTTTTTGAGCGATTCATGAACGTAATTCACATTTTTTATGCAATTCATGAAACCAATTCGGTATTTTTATGCGTTTTATAGAGGTAATTTCCGTTTCAGATTTCTGCCGCCAAAATTCTTGTTTTTTGAGCGATTTATGAACATAATTCATGTTTTACTATACGATTCATAGACGTAATTTGCGTTTTTCATACAATTTATGAATATAATTCTCGCTTTTTTACATGATTCATGGACGTAATTCACATTTTAAGCAATTTGTGGACGTAATTCCCATTTTTTATGCAATTAGCTTTTTTTTTTAGCGATTCATGGATGTAGTTCACATTTTTTATGCCATTCATGCATGGAATTCGTATTTTTTATGCGATTCATGGATTGAATTAATGTTTTTATTGCGGTCTTTGGACGAAATTCACGTTTTTCGCGTGGTATTTTGCCGAAATGTTGGGTTTTTTTACATGATTCTTTGTTGAGATACTTTTTTTTTAAGCAATTCTTTGTCGAAATAAATAAATAAAAATTGTTTCTTCATAAAATTTTCTGCACATGGCGTGCGTCTATATTATACAACTCTGCTTGTCAGTGTGTATTGTCAGAATTTTTTTTTTTTTTTTCCAGTTCGAATTAAGGTTTGCTAACCCATAGACTAATTGGAATTTCCAGATTTCTGAACACGCGTATCTATGGAAATTAAGTTTTCTTTCCCAAATCAAGATATGGTTGGATTTTTTTTTTTTTTTTTTTTTTTTTTTTTTTTTGGGGGGGGGGGGGTTGAATCTGGTTTCGGTTTGATTTCAAATGTAATTTTCAGGTTCTTGTTCAGTTGCATTTCAATGTATTTTATTTTGCAGCAGATAGATTGAGTTACTCTTGGAGGGATTTTTTTTCTTTCTGGTTTTGGAGTGTATAGGATAGATTTCAATAGGAATTTTTCGATTCTGGTCAATGTATGTCAATGGAAATTATTTTGTCTTTCTTGGACAAATTTGTCTTTCCATTAAATTTTTGTTGGTTTAGAATGGGTTTCAGGATAACTTGTAGGTTCTTGTTGGCAGACTTGTATAAAACCAAAAACTTTCTGCAAATTAATTTAATGTTGGGTGTAATTCGTATTTTTGTGCAATTCATGGTCATCATTCATGTTTTTTATGCGATTTATGAATTTAATTTGCATTTTTGAGCAATTTATGGACATAATTCGCAATTTTTATGCGATTAATGAATGTAATTTACATTTTACATGATTTATGGACGTAATTTGCTATTTTTATGCAATTCATAGACATAATTTGCTATTTTTATGCAATTCATAGACATAATTTGCGTTTTTTCAGCTTTCTGTTGACGAAATTTGTGTTTTTTAATCGATTTATTGACGTTATTTATGTTTTTATAGGATTTATGAATGTAATTTGCTTTTTTTACCAATTCTTGGACGTAATTTGCATTTTTTGTAATTTATGAACGTTATTAGTGTTTTTTTGCACGATTCATGGAAGTGATTCGCATTTTTTGAGTGATTTATGAATGTAATTCACGTTTTTATGCGTTTCATGGACATAATTTGTGTTTTTTGAGCGATTCATGAATGTAATTTGCGTTTTTTACGCAATTCATGAATGCAAAACACTATTCGCTATTTTTATGCGATTTATAGACGTAATTTGCGTTTCAGCTTTCTGCTGCCAAAATTCGTGTTTTTTGAGCGATTTATGAACATAATTCCCGTTTTACTACACGATTCATAGACATAATTTGTGTTTCTCATACAATTTCTGAACGTAATTCTCACTTTTTTAAACAATTCATGGACGTAATTCACGTTTTGACGATTTGTGGACCCAATTCGCGTTTTTTAAACTATTCATGGGCATAATTTGCAATTTTTATGCGATTAATGAATGTAATTTACATTTTACATGATTCATGGATGTAATTTGCTATATTTATGCAATTCGTAGACATAATTTGCATTTTTTGAGCTTTCTGTCGACGAAATTTGTGTTTTTGATCAATTTATTGACATTTGTGTTTTTATAGGATTTATGAATGTAATTCGCTTTTTTTACCAATTGATGGACTTAATTCGCATTTTTTGCAATTTATGAATGTTATTAGTATTTTTTTGCATGATTCATGGAAGTGATTCGCAATTTATGAGTGATTTATGAACATAATTTGTGTTTCAGCTTTCTGCTACCAAAATTCGTGTTTTTTGAGCGATTGATGAACATAATTCCCGATTTACTACAAGATTCATAGACATAATTTGTGTTTTTCATACAATTTCTGAACGTAATTCTCACTTTTTTAAACAATTCATGGATGTAATTCACGTTTTGAGCAATTTGTGGACCCAATTTACGTTTTTTATGCAATTCGCTTTTTTTGAGCGATTCATGGACATAATTCGAGATTTTTATGCGATTAATGAATGTAATTTACATTTTACATGATTTATGGACGTAATTTGCTATACTTATGCGATTCATAGACATAATTTGCATCTTTTGAGCTTTCTATCGACGAAATTTGTGTTTTTTGATCGATTTATTGACGTTATTTGTGTTTTTATAGGATTTATGAATGTAATTCGCTTTTTTTACCAATTCTTGGACGTAATTCGCATTTTTTGCAATTTATGAACGTTATTCATGTTTTTTTGCACAATTCATGGAAGTGATTCACATTTTTTGAGTGATTTATAAACGTAATTCACATTTTTATGCAATTCATGGATGTAATTTGTGTTTTTTGAGCGATTCATGAACGTAATTCACATTTTTTATGCAATTCATGAAACCAATTCGGTATTTTTATGCGTTTTATAGAGGTAATTTCCGTTTCAGATTTCTGCCGCCAAAATTCTTGTTTTTTGAGCGATTTATGAACATAATTCATGTTTTACTATACGATTCATAGACGTAATTTGCGTTTTTCATACAATTTATGAATATAATTCTCGCTTTTTTACATGATTCATGGACGTAATTCACATTTTAAGCAATTTGTGGACGTAATTCCCATTTTTTATGCAATTAGCTTTTTTTTTTAGCGATTCATGGATGTAGTTCACATTTTTTATGCCATTCATGCATGGAATTCGTATTTTTTATGCGATTCATGGATTGAATTAATGTTTTTATTGCGGTCTTTGGACGAAATTCACGTTTTTCGCGTGGTATTTTGCCGAAATGTTGGGGTTTTTTACATGATTCTTTGTTGAGATACTTTTTTTTTTTAAGCAATTCTTTGTCGAAATAAATAAATAAAAATTGTTTCTTCATAAAATTTTCTGCACATGGCGTGCGTCTATATTATACAACTCTGCTTGTCAGTGTGTATTGTCAGAATTTTTTTTTTTTTTTTCCAGTTCGAATTAAGGTTTGCTAACCCATAGACTAATTGGAATTTCCAGATTTCTGAACACGCGTATCTATGGAAATTAAGTTTTCTTTCCCAAATCAAGATATGGTTGGATTTTTTTTTTTTTTTTTTTTTTTTTTTTTGGGGGGGGGGGGTTGAATCTGGTTTCGGTTTGATTTCAAATGTAATTTTCAGGTTCTTGTTCAGTTGCATTTCAATGTATTTTATTTTGCAGCAGATAGATTGAGTTACTCTTGGAGGGATTTTTTTTCTTTCTGGTTTTGGAGTGTATAGGATAGATTTCAATAGGAATTTTTCGATTCTGGTCAATGTATGTCAATGGAAATTATTTTGTCTTTCTTGGACAAATTTGTCTTTCCATTAAATTTTTGTTGGTTTAGAATGGGTTTCAGGATAACTTGTAGGTTCTTGTTGGCAGACTTGTATAAAACCAAAAACTTTCTGCAAATTAATTTAATGTTGGGTGTAATTCGCATTTTTTGCGCAATTCATGGTCATCATTCGTGTTTTTTATGCGATTTATGAATGTAATTTGCATTTTTGAGCAATTTATAAACATAATTCGCAATTTTTATGCGATTAATGAATGTAATTTACATTTTACATGATTTATGGACATAATTTGCTATTTTTATGCAATTCATAGACATAATTTACGTTTTTTCAGCTTTCTGTCGACGAAATTTGTGTTTTTTGATCAATTTATTGACGTTATTTGTGTTTTTATAGGATTTTTGAATGTAATTTGCTTTTTTTACACAACTCTTGGACGTAATTCGCATTTTTTGCAATTTATGAATGTTATTCGTGTTTTTTTTGCATGATTCATGGAAGTGATTCGCATTTTTTGAGTGATTTATGAACATAATTCATATTCTTATGCAATTCATGGATGTAATTTGCATTTTTTGAGCGATTCATGAATGTAATTCGCGTTTTTTATGCAAATCATGAATGCAAAATACTATTCCCTATTTTTATGCGATTTATAGACGTAATTTGCATTTTAGCTTTCTGTTGCCAAAATTCGTGTCTTTTGAGCGATTTATGAACATTATTCCCATTTTACTACACGATTCATAAACATAATTTGTGTTTTTCATACAATTTCTGAACGTAATTCTCACTTTTTTAAACAATTCATGGAAGTAATTCACGTTTTGAGTGATTTGTGGACCCAATTCATGTATTTTTGTATTATATGTGTGTGGGTGCTTCCATTCAAATAATGACAATCTATATTTAATGTATCATTTTCACTTTGTTTAATTTTTTAACATGCATCGGTTTAAATTTTGTTCTATTTTTACTTTGCGCGTTATATCAACTTTTTTTTCTCAATTTTTACCTCACGCGTTATTTCAACGTTTTTGCTCAATTTTTACCTCACGCGTAATTTCCTCTTTTTTGTTTTTTTCTCACTCTCATCTCTGATTTTAAATTTTTCGACCCTCACCATGGGGGATCTCCTGGCACCAAAAATTAACACTGTCTCATAATAAATTACTAAACAAATATGGCCGCGCTACGAAAATTGATCGCGAATAATAAACATTTTAAATTTTTCGACCCTCACCGTGGGGGGATGAGGTTTCCTGTCACCAAAAATTAACTCTCTCATAATAAATTACCAAACAAAATATGGCCGCGCTACGAAAGTTAGACTGCTAGTTATAAGCATTTTAAAGTTTTCGACTCTCACCGTGGGGGGTCTCCTGTCTCCAAAAATTAACACTGTCCCATAATAAATTACCGAACAAAATTTGGCCGCACTATGAAAATTAGATCGCGAGTTATAAGCATTTTAAATTTTTCGACCCTCACCATGGAGGGGGGGGGGGGTATCTTGTCACCAAAAGTTAGCACTGTCTCATAATAAATTACCAAACAAAATTTGGCCAAAAGCTACATTATCCTACCTTGTTTTATCTTAAGACGATTCTTTTCTATACACATTCTATCAGGAATTTTTATTATTGAAATTATAGATTTATAGTAACTGAAATAAGAAATATAAGTTTGAGACTTGATATCCTCTAAATATCTGAAAAATACCGCATCAATGTCTGCCGAAGTCTACCGAAGGATACCATGCTGAAATCTGCCGAACTGAAGCGACGTTAGCCGGAGTGTTAGGTTTTTTTCTCGTTGCAGAATTTCTAGATTCTTTCGCCGCACACAAAGCCCGCAATAAAAACTATGCATTACCTTAATAAATTACCAAACAAAATTTGGCCGCACTACGAAAATTAGACCGCGAGTTATAAGCATTTTAAATTTTTCGACCCTCACCATGGGGGATCTCCTGTCACCAAAAGTAACACTGTCTCATAATAAATTACCAAACAAAATTTGGCCGCGTCAGGAAAATTAGATCGCCAGTTATAAGCATTTTAAGTTTTTCGACCCTCACCATGGGGGATCTCCTGTCACGAAAACTAATACTGTCTCATAATAAATTACCAAACAAAATTTGGCCGCGCTACGAAAAATAGATCGCGAGTTATAAGCATTTTAAATTTTTCGACCCTCACCGTAGAGGGTCTCCTGTCACCAAAAATTAACACTGTCTCATAATAAATTACCAAACAAAATTTGGCCGCGCTACGAAAATTGATCGCGAGTTATAGGCATTTTAAATCTTTCGACCCTCACCGTAGTGGGTCTCCTGTCACTAAAAATTAACACTCTCTCATAATAAATCATCAAACAAAATTTGGCCGCGCTACGAAAATTAGATCGCGAGTTATAAGCATTTTAACTTTTTCGACCCTCACCGTGGGGTGGTCCCCTGTCACCAAAAATTAACACTGTTTCATAATAAATCATCAAACAAAATTTGACCGCGCTACGAAAATTAGATCCCGAGTTATAAGCATTTTGAATTTTTCGACTCTCAACGTGGGGGGTGACCTGTCACCAAAAGTAACACTGTCTCATAATAAATTACCAAACAAAATTTGACCGCGCTACGAAAGTTAGATCGCGAGTTATAAGCACTTTAAATTTTTCGACCGTCACCATGGGGGATCTCCTGTCACCAAAATTTAGCACTGTCTCATATTAAATTACCAAACAAAATTTGGCCGCGCTACGAAAATTAGATCGCGAGTTATAAGCATTTTAAATTTTTCTATCCTCACCATTGGGCGGGTCTCGAATCACCAAAAGCTACATTATCCTACCTTGTTTTTTCTTAAGACGATTATTTTCTATATACATTCTATTAGGAATTTTTATTATTGAAACTATAGATTTATAGTAACTGAAATAAGAAATTTAAGTTTGAGACTTGATATCCTCTAAATATCTGAAAAATACCGCGTCAATGTCTGCCGAAGTCTATCGAAGGATACCATGCCGAAGTCTGCCGAACTGAAACGTCGTTAGCCGAGTGTTAGGTTTTTTTTCGTTACGGATTTTCTGCATTTTTCTCGTTACGGAATTTCTACATTCGGTCGCCGCGCTCAAAGACCGCGATAAAAGCTATGCAATAGCTTAAAAATAAGAGACAAAATCACTGCGAGATTGTAAGCATGTATTTGAAGTTGAATTTTGTTTGAAGACTTCAAATAAAATCTTCAGTTAAATGTTGGAATACTTGTTGTCACATTGTTGTCAGATAATTCCTAAAAAAGTCATTTTATGATTTTTTTAATTAAAAACTGTATTTTTTTTTTTTTTTTTTTTTTTTTTGGAGACAATTACGATAAGTTAACTTCCATCTTGCTTATTTCAAATAATAATTTTGTATCGATTGATGACTTCGATTAAACAATTACTGGGAAAATGGCAATTAAAGAAACTACTTGCTTATAATTTTGTTGCTACTTAATTTCAGCAGATTTCTTTTTTGCCCATGATAGGACAATCATTAAGGTTTGTAGTAATCATATTAATTTACTTCTAAAACGTAAATCGAAGAAAATATAATAAAACCCCTGTAATACCGACCTTATTTGATCAACTACTGGCTCGGTCACCCTACCTTAGTATAAGTAATGCATTTCTATTCTTCCACTATAGTGAATACCCCCATAATCTGGACATTTTTGGTCTGTCCTTTGAGTATTCAGATTCGAGAGAGTCCACTATATATCTGATGGAATCTACGTCAAAATAATCCAACAGTTAATGCTGCAGCGGAACACTTTTTTCACGATTGATGTGGTATTTATATTTCGATGCATAAGAGATGCTATTGCATTAAATTTAAAATTTAAGAGATCTATTTTGAAAAACTGTGCTGATTCAGTTTTGATTGTTAACACTGAAGAGAAGGCGCTGTTATATCATATTTTTTGCGATGAATTTTAGAACTGTATCTCAATTTCCTTTCAAGAACTCACTACAACCCCGTGAAGACAGTCGCAAAGCTTATGTTAAAGATATAGCAAATTCTTTTCAAATTTTTCGTTTAAATTTCAATATTTTAAAATGATTTTTTTTCACAGTAAAAAAATAACTGAAGTTTATATCTAAAAGTTTACTTTTGCCACTTTTTCTGTTTTGCTTGCATTTTTTTCCTTAAGGAATATATTTTTACTTTTGGAACCGGTTGCGAAGTATAAGTATCCTAAAAAATTGTATCCAAATTCAAAAAAAGAAGAAAATACACGGTTAAAAACATACTCCAGCTATCTTATGCAAAAAAAAAACAGTTGAAAATATTGAAATGCAAACAAGAAATTTGAAAAGAACATTGTGATTTAAGTATCTTCTGTGTTTTTAAGTGGCTGTAAGCTTGCAAGTATATTCTCTTGACAAGAGTAAGCTCTTAGTTTGAAAATGTGCAGTTTTTATACACCAATAAGGTCAATCCTGATCCACGTGTCTTCCTCCATCCTATTAAATCAAGCATGTAAAATTTTATTTTTAACTCAGTTTTATTAAATGTATCTTTCTTAGAATAGAATAAAGAAATATACTCAGTTTCATTGTATCCAGATTAAGTGAATTGTATGCAAATAGATAATTTGATGCAAAGAAATCATTTGCATAAATATACTATAGCTTCCAAAACTCAAGGTAAAACCTGTTTTTTGAGTCTAATTTGCAAATAAATGAATCTAGAAACAACAAATTTGGAGAAAATGTCCACTAAATATTTATTTATTCAATGCGACGTAGAAATTTACATAATTTAAACGCAAAAATGATTTACAACAAAAAGTACTCTTGGAAAAGTCCATTCTTGGATAAAGCAGTACATCAAAGCATCACGTGGTAAAATGTCATCCAATCATTACAAAAATGGGTTCTAATAAGGAATGTGTCTACCACTGACTTGAATGCATTAACGGAATCGACTTTCTATGCTATCAATTAAGTTGTCGGACACCGAAATGGGAAACGAGGACCAAACACAGAGTAAGTTTTGGTCTAAGCTCATCTAACGACCTTGGATGAGGATTTAAAACAGCAATTTGTCTGCCAAGATTGTCCCAAAGATGTTCTAGGGAGTGGGGAGAGACCTGGAAAGTGAGCAGCCATTATTCGCTCCAATCCGTGATCATCAAGATAGTTTTCAACAACTACAGCTCTGTGAGGTCGAGCATTATCCATCAGAATGAAATGGTTATCAATAGCACCGGCAATATGGGCGGACATATGAATCAAGAATCTCATATCAATATCTCACACCAGTCAGAGTTCCTCCATGGAACACATGCAGGTCAGTGTGACCACAAAGTGGGATCCCTACCCAAACCATGATTCCACCACCTCAGTACCTGTTTGTTTCAACAGTGTTGGATAGGTAGTATCTAGCGCGTTGTTCTCTCCAGATTAGAAGGCACCTTGAATCATTCTTCGATGTAAATTTGGACTCATCTATGACGATTACAGGAGCCCATTGCTGTCTGGTCCAGAAATTGTGTTATCTTGCCCAAATAAGTGGGTCCTTCTCTATTAATAGTGCAAGACCCGACAGCACAAAAACCTATGTTATCAAGCACAATATAAAAAACCTTTATTTTATCGAAGAGTAGAAATAGGGGAATCTAATGATCCATGTCTGCCGTAAGTGAAGTAGTATATTATCCAAAAATTAATACCACTAGTATAGTTTACTCGTAAGTTTAACATTGTGTTTGCCGTACAATAAAAGGTATGAAAACATAGAAAACTGGGAAGCAGGAAAACACAAAGATAAGCGTACGAGTAAACCACTGGTAGTAGTATTTTTGTCTTATGCATCACTTCACTTCCGGCAGACATGGATCATTAGATTCTCCTATTTCTACTCTTCGATAAAATAGAGGTTTTTTTATATTGCGCTCGATAACAAAGGTTTTTGTGCTGTTGGCCATTGGACTATAACGTGACAAACACAAATAGAATAAACAAAGACAAGCACATTGCATAGAGGCCTGCATTTTGAAAGCGCCTTCGCTCAGTAGTAGCGGAGATTTTTCTCCCTGATACTACAATGTGGTTTGCAATGAGCTTCGGCACAGTAACGCACCTTCTCCTTCGAAACAGCTAGAAAACTGTCTTCTTCAGGTGTTGTAACTCATGGTCGGCCTGGAAGCTGTGTTCTGGACCAGGTCTTTATTACCGAATAGGCATTAGAAGTAGGTGCTTCCCTTAGAAAATGTTCAAGGGGCCCGAAATTGAGAAAACAGGGGGCACCAAATTTTATATTGAATCAATTTCATTACAAAATACCAATTTCTTTTCAAATTATCAATCTTATAATGTATATTAAGAAGTGTTTCATAAAAATAACTTTCATAACAAATTAATTTTTCATACAATAAAATTAAATTACCTGATCGCAATTCTTCATTTTGTTCGTTATTTTAGATGTATGTTTATTTTGTATACTGAGTTGACGTACAGTGGCGGTCAAAAGTTTCCGGCCAGCAAATTTTTTTTCAGTTAATTTGTAAATATACCCATATGAAGAGGAATCTAAAAGTGATATTTATACATTTTATTGACATAATAGTTAGGAACTTATTATAAATAAGTTCTATAAGTAAATAACTATAAGTAATTTACTTATAGAACATATAAGTAAATTACTTATAGTTAAGTAAACTATAAGTAATTTACTTATAGTTTCTTATAGTAACAAATTACTATAAGTAAAACATGTAAATATCAATACATTTAAGTGAAAAAATTAAGCATAAAGGAAAACGCATGTTCTCAAAAGTTTCCGGCCACCTTCAAAAGTTTGTAAAAAAGTGGTATTGTAATAAAAACTTACAGTGATCAACAACATTTACAATTAGTATTTTATCGTATTATTATTTTATTAGCTTTAGTAATAAGTACAGTGGTGCAGCAACGTGACATTCATACAATCAACGGTTAAAGATCGTCTATGGTACGTTTTTTCCACATTTCTTGCAATTTTGGCGAAATTTCGGCTGAGTTGGAATATTTATAGTTCCACAGACTTTTGTCAACTTCTTTTCAAAGATTTTCTGTTGGATTCATGTTGGGCGCTTGGGCTGATGATTTCAAAAACGAAATTTTTTGTGCGAAAACCATACATTATTTATGTCGTTATCATGTTAAGAAAAATAGTTGAGACTAATTTTTTTTTCTAATAAGGCAGAAAATAGTCTTGCAAGATATCCTTATACATTGTATCATTCACTTGGCTGTGGATTTCAATTAATGGACCGACACTTTTTGAAGAAAATACTCCCCACGGCATAACGTGTCCTCTGCCATGCTTCATATTAGGAATAACATAGGTCGAATCATATCTTTTGGTGTTAGGTCATTGGACGTTGGGTCTGCCATCACTTCCAAAACTGTTTTGAATTCGATTGATGGAAAAATAGAACTTTTTCCAGTTTTCACTTGACCAGCCTTTGTGTTTTTTGGAAAACGCCAGTCGAGTACGTTTGTATTTTTTTTAACTCTGAAAAAATTTTAACACCGACTCTTCCATAAAGTTATGCATCACGTCAGCATGTTGATGCGGTATAGGGACTTATTTCAGCAATATTTTCATTCCGTAAATCGCAGTATATTGCAGCGGAATTTTTATGCGGATTATCAATTATTTTTCTCCTGATAATTCTGTCCACAGGAATAGTAATTTTCTGGGATCTCCCGGACTTCTGAAAGTCCTGAAGGCCACTGCCATCTTTATATAATTTTTAAATATCGTTTACGGTCGATTTACCGATCGATAACTTTGCCGCAATATCTCGAGAAGATTGGCCTTTTAGCGATAAACTAATCAACCATTTATGAACAATAATTGTTGAACTTTTCAATTTTGAACTCAGACTATGCTATACAGGTTGATTCATTCATAAACACAACCAAAAAACAGTTTACCGATAGAAAAACTAAAGAATGATTAGTGGCCGGAAACTTTTGCACATGCGAACTTCGAATTTTATCCCTTTGCGTGAAGCATCTTCAGTAACCAATCAAAATTATCACGTGGTCAGAGGTCATTCACATATTCCTAACTTTTGAAGCAATTGTGCTTCTTCTTTGCTGAAACTTTTTGGTAAATAAATCGAAGACACTAATTGGCCGGAAACTTTTGACCGCCACTGTAATATTGAATTTGGCTTATATGAACAACATAAAATATTGTTAATTTATTGCTAAAATTGGGAGAAGTAATTAAAAATAATATTTTATGTTGTATTGTGCATACAATCTGAATGCAGCTTTTTTATCCAACTTACTTTTTTACGCTCACACCATGCAAAATTCTTTTTGCATATTTTTCTCGATTGCATCCAATTTTTGTGTAAAGGGATCATAAAAATAAAGTTGTTAAAATGTATATGAACTCAACAGAGCCACTCTTTAGAATAGTATTTGTAAGCATTGGTAAATTTCTGGGTATGTTGAATTTGGAAAACTCTTCTCAAATGAAAGGGGCCCTGAAATGGCACTGCGCTTCCCACAGCTTTAGAGGTTAATCAGGCCCTGTTCTGCACGCAAAATCTTCGGATTGATGTTGATTCCGGAATCGTTGGATCGCACTGTGATATGCATCGAGACGTCTAGCAGCATCAGCCTGAACCAACCCATTTTCATCCATCCGACGAACCTGCCACCTTAAGAAATCGTACAAATTGACTTCTCCTAGAGATTGCTAAACAACTCTTAGAGATTGTTCTACTGGCTATTACCAACGAAGCTACCAATAACAATTTTTTAAAAAATTGTAATTTAACAAATTACAATGACTATTTGGAAAATGATATTTTCAAAGACTAAAATTTTGAAGCCTTATAAATAAATTCTATATTTAAATTATTAATAATAATAAACATCGTTTTTATGATGATCATAACGAGTCATATATTACATTCGCCATGCATTAAACATTCATATTCCTAGAACAATGACAGTAGTTTATAGATATACAACTTTAACTGTTTAAAATGTGCATTTTTATTGGATGGAGTTAATCAGACTGATTTCTGAATGCCTCATATCACGTACGACATGGATTAAACATTAATATTCCTGGACTCATCATAAACAAATTTTAATTGAAATTTCAGTTTTACAATTTTCGGAACTGCAAATTTATAAACATCTAAACATTATACATTTTAAATTTTTGCACCATTGTTTAGAGAAAAAAATGCACTTTTAAATGAAATTTGTTTGAAATTTTTATTACAATTTGTTTTCAAATTATTATTTTTTCTTAAAGTTTTTATTACTTTTTTGTCATTGTGGCAACAGAAGTATTCTATTTTTGAACATTAAACATGGACCAATCAGAAAATGAATAAGTTTCGGAATTCAACCAATAAAAAGAATCAGATATACTTAAGATTTCCCAATTTTCTATCGAAGACAACAACTATTTTCCAAATCGTTAACAACAAAACTTACTCACGAAATTACAAAAGCTTCATGCCCGCCGTTTTTTCTCTTATTTCTGTTCTTCCCTATTAAATGAAATTGGTAGCAATCTTTTTTGCATAATTTATTTTAATTTCATTATTGTCTTTCATATAAATTATGAAGTTTACTGTTATTGCCTTTTTTTATGGTGAGTTTCGAGAAACATGTACCTTAATTTTTGGAGGCCAGTGTATTATTTACAACATTGAATAATGTGATGCAAAAGGTAAATCAATTTATTGAAATACATACATTTCAATGCATAATGTCAATTTAATGAAAGTTTATTTAACAGTGAAATGAAAAACTAAAAGCATTGTTTAGATGTGTAAATATATCTCATCAAATAAAAAATAATTTAAATTGAATTTTAAAACAAACTTTTTAAAGCCACATAAAGGTGTCACTTAAATTTCATATCATATAATTTAAAACTCAAATTTTTAATTTACGAAAGATGTGGATGAAAAAAAAAAGCATCAATGAATAAAATTTTGTACATCTTATCATGTTGAACATAACTTTTGCACAAGCGATTATAAATAGAAAGAAAATAAAATTATGAAATATGTAACACAAATTATATCAGTCCATATTTAAAATTCTTAGAGCCATACAATAATCTACGGGGTTTTTTTTCTTTACGTTTGATTTTATTGATCGATTTTAAAATTTCAGATATTTGATAACATTTAAAAATTTAGGAAGGAGAGGGAGTTGCGTTTTAGGGAGGGGGGGTTAACAATTTTTTTAAATCATAATGATAAGTATAATTTTAGGTATGGTTTTATTTGAGATGTTCCTCTAATAAATATTATATACTAAATCTAAACTTTTGAAAGACATAGTCTGGTGAATCCCGGGTGTATTGCGGGGGCGCGAAAGTGGAACCTTCGTGGACAATTTTATGAATTTTTCCTAACCCCTTATGCAATATATCATTGGAAAGCTCTGTAACCACTGTTTCAAATTAATCACTTTTCACCCCCCAATCCGGAGAGACTAATCCACCCCATCTATTTGCATCCCCCCAGGAGTCACAAATTTTAACTTTTCTCACAACCCTTATGTGATATATCATTGGAAAGCTTTTTGACCACCTTTTCATATTATGCACATCTTACATATTTTAGTTTCCCTTTCCAGTGCCATAGACCGCGTTTCTAAATGTAATGTTGTACAAATTTATGTTTGGATTTATTAATTATAAATTTACAATTTTGATTTATTAATTTAAGGGTAAAGTGTTTTAAAAGAGATATTAAACGAAATCCTCTGTGCGATCTGCAATCACACTTACCCTCTTTTTTATGAGATAAAAATAATTTAAGATAAATAATAACAATAAATCTCTTTTTGTTCATTTGCTTTATTGTGAAATACCATAATTTTAATAATTGTTAATTTCAAAATCTGTCTATCTTCTGTAATTTGATTCACCGCCTAAATATAAATCACCGTGAGAATAGTACCTTTCAAATGATGCTATCTATGAAAAAAATCTATCGGGTTGTTTTTTTAATTACCCGGGTGAACTTTTAGAGCATCCTGCTTTATAATGATATGATAACAATTTTCCATCGTTTATTTAAAAGACATTTCTTATTTTTAAATAAATTTTGTATGTTTTCTTTAGAAAAAAAAAACAGATTTAACGTAAAAAAAATTATAATTAATCAAACTAGCTTGACCTACATGACATACCTAATCAAGAAGAAAATTAAAATGTATCGCAAAAAAAATAACGAGAGACTAATTAATACTTTTTTTCTGCTGTGTAAATCGTTTCACATATCCTGTAAAATATTACCATTAATTGCCGAAAACTTTTTCAGTTAATTTATTAAAAAAAAAAAAAAAAAAAAAAGTATAATTTTACGAAAAGGAAATATATTTCGATAACCAAACAAATATTTTACCTAAGACTAGAGCTTTAACATTAATTATGACTTTAAATCATTTATGTAAATGGGTCGCCTTTAGATTTTGGTACAGTTAAGTAAGCAGAGTAAACTTTTTTTTTTTTTTTTTTTTTTTTTTTGGTGGATAAATTAAATATAGCTAAAAAACAAATAGAGTTTGCATATGTAGCAACTGATTTATTTTATCGATAAAATCAAACAAACGTTAGAGGTTTTTTATTATTTTTATTATTTATTTATTTATTTATTTATTTATTTATTTAGGATCTTTAACGAACCAAACATCACTTCATCGTGACACTATATGTGTTGTTTAATAATGAAAAAAATATATTTAAGTGAGGGAAAAAATATAGTTGTTGTTTATGTCATAATGTAAATGAAAGTATTAAAAAGTTGTTTTGTCCTTTCATTAATACATAAATTGTAACCATCCGATTGTTACTAAAAATGAAGGATAAGGATATCTAACATTTAGTCATCAAATAAGAATTGATTTTTAATTTGAAATGTTAATCTGTCGATATGTCTCTTCTATTGAAATTTAAAACATTGTATCTCAGTATTTTCTTCTTAATGTATAAATATCTATATGAATCACACAATCGTTTAATATGAACGTTTAGCTTTTAAAAAATTAAAAATTTGTAAGACTAAGAACCACAATTAAAGTTTTTAAAAACTGAAAATATTAAGTAATAAAACGAAAATTAAACTCGAACTCCAAGGACCGTTCGGTAGCTTCAGAACCCCGAGCACACCCTTACCTCTTTTCGATGTCTTTAATTTAATCAATTTTCCTTTTAAATTTATCCAGTTTCGTTTTTTTTTTTTTTTTTTTTTTCAACCTGGCCTTTATTAGAGTCTCGGCATTTGGGACATTTGGGTCGTGCCCTTTCAACCTCACTTCCGCTAGAGAGTCGAAATAAGAAAGAAAAAGCGAAAGGGCCGCAGACCTAACGCGCGACGCACTCTGAAAATTTTGTGTAAAGTAATATAAAGTATAAAAGGGGCTATTAAAATAATAAAACTTTATATAAATCACCATAAAAACGAAGCAATACACAGGACGTGTTTCGAGCTGGAAAATATATTAGTCCGTCATCAGCTGCTGTAAACGCGTATCCGTTAGGAGACAAGATCATAAAAATATTGTCCCCTTACGGACACGTGTTTATAGTAGCTGGTGACAGACTGCTATTATTTTCCAACTCGAAATGCCTCTGTGTATTGCTTCGATTTTATGGGGATTTATTTAAAGTTTAATCTGTATAATAATAGCCTATGTCATGTGGCTGTCATCAACAGTTCTGGGCTGAAAGCTTCACTTTTTATATTCCAGACGATCGTTTTGGTACTTCAGTATTAGCCAGGCGCAGGTGAAGTCGCCAACTGTTATTCTACCACCATCGCACATACGGGTATTTGCGTTATCTACGCGTCCAAAATTATTTTATGATGTGTATCTATTCTAAAGGATACAGTTGGAAGAAAAAATAGGTTTATTTAATTAATAAAGGTGATTTATTCAGGGCCTGACTTATGCAGGGGCATGCGGGGCAGTTGCCCCGGTCCATACCCCTCTATAAGAAGCTGCCTTGAGATTAATCAGGATTTTCATTAGAGGGTGCTTAAAATTAGCCAAAAGTGATTAAAATCCATATATTTTTCAAACATTACGGTCCGAACGGAGTAGGATCCCACTTTCCCTCTCTGCTTCTAATATTCCCTTCAAACCATGAAAAAAAAAAAAAAAAAAAAAAAAATTATCATCAGAAAAATAATGATTCAAATTTTAGTACAACAATTTAGTATTCTATAGTCTTTAAAAAAAGTTCTTTATTAATATTTCCTCGTAACGCGACAAGTTAAAACCATTAATTATGACAATTTTTGAGTTTTTCCTTTTTCTTATATCGTATAATGTACGTAGATAAGCAAAGGAAAAGTTTGCAAAGAAATATTCATATCAACCAATCTATCATTATTTTCTATTAGTATCAAACTAGTACTTTTTCTTAAAGCTAGGATCATCTTTTTTTGGGATATCTTGTATGCAGATCCGAACAGTACTGATTGTGAGTACAAAATTTATGCATACGCACACCATGTATGAAGTTTAGTACTAGCTACTTGCACATTATCCACAAAAGTAAATAAATAAATAAAAAATAAATAAATAAATAAAATAAATATAGATAGATTCAAGGGTACTCCCGATAATGATGCTCGAACCTTGGCTTGCCTGTTAGATTTATTAAAATAAAGCACATTTTTATTTTTAAAACTAATGTTCTTTTTAAGTCTCTGAAAACTCATCACGGATCCGTGATGAGTTTTCAGAAGAGAAGCCTAATGAGAAGCCTAGTATCGATACTAGGCTTCTCACGCAAAAGAAGAAGAAATGTTTCTAGAAAAAAGCAGTTCATCCTTTTTCTTTTTGCTTTTTTCACACTACTTATAAGAGGGTCTGAAGTTAAAAGTAGTCAATAAAAAATACCTTTGCTGCAATTTATTTAGGAGAATTTTTGCACGAAGTCTTGTTCCGGATCAATTGTATGTTCGCTTGAAATTGTCTTCAGTATTACTTTTTAGCAGTGTATTAGGTGATAATTAATCCCTGTTATGTCAGAAGCGGATTTTGGATTTTTTTTAAACTTCCTATTTGTATTACCATCATAGGTATTGCCAAAATTTGCTTTTGGTGTGTTTATTAATAAACCTGTTTCTTTGCGAAGTCTTTTCTGGATTTCGAGGGGTTTTTTTCTGTGCTTCCGTTTTACTCTCTATGTACATCTTTACTGGCAACTTAAAAACCAAATTAAAAGTGCTATTACACGCGTCGTGCTGCAGGCGTCTCCATGTTATTCTATGGGACCAGGGGAGTCGCTTGGTTAGCGCGCGATTCTCTTGTGTCGAAGCGTCTTTGACGCCTGGAACGAAGCGAGTCAATCAAATGCTTGGAAATCCAAAGATGGTAAAGACTCTTCTCGAACAGCCAATGAAATGCTAAGAACACGAAAAAACGCAGGTGATGTTTGTCGCTTGCAATTTTTACGTGTAATAGCACTTTAAGAATGCTTTCAAAAATTATGTTCCTAGCTTGTAAACTTTAAAGGCCAAACTTGATGACTTCAGAATTATTTTCTATTTGAATATCGATTTTGTTGAAATTCTTAGAAGTTGTACCACATATGTAGCATCGACTTGTGTATTTTGTGCAAGTCGCATCGTTGAAGATCTTGCCATCTACCATTGTCATGATGAAGACGTAAATGACTGAGAACCTGTTGCCATTTAAATTAACCTCATTGGTGTTTAGTGACATCTCAAAATTTTTTTTAAATTTAGATTATTCCACCGCAACATCAGTATTTTCTTTGACATAACGAAATCTTATTGGACGGCAACATATGACAGGTATCTGAAATGGTCTTTCTAGCCAAAAATAATTGTATTTCAGAAATACGTCTTCCTTCGTATATTCTTTTAACTATCTCTGCTTAATTTGCGATTTAGAGTGTGCGGAATTGTGTTTTAAGATCTCAATTTGGTCTTCTGTGTAACATTCACGCGATATCAGTTGATCTTTAAAAAAAAAATTATCTTCTAAATTAGACAAACTAAAACTCTAAAAATGTAAAAACTATATTAGAATTCGAAAATAGGGTTAGTTTAAAACATTACTGACTAATCATGCATGTCTTCATTTGCGGGTTGCATCTAATGCGATGCTTGGAGCTCTTGAATTAAAATCAAACTCATCTGTTAAAATAAACTTATTCTAAGTTCAAATTCATCTAAAAGTCTATATATTATAAAAAATGTCGTTTAATTCCACATAAAAGCCACATCTAGCATTACAACAAGAGAACTCAATCGTTCTCAGTCATTCATATAACAATAAAATCAGGCGATATTTTCATTTTCTTAATTTTCGCACAGCGCGTTCTATTAGTTTCACTTCATTTCATTTCACAACATTTGCATTCGATCAAACAAATATTTACGAGCTACAATCTTTAATCTCAAGGCACCTTGTGAACCTACAATAAAAATATTTACTTTTAGAATGCTATTTACGATAATCAATTTTTTCTTCTGAATTTGGAAAAAAAAAAGTTCAAAGCACCAAGAAATATACACACCCGCGCTTTTCCGCGGCAGTTTCTTTGATTTTCCTCCACCCAAAGCTTCAAACTTTCGATTCAGTCCGAAATTATAACAGAATCTGTCTGGGTAATACAACAAATACTCGAATAAATAAAATATTTGAGAAATAATTTTACTGTAATAAGAGGGTAACTTCAAAGTATAACAACTAAACTTAATAATGATAAAACAACAACAACAAAAATATTAAAGTTTTGCTTTATTATCTGTTGTATCAGAATCCATCAGAAAAACTTTCAAAATAAACGTAATATTATAAATATTTCACTAAAAAGATAATGTGTTTACACAAACGCAAAGAACAGACTTAAGCAACAAATTAAACAATCAAATTCCGACTCAAGTTGAACGAAAAACGTGTGCTTGAAAAAGTTGGTAGGAATTGGATATAGTTCTCGAAACTGTCCTCTAACTCAGGTTATCTTTCTTTTTAACAATTTTCAAACTTTAAAAATTAACTTTTGGCCGCCTAGAATGTCCAAATCATGCGACTATCATAAACAATACGAGCTGATTCCATTGCTTTTAATATGCAATGTTTCAATTTTGGTTATAAAAAAAAAAAAAAAAAAAAATTGAATAAACTACATAAACCGGGTACAATTTTTTTTTTTTTTCTCTCTAGTTAACGTTTCTTCTTCTTTTTTCTTTCGCGTGGTAATTTAAAGCAATGCTTTGAAGTTTAAAATAAGTACATCATGGTTTTTGGTATTATTCAATATTTTACTTTTCTTTCCGCATATATATATATATATATATCTTATACTATAATGCGAGCAAAAATTGTGTGTGTGTGTGTGAGTAAATTTTATCTCAAAAACGGCTCTAACGATTTTCGCAAAAATTTGGATTTTACCATTTTCGGGCACGAGAAGACCATTGGGCTAGGTCCCATGTTCGGGAAAATTCGATTACTGGGTCATTTTGGGTCACAATGGGTCAGGATCAAGCTATTTATATCTAGAGAACGGCTGGATGGATTTTAAGGCAATTTTGTATCCAATCGTTTTTTGGCACGAGAAAACTATTGGGCTGGGTCACATGTTCGAAAAATTTCGATTAGTGGGTCATTTTTGGGTCATTATGGGTCAAGCCATTTTTATCTAAAAAACGGCTCTAACGATTTTGACCAAATTTTATATTGTATCGCTTTGGATTACAAGAAGACCATTGGATTAGGTAACATGTTCGAGAAAATTCGGTTAGTGGGTCATTTTTGGGGTCATTGTGGGTCATGCTATTTTTATCTAGAGATTTTCTCACGCAATTTTAACTAAAAATTGCATTCTATGGTTTTCGGTCACGAGAAAAACATTGGGCTAGGTTACATGTTCGAGAAAAAATTTTAATGGGTCATATTGGGTCATTAAGAGTCTGGGTCAAGCTATTTATATTTAAAGGACGGCGTGATGGATTATAACAAAATTTTGTATGTAACAGTTTTTTGACATGAGAAATCTAATGGGCTAAATCACATGTTTGAGAGATTTCGACTATGAGGGTCATTTGTGGGTCATAATGGGTCATGGTCAAGTTATATCTAAAGAACAGGTGGATCGATTTTAACGAAATTTTGTATGCAACATTTTTTTGGCACGATAAAATCATTGGACAAGGTTACATGTTCGAAAAATTTCGATTAATGGGTCATTTTGGGTCATTAAGAGTCTGGGTCAAGGTATTTATATTTAAAGAACGGCGTGATGGTTTATAACGAAATTTTGTATGTAACAGTTTTTTGACATGAGAAAACTAATGGGCTAAATCACATGTTTGAGAGATTTCGACTATGAGGGTCATTTGTGGGTCATAATGGGTCATGGTCAAGCTATATCAGTAGTGTAAAAAGGACAGTTCGATTCATGAGGTGGTGGTGGGGTGGTGGGTGGTGTGTGGTGGAAGTGGAACCACCACCACCTCACAGAGAGAGGGAGCACCACCACCACCTGAAAGAGAAGCTTATCTGATGGAGAGTGTATCATACTATAGTAGGATGATGGGGAGGGTTTAAAATTGAGGGGGCTTAAATTTTTTTTAGGGTTTGAAACGTAGGAGATTATACTATAGTAGAGGGGTGGATGTTTGGAGTCTGTTAGCGTATGATAGGATTTTTTGAGAGAGAGAGAGAGAGAGAGAGGGGGGAGGGCTTATTTTTTAGGAGGGGCTTAAAATTGAGGGGGGGGGCTTAATTTTTTTGGGGAGTTTAAATTTGAGTAGAGATTGGAATCAACTTAGAGTAGGAAAGATATTTGAATATGAAATGGAAAAATGCAGTGGCGCCCTCTATCGGTGGGAATTAGAACGATTAGAATAATATTTACGAAAATAGTATTTTTTTTTTTTAAGTTTTGAAAGAGGTTCGAACTTGTAAAATAGTCTCTTGGCTCGATGATATGTTGAGGACTTAACTAATCGAGCCAAGAAACTATGTCTGTTTGTCAAGATTTTAAATGTTTAAAGAGAGTAGTGACGTGTGAGAGGTGTCATTTTTAAGAATGACTTCGAGAGATGAAGTGTTAAGTGTGGTGTGTCTATACATAACGGTGTGTATTATATTTTCGTTGATATATGTATTCACCGGAAATGAAAAGTTTAAGGTTGATTTTATACTGAATTTAAATGAAACCGGAAATTTATCTTTTTCGATATGATGCGACTGAATATTAATATTTCATGTAATAAAATTTCATGCTGCAATGAAGGAGATTTATCAGAATCCGAGTCACGCGGGAAGTTTCGGTGGTATAAATGTTTTATATTCTGCTGCGAAAGGAAAAGTGTCCAAGAAGACGATACAGAAATGGTTAAGCGGAGTCGACTCGTATACACTACACAAACCTGTGCGAAGAAAATTTCCGACCAATCGTGTGATCGTGTATTCGATCGATCAACAATGGCAAACCGATTTAGTGGATATGATCAGTCTGCAAAAGCACAATCGAGGATATCGCTACATTCTCACCTGTATAGACATTCTTTCTAAATATGCGTGGGCGATTCCGTTAAAAACGAAACGTGGTGAGGATATTATGAAAGCCTTTCAAAGCATTTTTGCAACGCGTAAGCCCAAGTCTATTCAGTCTGACGCTGGTAAAGAATTCAAGAACCGAGTTTTTCAAACGTTTTTAAAACAACAAGGTGTGCGATTTTTTACTACGTATAATAACACGAAAGCTTCTGTGGTAGAACGTTTTAATCGTACCTTGAAAACTAAAATGTGGAAATATTTCACGCATAATCACACCTATAATTTTATCGATGTGTTAGATTCCTTGTTGCAGAGTTACAATCATACGTATCATTCCAGCATTAAGAGAGCCCCTGTGGAAGTAACACCTGAGAATGAAAGCGATGTGTGGTTTACTTTGTATGGAAAAATGCAAGATGTGGAAAGAAAACCGTGTGTATTTAAAGTGGGTGAAATCGTACGTGTTTCGAAACAAAAATTAACTTTTGAAAAAGGTTATGAAACGAACTGGACCGAAGAATTGTTTGTGATAACGGAATGTGTCGCGAGAGATCCCCCTGTGTATCGAATTAAAGATTTGATGGACGAACCCATTCAAGGAACCTTTTACCCACAAGAACTTCAAAGAGTTCAACCGAAAGAGGATTACACTATTGAAAAGATTTTAGAAAAACGTACACGAAAAGGTCATGTAGAATATAAAGTGAAATTTAAAGGTTACCCCGATAAATTTAATCAGTGGATACCTTCATCTAATTTATTTTCGTTATAAAACCCTCTGTTTTTAACCTTCCGTTCTCATTGTGAAACATGTCTTTCTACGTGACGTTACCTTCAGACAGTTCGCTGAATTATTTTCCAGAGAATAAAATTTCTCATTTTGTGACAAGATTACCTTCCGCCTTAGACTTGAAAGGAGAGTGGGAAGTGGGTTTGACAGAACTGATTTACCCACACTTATGGAATAATATAACCGAATTTACTAATGGATATGAATATGTTTTGGGAGAAAATATCGAATGGACGAACGGAAGACCTAGAAATGAAAGCGAATTTGAAATAGGAGCATTTGAAGTGAAAAAGGCAAGAATCCCTCCCGGATTTTATGAATCCCCCAACGATATTATTAAAATACTCAACTATCAAAAATTTTATGATAAAATTTCTTTTAACTTTAATAAAAACTCAAAGAAAGTGAGAGTGACTTTGAGAAAAAATGCGAGAATCAAGTTTGATCCAGGATTAGCAGAAAGTTTAGGGTTTCCACCTGGTAATGTAGGTGAACCCTTCGCAGGTTCTTCAATGTATTTTGATAGCCCCTTCGCAGCCGACCCCCATGCTGATTTTAAATTGATGTATATTTATAGTGACCTCGTTGAACCGCAGATCGTAGGGGATACTGTTGCACCGTTGCTTAGAGTGATCCCCGTGAAAGGACAAGATGGGGAGATGATTCACGAAGTGTTTGACAGACCGCACTATATTCCTGTGACTCGAAAGAATTTTCAGACAATTGAAACAGTTATAAGAACCCACACAGGTCGATTAATGTCATTCGAACGTGGGAAGTTGATCGTGAAACTTCATTTCCGTCAAAAGTATCTCTCATAATGTTTGTGCCTTACCAGTGTTGTGCAAAATCCTTCGAGGATTATTATACCCACCAGTCAGGTAGTGGTTTGAACTATTATCACGGTACTACTTTACAAAAAGGATATGGGTTTGGTGGAGTTTTTCGCTCTTTGTTTCGTGCTGCGGTACCTCTTTTTAAATCGGGAGCCAAAACCGTAGGCAAGCAACTGTTTTCTTCTGGACTCGATTTGTTGAATGACGTGTCACGTGGTGAGAATGTTAAAGTAGCCGCCAAGCGGAGGTTGAAAGAAGCCGGTCAGACTTTAACGGATAAAGCAGCCACCAAGGTAAAGTCCATGATTGGATCGGGTCGCAGACATAAAAAGAGAAAGCTTCCAAAAAAAACCGTCAGTCGTCGTAAAGTCAAGAAAGTGAAAACAAGTGATATTTTCGCTTAAGGATGTCCGGACTAATTCATAAAGATTCTGCCGCTTGCGCTAAAACGGAATTGGATCTCTTTTTAATTCCCCCAACTCAAACCGCCATCGAAAAAGGATATTTTGTAGAATATCATCCCCTTGCTAATATTCATGATGGGGTACCTGTGGAATTTAATATTTCGGGTAATGGTGAAGACTATATTGATTTATCCTCGTCGTATTTGTATACGAAAGTGAAAATCACTAAATCGGATGGATCTGCTTTAACGGATGATGATCACGTAGCACCCGTGAATTTATTTTTGCAAGCCTTGTTTTCCCAAGTTGATGTGAGCCTGAATGAAAGAGTCATTTCCTCTTCCAGTAACACCTATCCCTATCGAGCTTACATCGAAACACTTTTGAATTTTGGAGAAGATGCCAAGAAGAGTTTACTGCAATGCGAATGTTTCTATAAAGATAAGAAATTAACATGCACGGACCCAACATCTGACGAAAACCCCGGATTGAAAAAACGTTATGAACTGACGAAAAATAGTAAAACCTTAGACATGATAGGTCCTTTACATTGTGACATTTTTCAACAAAATAGACTGTTGTTAAACATGGTCGATTTGAAAATTAAAATGGTTCGCAGTAAACCCAACTTTTGCTTAATTGCAGCAAAACCTTCAGATACTTCAAAACCTGATCCGGATTTTAAAGTGATTTTAGAACACGCTTCCTTGTTTGTTCGTAAAGTGAAAGTCAGCCCAGGTGTGTTGCTTGGTCATGCGAAGGCTTTAGAAAAAACTTCTGCGAAATATCCCATCGATCGTGTATTGTGCAAGACCTATTCGATATCTACCGGAAGTCGTTCTTTTATGCAAGACAATGTATTTTTAGGACCTTTACCGAAACGAATTATTATTGGATTATTAGAAAATGCTTTCATCAATGGACAATATGATTTGAACCCTTTTCACTTTCATCATCACAAAGTCAACTTTTTAAGTGTTTATGCGAACGGTCAACCTATACCTTCAAAAGGGTTAGAATTGAATTTTGAAGACAATAATTTCATAACTGCTTATCATCGTTTGTTTTCGGGATTTAATCATGACACCGGTATTTATTTGACACGTGAGGAATATGCAGAGGGACACACCTTATACGCTTTCGACCTGAGTCCAGATTTGTGTGACGGTCCCCATCTAAATTTACAACAACAGGGGAATTTACGAATTGAGATTAAATTTGCTGAAGATTTAAAAACCACAATTTCAGTTTTGGTGTACGCGGAATTTGAAAATATTGTGGAAATCAGTAAATCAAGACACGTTTTGTGTGACTTTGCCAACTAGATGGATTCTTTACAAATCAAGAAGATTTTATCAGGAGATCCAAGAACTCGAAAGTATTTTTTAGATGTTTTTCCCAGCGATAAACTACCGTGGAGAATCCTGCACTATCCTACCTGTTTTGTATGCAATGTGGACAAGTCAACGGAACCCGGAAGTCACTGGCTAGCATTCTTTTTAGCCTCACCTGATGAAGTGGAATTCTTTGATTCATATGGAAACGGGACTGCCTTTTATCAAGGATCTATTGCGAACTTTTCATCTCATTTTTCTCGAGTGGTGTTTAACCCCCTCACCTTACAGAGTAATAAGACGGCCGTATGTGGTCAATATTGTATATTTTACTTGTATTCACGATGCCGCGGCAAAACTTTGAAACATATTTTATCACATTTTGTAACTGAAAATATTTGTAACGACCAACGAGTCTATAATTTTGTAGCTAAACGATTTCGTGTGTCTGTGAATTTTTATCAATAAATTGATATTTAAACTGTATTTCTTGGTGTTTGTGTTTATTTCGATTGTAACTTTCCTTGTGTTTGCTCCTACAAAATGGAGTTTCCTCGCTTTCAACATCCTTGTACAATGCTTCTCGCAGGTCCCACAAGAGTGGGTAAAAGTTGGTTTTTACGAGATTTGCTGAAGGACAGAAATCAAATGTTTAATCCTCCCCCTGACAAAGTGGTTTGGTTTTATGGTATTTACCAAAAGCTGTATGATGAAATGACGGATGTGACCTTTGTTGAGGGATTTCCTTCGAATTATACTGAATACTTAGGAACGAATTCACTCGTTATTTTAGACGATCTCATGATTCAATGTGGAAGTGATGATCGCTTGACTTATCTTTTTACAGTAGGTAGCCACCATTTAAACATAAGTGTGATTTTTATCACGCAAAATCTATTTCATAAAGGTAAAGAAATGAGAGGTGTTTCCCTGAACAGTCAATATTTGATCTTGTTTAAAAATCGTCGTGATATGAGTCAAATTATTCATTTGGGGCGGCAATTGTATCCGACTAAAAGTAAATTTTTTCAAGAAGTGTATGAAGATGCAACCCAAAAACCTTTCTCCTATTTACTGGTGGATTTAAGAAACGAAACTGAAGAACGTTTACGTTTAAGGACGCAGATTTTACCGGGTCAAACACAGTTCGTTTATGTCCCGAAACAAGGTTTAAAAAGAAAGACATTTGGTTTTTAATTCAGTTGTCGCTATGACGTTGACGAAGAAACAACTTCGTGATTTAGAATTGATTAAAACGTGTCCTTCGGCATTACGTAATCAACTTTTAAAAAAATTACCACCCCGTTCTGTAAAAGCCATCTGTGAATGTAGTTTGAATCTGTTAAAAGGAAATATCCCTGTATCTTCAAAACAGAAAAAGTCTTTAAGTAAATATAAGACTACTTTACGAAAAATCGGAACGAAAAAGGGTTCTCTTTTTCACAAGAAAAAACTTATTATTCAACGAGGTGGGTTTTTAAATATTCTAATCCCAGCCGCCTTGAGTGTATTAACCGGACTCATTAATGGAGCTCGCTAAAAAATATGCGTTGGTGCCGGAAGAGAATCTTTCCAAGCACGTACCAACAAAACAGCAAATGTCCGAATTCGATACTGCCATGTCGAAAATATTAAACAGCACTCTTCCCGATCATGAAAAAGTGATTCAGTATTTTGAATTGCTGAAACGTAAAATGAACTTGCAGGAATTTAACACACCCTGGATGTCTAAACCACCTGAACCCACGGAAAAAGAAACTTCTGAACCGGAAGAGGAACCGAAAAGTGAACCTGATGAACTGACCCTGATTTTATCCTCGGTACCACCTTCTATGAAAAGACAAGCTCGATCCTTGTTGGACTTTTTAAAAAATCATCCAAGAAAATTCGAATGGGATAAAAATTTAACAATTAGTTTCGAAGGAAAACCTATCCCAGAATCGAATATAGCTGATTTATTTCATCTTTTGTTTTCTGTGAATAAAAAAACTCCAATAAAGGCTCAAAATGAACTATTAAAAACTCTTCGTGAAATGTATGTACCTGAAAGTTTTATAAAAAATCGACATTTATCTTCTAACAAAAAACATGTATCACTCATGCCCACTAAAAAAATAAAAGTGGATCCTTATGTAATGCAATGGGAAAATTTATAAATAAAATATTATATTTAAAAATTTTTTGTCTATTTTTTTTAACTACACTTCACACTTACATATAAATAAAAGAGTACTACTTACCCACATCTGCTTCGAACAAGAGTACACCGAGAACTGAAGAAAAAATGGCGGCTCAACATAGAGGGCGCTAGCAGTAATCAGATTGTGATATCGTTTATCTGATATGTGATAAGCATTCACTATATAAGAACCACAAATCTGCTTCATTGCTAACATTTTGCTCGCTGCCTAGCTGCATCTTGATGCTTGTTATCTGACAGTCCCTTGGAGCCTGATCTGGAACATTCGTTTGCTGACTCATCTTGTTTTGACTGAGTAACCTTCACGTGCCTTGCTGACCTTTGTGACTTGCAGACCCATCTTGCTTCGACTAACTAACCCTAAACGATGTCTGCTGTTAACTTCACCGAAAACGGACTGAACGTGCAATATATTTCAGACTTTCTTCAAAAAGATGTGGCTGATGAGTTCTTCGAACAACTTAAAATTTTACCCTTTTTCACACCGACGTTGCGAATTCGAGGAAGAAATATTAAGCCTAAAAGACAAGCCCTGGCCTTTGGCGATCCAGATGTGAGTTACAGTTTCAGCGGAACCACCATTAGTGCTAACCCGTGGACACCACCTATCCTTCAGCTGCGAGATCTGGTGGAAAAACAGTCTGGCTGTACGTATAACTATGTACTTTTGAACTTATATCCCGATGGGAGCAGTTACATTTCACATCATAAAGACGATGAACGTGAATTAGATAGTGCTTGTCCAATTTCAGTTTTAAGTTTCGGAGCTACGCGAAAAATCGAATTTAAAAGCAATAAATCACCGATGACGTGTATAAATTTGGAACATGGTTCCCTTTACCTAATGCACGCCCCAACAAATCAGTTGTTCATGCATGGAATCCCACCTGACTCGAGCATAAAAAACATAAGAATTAGTTTAACATTTCGTCATATTACAAACAGTTCCCCCTCGAAAAAACAAAAAATGAATTTAGATGTGATTTCCACTGAACAATCAACCCCCAAGCAACCACGTGATTCAGAAATACCGGAAAATGATTGGTTTGAAACCCATTTTCGAAATTTAAATGCCCCTGACCCAGTGTTATTGGAATTTAATTTAAACTGGGAGACTTTTTTTCAAGTTAGATTAGAAAATCAGATTTACTTGCGATTACATATCAGAAATTTTAAAGAATCGAATACACAGCAAAAATACCCCACGAAAGAAGGTGTAATTTTTAATTTAGAATCATGGGAAAAACTGAGTGGAAAATTATATAATTTTCATTTTTATTCGAACGATGAAACATTCGTCGCAAATAATCAACTCCTAGTTGCTTATATGGATTCAGACTATTGCTATTTGCAGCAGTTATTTAATCTTGGGGATTCGGGATTTTACTTAAAAAATTCTGGTATTCGTTTGTCAAAAGATCAAATTTGTAAATTAATTGAATTAATACCTCGAATTAATGAGTCTTTAAGTGATTTGGTTTTAACACAGGTTATTGGTAGTGTAATAATGAACAGACCCTCCAAATGTACTTCGCATTTTAATCAAGATTCTGCTAAAGATCATTTTTTGCGTTGTCTTGAACAAGAATTAACCTCTGCTGTTAATAAAGTTTATTCATGCAGTGGATGTCGCTTTGAATTAAATTCTAGTTTTCGACATGAATGTTTAAACGTACCAATGAAAGAAAAATTCGAGTTATATAAACAGTCTGCCTTATTTCACTTAAACACTTTTAAATTGGCAAAGAATGTATGTGAATCATGCACATGCTTTTATACGAAAGACTTTTTTCAAAAAATGGACTCTCAGTTTTTTGAAGAATTTTGTGAATCCTTATATCAAATCTGAAGAAAAACTTGTGTTGTACATATTTTTATCAAATCTAAAGAAAAACTTGTGTTGTACATATTTTTAATGTTGAATAAACTGTTTATTTTTTTTAAATTGATGTATATTTTTTTCCTTTACATAAACTGTGCCTAATTATTTTTAAATCTATTTAATTACAATTCTTTTTATTTTGGGGAAAAAGCAATCTCTTATTAAAAACTACAATTGAAATAAAAAGTATCTAAACTGAAAAAAAAAAAAAAAAATAAAATAAAATAAAATAAATTAAAAAAAACTCTTATTATTTATTTTTAAATCAGTATGATGTATTCAATTTGATTTCAGCATTAAGTATTTTAATATCTGAAAAGGAAATTACTTTTAAAGTTTCGTATGAAATCACACCAAGCAAACAATATATTTGTTTTAAGATAACAAGTCATTTTTAGATATGTTCATCCTGTTGTTTTGCTCTAATCGAAAAACAAGGAAGTTTGTTAATTCAATCTTTAAGAAACAAGATACGAAAATGCTGATTGTGATATCATGTTTTGTTAAACATTTTGAGATAATGCCTATTTTCGTCAGAGTTTGAGAAACAACTAACAGTTATTCTGAGTATTGTTTAGACATCAAATAATCATTCTGATTAAGAAAGTAACTAATTTTAAATAATCAACATCCGACTAACTAAAATATCCCAGATTTTACTGGATTGTTCTAGAAGGGGGGGAGTCATGAGGGATGATGAAATATTTCGAGATTAAGAAAGATATAAATAAAGAAGCGTCGACTCACATCTATCATTACTTCAAATTTTTTGATTAAGTGCGAAAGGATAGAAGACCTCTTGATCATGGAAAGAAATTTAGTAAGTGAAATTTGCTCATTTTTATTTTAGAAATTTTGAAATTTGTTCCAACTTGTGATATATTTTTTTTTCTTATTTGTAAACTTATTCATTTTTATAAATCTATTGCTTTTATACATAACCTAGTATGTTTAACTGTGAATTACAATGCGGCAGTAAGATAATATATGAATCAGAAAACTCATTTTAACTTTTATAAAATAAATTTTAAATTTCTGTCGAAAATAATTTTATTAAACAACTTTTCATTAACTTATGATTTTTCTTTTTTAAAAACTTATGAAATGTTTTTTTTTTTTTTTTCGCAAACTTTTTTATGCAAACTTATTCATTTTTATTTTAGAATTTTTGAAATAACTTATTTTTAAATCCTTTGAATTATTATCAACTTTTTAAATTGAAAAACTAACGGAAATATTTTATAAACCTATGTCTTATTTACTTTTTGAATTTTTATAATTTTTCCATACTGTAAATAGAAGATCTATTGCTTTTATACATAACCTAATATGTTTAACTGTGAATTACAATGCGGCAGTAAGATAATATATGAATCAGAAAACTCATTTTAACTTTTGTAAAATAAATTTTAAATTTCTGTCGATAATAATTTTATTAAACAACTTTTCATTAACTTATGATTTTTCTTTTTTAAAAACTTATGAAATGTTTTTTTTTTTTTTTTCGCAAACTTTTTTATGCAAACTTATTCATTTTTATTTTAGAATTTTTGAAATAACTTATTTTTAAATCCTTTGAATTATTATCAACTTTTTAAATTGAAAAACTAACGGAAATATTTTATAAACCTATGTCTTATTTACTTTTTGAATTTTTATAATTTTTCCATACTGTAAATAGAAGATCTATTGCTTTTATACATAACCTAATATGTTTAACTATGAATTACAATGCGGCAGTATGATAATATAAATCAGAAAACTCATTTTAACTTTTATAAAATAAATTTTAAATTTCTGTCGATAATAATTTTATTAAAGAACTTTTCATTAACTTATGATTTTTCTTTTTTGAAAACTTATGAAATGTATTTTTTTAATTTGTAAACTTTTGAAATATTTTTTTTTTCTTATTTGTAAACTTATGAAATATATTTTTTTTTTTAATTTGTGAAACACTTTTTTTTTTTTTTTAATCTTTATGAAAAGAGTTTGATTATTTTCATAAATCGATGTTTTTATATAACAATTATAAGTTGGAAAAAAAAAAATTCATTCTTTCAATTTACAAAATATTTTGCATACTTATTAAACTTTTGTATTTTTATAAATCTATTGCTTTTATACATAACCTAATATGTTTAACTATGAATTACAATGCGGCAGTATGATAATATAAATCAGAAAACTCATTTTAACTTTTATAAAATAAATTTTAAATTTCTGTCGATAATAATTTTATTAAAGAACTTTTCATTAACTTATGATTTTTCTTTTTTGAAAACTTATGAAATGTATTTTTTTAATTTGTAAACTTTTGAAATATTTTTTTTTTTTTTTTTTTTTTTTTCGCAAACTTTCTTTTATTTTAAACTTATTCGTTTTTATTGTAGGATTTTTAAATCCTTTGTATTATTATCAACTTTTTAAATTGAAAAACTAACGGAAATATTTTATAAACCTATGTCTTATTTACTTTTTGAATTTTTAAAATAACAGGAAATATTTTATCAAAAATAAATTAAGCTAGTTTTTTAATGAAAGCATTTTAAGAAAATAAATTTAAGACTATCTGTTTCAGCAATTGACTTGTGCGGAATGCGAGAAAGTATTTTCTCGCACGGACAGTTTACGAAGGCATATCCGGAATGTGCACCTTTCAAAACAACATCAATCTGCAGACATGATGGTAGGTGATAATCAATTTTGCGTGAATTTTTTCAAAAAGTTTTTTAATTAGAAAAGTATAAAAATTCCTTTTATTGTTAGATTGACCAGGATCTCATCAACGAAATGCAAATTTCGGAACCCGAATGGGATCTTTCAGAAAATGATGATGATGCCCCGATAAATAATACGAAGGTAAAAAAAAAAAAAAAAAAAAAAAAAAAAAAAAAAAAATTAATGGTTGGGTTATGTTTTGATAGGGGTAGGAGAGAAAATGTTTACATTTTTTTTTTATTTATTTATTTTTTTAGGAACTGACATGCAACATATGCCAGAAGGAATTTTCTAGAAAGGATGCCTTAAAAAGACACGAAAGGACCCATCAGGAAGGAGAAACTTCAAATCAGGCATGTACATTTTATTATATTTATTTTTTTCAGATTGTCGCGAATTTTAGTGTACGTTAATTTTTTAAAGAGAGATAAAGTTATCTAAAAAAAACTGTTAAATTAAGTGGAAATTTTTCGACTCTCCCAAATTTAACTCGCATTTTTTTTTTTTAATTTATTTTTTTTAGGAACTGACATGCAACATATGCCAGAAGGAATTTTCTAGAAAGGATGCCTTAAAAAGACACGAAAGGACCCATCAGGAAGGAGAAACTTCAAATCAGGCATGTACATTTTATTATATTTATTTTTTTTTTTTCAGATTGTCGCAAATTTTAGTGTACGTTAATTTTTTAAAGAGAGATAAAGTTTTCTATAAAAAACTGTTAAATTAAGTGTAAGTTTTTCGACTCTTCCAAATTTAACTCGCATTTTTTTTTTTTTTTTAACAGATTTTAAAAAATTTTAAAAGATTGTTAGATTAAGTAGTGTTAAAAAATTAAAGTTGGTTTTAATTCTCTTTTAGGCTACTCACCCTTGCGATGTATGCACAAAAACTTTTGTAAGGCTCGATGCATTAAATCGTCATAAAATTACGCATGAAGAAATCAGACGACTTTTTATATGTAATGCATGCGGTGAAGAATTTAACCGAAAAGACCATTTTAATCGACACATAAAAATTCACGGAAACCCCCAATATTCATGTCCGAACTGTCTCGAAAAATTTTCTACGAAACAAAATTTACAGCACCATATCAAATCACAGCAATGCACCAGTAACAGCAGCACATCTTACGTAAGCGTAAAACGTAGAAAAACAAGTGCAAATCCACCCACATCGAGACCTGTCAGTGAATCCCTCAACGTCTTTAAAACGATTCGTTTGGAACCAGATGAGGGCAATCAATATGACATTAAGATATTTTTTGATAGCATCTTACAGGAGTTAGTTGAAATCATTCAGCAGGAAGTAGAACAAAAAGAAGCCATCAAATTTCATATGATTTTAAAACTTGTATTAGAAAGAATTACAAGTGATGGAGAGATTATAACTGCGGAACCTTTTTTACACAGCGATACCTATATCCAGTTAACAAATGATATGGTTGAAATCCAAATTCAACAAGGTTTTGCTAAAATTTTAAAATGCTTTGATCGGTATTTAGAAGGCGGTTCTGGATGGCGACTCAAAGATATTAGTTATTTAGAACTCAAAATGGCGAAATACAATCCACTGCGTGGTAGTAGCTTTATCCCACTACCGAAAAAAATCAAGCAAAAAAATGCAGTGTTAAATATAAAAAATTATGATGACAATAAATGTATTGTTTGGTGCATATTAGCTTCTCAGCTTAGCATTCCTTCTGAAGAGATGCCCGATGATGTAAATCATTACACCAGCTTCGAAAATACCCTCAACTTAAAAAAGATTTCTTTTCCTATGCCTTACCAGCAAGCGAAATTGATAGAAGATCAAAATAATATCAGAATTAACATCTTTGGCTTCGAAGACAATAAAATAACGCTTTTATACATTTCAGAGAGGGAGGATGAAGATGTAATCAATTTGCTATTAATCGCTACCGAAGATAATCAACACTACACGTTAATTACTGATTTTTCACGACTGTTAGGTGATCGTACAAAGCATGACGGAAAACAACATTATTGCTTCCGCTGCCTTCATGCATTTTCCCGAAAAGATTTGTTAGATATAAGCATATAAAATACTGCAAAAAACATGCCGCTCAAATTATTGAAATGCCCATGATTGGTGAAAATTTTCTGAAATTTAAGAACATACATATGCAGCATCCTATCGGTTACACGATCTATGCTGATTTTGAAAGCATTTTACAGCCCATAGATTCTTCAGCACCGAATTCACAAGACCCGTATACACAAAAAATATCCAAGCATATTGCATGTGGTTTCGCTTATGTAATCATAGGACCAGACGGAAAGTGTGTAAAACCGTCGGAAGTGTATCGAGGGGAAGATGCTGTGGAAGTCTTTTTACAGCGAATGATACAGGAAGAAAGAAGTTTAGGAAAAATTTTAATGCAGATAAAACCTCTAAAATTGTCCCGTGAACAGGAAACAGAATTCAAACAAGCTACGCAGTGCTGCATTTGTAAAAAAACTCTCGGTACTCATCGAATTCGTGAACATGATCACCTTTCGGGTGCATATCGAGGGGCTGCCCATGCAGACTGCAACTTAAAATACAGACAGCCTAAATCCATTCCTGTCGTTTTCCACAATCTTAAAAATTATGATGGGCATCTGTTAATAAGTGAATTGGGGAAGTTCAAGGATCATGAGATATCCGTAATAGCAACGAGTTTAGAGAAATATATCACGTTTAGACTAAAAAAACATGATTCTCCTATCCAGTTGGTTTTTTTGGACTCATTCCAGTTCCTTCCAACTTCATTAGAAAAGCTTGTTGCTAATCTTCAATCTAACCAATTCCCAATTTTACAACAGCATTTCCCATCAAACAGTCATTTAAATTTACTCAAAAGAAAGGGGGTCTTCCCTTATAATTACATAACATCTTTTCAAAAATTCAATGACACACAGCTCCCACCACATAAAGCTTTCTTCAACAATTTGACAGAAGAAGATGTGAGTAACGAGGACTATGAGCATGCGCTGAATGTATGGAAGACTTTCAACATACAAAATCTAGGAGAATATCACGATCTGTATGTCAAGACGGATGTTTTATTACTATCTGACGTTTTTCAGAATTTCCGTCATCTATGTCAAAGATATTATGAAATAGACGCCTGCCATGTTTTTACGTCCCCTGGACTCTCGTGGAACGCATGCCTCAAAATGTGTGACATAACATTAGAGCTTCTGACGGACGTCGACATGCTAATGTTTTTAGAAGAAGGAGTTAGAGGTGGGGTCTCTCAAATATCTCATAGACTCGCTACAGCAAACATTCCCGGAACTCCCGATTACAGAGAAAATGAAGCATCCAGTTTTATAATGTACTGGGATGCAAATAATTTGTATGGCTGGGCTATGTCCCAATTTTTACCATTTGCAGGTTTCGAGTGGGTGGATGTCAGCAAACTGGATGAAACTTTCATACAAAACCTGAAAGATGATTCACCAGAAGGATACATCTTCGAGGTGGATTTAGAATACCCTTCAAATCTGCATTCATTACACAATGAATACCCGCTGGCCCCCGAAAGAGTAACAGTCACGGAAGCAATGCTATCACCCTATGCGAAGAAATTATTAGGAAATCGGAAATATGTGGGTACACCGAAACTGATTCCAAATCTTAACGACAAATATAAGTATGTAACCCACTATCGCAACTTAAAATTATATCTTCAACTAGGACTAAAACTTAAGAAAATTCATCGGGCCATAAAATTTAGACAAGCTCCTTGGCTCCAGAAATATATTAATTTCAATACAGAAAAAAGGAAGCAAGCGACCTCATCCTTCGAAAAGGACTTTTTCAAATTATTAAATAATTCCGTTTTCGGAAAAACAATGGAAAATCTTCGAAAAAGAAGAAGCATCGAATTATGTACAAGTGAAATTAGAGCTCAGAAATTAGTCGCTTCACCAAATTATAAAAATTTCAAACAATTCGATAACGATTTGGTGGCTGTGGAACGAAAAACACCTACCATCTTAATGGATCGACCTATCTATGTCGGATTTTCTATTTTAGAGCTCTCCAAAGTACTAATGTATACTTTTCACTACCATCATATAAAAGCCACATATCAAGAAAACGCTGTCTTGTTATTCACGGATACTGACAGTTTGACTTATCATATAACAACACCTAACATATATGATGATATGGGTCAGCACAGTGATTTGTACGATTTTTCAGATTACCCCTCAACTCATAAATTGTACTCGACTAAAAATAAGAAAACTCTTGGAAAATTTAAAGATGAACTATGCTCAAAACCAGCTTTCGAGTTTGCAGGAATCAAGTCAAAAATGTACTCGATCAAATCGAGTGATGGCGAAAAAAAGCGGGCAAAAGGTGTATCTACACGTATCGTACAGAATCGCCTAACTCATCAAGATTATGTAAATTGCATTTTGTATAAAAAAAGTAACTATGAAATTCACACGAAATTTCTACAAGAAAAACATCAGTTGTTTACAGTAAAACAAAACAAGAAATGTCTTTCTCCATTTGACGATAAAAGATTTTTACTGTCGGATGGCATCACCAGTTTAGCATATGGTCATAAGGACATTTCAAAGTACAGTTTAGAAGATTCGTAAAAATAAGTATACAAATTTTTTTCAAACCTCATGAACACCGAAACAATATTTTTGAAATTCCTTTTACATACAGAATGATTTTAAATGTCAAGCTAATTCAAAAGTATATTTTTGCAGAATGTGGGCCACAGTGAGTGAAGTGGTGTTCATGATACCCCTGTCTCTGAACAGCTAATACAACATATATTAATTTTTTAATATATGTTGGGGGACCCATAGCCAATGCAAAAATATATATCTTTTTTATTTATTTCAGAAAACTCCTCGTTCCAATTCCCACCGATAGAGGGCGCCACTGCATTTTCCCATTTCGTATTCAAATATCTTTCCTACTCTAAGTTGATTCCAATCTCTACTTAAATTTAAACTCCCAAAAAAAAAAAATTTAAGCCCCCCCCTCAATTTTAAGCCCCTCCTAAAAAATAAGCCCTCCCCCCCCTCTCTCTCTCTCTCTCTCTCAAAAAATCCTATCATACGCTAACAGACTCCAAACATCCACCCCTCTACTATAGTATAATCTCCTACGTTTCAAACCCTAAAAAAAATTTAAGCCCCCTCAATTTTAAACCCTCCCCATCATCCTACTATAGTATGATACACTCTCCATCAGATAAGCTTCTCTTTCAGGTGGTGGTGGTGCTCCCTCTCTCTGTGAGGTGGTGGTGGTTCCACTTCCACCACACACCACCCACCACCCCACCACCACCTCATGAATCGAACTGTCCTTTTTACACTACTTATATCTAAAGAACAGGTGGGTCGATTTTAATGAAATTTTGTATGCAACATTTTTTTGGCATGATAAAATCATTGGACTAGGTTACATGTTCGAAACATTTCGATTAATGGGTCATTTTGGATCATAAAAGGTCTGGGTCAAGCTACATATAATTAAAGAACGGCAGGATCAATTTTAACGAAATTCTGTATGTAACAATTTTTACAAACGAGAAAACTAATGGACTAAGTCACATATTCGAGAGCTTTCGATTATAAGGGTCATTTGTGGGTCTTAATGGGTCAAGGTCAAGCTATATCTAAAGAATGGGTGGGTCAATTTTAACGAAATTTTGTATACAACATATTTTTGGCATGAGAAAATCATTGGGGTAGGTCACATGTTCGAGAAATTTCGATTAGTGGGCCACTTTTGGGTCATTCTAATTTTATCTAGACAACGTTTCGCGCAATTTTGACTAAATTTTGCATTTTCTCGTTTTCGGGCACAAGAAAATCATTGGGTTATGGCAGATTTTTGAGAAAATTCGATCAATGGGTCATTTTGGATCATAAGGGGTCAGGGTCAAACTAACTATATCTAAAAAACGGCTCAATCGATTTTATCTAAATTTTGTATCTAATGTTTTTCGGCATGCTAAAACTAATGAGCTTGGCCACGCGGTCGAGAGATTTCGATTATAAGGGTCATTTGTTGGTCATGATGTGTCATGTTAATTTTATATAGAAAATGGTACTCACCATTTTGACTATACTTTGTATTATATCGTTTTTGAGCAAGAGAAAACCATGTGGCTTGGACACATGCTCGCGAAAATTCGATTAGTGGGTCATTTTGGGTTTTAATGAGCTAGGGTGATTCTAATTATATATAACAACGATTCAATCAATTTTACCTAAATTTTGAAACAAAACGTTTTTTGCCACGAGAAGACTATTGGGCTGAGTCGCGTGTTAAACAAAATTATATTAGTGGGTCATTTCGCTTCATTGCTGAATGCTGCCAAGCTAATTTTACCTAAAAAATGGCTTAAACGATTTTGATTCAATTTTATATTCTACTGTTTTTGATTACCTTAAGACGATTGAGCTATGTCACATGCTTGATCAAATTTGATTAGTGGCTCATTTTGGGTAATACGGGTCAGGGTCACGAGAATATGGCAAAAGCCAATAACTTGGTGATATTTGACAAAATATTGGCGACATATGGCCAAAAAATCGACTATAAAAATTACGAAAACCAAAACACGTATTTGATGCCAAATGAAAAAATGCTCCAAATTTGGCTATATCTAGCAAAAAATATTGTCTTTCAGAATGTAAAGAAATTTTTTATACATTCTTAAGAGGATTCGAGATGCATGGTTAAACCAATCAGAGTCGAGCTAAAAAAGTGATTTAGATCGATGTCCTTCCGTTGTAAATTTTAAAATAAAGTAAAATTTATAAACATGCGCATAAAAACATAGTTTTCTTATTGATTGTTTTTCTAAATGATACTATTATAAACATGTTTTACAGTAATAATACAGAGTTAATGATAAAGTGAAAATACTATATCGAGTTGAACACAAAGTTAATTTTGACCGAGCTAAGCTCGGTTTCCCCTGCTAGTATATATATATATTAAGAAAGAATTATGTGAAAGCCGTGAATTTTAGATGTTTCAGTTTTAAATGAGAGTTTCGTATTTTTAAATGAAATGAGTGAAGGGATAATATTTTTAATAAAATACAAAAAAATGTGATGAGTAATGTTTAGCAATTTATCACCTGTGCCCCGCTAAGATAAAAAATAAAGAGCTCCTGATTTTTCTATCAGAATTTTACGATTTACGAAAGATTGACTCAAGAAATAGGATTAAGAATAAAAGTAGCATGATACATCGCTTAGCACACATTTAAGGGACCAAACTGGTCGCCAAAGGCGGCTAGTTATTTTAATAGTGATTTATCGTCAGTTTTTAGTGCTGTTTAAATATGAATTAGGCTGTTAAGGAATATAAAATTTGAAAGAAATACTGTTATACACTCGTGTATAAGACGAAGAATTTTAAGCAAAATTTGAAAATTGAAAATGGGAATCGTCTTATGCACGAATTAATAAAAAATAAATTATAATCGCCAAATGGGCAAGTCTTTTAAGCATTCACATATAGGTCTAGATTGGAGAGAGCGGAACAATCGTTATTTGCTTGTAATTTAAAAAAAATTAACAATAATGTTTTTGTAATTGTTCTGCATCCATTTTCTCTAAGGATAGATTTCTGTTCAATAATGGGTCATTCTTTTCAACATTTTAAACCTTTTTTTTAAAAGTGTTCAACTTGAAATCCATCTAGGTATCTCTTCTAAAAGTCCGGCAATGCAAAGAAGAACTATATTTTAGCAGTCCAGTGTTTACCCTTGGAAATAAGGCTTGGAAATTTTTTTGAGAGAAGGGTTAATTACCTCTTTTAATAAAGGCTGAAAATATCTTTTTCTTTGTAAGTATCATGAAATTGATGTGAATAGGTTTCAAAATACTTTCAGGCGTCTTCGGCTTCACATAATTACAGAATGTTCAAATGTTGAATTTTCGAAATGTTGAATAAATGTAGTAAAAAAAAATTACTAATTTAATGAAAATTTAATTTAACTTTTTTCTATATCCTCCATTACAAATCATTTTCCCACGTACTACCAAGAAAATGTAATTTGACTTATGCAAAAAAATTGATTTTTTTTTTTTTTTCAAAATGTTGTTTAAGAAATGTGTGTGTGTGTGGGGGGGGGGGTCGATTTATACGCGAGTATATACGGTAAATGTCTAAAGGAAAATAATTTAACAAAAAACTGCGTTATTTTCATAGATCTTTTTAAACTAATTCCCCAATTTTTCAAAACAATTTCCGATACTCTTCCTTCAGTTAATAAATATTTATATTCACAATAGATGTTGAAAACTTCTATTTATACGAAAATGAATCTAATCAAGGATGCAATTGATTGTTGTTTCCTTATATATAAGAATACTTAGGAGTGCATAAAAAAGTGCCTAAGAAAGGATACGCTAATTAAAGGAATTTGCATAAATGCAATTACGTTGCCACATTCATTAAGCGTAAAAAACTGCGATTGGTTCAGAAAATGCCTTCTTCCTATTTCTAGTTTCAGCTTCTAGAAAACATTTAATGAATTCCGTGTGATATATGGCTTAACAGTTATTTTATAAAGATTTTTTTTTTAAAGCATCATTACTTTTTCAACGTTTTTTCTTTATATAAAATATGTTCGTATCAAAGTATTTTTTTTTTTCAATTCAAACATTAATTACAGTACTTGACATTGGACAACTGCAGAAAAAGTCCATTATTTATTTAGCGATAATATAACCGAAAATTCAATTGTTTACAAATTTTGCGAATACAGATTACAAAAGAAAAAATTAATTACTTTGAATTCAGATTTGACATTTAACCACGAATAATAATACATCATTGATTATGCTTTAGATACTACAAGAAGCTTAAGTGACCGGTGGAACATTTAACTGTACAAATTTCGACAAAGAAGTGAATTTTATTAGTAGTAGTAGTAGTAGTAGTAGCATTTGGGTAATTATAAAATTAGGTTCTCAAATTTTACTGATCCAAAAAGAATTTTTAATTTCTAACTTTTGTTTGTAGAGATTTGAGTTTTTACATTTTTAAAAACTATATGTATTTTTGCAGTATTTCTTAAAATTGAAAATTTCACACTTTCTAACTTTTGAAACGTTTTATATGCTGTCCTAATTATTTTGAAATGTATTTATTATATCCGCTATACAATAATAAATAAATATCAGCATAAAAAGTTACATTTCAAAAGTATTTTAGTGTTGAAATTTATACGCATATGAAAATATTTATCTTTTTCTTTGAAAAAAACAAAGCGTGGTTACATATCTTCTATAATAATAAAGAGAGAAGGATGTTTGTCTGTCAGCGCTGTTCTGAAGAGACTGCTTCACGTAGAGTTACAAAATTTGGAGGGAAGGTACTTTTTTACATGTAGTTTTGCACCTCGAAGCCCGATTTTCGATTTTTTGTTTAGATTTTTTTAATAATTTTTTTAGGCGATTTTTAGCGTTATTTTTGCGGTTTTATCCCATTAGTGAAAGGAATACAGTTTCATTCTTTTAACCCAAAATAGCAATTTTTTTTCTCTTTTCAACAAAGTTTATTCGGAATTTGTACAGCGATTTTTGAATTTTTAACGAATTTTTAATGCGATTTTTAGTGTATTATCTCATTTTGCAGCTATTTTTTGAGATTGATAAAAAGAAAATCGTTTTAAACTTTTAGCCTAATGCCCTAAATTTTGTGTTTGTTACGATTTTTAAATTTTAACGATTTTTAATGCGATTTTCAATGCGATTTTTAAAGATTTTTGCGTTTAGCATCTATTTTTTTCATAGTTGTTCTATCAAAAACTTGAGCTGTTGAAAATGCAATAAGTAGTATTTTTTGTGAAATCTACCTAAAATGTCAAAAATTTAGGTACCACTATTTTCGAATAGCAATTTCATAAACTATCTTAAATTCTTGCTTAAGACCGCTACCCCCTCGAGTTATATATCACCTGATAGATTATTTAACAGAGTATAGTTTTGATAAAGTTTTTGAAGAATAGAGTTCTCTACCTGGTGGTAAAAAATAGAACTAATAGAACGCTATTTTTTTAAATCTATAATAATATAGAGACAAGTTTGTGTGTGTGTCAGCGCTGTTCTGAAGAGTCTGCTGTACGTAGATTTACAAAATGTGGAGGGAAGGTACTTTTATAGATGTAGTTTTGCACTTCGAAGTCCGATTTTCAATTTTTTGATTAGATTTTTTTGATAATTTTTTTAGGCGATTTTTAGCGTTCTTTTTGCAGTTTTATCCCATTAGTGAAAGAAATACGGTTTCATTCTTTTAACCCAATGTAGCATTTTTTTTCTCTTTTCAGAAAAGTTTATTCGGAATTTGTACAGCGATTTTTGAATTTTTAACGAATTTTTAATGCGATTTTTAGTGTTTTTTCTCATTTTGCGTTTTTTTTTTTTTTTTTTTTTTTTTTTTTTTTTTTTTTTTTTTTTTGCAGATTGATAAAAAAAAAGCGTTTCAAACTTTTAGCCCTAAATTTTGTGTTTGTTACGATTTTTAGATTTTAACGATTTTTAATGCGATTTTCAATGTGATTTTTAACGCTTTTTTAAGATTTTTTGCGTTTAGCATCTATTTTTTTCATAGTTGTTCTATGAAAATCTTGAGCTGTTGAGAATGCAATAAGTAGTATTTTTTTGCGAAATTTACCTAAAATGTCAAAAATTTAGTTACCACTATTTTCGAATAGCAATTTCATAAAATATCTTAAATTCTTGCTTAAGACCGCTACCCCCTCGAGTAATATATATCCTGATAGGTTGTTTAAGAGAGTATCGTTTTGATAAAGTTTTTGAAGAATAAAGTGCGCTAGCTGGTGGTGAAAAATGGAATTAACAGAACGCGATTTTGTTAAAATTTGGAAATATAACAATGTGATTTATTTTAAATTTTAAAATTGTTTATAATACATGATAAAAAATGTAAACAAAGAATGGTGTGACACATTTCAGGGTGCGTGAAAGGAGGGGCGCGAACAAAATTAGGAAATGTAATAAGGAGATCTGTTTTACACTTTAAGGTAGTTTATAACGCATGTTAAAATTTTTAAAGTACTGGCGATGCTCCGGAGAGACCGCTGCACGAAGTTATGTATGAAATTTTTAGATGTTTTCGAGTCCACGGCAATTTTTTCCCAATTGGAAAAGAAATTTTTAAATAATTTGTAGCTTAATGTAGTAAATTTTGACATCAATGATTCAGATTTTTTTGTGTATTTTCATAAAATGTTTAGCAAGTTTTGTGTCGATATTTTTAACTAATGAAAGAGTTCAGATTTCAATGTTTTGTCCCATTATGGTAAATTATGTCCGCAGCAATTTAATATAAATGTTTATCTTACTATGGCAAATTTTGTCCGGATTTTTGAATTTTATTGATTTTTAATCTGTTTTATAGTGATTTTTCAAGTTCTGTGACAGTTGTTGACATCGGTAAAAGAATTTCGGTTTCTAACTTTTAGCATAAATAGTACAATTTGTTCTCCATGCTTTTATGAATTTTGCCAATTTCTAATGCGATATTCAATGTAATTTTTAGTTAGTTTGGGGGATTTTAGGTGTTCCGTGTTGACTTTTCCTTATTTATGAACGATTTTCGATTACAATATTTTCGACTGAATATTAAATTTTTACGGCCATGACTTTTAAATATTCAGCGATTTTTAATGTAGTTTTCGATACAATTTTTAGCCATTTTTTTAAGTTCCTTGGCGATTTTCTGCAATTTAGAAACCAATTTTGATATCAAACATTTTGTTTAATGTATAGTTATGTTTCGAATGCAATGTTTTATCTCTTAATATGATTTTGGCGTTCCATGCCTACATTTTGTAATTTATGAATGATTTCGATCATAACCCCTCCCCCCCCCCCCCCCCGCCCTGCTTCAATATTATTTTTTTAAGCATTGACTTCCAAATATTTAGCTATTTTTAATGCAATTTTCAATGTAATTTTTAGCTATTCTTCAAGTTTCGTGACGATTTTTTTACATCCGGAAATCGATTTCGATTTCAAACTTTTTGGTTAACATGGTTAATTTCTTGATTACAATATTTTATATTATAACAGTGAATTTTTACCCTAGGGATTTTTCAATGTTTTACGACTTTCATTGCAATTTTCAATGCAATTTTTGGGCTTTCTCAATCTTCTTCTTCTTCTTCTTCTTTTACATTTTTTAAAGGAATTCGATTTTAAATTTCTAGACTAATAAGAGTTTGGTTTCAAACTTTTATCCTTTACGGTAATTGTTTTGCTCTCTTATTTTGATCTACAGCAATTTTTAATGCAGTATGCTTTTTTTTTTCTTTAGTTTACGGCGATTTTTTTCTGATACGGAAAAGGAATTCGGTTTTTAATTTCTTCGCTAATATGATAAATTTTCTCCTGTGCGATTAAAGATTTTTATTGCGATTTTTTAGTAGTTTTTTTCGTATTTTAATGCTTTTTACATTATAAAATTAATTAGATTCAAAACATTTATCCAAGTAGAGTAAATTTTGAGTTTCGTGATTTTTGAAAATTTTGCCATTTTTAAAGCGATGTTTACGTTTCTTCGCGACCCGCTTCGATTTTTAGAGGTGCAATTTTTGGCCGAATTTATTAAATTATATCTCTTTTCTTCAAAGTTTATTCGAATTTTGAAACACAATTTTTGAATTTTGTTTTATATTTTTATGAAATTTTTAATGTTTTTTGCGATTTGTAAGATTTTTCCACATTAGTAAAAATAATCCAACTTCAATTTTCTAGCCCATCTCTTTTCAACGAAGTTTAGACGAAATTCGTGCAGCATTTTTTAAATTTTTCGAGGTTTTTATTATGATTTTTAAAGTTTTTTCGCAATTCTTGCTATTTTTCAATGAACCCGGGCAACGCCGGACAGAACAGCTAGTATATAAATATATAGATAAGACCATTAATTGTAAACAATATGAACCATTTGAATTTAATAGAAAAAAAAACGTATTGAACATGAGGAAAAATTAAATAAATAAATGAAATGAATATAATAGAAATTTGTAGAACCAAAGTAGAATTGTCAAATTTGATATTTGTAATTGATATCTTTTCATTTTGATTATTCATTATGAATTTTTTCCTATTATGGTATCATATATATATTTTTTAATATTATAACATTCAAGGCTAAATTTAGCAATTTTATAAATATATATGTTACAGGCCAAACCCGATTTTAGGCCAAACTAGATTAGCCTAGGCCAAACTAGTCTATCCTAACGCCCATCGGATAAACTAGTTTTTCCTAGGCCAAACTAGTCTATCCGAAAGCCCATCGGATAAACTAGTTTTTCCTAGGCCAAACTAGTCTATCCGAACGCCCATCGGATAAACTAGATTTTCCTAGGCCAAACTAGTTTGGCAGAACGGTGATTAGGATAAACTAGTTTAGCCTGCTATTCATTGGTTTGAACTAGTTTATCCTAGGCCGAACTAGATTGTCCTAGGCCAATTCAATTTGGCGTGATATTTTTTAATCTAAAGACCGCCACGGCGACAACTTCCTAATTTTGATCTATTTTATCCTAGGCCGATGCAGTTTGACGCGATTTTAGCTTACAGACTATTAAAGCCTGAGAGCTAATGTGCTCGCCGATTCTGTGTGTGTGTATGTAACAATTTACGTACGTATGGCCGTATGTATGTACGTGTGTACGTAATGCGATAACTCCTGATAGAAATATCCAATTTGCTTCAAACTTTGGACATAGATTTATCCTGATAATGAACTTTCCTGATTAGTTTCAGGGGTTCATTGAATAAGAATAAGGGGAGGAGAACAAAAATGCTAATCCGCACTCACCCCCCCCCCTCCCTCCTTAATTTAGTTAAGTCAGTTTTCCATGCAAAATGATCAGATTTTATTAAAATTTTAGGTATAATATCATTTTTATAAGGTACATCCATGATCAGTTGTGGGTGTTCATTGTTTATGTATAAAGAAAGGAGCAATGGGAGGTAACACTCTTATTTTATGTGAATAGGTTTTTCACAGCGAATTTACCGATTTGTTTCAAATTTTGGATGTAGGTTCCTTCTGATAAGGCGTTTACCTGATTAATTTGGGGGGTTCTGAATTTAAACATAAACGTAGAACGGATTTTTTTTTCAATCAGATAGAGACTTTTGGTTTTATGAAAAGATTTTTAATTCGTAACAGATATTGGTTTTTGCACACATCACTTCAGGCGAAATTGTACATATTAAGAAACTAAATATCCGAATCCTTTTAAAAATAAGAAAAAGCTTAAATAAAGCATGACACTTGAAATTTAGGAAGGGGGGGTAGAGTAAGAGGACGCTATATATTTTTTTTAATCTCAGCACTTTTTAAGGTTTTAGCTGATATTTAAATATTACCATTATTTGAAACTTTTAGAAACATAATAAAACATGATGTTGAATATTTAAGAAAAAAGATGGCGCGTCAAATACCACTATTTTCTATTAGTAATTTTTGTAAAAATGTTAAATTCTTGTTGGAACTGTTTGAAACTTTGTGATAGTTTATAACACATGATAAAAATTGTAAAAATTCCCATTACGAAAGGGAAAGAGGGGAGGGGGGTGCGAAGAAAATCAGGAATTATAACGGAAATTCTAGGTTGATCTAGTTGAAACTTTAAGATAGTTTATGACACATGATATAAATTTATAAAAATATGTTCCGCGTTTAATGCCACTATTGACGAATAGTGATTTCTGCAAAAATCTTAAATTCTTGTTTTGCAGCACCGCGACATCGAGTAACATATCTACTGATAGATTGTTTAATGGAGTTGTCTTCATATACAGTTTTGTTGGCAATAGGGTGTGCTCCCTGGTGATGGAATGTGGAACTAATACAACGCGAGCACCCTGGTGTTGGAATTTGGAACTAATACAACGCGATCTAGTTCAAACAAGCTGGCTTCGCCTGCTATTGGGCTTTTTCTTTTATATAGAATCTCAAAACGGACGTATGTTAAACGAACGAACCTCGAAGAGAAAGAAACATGATGATAAATATTTAAGGAAAAAGATGCCGCATCGAAATATCACTATTTTCTAATAGCAATTTTTGTAAAAATGTTAAATTCTTGCCTGAACTTTTTGAAAAATCTGTAACAACATCTTTCAAATTCTAACTCAAACTGAAATTTGATGAAAATCTGTGTATTAGTACTATTTGAGATAGAATTATCGCAGAAATCATAAAAAAAACTTCGTGGAAGCGCTACCTACTGAGCCGTTTACTTTAAAAACAAAAGAATATTAATTTATATCAGGGACTAACTGAATTTGAAGTTTGATGAAAATCCGTGCATTTGCTCTTGAGATAGAACTATTGCGATAATTATGATTAATGTCACATAGCAGTGCCACCTATTGCACGATTTACTCCAGAAACTAAAAAGTGCTCCTGTAATTTTTATATCAAGGACTAACATAATCTGGAGTTTGATGAAAATTAATGCATTAGATCCTGAGATAGAGCTATTGCAATAATCACGATTAATACCGTATAGCAGTGCCACCTTTCGAGATATTTACTCTAAAAACTACAGAATACTAATTTTTATCAGAGACTTACTGAATCTAAAATTTGATAAAAATTCGTGCATTATTTCTTGCGACAGAACTATTTCAGGAATCTGGAAAATTGAGCACAACAGTGCCACCTATTGAGCAATTAATATAAAAACGTAAACAGAATTAGTTCATATCACGGATTTACTGAATCCGGAAGTTTGATGAAAATCAGTAAATAAGTTATTGAAATAATGTTAATGCATATCGGTAAAAATGCAGTTTAGAAGCACCATCTGTTGAACGATTTACATGAAAATATAACCAGAATCAATTTATATCAGGGACTATCTGAATATAAATTTATATTAAATTCCGTTCATTAGTTCTTGCGATACAGCTATTGTAAAAATTGTTAAAAATGCAGCATAGCATAGCCATGTTGAGAGATTTACTTTAAAATAGAAACAACACCAACTCATCTCATGGACGAACTGAATCGGATGTTTGATGGAAATTTGTGTATTAGTTAAGATAAAGCTGATGCGTAAATCATAAAAAATGCAAAACAGCAGCTCCACTTGATGAGCGATTTATACCAAAAACTAATCAGCATCAATTTAGATTAGAGAATACCTGAATGTAAATTTTTATTAAATTTCGTGCATTAGTTCTTCAGCCGCATCCCTACAACTTGTGATAGCGTATAACAGGTGTGCTGCACACGTACTGCCGAATGCCCTCTTCCTTTTGGAACGAACTTCGAAGCGAACGAAATTCAAATCGTAGCAAGCGTGCTGAGTACGCACCGCCGAATGTAATTCTCCTTTTCGAAAGAGCCTGGAAGCGAACGAATTTCCAACCATAACCCCGCTGCCCACGCCAGTCAGATAGCGGGCGAAGCCAGCAAATTTTAACTAAGTCACATTATATTAGTTCCTCATTCCAACACCAAGGAGCGCACTCTATTATTAACAAAACTGTATCTGAATGAAACTCCGTTAAACAACCTAATAGTAGATATGTTACTTGAGGTCGCGGTGCTTTCCTATATATTTCCCGATTTTGTTCGCAACCACACCCTCTTTCACGCCGAAATGTGACTTTTTTTATAAATTAATATCAAATGCCATAAACTGTCACAAAGTTTCAAAATGTTCCAGCAAGAATATAACATTTTTACAAAAATTACTATTAGGAAATAGTGGTATTTCGATGCGGAATCTTTTTTCTTAAATATTTATCATCATGTTTTTTTCTCTTCGAGGTTCATTCGCTTCAACATACGCCCGTTTCGAGATTTTATATAAAACAAGGGGCCCGATAGCGGGCGAAGCCGGCTGATTTGAACTAAATCGCTTCCAAACTCCAACACTTGGGTGCTTGTGTTATATTAATTCCACATTAGTCCGTTATAATAGTCGCTATATATTAGTCCGACGTACGTACGTACATAAGTATGTACATAGGTACATGGTTACATACACACACACAGAATCTACGAGCACATTAGTTCTCAGGCTTTGATAGTATATGAGCTAAAAGCGAGTCAAATTGCATCGGCCTAGGATAAATTAGATCAAAACTAGAAAGTTGGCGCCGTGGCGATCTTTAGATTCAATAAAATCACGCCAAATTGAATTGGCCTAGTACAATCTAGTTCGGCCTAGGATAAACTAGTTCAAACCAATGAGTAGCAGGCTAAACTAGTTCATCCTAATGACCGTTCGGCCAAATTAGTTTGGCCTAGGAAAATCTAGTTTATCCGATCGGCGTTCGGATAGACTAGTTTGGCCTAGGAAAAACTAGTTTATCCGATGGGCGTTCGGATAGACTAGTTTGGCCTAGGAAAAACTAGTTTATCCTACGAGCATTAGGATAGACTAGTTTGGCCTAGGAAAAACTAGTTTATCCTACGAGCATTAGGATAGACTAGTTTGGCCTAGGAAAACTAGTCTATCCGATGGGCATTAGGATAGACTAGTTTGGACTAGGCCAATCTAGTTTGGCCTAAAATCGGGTTTATACATATATACATATATGTCTACTTTCTTTATCACACAAGATAATGTTCTTAAATTTGAGATCTTTCTCATCTTTAAAACAAAAAGGTCTTGCCTTTAGAAGTATTTTTATGGAAAATGCGCTCTTCTATGAAAACAAAAGATGATATACATCTTCTATGAAATGACCTCAGTTTTCCATATACGTTTTCGTTTAACTTACAGTCGAATCACTTTCTCGTTTAATATTTCAGGAGCGTAGCAGGTGTCTGTAATGGCAGTTATCGAACCTTTTTTCTAACACTTCTGACTCGATTTGTCAAAACAGGCAATATTACATTTTCGAAGAAAGTTTCAGGGAGAAAGTATGAGAGGCTTCAATTTCTTTTAAGAATATGCATGGATTTTTCAAATTCTCAGATATTTAATTCTACTTAGAGAAAGAAAAAAAGCCAGTGTGTAGCATTACATTCGATTTTAATGAAGATATTTATCCAATGGTATTTTGGGGATTTCGTTCATCTGACTAAACCCGATTCGTCTCAGTCCTCTGTCTGTCCGTCATTGAGTTCGTACACAAAAATTGTATAAGGCAGAGACTTAAAATTTTGTGTTTAGAGCTGAAAACCTCGTGTCACACGACAAATCATAATTTTTTTAAAAAAAAGTTTAGTTAAATCAATTTTATCAGTCATCCGCTCATTTTCGCGATTTAAATTTTGAAAGAGAACCTTAATTTACATGCTTTTTTGCATAGTCATTATAGCTTGAAGGTAATGCATCTCGCTAGTAAACAAAAGGTTCTTAGTTGGAACCCCGGTGCTTGAACTTTTTTTTTTTACTCAGATTTGTTTGACTCAGACGAGTTTTTTTACTCAGATTGATTTAGCTAAAAGAAATTCAGTATTTTTTTTTTTTTTTTTTTTTTTTTTTTTTTTTTTTTTTTTGCCAATCTAAGGGTTTATCTTATTTTCTTTCTATACTTGTTATCAATAATATTTTTTGGAATTCAATTTTCTTTCTATTTTAAAAACTATTGCGATTTTTTAATGGTTCAGCATTTTAAATTTCGTTTAAACATTTTTTTTTTCATTTTTATACACTTAAAGTTTCATTTATATCTCTCTCTTTTTTTTTTTTTTTTTTTTTTTTGGGGGGGGGGGGTTAACAAATTTGGAATTTTGGATTTTATTGAAATAATTTGATTTGAACATTTTTAATTTGATTAAAATATAAATTCGTTTTATAATTCTTTTAAAATTAAATTAATTGGTGCTGATCATCTTCCCATTATTACATTCTAAGTATACACCAAATTTTAATTCTCTACTTCAATTTGCTCGGGAGATAGAGCGTTTAGAGACAGACAAACGGACGGACAGACAACCAAACAGACAGACGGACGGCAAAAAAAAAAATTCTTAAAATATGTTTTTCGGAATCTCCAGTGTCTGAAATGTGTAAATCCGTCAAAAAAATTTTCGATTTTCAAAACGATTGTAAGACTTACCTTATACTACCTATGATGGGTAAGTAAAAAGAAAGAAATATTATTTTAAAAATGTATACAGAAAACAAAAAATAAAAATAATTTTTCAAGGAGAAATTCGAAAAATACAAATCATTCAAAAACCTTAGGTTTAGCATTAGAGAAGGGAATTTGCTCCCTGACTGATAGCAAACCTTTATTACTCTGACATAATGACATTACTGCAAAAACTAGCACCTCGTCGATTTGGCGGCTAAAATTTCAGGATTAGTTAAACGCGATTCGCATATTGAAATGCAACTGCTCTGTTTATCATATCTTGTTGAAAAACACCTGCAAGCCCGATTTTAGTGGTTCACTGATACCACTGTGATTATCAGTGGTTTACTATTGTGTTTTCTTGCTTCCAGTTTTCCTTGTTTTCATACCTTTGGGTGCGGAAAAACACAATGACAAACCTTTCGATCAACCACTAACAGAGGGTCTGCAGGTAAATTCCACCAAGCTATGACTTGGCAGATCAATTGCATTTTAATGTATTAATCGATTTCTGGAATTTGAGCTGTCAACTCGATGAGGGAAAGGTCTGCGCAGCCATCACCGTGTCGCGCATTTTGTCTAAAGAATGTGAGTGGGCGGTCTCTGAGGTTGCTTAATCAAAGCAGGGTTCTCAAAAAAAAAAAAAAAAAAAAAAAAATGACTTGCAAATTGCGAAACCAAAAACTCAAAAAATTCCCACACTTTCCCTGACCAAACCTCAAAAAACTCTCTGATCAAATAGACATACAAAGAAATTTGCTACTTATTATTTACCCATCATACGTAGTACAGGGTAAGTCTTGCAATCGTTTTGAAAATCAAAAAAAAAAAACTTTATGACGGATTTACACGTTTCAGATACTGGAAATTCCAGAAGACATATTTTTAGGGGGGGGGGGGGGGATTGCCGTCCATCCGTCTGCGTGTCTGTCTGTAACCGCTCTATCTCTCGAACAAATTGAGATAGAGACTTGAAATTTTGTACGTACTTAGTATGTAAGAATGGGACGAAACCTATTTAATATCAGTAACCTCGATTATCCGGAACTATTTTTTTCAAGCTCTCGAAAAGTTCATTCTAATGAAAGGTATATAAAAAATTTCAAAATTTTCTATCTTAAGGAATGGACGTAAAAGGCAATAAATTAACACAAATCTTGCATACAGAACGAAGTCGATGGGATTATTAGTTGCTGAGATATTTGTAATCCTGTTTTCTACATTCTTCGATTTCTCATGATCCTGTATTTCATTCAAATTTCAATTCAAATAGATATTTTAATTGGAAATGAGACGCTTAATCCGACGCAGTAAACTGTTACTGTAATTAAAGAGATCAGGTCAAAAATGAAGTATATGTCTCACCTGAATATATATTTATTTTTTCCAATAATACTTGGTCATTTTAAATATAACGTAATTTGTTTTATTTGCTGCTTTTAACGCACATTATTAAATTTATTTATTATTTAAAAGTTGTATTTATCTTTTTTATATTCACGTGAAGGTACTTTTATTGGAAGATATTTTCTTATTTCCGCTGCCTTAGAATTGCCAACAATAGTTTTAAAAAACATTTAGAAATATAAAATGTCTCACATAAATATATTTTTTAATTTAAACTGTTTGCAATATTATTGTTTACCCGTATTAAATAAACATAATTTTTTCCATTTGTGGAGATTAACCTATTTTAATGAATTTATTATTTTAATATTGTCTTTCACTTTTAATATTCACATGTATATATAGTTTTAGGTCATAATTTTCAATATTTCCAGCTTTAAACTTTTAACTATTTAATTTTAATTCGAAAGATTTTTTGTTTGTGATAGACATATGTAAATAATTTTTTAGTTGAAGGAAATATTATTCTTTCATCGCCCTACCCACCCATTAACTATTTTTAAGTGTCTTTAATTTGTGTACTTTTTCTTTTAAATTTGGCCGGTTTCAATTTGTCTCTTTTTTTTATCCTCTTTTTCATTTTCTATTTAGAGACCAAGGCATACGGGTAGTGAGTAAATATTTTTGACGCTATTCGTATAAAGTAATACATGCCATATTGTGTATATTCTATATCGACACTAATCAATGGATACAGGCCCTCATCTTTTTGCTTCATTTTGGGAATAACGGATTTTGAGCTTATTCTATCGACGATCACTTTCAGAATTTTTAAGCTATGTTTTTGAGACTTTCACAAAAGTTGCTCGATACATTTAGCTAACACAATATTCATATGAAATTTTGATAACATTCACGCATGCGCAGTGAAAACTTATTTAGTTAATATGCTTATTTTTCATACAGATTTTATTATTTTTTAATACTGATTACAGAGTATTGTGTATAATGTTGTTTGTCATATTTTTGGAACAAAACATTATTTTATATTAAGAACTCTGCAAATTATAAGCAAAAAGTTTCAAAAATTTTTAGACTATTTTTATAAAAATCTTAATTTCACTACGAGTATACTTGCTATCTGCATAAAAATGAACACAGTTTATTACAATAATCCACTTAATCGTAATATGCAGCTTGGACGCTTTTGCTGCATTAGTTTTGACAGGTTTATGCAAAAAAATTAGTTCATTTTCAATTTGTTGAGAGTCTTCTATGGAGTTTCTGGAATAGTTCTTCACAGAAATGTATGACCTGTACTATTATATTTACACATTTAGAGTTTCAAGATAATCCCTCATGTATTTTTCAGCGTATTCAACAAAATGTTTAAAACCGCAAGTGGCTGGATTGGCCATATAGTATATATCTATTAGAATTTGCCTTAAGTATATTCTCACTATAGATATATAAGAAAAGTTCAAATTTTTTTATTAAATGAAAAATATTGTAAAAAAATAATATGCGATTTATTAAATATTAAAAATGTGTAATATAAATGTGTTAGAAATGAGTTCAGTCACACTTTTTAAATCCAAGCCCGATACCCAAAGTATGCACAAAATTAAAGTAAAAAAGAATTGCATATATAAAAATTGCTCTAAATGTAAACAACTGTTAATCCCTAGCATATATTTAATTTTATCAAATTTACATTCAATCTTATCAAAAGAGATGTCTAGTTTTTAAATAAAAATTTATTTCTCATAAAAGATTTAAAAAAATTTCTACCGCAACAAGGAGGCAACTCCGATGGACACATTAATGAAGAACATTTTATGAATAAATGAATGAAATTTGCAGAAATTATGACAAGGTTTTTCTATTTCCTGAAAAAGGTGCAATACATCTTTCAAAATTTCTTATGGCTTTGAAAATCAGTTAAATTAAAAACTTGAAACCATTACTTGAAAATTCTGAAGCTTTTATAGAAATAGAGGAAACACTGCTTGATTTCTTTTAATCAGGAATAACAACACATGTCAATTATATCAACATGCATATGAAAGTGACTGGGTGAATATGAAGAGCAGAGCCACAGAATTCAATAAGAAGAATGAGTAAAATTCATTAACATTATTTTCATATAAAGAGCAATTACACTCACAGACGACAGAAGACTAAAAATTTGTAAATCTTAAGCTAATGCTGATTCACCTAAAAGAAATATTTATTTCATTTTAGATCTCTAAAAAAATTAATAATAAATAAACATGCCAAAAAAGCAATGTCTCAATAGAGTCAACATCAACATGTTGTTACTTGCATTACTACAGACATAAATAATTGAATATCACAAGTTTTTTTTTTCAAAATAATGTTTTACTTGCTACATAAGCATCCAGCAATCTTCCGAGGGATTCATGCTTATGTTCCCAATAATCATTGGGAACATAAGCATCCAGCAATCTTCCGAGATTTATAGATATATATATAAAATGGTATATTATACATATTGTATCCTTTGATGTTTTTATATAGTGGTTGTAAATACTAGTGTATGTTTAACGCTATTCATGTCAGGAGCAAGGCAGACCCCTATCTCAGATGGCATCTAGAAGGCACCAGTTGGGCTCTCGCATAACAATCGCTTGACATTTACGTCAAGAATGGTTTATTGGTAGATTTACAAGCCAATTAAGCGAGACCACACACGTTTCTCTAGTTGAGGCTACCGGTCATTTTTTCCGGCTAGGAGCGCGTTGCAGACAAGAGGGGCCAGCCCCCCACGCTCGAAGAAGAAGCCAACGAATCTGCGTCAGGAATAGGCCGGGGGAGAGACTGAATGGTCATTTTTCGGGCAGATTGAATCGAAGGGGAGTATTAGCCACGCCCGCCAAAAAAAAAGAGAATATAGACTTTTTCTTGAATAGTTCAGATGACAAGTTCGCTCCGAGATGCGAAGATGTGTTAGAAGAGAAACTTTATTAATTCCAAGGAGGACCTACCAACATCGCCGATGATCCGAATGGGAAGTCCGCCACTGATGATGTGTGATAGCCTGTGATCCGAAAATGATGTCCGCCAGTAATGATGTGTGATAGCCTGTGATCCGAAAATGATGTCCGCCAGTAATGATATGTGATAGCCTGTGATCCGAAAATGATGTCCGCCAGTAATGATATGTGATAGCCTGTGATCCGAAAATGATGTCCGCCAGTAATCATGTGTGATAGCCTATGATCTGAATGTGATGTCCACCAGTGATGAAGGGTAACCGCCTGTGATGTCTCCGAATGCGAGCCTCAACTGAGTGCTGGGCACGAAATAATATGAAGGTACGGTTTTCTTTTAATTTATATTGTTTCCCAAAATGTTTAGGGCAAAATGCCAAGTAGGGGGTTCTGCACGCTCCAATTGGTATTCAAGATTATAATATTAAAAACAATAATTATTCAAGTAGAATTAATAGGGGTTTTTTTTGTTTTTTTTTATGTTGTCTATATTGAGAATAATGTGTCTTATGACGCACCGACAATTTGTAAAATAGTTGTAAATAAATTTATATGTTAATTGTTAAAAAATTGTTGGTATCTTTTCGACCATGAGTCTTATTTTATTTAATTCTATTATGATCTAATTTAGAGTTATGTTTTATTTACGATCCATAAGTTAATTCCATCTTCAAAAATATTCACAACGCAATTTGGTAATGAAGGCAGTTGCCTCACTTATATCGAAGGGATTAACCAGGATTGAAACGAACGATCACTGTTATTTTTGTATTAGATATAAAAAAATCGCACGAGTTTACACTATGAATACTTTGAATTAAAATGATTAGGAGTGACTAACATAGTTCATTCTAGGATTTGGGTTATGCTGACATGTCGAAATAAAGATTTCCGTTACAGGAGCTCAGTTCTGTCCAGCATACCCCCCATAAATCCTATCTGGTACCGTGACCTTTTCGGATCAGTTCCGGAGGTTAATAATATTGTTTTTGGTATAAAAAATTAATAGTAATTCATAGTGTTAGTTGTACTCAAAATTCTACGCGCTATTCAAGGTTTTTAATGTTAGATTAAAGTTTAAAAGTAAAACTTGGTGCCAATGGAGTGTGCTACAACGTTTCTGACTCATTCGTCCAAAATGGCTATTTTTTGATGTGTTATACTAAAAATAAATATATATGTTTAAGTATGATTATACTGATGATATTGTGTTTTAAATTGAAAACAAACAATCTTATAATTGTGTGTGGAAAGGTTTAAGAGTAATATTATGAAATAAGGTTTCAAATTATATGACATATTTGAAAAATTTTAAAGAATTTTAAAATAGATTTTGCATCACATTGAATTTATTTATGGTATTTTATTGTAATGATTATATTTTGGGGGTACATGGCATTTTCTATGTTATTGAACAAAAAAAAGAAGCATTTTATGTGAATTTATAAGACCAATTTGATGCCGCAAAGAAAAAAAGCGGGAGTACAAATGAAATAAAATAATAATAATAAGAGGAAGAAAGGGCAGTTTAGAAAATTAATAATTTGGTACTGATTTTCTATGTGTACTTTATACATTTATTTTGAATTTGATTGTATTTGGATTTTGAGGGACAGTGTATATTTATATTTATATATTTTCTTGTGTGTTATAGAAAATTTTATTCAGGAGTTAAGTTGTATTGCAAAGTTATTTGTGTAAAAATATATAATATAAGGGTAATGAATGTCAATTAGGACAATATATGCCGAGGAGAAGAGGAAGGAAAAGTTTACAAAATCAATCTAAGCCAGGGGTAGTAACAAGAAATAAATCAAAATTGAAATCTAAAACGTTAGAGATTAAAATGGACGACCCGTTAAAACCGAATTTGTCGCAAATGTTATCATTGATTGTTCCCTTTGACGTAAAAAAGATTAGCAATGTGTTATTTTATTTGAAAGAATTCGATGAATTATTGGATCGGGTCCACGTAGAAGAGGATTTTAAATTACAGATATTAAAAGCTAAATTTGTGGGTACGGCCCGTGAGAAATTAGTATCTGACCAGACGCTAAATGAGGAAAAGAATTATACAGAGTTTAAAAGAAAAATCGTGGAATTGTTTCAGAAAAAAGATTCTTTTATCGAAGCACAGATAAATTTTAACTCAATTAAGCAACTCCCAAATCAAAACATGAAAGATTTTATAGAAGTTTTTAACAAGGCCGCATCAATGTATTTAGGTGCTTCTGGCCAGGCAACGGAGGTGGGAGCTAATAAACTATTCGATTTAATAAAAGCCAATAAATTTTTGGAGGCAATATCGCCAAATATTGCGTTGGAATTGCGAAAATTAGACATTAAAGATTTTGGGAAATTGTGCGATTAAATAAAGAGCAGGCTACGGCCATAGCAGAATTAACTGCTCAGGTCAACGAGTTGAAATTACAAACGAAAACCCAAGTTAGGGAAGATAATTTGAAAGAAAAACGATGTGAAATCTGTAATACGAATCGGCATGACATTTCCGAATGTTGGTACAATTTGAAAAATTCAAATACTAAATTTCGGAACCAGGGACAGAGAAATTTTGCAAATAAGAATTTTGGTGCGAATAATTACAGGACGATGGAAGGCTATGGATTTGCAGCGCCAGTATCACAAAATTATTTTCCCAGTGCACAAATGTATAGTGATTTTAATTATGACAGGTTTCACAGGGATAGAAATTATCAGGATTATAATAGATTTGAAAATTTTTATGAAAATTTCAATCATAGTTCTCCATGGAATAGGGATTCTTCGGATAGAAGCTATAATAACAGAGATGACAGATCAGGGGTTGCACGCTACGATGCATATTATGGAAATCGTAAACAATCGGATGAACATAGGAGAGGGCGAAATGGCTATTCCAGGGATGAACCGCAGCATGACAGAAATAGAAATTCAATTCAGGAAAAAGAAAATAAGAGAGATGTTTCGGACAGACACAAAGGGAAAAGAAAGTCGAATTCGGGAAACTTTTAAGGGAATCTGCAGTTGTAAATAATAGTCATAAGAAAGACCCCGGTAGATTCCCGATAAGGGGGAATAAGTTCGTGATTGCTAGTGTGAATTCAGCGGAAAAGGATAAACTTCCCATCATTGCATTACAGATTTTTGGGTTAAAAGTTGACACGTTGCTGGATAGCGGGGCCGCAGTTTCGCTTTTATCACCGGAGGTTTTAGAGGCGCTCAAACAAACGGATGCAAAAATTAAATACTTGGCGAATAGGGTAACAATCCACACATTCGATAATTCAGTCATACCTTTTCGGCAATGTATAAAAATTACATTTAAAATTAACAATGAGTTTGTGACAGGAACATTTTATGTTACATCTCATAATTTTCAAGGGGACTACAAAATGTTGCTAGGTTTTGATTTCTTGAAAAAAATAGAATGATTTTAAATTTTGATAAGAAAACACTAAAATTAAAAAATACGGAAATTGCCCTGGAACCGCAGGTTATGAATAAGGAAATAGTTAGTGTAAATAGTGTAAATAAAAGGGGGTCGGAAATGAAAAATATCACCAAGGCAGTGCGCACAAATAAAATTAAATGTCATTTCAAAGGAAATGAAATATTTGCGTGTATAGAGAAAGAAACACATTTACACCCAGGACAAACGAAAATAATATCGTTGAGATGTCCTGAGGCAGTCCAGCCTAATCAGCTGATTTTAATTGAACCAACAGAGGAATTTAAAAATTTAATTACGGAATGTTCAATTCATGAGGTACCAGTCACTAATAAAATTAATTTAATTGTAACAAACAATACAGAAGATAAGATTATAATTAGAACGGATACTAGGATCGCACTTATCAGTTCGGATTTTGTTAGCAAGAATAATTTAAAGCCTAATGAGATTGAAGATGGAGAAATCTATCAAATTAATAACCTGGATTTGCAAGAAGTTAGGGCTTTGAGAGAAGCGGAGCTTGATAGATCGGATTTTAATTTAGATCATTTAACAGGGGATTTTAAGCAAATGATAGAAGACTTATTGATGAGTCATGCACATGCTTTTTCGAAGTCTTACAAATCTTTGGGACAATCTTCATTGGTAGTGCCCAAAATACAATTAAACCACAATTTTCCCATTCAGCATAAACCATATAAGACGCCCCAGGCAGTTAAGCAGTATGCGCAGGAGGAACTACGAAAACTGTTAGAAGCGAAAATAATCGAAAAATCAGATTCAGATTATGCATTTCCGGTATTATTTGTAAAAAAAAAAGGTACGGAAAAAAACTTGGTTCGCTATAGAATGGCGGTGGATTACAGGACGTTAAACGAGATTTTAGAGGGGTTTCCATATCCGGTACCGGACGTAAAAGATGTTTTACAGGCAATTAGTGGAAAAAAATTTTATACAACATTAGATTTGCATTCGGCTTTTTTCCAAATTATGTTACGCCCGGAGGATCGTCACAAATTAGCATTTGTGACGGAGTGTGGGAAGTACGCCCCGTGCCGCCTAAATTTTGGGCTTAAAATAAGTAGTACAAAATTCGCCGAACTTATGGATAAGGTCCTGGGACACTTTTCTAAGGACAAAGTAGGATATTTTATAGATGATGTGGTTTTGGCCGAAGACAGCTCGGAGGGAATGGCACAGTTGTTAAAGGAAGTTTTGGAAACTCTAATTGATCACAATTTAACAGTTGAACCCTCTAAGGTGCAAATATGTAAACCGGAAATTGAATTTTTTGGGTTTCAAAGTTAATAAAAACGGATATGCCCCATCAGAAAAAAACGTGGGGAAGGTACAACGATTAACTAGACCTAAAAATAAAAAGGGGGTAAAGTCACTTTTAGGTTTGGCAAATTATTTCAGAACTCTTATTCAAAATTATGCCGATATTGTCAATCCTCTAGTCGAATTGACTAAACAAAATGTAAAATTTAAATGGACTGAGGAGATGGAACAAGCATTTTTAAATATACAAGAGGCAATCGTGAGCAACCCTACCCTTAAACCGCCAAAATTTGATAGGGAGTTCTTTTTAATAACTCATGGTTCAAAGAAAGCAATATCAGGTGTCCTTGCGCAGGAAGATAATGGATACTTAGTCCCTATTGAATTTTACGGTAGAAAACTTAAGCAGTCAGAAACGGCTTACCCAAGCATGAAGTTCGAATTATTGGCTATTCATGACGCAGTTATGCATTTTAAACACATGCTGTTAGGGCGGAAATTTACTATTTTAACGGATAACAAAGCTCTCACATATCCGCTGAAAATTGAAATGCAGTCGGATATAGTGGCTAGATGGATTTTAAATCTCAGCGACTATGACTACAATATCGAGTACATCGAAGGGAAAATTAATCCTTCGGATTTTTTGTCTAGAAACTTAGTAAATAATATTACTAGTAGCAACGAGTTACAGAATAACTTATTCAAAGTAAATCTTAACTTGAGTGAAGAGAACATTAGAGCCAAGCAATATGAGGATGAAAAATTAATCACAATTATAAAAAAGGTTGAGTCAAAGAAAAACAACAGAATAACAAAAAAGTATAATTTAAACGAGAATAAAACGCTGGTATTAAAACAAAACGGGAAATATCCAGAATTAATAATCGTACCGGACGAGCTTAAGTTTACGGTTATGGCGGAGGCACATGGACCCCACTTTGGTTTTAGAAAAACATACGAAACGGTCAAAACTCGTTTATTCTGGTACGGAATGTACCAAGATATGAAAAATTATTGCACGAATTGCGTAAGATGTAATTGCAGTAAGCAGCACCAGACGATTAAAGTACCACTTGAAAAAATGGAAAGAAATTTACAAATCGGAGCAAGTCTACAAATGGATATAGTAGGTAAATTACCCATGACCCTCAGGAAAAATTGCTTCATTCTGACTATCATAGACGCAGGCTCTAGATTTTTAGAAGCAGTCCCAAACTATCTTGAACGTTTTAAATAGGTACTTCGGAGCCTACGGCTTGTGTTCCGAAATAGTTACAGACAACGCACAATATTTTCGCAGTGCGCTTTTTAAAGAATATTTGAAGACACTAAATATAGATCTACACCCGACAAGCGTCTACAAACCATGTGGGAATGGTCTGGCTGAAATCATTAATAAATCGATTAAGGCATCCTTGGTGGCAATGTCCAATTCCACTCTTGAGTGGGACACCAGACTCGAATATTTTAAACTTAATTATAATACCACGATCTATCGAGCACTAGGTTATTCTCCTTCAAAATTATTGGTAGAGAAATTAAAAATCAATTTACGGTATTAAGTGCTCCGGATTTAACGTGCACTCAAGCGTTCGTTAAAAATAGGATAGAACATATGAGGGCAGTTCACCGGCAAGCCATAGCTAACCAACAAAAAATTATGGCGGAATATATCAAAGAAAATGATCTTCAGGAAGTTAAAAAGTTAGACGTGGGTCAAGAAATGTACGCAAAAGTAATTGGCAAGCCTAGGGCTTTACACCCTCGTTTTGAAGGGCCTTTTGTGGTAGTAAAAGTTGTTCGACACAATAATTATGCGCTCCCTCTGAAAGACAAAATAAATGGGCCAACAATACGTCGACACATACAATTTCTTTTCGCACCCAAGGCTACGACGAGGAATGCCAGAAAAACTAAGGGCGAGTTAAATGAATCAGACTCGGAACAGAATATTGAGGATTAGGTAAGGGCACTCTTACTTAGATATATTGGTTACGGAGGATTAGCTTGTACAAGACTGTCACAAAAACTTAATTTAAAAAAAAAAAAAAAAAAAAAAAAAAAAAAAAAAAAAAAAGGCTCCTTTCAGAGCCATACATGAAAAAAAAAATAAATAAAATAAAATAAATAAGTATTACGGATGATAGGCAAATTTATATAAGATAAGGTGGATGAACGCATTTCCTCTTAAGATTAATTATTGAGTGAATATAAAGATAGCTTAGATAGTCAGATTCATTGAACATTTTGAAATAAAATTATAACAATAATATTAATAATTACTTCTTTCAAAAGTGGTTTTGTTTGGGCAACACAGGGAGATAATACCTCTTTATATTTAAAGACGAAAAGGGAACTTAATTTAAAAAAAAAAAAGGCTTTTTTTAGAGCCATACAAAAAAAAAAAAAAAAAAAAAAAAAAAAAAAAAAAAAACTTTTGCATAACTTTATCTTTGGCGGGGCAACCAACATTGGGGGTTTTGGGACTTTGCATGTAATAAATTCTTTTGCGGGCAGAAGATTTTGATTTACTTGGCCAAGGCATGCAGGGTCGTGAACTATCATTGTTTTTATTTGCTCCGAGAAGGATAGATTTCGAAATTGGGTAAAAGGGTTTGGAAGTAAATACATTAATAATAGCGATACAAAAAAATAAAACGGATATATAATAAAAGGGGTATAATAATAAGGATTATATAAGTAATAAGGAGACATAAGGTAACATTGGTAGGATAAAATAAATAAATAAATCAATAAATGTGGTAGCTTTTTGTTTTTCCCTCCCTGTTTGGGTTTCAAATTAGTTTAAAAAAAATAAAATAAAAAATAAAATAAAATAAAATAAAATAAAATAAATAAAAAAAAAAAATTCTTTATATCAGCACATAACAAAATGCTTATAAGGCTTACACAATGGATTACTTGTAGAGTTTGACTACTAACAAAATTTTATTGCAGTATATGGTTTCCGCGGTCATCAGAATGACATAAAATTTTAGAAATTGGGACTTTTTTTTGAGTGGACAGGTTATATTATAAGTAAAAATGTTATATAAAGAAAAAGGGTAAAATTAATCTTGTAAGGTTAATTTTTCAATATGTATAAGGAATGAAACAGAAACAACAGCACTTACTATAAGTTTTGGAATAGTGCTAAGGGTGAAAATCATCCTGCACAACAAAATTGTAAATATAAATAATTGTGTGTATTGATTTTATATTGAGATAATGTGAATGGTATAAAATGTGTATCATATATAAAAAAATTATAGTGTAGCATATAAATATGGTGATGCATTGGTTTGTACGTTATGATAACAGCCATACTTGTAAATGGAAAAATGAGTCAGAAATGTGTTCTTAAACTATTTCAGTAACTAGTTTTGGACATAATAGCAGCTTTTAAATAAATAAATAAATAAAATACATATATATATATATATATATTATCATTGCTTTATTATTTCGGAAATTCGCGATTTTAGGCTAAATTATGGGAACAATATAAATGTTGATGCATAACGCAGAGAAGAATCCTCACACGTCAACAACCTCCCAGCAGGGGAGTTAAGCAAGTAGCAATACAATCAGAGACTGCGAATCATTGTGTTACGTAACCTGAACTTTCTTTACAGACATGGACAAAAAAAAAGAAAAAAAATCTAGGCATTCTACGATGATCATTTTAGATTGTGATGTACAGAAGTAGACAACTGATGGCGTTGCAAGTGTTCAATCACAAACAGACTTGGAAACAGTAATTGATCTTTCAGGATCGCCGAACACTTATAAAAAAAAAAAAAAAAAAGAAAAAAAAAAGAAAAGAAAAAGTACTCTTTTGTCTATTTCTTTTTTTTTTTTTCATTTAGTTGGGGTTGAGATGCTGGGAACATAAGCATCCAGTAATCTTCCGAGATTTATAGATATATATATAAAATGGTATATTATACATATTGTATCCTTTGATGTTTTTGTATAGTGGTTGTAAATACTAGTGTATGTTTAACGCTATTCATGTCAGCAGCAAGGCAGACCCCTATCTCAGATGGCATCTAGAAGGCACCAGTTGGGCTCTCGCATAACAATCGCTTGACATTTACGTCAAGAATGGTTTATTGGTAGATTTACAAGCCAATTAAGCGAGACCACACACGTTTCTCTAGTTGAGGCTACCGGTCATTTTTTCCGGCTAGGAGCGCGTTGCAGACAAGAGGGGCCAGCCCCCCACGCTCGAAGAAGAAGCCAACGAATCTGCGTCAGGAATAGGCTGGGGGAGAGACTGAATGGTCATTTTTCGGGCAGATTGAATCGAAGGAGAGTATTAGCCACGCCCGCCAAAAAAAAAAAAGAGAATATAGACTTTTTCTTGAATAGTTCAGATGACAAGTTCGCTCCGAGATGCGAAGATGTGTTAGAAGAGAAACTTTATTGATTCCAAGGAGGACCTACCAACATCGCCGATGATCCGAATGGGAAGTCCGCCACTGATGATGTGTGATAGCCTGTGATCCGAAAATGATGTCCGCCAGTAATGATGTGTGATAGCCTGTGATCCGAAAATGATGTCCGCCAGTAATGATGTGTGATAGCCTGTGATCCGAAAATGATGTCCGCCAGTAATCATGTGTGATAGCCTATGATCCGAATGTGATGTCCACCAGTGATGAAGGGTAACCGCCTGTGATGTCTCCGAATGCGAGCCTCAACTGAGTGCTGGGCACGAAATAATATGAAGGTACGGTTTTCTTTTAATTTATATTGTTTCCCAAAATGTTTAGGGCAAAATGCCAAGTAGGGGGTTCTGCACGCTCCAATTGGTATTCAAGATTATAATATTAAAAACAATAATTATTCAAGTAGAATTAATAGGGTTTTTTTTTTGTTTTTTTTTATGTTGTCTATATTGAGAATAATGTGTCTTATGACGCACCGACAATTTGTAAAATAGTTGTAAATAAATTTATATGTTAATTGTTAAAAAATTGTTGGTATCTTTTCGACCATGAGTCTTATTTTATTTAATTCTATTATGATCTAATTTAGAGTTATGTTTTATTTACGATCCATAAGTTAATTCCATCTTCAAAAATATTCACAACGCAATTTGGTAATGAAGGCAGTTGCCTCACTTATATCGAAGGGATTAACCAGTATTGAAACGAACGATCACTGTTATTTTTGTATTAGATATAAAAAAATCGCACCAGTTTACACTATGAATACTTTGAATTAAAATGATTAGGAGTGACTAACATAGTTCATTCTAGGATTTGGGTTATGCTGACATGTCGAAATAAAGATTTCCGTTACAGGAGCTCAGTTCTGTCCAGCATTACTACTACAAAAAAAGAAAGAAAAATCTATTTCTGTTTCTTTCTGATCATAATAGCATTAAAAACATTAATAGCACAAATAGCATTAAAACTTGCAATGGAATAATTAATTATTAAGGAGGGAAAAAGTTATTTTTTATTTCTATACGAGTACAAGAATAAATAAAAATTTCCAATTTGAAATAGAACGAGCCCATTTTATCTCTAGTTAGTGTGTGTGTTAACCCATTCATACACACATGCTAAATAAATATAAGGAATAACCAGTTAAATCTGAAATATTCAAAATGTTAAACAGCAGCATTATCAACACTCATTACCCAAATTCTCAGCTTTCAGTGTTCAAAGCAGTTTATCCACAGTTTTAATCCCTAACAATTTTTATTTGGTACATATAAGTTAAAAAAAAAAAAAAAAAAAAAAAAAAAAAAATCAATTTTACTGAAGGAGCTCTGGCTATGCTTCACATTTTATATAAACTGTTTTTCTCTGTCAAAATCTGTAAAAGTCGCAACTTTAACTCTCATAAAATATTGTACAACTATAGTAGAAAGACATAGTTCTGTTTCCATATAAACAAAGGACTTCAAACAAAAGAGAGTTATCTCATGGCTTCATTATGTTACTAATACTGATCGTATAAAGGCTTCACAATCAGATAGAATATTCCTCTTTATATCACATTAATAACAATTCAATTTACTCTTTTTAAAGGTTGTAAAACAGTGTAAGACACTTAGGTTACATTCTTATTTTTCAAATAGTAAGATATTTTTGTTTTTAAATTTTTGTATAAATAAAATTTTCACCATTAGCCTGAGTTTGAAAACTGGCATAAAAATGCAGTCCTTATTTTTTTATTTCCAGATTATCACAATCATATTGAAAATTAACATTTATTTCAATGAATTTCCAGGTTTAGTTTGAATTTCCCTGATATTTCCAGGTTAATAAAATTCCCTGATATCTCCATGTTTTCCAGGTCAGTGACCACCCAGTTATCGAATGATGTGACATTCTAGAGTAAATACATAATAAAGAATTTCCTTCTTTTGACCACATACCAACAAGCGATAGTTACAAACCTGCTATCAAACACACTTGGAGCAAATAACTTGAATCAACTATTAAAAGTTCTTTGCTTTTATTTACTTTTTCTCATTGAACTACAGATATAAATATTTATTATAGTAGAGAGCAAATTGAAAAATTAAGAAAAAAACAGCAAGTAGAAAAAATTATTCAATATGGCTTCATTTTGTAGAAATTGCAAAAGATTCTGGTGGTAAAAGAATTTTTTTTTTCCCCTAAGCATTAAATTGCCTTAGCTAAGAATTCTATATGATTCCATTTACCAATGTAAAGTAAATAAATAATTGGTTACCTTTATAATTTCCTGATTTTTTTCCTCTGAAGAAAATTGTATAAAGAATTTTTATTATAACATTTTAAAAGAGCTTAGATTTATAATATGACCAGCTATAAAATTAATATTTTTATTTTTATTTTGATCTTACACTGAACAAAAGATTCATTAATATTTTTCTTGATCCTTATTTTAGGTTTAGTCTTGTATTTGTTTATTGGTGAATTATAATCCTTTTATATATTGTACTAATATAGATTTAAAAGAAAAAGTAATAATGAGGGTTACTTTGGTGAATGGGTGCAGTAAGGTAATAGATGGCACCTTTAATAATTTTAACAGAAGTGATGTAATCATTACATACAAATATAAAAATATATACACATAAAAAAATTAAACACTATTTTCAAACCTGTATTTTAATTGTATGTACAGCACTACTGAAAATGGCAAGCTATTGCCTTCAAAAATTAAAATAATCTCATTACTTAATTTTTTTCTTAATTAAAAAAAAATATCTTTTTTATGTGATTTTTTATACCCTGATAATTAGGGACATAAAAGCGTTAAGAGAAGCAATATTGGATTTTTTCTGAAGATTTAAGAAATTTTGCTTTTAATGTTGCTTATAACCAATAGACAACAATTTTGAAATTTTGGACAAAAAGTATTTTACTCCTCTTTTTATGCTAGTATTTGATTCTGAAAATATGTCTAGAAATATTGATTCATTGTCTGATGTTTTGAAAAGCATTTTTGAAATCTTATGTGTTCATGAAGAGTTAGAAATTATATATATATATATATTATTTATTTATTTACTATTTATGTCATTTTTGCTTTGATAAAAATTTTGGTATTTTCAGAAATAGCATTTTTAATCAATCATGTCGAATTGAAATGGGAACTAATTACTCTAGTCTAGCAGGAAATTTGTTTCTATTCTATTATGAATATACTTATACTGTTAAATATAACAAGCATCTGCATACATACATATACTTTCATGACATTTTAATTTATAACTTTGATTTTTATACTAAATCTAATAAAATTCACCCATGTTTTTTTAAATTAAATAAAGCCAATTCAGATAATTGTGCAGATTTTCTTCACATTTCTTTTTGCAATTTCAGATAATACAGTATAGCTTCAAAGATCCAGCATCATCAAGATCGAGACTATGTCGGAATTTTGAAAACTCTGGATTTTTGAAAGAATGTTGAAAATAGTAAATAGGAATATAAAAAGTAGTACTACATTCCTAATGGTACCTACAGCCATAATTTAATTCATTATTAAATGATAATTTTGTGAGAAAAAGAGAAAATTATATATATAACTTACTTTCATTGATATTTTTTATTTTTATATTTAAAAAAAAAAGTAATAAAGAGGGAAATTTTTTCTTCTCTTTAATTTTGGAAACATTGTTGTCAACTTTGTTTGCTTCAATTTATCTGGCTAATCATTAACAAATCAATCTTTTTTTTTTTTGTATTTTATACAAATAAAGAATGTCTGTTTCATACAGGCAGTGCCGTGTAAAAAAGGGAGTGAAGGGGGGTGTTGCCCAGGGCTCAGAAGCTTAGGGGGAGTCAAATTTATACTACCAACGTCATATTTTAGCCTATCACATAAAAAAGTTGGAATTGGAGGGTGGGCACCAAATTCAACCTTTGCCCTGGGCGCAGTTTTCTCTTTGCATGCCCCTGCATACAGGATTGCTAATTTTCTATACAGGGTGTCCCCTCTCAACGGTGGCCAATGGCTAATTTCTAAACCGTTGGTCATAGACATATAGTTCCAATTGCAAAAATGCTTTAAAAAAGGCAAAGAATTGTTTTTTAAGCGATTTTGGTCAAAAAAATGTTTTACTAAAAAATTACAAAAATTAAATTTTTATATGGTCCCCCGGTCCTATAAGTGTTATTTAGTAAATTTTTTTCAACACTCTAGCAAGTAATACTAAAAAGGTCCCATTCATGTAACATTAAAATTGACCGAGTTTTGAAACTTTAAATTTCATGACTTAAACCACTTTTCTATAGCTGAAAACGGATGAGTTCAACTGAGCTTTAAGGGAACATACATTAAGTGCTTAAAGTATTATAAAGGGAGTCGATTTCCAACGCTGTTCAAAGGCTACTTCCTAAACTATTTGTCACAGACATATAGTTCCAATTACAAAATGTTTTAAATGAGCGATTTAACTGAAGGCGCTGTCACCGTATAAGTTTTACGGTAGTGTTAATTATAATTAATTAACTTCTAGATTGGTTATAAAATAACTGAAGACATGAATTTCAAAATTCTCTTTATCGAAAAAATCAAATTTTGGGAAATACCGAAAAAACTTTAAATGCATCTATGTATCATGTAAATATGCATCATGTAAATATGTTTTCATTATAAGTTTTGAGATTGCATTGTTACAATAGTGAAGGTTTGTATAGACTGACAGAGAAATCAAAAAGCGATAAGTCGAGTTTTGAAATTCATATCCTCAGTTGTATTTTTAGGTATGTTTTATTTTGTAAGCAAATGAAGCTGATTCTTTTCATGATTTTATTTTAAAAAGGTATGTTATTTTGATAAGCTTTTATTTTATTCATAGTTTTCGTATGTAAATTTTCCTAGTTCAAAACTTATATTCAAATTTTAACTCACTTCCAAATATCTGATTGAGGTTCAATTCCCATACTTATTTAAACCCGATGACAATGTAATATTAATACGATTTTAGGTGCGTTCCATTTATTTATTTTATAGGACTACATCAAATTCTATTAGGTTGAGTAATCTAATAGAGCTTTAAATATGTATCATTTTGTAACGATTTGTGACTGTTGCTTTTCATAGTTTAATTTAACAAAATTTCTCTTATTTTTTTACTTATATTTTTAGCACAAATTGCATATTTTACTTTAACATGTAAATGTCAACATAAATTCAGAAACAACATTGTAAATTTTTTTTTTACTCTCAATGTTTAAAGTTAAATTTTCTATCTGATGTTTATTTTTATTTCCAGTAAATTTGTGACTGACCCCTATTTTGCAGCAAAAAATATGCTTCAACTTTGAACAGCTATAACTCGGTCAATTTTGATCGCAGAGGAATGGGACTTTTTTTGTCTTACTTGTTAGAGTAGTGGTAAAAATTTTCTAAATATCACTTATAGGACCAGGGGACCGTATAAAAATTTAATTTTTGTAATTTTTTAGTAAAACATTTTTTTTACCTAAATCGCTTAAAAAAAAAATTCTTTACCTTTATTAAAGCATTTTTGCAATTGGAACTATATGTCTATGACCAACGGTTTAGAAATTAGCAATTGGCCACCGTTGAGAGAGAACACCCTGTATAACTTGAAAGTGTAAAAGAAAAAGGAAAGGAAAAGATGATTTTGATGCTGAATTTTTTAAGTTGCCGGATTTCTGAAGTCATGCTGTAACATTGATATTGATTGATCTTTAAGAAGACAAAAGAAATTATTTTGACTTTCTAACAATTAGTTTTCCTCCTTGTTTCTCCTATTTACATAAAAAAATTATTAATACAGTTATTAATCAATTTATTAGATTTAGAAAAAAAATTAACAATGATTTTCACTTAAATATAAACAACTTTATAAGTTTTTGGGTAATCCGTTTTACAAAAATAATAATTTATGTAAGTTTTAAGGCATTATATAAAGTTTCGATTTAAGAATTGACAGTATTTTGGTTTGGAGGCGTAATCAGGAATGGTGGTAGTTTCTGTAGCTTGTTCTATGATGTGGGTTATCTCAAAGTCTATGTGCAGACAAGAAAGTGACAGGAATAGACAAATTTAACAAAGATATACATTTTTTATTTCAAAAACTTTTCACAATTTTTACATTTTAAGTTTAAATAAAGAGTTGAAATTTTCAAATTTTATTCGATATTTTAAAATACATGAATACAAATTAACAGTACACTTTTTATTATGTTTGGTCTATCAAAGATCTTATATTCATGAATTGAATATTTTTTCAGCAAAAAAAAAAAAAAAAAAAAAAATATATATACTTTTTATAGGGTAAAAAGTAAGCAAATGCAAATTCTTTTTGGGTATACATGCACTAAAAGTGCCAGAAAACAGAAATTAATACAAATACCATTACATTTAATCATACATGTCCAAATTCTTTTCCAGATATTTTTTACACATCGTAATCAGATACAATAGAATTTAAATGGAAAGTGCATCACTTTGCATCTCATGACTGAGTTGAGTTTGTAAATCACTAAGTTTCTTTTTTAAGACATTCAAACCAGTAAGCACAATAGTTTCAGGCCGTAAAGCACCACAAGATTCAACATTAAAGAAAAACTTGTTTGGCTTGCCATCGGGAATATAGTCAGCTTCAGCTATGAAAATTAAGAGAGAAAATATAAGAGAAATACATAATTTTTTCATCATTTAATCCATATTTGTAATGATCCATATTATTACTTCTAAAACAAATGTTAATCACATCAAGCATTTTTTTTACTTACCTTTATCATCGTCTATAGTTGAATATTCACTTTTAGGCCTAAAATAGGATTTAAAAAAAATTAAAAAATATGCAAATGATATAAATAAGATGATAATTAAGTAAAAGAAATCTCAAGAATAGTCATGCATCATGCACAGATTATGAAATACTTTTCAACACCAATAGAATTTTCTCAAAAAATTTGTCTTTCTTGAATGAAAGACATCAAAATAAACAGTTTAAGAAATATAAAACCTGAAAACCCCTTTTTAGAAATTATCATACACAGGGTAATATATTTAAATTATTTTCTGCAGCTCTGTATGTGACCTAAAGATTTTTAAATGCATTACAGTGTACTAAAATTCAATTCAGCCGAAAAAGAAATAATACAATTAAAAAAAACTCCAACAATTGCCATCCATGATGGCAATATATCTATATTCTTTTGAGCAACCTGCCATATAAATTCGTTTACATTAATGTCCTTCTGGCTTGGGCTAGAAGGGAAATGGCCTTTTGGAGGGAGGGGGAGGGCAGAGTTGATAGACGCATATGTGCACACCGTGCGCAGAAAGTTTTATGAACTTTGCAGAAAATTTTAGGAAAAAACAATCTTTTTTTTTATCCTCTTTAAGTACCAAAAAATTAAAAATATTCCCCCAATTTTATGTACGAATTATTTACTGTTGGTGCACTATTAAAAGCAGTTTCAATTTCGGAAAACTTAAGGTATTTGATGCCGAAAACTTTAAAAATTCCTCAGTCCGAAACTTTAAGACACCAAAAAGTAGCGAATTTCGACAAACGGTTGTTGTAAAAAATCAATTTTGTCAATCTTTTGCAGAAAATCTCCAAACTCAAACTATCCAGAAAAAACACAAATACAGTCAAAGTTATGCGGAAAAAGCATGAATCTCACCAAAAGACCCCAAAAAAAAAGCATTTCAACAAATGAATGTGTAAAAAACTTATTTTAACCAAAAAAGAAAGCACATGAAAAACTCCAATTTAGTCTAAAAACCGTGCGAAAACACGAGTTTCATCGATAGATCGCTCAAAAAAAGCAAATTACATCCATAAATTGTGTAACAAATGTGAATTTCATCCGTGAATTGTATAAAAAACGTGAATTTTGTCCACGTCAAAATAATATAGCATAGCACATAGTTTTAATAAACATTAATTTGCAGAAAGTTTTTGATGAAATATTATGTGTGCAGAAAGTTTTTGGTTTTATACAAGTCTGGGGGAAGGATCTTCAGAATTTAGTTAAAAGAGGTGGGCTGATAAGGGCCATTTTTCGTCCATCAGCACCTAGATGTGACATACATCTAGGTGCTGATGGGCAGCACCTAGATGGATCTATTTTCTCATTAGTGTACCCCATAACAAATAAGAAAATAACAATATCTTGAATGAAAGTCTAATAATTGATGAAAAACAAAATATGTATTTAAGTAAATACCATGTATATTAATGAACATAAATACAATTGTCATTAGTTTTAATCCAAGAAATCTGTAGTAAATACAACACTAAATGCAAAATTACGATGAATGGAGCTTATTAAGACTTTTATTTCACTACATGAAATATCAGAAATAATCAATAACAGAAAATATAATCATACAGTTTCAGACACTTTTGGCAATATGTTTCAGATTATTTTCCTCCTTAATTGCTTCACCAGAATCATTACTGGACCATCCATTGGCTGTGTCTTGTAGTATATGAGCATATTCATTTTTTTTTTTTTTGATTTGGCTGAGTTATGGCACAAGTAAATGAGAAACTATAGTACGGAAGCAAGATGCGTCTAGTACTCTTAGATACTTGCACCTAATTTACATTAACAGTGTCATTGTGGGAATCTGGTTCGCTGTTTTTTTTATCCAAGTATTATAGATATAGTTTTTTACACTTTTGTGTCGATCAATCAAACTTTGGTCACGAGAAGTGTCCCTTAGCTTCATCTGTTGAAAACTGTTTTTGCTTATTTAGGAATCTTGGCATGTCATGTTCGATATTCATTTCTGCAGAAGTTCCAAACAATCCCATAAAAACCGATCAGTTCTCTCAACATTGTTTAGCTTTAGCAACTCTCTGATATTATGTGAATCTTTTTTTAATTATGTGTAAGTATGTTAACGTAATTGTATGGTAGCGTAATTCGAAGCAAAGACCGAAGACATCCACAATATAATTTAAAGTAGTGACGAATACCGTACTCTTAACAAAAGGTCTTCCTTTGTATAACCAGAATGAATTTTTCTGAAAGGATTAGTTCGCACTTTTCTGGATATAAATATACATGCTATCAAAAATAATCTTTACAGTATTGTCGTCATCCAGAATAAATAATCTTCATGCTAAAGACCACGTATATTTTTCAATAACCTGTGTTCTGGTGATGTGTTCCATTCCAAGGTGTTGTGGGATAAAGTTCTTAATCAATATCTGTTTTGCATAATTAAAGAAGATATTATTTTCTAATATTGAATAGTGTGGACAGAACACCATTAAAGAGACCAGTTCTAAGTTTTAGAAGTAACACTGCAAAGCAAGTACGAAATGACCTCTTTTTTGAGGAACATATTTTGAACTTTACTAGTTTAAAGATATTGTTAAATGGTACATAGATATACCCATGATAGTATAATAATCGATTTCAGAAAAGCGTCCAGGTGTATCAAAATTGAGGCCTTTTCCTTTGTACATTTCCAATATTGTTTTAAATACTTTCCATATATATTTCATACATTGATATAGTCTCACTTACAGAGCGTAAATCTTTCAGAGTCAATTTACTGAAGACCAATCAAGAAATATAAGTTTTACAGCATCGCTTTCCTGACGAAATATAGATTCTAGTTTCTATAAAGGCTTGAATTTTAACAGCTTTTGCTGCACTAATGAGGCATTTCTTATCTTTACATACTTTACATATTATACAACAAGTGTTTCAGTATTTACAATGATATGATAAATGTATAAAAGGTTTCTTATTTGTGGTCTCGTCGGCAGTAATTGTTGATGCATAATCTCTTATTTTACATCACATAAAGAAATAGAAGTATTTCGAGACTGAAGATCACAAAATACATACTATATAGATTTAGAGCACTACATATAACCACTCTGCAGATCACAGTTTTTTGAACATCTAAGTATCAATATAAATTTTTTGTTAGAACAGATAAGAAAATTTTTCCGCCATGCTTTACAACAATGACACTGACATCCAAGCATTATTTATTAGTAATTTCTTTAATAAATATTTACAAAAATAGTGTCAGAAAACAATATTGACCTTTCAACAACGTAAATATTTTTTGACTATGGAAAAACAAATATGAACGCACTCCGATAACAGTGAATTTGATTCTGCCGGATGATACATTTTTTTTTCTTTAAAAGGTACAAGCACATACTGAACCCAAATGAAATAATGCTCCTATGAAAGCTTATAAGAATTAGTTTCATTGTATGTCAAAATTAATTGGGCTCATCGAGCGCTTCTCTAAAAAAAATTAACTAAAAGACGCAAAAAACGACAAAAATGTAGAAAAAAGCCAAAACATTCTATGTTTGAGCTATAATTCCATGACTTACTATTTTATTTATCATGTAAAGCTCATACTAAACAAAAGTACATATCTTTAATTATGCAAAGCCACTGATTAATTATCGGAATTCAAAACTTTTTTTTTTCGGGTATATGATGAGCGAAAAACAGCCCTTATCAGCTCACCTCCTTTACTTGATAAAACCAAGGCAAAAATATGTGGAGCACCATTATAGGAGATCCTTTGTTTCTGTCAGTAATGAGCTTGAATGGGAATTTTGAAAAATTATTCAGCTATTATTAAGTTGGCTACATTTGTGGAAATTTGTTTTTATCACCAAATTTGTTGATAATTTGTCAAGTATCCGAAAACTTGGTAAGACCTAATAAAATTCATTACTTGTTTCCATGACTTTTTTTATGAAATTAGCAATATTTTTCCATCGATATTTTATCGAAATTCACGATTTCTTCCTGAACTCTTAATGAAATTAGTGATTTTATTTAGCTACCAAATGAAGACAATCACTATTTGCTTCCGAGATCTTTGATGGAATACACAATATTTTTTTTGATGATCATTTGAAGATTTTCCATGACCAATTTACGAATTAATTTAGAGAAATAAAAAGAAAAAAAATTTTGCAGGCTTCCAGAAAATTTTAAAATATATTCGCAAAAGAAAAATAGAACTATGGAAGAATTTGCAGGAAATATGCATAGAATTTTATTATGTAAGACTTTCTTTTTCTGTGTGAAAACTGTGCAATTCCTCATTCAAACTTTCCCTTCAAAAGCACCTTATCCTTGCACTCAAGGAACTCTTGAAAGGGTACCCCTGTTTATATGAAAGGAAATTTCTGTATATATATTTGTAGAAACAAGAGTCACTCATGGTTAATATCCATTAATTAAGGAGGTTTTATTAAAAAAAAAAAAAAAAAAAAAAAAAAAAAATTGTTTTACAGCTCCAATTTTTTCTTCATTTTTAGGCTAATGAATGATTTTTTTAAACTTTAAGAAAAATTGCTTTAAAATTTCCGAACAGAAACACTCTTGAAAATTATGCTGCACAGACTAAAAATCACAACTGGAAAATAATGTGTTTGTGGGTTTTTTTTTTTTTTTTTTTTTTTTTTTTTTTTGTAAGAAATCACAGTTTAAGACTGATTTTCATAGCATCACAGTTTATAGGTCCAAGAGTACGATTTTTTCATAACAATTGGCAAGCCTGAACTGGTCAAAAGGAGAGTAGCTATTTCAAAAATGTAAACAAAAGTTATGTATTATTTTGATTTTCCTCATTAAGTGTGGAAATGCTACAGAAGTTAATGTTCCAGTAGGTAGACATTTTTATTTGCTTTATGATAATTACATCATACATTGTGATATGATTATTACAATGTTCTCTGTTGAGAGTTATTATGAATGTTTTCACAATTTGTTTTGTGTACATATGATTTTATTTTTAAAGGTTGGCAAGTACTTGACAAAAGTAGAATAAACTGGTGAAAATGATACTAGCAAAAATATGCATTTATTTTATTTATGGGAATTAAGTAATTTTTGTTAATTTTTTATCTCAGTATTATACATCACTGTTATAGATATACATTATTTCAGAAACAACTATAGACTTTATTTCAATTGGATATTATATTTTTCTTATTAAAAACGTATCTTTAACTTTGCCAGCAGTCTTCTTCTATTTCAATTTCTTTTATTTTATTTACGATATGCTTAGTTCCTTTGCTTTGATAAACCTATAACAGCATCGGACATTGTTCATTCATGAAAGCTTAATGATACTCACCAACAGACTAATGTAGTTGCTTTGGTTATGGATAGATGGCGTTGACCAACTCGATGGCACACGCTTCCTGAGAAAGATTGAGAAGCCAGTAGTGGATGTTACTAGACATGCATGACAACACTTTTTTATGTGAAACTGAGATCTATCACTCACTACTTCAGTTCGCCCTTTTACATTTTGAGTTTTTTCATTGCTACCAGTTTGCAATGTGTGATACGTACATGCTTCATATAATTTTTGCAGTCAGATCAGCTGGTTAGATTGGGATAATTTTTCATCTCTTTAGTGAGCTGTAGTGGTTATGAAAAGTTTGCTGGGATACATCATTCAAAGGAGTGTTGCTGATATATGTACTCTTTTTTCGGCTCTTGTCAACAATACTTGAATGACATGCAAAGTTTGGTATGTGAATGGCATATTTTTGAAAGAAGATGTGGAAGTTTATAATAATAAATTATATATTTTTTAGAACTTCCTGATAACTTTAATAGTTATCATTTACTAATATTATGACTTTTGATAAACGAGCTCCAGTACTTGTTAAAATTTAAACTAGATCTTTAATTTCTTGGGATAAAATATAGCAGTTAACTATAACTAAATTAAGATACTTATAAATAAAGATATGTATAGTTAAATATTCTGTGATAGATATAAATGAATTTGCCTTACTGTAATATATGCATTATTTTATTTTAAGTTGAGTTCTCTGTTTAAATAAATAGATAAGTTGTTTTAAACTTGTCATCATTATTTATCCATCACATGTTTATTTACACCAACTTATGACTCTTACAGTAGACTCCCTCAAATCCGCAACCTTAAAATCCATGATTCTCTAAAATCCACACATATTTTACCAATGTAAACAATGAAAAATTGAATTCAGATATAGGGACAAAATTTGACTTTTTTATTTTTATATCAATTCCATAATATATTTTAATTTGTAATTTTTGTTAATATTACTGAATTGATGTGTTTTCATGAAGGAAGAATAAATTTATTTCCGAAAAAATCAAAATTATTGCTGATATTATTGATAATCACAATATTTTTACTAAATATATGTTTATGATTAACCAGACTTTTTTGGTTATTAAGTCTAGCTAAACCTGAAATAAGACTTTATGATTTTGATGTGAATTTAGTAATAATATGAGAATATATATATATGAGGCAAGTTTCATAGAAAAAAAAAAAAACTTCTTATCTTTATAATAAATATTTAATTATACAATATTGATATTGATTATTAACTTTACCTTTGCTTTTAATATTTTTTTCATTTTAAAAATTTTCTAAATTTTTATTATTTTAGTTTTTTACTTATTTTAATATTCTATTATACTGTAAGCATTCATTATAGTTTCAATTTCATTGTTAATTACATTCAAATTACTGTTTAAAAAGATGTAAATAAAGCAATGATCAGAAATCTGCAAAATTCTAAAATCCGCAAAACCTCTGGACCCAAGCTGTGCGTATTTGAGGGAGTCTACTGTATTAAGTTTAACATTTGGACAGGTTAACAATTTTCAATTTTTAGATATAGCGTATCCACTATATAAATGCTTTAATTCTGCTATAGTTTATTTTTAGAGTTGGACATTATTGTATTGTACAACAATTTTTAGATTCATTTTAACTTTAACAATATGTAATTTTGAAATTTTTAACTAAGAATGTTCAAAGCATCACTCAAATAATAATCTCAAATAATAAATAATAAAGCTTTTAAGTTTCCGTTGTTTTTAATAAAATATTTTTAGTTTATACTAAAGATGCAAAGTTTAATAAAGAAGAGATTAACCACTTCACCGGCTGCCCCGAGATAAGTCGGGGGTTAAAGCACTGTTTCCCTATACCTGTAGCCGGTTAAGTGGTTAAATAACTGTAAAATAATACCTGGTTTTGATTGAAACATTCAGTCAGTGAACAAGTAATTTTAACACTTCAGTTAATCTTTAACAAAGTGTAAGAAATATTATCCACTCAGCTGTGCTATCAGAACAATAGCAGTTTAACGACAAAAATAGATTTAGAATATAATTCTTCCTTTCTTTCATGTATATTAAGTTTTATATTATCCAGATGTTTACCAAAAAAAAAAAAAAAAAAATGTAGAAGTGTAGAAATTTTAAAGCAGAAAATTCACTCTTGTAAAAAAAGACCCAGAGGCTAATAGGGGCTTATGATTCAAGGCAAAAGCTGAATTATATTATCTAAAATTATCTATGCATCAAAGATCTTTAAATATATACGGACATGCCATTTTTTTTTTTATTTTTTTACTTGAACACGAAAAAGCAAACTATACATACCATTCTTCAGGTCTAGGATATGTTGTATGTCGAAAAGCATTATCAGGATCATACTCAAAGGCAACTCCACATGTTGGATTCCATTTTGCATGTTCTTTAGCAAAACCTTTTTTGGCATAAGCACGAACTTTTAATTCTTGACCTTTTCTTAATTTGACAATAAGAATATCTGCAGAGAAAAAGAAACAGTGAAATCTGGATTTATAATTAACTTTCTTTTTACTAAACCAATCTAACATTTCAAAAAAAAAAAAAAAAAAAAAAGGAAGAAAGATAAGAAATCAATTGCAAATAATCAAAATTTTTTGTTAAAAGGCATGTTCAGTAAACACAATTCAAATTATTTACTCGATGACTGGACTATTATTTTGCATTCAATAAGATAAGCCACTTAATGGTACTTGAAATATTAGCTCTTTCAAGCAATTTTCAATCAAACTCGTCATATTAAAGCGAATTATAATTAAAAATGTCAACAATCAAGGTGTACACTATAGAGAGCAATAATGAGTCTGATGAATGACCAACAGAATGTGTTAAGATTAGCAAACTGAATGTTTTGTTCTGCCTTCAATATTAATAGCTGCAAAGCCTGTAAGAGATACATAACAATTTCACAGATAAGTTGAACTATTTTTTTCACATCAGTGTTTTTCTAATATCGACTTTCCTGGCATAAAAAATGGTTTAAACAATTTTTCAATACATATATATACTTATAAAGATCTAAAATTTGTTTATTTGTTGGGGGTAATATCCAGAATTACCAAACTAATTTCAAAAGTAATGGTACCAAAATGATGGTGTTTGCTCAGAATAAAACATAGGTTATATCTTATGTTCAGTGTTAGAAATTAGCGGTCGTTAGTTGTCAAATGCAACTAAAAAATTGAAAATGATGACTAGAAAATTATTCTCGGTCGTCAAATTTCACGCCTAGCTTTTTAAAAAAATATTTATTAGACATTCAGTCCCGAAAATTTAAAAAAAAAAATGGTCTAGTCTGAAAAATCAAAACTAAAAAAACATCGCGAATTTCGAGAAATAGTCACGAAAAAAATAAATTTCGTCAATTGCTCGAATAAGAAATCGCCACTATTTCGACAAAAGCATTCAAAAAACTATTTTTATTTTTTTTTTTCAAAAAATAACAAAAAAAGCAAAAGTTTTTTATACAATAGCGTAAAAAAAAACACAAATTTCTACAAAGGATTGCAAATAGAACTGCAAATTTCGTCAAAGAATCGCAAGAAAAACACAATTCCGTAAAATAATTGCAAAAAAGTTAATTTCGTCAAAAAGATCCTGGGAAAAAGACAAACTTTGTTATAGAATCGCAAAAAAATGCGGGAAAACAAATCTTAATTTCGTCACAGAATCTTTAGAAAAAAGCTAATTTTGTCAAAGAATTACAGAAAAAATGAGAATCTTGTCATAGGATTGCAATAAAATCTGTTAATTCCATCAAAGGTTCGCGATAAAATGCAAATTTCTTTAATGAATCCCAAATAATCAGTAATTTTCACCAGCGCAAAAGATGCATAATTAATGAGGAGGGGGGGGGGGGGTTCCCAGCCCTGCAAAAACCGATAAATTACGAAAAAAGATTGCAAAAAAATACTGCCAATTTCGTCAACAGATCGCGAAAAAACATGGCAAAGCTTGTCAAAAGATAAAAAAAACGGCAAGTTTCGCCAAAAGATCGCGAAAAAACACGACAAAGTTTGGCAAAAGGTCAAGAAAAAAACAAGTTTTTCAAAAGATCGTTAAAAACGGTAAATTTCATCAAAACATCGTGAAAAAAGCGGCAAGTTTCATTGAAAGATCGCGAAAAACATGGCACAATTTTTTTAAAGATCGCAAAAAGGCAAATTTCTTCAAAAGATCGCGAAAAAACTGGCAAGTTTCGTTGAAAGATCACGAAAACAACAGCCAGTTTCGTTGAAAGATCACGAAAACAACGGCCAGTTTCATTGAAAGATCACGAAAACAACGGCCAGTTTCGTCGAAAGATCACAAAAGAGCGGCAGATTTCGTCGAATGATTGCAAAAAACGGCAAGTTTCATCAAAAGATCGTGAAAAACATGGCAAAGTTTGCCAAAAGATTGCGAATAACATGGCAAAATTTTTCAAAAGATTGCAAAAAACGATAAATTTCTTCAAAAGATCGGGAAAAAAACCAGCAAGTTTCGTCAAAAGATCGCAAAAAAACTAGCAAGTTTTGTCGAAAGATCGTAAAATAACGGCCAGTTGTGTCAAGAGATCGCAAAAAAGAGAGGCAAATTTCTTCGAAAGATCGCAAAACACAAAGCAGGTTTCTTTAAAAGATCGTAAAAACACGGCAAAGTTTGTCAAAAGATCACAAAAAACAACAAATTTCTTCAAGAGATAGTGAAAAAACCATCAAGTTTCATCAAAAGATTAAAAAAAAAAAAAAAAAAAAAAAAAAAAACGGCAAATTTCATCAAAAGATCGCGAAAAAACAGCCAGTTGCGTCAAAAAATTGCAAAAAGAACAGCAAATTTCATTGAAAGATTGCGAGAAAACAGCAAATTTTGCCGAAAGATTGCAAAATTCGTAAAAGTGGGGCAACCACCCCCCAACCCCCCCCCCCCCCCCCCAAAAAAAATATATTGGGAGTGGATTTCTCTTCTGTCTCTGTAGTAACCTTAATGAAATTTTGATGCGAATTTCAAAATTTTTCTTTTATTCCAACACACTCCAAAATCATGTGTAGTATTACAGTAATATTAATATGAATTTTAGAAACTGCAACTAAAAATCTTAATTTGACGCCTAAGATTTTTACAGTAGTCGTCATTTGACGCCTGCCTTTTATCTCCCAATTTCTACCACTGCTTATGTTGAAGCCCTAAGGGAGTGGAGGAATGAAAAAGTCCTAAAAATACAATTATTGTGTTACTGGAACCCCCAAAGCAGAATGTTTGCAAGTTTAGCTAATCAAAAATGTTCTTCGGGAATTGTATGAGTTTTTCTCACTACCAATTGATTTTCACAATCTTTTTAAATGAACGATTAAAGAATTTTGACATTTTTTCTCTGGTTATTGAGTAAAAACTTTCCAGAGGTTCTGAGTTAAAAAAAAAGAGTTCTGAAATTAACAGCAAACTTTCTCAAGTATTACAGCAAAAGGTGGGTAAAATCTATTCTCGGCATTTTTTTTTTTTTTTTTTTTTAACCTTTTTGATGAAATAAGCAGTTTTTATGCAATACTTTGATGATATTTGCAGTTTTTAATGTGGTCTTTTGACGAAATATTTATTACCTACATGATCTTCTGATGAAATTTGAGTTTCTTTTGCGACCTTCCGCCAAAATTTGTAAGGGTTTTTTTATGTTTTTTTAATGAAATTTGTTGTTTTTTTTTTAGATTTGACAAAATTTGAGACTTTTTCATGGGTTTTTTTTATGAAAATTTCCTTTTTTTTCCCCCAATCTTTTGGTGAAATTCGCCGAAAGTTCTGGTTTTTTAACGCAATCCTCTGACAAAATTGACAAGTTTTCTTCACATGATTGATGAAATTGATTTTTTTCAGCGACTACTTGTCGAAATTTGTGACATATTTTCTGATTTTGATTAATTTGCAGAACTAAATGCCTTAATTTTTCAGAAGATTAGAAACCTTTGTGAATTTTTCGATTTTTCCTTTGTTTGAATGGTGAATTTCTTAACTGATTACTTGAAATGTTCTGCAGAGAAGCTCGCTGTTCTGCAACGTACATCGCACTTTTAAGCATATTCTGCTTTAAGGACTGAAACATGAATTTAGCATATTAAATGGTCCCTAAGAACATTTCCTGAAAAATAAAAAATGTAAAAGGGATGAAAATGCTCAAGAAACATTCTAAAAACTTTGAAAATTGTAATTTTAAAGCAATCTCGGGAAATAATGAACCAATTTAAAAAATAATTATTTCAAAATGATGGTGACAGTCTTTGCTCCAACATAGTCAATGTCAATACCCCAAAGAAGATTCAGGAGCAAAAAAGGCTCTAAAAGTGCAAGTTTTATGTTACTAAAGAGCCCAGAAACATAAAATTTGGTATGTTAATTATAATCTATAAATAATCTTTATAAGAACATTTCCTAAAATATGCAAAATTTAAAATTGATGAAAATATCCACAAAAGCATTCTAAAAAATACTTAAATGGCACAATTCCAAAAAGTACCAAACCAATTTAGAAAAATCCCTGTTGGCATCGTGAAAAAACGGCACACTTCGTTAAAAAATCATGGAAAACAACAAATGTTGTCAAAATACTGTGAAAAAACGGCAAATGTCGTCTAAAAATATCTAAAAGACGACAGATTTTGTTAAGATTGCGTGAAACAACGTAAATTTCATTTTAAAAAAAATCGCAAAAAACGGCCAATTTCGTAAAGATTTTCATTTGAAAAACAGTATGCTTCATTAAAACATCGCGATAAAATGGCAGATTTCATCAAAAAATCGTGAAAAAACGGAAAATTTAGTCAAAAAATCATGGAAAACAAATTTCATTAAAAAAATGCAAGTCCAAAAAAGCGAAAAGTCAACAGATTTCATCAAAATATTGCGAAAATGCCCCAAAATTCATCAAAAAATCATGCAAAACAACGCAAATTTTATTAAAAATGGCAAATCTCATAAAATTTTTTTTGAAAAAGACAGATTTCGTTAAAATATCGTGATAAAATGGCATATTTTGTCGAAATATCGCAAAAAAAAAAAAAAAAAAAAAGACAAATTTTGTTTAAAAAATCACGATAAAACAGCAAATTTCGATAAAATACTCATAGATACATACATTTTTTCAGGAACTTACACTTTTCTGGGAATCTATATTTTGCGTGTAGGTTCCCAACTGGGAACCTTAAAATTTGTTGAATTTTCAAGCCCTGCTTTTATGCTGGTGTCAATAGTCCTCAAGAGATGGTAGACTTAGGAAAATAGCTTGGAATATATCACAATGGTTAATTTTAAGATGTAAAAGCGTTTTAAGAACTTGATTTCTGAAACATTCAAAACTTCAAATGAATACTGAAATAAATGCATTTATCAAGCATAAAAGTTACAAAATATTTAAGTTTTCATTTATTTTAAAAAAGCTTTAGTTTGTAATTGTTTCATATTTTTTCTGATGCAATGCAATGAAATAGTTTAGTCAGACTATGGCTTAAACATTTATTTTTGAATTATTCCTAAAAGAATATCACTTGGCATATTTCAAGTATTATGCAAGTAAAGCTGCAGGAGTTTGCTAGTATATACATATACATTATTCCATCTGTATTTTAATAAATAATTCTGGTTTATATGATCAAACTTAATCATTTTCATAAAGGAAGCATGAATTTATTTCCGAAAAAAATCCAATATGTTGCTGCTATTAGTGGCAATATGATCTATTTCCAAATGTATTTCATTTCTGACTAAGAAATAATGACTGTTCAGCAGCTTTGGAACAAGGTAACAAAACAAAGCAATTTTGAGAAAATGAAAGTTTTTTGCCATGCTTCTGCCACATATAGGTTCATGAAACATACACATAAGTATTCTTCATTGTAGCACTATCTGGGAACATCTTTTTAAATCGATATACTGCATGGTCTGAAGCACTTAATGGTAAACTATGATCCAATAAAAATGACAAAAATAAACATTCTGCCTTCTTTATTGATTTGTTGATCTATTTCACTAACTTTAAATTTAAGCTTATTTCTATTTATATGTTGCATATTTTCTACTCATGTTAAGTTTCTATCCTGCTTTACATCTCCACTTACACCATATGAAATTACCAGGGGTCTGCCCAGACTTTTCTCACGGGTCCTGTTTTTTTGAAATTGTGAATTTTTTCTTCTATTTGTGAAAATTCTAGTCAGAATTTTGTGAATTTTAAACTATCGATGTCGTCAGGTTCTATTTTGCATGTATAAAAAGCTAAGTAATATGCTCTTTGGTGAGTTCAACTGCTTATTTACAAGCAATATTTTACTATTAAATGATTAAATTTGTGAAAAGTTCAATTTGAAGGTGAAAAAATTCTATGAAAGGTCTATTTAAGAGACAAATAATTTTGTTAAGGGTCCCATTTTGGGAAGGGTTCTTTTTGGGGATAAAAAGTTTAGTGAAGGGTCCTGTTATAAGATAAATTATTTTGTGAAGAGTCCTTTAAAAGACCTAAAATTTTCCTAAACATGTCCCTGATTACGAAATCAAAACAACATGCTATACCTTTAGCATGTGAATTTCCTTTCATCAAAGATACTATAGAATCAAAACCATCTGTGAAAGATGGATGAAAAAACAATGCATGCATTCTTCTTCAGTGCCATAACTAAACACAAAATGCAAAACAAATGATGAAATTAAATGTAGTAATCCCTTAACATTTGAAAATTTTAATTATTTGTGGAAAAAAAAAAAAAAAAAAAAAAAAAATATTATTTCAACATATGCAAATACTTAACTTGGTTATTCATAAATTTAGTTTTGTAAAGAATATTTTTTTTCAAATTAAATGATTTTTGTTTTATCAATTCTCTAAACTATTTGACACTAGACAGATGCACTGTACTGTGTTACCTAAGTTTTGAGAAATTCAGCATTTGTAATGAGCCAAATATAGATAAGTAATTCTGAAAAACACAAAACATGACTTGATGCTTAAAAAAAACTACATTTTCTTAAGTTTAAAATTCTTATTGCAGGTGAAAAAATTCCTGCAAAAACTGTATGGGAAATTCGAAAGCTTCAACAACAACTTATTGAGAATGTAATAGAATGCAATTCTTCACTGGTGAGAAATCTTAAATTTATAAGAGAAATTGAGACTGCGACTTTTCTTTACATGAAAATTCATAAAAGATTTGTTCTTCAAAAAAATCGTACATCAATAAATTTTTTCATCCATTAATTAGAACTAAACATTGTACAATATGCAAGGTTGGCAAGGTTTTGAAATCAACGGTAAAAACCAGGGTTGGCGAGTTTTTGCCGAAGGTGGAAAAAACCACGGAAAAAACCGTCCTGGCAAAAATAGGTTTTTGCCAAAGAGGTGGCAAAAATAGGCTGTTCATTTAATTTTTTCCCCAGAAAGAGGAAAAATATTTCACGAAAGAAAAAATAAACTGCATATTTAATTAAAAAATTAATATATTTTAAATTTATTTTAACTTTTAAGTTAAACAAGTGTAATTATGCATTTTATGAAAGAATACTAATTTTTATAACAAGATTTTAAATTAAAAAAAATACTAATTTTATATAAATAAATAGAAACTTCATTTATTCATGTTTATATAATTATTAATAATTCACATAATAGAACTGTTGAAACTGAGTAAAGCATTTATGTTTATAGTTTATGTATGTTAGAAATTCAAAGAAACAGTTATAGTAACCTAAATTTAATTTAATATAAAATTGAATTTAAAGCAGAAAATATTAAATTTCAAATATTTGAGCAATATCTTCCTCACAACCTAAATTTTGCTGCTTTAGCATGGCATAACAGTAAACAAGTGTTGAAAGAGTATCTGTTGATAGCTTATTTCGAATCTCAGTTTGCACAAATGAAAAATTTGAAAAAAAAAATCTTTCAATAGCAGCACTACTTGCTGGACATATTTGAAGGTGTGCAACTAAGGTGTGCTTAAATGATTAAATTTGTGAAAAGTTCAATTTGAAAGTGAAATGTCTATTTGAGAGACAAATAATTTTATGAAGGGTCCTGTTTGAGGTTAAATAATTTTGTGAAGGGTCCTGTTTTAAGATAAATTATTTTATGAAGGGTTCTTTAAAGGACCTAAAATTTTCGTAAATATATCCCTGACTTAAGGTAAAAACAAATTAGGTTTTTTATTTTGTTCTTTAAATTCCTAAGTAAGACCAGTGGTAGAAATTGAGAGATAAAAGGCAGGCGTCAAATGACGAGTACTGTAAAAATCTTAGGCGTCAAATTAAGATTTTTAGTTGCAGTTTCTAAAATTCATATTAATATTACTACACATGATTTTGGAGTGTGTTGGAATAAAAGAAAAATTTTGAAATTCGCATCAAAGTTTCATTAAGGTTACTACAGAGACAGAAGAGAAATCCACTCCCAATATTTTTTTTTTTTTTTTTTTTTTTGGGGGGGGGGGGGGGGGGGGGTCGCCCCACTTTTACGATTGCAAAAAACTTGCCGTTTTTTGCAATCTTTCGACAAAATCTGCCACTCTTTTGCGATCTTCCGACGCAACTGGCCGTTGTTTTCGTGATCTTTCAACGAAACTTGGCAGTTTTTTCACTATCTTTTGAAGAAATTTGCCTTTTTGCGATCTTTAAAAAAATTGTGCCATGTTTTTCGCGATCTTTCAATGAAACTTGCCGCTTTTTTCACGATGTTTTGATGAAATTTACCGTTTTTAACGATCTTTTGAAAAACTTGTTTTTTTCTTGACCTTTTGCCAAACTTTGTCGTGTTTTTTCGCGATCTTTTGGCGAAACTTGCCGTTTTTTCGATCTTTTGACAAGCTTTGCCATGTTTTTTCGCGGTCTGTTGACGAAATTGGCAGTATTTTTTCGCAATCTTTTTTCGTAATTTATCGGTTTTTGCAGGGCTGGGAGCACCCCCTCCCCCCCCTCCTCATTAATTATGCATCTTTTTCGCTGGTGAAAATTACTGATTATTTGGGATTCATTAAAGAAATTTGCATTTTATCGCGAACCTTTGATGGAATTAATGGATTTTATTGCGATCCTATGACAAGATTATCATTTTTTCTGTAATTCTTTGACATAATTAGCTTTTTTCTAACGATTCTGTGACGAAATTAAGATTTGTTTTCCCGATCCTTTGTTCGAAAATTGCATTTTTTGTGATTCTATAACAAAGTTTGCCTTTTTCCCAGGATTTTTATGATGAAATTAACTTTTTTGCAATTATTTTACGGAATTCGCATTTTTCTTGTGATTCTTTGACAAAATTTGCAGTTCTATTCGCAATCCTTTGTAGAAATGTGTGTGTTTTTTACGCTATTGTATAAAAAACTTTTGCTTTTTTGTTATTTTTTGAAAAAAAAAAAAATTTCCCATCTTTTGCCGAAATAGTGGCGATTTCTTGTTCGAGCAATAGACGAAATTTATTTTTTTCGCGACTATTTCTCGAAATTCGCAATGTTTTTTTAGTTTTGATTTTTCAGACTAGACCATTTTTTTTTTTTTTTTTTTTTTTTTCGGGACTGAATGTCTAATAAATATTTTTTTAAAAAGCTAGGCGTCAAATTTGACGACCGAGAATAATTTTCTAGTCATCAAATTCAATTTTTTAGTTGCATTTGACGACTAACGACTGCTAATTTCTAACACTGAGTAAGACTGAATCCCACTTATTTTTCAAAGATTTAAAATATTTAATATTAATTAGCAAATTAAAATATTAAATAGTACACTGTTAAATTTAATTGTTTATACCATTACTATTCTTATTAGCTTGCAGATTTTATTTCACATTAAAATAGGTTTTTTCCATTTTTGCTGTTTTTTTCCATTTTTCCTCTGGTTTTTTCCAGTTTTTGCCACTCTCCTGGCAAAAATACATTTTTGCCGGCAAAAATGCCAACTTTGGTAAAAACCATGGTTTAAGCCATATTGTCTAAAATCCTTCTGTCTAAAACTATATTTTGTAGTAAAATTGTATTTATCAGAACAATGCTAAAAGTTTAAAAAATTGGCAAAAAGATTACAATACAAAAATACCAATTTAGTATTAACAACCTAATTACCCTATGTTATACCATTTAACCCATATAGTAATTAGGTAGCATAATGGTGGTTACTACTAAAAAAGTAGTAACCACCTAATTGCCCTACATAACAAGGTAATTACATTAAAATATATATTAAATTTAATTATGTATAATAATTTTAATTTATTCATTTAAATAATAGTGGTTAATAGAAGTACTAACGATTTTATGAAAAATACATTGATTCCGTTACAGAGAGTTCCAAGATATGTTACTGAAAATAATTGATAAAGTTCAATGTCAGCATACTGATTAAACCAAACGAGCTTACTGCAGGCAACTATATATATGTGTATATTAAGAAATAGTATAAAAAAAATGATTTTGTTTGATTATGAGATATTTAGATACTGACTATTATTATAACACTATATCATATGACTATTATTATGTTAGTATAACAACACTATTTAACTTTTAAGAAATAGAATGTTTACTAAAATTAGATTAAATCAAAATGAAATCTGATTTAATAAAAATACTACACACTTTGGCTTTGAAAATATGACATGAAATATACACATGCAAATCCTCCCCTCCCTATACTACTTGTGCAGTATTATATAGAATTATTATTATTATAGCTCAATTTTAACAGAAAAACTTTTTATGTTACACAAATATTAGTAAGGTCTGAATTTTTTACATTTACCAAAGAATTATGTGGAATGTTAGTAAGATATATTATGAGATATTTATATTTACTCATATGTTTAATAAATGTACAGTGGTTACATGTGGAATGTTGCTTTTTTTTTAAAGGTTTTAGACACTTTAGTACAGTTTTGGATGCTTCAGTGCAGTTTTGGACAGTAAACCCACATGTCCAGTCCAAAACCCAAACCTGACAATGTGTTTATAATTATTCAAATTTATTTATTTACAGCATATACTGTAAATAATGCTTAATAATCATAAAACATAACTCTATTTTATAATTTCAACATTCGCAAGTTTCATATTCACAGAGATTTCCGCGAACCTAACCTTTATGAATGTTTAGGGATACTATACTTAACCCATACTAAGCAAAATTTCAAGATAAACTAATAACTACTACTCATATTCAGTAAGAATTAATGCAAGTAAACATAGTTTATTTCTATTCGCCAAAACCAACACCACTGCATGCAAAATGGAAAGCCAAATCTTGATTTATTTTTATTTATTTTATTTATTTATTATTATTATTATTAGTTTATAACAACTACTTACAATGTGGCATCAATCTCACCTACCAATCACCAAAGAGAAAAGCATTTCATGAAATTATTTTCCCAAAATGGGTTGGATTTCATTTTATTCAGTTGCAGAAAGTGACAACGGCAGAAATTTTAGATATAACAATAAATAAAGGGAAAATGTTCTCCAAATTTTGCCAATCAGGACAATGATTAAAAATTAAATTACACTTGTACAGATTTCTGCATCTCATCCAGTTGCCTAAAATAATGCACCAGCATCATAAACAGAAAAAAAATTTTGAATCTTTTCAATGCTCCGAACAATGACCTTACTTTATGATCTAAGTGAATGAAAATCGGCTCTTTAAATTTTGATTATTTATGCATAAATCTAAAATAAATTTTTCCATCCTGTTATCTAGATAATTTTTCAAGTGACTGAAAAAAAGATACGAATTTAATGTCATTTTTTCATGTGCCTGGTAGTCATTTTTACAAAAAAAAAAAAAAAAAAAATTATCTAAAAAACATGTGAATATCCATTCTATAAATAAAGATACAAAGAATATATTTTTTTATAATCACCATGGGTTTCTCCATATACACTTGTGTCATCTTCCCTATTTCTTGATGTAACCTATAAAAATAATATACTTTAAATAATATTTGATTTTGATAGGATAACAAATTAGTTGAAAATAGTTTTCACACACAGTGTCAGAAATAAATTTCCAAAATTTATTTAGTAACATATTAACAAAATTAAAATATATAGTGAATACCCATTTCAGCTTATTATCAAATGATATTCTACTAAACAAAATATGAATTATTATAAGTTTTTAAAAATATTTGCACCATTTAAGTAATTTTATTTACAATGACTAATAACACTTACAGAAAGCTAACAGGATTGCAAATAAATAACAAGATGCTGTTTCATAATTACTTTAACAACAAATACATCAAAGCCATTTATATTTACTTGTATTATATGAAATAAAGAAATATTTTGTCAAATGTAAAAAATTTCAAAAGAGAAATTATAATTTAAAAAAATATCTTTAATTTTATGCAAATTGTTTCTAACCAACTTGAGCTAAAACTTTTCAATATTGACCATAGCAACTTTAACATACCAGAGATGAGAGGATGCTACAATTAATGCAAAAATGTGGAGAAGGATGCATAAAAAATTTTGCTGAGTTGTGAGAAAAATTTTGAATAGAAAAATTTTCATTTGAAGATTATCCAGCATTAACTATTAAGAATGGATTTATAACTTTAAAAGAACGATAATCTGTTTTGAATAAAATTTGTTGTAACTTATTTTGCCACAAAATTTTTATTCTATGAGATAAAACTGAATAATGAGAAATAAAATAACTAAGTTACTCATTTGATCGAACAAGTTATTACTGCTTTAAATATAAAATAAGGTTAGGATATTAAAGTTACTAATTAGCCTACAATGATGTAAATTATAAGTAAGAACTTTTGCAATAAAACATTTATTAACGCTTCCCTCACCATAGCTATGATATGTTCCTACATGTTGGGTTCAAGAGTACATTTTGATGTTTGGCCACATTTAATAACCGCCAGTTATTTTTTATTGGTGATCTAAGGCTAAGCTATGGTACGTCTGCTGGATCCACATTCTTCTCAATAATGTAAATATAAACTTTATATAATATTTTGCATACAAATAATATTAAAGTATCATGCTTTCATTATGCTAGCAACAATTAGCCTTCAAATAATACTCACACATTTTATATATATTTCTTTGAATAATAAAATTTTGCAAAGAAAGATCAAATTGAGTCGTTTATACTCAAAATAAGAATTTATTTAAAGAAGTATTTATTCAGTTATTTATTTTACGTTCTTCCTTTTCTGGTACTTTCTTTCAAATTACTGTGTATTTTTTTTTAAGTCAACAAAATAACAATGAAAGTTAACTTTTATGGAATAGAATTTTATGAAAGTGAGCTGTCTTACTAAATAGAATTTCATGAAGGAGTCTTCAAAAAAGATCTAATTTTTGTCTGGATTAATTTGTACTTTATGATTATATGTAAAAATCCCTGTCGGCTGGGCCTATAGGCGGAGGTAGATTTCGAAGAGTGCTCATTTCAACAAAAAATATATATATATATATATATATGATTAGAGATAAACCCAGTTTAATAACTTCATTTGGCCGTTTATGAAAAATTTTTAATTTCATTTTTCTGAAAAAACTGGTTTTATTAGAATCATCTTAAGAAAAATTCAGCTCAAATGCCCATTTTGACAACATATTTTGAAATAGATTATGAATTTATTAAAAAAATCGACCAAAACAGTACATTATACAGCTCCTAAATAACAAAAAACTGTCAGTTGAATGCATTTGAGAAAAAAATTGAATTTAAAAATGAGTCATAAAATAACCGATTTGTTGTTTGAATATATCCTTAATTCTATAATCATTATTGCTTCGGAAAATTTTGTGCGAAATACTCACTTTGACAGCATTTAAAAAAATATATTCTATCTTTATCAAAAAACTGGCCAATACGTCACAGTATATAGTTCCTAAATAAGAGGATCTGTAAATTGGATGTGTTTAAGAGCGAAAATGGATTTTAAAACGAGTCATAAAAAATGCAATTTGCTATGTGAAAACTTCCTTAAATTTTCAAATCACAAAGACTTCGGGAAATTCTGTTCAAAATACCCTTTTTGGTAGCCTTTTTCAAAATATATTCTGTCTTTATCAAAAAACCGATCAATGCATCACATTATAGAGCTCCTAAATAAGAGGATCTGTAAATTGGATGCATTTGAGAGCAAAAATGGATTTAAAAACGAGTCAGAAAAAAACGCAATTTCTTATTTGAACACTTCCTTAAATTTTCTGTCACGATGATTTCAGAAAATTCTGTTCAAAATACCCTTTTTTGAAATATATTCTGTCTTTATCAGAAAATTGACCAATGCATCAATTTATACAGTTTCTAAATAAGAGGATCTATTATTTGGATGCTTTTAAAATCAAAAATGAATTTAAAAATGAGTCAGAATATAAGCAGTTTGGATTTGAGGTTTTTTTCTCCAACTCCTATTTTTGTTTAATTTGTTTTTGCTATACGAATTGGTCCTATGAAAAACTTTTCAATATAAAAGTTGTAGATATTTTTCAGAAGATGTAAAATAAATTTAATCAGATTTGATATCCTAAAAATTGACGGAGTTATGGATTTTTATCTTTTTTCAGCACCTTTTTTCTTTTCGTTTTTAATTTTTTTCATCGGTAAAAGTTGGTCCTATCAAAAACTTGTAAATACAAAAGTTTTAGATAATTTTAAGAACATTTACAAAAAATTTAGTTGGACTTGATATCTTGAAAATTGACGAAGTTATGAATTTTTTTCTCTCAAAATCCCTGTTTTTTTCGCCCCTTGAGCCCACTTCTAAATTTATCAAAAATCTGTCATGCATATACTTTTGGCCCATTTTTAAGAAGTAATATAAACTTTAAACTGATTCGATATCTACTTTAATTAAGAAGTTATGGAGTTTTTTTCAGTTTTCACAAAAACGCCCCCTATTCCGACCCCCTTGGTCCGATTTTGCCCATTAACGAATTTAGCCAAGATTTTATCCCCTTTGATTTTATGTACAAGTTTGGTGGAGATTGGTGAAGAATTATGAAAGTTATCGTGTCCATAAAAAAGTGAGATATATATATATATAGATAGATAGATAGATTGATAGATATATAAACTGGTGCGATTGCAATAGGTAGTATTTCTTACGAAATCTACCTAATAAATATAATTTAGATTGCTGAACTTACAGGAACAACTTTTGGATCACTTGTCTTCATGTCAGCTGTAGTAACATGACGAGTTTGTTCTTCTGTGCACTTAACATCCAAAGTGAATTCAATAGAGCAATCAGGGCAGAAATCGATACATGTACAATCCTAAATAAAGAAGTAAAAAATTAAAAAATATATTTTTTTAGATTACAATGTTTGATCTGCATTCAACAAACTAGGATTATAATAAAAAAAAGTTAAGTAAAGAAAAATGGGGGAAGGGGGGGGGGGTAGAGATGGGAATGGTCGGAAAAAAACCGGAAAAATTGGGAAAAAAAACGGGTTTTTTTTCCGAAGGCTTATTTTTCAATTTTTCCGAACTGGAAAAATTGAAATTTCATTTATGAAATAATATAGTGAAAATTTTGTAATAGCTACATTCTCATACTTTTTATTTTATTTATTTTTATGTTGAGTGTCTCACATGAAAATTTAAATGTGGGTAATCTGATCTCTGAGCAGAAATCTGTTTGAGAAGACTTGAAAGGATCCTTCACATTTTTTTCTTGTTTGAAACACAAGACCCTTTGCAAAATTTCTCTTGAAAATAGACATTTCAGAAAAAGTTTAATCAACAAATTGAATCTTTCGCAAGTGCAGTGATTGAAGAAAAAAAAATCTCATGTCATACAGCAGCTGAATCTGATTAAGTTGCATATATGTATGTAAATAACCTTATTAAAAGTTTCTAAATAGGAACCTAAATATAGTAATAATTTCTTATTCAAAAATTCTGAATATATTTTGTACAAGTATATACAAAAAGTTCACAATTTCACAAAAACTTGATTACATGAAAAAAATCTAGATATGTAATTAAATGCAACTTCTCTTTTTAAAAATTAATTAATGTGTGAAATTATTGCAATAATATGCCAATTAATGGAAATGATAAAATTAAAAATTCAACATAAAATTTTGAAGTATGCATTTATTACTTTAATCTACCTTTTCAAGAAGTAAGTATTGAATTCGTGAAAATTTTGACTTTCAGTTTTTGGTGTATTTAAACGTTTTAGAAGGTCCTGAACACGTTTTGATGGTTTTCGGAAAATATCTGCCACTCTGTATGTGACAAATTTTATGGGCACTCTATCTCAAGAACTGATGCACATAATTTCACAAAACTTTAGATTCAGTTACATCTTGATATAAACTCGAGATGTTTAGTTATTAGTGTATATCGCCAAACCGATGGCGCTGCTATGCTGCATTATTCGTAATTTCCACAATAGTTCTATCTCAAACTAATGTATGTATTTTTATAAAACTTCAGATTAAGTTAATCTTTGACATAACTTCGTGCTCATTACTTTTTGGTGTAAATTGCTCAACAGATGACGCTGCTATGCTGCATTATTATAGATTATCGTAATAGCTTTACCTCAAGGACGATTTTTCTTTTTAAATCAAACAACAGCTTCAGACAGTTTCTGATATATATTAATGTTGTTTAGTTTTTGATGTAAATTGTCCTATAGGTGGCACTACTATGCTGCATTTTTCAAGATTTCGTTATAGCTGATTAATTGAATGTTTTCTCAAGGTGTTGAATCTAAAATTGACCTCCATTTTACCTCCATAATGTACAGTAATGTTGCAAAAACATGGGCAGTTTGCATTAGAAAAGTAGAACTGCAATGAAAAAAAAGCCCCATATTTTATTACAAGTAACTATGTTCCAAATTATACTTTCCCTCTTGATTAAACTTTGAATTTTTGTAGTTTTCTAAAGCACAGTAGAAGTTTATCTCTGTATGTAACTGCTTTTGTTAATTCCTCAAATAGTGAGCATTTTCTATTTGTAGTGTTCTGTTTTCATAACTTTTGAGTTCCACTCTTAGAAATATAAAATTACCATGTGGAAACATTATTGAATATGGTTTCTTATTCAAGAATAGAATACCAGATTTCAAACAGTCAATAAATCCTATGCTATTTTTTAGTTGCACACCTAAGTAAGCCAAAGTAAAACTTAGTTTTGTTTGAATTTAGATTATAAAACTAAATCAAAACTTTTTTGAGTTGAGATTGGAAAGCTATACCAAAACTAAACATATTTTATAAAGGAAATAAAATTATAATTCTAAGAAAAAAAAGTAATAATATAAAAATATACATTTTTTAAACAAACGATGGAATTTTTTAATACTGATATTCATAATAATGACAAAACTGCAATAATTTCTTTAAACTAGTATCATTTACTTAAAAACTATACTTTTGTAAATGGAATGCATAATTTATTTCATTCCAAACTGCAGACATATTGGCTCAGGTTTTTACATTAGGTCAATTGGTAGTTAAACATGTAACTGAAAAATCATTTCAAAAGAGATATGATATAACAAACAATAGCATTTAATAAAAATTCTTAGGCTGTTGAAAAAAAAACTAAGCTTTTAAAAGCAGGCTTTGCTACTTTCTTTTTATTTTGTAATATAAAGTGAAAATAATTTTCATTTAATACATATAAATGGGAAAAAATGTTTATTATTTAATATTCTCTAAGAAAATATAATTTATTTGGGAAAAACAGTCATGAAAAGTCAATTTTTCCAATTTTTCCGTTTTTTTCCGAAAAAAACAGTTTTTTTTCTGCCACTTATATTTTTCCGGAAAATTTACATCTCTAGGGGGGGAACTATGAGTCTTGAATTTTAATTAAGATCATTATTTTAAGATAATCACTAGTATAAAGATAATCACTAGTGAATAATTTTTAAATATTATGCTGAGGAAATCAGTAGATCAAATTTTACTACAATGTTTTAAAGACCCAAGAAGAAACTCATCTACTGCTATTACTATTTAATCAAACAGTAAAGTAATAATATAGTTTTTAATTTAAAATATATACATTATCATTTTCCACTTCACTTAAATTTTTCAGGATTATGGTAAGAATTAACTCATTCTTAATTTTTCTGTTTCTAATCTCCAAAAAAAAAAAAAAAAAAAAGACAGCCAGGCAGAGTTTGAACCCCTGTCCCCTCTTTTTTTATTTATTAGAATGCAGCCTATTGGGCCTACTAGTCTAAAACAGTTTTTTTTTTTTTTTTGGGGGGGGGGGGGCGGTTAAAACATTTAGAACTTTGGATTTTCATACACATAATATCTAATTTTTTTATGTATTAGTGAAACCTGTATATAATTTTGCATTAAAGTATGAATTAACTATATATATTTTTTTCTTTTTAATTAAGCTATTTTAAAAGGTATATATGTGTCTCATGGGACTAGTTTCTCGAATTAAGAATATATTAAGCCAACTATAAATGAAATTCTTTTTTATATAAAACCTAAGACCAAGTAAGAAACCTTGTCAGGGTTGTTAAATGCCTGGCTGTTTTCAGAAAAAAAAATAATTGGATTTTATTAGAATTTTTTTTAATTAATGAAGGTGGTTCATAATGTTTGAAATAAATGTACTTACTATTAAATACAATTTAAAGTGTGAGAAGGAATCCGAAAATAAGTTTCCCCTGGTGTCTGTTGACAGAGGTGTGTACGAAAGTCAAACAGGCATGCATTAAGATCTCAAACATTTGCTTGCATTTTAGATACAGGCATGAAAATCTTCCTTCTTTACAGGTAATTTATATTTTGGTTATTTTATCAATGCTTAGAAATTGCTTTCAAATCTAGTTCTTTTGAAATATATTTAAATTGGCACTTATCTTTGCATTCTCATACCTTAGAATAAATAATGATACAGTTGTAAAAGCATGAAAAAAATGATAAACTCACATTGGATTTATTTCATTATTTTTTCACATTGGTTTCATTATTTTTTTCAAGAAATGCAGCATTTTTCTGCAAAATATATTCATCAGGATTCCACATACATTTCAAGTAATTTAATCAGATTTCATTCTAGGCATTTTTCACAGGGCGCGTCGCCCTTTCCGCCCTTCTTCAGAAAATTTGTCGCCCCGATGGCCTCACTGTCCAAAAGCCCCGCCCCACAAAGAGGTGCACACACAATGCTGTTTAAGTAATTCACAGAAATAGTTAATTTCTGTCTTTCTTTTTTTTTTTTTTTTATCGACTGTACTGTGAGAATCAAAGACCAAACACCCAAAAGATTAGTCATTTATATATTTTTCTGAAACTGAAAGAAATGAAAACTTCTATGAAAAGCACCCAGCAGCAGAATTTTTTTCTGCAGTCTGCAACACAAGTAGAAACTTGACAAACAGGGCCCGACTAAGACAGCGGGGGGCCCTGGGGCAAACATTATTAAGGGGGCCCCCTTCTATTTTAAAAATTTTCATAAATTATGTTGAAATGACTAAAACTGAAATTCATAGCTATTGTATGTGTATATAAATTTCGTGCCAAGTACTATTCACATTTATATACACAATAGCAGATGAAAGACAACTTAAAAAAAATATAGAATACAGTTTTTTTTTTCAATTATATGAATATGAGGATAAATGTGAGGCCTTAAGGAGGCATTGGGTATGGAAACAGAGAAAGTAGGAGAAGAAAGACCCTTAAAATTGAAAAAAAAAAAGAATTTTGGTCATTTTTGACTATTTTTTACCATTTGACACCCTTTAACAAAAAACTTATATCTGTCCTTGGGGGGGTCCTTAAGCCGGGGGGCCCGGGGCAATTGCCCCGCATGCCCCTGTCTTAGTCAGGCCCTGCAGACAAATCCTCACATTACACTAGAACCTCCACTCAAACCTCCCAAATATTTGTGATAGACATAAAAGAAAAGCATACTTTTAAAAAGAAATTGCCTTTGTTCTCAGAATTTTTAACACCATACATTGTTCGAAAGAGGCGGGAGGGGGGCTCCCCTTAAAATTTGATGGTTTTTCGCTATCTTTTTATGAGATGTTATTTTTCCTGATCTTTTGATGAAATCTGCATTTTTTTTTTTTTTTTTTGACAAGATTGACGTTTTTTCTGATCTCTTGACGAAAACTGTTGGTTTTTTTTTTGCGATCTTTTGAATAAATTTGCCGTTTTTTTCACGACCTTTTGAAGAAATTTGCCGATTTATCGTGATTTTTTTATGAAAGCTGCCGTTTCTCGCGAGCTTTTGAGAAAAACTGCCATTTTGATGCGATCTCTTGAAGAAATTTGCCTTTTTTGTGACCTTTCGAAGAAATTTACCTTTTTTTTCGTGATTTTTTAAAGAAATTTGCAGTTTTTCTGTGATTTTTTTAATGAAAACTGCTGTTTTTTTGCAATTTTTAGAAGAAATTTGCCGTTTTTAGTGATCTTTTCAAGAAATGTTCCTTTTTTTTGTGTTTTTTTTTTTTGTGAAATTTTCTGATTTTTTTTTACAGAAATTCGCCGTTGTTTAATGATCTTTTTACATAAACTGACGTTTTCTCGCAATCTTTTTATGAAAACTTATTTTTTTGTGATCTTTTGAAGAAATTTGTCTTTTTTTTGTGATTTTTGGACAAAATTCGCATATTTTTCGCGATTGATGACAAAATTGTTTTATTTTCGAAGGCTACTTGTTGATATTCACGATACATTTTATGTCCGAAATTTTGGATTTAGGACCTAAATTTTTTAATTTTTGCTAATTTTTTAAGAGTTGAAAAATAGTCTGCAGACCTTCCCAAGAGACATTTCTGCAGCATTGCGCCGATTCTGTTCCCGGGTTAATGACTAATGTTCAAAATTACCGAAGGAAGAAACAAGATTTTTGAAATACTGAGTCTCAGTCAAGCTGAATTTATAACCACATTTTTGGCAAAACTCTGATTTTGGGTTGAAAATGAAACCATATTTTTGATCAGTCTCTATTTAATACAGTAATTATTGTTTATTACTTACATTAATAAAATTGATGTAAATTAAAAGCTTTTTTAAAAATGGGTTTCATTCTACCATTGGTAAAGAATCCCTACTATTTACTACTAGTTGCAGAAATCTATATATATAAAAGGAATTCTGAGGATAATTGAGGCACAGATAGGCTCTCATCCTCTATACCTTTTATTTATAGAGATTTTACACAGCTTAGGTAAACGCAGAAGAAATATAAAACAGATAATGTATTTATCACAAAAAATCGTCTGCTAAGAAAATCTTTTTTCATTTTGAACTCTATAAATAAAAGGAATAAAGCAGAAGAAATATAAAACAGATAATGTATTTATCACAAAAAATCGTCTGCTAAGAAAATCTTTTTTCATTTTGAACTTCTATAAATAAAAGGACAGATAGGCTCTCAAACAGTGAATCGTCGAATATAATTGAAGAACAAATGGAAGAACAAATGGAAGAACAAATGGAAGAACAAATGGAAGAACAGATGGAAGAACAGAAAGAAGAACAGATGGAAGAACAAATGGAAGACCTCTTCATTAACAATAAAAAAAGATATGCAAACGAAACCCCAGAACACCGATCAAACATATCTGCCGGAAACTGACGAGACATGGCACAGAAACGTGAATGTGTGGGGTTGTAGAACTGGCATTCAGATAGTCTTCGGGCTACTGAGGGCGGGCAACCGTCTAGTTTAAATAATTTAGAAATATGTTGGTTAAATTGAAATGAATAACATTTAAATTTGTGTACAAAAATTGTGACAAAAATTTTATAGGCACTCTATCTCAAGAACTGATGAAAATAATTTCAAAAAACTTTAGATTCAGTTATACTTTAATTTAAACAGAGATGTTTAGTTATTTCTGTATATCGCTCAACAGATGATGCTGCTATGCTGCATTATTCATGATTTCCACAATAGCTCTATCAAGTACTAATGTACGGATTTTCATAAAAACTTCAGATTAAGTTAACCCTTGATATAATTTGGTACTGATTACTTTTTGGTGTAAATCACTCAACAGATGCTGCTGCTATGCTGCATTATTCATGATTATCGCAAAAGCTCTGTCTCAAGAACTAAAGGACTATTTTTCATCAAACTACAGATTCAGTCAGTCCCTCATATATATTAATGTTGTTTAGTTTTTGTGTAAATTGCCCGATTTGTGGCTCTACTATGCATTTTTCATGATTTCATTATGTAGCTGATTACTTGAATGTTTTTTCAGGGTGTTGAATCTAAAATTGACCTCCATTTCCAACGTAACATACAGTTATATTGCAAAACATGGGCAATTTGCATAAGAAAAGTACAACTGTAATGAAAAAAATCCAAATTTTCTTACAAGTAAGTCTGTTCCAAATTATATTTTCCCTCTTGATTAAACTTTGAATTTTAGTAGTTGTCTGAAGTATAGTAGAAATTTATTTCCGTGTGTAACTGATTTTGTTCATTCTTCAAATTCCTCGCATTTTCTATTTGTTGTGTTCTGTTTTCATAACTTTTGAGTTTCACTCTTAGAAATATGAAATTACCAAATGGTTTCTAACTCAAGAATGGGATATGAGATTTGAGGATGAAAAGAAAAAATTTTCCATTTTATTAAACTTTTTGAAAAATATTTTCCTGGTTTCAGTGAGTAAAAATGTAACAGTCAATAAATCCCATGCTGTTTTTTAGTTGCAGACCTGAGTAAGCCAAACTAAAACTAAGATTTGTTTGAATTTCAATTATAAAATTAAATTAAAACTTTTTGGGGTTGAAATTGTAAAGCCATATCAAAATTAAACATATTTTCTAAAGGTAATAAAATTATAATTGTAAGAAAAAAATATAGCACAAAATTAGCACTCGCCACTTGCCAATCGTCGAGTAACTTTTAAAACACGGCGATTAACTTTATTGTCGTCACTTGCCAAATTTAATAGATACCACTCGCCAAATGCGATGGTTAAATGATGTATCAATGCCAGTGAGACACGCTCAGGGTAGGGTTGGGTTTCTTCCGGAAGAAACCTATTTCTTCCAGGACACTGGACGAAACTGGAAGAAATGGAAAAAACTGGAAGAAATGGAAGAAACTACCAGAAACCAAAACAAATGCTCAAAGTTAAAGTATATTAACTATATAAAAGAATTAAAGTATATTTACATGAAATCTAAATTGGAATATTTAATTATAATTTTTTTTTTTTTTTTTTTTTTTTTTGCAAAGATAAGTTATTTTTTTAATAACAAACTTCACGTTCAGCAGACATTTTCAGGTGATGGATTTTTACTACTCTAGAGGTAGAGGGATTTTTTTTATTTTTATTATTATTAATTGCACTATTTATATAAAAAGAGAGAAAAAAAAGCCACCAACAAATTGTTTATTTTTCATATAAAAATGCCTTATTTTAAATTGTGCTACACAGTAAATAAATAAATTTTTAATTATTTATACTAACATCTAGCATGACTATCTCAATGCTGTAGTGTTCTAAAAATATCTATGGATATGTCAAAATGCTTTTAAACTATCTTGAAGTGTAAGTGTAGGACTTGGAAGAAAAAAAAAATCTTCATTTTTTGCATTCATCAAATTTAAGTTGAGAAACTGATTGCAGCATCCTACAACTAAAAAACTTTTTTACTATACTATGCTGCATTGTACTAAAAAAATTAGAATTTTAATGATTTTTTTTTAATATGAGGATTGACCGATACAGGTTCCTAAGGCCAAAACCAATTTTCAAAAAATTCAAAGTTTCAGCCAAAAATGGAAAAAAAAAGTACTTAAATTGTATGTTTTAAAATAATTAATGTATACATAAATGTAAATTAATTACATATATAGTATTTATTAGGGATGCACCGAATATTCGGTATCTATTCGGTATTCGGCCTTGTTACCGAATATTTGGTTAGGCCGAATATTAAACTATTTGGTTAGGCCGAATATTAAACTATTCGGTATGGCCGAATATCAAAGTATTCGGCCGAATCCAATACTTAATAAAACCTTTTAAAAACTTTTCACTATTTCTACTTTTAACCGTAAATTTTTTAATTTATATTTAAAATAATTAGAAACAAAATCATTTTTAAATAAAATAGAATGTTTTTACATTATTTATTTGCTGTTTGTAAAGTATAACTTAAGAAAATTAACCAAGGAAAGGATTAAAATGGTGATTTATTAGGATTCTCCTTAGGAATAAATTATATGCCGATACAAGTTTCTAAATTTTGTTTAGTAAATAATCTGTTTCTTGCTTTTCCCCAAATAAAAGTCCTTTAAAAGAAAAAAAAAACTTTTGAGATTAGTAATAGCTCTCAAGGCAGACAATTTTTGTTCATGAAACCATAATCATAATAAACTTATTGAGTCATAAGTACATTGTATTTCATCTCACTCTAGGTCAAAACTTCTGTGTTCGTTTATTACATTAACAATAAATAAGATAACATATTTTCAACTCACATGCTTTGATTTCTGTAAAATATGATATGATGAGAAGGGGGGAAAATATCACCATTCATAAGAAAAGAACTATGAGCCAAACATACCTTTATTCAGAATTAAGTTGAAAGTACTTGTACTTTATATTGAAAAAAATCTGCCTTGAGTTATTTAAAAAGGACAATTATCAGACTGTAAAATTTTTCTTCGGCCATTTTTTCATTATTTGATTTTAAAATGTTTGTTTTGATTTGTAGAAAATTTTATTAATTAAAGTTTCATAATTAATCAAGCCAGATTTTTTTTCAATACTAAATGCTCTTACAAAAAGTTCTTGTTTGTGAAAATGTAAGTTTCTTTTATTAAATATTATGTAAAACTGTTTTAAAAAGTAACATTTTAATACCTTTAAATTTTGAAATATAAAAAGTATTTGGAAAGCCGAATATTCAGTATTCGGCCGAAATAGTTAACTATTTCGGCTAATAATAAGCTGATAAATATATTCGGCTAGCCGAATATATTTGAATACCGAATATTCGGTATTCGGCCCAAGAATTACTATTCGGCTAGCCGAATATTCGGTATTCAGTTCACCTGTCGGCCGAATATTCGGCATTCGGTATTCGGCCAAAATCACTATTAGGTGCATCCCTAGTATTTATTAATTATGCACAATTGTTAATTATCCAAAAACTTTATTTTCATATATAATAAAACATAAATAATTCATCAATGACACAGGAAGATTTTCTAATATAAAAATTTTATTTAGTTAAAAAAATATTTTAGTTTTAAGTATACACATCTTGATTTTTCTTCTATAATGATTTTTGTAAATGATCATTTATTATTCTAGAACTTTCTCAAAGAATATTTGAAACACTAATGCAGTTTAAACTAAAAATTTTCTGTAAGATGGTTGCTAATTCATGTCTGATAATTATAAACAACGAAGTTCATTGCAATGCACTCATTAGAGCTGATACAGTTTAAATCAATGACTAATGTTGAAAATTTCCGAAGGAAAAAACAAGAATTTTGGAATATTGCGAGTTTCAGTCAAGCTGAATTTTCAGTCACATTTTTGGCAAAACTCTGATTTTGTGCTGAAAATGAAACCATACTTTTTATCAATCTCTGTTTAATACAGTAATATTAAAAAATTAATATTAAGCTTTTAATATTACAGTAATTATTGTACATTACTTATATTAATAAATTGATGTAAATTAAAAGCTTTTATTTAAATGGGTTTCATTCTACCACTGGTAAAGAATCCTTACTATTTACTACTAATTTCAGAAATTTAAATAATTAAAAAATATATTGATTAAATTGAAATGAATAACATTTAATATCGTGTTTTTTAATTTTGGATAAAATCTTGTCATTTAGCCAATAGTTGAAGATCTTTAGACAGGCGTTGTGTGTGATCTTGGCTAAAATATTGGAGTAATTATTGATTTAGCACATATATTTAATTAAATTTGTTTTGGTCCAATGGAATTTATTCATTTAAGATTATAGGAAGAAGATATTTATCATATCTTAAAAAATTGAAATTGTATGGTAAATTCTAGCAGAAAAACAGTTTCTTCCACTTGGAAGAAACCTATTTCTTCCGGACGGTTTTTTCCATGGTTTTTTCCACTGCGGAAGAAACTTGCCAACCCTGGCTCAGGGATGCCACGGATGCGCTATAGCGCATAAAATACACAAAAAATCGGTAATGGGACGCAAAAAAATGAAGCATGCGTCTAATGGGACGCGCAATTTTCATCAAAAAATTGCAAAAAAGGCAAATTTTATTAAAAAATCGCAAAATAACGAATAATTTTCGACAAATTCCATCAAGAAATTTGCGAAAAAAAGGCTAAATTTGTTGCAAAATGCCGATTTTTCTCAAAAAGTTGCGAAAAACAACAAATTTTGTCCAAATGATTTGTGAAAAATGGCAATTTTTATAAAAAACTCATGATAAAATGTTAACTTTTGTCTAAAGATCGCAAAAAACTGGCACAATTCGTCAAAAAATCACAAAAAACGCACATTTCGTTAAAAATCGCAAAATTATGAATTTGTCAAATTTCGTCAAAAGATTCGCAAAAAAATGGCTGATTTTGTTGCAAAATACAAATAAAAAGGCAATTTCCTCAAAATATCACGAAAAAATGAATTGCAATAAAGCGGCAATTTTCATCAAAAAAAAAAAACCGTGATAAAGCGGTAACTTTTGTCAAAAGATCAAGAAATCTTGACACATTTTGTCAAAAGATCAGGAAAAACTAGCATATTTCGTCAAAGAATCTCAAAAAAGGCAAATTTCGTTAAAAAATCGTGAAATAACAAATAATTTCTGGCAAATTTCATCAAAAGATTCACGAAAATGGCTAATTTTGTTATAAAATCCCAGAAAAACGACAGATTTCCTGAAAAAATCACGAAAAAACGACAAACTTCGTCCAAAAATCGATAAAAAAGGCAAATCTTGCCAATGACATTTTTCATCAAAAAACCATGATAAAACGGTAATTTTCGTCAAAAGATCGCGGAAAACGACAAATTTTGCCAAAAAAATCACAAAAATGGCAAATTTCGTCAAAAAAATTGCTTAATAAAGAAATTTCGTCAAAAAAACGCTTTAAAATGAAATTTTCGTCAAAAGGACACAAAAAAAAAAAGTTAATGCCAGGATAGAATCTTTCTGTTCCAAAAGTTAAATTTCCTGATTCCAATTTTTTTTTTTTTTTTTTTTTTTTTTTTTTTTTTTGCTGCTTTAAAGACAGATTTTCTTGTGTCACAATCTGTTTTTGATTGTTCCAAATCTTTCGGAGTGAATGTAACTTCTGAAAACACCCCTTCATTAAACAAAAAGTATCCCTTTACTCAACAAAAGTATTTTTTTTTTCAGGAAAAATGATTTTTTCAATAAATCAGTTTTGCTCCTTTTTAAAAGAAATGCGAACAATAGTGATAGTTGTTATCTTCTACAATCAAATAAGCATTATTTTATAATTCAATTTGTATCTTGCACATTTATTTTTTTTTAAAGTAAAGAAAATTTCTCTTAATAGTTTTTAAAAATAATTAATATTGGCTTTAATTATTTGTGCATTATTATTAAAACAATAATTATTGCATTTAATTTTTCTTTTGCAAATGAACAAGTTCAACTTTTGCATCTAAAAATATTACTTATTATTAGTAGGGACCTGCTTTTGTAAAAAAAAGACCCAGGATTTTTCAAGTCCAGCGGCATCACTGCATAATCGTCTAATGGTGAAATAATCTAAAATTCGATTAAATGATTATGATCCTGATGCAGCAATAAAACTTTTGTGGGAAGACTCTGTTAGGTCACGGAGACCTAATGTGAATGATAAACACTAGTGTCAAAAATAATTTAATTTCCTTGTTTCTTTTATACATTGTATTAAGTATGTCTAAATATCATCAAATACATGTTTGACTTTTATTTTGACTGTAGTAATTTGTTATATTTTTCTATTAGATGTAATGTTAGTTTTTATTTAATTGAATGGCAAGTAAAAGATATTAATAAATTACAAAGTTGAAGTTGATAGTTAAAAAACCACAATTTTGTATGAAAGGTTATGAATTTTTTACTGGCCAGTGAAAAAAAAACTGTACTAGCCAGTGGCCACTGGGTAAAAATGTTAATTTTGACCTATAGAAAAAAAAGTATTGGAAAAATATACATTTTTTAAACAATGGAAGGTTTGAATACTGATATTAATATTAATGACAAAATTGCAATAGTTTGTTTCTTTAAACTAGTATCATTTACTTAAAAACTATATTTATGTAAATGGGATGTACAATTCATTTCATTCTAAACCGCAGAGATAATGGCTCAGGGTTTTTACATAAGATCAATTGGTAATTAAAGGTGTAACTGAAAAATCATTTCACCAGAGAAATCATACAGAGCAAACAATAGCAATAAATAAAACCTGAATGTATATAAAAATTCTGAGGCTGGGAAAAAAAGAAGAAACTAAACTTTTAAAAGCAGGTTTCTTTTGTTTATTTTTGTTTTGTAATATAGTCATATAAAAAGAAAAAAAATTATTTAATACAAATAAATGAAAAAGAATGTTTATTATTTCATATTCTCTAAGAAAATATAATTTATTTAAGAAAAACAATTATAAACTAGTCGTTGAGGGCCACCGTAATACTTACCCATCATGGATAAGTATATGAAAATAAAACATGTGAAACTATTTATACAACGCATTGCAATTCATAAACAAAATTTGAATATTGTTAATATGCATAGTAATGCTATATTAAAAAACTGCTGATGTACCAATTTCGACAAATTATATAAAACACCAAACTACTCAAGTAGTATCGAACTGCATGAAAGAAACATCCTTATAACTCCAAAAATAATAATTCTATTAACTAACAATTAACTGCGTCAGATTAAGCGTCTCATTTCCAATTAAAATATACTTCTGAATTGAAATTTGAATGAAATACAGGGTCATGAAAAATCGAAGAATGTGGAAAACAGGATTACAAATATCTCGGCAACTAATAATCCGATCGACTTCGTTCTATATGCAAAATGTGTGTTATTTTATTGCCTTTTACGTCCCTTCTTTAGAACAAAAAAATTCGAAAATTTTTATATACCTTTCATCAGAACGAATTTTTCGAGAGTCCGAAAAAAATAGTTCCGGATAATCGAGGTTGCTGATATTAAATAGGGTTTGTCCCATTCTTACATACTAACTACATACAAAATTTCAAGTCTCTATCTCAATTTGTTCGGGAGATAGAGCGTTTACAGACAGTCAGACAGACAGCAAAAAAAAATTTCTAAAAATATGTTTTTCGGAATCTTTACTATCTAAAACGTGTATAAATCCGTCAAAAATTTTTTTTCGATTTTCAAAACGATTGCAAGACTTACCCTATACTACATATGATGGGTAAGTAAAAATCAATTTTTCCAACTTTTCCGTTTCTTCGGGAAAAAAAACTGTTTTTTTCTGCCACTTCAATTTTACCAGAAAATTTACATCTTTAATTTTGGTTAAAATTTCTTTTTATTTAGCCAACAATTGAAGATCTTTAGACATAGACAGGCATTGCATATGATCTCGTCTATAACACTAATGTAATTATTAATTTAGCCTATATATTTATTTAAATTTGTTTGTGCAATCAAAATTTATATAAGATTTTAGGAGGCATAGTCCATGTCAATTCAGGCAGCCAAAGAAAAAATCTTACCTTCATAGTCTCAGAAGTTCTTTGATTGAACATATGTTAAAATTCAGGAAAAAATAAAATTCCCGTAATTTTTGGTTTTCCTCAAAAAAATTTCTGGACCGAGATACAGGGTGCCAAAGATGGCATCCCGAGCACCTTTTCCCGTTTGCGATTTTCGAAAAAAAGTTTAAAGTGCTCTATCTCTGAAACGATGCAAGATATTTCATTGCAGTTTATTTTATTTTAAAGATAATATTTTTCTGTTTAAAAAGATATACTCCATTTTGAAATATGTATTTAATTATTTTTACAGCAGTCTTCTAAAAAAAATTTTTTTTAATCAAAAATATTTTTTTTCTCAAAAATGTCAATCTCAAAAATTTTGATTTTTTTACTGTTAATCAATACTATTGAGTACTACCTTTTTGTAAAGGAGAACTTCCACTTTTGAGTTTCACAAGTTTTAGAAGCATTTCAAAAATTTAGAGAATTTTACAGGAACTGCATGTCAAAAGTTCCAGTAAAAGTCTCTCAATTTTTGTTTATTTGTATCATATGTAGCCTATTACATATCTTAAACAAGTTAGAAATCACACGTCAAATATGGTAAATGAGGTGCATTCATACTATGACTAGTTTTATAAATATTTAGATCTTGGTGCAATAAGTATTACACTCTTGTGAAAACTGGCATGAATACAAAATTAATTATGTTCCTATATATTAAATTCAGTAATACGGAAGTAATATGAATTCATCTTAAAAAGAACGTAATCACCAGGGCAACCTAGAATCATTACCTATTATGGGATATTTAATTATGTATGATAAAATTTAATAGAATGAACAATCATCTATGAATATCATAGTGATGGGTACATTCATCTATTAATATCATAGTACCTATATTCACAAACTTTGAACAGCAAGCAAGAAGAAATTTCATTTGTCCAACTAAGATCTCTGAAACAATTGCAAAATATTCAGATTCACAATTTATAAAAAGGAATTTTTGTAGCCTGTGTATATTACTGTGAGTGGTGGATTGCAAAGGTAAATGATATCGGTTGTTTATGAAATTGTCGTTAACTTTATGCTCCCACATGGATTGGCTGTTGGATATAGATTTCCACCTGCAAGACAGCAACCCACCACCAGTGTTCACTTCCTATTCACAATGTTTTAAGGATTATGGAAGCCCCAGTCCCTATTAGTTAAACAGGAAGGCACCACTAAATATCAAAGGAAGATACAGATACTGTTCAATAAATTATAAAGTCTATGAATTTCTAATTTCAGTTCTAAGCAGAATACACTGGAAGTGATATGTTTTGAAACTTATACATATATTTTGTAAACTTTAGTGTATGTTTTTTTCTTTTGTAAGCTATTTTTAAAGCTGTCAGTTTCTTATACTTATTAAGAAATAAAATCCTATGTCAAATAAGACTAAGATTTTGATTTCCTGAGACCAGCGTGTGATTGTCATACAGGAACTGGTAAAATATATGGCAAAATTTTACATGTGTTTCGATAACTCGTCAAAATCAAAAGTGGAAGTTTTCCAAAATAAGGAAGGCAGTAAGTAATCAATAGTATTAATCAACAGCAAAAAATAAAATAAAATAAAATGAAATAAGATAAGATAAAATAAATAAATAACTTTAGGATTGGCATTTTTGATGTCTTTTAATTAAAAAATTATCAAAAGGCTGCATCAGAAAATATGAATACATTCTTTCAAAATTGAATATATCATTTCAAACAAAAAAATGCTACCTTAAAAAAAAAAAAAAAAAAAAAAAGGAGCAACAAATGTTGTAAAATGCTATGAAAGTCAAATTAAAACTTTGAAAAAAAGACACTCATAAATATTTTATTCATCCTGTTAAATCCTATCACGCATAATTAATTCAAACATATCCCGTGATAGGTAATGATTCTAGGTTGCCCTGGGGATTACATTCTTTTTAAGATGGATTCATATTACTTCCGTATTACTGAATTTAATATATAGAAACATAATAAATTTTGTATTGATGCCAGTTTTCACAAGAGTAATACTTATTGCACCAAGATCTAAATATTTATAAAACTAGTCATAGTATGAATGCACCTCATTTACCATATTTGACGTGCGATTTCTAACTTGTTTAGGATATGCAATAGGCTACATATGATACAAATAAACAAAAATTGAGAGACTTTTACTGGAACTTTTGACATGCAGATCATGTAAATTTCTCTAAATTCTTGAAATGCTTCTAAAACTTGTTAAACACAAAAGTGGAAGTTCTCCTTTACAGTGAAGATACTACTCAATGGTATTGACTAACAGTAAAAAAATCAAAATTTTTGAGATTGGCATTTTTGAGAAAAAAATTATTTTTGATTTAAAAAAAATTTTTTTAGAAGGCTGCTGTAAAAATAATTAAATACATATTTCAAAATGGAGTATATCTTTTTAAACAGAACAATATTATCTTTAAAATAAAATAAACTGCAACGAAATATCTTGCATCGTTTCAGAGATAGAGCACTTTAAACTTTTTTTCGAAAATCGCAAACAGGAAAAGGTGCTCGGGATGCCATCTTTGGCACCCTGTATCTCGGTCCAGAAATTTTTTTGGGGAAAACCAAAAATTACGGGAATTTTATTTTTTCCTGAATTTTAACATATGTTCAATCAAAGAACTTCTGAGACTATGAAGGTAACCCCCCTGCCTGAATCGACATGGATTCGGCCAGGAAGAAGAAATTAATTATATTTTACAAAATTGAAAGTATATGGTAAATTTTTGAAGAAAAACAGTTTCTTCCATTTCTTCCACTTTGAAGAAACCTATTTCTTCCAGGCAGTTTTTTCCAATGCGGAAGAAATTTGCCAACCCTGAACACAATATGCATTTTTTTATTAAAAGAATGCCTTTTTCCTGTTTCAGAAATCTCTGTTTTAAAGGTGAGCTCCCAGCTTCTCTCGTTTTTAATGAATAGAAGCTTGTTTATTTATTAGTTACAGTAAAACCCCGGTTATCCAAAAATTATGGGATCAAAGCATTTCCAGATAACCAGGATGTTTATGGTGAAAACTTTTTTTGATGAAAAGCTGTGATCATAATTTAGAAGATTGTTGTAATAAAAATGTTGAGGTCAGGTAGCATATTCAAAGTACCCCCAATGACAAACTAAAATTACAAGCCGCTCAAACAGTAAAGCGATAACTTATTGGCTAAAATCAAAGGTTAGTGCCTGTAGTGAAATAGCAGGAATTTAACATGCGAAGAGAGAATTTTTTGTGCTGAGGAGAGTGATGCGCACACAACACAAAGTCATCGAAAGCTAGTTTTAATTGTTATTTATTTACTTCTAAGTTTAAAGCTAAAAAGTATTTAATTTCATAAAAACTTTTTACCGTGCCCAATAACATCTTTCAAAGTTTTAATTCCTTTTTATTACTTCTAAGTTTTAAAGCTAATAAGTATTTAAAACAACTCTTCCGTGCATTAAAAATGATTTGGAATTGTTTTGATCTAAAACATACAAATAAAATAACAATCCTAAATCAAAATATGTTGAAAGGTATCATTTGACACTGGTAAAAATAGTGTTGACAATAAAATTTTTCACATTTAAAAAGGAGGATAAAAGGAATTTTAAGGTCTTTTGGTTAAGCCGATTTTTGGATAACCGTTATTCGGATAATCTAAAGTTCTACTGCTTGCAAAATGAAAAAAAAAAAAAAAAACAGAAATAGAAAAAAAATGTCATACTTACTCTAGAATACTGCATCTTATCAACTACATCATCACTTGTCAAAGGAATTAAACCTAATCTATGAGCAATAAATTCATCATGAAGAACAGTTGAATTTGCTTCTAACTGAACCCAATCAATAGCTAATGTGGGAACTTCAGCGATGAAGACTCGGCGAAGGCTGTTTGCTACACTGCAAAGCAATAGACACATAAATTATTACATAAAATCACACAATTTTCATGTACCTTTCCCTTAGCCAGGTGCAGATGATAAGTCATTAATTACTGCTTCAATGATTTTCATGAACTAGTCTTATGGGTTATTCTCTACAATTTTGCAAATTCGACCAAGCAGTCTGACTTGAATGTTACATAGGTAAACTTTCATAAAAATTGGATAAATTGCTAGTAATTGGTCAATTGTTGAAGATTTTAATAGCAGCAGAAATCGTTATAAAAATTTAAACAAAAGTACATATTCCCCATTCACTTTATCATTAACTCATAACAATAAATGTGAGGGAATGACGGGTGAGGGAATGATGAAATTAAGATGTTTTTACTAATTGTCATGAAAAATGCAAAATTATGGAAAAAACCGAACTGATTCCTTAAAAAAGAACACATAATATATAATGTATGATAAAATTAAAAATTTTGAAAATTGCTAAAAATTTAGCTTTCTGTGTGAGGGAATGACTGCTAATAAAAATACTCCCCGATTTTCTGATTGAAAAAAATTTCTAGAAAATTAACAAAAACTTATACCACAAATTTATGTTGCTGGACTGACAAGTACTCAAATTAGCTTCCTCTCTGTGAAGAATACTAGACTGTTGCTCATCTTTAGTGATAGGATATTTGAGATTAGGGATGGGACGAATAGTGATTTGGCCGAATAGCCGAATACCGAATATTCGGCCAAATTTTAGGCCGAATACCGAATATTCGGCCGGCCGAATAGTAAAATTTTTTTCCAATAAAGAAAATAAATTTTGATTATATATAATTGAAAAAATAGGAGCTCTTTAATAATTATTACTCTTAAATGTGCTTTTAAATGTATTTTTAAATTTGGAAAACTTAATTTAACACAAAAAATTATGAAATTGCATTATATCCTTTATTCTAATGTACATCAAATTGATTTTCAGTATGTCAAGATGGGAAAATATTTCCTTTAAAATATGAAGAATGGGCTTCACTTTTACTATCAATTGATACTTCTTGCATCCACAATCAATAATATTCTTAATCTCTCTCTCTCTCAGAACTCACAAGGACATATTTTCTGAAGTAACCTTTAATGAAGTAAATTTGATCATTTAGAGATTGTGTCCCTAGTTATAAGCAAATTTGTAAGAATGAGACTCTTCTGAAATCAGATGCCAAGCTTTAAATTACAAATTACGTTAAAGAAAAAGATTATGCTTAAAGTAGAATGCATATGTTAACAAAATCTTTGACATTTGAATCAGCACATACAATATTCAACTTCAATATTCCACTTATTCAACAAGCATTAAAAGGATAAACAGAAATTGATAACAACATAAAGGAAGGAAGATTAAATTAAAAATATGTACATAATAATGTTACATATTTAAGTCAGTAAGTATGCAAATAATTATTTAAAAGTGAAAATTATAGAATGAAAAAATTATTTTGTTGAGTATTTAGAATTTATATTAAAATATTTATAAAACCATCTTCATAAAGTAAGTTGTGTCATCTAATGTGTATCGAGTTTGACACCAGTTCTGCTTTCAGATGTACCGTTGTATTTGGAATGGTGATATATCTATATAATAAAAGCCAAACGTATCTGTGCGTAACGCATACGTCATGTTTTGAATGGCAACACTTTTCGATGAAATTTTAATTTTGCAATTTTCGCTATTGTAAAATTTTAAACTTCTAGACATAGCACGTTTTCGACATTTATACCATCGTATGCAGAAAAATATGCACGTTTAAATGCAGTTTGTTAGAAAACTGTATCTCAATTTGTTTTTCAGATATTAATTTTTTTTATAGTTTTTAGTTCATTTTCTCTAATGGTGGCAACTTAAGTATCGCATTTGTGTGGGGAAAAAAAGGAAAAATATCCATAGAGTAAAAAAAAAGGAAGATGAATAGAGATGCAGTTTGATGGCTGCAGGTGACGCTAAAAAATCATCTCTAAAATTCGCTGCATTGCATCAAACACAATCACGTGCTTTCGCAAAAAAGGAAAACTTTTAGCGATGCAGTTTTAATTCATAATACAATGAAATGCTATTTTAGAATGCTTATATAATTATTATTTATTTTTTTTTTTTTCATTTAGAGAAAAAATGATGTTAAAGGATTCGGTCTCTGTTCTTAGAGGTTGTTTTGTTTGGCCCGAAGAGAGAAAAATTAAAGCATTAGAAAAAAATTTAACATTTAGAGAAAAAATGATGTTAAAGGATTCGGTCTCTGTTCTTAGAGATTGTTTTATTTGGCCCGAATAAGAGACTTAAATTGGAAGAACAACGCCCATGAAACCGTTTTAATTGCATACTTCACCTCCATTCATCTCTTTTCTACGTGAAAAATAACAGATCACTGTATATTTTAGTTGCCATTTTTTCATAGCAACCGAAAAAAATAGTAATTAAAAACGTGTTGTGTCAAAATATCGTCGGCTATAAAACCCAGTGAATGTTGTTGGTTTTATTTTGTTTTTTCCTATCAATTTAATAACTTTTAGTTCGTTGCAAACTTAATTTACAAAAAATACATCAATTAATCTTTACAAAAATGTATTTTAAAGAATATCTGTGTATCATATTTTTTTAGTTGATTTTATAAACTGAAATAATGCAATTTTATTCTTTGGCAAGATCTTTGGCTAATAAATTCTATCTTGGGCCTAATACGGAAGTACCGATAATTTTCAAAGCTTTATATGATAACATAATTAATATTTTTCATATAAAATTGCTGTTTGGAATTAGTTGGCAGTTTAAAAAGCATATTACGTAGGAAAAATTTATTAGACTTTTCAATTTTAATTTTAAAAGTTTTTCACCTTTACTCTGTGACCCGGAAACCCCGGGTTCGGTGTACTAGTTATATTTAATTTTGAAAATGAATCTTCGTTAATACACCTAGTGAATAAATTTTTTCATTTCTTACTTTATAGAAAATAAGTTATGAATTTCATAAGAGCCTTTTTTATATGTGCATGGAATTTGCAGACATTAATAAATATTCGAGCGTTTTAGAATAAGGCAGTGTTTTTATATCTTGAATTGTAATATATCATTCTCAAATGATGACATTTCCCGTACAATTAAATTTCCAACTTGGGCAACATTTTCTAGAATATCACTATCTTTTATAGGCAATACAGAAAGGCTGTATATCTTTTTGTATCTGAATAACTCTATATTTTGTAAGTAAGAGTGAGAATGACTACATAAATGAAGTAGCCAATTTGGATTAGAGAAAAAAAAATTGCAAGAATGAAATTCTTAATCTGAAATTTATTTGGCAAGATATCTTTCACTATTCGGCGAAATTTTAGCAATATTCGGCAAGATACCTCTAAATATTCGGCTACAGGTATTCGGCCGAAGTATTCGGTCAACAAGCCTTCAATATTCGGCCAACCGAATATTCGGCAAAAGGGCCGAATAGGCCGAATACCGAATAGTGGCCGAATATTCGTCCTATCCCTATTTGAGATAATAGCAAGGTGTGAGGGAATGATGGTCTAACATGGGGAGACATATAATTGATTGAGTAGATTACATAATTATAGTAAAAAATAATATTTTTATTATTTTTTGTAAGGTACCAATTAAGAACTTTATTTTGCTTAGGGTGTTTTTAATTATTTTTATTTCTGAATGGAAAAAATCAGGCAGTAAACTATGGTAGTATGGGTAGGGGAGAGGTGAGGGAATGATATTTGCATGATATATCTTACATTTTTAAATATTAAATTTGTTTATTTTTAAATTTTACGCCCTGCCCATAATAAACAAACTTTAGACCTTCTAATAAAAGTATAAATAAATAAAAATAAAATGAAATTTAGAGCATTTATAAGGCTGGGAACCACTTTTTGCACTATTGCAGAGAATAACCCATTTAATAAAAAAAAAAAAAAAAATTAAAAGATGTTTTAACTAACTTGCCTTTTTTGTCCATGTCCTTTAGTGAAATTTGTGATCTTTTGACAAAATTTACATTTCCCCAAGACTCTGACGAAATTTGCATTTCCCATAATCTTTTGGCGAAATTTAAGGTCTTTCTGTAATCCTTCGATGAAATTTGCATTTTTTCCAGGGGTTTTTAATGAATTTTGTAATTTTTACGAAGTTATTTGACAAAACTTAATGAAATCTTTTAATGAAATTTGCAGGATTTTTCACAATATTTTGAGGAAATATGCATTTTTGCATCTTTTGAAAAATTTACAGGTTTTTTGGCTTTAATTAATAAAGAGCTAATCAAAATAAACATTCAGTAGAAAAAGAATCTGCAAAAGAAGAAAATTTGTGATGTCCATCTTCTGTCTTGAATTTTCTGTTACCAGGGAGATGGATAAAGTAAGAGAAAAATTTTTTGCTATGTTTGTGTGTCATAAATGATGACCAAAATGATAATAAACATGTCCTATCATAAATATATATATGAGAAATATGGATAAGGGCTGTCCACTTCTAAAAGATGCAAATGTAAATTCTTAAATTTATTACTGTGTTTAAATATCAATGTTAGGAAAGCTAGCAATTCTTTAAACTTTTAAGAATTACCTTTTACTTATTGATAGGGAACTTATTATAATATTTCATTTTTTGCATTATAAACAAAAGTTTTTCAGCATTGTTTGGGGCCAAACGATTACTATTATTTATATATATTTGGATTATTCTCTACAATACTGCAAATTTGACCAAGCAGTCTGACTTGAATGTTACATAGGTAAATTTTCATAAAAATTGGATAAATTGCTAGTAATTGATCAATTGTTGAAGATTTTAATAGCAGCAGAAATCGTTATAAAATTTTAAACAAAAGTACATATTCCCCATTCACTTTATCATTAACTCATAACAATAAATGTGAGAGAATACCGAGTGAGGGAATGATGAAATTAAGATGTTTTTATTAATTGCCATGAAAAATGCAAAATAATGGAAAAAACCGAACTGATTCCTTAAAGAAGAACACATAATATATAATGTATGATAAAATTAAAAATTTTGAAAATTGCTAAAAATTTAGCATTCTGTGTAAGGGAATGACTGCTAATAAAAATACTCCCCGATTTTCTGGATTGAAAAAAATTTCTAAAAAATTAACAAAAACTTATACCATTAATTTATGTTGCTGGACTGACAAGTACTCAAATTAGCTTTATCTCTGTGAAGAATGCTAGACTGCTGCTCATCTTTAGTGATAGGATATTTGCGATGATAGCAAGGTGTGAGGGAATGATGGTCTAACATGGGGAGACATATAATTAATTGAGTAGACTACATAATTATAGTAAAAAATAATATTTTTATTATTTTTTGTAAGGTACCAATTAAGAACTTTATTTTGCTTAGGGTGTTTTTAATTATTTTTATTTCTGAATGGAAAAAATCAGGCAGTAAAGTATGGTAGTATGGGTAGGGGAGAGGTGAGGGAATGATATTTGCACGATATATCTTACATTTTTAAATACAGTAGACTCCCTCAAATCCGCACATAATTTATGGATGTAAACAATGAAACATTCAGTTCAGATGTAGGGGTAAAATTTGACTTTTATACTTTTATATCAATTCCATATATTTTTTAATTTGTAATTTTTGTTAAGGTTATTGAATTCATGAAGAAAGAATAATTTATTTCTGAAAAAAAATCAAGATATTGCTGATATTATTGGTAATCACAATATTACCAAGTATATTTATGTATTAATCAAGCTTTTTTAGTTATTAAGTGTGGTTAAACCTAAAATAAAGCTTTGTTATTTTATGAACCTGATGTGAATTAGTAATGTACCTTTATAGGGCAAGTTTAATTGAATAATTTAGAAAAAACACATTTCATCTTTATAATGAATATTTAATTGTACATTATTGATTATTATCTTGATCTTTGCTTTTAGTATTTTAATCATTTTAAAAATTATCTAAATTTTTATTATTTTAGTTTAGTACTTATTTTAATGTTTTAGTATATTGTAAGCATTCATTATACTTTTGATTTCATTATTAATTACATTCAAATTACTTTTTGAAAAATGTAAACAAAGCAAGGACCAGAAATCTGCAAAATTCTAAAATCCGCACAACATCTGGTCCCAAGCTGTGCGGATTTGAGGGAGTCTACTGTATTAAATTTGTTTATTTTTAAATTTTACGTCCTGCCCCTAATAAATATAGGTGAAAACTGGGAAATTCGATTAGTAGCCAGTGGCCGGTAGACCCAGTTTCATTAGTGGCCACTTTTTAAAAATAGGTCAAAATGGCTTTTATTTAGCGGCTAGTGAGTTACAGTTACACATTTGATTAAAAATAAAAATATTATTCCACTGAATGGAAAAATTAATACTGCAGATAAAATTATAGGTGATAAACTATATTTAAATATATATATTAATGCATTGTATAAAACAAACAAGGAAATTGTATATTTAAATTTTAAACTTTAAAATAATTTCACATCTTTCTTGGATATTTTATTCTTACTTAAAATTGTTGGTAATTATTAAGTTTAGCAAGTGTACAGATAAATATAAATATTCTTTACTTTGGCTGAGATTTCAAAACTCCGGATGTCCGGATCCTTACTTAAGTGGCGAGTGCTAATTTTGTCCTATATTTTTAAAGTAATTGGTTATAATGCTTCAATCTTTCTTGACACCTACATAAACTTTAATCATAAATAAAAAAAAATAAATAAAAATTGTACTAGCCAACTATTACTGGTACAATTAGTGAGCATGTGGCAAAAGTGAAAGATTTAAGATACAGCAATGTCCTTAAAATCTCCTTGCATCTAGAGGTAAAAATTGTATAATTTATTTGAAATACATGTGCAATTAAAATTGATGACTATAATTTGTAGAAACATAATCCAAATAAAGAGTTCATGGTAAAAAGCCAAAATATAGAAAATACAACAAAGTTGCTAAATATGCTTGCATCCGATAGAAAGAAAGAGTTAACCAATTCACTAATTAGATGCAAACAAAGTAGAGAAGCATATATTCATGAAAAAAGCTGTATTTTACAAAGCAAATTAATAAGATTTTTTAATCGCTGAGTGGCGACTAGGGTGGCGATTGATGGCCGATTTTTAATTTAAAGAATTAACCATATCACAAATTAGATGCAAACAAAGTAGAGATGAATATATCCATGAAAAAATCTATTTCACAAAACTAATAAATAAGATTTTTCAATCACCGAGTCGCGACTAGAATGGCGATCGATGGCCGATTTTTAATTTAAAAAATTAACCAATTCACTAATTAGATGAAAACAAAGTAGACATGCATATATCCATGAAAAAAGTTGTCTTTCACAAAGCAAATTAATAAGATTTTTTAATCGCCGGGTGGCGACTAGGATGGCGATCGATGGCCGATTTTTAATTTAAAGAATTAACCAATTCACTAATTAGATGAAAACAAAGTAGACATGCATATATCCATGAAAAAAGTTGTATTTCACAAAGTAAATTAATAATATTTTTTAATCGCCGAATGGTGACTAGGGTGGCGATTGATGGCCGATTTTTAATCGCCACTTTTACAACTTTAATCACCACGTGGCGAGTGGCGACCGTTAATTTACACCTATACTAATAAACAAACTTTAGACCTTCTAATAAAAGTATAAATAATTAAAAGTAAAATGAAATTTAGAGCATTTATATGGCTGGGAACCGCTTTTTGCACTATTGCAGAGAATAACCCATTTGCTTCTGCCAAATATCCATTAGAGAAGACTGATATCCAGTGATTGCGATTCAAATATTCAATGATATCTCACAGGGGTCTGTCCAGACTTTTCTCACAGGGTCCTGTTTTTGTGAAATTGTGAATATTTTTTCTTATATTTGTAAAAATTCTAGTCAGTTATTTTGTGACAGGTCCTTTAAAAGACCTAAAATTTTCCTAAACATATCCCTGTTTCAGATACTGAAAAATCAAGTGGTTATTTGTTGGATATCCATTGCATCTCTAAAAGATAGAAAACATCAAAATTCAGTAAGAGGGAGGGGGGGGGGGATAAATAATTTGTTTAACGATGAGCAATCATTTATATTAAAGCAGTAGCCTACTTCTTTAAGAGCAACTCAAATTGGTCTGTGCGCATGCGCGAAGGTGAACCTATTAGCCCTTCAAGTTAGAGGAAAATCGAGGTAAGTCTGGTTAGCTCAGTGGTTTAAGGCATGGATTTATAACTCTGAGCTTTTGTAGAAGCGTTGGGTTCAATCCCAACGCTCTGAAAAACCTTTTTTTTTTTTTAAATAATGATACATTTTACTACGAGGGGAAGTTATATTATTTTTATTCTTTTGTTATTATTATTATTTTGATGCTTTATAATTAAATAAAGTTTAACACTCAACAATGATTTTTTTAAGCAACAATTTTATTTTTAAAATATTTCAATTAAAACATTGTAATTATTAGATATAAACAGCCAATTTCCAATTCAGGGCTTTAGAGATACATTTATTGAATAAAATTATAGAAAAATAATAAATAATAATTTTTCAAAACAGAATCATCCTTGATTTATAGTTTTTATAATGTTTATATCATATTTAATGATTGGGATCATATTATCATATTTATATCAATTTACAGTTTATATCATGTTTTCTGAGATATATGGCGAAACTGGTGATTTTTCTTCGCACAATTAACAAATGTGATTTTTTTTTTTTTCTTTGAGACTATTTGATAAAATTTACAATCACTTTAGTTAAATTACTTAGTTTAGAAATGATTGTCTTAATTTTTCGGAAAATACAAAACAGAATTGTCCTTGATTTATAGTTTATATCATGATCATGTTTTTCCTGAAATTGGTGCTTTTTCTTTGCACAATTGACAAAATTGTTTTTTTCTTTTTCTTTTTCATATTTGTCAAAATTTACTATTAATTTGGAATTTTCAGATTTATGACGGTTTTTTCTAAGTTTAGAAATGATTGCCTAGATTTTTCGGAAAATTCAAAACAGAATTGTCCTTGATTTATAATTTAATGTGAATCCGAGCTTCGTCAATCATATGTGATCCGGATAATATTACAATGGAACATGGTAAATGATTTCTAGGATTTTTTAAAAACTTTGACGGATGAAAAATAGTCTGCAGACATTCTCAAAAGACTGTGACGAACGTCGCACCAATGCGCTGATTCTGCGCCTGATATCATGTGATATTGGTGTTTTGTCGGTAAATGGAAAAGCGTTAGATGAGAGAAATTCTATGAGTGCATTTGTGAATGTAATTGCCTGGATATAAAATGCAGGGTTTTTTTCATTTATTGAAATTTTTAATAAAAATTAATCTTTAAAAAATTCTTTTATAGCTGAAAAAATATTTTTTCTCTTCGTTGCTTTTATATTGTTGCCGTCAAGTTTTGACTGGTTCCATCTAGTCAAATATTTAAAAAGATACTGTTTTAGATGTGTATTTTTGACAGAGCCCTGGGATAAATATTTACTTATTAAATGATATTATTTCAAATATATTTATTATAAAATTTCAAAAGAGCATTTATCACTATTTTCGAATAGTAATTGCATCGATTATCTTAATTTTTTGCTGAAGTCTGCCCCCCTCTGGACTAGTGTATCTACAAGTAAGAATGTGGAATTAAAAGATTTGAGATTGGGGGGTTTTTTGCAAGAATACACCTCCCAAAGCAGAAGCAGAATACTGTACAATGTTCTGAAACGAAATTTAGTTGATCAAAAATGTTTTGAGGGAATTGTAAGAGTTTTTCTCATGTCCAATCATACTATATTAATAACTATTTATATCAAACTAAAATTTACTTATTTTTATTTCCTTTTTTAAAATACTAGAATCTCTTTCATTTTTTTATGATATTTAAATTTTTATATTGCAATAAAAAATCACATTGTTATTGCATACAATTTGTAACATATATTCAAAAGCAAAATTTTCGACAAATTGGCAGGGGAAAAAAAGCACACGCAAATGTGGTGCGTATATGACATCTGTGCCTTATTTTCATTGCCACTATTTTGAAATGTATTACTTTTGCATGGTGTCTCTTGGAGCTAGTTGATCCGAGACAAAATGCAAACACTTACCAATCTGGAGATTTTTGAAAATCGCACCAAGGAAATTGTTCTACAATTGCAATACAACTATCATTTAAAAGTAGACTTTATTGTACAATAATTATTATCAGAGTTAGTAGAGGTGTTTACTTTTTTCCCACGACTGAATGTAAATGTTAATAAATAATGTACAAAACTAATCAACAGAAATCGCGCCAAGCAGTTGTTAATTCTTCAGTTGTTAATTCTATAATTTTAACTATTATCAAAGTTATTTTAAAATGGAGAATATCACTCCAGGGCTCAAAAAATAGCGTTTCCGGGATCCCGGGGAACCCAGAAATCCTTTCTGGGAACGTATATTTTTTCACTCTGGTTCCCGGCCGGGAACCTAACCTTTTGCCGTGTCTGCCAGCGATGCCGCGGACGCATAAATTAAGCAAAAAATCGGCGACGGGACGCAAAAGAAAGCTTTTAAACGGGACGTGGGATGCGTAATTTCGTCAAAATATAACGGGAAAAGCCTCAATTTCATCAAAGGATCGCAGGAAAAAACGCAAATTTCATTAAAAGATCGTAAAAAAATGGCAAATTTTGACAAAAAAGTGTTGAAAAATAACAAGTTTTGTTTAAACTTCGCGATAAAACATCAGATTTTGACAAAAAATCGCGAAAAAAAATGGAAAATTTCATTCAGAAATCCCAAAAAAAAAAGGCAAATTTCGTTTTTAAAAAAAAATCATGGAAATTAACAAATTTCGTCCAAAAATACCTAAAAGTCAGCAGATTTCGTCAAGATCGCGCGAAACAACGCAAATTTCATTAAAAATCGCAAAAAGGGTCAAATTCTGTTTTTTTTTTTAACGACAGGTTTTGTTAAAACATCGCGATAAAACGGCAGATTTCGTCAATAAATCGCAAAAAACCGGCAAATTTCGTTAAAAAAATTGCTTAAAATGACAAATTTTGTCGAAAAATTGTGAAACACGGCAAATGTTAAGAAATCGTGAAAAAACGGCAAATTTCGTCAAGAAATCACGAAAAAACGACAAATTTCGTTAAGAAATCGCGAAGAAGGCGGCAAATTTTGTTTAAAAAATCATAGAAAATAACAAATTTCGTCAAAAAATATTTTAAAAACGGCAAATTTCACCCTAAAATACCGAAAAGACAGCAGATTTCATCAAAAAATCGCGCAAAGCAACGCAAATTTAATTAAAAATCGCAAAAACGGCAAATTTTTTTTTGTAAAATGACAAGTTTTTTTTTTTTTTTTAAATATCTCTATAAATTATCAGGTTTCGTTAAAACATCACGAAAAAATAGCAAATTTCGTTAAAATACTCGCTCATAAATTTTTCCGGGAACTTACACTTTTCAACTGGGAACCTATATTTTTCATATAGGTTCCCAGCTGGGAGCCTTAAAATTTTTAGAATTTTCGAGCCCTGCACTCAATTAACAAAACAAATATATTAGTATCATTATTTAATTAGCACGGTTTATCGTACATATAGATGTAACAAAAATATTTTAAATTTCAGTTTCAAACAAAAAAAAGGGAATTTATAAGGAATTTTTGCTGACCCTATTATTTAGTATTGAATTTTATAAAATATTCAGTAGATATTTCAAAATAGGCCAAAAATCTGATAAAATATAAGTTCATTGAATATTTTATCTTACAAGCATTCATTATAAAATATTTACTGTCTCATTTAATATTTTATAACGTTCATTCCAAATTAATTATTTTGATATTGCTCCAAATAATGGATTTTATCTCCTATGTATAACTATTCAGTACAACTTACCTCAGATCTGTATCTTCGACAACGAACTTAACATTTTCCTCAGTCAATTCACTTATATGTACAGATGGCTGATTTGCATAAGGCATTATAAGAGTTAAATATTTATAATTTTAAAATAAGTAAAGATATTAATTATAATGCAACATACAAAGCGTTTTACAATACCAAACAAACATAAAAGACAGTTACAGTTACATTTATGACTTATTCTGTTCACGAATAGCAATCGGGTCATGCGCGCGCTCTCGAAGAAAACTGCAGCATGGAGCGAAATAAGCCGACCACTGACGTATGAGAAGAGCCATACTTCTGTAGAACCTACTCCAGCGACAAACTCTAGCGATGTGGTCGGATGGTCTTTGGTCGGTTGTCATTCCTGAACAAGCTGATTCCTTAAACTCCTTGGTCCAATTAGGAAGACCCCCATTGACCAAGAAGTAACTTCAACTCTTCTGTTTGTTTGGTTTTATTTATGTTTATGTCATGAATTTTATTGAATATTCAGCATATATTTTGTTTTAAACCACGTCGTTACTATTTCTTTTATTAAATCCTGCTTGAATTTTTATTTTTAAGATAAGTGAACTTTCGAATCCTAGCTTTATAAAGTTATGAACAGAGTTTTGAACTGAAATTACAGCGTTATAAGACTTTTTTCATAATTGATACGTTACCATGAAAAAGACGGACTTTCATAAGAAACAAATACACGAAAATGTTATAGACATTTTTAATGTAAATAATCATAGAAGAATCCTTTGTTCATCATTTTTTTTTATAGAAATTAAAATTGATAGTATTTAAAGATTCTCTTCCGTAAAAAAAATAAAGTTTCTATAAAGTTTTTCATTCCGTAACTCGGCAAAATTTCGCTTGCGACCCATAGTTAAAGAACCACTGCGTTAATTTTATTGATAAAGAACAAGAAAAAATATTTATAAAGCTTTAAATTCAACTGATAATTTAATTTTTAAAATTTTATTTATTTTTTGTAAACATTTTTTGGATTATTTTCATAAAACTATATAGTCCTGATAAGTACCGTCACCTGGAAAATTACGTTATCAGTACGAGCCATCTAAGGGCTTGTTGATTCATTCATTTATTTATTTATTTTTATTATTATGGAAAGAAAGGGAAATAAACTGTGGACATATTTTTCTGAAGCATTAAATTATAAAGCAAAATGGGGTTTACATTATTTATGCCAAGCAAAGTATTCAGTTTAAGGGGGTTCAACAATGAATTTAAAATATATATATATATTAAAGTATTGTCTGGCATATGATAGTTTCCTAGAGCTTGCAGATTTAGCAAAAAAGTATTTATCAGTGATGTCTACATCAGTACCATCTGAAAGAATTTTTTCAAACAAGTTATGTATTATCTGAAAGGCCCCCTTCAATAAAACCAAAAAGAATGAAAAAAGTAATACTTTTAAGCATAAATTCAAGAATTCTGAAATAATAATGCAAGTTATGTAAACTGTTGTTTGATAAAATGATAAAGTCTAAACTGAAACTCATTTCTTTTAAATGTTCTGAAATTTTTCAAGCAATTAAGTACTTACAGGTTTGTTTTTGGTGCATTCTCTTTCCCATAAAAATATCTTTGAATGTGTATTTCTGTTTTCTAAATGAAACATTATTTTTATGATAAAGACAAATTTTTAGATTACTTGTAAAAATGTTTTTATGGTAAAGTTTATTTTTATTATTATTATTGCTTGTAAAAATATTTTTGTTGATATGCTTTTAAATTTCATACTTGAAAAAAAAGTATTTTTAAATAAAAATAAAAAATATCAGAAATGATAATGTGGTTGAAGTAGAAGGTTATTTGATAGAATGATCACATAAGAAATGAAACATATTTTTTAAAAATATTTTTTAATTATTTTAGAAATTAAATTTTCATAACTAATAATTACTTTGTGTAAAATTAATAAGTAAATTTGCCTGTGAAAATATTTTTTTATGTAATTATATTTTATTGATTTGTTATTTTTGAAATTTTCACTGAAATTGTGTACTAATAATTCTTCTCTAATCAAGGCTAAAAATTAGCAGTTGTTAGAGTTGCCAAATGCAACTAAATTATTGCATTTGGCGATTACAAAATTATACCTAGTTGTCAAATTTAGTGCCTAGATTTTTTTCACTTTTTTTTTAAAACAAATGCTCGTATTTTGACTTTAGCATAAGTTTTCTACATCCTCCTCCCCCCATTTGTACTACAATATTAAAAAAATCAAAACTTGTTGCTGTTATGAAGTAACAATTTTGTAAAATTTTTCCCATTCAGTCACTAATTAATCAGTAATAACTACTCAGTTTAATTAATATTAATTATTTTTATCCTTTTAAAATGTGAGTTGAATGTTATTTTTTTAATTATAAAAACAATTTTACTTCTAAAAAACATCATTTATCCTATTTTTTTTTTTTTTTTTTTTTTTTTTAATGCACATATATTTTTAAATGAATATATATTTTGTCCATAGTATAATTATTTAGTTTTCAGCAATTACAGTAGACTCTCAAATATGCTCTGCTTGGGACCAGAGATTGTGTGATTTTAGAATTTTGTATATTTCTGGTTATTGATTTGCTTCCATTCTTGAAACACCATTTGAATGTTATACTGCAATTAGAATTATAATGAATGCATATAATATAATAGTATTTTAGTTAAAATAAATCGTAAACTAAAATAATAAAAATGAAGAAGATTTTAAAACTGATTAAAGTACACTACTGGCCATTAAAATTGCTACATCATGAAGGAGACATTCTACAGACGGGAAATTTAAACGACAAGAAGATGATGTTGTGATATGCAAAAGATTAGCTTTTCAGCGCATTCTGGCAGAGCAGGTGTCAGTAGCGACACCTACAATGTGTTTAAATAAGGAAATTGATCAACTGATTTCTCACACAGAAATTGCATTTGAGAGCAGTGTTGCCAGATCGGGCTACAAGTAGCGAATTGGGCTACTTTTGAACACTCCGAGCTACTTTTTTAAAAATCTGGGCTACTTGCTACTTTTTGTGCTACTAAAAAAAAAATTGCGCTACAATTTGCTACTTTTAGCTTCCTCTCGTTCTCTCTATTTTTTTTCTTTATATTTAAATATTTATGGATAAATTATGAAAAATATTTGGCAACTTTCTTTTAAATCTATATTTTTCTTTGGAATTTGGAATGGCAACGGCAACATTATTTTGGTTGTAGTTCGCACTGTTGCCAGTAGCGGGCTACAAGTAGCGAATAGACCCCTTGTATTGACGTCACAGCAACGGCTGTTATGCCCAAACAAAACATCATAACTCCTCATTTGCTATTTAAAGCACATGTGGTGCTTCTGTTTAATTCTAATTTTTCTTATTCTTGCATTTTTTTCTAATTACTTAAAAAATGAAGCAAAAATCACTATGTTTACAAATGTGAAAAAAACCAAATCTGCCTTATGTTTGGGCGAAATATGAAGCATGTGACGTCACGTGCAAGGGGCTACTTTTGAACACTTTTTAAAATACTTAGTAGTTTCAGAAAGTACCAGTAGATGGCGCCACCATTTTACAGCTTGGGCTACTTTTTGCTACTTTTGAAAAAATTTTTGCTACTTTTCCGAAATTGATCTGGCAACACTGTTTGAGAGCTGTTGCCTTGTGAAAAATTGTTGTGATGCCTCGTGTAAGAAAGAGAAATATGTACCAGGGTCATTCCACGTGAAATCAACCAATTTAAGGAAAACTTGTTGCATCATAGTCACAGATTTTTTTTTTTATTTTTATCATAGACAGACATAGTACTGAAACCCTCAAATCTGAAATTTAAAAGTAATTTTCACAATATTGGCCGAGATATGGCCATTTGAAAACTGGCCATTTTTACGAAATGGCGGCCATCTTGGAATTGTATCACTGTCTAAATATGGTCATAACTTGACAACTAATGGCTCAAATTTTATATATCTGGTACCAATTTGAAGCTATTTGTACAAAGAATGCATATTGCACATCAAAACAATAATACATTTTTATTTCTTTACTTTTTATTGTGTGCAAAGTGAAAATTTCACCCCAAAAAAGGGCAGATTGTAATGGCTCATAAAAAAAATGAATCATCATGAATTTTTCTGAAACTTAGTAAAAACATTGCTCCATCTGTGTGCTTTAAATAAAATAAAAATTGGAAAGGTAAAATTTGTTGTTTTAAAATAAATGGTTTTTTACACATAAGGTGTCATTAACCAAATAATGATCATTTTAGAATCTGTAAGCATTCCTTATTCAAAAAATAATGGTTAAAATAAAATTTTCTAACATCTAAATTAATGTAAAAGTATATTCAAAACCTCATTTGTACTAATTTTGTAGGAATCTGCCCCCCAGCCCCCCTCCCCCCCCAAAAAAAACTTTAGACAATTGAAAAAATTTTACACTGAAAAAGATAAGAAAATAATTCAGGACTATAATGTATAGTTATAAAATAACTATAAATGCAATGCATATATATATGATAATTTACTTCACATATAGGGGCGAGTGGGGTGGAATGGAACAATAGGTTTTTCTCTTTATGTATCATTCTAAATATTTCATCAATCACATATTAGATAAAGTAATGGTACTGCAATCTCCAGTTGAAAAAAGTAGCTAATTTACATAAGCTTGCAATTATATGAAGAAAAAGATTATTTCAAGTCTTCAGCGTCCATGTAAAGATGGTGTATTAAATGCATTTGATCTCTATAATTTTGCAAATGAATCTGTTAAAAGAATTGAAACTTTTTTTATAACAAAATTTGAAATTGAAACCGCAAACAGTCAATTAGCAGATAGGTATGCAAAAGCAGATACAATCATAGAAACAAGACTGAGTCGCTGCTTTGTACCAATCAATGATTGCCAAATGTTGGTTTCCAGGGTTTCAGACATTTCATCAACAAAATTTATTGCTTCTTTGGGAATCAATGAAATTGTCAGACTATTGATATTTAAAAGTGAACAATATGTTGCATGTGTATATGGGATAAATTGGTGGATTGGGAAAATTTTAGATTACTGTGAAGAACTTACCGACTATAAAATTATGTTCGTGTATCCTCATGGCGCTAATTCTTCATATTCATGGCCAAAATCCTCAGATGTTTGTTTGATTCTGTAAGAACAAATAATAAAAGAAGTGTCTATTCCTGTAACTGCTACAGGAAGAACATATACTGTTGCACCAGAGGAAACTCGAACAATTCAAGCATTATTTTTAAACTTTAAAACTGATTAAATCCTTTTTAGCTTAAATCTGAAGAAAAAAACTATTATATTATAAAGTTATATGCATGTAAGTAAATATTTTGTTCTTATTTTGTCTAGATTTGTTCCATGTGTACGTTTAAACTTTGACTTATTTCTCATGATATTCAATGTTTTGCCCTGGATTTGTATTATATTATTGTTATTATTTATTTATTTTTTTTGTCTCATCGTATCTAGATTTTTGTTCATATAAATTTTAACTCAGTGTGAACAAAAAATAACAAATGTCAACTCAATTAACTCATTTATATATATTTATTTTATTTAAATTACACAATTGAATAATTCAACTCTGTAATTTACAGCTAGTATTTCTTCAACATTTCTGGAGAAAATATTATGTGCCTTTTTTTTTTTCATGTATTCTATAGTAATGTATTTAAAATATTTATGTAAATATGTTTTGTGAATTATATTATCATATTTTGAATGAAATGAAATAAAAAGTACTGTAAAAATGAACATTTAGTGTAAATAACTGCAAATTGATATTTCTTTATTGAATTATATAATATACACACAATACTTTAATTAGATGCTAGAAAATTTCATTTTAACCAATATTTCTTAAATTAAGAATACTTACAGATTTTAAAATAATCATTATTTGGTCAATGACACCTTATGTGTAGAGAACCATTTATTTTAAAACAACAAATTTTACCTCTCTAATTTTACAGTATAATGTTCCATATATAGAGAAACTGTTATATCTATGCATAATCAAACCATTATACAGAAAGCGTAGAAAGTATATGAACTAAATTTACTTTTGATTTTTGAAATAATCTTTTTCTTTATATAATTGCAAGCTTATGTAAATCAGCTACTTTTTTAAACTGAAGATTGGGGTACCATTACTTCACCTAATGTGTGATTGATGAAATATTTAAAATGATACATAAAGAGAAAAACCTACTGTCCCATTCCACCCCACTCACCCCTATATGTGAAGTAAATTATCATATATATATGCATTGCATTTATAGTTATTTTATAACTATACATTATAGTCCTGAATTATTTTCTTATCTTTTTCAGTGTAAAATTTTTTCAATTGTCTAAAGTTTTTTTTTGGGGGGGGAGGGGGGCTGGGGGGCAGATTCCTACAAAATTAGTACAAATGAGGTTTTGAATATACTTTTACATTAATTTAGATGTTAGAAAATTTTATTTTAACCATTATTTTTGGAATAAGGAATGCTTACAGATTCTAAAATGATCATTATTTGGTTAATGACACCTTATGTGTAAAAAACCATTTATTTTAAAACAACAAATTTTACCTTTCCAATTTTTATTTTATTTAAAGCACACAGATGGAGCAATGTTTTTACTAAGTTTCAGAAAAATTCATGATGATTCATTTTTTTATGAGCCATTACAATCTGCCCTTTTTGGGGGTGAAATTTTCACTTTGCACACAATAAAAAGTAAAGAAATAAAAATGTATTATTGTTTTGATGTGCAATATGCATTCTTTGTACAAATAGCTTCAAATTGGTACCAGATATATAAAATTTGAGCCATTAGTTGTCAAGTTATGACCATATTTAGACAGTGATACAATTCCAAGATGGCCGCCATTTCGTAAAAATGGCCAGTTTTCAAATGGCCATATCTCGGCCAATATTGTGAAAATTACTTTTAAATTTCAGATTTGAGGGTTTCACTACTATGTCTATCTATGATAAAATTTTAAAAAAAATCTGTGACTATGATGCAACACCCATTGGTTGAATTCATGTGGAATGACCCACCAGCATGTTTCTGACCTTGATAAAGGTCGAATTGTAGCCTACCGGGATTGCGGTTTATCGTATCCCAGTATTGCTGCTCACCTTGGTCGAGATCCAATGACTGTTCGCAGAATATGAAATCAGTGAATTCAGGTCGGTATTATGGAACGCAGTATGGGATCTAAACGACCCCCTATCACTAGCAGCCGAGAAGACAGGCATGTTATCCGTATGACCTTAATGGATCATACGGGATGGATATGTCCATCATAATGGACGTGCAACGCCGTCACAAGCTCTGAGCCAAGAAATGGGGTCATTTGCAAGACAAAAAATGTCTGCACTAACACTTCGACGACATTTCCAGTAGCATGGACTCTCAGCTCGGAGACCATGGCTGTGACTACCCTTGATGCTGCGTCACAGACAGGAGCGCCTTGAATGGTGTGATTAAGGACAAACCTGGGTGCATGAATGGCGAGGAGTCATTTTTTCAGATGAATTCAGGTTTTATTTACAACATCATGATGGTCGCATTCGTGTTTGGTGGCATCGTGGTGAATGAACACTGGCAGCGTGCATTTGTCATCGTCATACTGGCCCATCACCTGGTGTATTGGTAAGGGGTGCCATTGGATGCACATCTCGGTCATCTCTTGTTCACATTAACGGCACTTTGAACAGTGTACGTTACATTTCTGATATTTTAGGACCTGTGGCTCTACCCTTTATTCGAGACCTGCGAAACCCTATGTTTCAGCAGGATAATGCCCGACCGCATGTTTCCGGAATTTTACAAACCTTCCTTGATACGGAAAATGTTCGGCTGTTGCACTGGCCAGTACATTTCTCAGATCCCTCACCAATAGAAAATGCATGATCAATGGTCGCCGAGCGACTGGCTCATAACTAGGGATGGGACGAATATTCGGCCACTATTCGGTATTCAGCCCTTTTGCCGAATATTCGGTTAGCCAAATATTGAAGGCTTGTTGACCGAATACTTCGGCCGAATACCTGTAGCCGAATATTTAGAGAAATCTTGACGAATATTGTTAAAATCTCGCCGAATAGTGAAAGATATCTTGCTAAATAAATTTTGGATTTAAAGAATTTCATTCTTGCAATTTTTTCCGCTAATCCAAATTGGCTACTTCATTTATGAAGTCATTCTCACTCTTACTTACAAAATATAGAATTAATCAGATACTAAAAAACATACAGCCTTTCTGTATTTCCTATAAAAGTTAGTGATATTCTAGAAAATGTTACCCAAGTTGGAGATTTAATTGTACGTGAAATGTCATCATTAGAGAATGATATATTACAATTCAAAATATAAAAATACTGCCCTAATGCTAGAATATTTATTAATGTCTGCAAATTCCATGCACATATAAAAAAGGCTCTTATGAAATTCATAACATATTATCTATAAAGTAAGAAATGAAAACATTTATTCACTAGGTGTGTTAATGAAGATTTATTTTCAAAATTAAATATAATATATCACCATTCCAAATACAACGGTACATCTGAAAGCAGAACTGGTGTCAAACTCGATACACATTAGATGACACAACTTGCTTTATGAAGATGGTTTTATAAATATTTTAATATAAATTCTAAATACTCAACAAAATATTTTTTCATTCTATAGTTTTCACTTTTAAATAAATATTTGCATAATTACTGACTTAAATATGTAACATTATTATGTATATATTTTTAATTTAATCTTCCTTCCTTCATCTTGTTATCAATTTCTGTTTATCCTTTTAATGCTTGTTGAATAAGTGGAATATTGAAGTTGAATATTGTATGAGCTGATTCAAATGTCAAAGATTTTGTTAACATATGCATTCTACTTTAAGCATAAAATTAAGCTTTAACCTAATTTGTAATTTAAAGCTTGGCAGCTGATTTCAGAACAGTCTCATTCTTACAAATTTGCTTATCACTAGCAGCACAAATTCTAAATGATCAAATTTACTTCATTAAAAGTTATTTCAGAAAATATGTCCTTGTGAGTTCTGAGAGAGAGATAGAGAGAGAGATTAAGAATATTATTGATTTTGGATGCAAGAAGTATCAATTGATAGTAAAAGTGAAGTACATTCTTCATATTTTAATGGAAATATTTTCCCATCTTGACTTACTGAAAATCAATTTTATGTACATTAGAATAAAGGATATAATGCAATTTCATAATTTTTTTGTGTTAAAATAAGTTTTTCAAATTTAAAAATACATTTAAAAGCACATTTAAGTGTAATAATTATTAATGAGCTCCTATTTTTTAAATTATATATAATAAAAATTTATTTTCTTTATTGGAAAAAAAGTTTTACTATTCGGCCGGCTGAATATTCGGTATTTGGCCGAATATTCGGTATTCGGCTATTCGGCCAAATCACTATTCGTCCCATCCCTACTCATAACCATATGCCAGTCACTACGGTTGATGAAGTGTGGCATCGTGTTGAAGCTACATGGGCATCTGTATTTGTATATGCCATCCAAACTTTGTTTGACTCAATGTCCAGAGGTATAAGTGCTTTTATGACTACCCGAAGTGGTTGTTCTAGGTACTGATTTCTCAGGATCTATACATCCAAATTTCTTGAAAATTTAATCCCTTCTTATTTCTATCATGATATATTTGTCCAATAAATATCATTTTGTTATCTGCATTTCTTCCTGGTGTAGCAATTTTAATGACCAGTAGTGTATTATGAGTAAATTTCAAGTAAATAATTAATAATTTCTAATTAAATATGCACCATAAAAATACATTTTTCTTGAATTTTTCAATGGAACTTGTGTTACAAAGAAGGCACCCTATTAATTCACATCAAAAATCATAAAATAAGGAAGCTTTATTTCAGGTTTAACCAAATTTAATAGCCCATGGCGCAGAATCAGCTCAACGCTATGATGCACATCACAGACTCTTGAGTCCATCTGCAGACAATTTACCAACTATTAAAATTTAGGGGGGAAATTGCTAGAAAATTTTTCCATGAGCTATTGTAATATGATCTGCACCACATACGATTGATGAAGCTCTGATTCATATTAAACTATAAATCAAAGACAATTATGTTCTGAAAAGTTAAGGCAGTCATTTCCAAAAATTTAAAGAAAAAGAATCAATTATAAATCTGAAAATTCGGACATAAAATGTATCACAAATTTTGTCAATTGTTCGAAGTAAAATCGCCAATTTCACCAAAAATCTCAGAGAAAACGCGAATTTTGTCAGAGGATAGCGAAAAAAAGACAAAGTTTGTTAAAAGATCATGAAAAAACAGCAAATTTAATCTAAAAATCATGAAAAAATATTACATTTCGTCAAGAATACTGAAAAAATGGCAAATTTTTTAAACAGATCATGAAAAAATGGCAAGTTTCATCAAAAGATTGCTGGAAAATGAAAAATTTTGTTCACGTGTCACAAAAAAAAAAAAAAAAAAAAAAAAAAAAACATCGAATTTTATCAAAAGATTGCAAAAAATCCAAATTTTGTCCAGCTAGCAGGGAAAAAAAGCAAATTTTGTCAAAAGTTCTCGAAAAAACAGCACATTTTGTCAAAAAAACTCAAGAAAACAAAAAATTTTGACAAAATTTGCCAAAAGATTGCAAAAAAATGCAAATTTTGTCCAGGTATCACGAAAAAACACAAATTTTATCAAAAAAGCAACAAATTTCGTCAAAAAAATTGCAAAAGAAAAAGAGCAAATTTTTCAAAAAATCATGAAAAATCTGCAAATTTTGTTAAAACATCCCTAAAAATGCAAAATTTGTCAATTTGGGCATGAGAAAGAATAAATTCTAAAAAAACATAGTGCTGGAATGGATTTTGTCTTCCTTTCAAACAATGTATGATGGTGTTAAAAATTCTGAGGATAAAAGTAACTTATTTTTAAAAATATTTCCTATTATGTTAATCAAAAATACTTGGGAGATTTGAGTGCATATAACGTAATGAGAGGTACTGAAAAGAGATCATTTGTCCTTAAGTTCTACAGACTGTTTTTAAAGTTTCTACTTGTGTTGCAGACTGCCGAAAAAAATTACTGCTGCTGGGTTAATTTAAAAAAAAAAAAAAAAAAAAAAAAACTTGATTAATACATCAATTAGTATATTTGTTAAAAAGATTGTGATTATCAAAAACATAACAATATCTGGAACTTTTTCAGAAATAAATTTTTATTTCCTTCATGAAAAACCATGAGTTCAATCATATTAACAAAAAATATGTTTAAAATGTATATACAGTGTGATATAAAAATAAAGTCTGTAATTTTTACCCCTTATTTGAACTCTGAACAGAAAGTTCCTTTGTTTAAATCTGTGATGATTGTGAGAGTCTAATGTATAATTAATTTATTTTACTTCCCTGATCATTTTTAGACACTTTTCTCCAAAAATAGGATATTAAGAGAAAAAAAAAATTTTTATACATTTTCAAGTCGGCGATTTTTTTTTTTTTTTATATATATATAAATATCGCCTCAGGCCATCTTATTACTTCCCTCCCTCAGTCAAAAAAAATTATCCTCACAATCCGATTACATCTTTTTGAGCATCATTTTATGTGGAAATAGTCCATGAGCAAAACTACCCAAGTCATACTAACTTGTAAACAAACCAATTAACATTCTTTATTTCCAATATTGCTGCTTTCATTTGTTAAAAGAAATTCTGCTCTAAAACTAAATATTGGAAAAATAGCGATTGGAGTTTTACCCCAAGGATCTGTTTAGGGAGAAATTGGGTTCTTTGAAGGACTCTTCAACAAAATTATTCACTTTAAAACTGGACTCTGCACAATATTCCTTGTAAATAAAATAAATATTCCAACTTTCAGCTTTTACAAAGTTTTTCCACCTCCAAACTGAACCTTTCACATATTTAATCATTTATAACTAAAATCTGGTATGTTGCTTTTACATATATAAAGGGAATGTAATGTACTTTAAATACATATATCTTAAGAATATATAAACAAGAATCTAACAATAATTTGAAATTAATAAAACTATAACTAGATTTTTTGCAAAAGTAAAAAGCTGTTCACAATTTCACAGAAACAGGATCGTAGGAAGAAGACAGATCCCTGGAGTTACCTATTTCGGTAAATTAGTGATCAGAGTCTCTCCTCATTTTTGTTCAATATGAAAAGGACTTTTAACTAGGCTCTCTTCTCTCTTGGATAAAATTGTCGACAAATCTAAATTTTACTTCAATAAATGTATTTGAACTCTTTAACCTTCATACGAGGGCTTGAACAGCATCTGTCTATGTTTACATTGTGTTCTCAGACAGATGCTGTTTGAGCCTCCGTTTAAAGCTTAATAGCTGTTGTAACACACACGGTCTGAAAATTTTTTTTTAAAATAATAATCTCTTTTAAGATGTTGCATTTTAGTTTGGCATGCATGATTTCATTGTGGATGTGAGATATATTGCCAAAATTTAACATGAAACCCCCTTTATAGGATTTAGCAAAGAGTCCTTATAATTTTATAATGCCAAAATTAATATGAGAGTTTCAACTTCTCAATTGGTAACATTTTTTTATAACTGCACAACGGAATTTTCTTAGCAAAATAAAATTATAAAGTAGAGCCCACCTTTTTCTTCTCGAAGAACGAAAATCCAAAACCCTGTAATCATGACAATAGGATGTACAAATAAGCTATTTTCTGTCAAGATATAAGTTTAAAAAATAAATAATAGAAAACATATGTCAACTAGCAGTCTTAGTGAAGAGTAATAAATTCCATCATATGCAGTTTTGTTTAAAATATGTCGATGTAATTGGAATTGCTGCATCTGTTAACTTTCAAGTAATTTTTTATGCCTATGTTTACCTTGATTTATGCAAAATGATTGGGCATTTGTTAGCCTGGTGCAAATCCCATCAACAGCATTTTCTCATTACTAATAACAGTTTTTATTTTTCATATATGAATTTTAGAAAACATACTTTAATACAGAAGTAAAATATTTTGCCATATTTTAACCCTCTAAGCGTATGGAACGTAATATTCTGTATACTAAGCCCCAATTTTCACTGCAATGTAAGCAATATTTAAAATACCATAATTCTATAGATTTAATGAATTTTCAATACATCAAAGAATGATTCACGCTCTGGAGGATTACATTCATGCTCATAATAAAGTTTTTTTTATAATGTTGAAAGAATCATATTTTCTTAACATTTAAAACAAAATGTTCAGAAAACAACATTACAATTTTACCCTTTTTCAAGATGCTTGGAGGGTTAAATAAAATGAGAGAAAGGCTTAGATTTAAAGTGAAATGAAAGTAATGCAAATGATGGCTATAAAAGATAGTATTTAAAATAATTTATAATCTGTGCCTAGCCCCGGGAGCAGAATCGGTGCAACGCCGTGACGCACATTGCAGACTCTTGGAGAGGTCTGCAGACTTTTTCAACTGTTAAAAATTTAGTAAAATTTGGAAAAATTTTATCCTAAATCCAAAAATTTGGACATAAAATGTATCGCGAATTTCGACAAATAGTCTTTGAAAAGAAATTAATTTTGTCATAGATTTCAAAAAACATGTGAATTTTATCCAAAAACCTCAAAAAAAGACAATTTTTGTCAAAATATCATGAAAACACGACGGATTTCTTCAAAAGATCATGAAAAAATGGCAGTTTTCGTCAAAAAATCATGAAAAAAATGGCAGTTTTCGTCAAAAAATCATGAAAAAATGGCATTTTTTGTTTAAAAATTATGAATAAACGGCAAATTTTTTCAATAAATTATGAAAAAACGACAATTTCATCATGTTTTCAAAAGATCACAAAAAAACCAGCAAATTTCTTCAAAAGATCGCAAAAAAACTGATCATTTCTTCAAAAAATCATGAAAAAGCTGCAAATTTCTTTTAAAAATAACGAAAAAACGGCAAATTTCTTAAAAAGATCCATTAAAAACGGCAAACTTTTTCAAGAGATCGCAAAAAAAAGCAAATTTTTTTAAGAGATCGCAACAAAACAGCGGTTTTCTTCAAAAGATCACAAAAAAACTGCAAATTTATTCAAAAGATCGCGAAAAAACAGCAGTTTTCGTCAAAAGATCAGAAAAAATGTCAAATCTTGTCGAAAAAAGTGCGAAAAACAATGCAAATTTCATGAAAAGATTGTGAAAAATGACATTTCATCAAAAGATCGTGAAAAACCCACAAATTTTGTCAAAGGGAAGACCTTCTTTAGGACAATGTATGATGTTAAAAATGTTGAGAACAAAGGCAATTTCTTTTTAAAAGTATTCTTTTCTTTTATGTCTATCACAAATACTTGGGAGGTTTGAGTGCATATAATGTAATGCGAGGGATTGGTCTGCAGACTGTTTTTTAAGTTTCTATTTGTGTTGCAGACTGCAGAAAAAAATTCTGCTGCTGGGTGCCTAGCTAATATAAAAGTGTAAAATATTGTTAAAAATTGATTTTTTTTTTTTTTTCTATAAAAGATAATATTTAAAATAATTTATCATCTGTGCCTAGCTAATATAAAAATGTAAATTGTTAAATTTTTTTTTTTTTTTTTTCTTTTACATAAAATTTTGTTTTACTTCTGCAGTCATAATATTGTTTTACTGTGAATTTTAATAAAATTTTATGAATTATTTGTTTCAGATGCTGTTGAGAAAGAAAATTATATCAAGGACACTCATTAAAGAAGTATTAAAAAGATATATTAAGATGTAAAAGAATGTAAATGTTATGTAAAAAAAGGTCTAAAAATATAAATTAAAAGTGCATTAATATTAAATGCATTTGCTAGTGGTGTTAATATTTTTTATTTTTCTTGACAATGATTTAAAATGTATATGCTTTAGAATTTGAATTTAATTATTTAAAACTTAACATTAGTGAACTCTAAAGCAGTGAGTAATATAATTGTGTAATTATTTAGAAATATTACATCTGTATTGAAATAGAAGATGCAAATTGATTTATTTTAAAATAAGAATATTATGCTGGGAAAGAATATTAATATTTTTTCACATGCTTAATATCAAACTTTGTACACATTTACCATAAAAAATAATTGTAGAATTTCCTAAGTAGAACAACTAGATTGAATATAGATATTTACTATTTCATTAATACCAAAATACTACCATCAAGATCAGAGCAAGTTACCAAGTAAGAGGTGTTTGAATGCAATAGAATTAAGGTACTTTATAAATCTAATCTTGTTAGTTATATAAAAATTATATGTAACATTTTCCTATAGTCTAAACCTTGATCATTTTTTCTCTATCATATAAAGTGTCTTCTACTAATTACTACTAAGTTTCATCTAGTACAGTATTTTCAGACAAATTTTGCAGGTTTTTAACCTTCCTTCCTGTTATTATGTCAAGCTTTCTGAGATTGAAAACATTTTCTAAATTTGGAGCTTATTTTAGATTGAGGATGCACAACCTGTGGCCTGCGAAGGGTTAACGTGTGACCCACAAGTTTCGTCAATTTACAACTGAAAAAAATTGCAATTTTTGTAAATATAATACAGGAAAAAATCGTAAATTTCGTCAATTTACCGCAGGAAAATATAAAATTTCGTCACTTAAGAATCTCGAATTTCATTGATGGGTGCGGAAAAATCAATAAGATCGAAGTATTTTATTGTTTTGAAAAAGCTTATAACTAAGCGTAATTAAATAAGCTCTCATTATTAGAATGCACGGTAAAAAGATTACCTATTACAGCATTGTGTATGTAATATGTATGTATCTCACACTGCAGCAAACATTTAGAACTGGTTAGAATTCGCACATTGAACATTTTATAAAAAAATGTGATTTAACAAATTTCTACAATTATAGGAAAAATGATTTTTTCAAAGACTAAAATTTAAAACAAATAAATTCTATATTTAAAAAAGTAAAAATTAAAAAAAAAAATTATGATGATCAACGTGTGGCTTACTTAGTAACAGAATTATCTCTTATGTACGTCATGGATCAAACATTAATATTCCTGGACCAACAATAAACAAATTTTAAATAAATTTCAATTTTACAATTTTTGGTACAGAAAATTTTAAACTTCTAAACATGCTATTTTTTACCTAGCAAATTTGTAAGTTATTTTATTAATTATTTTACTTTAAAGAAAAGTAACACATTGGCTATGATAAATCTTTTGCTAATTAAGTTTTTAATTAACTGTATCCTGATAGTGAAATTTGACTGTATAAATTATCTAAATTTATAGAATGCTTTGATGTTTGAATTAAAATTTTACAAACCAAACTCTCTTATTTTTCCCCAGGTTTCTTCCTGTGCCAAAATGAAGGTACTTCTGGAAACAACTTGTATTCCGTTTCAACTTCTCTGAAATTGGATTCTTCTAAGAATCAAGAACTACATGCCTGTGATATCTGTCCATATAAAACTCCACATGTGACTAATTTAAAGAGGCATTACTTAATACACACTGGTCAACGCCCTTTTGTATGCAACTATTGTCACAAGTCTTTTAATCAGAAAGTGACTCTAAGTGTGCATTTACGGTTACACACTGGTGAAAAGCCTTATCCATGTGATAAATGCTCTGAAAATTTCATCAGCAGAGCTGCTTTGCGTCGACATCTTGCATCTAAACATGTAAACTAATTATTCTTTTTTAATGTTTCTTGGGAATGTTCTTTTTTTCTTTTCTTTTTTTTTTTTTTTTTTTTTTTTTTTTTTCTATTGATTGGAAGGAAAAAAACTATAAAGCAGCTGCGAAAAGTTATAGACAGCAATTTTAAATTTCCTGTTGTGTATTTCTGTTTTTTAAAGTAATAAATATTTCTGGGCATGTAAAACTAATTGGTAGATATACTTATACTTGTATACTTTTTAAATAACATTAAAACTGTTTGTTAAAACTTTTAATATTTTGTTATTTGTATGCATGTACTTTCATTATTTGTATGCATGTATATGTGTATAAAAAATTATATTAATCTGGTAAGACTACTGTATAATGTGAATTGAAAATTTTCCATTTTAAACCCACAATCTCTTGTTGAATGTACCAGTTGAGCTATTGAAATTGTTATACAGTGGAACCTCCAAATAAGGGACACCCATGGGACCTGAACTTTTATCCCTTAAATAGAGGTGTCCCTTGTTCAGAGTTTTGACTGCTATTTTTAATTAATCGTTCAGAAGCGTTCAAATAATAAATCATTATAGGGGAGTACCTGAAGTGTATAAATTATGTTAAACACACACAAATGAATAGAAAATTAATAAATTAAAATTTTCAATTGATTAATAAATTAAAATTTTCAATTGATTAATAAATCATTACAATATTTGTAGAATTATTGATTGTTATTTTATATGTGAATTCTGTACATGCAAAAGTATTAAAACATTTAAAAGAATTTCACTTGAAGTAATATATCAAAAGTAAATGTTTAGAGAATTTTAATTTTTCACTACAAACCTTTCAAGTGTATATTTACCATACTTATAAATTTTAGTTCTTCATTAGCATCAGTATTTACAGAAAAAGTATTCAACTGCTTTGCCTATTTTATGGCAATAAATCTCTCAACTGCTCTGATCAACAAGTAGAAACATTTCCAAATAAAAATAAATTGAAACTTATGCCACAAAAGTTGCCCTTTTGGATTTGAGAACAGCCTTAAAGCATCGGTAAAGTTCTTTATTAAATAATTTTCTTTTATTTTCCACTTTCAGAATCATCCTCAAAATTTTCAACATTACTTTCAATGGGGATAAATGCACTGATGTTAAATCAGAACTGTAGGTAAATAAATGCTTGTCAATTTTTTCCTATGCCTCTGTATCCACTTTCTGTCTGCTTGATAAATTCACAAAAATCTGTATAGACTACTTCATTATCTGAAATGTAGAAACCAGTCCCTTTTGATCTTATTTTTGACTGTCCCTTAAATCGAGTGTCTCTTATTCAGAGTTAAATACATTACGCATCCTATCCCAAGGGGCTGGGACTGGAAGTTTTGTGCCTTAAATAGAGGTGTCCCTTATTTGGAGTGTTCATTGTATTTGTTTTTTAACTAGTTTGAGTTAAAATAATTTTGTAGACTCACAATTTAATGACCTTTCACAGGATCTCTTCAAATATTATATTAAATCAAATAATCGTTAAATCGAGAGTTGCTACTTATTTTACTTGTTTTTGATAAAGTTTAAAAATATCTAACATTCTAGTGTAATAAAAACTATTGATTATACATTTAAAAAAACTAATAATAATTTATTTAACTTTTTACCATTAAAAATCATGGATAAATTTATAAAATTTGTTTTAAGCATTTTACAAAATTCAAAATGAATTATGCTAATTGATGAATTTTGTATTTAACATTTTTGGAAAAATATTATACTTAAGCAAATAAGTGGAATGCTAAAATTCATCTTTGAAAAGTTAAAATTCTAATGTTACACTGTTATACACTTTGATCTCAAATCGTGGCTGGAAAGTTTCAGAATACTGCTTCTGAGGTCATTGATCATCTGAAAGTAATAGTTAGAATTGTCTCTCTTTACAAAATGATTTCCATAGATTTTTGCTATCATTCTTCGCTTTTTTTAATGTGAGAGATTTTATTGGAACTTTCCTTGTCAGAAAAATTATTTGGAATGTCCTGTTAAGGATTGAGGAAGTTGCAGATTAAGTAATATTTCTAAAATGCTCAGTTTGTACTTATAGTCAGCAGCAACAGACTCCTCAAATATGAATTATTTTTTGTCAAAACAAAATATTTCCTTTGTATTAGAGCTTTTTTTTTTTTTTTTTTTTTTTTTACACATATCCTTTGGCAGAATGTTCAATTTTATAAGTTTGTTTCTTTTAAAATCTGATGTGGTGGTAACAATTGGAAACTGTGTCCAGAGAAATTGCTTGCCAAGCAGTATTTGCTATATGAATTGTCTATAAGTAATTGTATATATTTTGTTTGCTTATAAGCTAGTTACAATGTCATTGACTAATTTATTTTGGTTTGTATTTTTGAAATGCTGTTTAACATCCTCATCCATAGATTATAAAGCAAATGGATATAAATAGATTATAAAGCATTTGGGGAGAAGAAACTATTTATGAAAGTGGTGATCAAAAATTTCCAGAGAGAATCTTTTAATTTTCATTGTATGTATATAAAAAAAGTCATATTTTGAATAAATTTGCTCAAAAATTTTAAAAATCTAAAATTATTTTTAAAAATAAGCTATGTATAATATATATTTAAAAAAAATTTTTAATAAGTGCCGTAATTTTTTTCATCTTTTCCAAATAAAATTATCTTTAAAATAGTGACTTCTGTACTCTTAACCACTTAAACGTCTGCTCCAAGATAAGTCGGGGATAAAAGCACTGTTTCCGCATACCTGTCACTGGTTAAGTGTTTAAACAATATTATATTCAATCATTAATTCTGTACTAAAAAAGTTGTTTATTTGTTACTTAAAAAAATGGGTCTCTGTTGGAAAATATTATTTAATGTGTTTTTTACATGTCATTTTACCGTAATCAAATGTTGACCAGTGTATACGGAAAAAAGCAATGGAAATCTCATTTTACACTGTAAATTATCTGTAACTGTTGAAATATAAACTTAATAAAATTTTATCTTCTGTTTCTTATGAATCTGTCTAAAAATATTTTTAAATTTCTTAAAATTCTGAGTTTTGCATTTAATATTTTTAAATGAGACATCTCAAAGAGGTCAGATGAATAAAAAGATATAGGGGATGTAAAATTCCATATAGATTAAAATTTGAATTTTAAAATATAATCAATTTTTACTTTAATAGATTGTTTTTCTTTTATGTACAGTAGACTCCGTCTAAACCATACTGCTTGGAACCAAAGATTAAGTGGATTTTAGAATTTTGTCGATTTCTGGTCATTGCTTTGTTTACATTTCTTTAACAGTAATTTGAATGTAATTAATAATGCAATCAAAATTATAATGAATGCTTACAGTATAATAAAATGTTAAAATAAATAATAAACCAATGTAATAAAAATTTAGATAATTTTCAAAATGATTAAAATATTAAAAGAAAATTCAAGTTAGTAATCAGTAATGTATGATTAAATATTCATTATAAAGATTAAAAGCATTTTTCCTAAATTATTCAATGAAACTTGCCTCATAAAGGTACCTTACTAATTCACATCAAAATCATAATATAAGGATGTTTTATTTCAGGTTTAGCCAGGCATAATAACCAAAAAAGCTTGATTAATACATAAATATATTTGGTTAGAAGATTGTGATTACCAGTGATATCAACAATATCTTGAACTTTTTCAGAAATATATATATTCTTCCTTCATGAATAAACACAATTTCAGTAATAATAATTAAAAAAAAATTACAAATTAATATATATATGGAATTGGTATAAAACTAAAGTAAAATTTTGTCCTATATCTCAACTGAATGTTCCAATGTTTACATCCGTAAATTATGTGCAGATTTTAAGGTTTTGGATTTGAGAGAGTCTATTGCATTTACATATATTTTTTTTCTTTCATTTCAATTTGTTTCTCCTTTAATAAGAATTATGCATTGTGTTTTTAGATTATAATTTTCTGTGGTATGTATATCCATCTGTTTCCAATGTCATGGGTAAACAACTACGCATAAAAATTATCAAATTGAGCATAAATCTAAGAATTAATCCATGCAGAAATTGGTGGCCCATCACAAAAATTCATTTAATAAGAAGCCGTTCTTAAAATTGCTTTTCATAAAGTTGGGCCTTCACAAAAATCTGTTTAATATAACAGGCTACCTTCACAAAATACCTTTAAATAAAACATCCATTCACAAAACTTATCCTAATAAAATAGGCATCTTTATAAAAAATTTAAACTCTTTATTAAGAATAGTTTGTTAGAGTTTTGAAAAGTGTAATTTGCAAACAAGACAAATTGAGCAGATAGAAAAACTTTAGCAGGAAGGCTTAAAAGTTATTATTAAATAATGTTTGGTTCAATTTTCATTTTTATAAAATGGGCACTGGGAAGGTAGTTCTAAACCCAAATTTGGGTACCTTGAAACACAAATTCCAAATTTTTAATTGGAAAAAGCAACATTTAAAAAGCAACATTTGCTTTACCACCCTAGCCACATGTTCTCAGCAAGATATATCGGCTGTATACAGCAGTAAAATAAATTCCACAATAAAAAATATATATATATTTTTTTTATATTTGTCGATAAATAAAAATTCTTTCCAAACATAATGTATTTTCTGTGTTCATAAAATTTTATTTAGAATTTTAAACTAGATAATCTGAAAATTTTGAAAGTCAATATGCAAAATTTTCTAACTCACAAGTATGATATTGGGGTATACTGAAAAGATTGAAATGTATTTTAAATTTTTACCTTTCGGAAACACATAGACAATGTAAATGCATAAATGTTCCAAATAAGATAAAAATTAAGATTATGTTGATGACATAGTCCTGCCATTAGACAATGCAAATACAAAAATTTTCTGAATAAGATATAAATTAAGATTATGTTGATGAAATAATCCTGCCATTCATTTTTGAAAAGTTACACTTTTTTAATTTTATACTATCTCTGCATACTATAAGATGTATTTAGAAAAAATTTCTCCCTGCTCTGACATGTACAACAGTAAAAATTATATTCTTTAATGACCAAAATACACCGAATTATAGTATTCTGAATTTTATGAAGCTTCAGAATTTCCACTCGCACTGGCAAGATGGTTTTCTTAGTTCCGTAATGCTCTAAAATTTCATAAAATTCCATATATCATTATACTGTGAGTTTTGTCTGTAGAAGAATGTGATTTTTGTTGTTGTAACTGTCAAAGCATGGAGAAAATGCATCTAAATAAAACTTATAAGACCTGGGGATTGTATAAAATTAATAAAGCACTTAACTTTTAAAGTTAGTGGCAGAACTGTTTCATTCGCATAATCTTATCCTGCCTTATTTTAAATATTTTTACAATTTCTATTGCCTACATATCTCCAATGAGTAAAAAATTAAATGCTATATATATTTCAAGTACATTAAATTAATTTTTTAGTATAAATATATAGTATTCTTGGAAATTTTTCTGAAAAAATTTCTCATGCCTTACATTCAATAAAATTTCTTCCTTTAAAAAAAAAAAAAAAAAAAAAAAAAAAGCTTGTTTAAAAGACATTCAACCGACAGAGTGTAAAAGAGTCAAAGGTGAGAAATGAACCCAGGTCCTCAGTATAACCCACCAACATTCTAACATTTGGAACGATACCCAATGCTGCGGTTGTAGTCATGCCAACATATGATAGCCAGGCGGTGTGGTTCAAGTGATTTAATTGATAGAATGGTCGTTGTGTTATTCCAAGGACCTGGATTTAAGTCCCCTGCTTGAACACTTTTTTTATTCTGTTGATTAAATGCCTTTTAAGCAATTTTTTTATTATTATTAAATTTTTAATTTTATTTCATAGTAAAATTATTACTTTTTACTATTAATATTTTGTCATAAATAACTTATTAAGGTAAAAAGCATTATTGCTCATAGAACCATCTGCAATGTGAAAATTAAAAATCTTGACAAACAAAATTCTAAATTTGCTTTTTTGTAAAAAGAAAAAAATCGAAACTTTACTTTAAATCAAATTATAAAATGATCAGGCATAAAATGCTGTCAGATTATTATAAAAACCTATTTTATAAACAAATTTTCTTATATTTTTTGTGTGAAAATTATACAAATCTTTCTATTTATTTCGAAAAATGTGCAAATTTTTCAAAATTATGTATCAGGAATTAGATGTGTGAAAATTATGCAAGCACACACGGCATGACTGAAATGATTTGAACAATCTTGATAAAATAATATAGTACTAATAGTGTTGAAAATGACAATAATAACTATTAATTGATGAACTGTTTTTAAGGAAATTTCTTCAAAGAAGGCATTATTGGTGCATTTGACATATTTTAGTAAATTGTGGTAAAAGGCAGTAGTAGAATAAAACTAAAACAAGTTTCAAAATATAGTTAATAAACTAAAAAATTGTCCTTCTTTCTGAAAGATAAATCTGGCAACCTTAATATGGATGGAAAGTGTAGTCTTTACCTTAAGTGCTATTTGTTCCTGCATTTTTTTTTTTTTTTTTCAGTTAAAGTTTAAAAAAAAAATGTGTATGAAGTCATACATGCCTTTGTACAGTGTATCTATGATAAAGTTTTCGACAATAATAACCATTATTGCTATTTTCATAAGTTTTATGCTTTTAAATTTGTTATGTATGAAAGCAAGTTATATACATTGAATTTTTACTTTTTTTTTCTTTTTTTTAATTTGTTGTTATTGAACAGATGAATTTCTATTCCTCTATTTCATTTTCAAATAAAACATTTTCAAGAGCCTTCTCTGTGAATTATCTACAATTTTCAGTAGAAGTTTAATAATCTGTTAACATATCTAGATGATTCACACAATTTAACCAGTTTCTGAATTAAGATACAGTTGACTAACTCAGACTGCACAGCTTGGAACCAGAGGTTCTGTGGATTTTAGAATTTTGCAGATTTCTGGTCATTGCTTTGTTTCTATTTTTTAAACAGTAATTTTACTGTAATAATGCAATTGAAATTATAATGAATGCTTGCAATATAATAGAATGTTAAAATAATCATGTAATGTAAAATAATAAAAAAGAAAGATAATTTTAAAAATGACTAAATTATTAAAAATAAAGGTCAGGTAAATAACTAATGTATTAATTAAATATACATAATAAAGATGGGCAATCATAACGTAAAAAAGTTTTATTTCAGATTTAGCCAATCTTTAGAATCAAACAAGCTCGATTAATACATAAATATATTTGTTAAAAAGAGCGTGATTACCAGTGATATCAGTAATATTTTGATTTTTTTTTAGAAATTTACAATTTCTTCATAAAAATCCATGAATTTAGTCATATTATCAAGAATTATAAATTAAAATATAAACAGAATGGTGTAAAACTAAAAAATTCTATAATTTTATCCTTACATCTGAATTAAATTTCATTGTTTATTTTGTGATGATATTCAACTTTTAGGCATTTGCAGATTTTAGGGTTGCAAATTTGAGGTAGTCTGCTGTATTAAGTTTTTTAAATGAGTGTTGAATTCAGACGTTTCTTTGAAAGAGATTTCTGTAATTCAAAGGGAATATTATAGAGTTCCAGGGGAGAATCACACTTTTTGACCATTGAAATTTGAAATATTCCAGGAGGGGAGAGATATCATTGCTTTGGGGGGAGGGGGAGAAATGAAATGTCTTACTTGCTTAAGAGAAAGAGAGAGTGGATGCAAAGACTCCCATGGTACTTCTGGTTGAACTTCCATGTGGACATATAGGTTGTAAACCACTGTCGAAAGAAATGTATAGACTTTTGTACAGTTTGGATGACAGATTAAATATTGAATGCATTTTTATATCCTTTTCAAACTCTTTTTTAGCTAATTCTATAAGAAAAATTATCTAGGAGATGAGATAAGTATATTGCCACGTCAATAAGCATGATTGGCAGAAATATAACATAAAAATTCAATAGACTTTTGTAATTCCAATGCTATGTAATTTTGGATGAAATTTTCCATCTTTTCATATTTCTGAAAACAGAATGTGACTGAAAAGATTATTAATCTCTGGCTGATCTTTTTTTTTTTTCTTTTATGTTATTTTTGGCTTTTTAATTAATGTAACTCTTAGAAATTTATGTATTGAATATCTGTTACTTTATATATAAATTATATACATTTTATCTGTGTTTCACCCATGAGTAATAGTTGTTTTGTGACAAGACTGTTGTTTTTTGTAACATGCGTTGTATGGTTTATTAAATGTTTTAAGATTTTTATGCTGGCCAGGTGCAAATCTCGCTAGAAGCCACTTTTATTTATTTTATTTGCATGTGAAATTAGAAGTGATGCTTTGATCTTGAAATAAAAGGTTTTAGTTTAGGATATTATAGATTTTTTTTTTCTGTGTGTGTGTGTGTAATGAAATGAGTGAAAAGGTATTGTTTTAAATGAAATGAATGCAATATAAATAATGATGGTAATGGGAATGATATTTGGCAATCTATCATTTTGTGCCTGGCTAACATAAAAATAGTTATTTCATAAGTGCAGCAATAAAGGGAAATATTTCTGTATGCATTCAGCACTCTAATAATATTATTTCATTTTAGCTTTGAAAATCTTAAAAGACAATGGAAAGTCTGCTCGCTGCTATAAGTGTCCATTTTGCCCTCATACATCCCAGTTTTCATCTAACATAAAGCGGCATATATTAACCCATACTCAACAGCGGCCTTTTGAATGCAGCGTCTGCAAGAAATCTTTCAATCAGAAAATTAATTTACAGAGTCACATGTTCAATCGTCATGGAAATGATGCTCTGGAGGCTCACAAGTGGTGAATTGCACAATTAACATTATTGTAAACTTTTCTCTTTATTTAAGAGTCTGTAGTTATGAGTTAAAGTAGGTGGGTAGTATACTTGTCAATTTTTACATTTTTATGATTATTTTTTTTAACTGTTTTTTGTAAAGTTTGATTTTCCTTCCTTTAAATAATGAATTACTTTCTTATTGCTTTTAATAACTCATACTCATAATACTTTTTCATGGTGAATGCAAGGGAGATACTTATATTGTATGTATTGTCAAAAGAATATAGGTTTCATTGTAAAAAATTACCTGGGGAAATCTTATAATTAGCATTGTATGTTTAAAAAAAAAAAAAAAAAGTCATGTTTTGAATAAATTTTTTCAAATTTTTTTAAAAGCTAAAATTAAAACAAAAAAGAAAAAACTATGTGTCAAGCATAGATTATTAAAACACATTCAGAATAATGTAGCGATACTGCACCATTTAATAAGTTAAAATGTTATATCTAATTCAACAATATGAAAATGCATTTTCTATTACACAGAAAGTAACTTGTAGTAAACCTAAGCAAAGTGCATTAATTTTATTACTTATATGTGAAATAGTTCAACATTATTAAAATAGGCTGCAAATAATTCCATCCTCCTCCATACAATTATGTAACCTCTAAATGGTAAGAAAGCTAATTTCTAACTAACTAAGTTTTTATGTTGCAAAAATTAAATTTTTAACCCCAAGTTGATTTTAAAGGTCTAGGTTTATCTGAACTAAAACAGCGTCTATATATATGTATCAAAATTATTCAAGATATCTTAATTAAAGGCCCTCTAATTAAAATGTCTGTTGACAGCATAGTCTCATTGATTAGATATATATTACAAAAATAACAGGTAGTTGAAACATGTTACCTGTGAATGTCTTTAACGATGTAACTTGTTAATCAAAAGTAACTTTATTTCCCATTTCTAATCTACGCATCTTCATATACTTTTATTCAATTGTTTGATTTTTATAGGCTAATTCCATGCACGGATTTATCATATATATATATTAAAGAATATGTACAAAAAAAAATTAAATCTCCATCTCAAATACAAAAAAAAGTCTTAGCATTTTTAATGTATGAACATGGGGCCATTTGCAGTTTTAATTTGTGTGGGTAATTACGCTGGGGGTATTAACAAAATTTAAAATATCTCATGATATAATTGCCATATGATTTGAAAATGAGGTGTCAAAATATTCACAATTAAACGGGCTTTCATTTAATATAATTTAAAAAAAATTATTTCTTGGTCAATTGTGAGATAAAATGTCCTTGATTGCACATGTTTTTTATGAGGATGTTTTCAATTTTGAATCTCATTCTGAAAATGAAAATGTTCTCATTAAAAATATCTGTAAGCAAAATAAAAAAAGTAAAAAATTGCCTTCATACAGATTAATATCAGCTATCCAATGCAAAAAAGAAAAAAAAATCATTTTAAAATATAGAAGTGCAACCGAGATGTTTTTATAAATTTCTTCCATAGGAATGGCAATAACAAACAGGTCTCTTCACTTGATTGAAATAGTTTCGTAAGCATTGAAATAATCATAATAAAAGAGGTCAGTGTAAGTAGTGAAATCTTAGACAATTTCTTCGGCTATTATTCCCTAACATGTGACTCATATCAAAGTATTCCAATTAATAATGTGCAAAATTGTATCTGAATTTATAATTGATATGTTTAATATAAAAATGCTTTTTGGTCTTGTTAGTGAGCAATATAAAAAAAATATTAAATGTGAAAAATATATTATAGTTTTCAACTGAAAATTATTCTCACTTACGTTCTGTAATGGACCAGTTAGGATTATCTGCTGTGTGATTATCTATCATGTAAAGTACCAGGGGTTATAAGCACTTCCTTATTGTGAAAAAAAGATATATTTGCAATTGAAACACATTAAAATTTGCTTCATAAATCTATGTTTTTGATCCTGTATGGCACATTTATTTTTAAACAAAAATAATCACAAAGTTAGTCAATAGAGATCCTAAATTAATATATTACGAAACGAAAAATCCTAGATAAAAATGTTGACACAAATATCATTGCTTATCTACTTACCTCTTTTACTTGTACTGAAGATTGAATTTTTATTTTTCAGTAAATGTTTTTTTATGTTTCTTTTTCACATGGAATTTTCTTTATATATATAAAATCTGTTTTATGAATTTAATGTGTCAAGGATTGCTAACTCTCTTTTTTTTTTTAAATGCATTTGTATATTTCTATGTGAGAAATTTAGCCAATAAATTATATTTTTTGAGTATTTGATTTAACTATTCTTTTAAGATCTTTTTGTTTTCTGACCAAAGCATGTTTAGTATGCTATTGATGAATCTTTATTGTTATTACTGAAATATCTCACTTTTTATGTGTTTACAATTGTGGAAATTGATTAAATCAATTTACTTAATTTGATAATTATTACATTTGTTTCACTTAAATCCACCAGTCTTTAAAATCTGCAATTCATCTTTGGTATATGAACAAGAAATATTCTAGTTAATTAACAATAGTTAATAGTCAATTAGACTTATAAAACAAACTTTCAAGGATGGATATTTCAACAATTATTAATTTTCTACGTAACTGAACTGTATATTTAAAAACTAACTGTTTTTGTTTATGTACAGTAATTTTTTTAGCAATGTATGTGATCTATAGAATTTATAAACACTACATGACATTCAAAATATTTTCTAAACTTAAAAGTATAGCAAAACTAAAAATACATTTCCAACAACTATCAGGCTAACACACATATACAATACTGTGATCAAAATCATTTGTGTGTTCCTGTAAATCAGGCTTCTCAAACTGCTTTAATGCTGTAGGGCAAATTAAGCATTATGTACAAAGCCTTGGGCCTCTTAAAATAAACCTTTGCAGACAATAAAATTTGTACATAGAAAACAGCCACAGTAGAAAAATATTGGCAAAATTATTATACAAAACAATTACAAATCTCATCATAAGATCGAATAAGTATGGCAAATTTCATCAAAAGATGGTGAAAGAACTGCAAGTTTCCTTAAAAAATTGCCAAAAAACTGCAAGTTTCCTCAAAAAATTGCAAAATGAAGGCAAATTTTGTCAATAGATCATGAAATAAATGCTTATTTCTTCCAAAAATTGCAAAAAAAATGCAAATTTCACCAAAATGTTGCAAATTTTATCAAAAGGATATGAAATAATGGTAAATTTCATCAAAAGATTACTAAAAATTGCAAAATGCATTAAAAGATCACAATAAAACACGTCCTTACTGCTGGGAGTGGATTCCCCTCCCTCCCTTTTCACGTCCCCTTACTCTGCTGGAACATTTCAGAATTTTTTTTCACTCAGAATCACCCCTGCAATATATACTAGCATATAAGTTGAGAAATATTGGGGAAGAAAAAAAAATTATACCTACGGTAATACAGCATTTATCTATAACCCATCTGTAAAATTTTGGATAATTTGGGGATTGGGGGAGATGTTGGGAGTAAAAACATTTTCTGTACTCCTGCCTAATTGTACTCTATACTTTAAAAAATCAATCAATTGATAAAACAGTAGAGGGCCAGAAATTCTCACTGTTTGGGAGACGATGTTGTGTAGATTTCAGGCCATTGAATTAATAATAATAATAATAAAGATTAAAAATAAATAAATAAATAAAAACATTAATAGCAATAAAATATTAGATTATCAAGTTATTTTATTATGAATGAAAAAAAATGAAAACAATATAAACAAAACAACTTATTTTTTGAACTTTGAAAACATTTTATCAATAGTTGTCTGTTTTAAAACTTTAGATTGTCCTAATTTAAGTTTTTTTTTTTTTTTTTTTTTTTTTTTTTTTTTTGCAAGTTATAAATAGTCATTAGTTCCTGTTCAGTAACACAATTTTGTTGTTTTAAAAAATTAAGATATTTTCCCCCCAAATCCAAACCTTCAAATTAAATTTTTCAGAATTATCCAACTCATCTTCCTCGTCATTATCAGTATTGCTTTTGGCTGGATTTAAAACACTGTCAACAATTTCATCATCAGTCATTTGATACTCTTTTTTAAGTTCATCTGAATTAGACATCCAGTCTATAATCTCATTTTCATCAAATATGTTGTCATTTTTTGTTACTGCTTTTGCAAACAACAGTTCTTTTGGTTCTTTCTTTTATTAGATCGAGATTAAATCCAGCAAATTCCTTATCACTTTCATTATCAATAAACAGAGAGCTTGGCCATATATTATGCCATGCATTAGTTAATGTTGATTGCGAAACAAGCAGGAGTGTAGCTATGTTTTTTGGCGCCCGGGGCCAGCAAGAAATTTTGCGCCCCCACCCCAATATAGATATATAACAATTTCTCTCAATTTGGCGCTCCTAGGCCTCGGCGCCCGGGGCGGACGCCCTCCTTGCCCCCCCCTTAACTACGCCACTGGAAACAAGATTCCAAGATTCAACCACCAGATTGACACAATCCATAAGGTTGAAATGTTTTTTTTTTTATAATCTGCTAATTTCAGACATGGATCTATATCAAGAATTTTTTTCATAAATTCAGTTTTGTAATAAGACTTGAAACTTTTTATAACACCTTGATCCATAGGCTGGATCAAGGAAGTTGTGTTTGGAGGTAAAAAGTGGGCTTCTATGTTATAAGTTTGCAACACATCAGCATTTGGATGAGCTTTACAATTGTCTAACATAACAGAATTTTGCAGTCAGATGCTAATCCAATATCATTAAAATGTTTTAGTGCTTCTTTTGCAAAATTGTTTAAAAACCAATCAGTAATGATATCTTGGGTAACCTATGAATTTTGGTTGTTCATAAAAATGACTGGGAACTGCTTAAAAATACATGGAGATTTATCAGGAATAGGAAAACAACGTGGCCTGGCACTTTTACTCACAACCAAAGGTTTACATTTTAAAGTTCCTGCTGCATTATTACAGAGCAAAACTGTTATATTATTCTTTCCTTGGCTTCTTTCACACTAGATGGAGCAGTCTCATCAAAAGTCTTCCTTGGAAGACATCTCCAAAACAGACCTGTCTCGTCCATATTGAAAATTTGCTCAGGGGGATAAGTTTTCCTCAGAAACTTTTTCAGTAAAATCATAAACAAACTTCTCGACAGCTACTTTATATGCAGAAAGCTTTTCTCCACATGCTTTAATATAAAGAATACCATAGCTTTTTTTTTTTTTTAAACATTTTAACCAACCTGAGGTAGAATCACATGGTTCTTTTATTTTCAAATCAGCATGAAATGTTTTTGCTCTTACACCTAAGTAGTGGTCCTGAAATTGGTATTCCATCACTATGCCGCTGCCTGAATCATTCATACACAATAGAGTGTAATCTTTTGATTCTGATTCATGCAAAGATTTTCGATTCTGGATTTCAGCATTAATATCACTTTTTGTGTAGAATTCCAATATTTTATTTCTCTGTTTATGAATATCGTAAACTGTTCTGACATCAATGCCGTACGTATCTATGTACCTAAGCATTGCTCCATCATTCAATTTTTTAATTATTTCCACTTTTTGTAGCACCGCAAGTGCAACATGCTTTTGCTTTTCCATATTTTAGATACTTCACAGGTAAAAAATTATCATAAAATAACTTAAATAATGAAAATACAAGATATTATACATTATAAAAACAGCAACTGAAACTTCTTTTCTTCACTTCAGTCCCAACTTTTGCTGCATTCTTTGTAAAAACATGCCAGGATTTTAATAGACTTTTCACTCATTAGAGAAAGAAGATGACTAATCAGAAGGCTGCATTTTTGTAAACCGCAAAAATTGCCCCAAAACGCAGGTTTCTGATTTGTCAAACTCGTTTTCTAATCAGCGGTAAATCTGTCTGGTTTCCGTCATCAATGAAAATGTTCTGAATCGATCATTCATTTTGGAATGACATCATCATTTCTTTAACTTCGTTCTTTTAGCACCATGAAAGAAAGATGTTTACATCTGCAAGCCTGCATGGATTTCCCTGAAAGAAGCACAAATTTTTTTCTGAAAAAAGCAATCTTCTGAAAAAAAACAATCTTTTTATCAAATATATTTCTGTATTAATCAAACTTTTTTAGTTATTAAGTCTGGCTAAACCTGAAATAAAACTTCTTTATCATATGATTTTGATGAGAGTTAGTAGGGTACCTTTATAAGGCATATTTCATTCGAGAAAGATATATCGCATGTTTATTATGCACTTTTAATTATTTACTTGATCTTTACTTTTAATAATTTAATCATTTTTAAAAATCTTAATTTTATTATAGTTTTACTTTACTTATTTTAATAATTTGCTATCTTGTAAGCATTCATTATAATTTTGATAGCATTATTACATTTAAACTACGGTTTAAAAAATATAAACAAAATAATGACCAGAAATCTGCAAAATTCTAAAATCCTCACAACCTGTGGTTTCAATCTGTGCAGATTTGAGGGAGTCTGGTGTATTATCAAATGGCATAACATCAGTAGCACCATGAAATTTGCCTTGAGGTTGATGTTTACTCAAGTACTTTGTAATTTCAAATGAAAATTCTAAGTACTTTGGTTTTTTAATATTCCATATTCACAAATTTCAATTTAAAATGAAAATCGTAACTCTGTTTAACAGCTAAAACTTTATGGTAGAAAGCAGTCAAATATCTGTATAATAAGGTGGGTATTTTTACACTGATGATGATTAAGTATGTACATATGAATAAAATATAACTTTATAAGCAATATAAGTTTTGAAGGGGGGTTGATCACTCAGCTTCAGAATTCTTCTTAAAGTTAAACCTATGAATGTTTGATGCATTCATATATTTAAAATATCTCTCGGAGAAATTAATATTTTTAACTTCTTTTTCCATGTATTCTTCTTAAAGAATGTCTCTTTTTTTTTTTTTTTTAATTTCTTAAAATATATCTAAAATGTGTGCTTAATTTAAAATTTTATGTGTTAAAAATTGACAAACTGTGAAAAAAAAAAAATTTAACATATGGGTGAATATTACATATTTGGAGATTTTGTGTCCAGCATAACAGTGATAATTTGTGCACATTCAAAGTAACTCATTTAAAAACTATTTTTTTTTTTTTTTTTAATTAGTGCAGAATATTATTAATTTTTCAATGTCATTTTTATTTAATACATGTATAATAAACAAAACTATAATCATAAATTCTTTTCAAATATTTTGGAAAGTGTTAAAAAAAGTCGCAATTTGAAGTGATACAAAGTTCTATTCAATACATCTCAAGATAATTTCATTTACATTTTGAAGCAGAACAAGAAATAATAACTAATTGTAAAGTAATGTTCCTAAACAAAGCTTTAAATTACCACTGTCTCCCAGTGTTAAAAATATTTATATGACTAATAACATTTATGCACTTTGCTCTTTTTAAATACATTTACTTTAGCATTTTCATGCAAAATTACTAATCTACAACAAGGCTTAAGCCCGTAACGTGCAGTGTTGCCGGGTCGGCAACACCTAAAGTTCCCCCTCTTTAGAGACAAAAAAAACTCTGTGAATATTTCAAAAACTACTCTAATGGCTACTTTAAATCTTTCTTATGAGTTCTAGATGGCAGCACTACAGAGATCAAACTCTAATGTTTTTAAATAATAGGTAAAATGTTTTACTGTAATATGCGCTTCACAGCAATGCTCTTCTCACTGCGCTTATCAATGCTTTACTTATGAGAGGTTACCACTTCGGCAACAGCTGTATAATTAAAATGGTAAGTGCAATCTTTACAAAACAATACCTGTGTACTCCTATAGGCCTAAATAGATTGCTTAATTTTTTTCCCCTTTAAATTCCAACTTTAAAGAGTAGTGCGCCGGAAAGGGTTAATGTAAACAAAACAAAGATCTATAATCTACCATCTTTCCTCTTTTACAGGTTTCACAAAGCCACATAGTTTAGTTTACTGTAATTTGTTTTATGTTAAATGGCACTGGTATATTCTTTCCATGTATAATTCATAAATATTTTTGATATACTACATATTATTTGCTTCAGAATTGCAATTCATTTTAATGAACGTTTTGCAGCCAAGTAATGTTTTATTTTGTTTTAGCTGTGAAAATTTTGAAAGAAAATGGAAAATCTGCTCTCTGCTTTAAGTGCCCTTACTGCCCACATACCTCTAATTTTTCAGCTAATGTCAAACGACATATATTAACTCATACGCAGGAACGTCCTTTTGTGTGTGGCATCTGCAAGAAATCTTTCAATCAGAAAATCACTCTGAAGAATCATATCGTCAGAGTTCACATGTCTCAAGCTGTTTAATTAATCAAATGATGAATCGCAGCTACTCTAATTCTGGCATATGGCATGCACCTCCTTCTTTGCAAAAGAAAAAAAAAAAATTCCTAAAATATATAGTAAACATTAATGTAAAGTGTAATTAAGTATTATATTTCATGTAATCTGACAGTGAAAAAGATTGTTGTAAACAAATAGCGTGTTTATTAAATTAAAAATTTTAATTCTTATGATCTTTCATTTTCATAATTGGCATGTAACCATATATCTGTTCGTTTCAATCCCTTTTTTTCCTTATGTCAAAAGCATGTGTGGTACTTTTCTCGTATACAAGTTTTAGTGTTTTTGTTAAAAAAAAAAAAAAAAAAAAAAAAAAAAAAAAAACCTGAGACATTTTGTTTTATTTTACATTAAATAAATTGTATAAATATCGAAAAAATTGCTTCTGTTTATCAAACAGTGAATAGGCTGCCAGAAAATATGTTGCCAATTTTTTTTCTCTGGCCAAGGCCTTTTTTCTATTTTCCCAAGACTGCTATACTAGAAAAGTACTGTATGTGTTATATGCCAGAATATACAGTATCTACATAGTGAAAATGTTTCTTACATTTAAGAGTGATCTATTGTTCATTAACTGTCAAATTTTTAGATTTTCAAACATTTTCAGATAATGTAAATCAGTTATCTTAATATTTTATTTTGAAGAGTAATTTTTACAAAGTTGTATTTTGAACTCAATACATTCCATTGATATTTAAACCATTCAATCACATTTGTATATATTTACATGTTCCTATGTAGAATTTGTATGAAAATTTAAAATAAAACTTTTATCTCTAAATATAGCTTGATTAGTTACTTTGTTTATGTACCCAGTATATGTTGGAGATGGAATACTATTGTAATTACTTAATCATATGTCTATGTTATTTTTACTATAACCCAATCCTTAAGTATAATATGTAACAATAACACCATCCATGCATTGAAATATAAGTTGTATTGTTACTGTGTGTTATAAATAATATTGGTTACATGTAGGGTTCAGTCATGTATATCATGAGAGTTGTATTCATTTTTAAAATATTATGATGTTTGATATTTATTTTTTAAATATCATTATGCATGACATTTTTGACTAAAACAAGTCTAAATGAGTCTTTGGACTTTTATTAATTGTGTCCGGGGCTTAATTTCTAGCAATAAAAGATACTGGAGCTCTTAATTAATTCTGCACTAATAATAGGTATAGTGCAGGTCTGTCCAACCTGATGCTCGCAAATATCATGTCGCCTTTTGGAGGATTTATTAACGGCCTTGCGAATATTTCCTGTTATTAACCTTTTTAAAATCTAAAATCTGTTTTAAAAAATACTTAAAAGTTTTAAATCATTAATATTTGCATGCTTTTTATATTGTAGGCAGCATCAAGGTTTCTGGCTCTTTACTCTACCAAAGTTTTTGAGATGCGCAGATTTCTCTTTAACCCTTTGAACTCTGATGGTAGAATTTTATTCCACATAATTTTAATTCCAAAATGTTACAACGGCACCAGAAAATTCAACCAAATTTATTTAAAAAGGGTTTAATGCATTTTTTCTTGCATATAGTTAAACATTTTTTTCTTTGCAAAATACTGGTGCCAATGTGACATTTGGAATTTTGAAGAAATTAACCCACCAGAGCTCAAAGGGTTAAGAGAAATATAATTCTAAATTTCTTATATTTATACATTTTCTGAAATTTTACATGGGTTTAAAAATTTGAATGAGATGTATATGCATTGTATAAAACATGTATGTGTCTTCAGATTGCTCATGTTATTAGCTTTATTTAAAACTAAAAATCCCTTAAAAAATGTTTTATTTATTTATTTTTTATTGTAAGCAGCTTTAAAGTTCTGGATTTTGGCCGTTATTCTACAAAAGTTTCTAAGATAAATTCCCCTTTGTATAATGTAAACCTACCTTTACTATGATTCATACTTTCACTGCAGTTTATTTTTACACAGGCATATTTATTACTGGTTGATGTATGTGCCTCGCAAAATACAAATGTGAGTCAAGAACACTGTCAAATTAAAATAACATTGTTTGTTTTCCGATCATGTGAGTAATGATGCCCTTTATTGTTTGCTAACAGCTGAAGTACAGCCCTGCTAACAGAAAGGTTGAACAGACTTAATATAGTATATTTATTCTCCTACCTGCGCCTAACCTGCACCTGCATATTTATATGATTCCTATTTTATGAATTATTTATAAAATTTAAACCAGTTTTGTTTTGAGCAAATTATTTTTTTATATATATTGGCTGTATCTATAAGCATTTAAATCTAATAAAATCTGATAAATGATCAGAGCAAAAATATTAAAATCATAGATCAAAAGAATTTTCATAAAATCCTACTTGCTGAGGATTTTTGTGTGTCAATTTAAAAAACACAACTAACAGTACCATTTCAATTGACATCAGAGCTCAGTATTTATGAGTTTCAGTGAATTTAAATCAATATTTAAATATTTATACAAATAAAATCAAAGATGTGCCGGAACTGAGCACCAGCACAAATTAAGCACCGATTCTGTCATTCAGTAGGTAAAAAACTTTTGCCTCTGTCATTCACTTTTTTTTAGTTGATAAAGAATGCTTTTCATGCTTTATGTTTAATTTTTTAATGTAAAGTCATAAACAAAAACATAAACTTATGTGGGACAATATTAAAGTAGAACAACCATTGAAAGATAATTTATTTAACTTAGATAATCAGTTAATTAAAAATTCTTTTTTTTTTTAATTGTTTTGCTTTAGTTTATTCTCTAACCTATTATGCAATTTAAACTAAAAAATCAGGCAAGCTTACATTTACATTCAAAATTTTCAATTAAAAAAATATATATATTTAAATAAAATAGAGAAAGAAAAATACATTTAGAGTATTGTTTTATAAAATTTTCATTTTAAGTACAATATTTTTAAGTTTTGAATTTACAGTAAGTTTGAAAACATTATGATATTTACAAACCATACTTAGTGATGTATTTAAGGGATAGCAGAAGGAGTGGAGCATCTGTTTATACATGCCAAGATCATATCTGGATTTTTGTGTTTTTATATTAATTTCTATTGTTTTATTATTTAAATATGTATCTGAAATATCAATTTTAGCCACAAATAAATTCACATGAGTGTACTCATTATTGACATGTGAAACATTGCATGTATTTTCTATGGCAATACTCATAATAGGTGATTTGGGTTAGGATATCAATAACAAATTATCTTGTATTTGACAATGAAACCCAATTTGCCAATCACAGATATTGACAATGAACATGTTAAACTAAATTATTATACTAAATAAAAATACCAATTTCTTGTAATAAAGCCTTTGAAATCTGAACCGCTAGGAACTGACATAAAATTCAGTTTAATAAGTATAATTGCACAGTATTCCTGCAGTAGTAACAATGAAATTTTTACTTTCAAAACAGAATTTTGTTATCAACAGATTCCATTTACACTGGGTTTACTGGAGTAGGTATTGTAAAACGTCTGAAAAATTGTTCAGAGATACAAAACATTCTGTTTTAAACAAGCTCCATCTGGATTAATAGTTTTGTAAATTATTCCACTGGAAGGGACTATAAAAAATTTTCTATTTTAGATATGTTCTGCCTTCACTTGTTATTTTGTATTAAATTCCACTTTATGCATACTAACGAATAGCATGATACTGAAATTATAACATTCTGAAAAATTAGAGCTTTTGGCATCTCTCACAATTGCTAAGCATGACAGGTCTCGGAGACACTGAAAATTGTGACACTTGGCTGCACTAGGCATTCATTAGCCCATAACTATCTTGCAAAAGTTGAATGTTTTTTTTTTCTTTCTGCAAAATCATTTATCTGATATGGCTTTTTACACTCATTATTTTAATTTACCCTTATGACTGAGTAATGACCTTATGCCATCTAAATAAGTATAATTGAATTTCCTCAAAATAAACTCTTAACAAATAAGTGTGCTCTGTTGAAATCTTCATTCTTTGAGTTTAAATGATAGTTCAGCTTGAAGGGTTTGAACATTCTTACTTTAATATGAATATTATTTTTTATATTTTCCTTTTAAAATTTTACCCTTTATACTTCAGAGTTAGCATTTTACATTATTTTATTTAATTCATCTTGATTTTTGTGTGTAAAGATGAATTTTTTTAATCTTATTTTTAAATTTATTAGATTTTTCTATACTAGAACTAAACATAAAATTATGCACAAAGATGTGTTCTAATAACAATGACATTTTAAAAGTTTTAAAATTTAATTATCAATTAATAAATTAATTTCAAGGCACTTTTTGGCTAGTCTGCTACAGCTTATCAATCCCCCAATATTAAATATTCTTTATATTTACAAATAATGGTATATCAGGGATAACAACAATAGATTGGATAATGCATCAGATCATGCTTGCCCAAAAAAAAAAAAAAGAAAAAAAAGAAAAGAAAAGAAAGTCAAGTGTTTTTAACAATGAATTTAAAGGTAGAAAATTTAAAGAGATAATAAATAGTATTTTATTTAAATATATATGTGCTTTTTTAATCAGTTAATAGCTTAGAATTAATTGAAAATTGAATTGCGAAATGAGTTAAAAAAGCTCATGCGTATGAAAATAGAGTAATGTCTGAATTTAAGCAGCCACCAGTGCCATCTGTTGGTCAAAATTCAAACTATTTTAAGAAAGTGCATATCTAAAAATTTACTGATTTTCTGATAACAATGCAGCAAACCGCACATTTTTATCTCAAACCGTTTTTTAGTTATTCACATTCAAAATGGGTCAGTCATTTACTGGACTTTACTTTCTACAAGTATAAAGAAGGAAACACTTTTTAGGGTTTTATTTATCTTATGAAACATTCATTTATTTTCTCTGTCTGTCTGTCTGTCCATCACAGGCTCATACTCTGAAACTATTTAAAATACAAACTTTTTTTTAAAACATAGAGTGTAAAAGTTATAACTTAGTTGGTAAGGTCAAAAGATTGGTTTGCAGAAGGTCACATCCTGCCGATTTAAGTAAAATTTTTTTAACCTTAAATTTGTAATTTTTTGTGGAACATCTTTTTAAAAGTAAATTTGTGAAGTATTATGTGTTCCTCTCACAGCCCCTCCCCCCCCCCCCCCCCCGCCAGAAAAAAAAGAAAAAATAATAAAGATTTTAAAACTGTAATTGCATTGAATTTTTTTTAACTTAAACTTGTAGAAATTTTACAGAATTTCTTTAAAATTATTTGAAGTATTGTGTGTTGTCCCCTCTTTCCTCAAAAAAAAAAAAAAAAAAAAAAAAAAAAAAAAAGTAATTAAACTTTTAAAAACTGATCAATGTAAGAGAAATAAATGTTGGTTTCCTTTCATTTATTTATTTATTTATTTATTTTTTCTGTGTGTGTTTATTACTATCTAAAAGACATTATAATATATGTTAACATTCTTTTTCTGGCACTATATGGTGAGTTTTTGGAAAATGGAAAAAAATAATATGGATTTTTACCGAATTATTTCAACATTTTAAATTTCTATTAAGCAGTTATTTGCTTTTAAAAACATAATTTTTGATTTATATCTCTGCTAAATTTTAAAATTGATTAATTTAAAAATATTTGGATTTTTTTATATAAATAATTTTATTTCAATATTTTTAATTTGATTAAAATATATTTCTTAAATTATTTTTAAATTAAATAAAATTATGCTGCCTTTTATGTAAGAACTAACAATTTTGATTTAATAATTTAAGAATAAAGTGTTTTAAAAGGCATATTAAACAAAACCCTATGTGTGATCTGTAGTCACACTTAGTCTCTTGTTTTTATATTTTCCATAATCTGGTTCAATTCCCATGGTAAACTAATGTATTGTTCTGGAAATGTTGTAAAAATTGTGAGTTTCAACATAAACGTGAATGCTCATAAAACATTAGTATTTAAAAAAAAATATTTTTACTTATTAATGTGATGATTATTTCATCTTAGTACAGCTTGTTCATATGTGAACTCGCTGCTGTAAAAACTAAATCAACACTCTATAAAACATCTTCATGTTCTAAAAAAGTAGTTTTATTTAAAATTTTTTGAATAGTGAAATTGAATAAAGTTTTTTTAATGTTTCTTGTAAAGGAAAAAAATAAAAATAATTTAAATGCAAGTAATCAATAATTAATATATATATATATTGAAGTATATATATATGATCATGATTCATTTTACTTCATGATTTTAAAATAGAATTTTATTATTTAAAAATTCATAAAGTCCAAGTTTACATTGCAAATGTTGAGAGACCAAAAAATAAAAGCAGAATTGATTTTATTAAGCAAAAGCATGTCCATGAGTAACGCTGACATCCTATTGGCAGTAACTACAATCTAAGCAATATCCATTTCTATTTTTCACATATTTAATTGCTTATAATCAGGCATATAGTGTAGGGTATATGACATATACCTTCTGGATTTTTTAAAGGAATACCGTATACCCTCTGTTTCTCAAGAAAGCTATAGTATACACACTCTAGGGCATATATCCTGTTATTTTTATGACTACACCCCTGCTTATACATTGCATAATTTAAATTTTTACACTGTCGAATAAGGAGAGGGGGATGTATTTTTGATGGTAGCTAAATCCGTTTGCACATAAACAGCACTTGTTTTTTATTAATATTCCATAGCAAAATTGACACTTCACCAATAAGTAAACAAAGTAAAACAAAGCACAATTTTAACAAATATGTATTTGAACTATAAAATATAAACATTGAAATAATCATAAAAAATTGCTATAAATAGTTAAATTTTGGTAATTTCTTGAGCTGTTCATTCCTAGAATGCAAGTTATGCAAAAATATCTTTTTTAAGAAATTTCGAAGCATACATTTCAATACATAATTGCTATTTTTACTTAGTCATCATATGTAGTATAGGGTAAGTCTTACAATCTTTTTGGAAATCGAAAAAAAAAAAAAAATTGATGGATTTACAGGTTTCAGATACTGGAGATTCCGAAAAACATATCTTTAGAAAAAAAATTTGCCATCTGTCTGCCTGTGTGTCTGTAAATGCTCTATCTCCCAAACAAATTGATATAGAGACTTTAAATTTTGTACTTAGTATGTAAGAATAAAACGAAGCCTTTTTAATATCAATAACCTGGATTATCCGGAACTTTTTTTTTAGGTCTCTCAAAAAATTTGTTCACAAATTTTGCATAAAGAACGAAGTCAATATTAGTTGCTGAGATATTTGTAATCCTATTTTCCACATTCTTCGGTTTTTCATGACCCTGTATTTCATTCAAATTTCAATTCAAAGATATATTTTAATTGGAAATGAGATGTTTAGTCCTATGCAGTAAATTGTTAGTTAACATGATTATTATTTTTGGAGCTATAAGGATGTTTCTTTTATGCAATTCAGTACTACTTAAGTAGTTTGGCATTTTATATAATTTGTCAAAATGGTTCATCAACAATTCATTAATAGAGCATTACTATGTACATTAAAAATATTTAAATATATGTTTAAATTTTGTTTTGGAATTGCAATGCATTTTATAAATAGTTTACATATGTTTTGTTTTCTTATTTTATGTGTATCCATGATGAGTAAGTATTAAGGTGGCCCCCAATGACTAGTTCATATAAAAGTTCTTTTTGGTATTATGAGTAGCCTAAAAAAATATATTTAACATTTAAAAAAATATATTAGATTTTTTTCTATAAATAACTAACTATAAATAACTTTTCTATAAATAATATTCTAACGTAAGTAAAAAAATATTTGTTTACTTATGTTCTGTAGCCTGAGTTGAATCCTCTAATATAAATAAAATCATGATGTACTGCAATTGAAAAATTAAGATCATGACCTACAGACTAATGTTCATTTTTGTTTGAAACTGTCTTTTTTATGCTAATATGCATATAAAATTGACAATAGGGAATTACATTTGCCATAATTGAAATACAAATGTTACCCAAATGTCAATTTAATTCGAGCTCATTTTCCTAAAAAGATATTTTTAAAAAATGAAATATCTATGAACAGTATAAAGAAAAATTCTGTATTTTTTTTTTTTTTTTTTTTTTTTTCTAAAAAAAAAAAAAAAAAAAAAAAAAAATAGAGAGAGAGAGAGAGAGGTATCTTCAGTTGAATTTAAGAAGAATTACAATTTTAATGATCTGTCTTTAAAGCAGTTTCAGACAAGTGTAGCTATGTACATATTTTATTTATACCTGCACCCAAACAATCACAGATAATTTCAGTTACTTGTTAATTGTTCCATAAATGTCAAAATCTTTTTTTATGATGGTTACAGTGATATTAATGTAAATATTGTCTACAATCTTTATTTAAAACAATAAATTGCATAAATGTCTACAGCATGCTTGAAGATGGGTAAGAAGAAATTCCCAAATTTTCTTTTCTTCTCACCTATTATAAATATTATACTATGCAAATGGAAATTTCATTCCAACTGTTTATAAATTGAGTTCTACTGAATGACTTCGATAAGACTTGCACTGTTAATTCTGGGAAAATTTTAGTAGTAATATATTATTCTATGTTGATTATCAAAATTGAATCATTGGGGGGAAAGTTCTATAATCAGATGAACTTGATTATGAAAAATTAGCCCTTTTAATCAATTTTTGCTGACTGGATTTTTATGGATCTTGCACAATTAGTTAGATATTTTTTCATATGAAGGATAACAGTGTTCTATATTGCTTAGTTGTAGAATTATGGAAAAAATTCTATGATAAAGTGTACCAGATTATGAATGTTTTTTTTTAATTGTTCTGCTACATTAAATTTTGATAAGACTTGCATTTTCAATTAGATAATGTTTCAGGGAAGTTTTATATAGTAAAATTCTAAAATCAGGTGAACTTGATTAGTTTTTCTATGAAGTTGTGCTAAACAAATTTTCATGGAATTTGCACTGTTCATTATTAATTTTTTCTAGCATTATTTTAGTATATAGCATATTACTCTATTGTCCTTTACCAATTCATACTGCAAATAATCATGAAGTCCTTAATAATGATGCATTGCAAAATCAAATAGTGTGATGAAGTGACACTTCAGGTAATGTTACATATTACTTTAAAATTTAAAAGTCAAATTTATAAATATATTTCATTTGATTCAAAGTTAATATTGAGAAACTGATTAGCGTAGCAAGCAAAGTCTGCTAGTTATATTTATAAAATGTTTAGTGTATCTTTAGAAAATGCTCTGGAAAAATTACTATAATTTCAATAAATTACTAAGTGAAACAATTTCATAGCCTCGTATTTAGATAAGATGGATTTAACTCAAGCCACACTACGAAGTGACTTTGAACAAATAATTATTTACCATCTTTTTCACTTAAAGAAATTTGATTATATTGAAATTATTATACTGAAAATCTCAATCAAATTTAGCCTATCCTATAGCTCCTATCAACGTTTGACTCATTATTATAAAACATGAATGTTTTCATTTAATTAATACAGTCGACTCCCTCAAATCTACAATCATAAAATCCACATATCATCAGCAATGTAAAAATCATCAGCAATGTTCCGATATAGTGGCAAAATTACAGAATTTTTTAGTTTTATATCTTTTTTATGTATTTATATGTGTAATTCTCGATAATGTGACTGAACTCTTGAAAATATAAATTTATTTCTACAAATAAATAAATAAATATGAAGGTACTGCTGGTATCACTAGTAAGCACAATCTTTCAACCAAATATATTTGTGTATTAATGAAGCTTTTTTGATTATTAAGACAGGGTCAATCTGAAATAAAACTTCTTTACTTTATGATTTTGATGTGACTTAATAGGATACCTTTATAAGGAAAAGTTAATTGACTAATTCAAGGAAAATGTATATCATCTTTAATATGCAATTTAATTACACATAATTATTTATTTAACCTTTATTTTTAATCATTTTAAAAATTATCTTTGTTATTATCTTAGTTTATTACTTCACTTAATTATTTCAATGTTTTACAATATTACAAGCATTCATTATAATTTTTATTGCATTATTACATTCAAAATACAGTTTTAAAAATGTAAACAAAACTATGACCAGAAATCTGTAAAATTCTAAAATCCGCACAACCTCTAGTCTGGATTTGAGGGAGTCTACTGTATCAAAAACTATCAGTAGAAGTTTTTTAATATATCTGGAAGCATCCACTGAACCTTTTATTTGTATTTAATATTACATGTATGTATTTTTCAGATTTTTCAAGTGAATTTGATTATAACAGCTTTCAAAAAGAAGTCTTATCACCGCAATTTGGAAGTCAAAGACGAAAGAATTCTTTGGGCAAATATGACTGTGATGTTTGTAATTATCAAACTAACTATTTATCAAATCTTAAAAGACATTATCTGATACATACTGGAGAATGCCCATATTCATGTGATATTTGTGGAAGATATTTTAATCAAAGGGATTCACTGAAGCGACATTATAAAGTTCACGGACAAGAAGCAAGAGGCAGGAAAGGCAAAACAAAAGTCACTTTACTGCCAGATAACTCATGAGAAATTCTGTACTATATTTCATATATCTCACTTCTGTATTTTTGTTGTACATTTCTTATTAAATATGATAAGAAATTTGTCAGCCCATTAACATTCGTTAGAAACTATTTATACAGTAAAACTTTTAAAATAAAATATGTATATAGTCAGAAAGTCAACCCAAACATTCAACTAGAGTCAAAACTGTCCCGAACCCAAGAATTAAGAGACATACACTCAAATGCCTAAACATTATGATCACCTAATAATGTATTGGCCCACCTTTGCCCCATAAAACAGCTGCAAATCATCTTGGCATTGATGCCACAAGTTCTTGCGGTGACTGGAGATAAATTGTATTAGTTGTTCAAGTAGTTGTCATGCATATCCAGAATATTCCAAAATGGTCTCTGGTGTTCTTGTTATTTGATAATACCTATGCATCCAACGAGATAGTTTCTACTGATGGTTTCACCTTCATTCATCTACTTTGTACAGCACAAACAATGACATGTCCCGAATAACTCATGAGCGTGCAGTTTCAAAGTTATTTGTTCTTTGTCATTGGACGAATGAATTCTGCTCTCTAACAAAGTAGTTTAGATAGCAGTTCTTACCCTCACAAGCAGATGTAAGTGCAAAAATGATTCCTGAGACTTCCCAGAAGCATTCAAATACCATTTCTATCTGATTATGTTCTTTTCATGCCAACCAGGTGTGTTCATTACAAAATGTGGGGGTAGTCAATGTTTTGGTTCTTGAGTGTATATAGTAATACATTAGTAGTAGAGACATATTTAGTTATAGTTTCAGTGTTGTTAATTTACCGGGATATTTTTATTGAAATGTCTATCACTGTTTCTGATTATTAACATTCATCTTAATTATTCTGTCATTAAATAAGGTAAATATTACTATTTGAAAACATTAGTAGATATCAGAATAAAATAAATTGTTACTAAATTAGCAGCACAGGAGAAGAGAGCAGAAATTTACATCTTGGTCTATGAAATTGAGTGAGTTTTTTACCTCAAGGGACTAAAACTTTATGGTGTATTAAGCAAACTTTTGTTTTGTTTTCATTTAGTTTGCATTCTTATGTTTTGTTTCTTTTCTCTTTTTTTTTTTTTTTTTTTTTTTTTTTTTTGTTGTTGTCATTTTGTCTTCTCTTTTTATTTTTTCGCTGTTTTGTTTTTGTTGCAATTTGGTCATCTTTTTTTATATGTTAATTTGTTATATATATATATATATATATATATATAGTATAGTTTTGTATTTTATTTAATTTTGTTTTATTTTTGTTTTGTTTACTTTTGTTGTTATTTGTTTAATTTAGCTATATTTGGTTTCTGTTATGTTTTTGAAAATATTGGTATCAGCAAAAAATTTTGAGTTCAGCTCTTTAATGGATTTATGCATTTTAGGCAGTCCTGAACACAATTTGCTGGTTTTTAGAAAATATCTGTCTATGACAAAAAATTTCTGGGTGATTTGCATGTCTGTATGGTTGTAACGAAAATTTTGTGAATGTTCTATCCAGTATCATTAAAATGCTTCTGTAGCTTTTGAAAGATTTTTAAAAGTAGGCGATAAAACTGCACCCGGGTAAAGTTTCAATTTTCAAAGATAAAAAAAGTTTTAAATTTTTTTCAATGGTTAAAAAGAAGTTTTATCATCTCTTTAACAAGTTCTTACACTACATGGCCAAAGGTGACTGGCCACTTGTGATTTTAGACATTTTGTTAAATATCTAGAAAAGTATATGAAGAATTATCCTGAAGCACTAAGTGTGTAAACATAACAGTACAGTATTTCCATGAAGATTTATTCATGAAACTCCATAGAAGACCATCAACAAATAGAAAAAGAATGAAAATCTTTTGATAACCTTGTCAAAACTAATGTAGCAAAAGCATTCAAACTACAAATTATGATTGGGTAGCTTATTGTAATAAATTGTATTCATTTTTATATGGATAGCATGTATACTTATAGAAAAATTAAGGTTTTTTTATTAAAAAATCCCAAATTTTTCCCCATTTTTTGTCATAATTTGCAGAGTTCTTAATATAAAATAATATTCTTTTCAGAAAATATGACAAAACATCATTGTACACAATACCCTGTAATCAGAATTTAAAAATAATAAAAGTTGTGTGAAAAATGAACTGGCTAGCTAAATAAATTTCCATTCCACATGCGTAAACGCTATCAAAAGTTCATTTGCATATTGTTTTAAGTAAATGTATAGACCAACTTTTGTAAAAGTCTCAAAAACATAGTTTGAAAATTCTGCAAGTGATCGTCGCTAGAATAAGCTGAAAATCCATCATTCCAAAATGAAGCAAAATGATAAAGGGCTGTATCTATTTATCCATTGATTAGCGTCAATATAGAATACACAATATGGCACATACTACTACATTTGGATACAACCTTTCATTTTTTTTTTTTTCTTCATTTTGGGAACAATGGATTTTGAGCTTATTCAACCAATGATCACTTTCAGAAATTTCAAGCTATGTTTTTGAGACTTTTACTAAAGTTGCACTATACATTTAGGTAACTCAATATGCAGATGAAATTTTGATAGCATTTATGCTTGCACAATGAAAAGTTATTAGAAAACCTGCTTGTTTTCATACAATTTTTATTATTCTTTAATTTTGATTACAGTGTATTGTGTACCATGTGGTTTGTCATACTTTCAGAAAAGAACATTATTTTATATTAAGAACTCTGCAAATTATAAGCAAAAAACTTAGAAATGTTTCGGACTGTTTTTATAAAAACCTTAATTTCTCTACAATTATACATGCTATCCACATAAAATGAACACTGTTTATTGCAGTAAACTACTTAATCATAATCTACAGTTTGAATGCTTTTGTAGCATTAGTTTTGACTGGGTTATCCAAAAGATATTTGTTCTTTTTCAATTTATTGACGGTCCCCTATGGAGTTTCAGGAAAAAATCTTCACAGAAATGTAGGACCTGTACTATTATGTTTACACATTTAGAGTTTCAGGATAATTCCTCATGTAATTTTCTAGATGTTTAACAAAATGTCTAAATTCGCAAATGGCTGGTCACCTTTGGTCATAAATTATATAAGTAATGAGGAATATGTTCAGTCTTTGATGCAAACTTATTTTGGGTAGCTTTATTTTTTTTTTTTTTCTGAGAAGTAACAAAGGTTGTAGTCAAGAGAAGGAAATTTTTCAACTAAATAAATTTCCTTTAAGATTGGAGCAGCATAGTTAGTTGAAGTTTATTCCAACAAAGCAAAAAACATCCAGACCAAGACTGAAAACTGGATTCTTGCCTTGACATGCTAATGCTCTTCCTATTAAGCTATCCAACAATATCTTGGCCAGTAGAATAAACATGATTAATGACATTGTAACAAGCATTTATTGTTAACCCATTAGTGCCTAGCATCCCATTTTTGGGACAGTTTAAAAAAAATCAAGTAAGCTCTTTTCACACCAGTAAAAAGGAGGATAAATAAATACTTTATTTCTCGAAGCAAATTCCTCGATAAATTAAGATAAAAGTTATTCTTGTTTTAAAAGTGGTGGGAAAGTGCAAAATTCGAATTTTAGTGAAGAAAATAATTCAGGCATTAATGGGTTAAAAAATATGTGAATGTATGTGATGTGTTGGGCACAAACACAAATAAAAGACATTGAAAAATTCTTTATTGACAGCATCATTGACAAGTGCTATATTTATAATAATTGTTCAAAATTGCATCAAACAATAGTAATACATGTCTGTCAAAAGTCGATGGAACAATTGTCATGCAGATTTAAAGATGCCAGATATTTTACGCATATATGCAGCAATGACAGATTGTGAAGTGGCAAGATCGTCAACTGAAGTCGCAAGCCAAGATTACTATATACATAAACAAGTCTCCTGAAATGTCCTCATAAGAAGTAATTGAGGGTTCATAAATCAGGAGATCAGGATGACCAAGAAGCTCTTCTATCACGCCAAGGCAAAGTTAGCCACTTGATATCACATTTTCCAGGAAGAGGTTTACCGGAAACACTTCAAAATGTTATGATCACCATTCATAAGCAACTGTAGTTTCAGTGTAATGGTATTAACTCATTTCAATATTGCTGTGTGCAATTACCTTCTGACCATTTTTGGAACTCGGTGTGTTTGGGTGCATGTTTATGTAACTCCAGAATGATCTGATTGCTTGAATATATATTGGTGCTACCTATGAATATGAAATTCCTGACATCTTTCAATCTGTACTCCAACCACTTCATTGATACTGCCAGATATGTATTACTGTTGGCTGACATAATTTTGTACTCATATTGTAATCATATCATTTGTCGATGATGCTATCAATAAACATGTCCTTCATGTCTCTTTCCTGTATTTGGGCCTGAGCATGTCACTTGCACCCATGCATTCCTGTGCAATAAATGATCATTACAGAGCTCTATATCAACCCTTGAGGTTTATACAGTAAGTTTGGAATCATCCTGTAGTTATAGCTCAGAAGAAATTGCACTGTAGTTTGCAGCTGTGTTCTACAAAAAGTAATTTATGCCAGCCATAATATTGTTCCTGTAGCTCAGTAGGAAAAGCATTGGTATGGCAAGCGAAGGACGCAGGTTCGAGCCCTGGCCTAGAAATTTTGGCTATGTTGTAATAAGTTTCAGCTGTGCTGCTCTCACCTTGGTAAGAAAGGTTTTTAAATCTTTTTGGAACCTCTATAGGTGTGAATTGCTGGTACATTGTTCTTGGTGCAACCTTCTTATGGTAGTCCCTTAAAAGATCCATTTCAAAGTAACTTCAATAATTCGTTAATAATTAGGATTGGAGGGGGAAACAAACTTTAATACAGGGTTCATTTAGAACAGAATCTTTAATCCCACAGAGGAGCAGAGAGCTAACTTGGATCCCTTTAATAAAGTTTCCTACGGGGCTCTCACATATGTATTTAGATAAAAAGGGAATTTTAGAAGATAATATTTTTTATTAAGAATTTTCTTTTAATTTGAGAATATTTTGATGAGTGGAAATTCATCTTGAAGATGGACTAGTGTTCTGAGCATTTCCTGACCAGGGACCTCGAACATCTATTTTCCTGCATTGGTTTTTTTTTGAGTGATGACCATATGGGTGTTCATTTCTTATGATAAAAAGGGGCTTTGAATAAAGAGGTCGAAAATTGCAAAGTTGTGAAACACAAATACTTTGACTGCTGTGGTTAGAATATCACCTTGGTGAAATGAGCATTGCAATTTCTTTTTGCTCCACTAAGATTCAGTTCTGAGTCTAGTAAAAGGTGACATCACTTTTGTACTACTTGTGTTTGAGATAAATTCCTCCTGGATTCGAAGGTGTTTGAAAAGGAGTAGGAGCTCAAGAAAGTCAGTTCCTAATTTTGCTCTAAAAGGATGAAAACTCCAACTTTGGAGAGTTGAAATATACAGGAAAGCATCATTTATATTTGTATGACAAGTGCTGGTGTTTCCCCGAGAAGGAAGCTGGTGAGTTCACCACGACCATCGTTCAACTCGTGAATTAAATGTTTTAAGTATAGTGTGGCGTATTTATTCACGACTACACATTTACGTGAATAATTGCTTATAAAAAAAAAAAAAACAATAAACTTCGTAAAGAGTTTTGTTTTGTTTGTTTGTTTGAGGATAAGAAAAGAGAGCATCGCTCCAAATAAACTCTTTTCATGACAGCTGACTATAACAGACATTATTATTTTTCTTAACCAAACGAATTTTGAATTTTCATTAATCTGATGATTAAATATCATCTAACCAGTTTGGAATATTTTTTGCTAAAAGTACTTTTCTTTATTTAATTTAGAAGTAATCTATGTAAATAAAGTTTTAAACTTTTATTTATTTTTTTATTTATGTTTTTTTTTTTTTTTTTTTTTTTTTTAAGAAGTCTAAGGTATCTCTGCAGTACCATCAAATAATTTCTTTGGCATATCTGAATCTTCTATAATTTATTAAATATGTTATTTTTAAATTAAATTAGTTTTTAATTTAATTTGATATTTAAAACAACTTATTTTTTTAATTAATTTAATTTTTTAATCAAATAAACGTTTGATAGTTAAAGTACTATTTTTAATTTCTATGCAAAATACATGCTATTCAAATAATAATATGCAGATGTAACTGAATGTTTGTGTTATGAGCTATAGAACCAGATTGGAAGAAATTTTAAACACCAATGTAGACAGCGGTATTGCATTATTTTTAAATCTTTTTAGGAGGAAATAATTGCTGTTAGATTAAAAACTCATTGGAATTTTCTAATAATTTTATTTGACAATAAAGCAATTCACTCTTTCTTTCTATTTTTTGTGCGTGTGTGAGTAAATAAAAAACACAATTTTAATAGTTGAATAATTAAAAAGTCGTATAATTGGAAAATTCTGAATAAATTTAAGTGATATAAATGACATACCACCGTCCTTCCAGGAGTTAAATGATATCAATAAAATTTTGAGTATTACGTAAGCATATTTTTTGTCATTTTGTACTCCCTACCCACCTTTGTGAGAAAAAATAAGCAAATACTAAACGCCTTCCCTTAGCTTACTAAGATCTTATGACATGCTTAGCATCAACATTGTTTGCCATAAAATATTACAGTTGGCGATAAATTACATTATTAATCCAGCTCATTTACATACGCTGGTGTGCAAAATTTAAGGACGAAGGGATTTTCAAGAAATAATTTTCACGCGAATTCAACAGGAAGTAATATAAATTCGAATAATTACTATCCCTGCATAACAGCTAGTCCATATAACATCTCATTCAGGTCACACATGGTCACAGTCACTACGGCGAAACAAAAAATAAGAAATTCCATGCGTCTATTTTATGAGTCTCAAATGACTACTATATGTGACACTACTGTCAGGTCACTGCGACTGCTGCTTTGTGACGAGTCACCAAGTGACTTTACAGTGTCGTTTTATTGATGTGACATCATTTGGAGGCTCAATTTCAAAGTCATTGTGAATGTTGCATTATTATAAAAAAATAAATAATGACACATTAAAGTCACATGGTGACTTTCTGTCGCAAGACTTTGTCAAATGGTAACAGAGACCCTACTGTGAAGTAACCACTGTGAAAAGTGGTGAAAACTCACCATGTGACTTTAATGGGACATTGTTTGGTGATTTATCATAATGCAACATTCACAATGACTTTGAAATTGAGCCTCCAAATGACAGTCATACGAGTGTCTCAATAAAACGACACTGTAAAGTTACCTGATAACTCGTCACAAAGCAGCAGTCGCAGTGACCTGACAGTGGAGTCACATATAGTTGTCATTTGAGACTCATAAAAGAGACGTATGAAATTTCCTATTTTTTTTGTTTCACCGTAGTGACTGTGACTCTTGTGACCATGTGTGACCTGAATGAGAGGTTATATGGACTAGCTGTTATGCAAGGATAGTAGTTATTCAAATTATATTACTTCATTTTGAGTATTCGCGTGAAAATTATCTCTTGAAAATCCCTTCGTCCTTAAATTTTGCACACCAGTGTAAGTAGACATATAGAGGTTGCGGTATCGAAGAAAAATAAAATCGATTGTAATATACTGTTACTTTTTGCTTTGAACAAGTCATAGAATACAAAATAATTTTTAATATAAGATTATCTGTCGCACTGAATAACAATAAAAAACAAACTTTAAGATATACAAAAAACCCTGACTTATTTGAGCAAATAAATAAAAAAATTAACAAAAATCATAAGAATACTATGATTGCTAAATCTGAGATTACTATGATACTAAATCATAAGATTACTTCTAAATTTTAATGTCCAAGATTTTTGAATCTATGTTTCTCATTGTCTATTATTACATTTTCAATATAATAGTGTGTTTGAAATGTTCCTAGTTTCCGGTCCTTGTTTACTCTACATCTTTTTTCTCAAGTTTTTCAACATCCACAGAAAGTTCATCCAAATCATGATATTTTGCTTTTTGTTGCTAAACTATAATTGATACTTTGTCTAAAGCTAATTTAAGAATTACAGTGACTCCCTCCCCCCTTGTCAAAAAAGTAAGCAGACACTTGATCCCCTCCTAGTCTCTACTGCTTACGTAATACTTGAACGACCCCTGTTTCCTTCATGAATCTTGTAAAAGGTTTTTTTAAATTAAAATAGTAAATATTAAAACTGTAAATATTATAATAGTAAATATTAAAATTGTTTTGAACAGTGTATTTTTCATTCAATCTCAACGTAAAAAATAGAGTTAAAACTTTAAAAGCTCTAAAAAAATATTTTTTACATAAAATTGCATCAAGCTCTTAGTAGCAAAGGGCTTTATTTTTACTGGAATATTCCAGCTCTGGGTCCGACTTATGTAGGGGCAAGTGGGGAAACTGCCTCCCCCCCCCCCCTTGAGACTAATCAGGATTTTTAATTAAATGTACCAAAAGTGACCAAAATTCAGATATTTTCAAACATTTAGGAAGATAGTGCGGTCCTCCTTCCTCTCTTTGATTCCAATACTCCATCCGTTTATCATGTAAAAAACAAGCTACATCATTTAAAAACTAATGATTAAAGTTTTATTATAACAAATTAGTATCTATTGTTTTGAAAAGAAATGTTTATTAGCGTTTTCCACATAAAGTGACAAGTTAAAATCATTAATTACGACCATTATGGGACATTTTCTTTTAGACATCTTATAACGTACGTAGATAAGCAAAGTAAAAAGTTTGCAGAGAGATACTTCTATCAAGCGATCTACATTTTTCTACACTTTTTCTACATTTATCGTACTAGTATTTTTTATTAAAGTTGTAACTATCTTTTTGTAATACCCTGTATATAGAAGTGAACTGTACTGGGTACAAAATTTATACATACATACAATACGTATGAAGTTTAGTACTAACCACTTCTATATGATTTACAAAAATATTCTACAGATAGAAGGGGGGTCCCCAGAATGATAATTGCCCCGGGACCCCCCATAACCTTAGTCGGGCCCTGTTCCTGCTCCGCTTACCCACCCTCTCTTCTTTTCTATGCTTTTATAAACTCGTAAAATAATTTTTAGTAAGAATTAATAGACAGTGAATAAGAAATTAATTTCCCAATAGACATCACGTGCTTAACTTCTTTTTTTTTTTTATGTCTGACATTTATGATGCATCTAGCGCCAGATAACAGATTCTTTGAACGTTACAATCAGACTTCAGAAAGAATTATGAGGGAAAGTCTTTTAAGAAATAACAGAAATCATCGCAAATAAAGAGGGAAAAAAATATATAAAGAGATTCATTCATATAACTTCTTTCAAGAGGGAGGGTCTATCATTGGCTGCGTCATCGGGGCATCGTATTTACTCATCGTAAGTGAAAAATTACTTTTGTCGTTACGGATAAAAGAACCAAATATGTAATTCTAATATTTCCCTAAAGATGAGTTCGGGCTCGTTTTTCGCAGCCCGGGCCCTGAAAGATTTTTTGTCATCAGAGCCCGAAACGAAAAGTATACAAGTAAAAAATGCATGATATTTAAAAATTATTTCAAATGCAATATCTCATTTTAAATAATTACTTGCATAAAAATTTAAATTCAATCTTATGAAAAAAATAGTTTGATATCAAATAAAAATATACTTCATACTTAAAAGGATTCCCATATTTGTTGTACTTTTACAAGAAAATTTAATGGACTCATCATTAAAGAAGTGCGATGAATAAATGGTTGAAGTTTGCAGAAATTACTATTTGTATGCTGAAGAATCGAACAATGCTTTCAGTTTCCTATAAAATGTGTACATCTTTAATAATAATCAATTCATTTCTCATAATAATTCCCCGTGATTGACGTGAACCTGAATATGTTTATTTACGAAAGGAAATCCTCGACATAGCAGAGTTCATAGTATCAAACTGAAAAAATAATCATTATGCTACATATTTTCATATGAAAAACGATTATAACATGTGCACAATTAAATATTTTGCAAACCACAAGCTTCTGGTCTACATAAAAAACGAAGAAATCATTCTCTAAGTGTTATATATTTACTAAATAAATAAATCAACGATCGAATTAAAAAATAGATTCTCTGTCACAAACGTGAATCCAACTAGAAGCTATTATTATTTGTACTTGTTTAGATAGACGCCTTATCAATAGGCCGTTATAAAATGCAGTAAATAAAAATCTCCAAGCATCTCAAATTTTCTTTTGAAACAACAATCAACTATTAAAATACAAAAACAGAATTTCTGTTCGCCTTTAATTTTGATCAAAATAGCACTGAAGTGACTTGAGAAACAATAAGTAATTTTAAGTGTGTGTGTGTGTAGGGGGGGGGGGGGGGGGTAAATCTTTTCTACACATAAATAAATAATTTTCCTCTTTCAGAAAGAACAAGTTCGGGCCCGAAGATTAAAATGAAAAGGGAGGCTGTCTCGGGCTCGGGTTGCGCCCTTTTCGTCTCTATTCACTATACGAATTTAGTCGTATACTTATATATAGGCTGATTCAAAAAAAAAGTTGACAAAATAATATGACAAATCAATAATATGACAAGGATAAAAAATCACATAGAAACATAGGACCGCAAACCACTTATTGAATCACGAATACAGGGTGTTTCATAATAACTCAATTTGGGTTGACGGTAATAAGCTTCAGAAAGTTAAAGTATATTATGATAAAACATTTAACAGACATTCGCACCTTTATTTTAAATGTGATAACACCAAACAAAAGTGGTAGCAGTTTGCTTTATGCGCGCCAGCAATATGCACTTGGCACCTCACATTTTGGACTGTGGTAATCAGTTTATATGGTATCATCGATTGTTTGAGCAATATGTTCTTCCAGATCTTTTCGTAACGTTATCACATTTCACGCAAAATAAAGTACATATCGTTGCATTTTCATTACAATACTTTTATTTTCCTCGAAATTATTACTTTCAAACCGAGTGTAGCTACGATGAAACACCCGTATTTGTGATTCAATAAGTAGTTTGCGACTCTATGTTATTTTTTATCCTTGTTGTATCTTGATTTGTCATATCATTTTGTCAACGTTTTTTTAATCACCCTGTATAACCAGTCAAAAAGACTGTCTAATGGTTTTTTTTAAGTATATTATATACTGCGATGAATTATTTTTACACTGCAATTTAAATAAAAATACCATAATTTGCATTTGAAAATTGAATGTTTTTTCATGCAATTACAGTAAAATGCTGAAGTTTTAATATTCGTTGAAAATACATTTTTTATAGACATTCTTTCGAAAGCCATTTCATTTGTCAATTGTATTTTAACAATAGATGGCATTACTATAATAACCAAGTAGTCATTGCCATACCATTGCAAAAAATAAATTGGAAAGAAAAATCCTGCGTCAAGTGTAGTTTATAAAAAAAATTTCCAGTGAATACACCCTGAATACTATAATCAAACTTTACCATTTAATAGGGTGATAGAAGATATTTAAACAAATAATTCATTAAAAGACTTTACTAAAATACAATTACCATCCATCGCGAGAAAAGTATTTGAATTAGTTTATGAAGCTCTATAAATGATTTACAGATTTGTATATAATCTAGATCAGGCATGTCAAACTTACGCTGCAGAACAAATTAGCCATTTATACAAAGCCGCGATCTACATAAAGAAAAAGGCAGAAAAGTGCAGGAAATGTTTTTACTCCCAACATTTCCTCTGTATCAAAATTTCCCAGAGATTTTGCGATTTTTTATCAAAATTTTTCAGAAATTTTGCGATTTGTTACATGCTTTCTCAAATTCTGTATTATGGCAATTGTAGAGTTTTTTCCCCCCAAATTTTCTCCACTTCAAATGCACGGTAGCGTGAGTATACTCGGTGCATATTATTCTAAGACCGAAATTGTTAAGCTCGCCACACGGATCTTTTTGTTTGTAGTGACTTTATCTTCTGTCTTGCGTAATTATGTAATTCAGTATTAAAATCTAAATCAATTGCATATTTTTCTGCAAAATTTTCTCAGATGGTTAAAATTTTCCCCGATCCTGGATTGCCGGATCGGACATATTCTGCTGCCCTGGAAAAAAGTAAGTCACCTTTTGCACATAAAATTCGTACGTACAAAATACAACAATGTTAATTTAATAGCCACGTGGAGTTCCAAAGTTGTTATTATTCATAGTTTATTTCATCATATTTTTCAAAATGGAAAAAAAAAAAAAAAAAAAAAAAAGACTACATTACTTTTTGACTAGCAAATCGAGAAAGTTTAATTGAATTTTCTAAATTTTAGTTATTTTAAAAATTGATTGTACACTCTGGTCTGTTAATCTTTATTTAGCAAAAACATATCTGTCAATCTTTTTTTTTTTTTTTTTTTTTTTTTTTTAAGTAAAACTTTTAAAATGTATTTTTTCTGAATTAGAAATTTTATTTTATAAATCTTGTACCGACTTTCTACTTCTTATATTTCATCTAATAAATACATTTTCATTTTTTTTATTCGAATTATGTTTATTTGATTTGAAAACTAAACAAAGGTTGAAAGCTATGCAAAAATGTCTTACAAAAGTGTCTCATAAAAAGTGTACCTGAACATAGCTAAAATATACCTAATTGACCATTGTATGAAATATGGATATCTAAATAAATTTATCACATCGAATTTTTTCCGTCTGTAGTAATAAATCGTAAGTAACAATTTTAACATCAATCATTAGATGTGAAGTAAATAGATTAAAGTGATTTCCTTGGTTCTTGAAATTTAAAAGTCTCTTGACTTCACTTTTAATATATATTATAAAAATACTTCTCCGGTGATTTTTATAATACCTGACAAGATTTAAAATAAACGCTGTTTTTAAAAAAATTCTTTTATCAATATAGCAAATTCTAACTGCAAACACTAATATTATTAAATAATACGATGATATTATGAAATTTGCCTTGAGGTTCAAGTTTTCTCAAGTGCTTTGTAATTTCAAATGAATACTTCCAAGTATTTTGTCTATTGGTAGTCTTTTAATAATCTCCATCCATAATTTGTGAATTTGAAATGAAAATGGTAACATTTTGATATTTTACAATTAACAGTTAAAACTTTCAAATGGAAAGCCTTCAAATTTCAGTATAAGAAGGTAAATCCGTTTATTTTCAGCACCCAAATTTCAAACATATTTTTTGGATTGATGATGATTAAACACGCGAATATAATATAAGTTTATAAACACTTTAAGTTTTTAAACATATTCTGCTCTGATAAATCTATCTGCAATATATAATACCTTTTAGGAATGGTATACTTATATTTGTAGTATTTTCAAAAAATTTAAATGGTCTATGAACATAATTTTTTCTATTGTGTTATAAATATTTTCGATTCGCGAGATATTTAATTTTATAAAGAAAATTAATTTTCTTTAAAATTAGCCAAAACACCTTGTTTTTTGTTTTTTTTAATATTATTTTTACATTATCTTTCTGATGTTTGACAGATTTTTATGTTTTTTTTTTTTTTTTTTTAAATATATACTTTGTCCCGTAGCATGTCTTAATGTATCATTCCAAATAACAACAAACGAAAAAGTTCATTTTGCCTTTTAATATATAAAAAAATGTAATCAAATAAAAAATAAAATAAAAAGTGAGATATTCAGCAAATAAATAAGTAGAATGCTAAATTCATCTTTAACTACACTGTAACAAATGTTTCGAAACGTTCCTGAGAGTATCGAGGCTCTGCTGCACGATGCTAACTAAAAGATGCTTTGGTTTCATTCCACTGCTGAAACTAAGCCCAAAAATAATTGGAAGGATTCTGATGATTTCAGAAATTGAAAATACCTCTCAAATATCCGATGGTATTCGAAGTGTTCCTATCAGAATACTAAACTTTTCCAAATTTTTTTACAGTGTAGTCAGATGTCACAATCCCAAAACTTCGTTCTATCTTATGCATGTTAATACTTCATGAAAAATGCAGCTTAGAAGCGCCACCGGTTCGGTGGTTTAAAGAAAAATCTAGTCAGCAACAACTTATATCAACTTATAATTCAATCTGAAGTTTGATGAAAATCCGTGCATTAGTTTTTGAGATAAAACTATTGCAAAATCGTTAAAAAAAATCTGCATAACAGCACTACATGTTCGATTACGTACATCAAAACCTAATCAAGATTATTTTTGTATCAGGTACTAACTGAATCTGAAGTTTGATGAAAATCTGTTCATTTGTTCTTGAGATACATTTATTGCTAAATCGTGAAATATGCAGCATAGCAGCTCCATCTGTAGGGCGATTTACACCAAAAACTAAACAACACTAATCTATATCAAGGGACTAACTGAATCTGAAGTTTTAGAAAATATCTTGCAATAGTTCTTGAGTTAGAGCTATTGCGATTGCGATAATTACGAATAACACACTATGGCAGAGCCACCTGTTGAGCGATTTGCAACAAAAAGTAATCAGCACAATATTGTATCAAGGACTGACTAAATATAAAGTTTTATAAAAATCCATGCGGTTATTCTTGAGATATGGTTATTATAGAAATTTTAAATAATGCAGCACAGCAACGCCACCTGTTGAGCAATACACACCAAAAACAAACTAGATCTAGTTTATATCAAGTTCTCTTGGAATCTAAAGTTTTGTGAAATTCTGTGCATTAGTTCTTGAGATGGAACTATTGCGATACTCACGAATAATGCATCATGCAGCGGCATTTGTTGAGTGATTTGCACCAAAATATAATCAGCACCATGTTATATCAAATACTAACTAAATCTAAAGTTTTATGAAAATACATGCACTTGTTCTTGAGAGCTATAGTTATTGTGGAAGTTGTGAATAATGCTGCGTAGCAGCGCGACCTGTTGTGCAATAAACACCAAAAAACTAATCAGATCTAGTTTTTTTCAAGGTCTAACAGAATCTAAAGTTTTGTGAAATTCCATGCATTATTTCTTGAGACTGAGCCCCCACAAAATTTTTGCCACATTAAGGCAGACTCACAGACAGACATATTGTAAAAACATATTTTTCGACTTCTCTGACCCCTAAAACGCGTAAATCCGTCGAAAACCGGATTTCGAAAAGTTTCACAAATCCAATATTTTCTTCTTGTAAAGATAGAAGAAAGTAAAAAGGTAAACTTAAAATTACATTATGTGTAAATTACTTAAAAAGATGACAAATATAAACGATAAAAAATGATAGGGTGTCATCCTTTTAAGTAATTTACACATAGTGTAATTCTAAGTTTATGTGAGATATTCGTTCTCGGCTAATATATTTACTAATACTAATAGAGGGGATATTGGAATTATAAATCGCCTTTTGAAAAATCTGCGATATTCGTCTTCAGTTATTCATATTTAGTAATACTGATAGAGAGTTTTAAATAAATTCTGGATGTTATATGAGCGGAGTATGTCAATGAAATTTGGAATATCAATAAATTGGAATAAGAAGATCAAGCAGAATTCATTAACAACTATACATTAATTAATCTAAGTAATGAAAATAATTTCAGAACTTAAATCCATAGTTCATGTTCGACTAAAGCACAAGTAAAAAAGCTAGATGACATATTCTGATTTCTTGTGTCAAACACAAAAGTGATAATATGTGTCACTTTCAAAGCAATTCATCTAAAACTAGGGTAACATCCCCAGTAATTAGCACATTAAGAATTTGTCTTTAAACTTACTTGAATTTTCATTACCAAGAAATAAAATATTTACTTGCCAATATTTTTAAATCAAAGAATGCATATCTGTGCATCTACTTTGCCCACTAGAAGCAAAAATTTTTGAAAAAGTATTTTTATAAAAGTAAATTTATAAAAAGTTGCTGTAGTCACCAGTAATTGGCACCTAGAGCACCAATGTATGACACCTTGTGATCCAGTAATTGGCACATGTTTAAATATATATATATATATTAAAAAAAAAAAAAAAAAAAAAAAAAAAAAAAAAAAAAAAAACTTTATATTTTGCATTGGGTTTAATAGCTTTAAATGAATTTACTGTAGATGAAGATGCCATATTTCAGGTTTTTGAGAGTAAGAAATCAGCAGATTAGTCTGAAATGTGAACACTTTAAAACAATACAACATATTTATATTAACACCAAGTAATTGTCACGCTGCCAAAATAAGTGGTTTAATCTCAAATCTTGCGATTCCTTTGTATAGGTACCATTTACTTGGAACTAGCAAAACTGAAGCACCATTAATTGGCATCTATCATTAATTCAGAAATACAAATACTTGTGTCAAAAATACTTTTACACAATTAAAGTAAACCTTTTCAACTAAACAAAACTGTTGTCAATTAAAATTTAAAATGTATTATAAATTAGATAATAATGAATTGAAAAGCATGCCTTTCTTCAGCCATAGAAGAAGCATTTGCAACAAAATGGCTAATTTGATACAAACCATAAATGTTTCTCTTTCCTAGGCAGTATTGTCATCTAGCAGCATAAATCGAAGTTATAATCTTTAAAGTAAATGAGCATATAGCTGGTATATGGTCTTGCATTTTTAAAAGACTGGATATAAATCTTATTTTAGGACATGCTTGTAGGATATGCCAATCATTGGTGCATGCCAATTACTGGCGATGTTACCCTATTTAATTTTATTTATTTATTTTTAACGACAAATTTTGTTAAATTAAAAAAAAATATCTTTTCATTTAAAAATTTCAGCATCGGTAAAAAAAGTTATTTAGTGAACGTGTATTCTATAATAAATGTTATAGCGCGACGTATATTTAAATTCTGCGCTTTAAATTTACAAATTATATCTTAAAGAAATGTCTTAAATGCGCAAAGAATACATCGGTCAATTTAGTTAAGTAATGTTTAATCCACGGCTTACTTAATTATTAGACTCGGTTATTACGTAAGCTACTTTTTGATCATGATAAAAATTATAGTTATTTTTATTATTATTATTTTAAATATATAATTTAAGTCTAAAATTTTAGTCTTTGAAAATATCATTTTCCAAACTGACGTTGTAATTTGGTAAAATACATTTTTTTAATGGACCTCCGATTTAATTAATGGAAATGTAATGAAATAAAAAAGTTTTAGAATTTAATGAATTAAATCGATAAAAATCGTATAAAAAAAGTTATGTGTCTTAAAAAAAAAAAAATGTTCGTAGAAAAAAAGAATTATCGAAACAGTATTCAAATTAAGCAATTTTCTTTTCGTCGAGTTTCTTCATTTTCTTCGTCGGTTAAGAATCGACAAACATATAGATTTACAATGCATTTCAATCGAAATCAGTACTGATGAACCACGTTTGATAGGAACCTGGACAGAAATGCGCATGGGCGAAAAGAGCGAGTCCATATCGAAAATAGGTAGGTTCGTACCATCTCGAGATGAGTTTGTTTATTAAACATCCTAGATTCGTCGAATTTTTTTGGCGAATATCTTTTTGTTGCCGTAATTGAATTATCTGTTTTTAAATATTATATTGTAATTCTGTTACATTAAAATAAGTTATAAAAATTCAAATATAATAAAAAAAGATGATTTAAAGGTGTGATTATTAAACTTAGCTTAATAACTTTTTCCCTCGCAACATAGTGTCTTAAATACAATGTCTTAAATAAAAACTTAATCTTTTTTAGAAATAGCGGCTGCATGGCGTGAATTTAAAACTTGCCGGATTGGCGATTTTTTAAAATTATATCTTTCTATTATTGTGTATATTATTTATTTATATTATTTGCAAGTATTGGATACTAGCAGGCTATGCCCGCTTCGCTGGTCCATATTTCCAAACGAACCTTGACTAAAAAAAAAAATGGTGATTTAAAAATTTATTATTTTTATTTTAAAGCAGTATAGACCACCCTGGAATGTTTTTCCGTATTGCTGAAAATCATGCCAACGCCATTGCAATATTGTACTATTGTAAGTCTTGGCGAAAATTTGGGCAATTAAGCACCCTCTCTTTTATTTTATCATTTATAGTAGAGTTTCGTATGAACATGAGAAGGTTATGACAACAGGAATCAAAATGCTCTCGAGTCATCACACTATTAAATTAGAGGGCATTGCAATGATTAGTGAGATTGATTATCAAACTCTATTAACTTTCGGATTGTACATTATCGTTTCTTAGTTCTTAAAATCCCGACATCTGAACTTGCACTATGTGTAGTTCTGATAGTCTACATACAATGTCATTTCACGTTACATTTTTTAATAAACGTCCTCTTTTAACAGGTCTACTGTAGATTCCTATCTACCTTAATTTGTTCCAGCAAGAATACATAGAGTAAAAAATTTAAAGAATTATTGACAGATAAAAAAGAGTTTTTGTTTGTTTGTATTTATGACGGCCATTTATCTACACGTGGGATATAGGCCCTAAGAAAAGGATGCCCTCCGTGGGGGTGTCAGACGAAGAAGGGTGTTTCACTTATATATTTAGTAGAACAATGAAGCATAAAAAGTGTGTTTTAAAGCTGTATTATTTGAATAACATTAAAATTACATCAGTTTCACTGCTTCTTCCTTTTATAAAACAGTTGCTAACATCTAGCCGTTAAATCAGAATAATCTTGATGACTAAATTTTGTAGAAAAATAAGTCTTTAGTTTGCATCTTTCTACCTTCTGTAATCGATTCCATTATGATTTTTAGTGTCAAACATTAGAAGTGCTAGAAACGATATTGTTACAAATGTATCGGACTTATTTCATGTTTGTCCTCAAATAAATGTGAAATTTACGATCATCTATTATTGGCATTTAATGTTATAGCTTGATGATAGTTTTTTGTTCGACTACTTGATTATTCCGTCGATCAATTTCGCCAAATTATACAAATGGACATAATTTTTATTTTAAATAGCCAAAGAATCAATAAATTACTAAAATGTTAATAGAAATACAAATAAACATCGAATTAAAATTGGTTGATGAAGTAACAATTACGTATAACAAATTTAATGTCAAATGAATATGACATTTACGATCATCCATTGACATTTAACCTTATACTTTGGCAATAGTTTTTTGGTCGATGGGATTATCAAGTATTACCAAATTATATAAACAAATTGTATAAACAATAATATTGCCAATAATATGTAGGTGCCGGTGTCATCTAAGGATCCCGTTGGCGCGATTGCAGCAAATTGCGATTTTATGCCTCACGTGGTAATCCGGTAATAGTTGATTATTTTTGAGTAAATTATTTCATTATTTTTCTTTTCTCTTTTAAAATTATATAAATTGTTTTGTTCCATAATTATTTATTGACTTAGTTCATTATTATTATTTCCTTTTTAAAATAATAGAAAATAAATAAAAGTAATATAAATGTAATTGGTATTTGAAAACACAGTGTTCTCCAAATTGGCATCATAAAAAAAAAATCACGCCAAAGTGATGCGTGTATAAAAGTGGAAAAATGTTTGCAATAACATAAATAAAAAAACGTAAACAAATAATTAAAAATTCGCCATTTCGATAGTTTTTTAAAATAACATCAAGGTTAATTCTCCAGTCGGGCAGCAATAGTAAATTTTCTTTTCTTCGCCTGTTTCATAATAAAAAAAAAACATAAATTTAATAACTTCTAATTAAATAATCTGACTAATTTTCTGTAATCGGATTTATGTTGTATCGGATATGTTGTATATCGGATAAAAGTATCCTTAATACATAAACAAAACAGTGCAGTTGTCATGTACTGATAATTTTTTACACTAATTTGGCGGAAAAATCGTTTTCGAATACCAGTTTCATATATATATTTAAATTATTTTCTATTATTTAAAAAATAATAACAATTAGTATTTAAATAATAAGTATAGAATAAAACAGTTTACATAATTTTAAAGAAGAGAAAGGAAATAAAAAAACATTTTATTAATAATTAAATAACAATAGTCGGGTTGCCATGCCAGGCAAAATAACATCAATTTAGTGTCCATTAGTTACCTCGATGTGTATATGATATCTGTGCAAACGAAACTTCCGATAACATAATAAATGACGTCATATTTATTTTCCTTTGAATTTTTTGTTATTTTAATTTTTCATGTGGATACTGTTCAACTAAAAATTAATTGCCGAGGAGAAATTATTTTCCATATTTTGATTTTTTTGGCAACGGGTAAGAAAATAATTATTTTTTATCGGAAAAATTTTAATTGATTCTGTATGAAAAATAATGAAATTTTGAATTATTAAGGAAATTATTTGAATAAATCAATTAAAAATTAGCCTATGTTCTAAGGAAATAGTGTAGCTTTCCAACGGTGAAAGAATTTTTCGAAACCGTCAAGTAGTTTCGGAGCCTATTCAATTCAAACAAACAAACCAACAAACAAACAATCAAATCTTTCCTCTTTATAATATTAGTATAGATGAATCTGGCGCAGATATCATATACTCACAGGGTTTAGTGCAATTTTTTTTCCAACGTCAATTTGGCGAAAACCTCATTTTCGAATACTAGTTACATATACATTTTTAAATTATTTTTCTATTATTTAAAAAAATAACAACAAACAAAACAATTTTTAAATATATTAAATTTTAAAGAACTAATAACTATAGAACAAAAAAACATTTTATATAATTTGAAAAAAGATAAATTAAGGTAAATAAAGTTTATCAAAATGTAAACAACAATAGCTGGGTTACCATAATCGGCAAAATAACGCCATTTTAGCGCGTTTTTTCAAGTAAATCCCAGTGAGTATATGACATACATGTGTCCCGAATATTTAAGTTGTTAGAATTGGTGAATTTCTCACATAGCCGCCAAGTCATATGCCAAGCAATCGTTAAATCTGCGTTTTAACCATAAATATAAATGTAAAGAAGAAAACAGACATGCTTTTATTAAAATTCACAAAAATGTAGGGGGAAAATATGTACTTTGGAAAGGCTTATTCCGAGAACTGATAGAAGGTGAACAATCTATTTAATTTAAAATAAAATTTTACTCAGAACAAAAAATGAAAACAATATTTAATATCATTTCCATGAATACATAGAAGTAATCTCGGCCTCATAGACTATTCCCCCTAAAGTCTGAATGGAATCGGCTGGGAATTCTGCCAAGTGAGGATCTTACACATGCGGTATATCAGTAGGCTTACAATCAGATTATTTCACCGTAAAAAGAGAGAGAATAGATGATTCTTCGAAGTAATGATGCCAATTGTTTTTCCTTTCTAATTCTATTACTGCTTGAAAAACAGTTTTACAGGATTCACATTAAGGTGATTTTCTAAAATGTGGGATATATATTTGTTGTTTGTCCTAAGAAAATATAAATTTTACGTTGTTTTAAAAGTTATTATTTTAGAAACAACGTATATTATTTTTTATCAATCAACATATACATCCTTCCCCCCCCCCCCCCAAAAAAAAAAAAAAAAAAAAAAAAAAAGATTTTGTAGTATAATATTGGCAGCTGGAGCGTCAGTTTAGAGCTGTAAAATTAACAGAAATAAACAGTAAAAGTAGGAAATAATGTACTATTTAATATGCGGTTTAACTTATCTAAATGACAATACTGCTTATTTTACAGTTATAAGTTATAAACTGGCGCCCCAGCTGCACGTATTATACTGTAAAATCAATATTTTTTTTTCTTTTGATTAGACTTTCGATTTAATTTATGAAAGTGTAACGAAAAAAATGTCTTAAAATTTAATGCATTAAATCGATACAAAACGAGCAAAAAGAAAATCTTTATGTATGTTTAAAAAAAAATGTTAAATTAAAATCGCGAAAAAAAAGTTCGAAGGAAAAAAGATATAGTGAAACAGTATTCAAAATGAATAATTTTCTTTTCTCCGAATTTCTTCATTTTCTTTGTCGATTAAGAATCGACAAGCATATAGATTTACAATGCCTTCCAATCGAAATCAGTAGGCTCACAATTATCAGATTATTTACCGTGAAAAGAGAGAGAATAAATGATTCTTCGAAGTAGTGATGCCAATTGCTTTTCTTTTCTAGCTCTGTTATTGCTTGAAAAACAGTTTGACAGGATTCACATTAAGATGATTTCCCAAAATGTGGGATAGGTATTTGATGTTTGTTCTAAGAAAACATAAATTTTACATTATTTTAAAAGTTATTTGAGAAACAACGTTTTTTATTTTTTATCAATAAACATATAAAATGCTAAAAAAAAAAAAAAAAAAAAAAAAAAAAAGTTGATTTTGTAGTATAATTTTCGCAGCTTTAGCGCCAGTTTATAACTGTAAAAATTAATATTAATAAGCTGTAAAATTAGCAAGTAGCATACTGTCTTGCAGTAATATACGGTTTAATTCATCTAAATGAGATTATTGCTTATTTTACAGTTATAAACTGGCACCCCATCTTCCAGCATTATACTTTAAAATCAGCATTTTTTTCATTTGATTAGACTTACGATTTAATTTATGGAAGTGTAATGAAAAAAAATGCCTTAGAATTTAATGAATTAAATCGATAAGATTTAAAAAGACATGTTGAATTAATATCGCGAAAAAAAAAAAATAAAGTTCGTGGGAAAAAGGAATTATCGAAATAGTATTCAAATTGAGTAATTTTGTTTTCGCCAAGTTTCTTCATTTTCTTTGTTGGTAAAGAATCGACAAGCATATAGATTTACAAAGTGTTTCAATCGAAATCAGTAGGCTCACAATTATCAGATTATTTCACCGTGAAAAGAGAAAGAATAACAGATTTTTCGAAGTAATGAGGCCAATTGTTTTTCCTTTCTGGTTCTGCTATTGCTTGAAAAACATTTTTACAGGATTCACACTAAGGTGACTCTCCAAAATGTGGGATATGCATTTGGGTGTTTGTTCTAAGAAAACATAAATTAACATTCTTTTAAAATTATTTTTAGAAACAATGTTATTTTTTATCAATCAACATATACACTGCCCCCCCCCCAAAAAAAAAAAAAAAAAAAAAAAGAAGAAGTTGATTTTGTAGTATAATATTGGAAGATGGAGCGTCAGTCTATACCTGTAAGATTAACAATAATAAGAGGGCGGCTATTTATATTTCTGGCCTTGGCAACAAGGAGTGTTATTAGGCTACCGCTGACGATTTCAATTGAAAATTTGATATTTTTAACCACAAATTCTCCAGAATGATTGGCCATTTTAGCTTCATTTGTGGTATTTGCAGTAAATTGAAAAATTCATCTTGTGCAAAAAGTGAAATTGAATCGTGAACATTTCCGTGCGATCATTTTTCTTAATTTTCGACGTGGATTGTCAAGATAAGAGTACTTCCATAAACTTAATTTTTTATACAACGATAAACCTCCATCCTAAAGCACTGTAAACAATTGGTATAAGGAATTCATTCGTGTTCCATGTTCGCTCAAGGATGCATTTCATGAAGGTCTAATCTGTTGTGGTGCAAGAAAATATCGATGTTGTGCCTGAACTGATAAAGCAAGATCGTAATGTGACATACCGTGAGATTGATAAATCTTTGGACATTAGTATGACAGGCATCAATAAGATATTGCCTGAACATTTGATAGTAAAAATATTTATTCGCGTTGGAGCCCGTATAATCTAGCAAACGCTCAAAAGAAAGCTTGTGTCAATTGTGGCAAGTTAATGTTAAACAAGTACGTTCAAGATTCATCAAAAGTTGAGTATAACATCTACACAGGTGGCGAATTATGGATCAATGCACATGAGCCAGAAACAAAACAGCAATCGACTGTATGGGTCTTCCAAGATGATCCAAATTCAACAAAAGTTGTTCGAGGAAGAAGCACATTGAAGCAAATGGTTGCCTGTTTCCTCGACATTACCGGTCATGTGTTGACAGTGGCATTAGAACAACGCAGGACAGTCAGTTCTGAATGATAATCAACCATTTATTTGCCAGAAGTCTTCAAAGAAATTTGAAAAAAAGCAGAATAACAGCCGAATACATTTTTATCATGACAATGTGAGCTCTCACACATCGGCTCAAACAAAGGAATTTCTGAAAGGCCAAAACATCGAATTGATGGGTCATTAGCCATACAGCCCTGATTTGTCACCAAATAATTTTTTTATTTCCACACATCAAAAATAAATTACGTGGATAATGATTTTTGACACCCGAAGAAACGGCTGTTGGGTTCAAAACGCATGTTTGGAGTTACCTCCATAGGACTGGAAACAGTGCATAGAAAAGTGGTTCAAACGGATGTAAAAGTGTATTGATCTTCATGGAGAATACTTTGAAAATCAGCAAATTCAATATTATTCATAAATATTTGTATCTTCATTACTAGGCCAGAAATTTAAATAGCAACCCTCGTAAACAGTAAAATTAGCAAATAATGTATCGTTTAATATACAGTTTAATTTATCTGAATGACACTACTGCTTACAGTTTACAGTTATAAGCTGGTTGTACAGTTATAAGCTATTTTACAGTTATAAGCTGGCGTCCCAGCTGCAAGTGTTAAACTGTAAAATCAACATTTTTTTTTCTTTTGATTAGATTTCCGATTTAATTTATGGAAGTGTAACGAAAAAAAAAAATGCTTTAGAATTTAATCAGGGTAGCGAGTAGTGTGGGAAAAACGGGAAAAACACAGTCAAGAAAAGAGAAAACTATCAGTAATTTTTTACAGAAAATACTTCAAATAATATAAAGACATTATGTAAACTGAATTTATCTTTAACAAAATACTGGTATTTCTCATCTATATTGACTGTGTTTTTATCTAACCACTCGCCACTCTGTTAATGCATTAAAGCGATACAAAACGAGCAAAAAGAAAATCTTTATGTATGTTAAAAAAAAAAAAAAAAAAAAAAAAAAAAAAAAAAAAAAATGTTAAATTAAAATCACGCAAAAAAAAAAAAAAAAAAAAAAAAAAAAAAAAGGCTGTAGGAAAAAAGAATTGTCGAAACAGTATTCAAATTGAGTAATTTTCTTTTCTCCGAGTTTCTTCATTTTCTTTGTCGGTTAAGAATCGATAAGCATATAGATTTACAATGCGTTTCAGTCGAAATCAATCGGCTCACAGACATCGGATTATTTCACCGTGAAAAGAGAGAGAATAAATGATTCTTCGAAGTAGTGATGCCAATTGTTTTTCCTTTCTAATTCTATTATTGCTTGAAAAACAGTTTTACAGGATTCACATTAAGGTGATTTTGTAAATTGTAGGATACGCATTTGGGTGTTTGTTCGAAGAAAACATGAATTTCACATTCTTTTAAAAGTTATTTCAAAAACAACGTTTATTATTTTTTTATCAGTCTATATATACACTGCCCCTCCCTCCAAAGAAAAAGTTGATTTTGTAGCATAATGTTATCAGCTGGAGCGTCAGTTTATAGCTGTAAAATTAGAAGTAATAAATAGTAAAATCAGCAAATAATATACCGTTTAATATACGGTACCGTAATATATGGTTTAATTCATTTAAATGACATTTCTGCTCATTTTACGGCTATAAACTGGTGTCCAACTGCAAGCATTATACTGTAAAATCAATATTTATTATTATTATTATTAAATCTTCGATTTAATTTATAGAAGTGTAATGAAAAAAATAGTCTTAGAATTTAATGCATTAAATCGATACAAATCGTGCAAAAAGAAAAACTTTATGTATGTTTTTTAAAAATGTTAAATTAATATCACGTTAAAAAAAAAAAAAAAAAAAAAAAAAAAAAAAAAAAAAAAAAAGTTAGTAGGAAAAAAGATATATTGAAACAGTATTCAAACTGAATAATTTTCTTTTCTCCGAGTTTCTTCATTTTCTTTGTTGATTAAGAATCAACAAGCATATAGATTTGCAATGTGTTTCAATCGAAATCAGTAGGCTCACAATTATCAGATTATTTCACCGTGAAAAGAGACAGAATAACAGATTTTTCGAAGCTATGAGGCCAATTGTTTTTCCTTTCTGGTTCTGTTATTTCTTGAAAAACAGTTTTACAGGATTCATACTAAGGTGATTTCCCAAAATGTGGGATATGCATTTGGGTGTTTTAAGAAAACGTAAATTTCACAATCTTCTAAAGTTATTTTTAGAAATAATATTTTTGATTTTTTATCAGCCAACATATACATTGCCGAAAAAAAAATATTGATTTTGTAGTACAATACTGGCAGCTGGAGCGGCAATTTATAACTATAAAATTAACAGTAATTAATAGTAAAATTGGCAAATGGACAATATTCCTGTGACGTAACATAAGGTAAAATGACGATTTTTATAGCCTCGAACCGAAAAGAAATATTGGCTCCATTTCTTTCTGGATTATTAATTGCATATAAATGCAAAATTATTTATATTATTTTAAGTTCAAATGAAATTTTCTGCAATCATCTGCGTACAATAAATACGATAAACGATATTCCTGTGACGTCACATAAAGTAAAATGGCTATTTTTATAATCTCGAACCGAAAGGAAGAATAAGATCCTTAATATACCGTCTTGCAGTAATGTACGGTTTAATTTATCTAAATGACATTACTGCTTATTTTACAGTTAAACACTGGCGCCTCAGCTGCCAGTATTATACTGTAAAAAAAAAAAAATCATTGTAGTTTTACGAAGAATGAAACATGTTTTGAATAATGCATAAAAGTAAATGTCAAATAATTCGGAATACGTTATCAGTTGGTATGTCTGTTACGAAAGGTCTTTTAATTATTAACAAACATATGTATTATGATTGGAATGTTGCAACTTATAAGAAAATAATATACGGTAAATTTATAGTATATTTTTTGTTTCACTTTATATTATAATTTTATGCTTGTAAATTTACATGAGATTTAAATAATTACTAACAGTTCCGTTGTTTCGCATAAAATTTCGAACAAAAGTAAAATGGTATCAGGAAAAAAAAAAAAAAAGCCTAACTTTTGATTAGAATTACTTATGTATTATTGAAATTCTTCCATGATATTCTAGGCAAAATATAATTAGGCAATTCCTCGAATTTTAAGAAAATATTCACCAATATAGATACAAAAAGAAAATAATAATAATAATATGAAGGAATAAGAATTTTGAAACATTTTTCATATAAGTCATAAATTAATTAAAATTTAAGCACTACATTATTCTTTAAGTTGTATTTCTCATACCCTTTGTTTATTTATTTTTTTTTTTTTTTCACATGAGCGTAGTGAAAATTCTGCTTGATTCTATTCTGCATGGCGATTGAGTTAGATTGATGCCAGATTCGTCATCGCCTTGTAATAAGACAGACGATACGACTGTTTGTACCATTTGACGGGTGAAGGATCACCAGATAGCATCTGAGTTGCAGAATTTTCAGCATTTTACATTTGAAATTGAAAAATGGATGCCTTTTTCGGTAAATACAAATTGGTTTCAAGCGACGAAAACTTCGACGAATTCTTAAAAGCATGCAGTAAGTAATATTTAAATTTTTCACCCGAAATATTATTAAAAAATATTTTTTTATGCTCGAGTAAAGTTAAATGCTGCAATTTTATTGCTTAATATTGAAATACTAAGCATAAATAATTTATATAAGTGACTGTTATTAATAAAAAAGAGGTTTCAATGTTTTGGGGGGTAAAGACAGTAATATCTACTATAAACATCTAAAAAAATCTCTTTTACTGATTGAATAATAATGGAAAGTTATTTAAAATACTTTAAGGAATATAAAATTCAAATTTTAGACGTTAACAAAATGTTTTTAACTCTTTTTTTTTTTTTTTTTTTCATTTTTTATGCTGGAATAAAGTGTAATGATGCAAGTTCATTAGATTAATAAATAATGTTCTTAAAAAAAAAGAAAGAAAGAAAAACTTTTCGGAAGTAAAAGTAGCAATATCTGCTTTAAACATTTAAAAAATCTTTTTGTCGATTAAATAAAAAGAAAAGTAACATAAAATAAATGAATTAATATAAATATTAAATTAAAACTAGTCGTTGGAGGCCACCGTAATACATACGGTATATACTTACGGTGGGTACCATCATGTTTATATGTAATAATAAAATATGAAAGAAAAAAAACATGTGTATAAACTATTTAAAAAATGCATTCCAATTCCAAAATAAAATTTAAACATAATACATTTAAATATTTTTAATACGTAGAAATGCTCTTTTGCGGAATTTCGAGTACTACTGAATTATCTACCGACCAATTATATAAATCGCCAAACTACTCGTAAATTATACAAATTGGCAGAAAAACAAATAAATTAGTAAAAGATTAATAAAAATACAAACAAAACGCTGAATTAAAAATCACTTGATGGCGTAACAAATGCGTGTAACGTGTTTAGTGTCAAATGAATGGGACATTTACGATAAGACATTATTGGCATTTAATCTTATAGTTTGGCGATAGTGTTTTGGTCGACGGGATAATCAGGTATTACCGAATTGCATAAAAGAAATATCCTTATAACACCAAAAATGATAATCATATTACCTAATAGTTCACTGTGTTGTGTCGGATTAAATGTTTCATATCCAATTAAAAAATATTTTTGAATTGAAATTTGACTGAAATACAAGGTCATGAAAAATTGAAGAGTGTGGTGAATCTGGTTGCAAATATCTCAGCATCTAATTAATCGATTGACTTTATTCTTTATGCAAAATTTATGTTTTTTATTATATTTCATATTCACTCCTTACAATTAACAATTTCGAAAATTTTTATGTACTTTTCATCAGAACGAATTTTTCAAGAGTCCGAAAAAATAGCTCCGGATAATTGAAGTTATTGATATTCAATAGGCTTCTTCTTATTATTACATATTAAATACACAACAAATTTCAAATCTTTATCACATTTTTTTTTTTTTTTTTTTCGGGTGATATAGTGTTTACAGAGACGTAGCGACACGGAGATAGACGGATGGCATTTTTTTTTTTTTTTTTTGGAATTTTCTGTGTCTAAAATATGTAAATGCGTCAATTTTTTTTTCGATTTTTAAAAGGATTTCAAGATTTACCCTATACTGCGTATGATGGGTAAGTAATATTCTATGCTATGTATGATGGATAATTAAAAGTCAGCTGCCGGTAAAATATTGCAGAAAAAATATTGCTTTATTATTATTTTTTAAATGCTCGATTAAAGCTTAATATTCGAGGCTCATTCCCTTAATATATACTAGGGATAAATAATTTATATGAATGATTTTCTAAAAACAAGACGGGTGCGTAAAGGCGGCAATATAAACATCTAAAAAATAATATCTTTTACAGATTGAGTAAAATAAAAGAAATCTATATATATATATATATAACATAAGATATATCTGTCTGTCTGCCTGCTTTCCTGACCGCGGATAACACCGAAATTATAATACCCAGCTCTCTGAAATCTTTGTCATGTAACAACAGAACATCTAACAACGGAAAGTGCACTTCGCAGCCTGATATTTAAATTTCAATTTAGATTTTTTTTTAATTATTATAACTTACTGGGTAAGAGGATATTTGCAGCTTTCGATTAATCCACGGCAACGAAGCAACCAGGTTAAAGGCTATTTGCGGCCACTAATCCGCATCAAGGAAGCAGCCAACCAATGAGAGCACGCGGTAAATATGGGATTTCACGACTGCATTCACAGCTGAATGCTAGCAACTAATTGCACACGCATTTGTTAATTTTTCCTGTTTTGATGATTTTATTATTCCTAATTTGTTTACAATCGATCTACAAAATCTATCCATGGCACCACTAAAAAAAAAAAAAAAAAAAAAAAAAAAAGTAAATTAGGTTAAATTCTTTTTATGTCTTCTTAGGGTTTGTACAGATGTGCAGCTCGCGTGCTCAGAAGATTTTGCATGGAGTAGGTCTCGTTGAAGAAAGTAATTTTAAAATAATTCAATGTTTGCATTATTTTTGTGATTCAAAACAGTTAAAATCAACGACTATGTTTCTTTATACTCCCAAAACACGGTTTTCGTAACAGAGATACATACCTGTGTTCACTCAGATAAAATTTAAAATATTCTTCTGATTAAATTTTTTTTAAAATTCTATTTTAGTATGAATGAAGATTTTAAATATTCGCAATTTGTTTGAAAACATCTATGGTCCCGGACAATGCCAGGCGGATCAGCTATTTAAAACAGTTAATCAGCAGATTTAAATTATTCTAAAGCGACTGTCTTCCACACGAAGTTAAATAAACCACTGCATTTTCACAAAGTTACTTATCTATGTCTTTTCTAGACAGTTTAATTTAATATTAGCAGATAAAATTAATTAGACATTTTTGAAAATCTGACCGCTCGTTCAGAAACTCAAAATAAATAAATAAAAATAAAAAATAAAAATAAAAAACCTTTAAAAGTTTGTTTTTAAAAAAAGTATTTCTGATATTAAATTAAATAAAACTTTCAATTTAAAACAAACCCTGTGATAAAATATAAAACTTTGTACAGGGCTCTTGTCGAGAAGGGTTAATTATCTAATAAAGCGGAATAGGAGAAATATCTAATTGCAGTTATCTGCAATAAAAAATTTAATTGTATGTAATTAATTATAGTTATTATTAAATTACTCAAAAATTCTTGAAGAGGAATTGCCAACCCTCCATCCCATTCTTTGTGGAAATTTCTGTGCTTGGATGTGTGTAACTAATTAGTTACAAACAATTAAACTGTAATTACATTGCAGGTAATTTTAATTACAGATTTGTCCAACTCTAAGGCACAAGAGGGTTTTTAGAAATAGAATATAGAGTGTCATGCAACCATGCTCCTCCCAATCTCTTTTATTAAAAGAATTAAAAACGAAGTGAAGAGACTAGCGCCCTCACCTAGAATTGAAGAGAGGTGAAGAGAGGAGCGCGGGTAAGTGTGTTGGAGTGTTTAGATGTTGGTAGGGTGTGTGAAACACCCGAGTGAAGTTTTCTTCAGAAAGCTAAAGAATAATTTGGTAATGATTAATTATGTACATATTCATCTCCTGTATATAGCTTGTGTATAAATCCTGTATATAACTCAGCATATTAAAAAAATAGTTATAATCAAGCATCTATAGTTCTGCTGTCGGTCACCCAGACATTACAGCACGCTCTCGGTTCCGAGAACCAGAGCTTTGAAAGATTTAATAAAATGAATCATATTTTCATACTGTTTGGATTACAAAAACAGAGGTGAGCAAGATTATTTTATTTTTGATTTTGTACTGTATAGTTAAGTATAATGTTCAAGAACGTTACTAAAGCAGATTTAATTGTGGTTCTGCAAGAAATCGGCGAACAGGCTGATCCGAGTTTAAAAGTGTCGGAGTTGAAAGATTTATTATTAAAATCAAAAGAATACGAGAAAGACAAAGAATTTGTTACCGAATTTTTATCAACTACAGTTACCGAAAGAAAAAATGTGGAGGAAATTAATAAGTTGCGTTTGCAGCAACAGGCGGGAAATGAGGATATGTCTCGTAATGAAGGAGAAAATACACAAGTTTCGTTAGACAAACTTATTAAATCGGTGCAAATTTTGGCGATTCCGGTGCCTAAGAAAAACGAAACATGGAATTTGTTTTTTGATTCGTTAGAAAGGGCGTTTAAACATAAAAACGTACCCAAAGAATTTAAATCCGAAATTTTATTGAAATTAATAGGTGAAAAGGCAGGGAATGTTTTAGTATATATTAATGATGAGGATTTAACAAATTATGATAAAATTAAGTCGTTAATTTTAAAAGAATATGAGCCCTCCCCATTTTCCTGTTTGCAAAATTTTAGAAATGCTAAAAGACTACCCGGGGAAACACACCAACAATTTGCTTCGCGATTAAGATCATGTTTTTTACATTATTGTAAAATTCGTAATGTTAAAGATTTTGATTCGCTTATTGATTTAATAATATCGGATAAAATTTTCGAAACGTTGGATAGCGAACTTTCTACTCATATTGCAGTTAAACAGGGAGAAAGTTGGTTTTTGCCTGATCAGCTATCACGTGATTGTGATATTTATTTTACTGCGAAGGGCAGATCTTTTGAGGAAACAAAATTTGAGAAACGAAATACCACTTATCGTGAAATAAATAATGAAAACGCTAAATATGTCCCGCCACAACTAAGAAACAATCCCGTTACATCTGAGAACAAATATCTTTCAAAATCACGGGAGTGTTATATTTGCAAATCCTCTTTTCACTTAGCTAAATGTTGCCCAAACCGGAGAAATAAATATGATATACCGAATAAAACAAGCGTAGATCCAGGTCAGAAAAAGTCTAAAGTACAGGGAGATTCAAATAAATTACCCTCAAAAGATAATGCTGTAGTCACTTATGTAAATTCCATGCATCTTCAGGCTAACGATCAATTAAAAGAAATTACTTTTTATCCGTTAAAAAAAATCACTCTTTATATCGACGGTAAAGAAATTGAGGCGATAATTGATTCAGGAACTGAAATTTGTATCTTAAATGCATCTCTAATCCCCAATTTAAAAATCGAAACGAAAGGGAGCATTGTGTTAGAATCCGCTTTTAAAGAAAAAATAAAAGCAAATTTAGTATCAATTCCTATAAGTTATAAATTGCCTAATTCTGCTATTTATGCAACAATCAATACTTTATTTGCTTTGACTGAAAATTTAAATATCCCTTGTTTAATTACTCCAGATGTATATGACGCATTGGTAAATTTTCGTAATGACGAGCTGAATGATCATAGCTCACCACAGATTGCAACATCTGCGTCTAAAAATAGGTCAAGCGAGGGGGAAAATTATGTGTGTTTCGTTTCTACGGATGAAAATGATTCACAATTTTCAGAAAGCAATTTATTTCGTAATGCACAAAAAAAGTGTCTTACTTTACAGAATTCATTCAAGGACGCTAGTTTAGGGAAAAATAATTTTTTGATAAGAGATGATTTGTTGTTTCATAAAGAAACAATTTGCGGAGATAAAATATATCAATTAGTGTTACCAGAGAGTTATCGGGATAAAGTATTGCGATTAGCACACGATTCAATATTTGGAAATCATTTGGGAATGCGTAAAACTAAGGAGAGAATTAAATTAACATTTTATTGGCCAAATATTTCTAGAGATGTAGAAAATTATTGTAGAACTTGTAAGGAATGTCAATTAAAAAGCCCTGAGAAACAAACGGATAGAATTCCCATAACACCTGTTGTTCGTCCACCATACCCATTTCATACTGTAAATATTGATGTGATAGGTGAAATTGTGCCGCCCTCAGGTCGGAAACATAAATATTGTCTTACGTTAATTGATCAACATTCGAAATGGCCAGAAGTAGTAGCTTTGAGAAATCTTTCGGCGAAAACAGCATGTGATGCATTATTAGATATTTTTATGCGTACAGGAATTCCTGAAATTATATGTTCGGACCAAGCCACTAATTTTAGATCCGAATTAACTAAAGAATTTGAGAACCGGTTAGGGACATCTCCCCGCTTCTCAACTCCCTCGTATCCCGCCTCAAATGGGGCGATTGAAAAATTTAACAGGGTGTTTAAGCAAATGTTACATCATGTAATTCGTACTGATCCTGTTAATTGGGATAAACATATTCCATTTTTACTTTTTGCTTATCGTGAAGTGCCAAATTGCACAACCGGGGTCTCGCCGTTCAAACTCATGTATGGCCGGGAAGCTAGAGGTCCTTTAGCAGTGTTAAAATCTTCGTGGTCGGGTGAAATACCCCTACCACTAAATCTTACTAAATCCGCGATAGACTATCTACAAGAGTTAAAGGTAAATTTGGAAAGAGCCGCTGATCTAGCATCTTTAACGGCGTCAGAAAAACAAGAGAATTATGCCCGATACTTTAATCGTAGTACTAGAATGAAAGAGTTCCAAATAGGTGATTTAGTTTATTTGCTCATACCAGATTCTACCAATAAATTATACGCTCGATGGACGGGACCAGGGGAAGTAATTGAAAGAATAAATCCCCACTCGTATAAAGTAAAATTACCGGACGGTAGTTTAAGACACATTCATGCGAATAAAATTCGGAAGTTTCAAACAAGAGTACAAACGGTTGGGGTAATTTTTGAAGACGATGCCGACTTTGGTGAAATTCACCCAACACCAAATAAAGTTAGTACCTTAAATGAAATTAGCGCTGAAGTAGATCTTAACCATTTAGAGGATGATAAACGATTAGAATTAAGGAAACTTTTAGAAAAACATGCACCATTATTTTCTGGTAAAATTCAAGTTGCAAATGTCGGAGCGCATAAAATTCGTTTATTACCGGGTGCGGAGAGGAAGAAACCGTATATTTATAAAATTCCGGAATCGTTAAAAAATGAAGTCGATAAACAAATAGAAGAGTTAGAACAATTAGGGCTTATAGAGAAAAGTGAGGCTGAAATAGCTTATCCTGTTGTATGTGTTGCAAAAAAAGATGGTAGCATGCGGTTATGTATAGATTTTCGACTATTGAATGCTGTGACAAAACCTTTTGATTACCCAATGGAAAATGCAACTGAATTAATCAATGAAATTGGAAGTGCCAATATAATTACCTGTTTAGATGTATTAAAAGGATATTGGGAAATCCCTCTAGAAGAACAGAGTCGTGATCTCACTTCTTTTAAAACTCATCATGCTCAATTCCGTTGGAAGGTAATGCCTTTTGGATTGCGCAACGCCGCTGCCACGTTCCAAAAATCAATCAACGATGCTCTGGGTGCACACCGTAATTATTGCAAAGCATATCTGGATGATATTGCTGTTTTTTCAAGTGACTGGGATACTCATATCAAACATTTAGACGCTGTTCTATCTAAATTAACTGAATTAAAGTTCACTGTAAATGTTAAAAAATGCTCTTTTGCCCAAACAGAAATTAAATATCTAGGGCATGTCATAGGAGGTGGTAGACATCAACCAGACCCGGAAAAGTTACGTGCCATCGAAGCGATAGAATCGCCTAAAACCAAAACATCTCTTAAAAGTGCTCTTGGCTTGTTTAATTATTATCGTGATTACATAAAAAATTACGCAGAAATCGCCAAGCCTTTAACTGACTTAACAAAAAAGAAAGTGCCAGAGATCATTCCATGGTCTGATGTCGAAGAAAAAGCTTTCCAAACTTTGAAAACGTTGTTGTGTGAAGCTCCTAAACTTTATACGCCAGATCCAAAAAGGCCTTACACTATTCAGTGTGATGCCAGTTCCTACGGTGTAGGTGCCTGTTTGTCGCAACGAGATGAGAAAGGAAATCTACATCCGATCAGTTTTGCCAGCCAAAAGTTTACGGCAACACAACAAAACTGGTCAACTATTGAGCGTGAAGCTTACGCAGTGGTATGGTCAATCAAGAAATTTGAAGTTTATGTGTTTGGTGCCGCAATTGAATTAATAACTGACCATAACCCTTTAATATATTTACAGAAATCAGCACCTCAGTCTGCAAAATTACAAAGATGGGCATTATCGTTACAAAGATACAATATAACTATTTCCCATTGCCCTGGTGCACAGTTAAAAAATGCTGATGGTTTATCCAGACTAGTTAATTGTATTAAGACTATCTAGTTGGTGCATTACTTTACGTTAAATTTTGTATCCAGAATTATACCAAGGCATCTTTTCGTCTGTTGTGAAACATTTTTGTGTTTTATTTAGTATTTTTACGTTTTATATTTCTATGCTTTAAATATTACTATTATAACAAGGCTTCTGTCCATCTGTTGTGAATTATTTTATTATATATATGTTTTATTAATATGATTATTATAAGAAGGCTTCTATACATCTGTTTTGAACTTTTTATTACATATATTTCTTATGCAGTATTGTAGTATGGTTGCCATGTGTCAGATTTTGCTTTGCTCTGCGTAGCACAATCTTATCGGGGGGGTGTCATGCAACCATGCTCCTCCCAATCTCTTTTATTAAAAGAATTAAAAACGAAGTGAAGAGACTAGCGCCCTCACCTAGAATTGAAGAGAGGTGAAGAGAGGAGCGCGGGTAAGTGTGTTGGAGTGTTTAGATGTTGGTAGGGTGTGTGAAACACCCGAGTGAAGTTTTCTTCAGAAAGCTAAAGAATAATTTGGTAATGATTAATTATGTACATATTCATCTCCTGTATATAGCTTGTGTATAAATCCTGTATATAACTCAGCATATTAAAAAAATAGTTATAATCAAGCATCTATAGTTCTGCTGTCGGTCACCCAGACATTACAAGAATATAGAGAATACTAGAATACCATTAGAATACTTAGAATTAAATTATCGAGATGACTTCAATTAAAAATAGAATTTTAATGAAAATAGGGATTATTTTATGAATGTTAGGGCGGATAAAGATGTATGAATAAGCCAATCACAGATGGGCACAGCAGTGATTTTTTTAACTTGATCATTCCAAATTAAATCGTGTCTAAAAATTGTTAAGTAAAGTTTTGTTAAATTTGTATTTATAAAAAAAAATAGTTAATGATGAAATACATTTTAACTAAAGAAAAATTAAATGATAGTGAATTTTCATAGCTTGTTTCATCCCTAACCTTCAACTTTTAAAACTGATTTTAAGAATCTTTCAACCACTTTCATATCAATCTAATTCTAATTATGTAATACATATTTATCTCTCGTGATAGTGTTATATAGTATACAGTTAAGTTTGAAAATACTTTATAATTTTGGTTTGTTGGCCTGTTTGCCCGATCTGCATTTCGTTTTTTAATTTTATAAAAGTATTTGTATAAATATGATACTTTAATATATATTTGGACTCTGTAATAACTTCTAATGAAATTGTTAACCGAAATAGGTTTTACTTTAAATGATGACTTTCAAGAAACTGGAATATGATATCGTTTCAAAATAAATTTGCGTAAAAGCAAAAGTTTCCGGATTATTAACGAGAAGAAAAGTGCACCAGAAACTGCTAAAGAAGATTTTTTTCCCTTTTAGCTTTGTGGTAGTTTCTTAATATAATTTTAAACTACGAATCGAAAGGTTGTGGGATCGAGTCCCTCCTCGGCTTTTATTTTCTCTTTTTACTTATATTTATATTTTTTACACGTTACAAATTTTTAAGCAGAATTGGGAATTCTACAGCTTTGAACCTTTTGATATTTTCTGAAGAAGACAGCTTACTTTTTGAATTTTTATTATTATTATTATTATTAATATTATTGAAAAAATATGGTTCAGATGGTGAACTGACTGCACTTCAGTGTTCAAATAAAAGTACATTTTGCAACAAATAAATAAATAAAATGCGTATTTAATTAAAATTTTGATAAAGTATAAGAAAATTTGAATATTTTAAAATCTCCACTACTTTAAATATTGATATTTTTAGATTAATAAATCACTTTTTGTTTTTTCTTCATATGTGTATTACACAATACTGTGCATGGATATTTAGATAATGTAATGCTACATTAATGTACATAATTACTTGATATAAGTAGTGTAAAGTGGTGAAATCTAACACTCTTCATATATATTTATTAATAACAACTTTTATTAATAACAATAACAATAATAATAATAACGTTAAGACTAATCTCATGCACATATTCAACGCATATAAAAAAAAAACAAATTGTACAACATATTTTAAATCTCTGTATCTAATACAAAAAAAGCTTTATCATTTTTAAAACATGAAAGCGAAGAAAATATAAACACGGGGGGGGGGGGGGGGAGTTTAAAGTTATCATTAGTATGAGGAATTGTGCCGGGTGTATTAACAAAATTTACAATATCTCAAAATATAAATGTTGTATGAGTAAAAATGACATATTAAAATATTCGCAATTAAACAGGCTTTCATTTAATGTATCGATTTTTTTTTATCAGTTTTGTGGTAAACTGTCCCCTTAAAAACTAAAATTTATATTTATGAAATTTTTGAGAAAATCAGTATTTTTTACCGAAATTTTTAATCTAAACGCAAATTCAATTTAATTTATGTCTGAAATCTCATTTTTTAAAACTTACATAATTTATATTCCTTAAGTATTTAATTTGTGATAAATATGTTTAAAAATACATTAAAAGTAAAAAAAAAAAAAAAAGTTTTATCATCTTTTGAATAAGTGCAAATATAAGATCAATAAAAAGAAATCTTCATTTATTGTGATATTACAAAGGAAAGGAAAACAGAAGATTAAAAAAAAAAAGTATTTTTATATGTATCGTAAATTTTATCTCATTATAAAAGACGATTTTTGCATTCCTGTTGAATCACGGAAGAGTGGTTTGATTTGTAATAAAAAATAGTTTTAAATGTAATCTGTCATTTCTTATTTGTGCAAACGATAAATTTTGTTGAGGTTGAACTTGGGAGAAAATTAGAAAATTGAAAATTTGGATAAATGGTAACAACTTGTATTTCAGCATTACTGCATCAATATTTTGTTACTCTTTCGAAGATGTGCATTACTTAAGTTATCTGATCCTGAGAACGTTTAAGAAATTTCACCTGAAAATTATTTTGTATTATTTTTACAAAAAAAGATAAATTTTCATTTTAAATGCTATAAAATAAAATAAAAAAAAGCGATAGGAAAAAGAAAAATCATTATTTCAGAATTGTACTTAAAGTAAAAAAATATAGATAATAATTAAGAAAAAAAGTCCTAAGTGTAAATTAGTTTTGCAGTTTTGTCAATAGAAATATTAGTTTAAAAATTGCAGAAAAAAATTAATTTTCATGAAAAATTCAAAAATGTAAATTTAATTTATCAAGAAAATATCAAACGCTGTAGCAATTTCTCTAGTAGTAAAAATACTTAAATTTTTTAACGTGTAAATAATATAAATATAAGTAAAAAGAGAAAATAAAAACCGAGGAGGGACTCGATCTCACAACCTTTCGATTCGTAGTCACGCACGCTGGCACTGAGCCACGGATTCACATTCGGCGTTTTAGTCCAGGCATTACGTGCTCAAAAACGACAAATAAATACAAGTTTTGGTGTAGTTTTGATTTTTGGCTCCCTTTATGTTCTTTGGGTCGCTGAACACGAATCTGGCATTATCCAACAAAATTTCTCCCCGGAAACACGTTTTTTTGGCAAAAAACGTCCAAAAAACGTGGCTTTTTTTCGTTTTTTCTAAATAAATTCAAAATTATGCATTTTACAAAAAAGTCGTCAATACATAAATTAAAGAGCATAAAATTTCCTACATTTTATGTAATTAAAGTTTTTTTCTCTGATCAATGGTTTAGTTGTGATAGAGCCGCAAAAATGGGTATGAAAAGCAAAAAATTCTGAAAAACGTGAATTAAAGCACCGTACGTCGATGAAACATGAAAAACAACCATTTTAAGCAAATTTTCCCTACTTAATAATACTAAATATATTATTATTGACTATATTTTATTAATCTGATGGTCATTGTTTCTTTCATAACAAAAAAATAAATAAAAATGAGCATTTTTGTGATCAAAATCTTCATTTGCTATTATAAAATAATAATAGTAATAATTTCTTAATTTGACTTTTAAATAATGTAAATAAAATAACTAACATAGGCTTTAACATATAAAAGCTGACACGGATTCCAGTTCTTAAAGTTCTCGAAGTTCAAAATGTGGGTGTGACAATAAAAAAAATCCGGAAAATAGGAATTATGGCACTGTACATTAGATTTAACATGAAAACTGACCATTTTTCGCAAAGATTGACTTTAAATGATACTGAAGATATTATGATCGACTATATTTTACAATGAAGTTGCTAACAATAAAAACGACGACTCATTATGAATTATTATTTAATTATAAATAATTATGTACATTAGTAAGTACATTTACTAAAAAAAAACAAAGTACTATTTCCGCTTTCATTTATTTGAGGGTCCCTGCTTTTCACCGACATTTACAAGATAGAAAATAGACGAATGGAATTAGTGGGTGTTTTTATAACTATTAACATTATAAATAAAAAAATTTTTAATAGTAAATATTTGATACCTTGCGGCCATTGGGACCTCTGATTCATTGTGTGGACAATCCATTTCCAGATCGGTTTCAAAGTCTAGCTCATCCTCTTCGTCTTGACACACAACTGCGATGTTGTTGCAGTTTCCCGAAGCAAATCTTCTATCTGATATCTTCGCAAATAATTTTTGCTGCTGCTTCAACCACTCGCAGCCTCTCATCTCGATCAGATTTACATGTTTGCTGATACCATGCATTAGTCAGTATCTTCCCTCCTATATTCTTGAAACACACAATGGACTTTTTTTTTCTGATTCTTTATGATCAGTATGTCGTCTCCATATCTCTCAATGAGGTTAAGCTTTACAGTTCTCATATCAGGTTGATAACTCCCTGTAACCTGTTTCATTAGCTCTTCCATGGAGAATTGACACTCGTCATCATGATTTTCAAGGTAATCGTAATATACTGTGCATTGCTCTGTCGATTGCCTTGGCAAATGTACCACTTTTCTACTGTTCTTGGACCTTTGGCCTCCCATAAATATATTTAAAACATTTGATGTGGTATTGAGCATTTGCTGCGATCAAATCATTCACTGGTTCGATGCGCTGAATTATAGCCTGCCCATAATCATCATTGCGAGCTTTTGCTGCTTTCAGAATTGTACTTTTGAATCCCATGTGTCGCATACTGTATACAATATTGCATTCGCTTGGTAGATTTTTCGCTTGTGTTGCGATGAACTCTTCCGAAATGCACAGTCCACATATAAAACAATTAGTTCGAGAATTAAACTGAGGAGTTGGTGATCTTAAAATTTGAGAAGTGCTAGCATTTTTTCCTCAATCTTCTTCAGATAAGCAGTAATCATCCGTTCATTTACGTATGCTTTTCTACCCTTAACATGCACATCTACTGAGATTTTCCCCTTTAGGAAAACTGCCTTTCCATCCTTTCTTTCTGTACTTGCCTTGATTAACGCTGCAATACCTCGACTAACTTTCACTGACACCTCTTCTAAAGGAAAGTCACAAATAAAACTCAGCGATATCGCGCAAAATCGTTTTAGATGTTCACTATATTCACGAAGACTCAAACAGCGAATTACTAAATTATAAGTAAGCAGTTGCATATAGAAACTGAGAGGAATGTGTCCTCCTGATAAGCTAGTGATCTCTGCGACACATATTCCTAACAGAGGCGAGACTGGTGGAAAAGGGGGGGGGGGGTAGTATTTCACTGAACGTGGACATGGGATGCGGGGGTGGGCGCTTGACCAACGTTATTTCATACTTGCACCCCTTGAATCAAGGGGGAAAGTGCAGATGGGATCAGTTAAAGCCTGTTTTAGTTATTTTATTTACATTATTTAAAAGTCAAATTAAGAAATTATTACTATTATTATTTTGTAATAACAAATGAAGATTTTGATCACAGATATGCTCATTTTTATTTATTTTTTAGTTATGAAAGAAACAATGAACATCAGATTAATAAAATATAGTCAATAATAATATATTTAGTATTATTAAGTGGGGAAAATTTGCGTAAAATGGTTGTTTCTCAAGTTTCATCGATGTACGGTGCTGTAATTCACGTTTTTCAGAATTTTTTGCTTTTCACACCTATTTTTGCGGCTCTCTCACGGCTAAACCATTGATCAGAGAAAAACACTTTAAATACATAAAATGTAGGAAATTTCGTGCTCTTTAATTTATGTATTGATGACTTTTAAGTAAAATGCATAATTTTGAAGTCATTTAGAAAAAACGAAAAAAAGCCACGTTTTTTGCACGTTTTTTGCCAAAAAAACGTGTTTCCGGGGAGAAATTTTGTTGGATAATGCCAGATTCGTGTTCAGCGACCCAAAAAACATAAAAGGAACCAAAAATCAAAACTACACCAAAACTTGCATTTATTTTTTACCAAATGCCTGGACTATTTGTACAAATAGGTATTTGAAATATACGCTAAACTTTAACCCCCAATTTCTCAAAAGCCAAGGCCCATTTGAAGAAACCCTCTCACCAGAATAATTAGTGGTATGATCCCTACAACATACTTTGAAATCATCAAAATCTGTGCGTACCATGTTTGGTGGTGCCCTTGTAAGTATGCTTTCCCTGTGTAAGTATTGTTTTGTTTGGCATTAACTTTTCTATCATTATTATTACGAGGTGAAACCCGTCGAAATTCGACGAAATAAAATGTTTCAGAAGGAACTGTTTCATTCATTTATGATAAATCTACAAAATTAGTTACAGTAGAAAAAAAAATTGCATCTTATATTGGTCATTCTAACTTTCAAACAAATATTATTTTAAGCTAAAATTTACAAAATACTGTTTCTATAAAACTGAGTTGTTCAAATTATTAAAATTAAATTTTATATTGCATATGTTGCGTCAGTAACATGAATTGAAGTGAACTGAACAGAACTAATGTTTCCCTCGAGAAGGAAATTGAAAATTTTCTATTATTCCATTTTTTGTTATGATATTGTTATGTCTTTTTTGTGTGTGTGTGTGTGCGTGTTTGATGGTGAATTAAATGTACTTTATTTAAAAGTGAAGGACTTTATTTTTAAGACAGCTACAGTGATGACAGAAACACTCCGAAATATAAAATTCCTCGAGGAGGGCGATAGCTCCCTTCCTCTGCCCAAACTTCCCCAAATGGCGCCCCTAATTGTAAAAGTTCACAAGCAATTCTAGCGTTTGTTCAAACTCCCAGTATGTATTCCAAAGTGTCTTCACAAGGCTGCCATTCTATGTGGTTTTCATTCATCTACCAATTACCCAAGTAGAATATGGTGCACTTAAAATTAGGACTGCGGAGTCGGTAGGGAAAATGGCCGACTCCGACTTTGGGCTTGATAATATACTAGTATTGCTTACTGGTTAAAATTTTGAAAAAACGCAAAAAATAATAATAAAAATTTAAATAAAATAAATAAAATAAATAAAAATAAAATAAATAAAATAAAATAAATAAAATATAAGTAAATAAATAAAATAAATAAAAATAAAATAAATAAAATAAAATAAATAAAATATAAGTAAATAAATAAAATAAATAAAAATAAAATAAATAAAATAAAATAAATAAAATATAAGTAAATAAATAAAATAAATAAAAATAAAATAAATAAAATAAAATAAATAAAATATAAGTAAATAAATAAAATAAAACAAAAACTTCACATTTCGGCATTAATTTTATTATTAGGGCTTCGGAAGAAAAAAATGAAAAAATATATATATTTCTTGCTTCCCTTACAATTTTGCCTTCCGCAAATTTGAAAAATCCATCTTTAAGTATGTTTATTTTTAAGTATACCTTCAGAAATTATTATTTTATTTCGACTACTACTTTTTGCCGGATGTGTGAGTGGAAGGATCAGTACTGAAAACAAATCTTATGCAACCTATAAAGGAAAAAAAAAATAATCAAAATGTAACATCTTCTAATGAGTTATCCCATTTCTACAGTTTTACATTTGTAAAATTGTTTGAACACGGGACAAGAGATTAACGTTAAGATGTAACTGCAAACCGTGAGAGGAAAATGCTAATTCCAAAACTGACTGCGCATTGAAATGCTAATAGGCACTGACTGCTAAGTAGATTTTCCAACAGCTTAAACGAGATTGTAAAATGTTTCAGATCATTAGTATGATTCGACACCTTCTAGGTGATTTTCTTTTCTTTTAAATTTTAATATATTTAATACTGAACATTTCTTAATAGGTAAAATTAATTTAACAAAGGAAATCGGTTAATTTAAGATAGAAATTTAAGGAAAAGAACAAGTAATTTAAGAATTCCTTCCACTTTCAATTTGCAATATATTTTCAACATTCAAAAATTTATAAGATTATTCTTTAACTCCTTGGGAATGAGCGACACGTATGCGTGCCGCAAAAAGGCTTAAGAATCCTACGCCCATCAGTAAAATTTTACTGAAAAATTTGTCTCTTTTAATCGGAGCATTTTCTCGATTTAAAAAGGCACAAATTTCTGTTTTTTACAACCTATGACCAAACATTAAAAATTTCGTAAAAGGCTCCCATCGCGAAGGGATTAAAGCTTTTATTTATAAATAGTATGAATGAATAAATAACATTAAAAAGTCATTTAATGTAGTCTCTTTTTGTATTAACAAGAACGTTTGTTTATATTTTTCCTTTATTCTGCAAACGCCCTTATTATACGGGGTATTTCTAAATGAAGATCGAGTTTTAACGCTTGGTAGTATTTATTACATAAAATTTAAAATTATAATTAATACTTAATATGAAAGAGAAACTCAAACAGTTTAGCTTACATGTGTGAGCACAGAATAATTTTCATATTATATAGCAACAGAATATTTTTTCAGCTCAGGAATTATTTTTAAAGTGATAAACTGCTTTACTAAGAATAAAATGAGAAATGTGTTAAAATTACAGTTATGTAACGTTTCATTTTTGTTTTATTTTTCTATTTTTTAGTTGTTGAAATTCATCATTAATCAGGTTATTTGATACCCTTTCAAGTCATGGCGACATTTCCCACTGCCCCTCTCTTCTTCCCCTTCCCCACACAATTTTGATACATCTGTTAATTTATCTTAATATTTGCTAATGAAATCAATTTATTTGCTTAAATCATTGCCATATCGCAATCAAAAAAATTAAAAAAAAAAATCTATTTCCTGGTTAAATAACACTTTCGGGTGTGGTTATTTACCTTTTGAAGACCACCGAATATACTCATGTTCTCTGATTCACCTCATTAACGTTTTTATGGAATGAATCACCATTTTTTTTAGAAATTAAGTATGCTAATCATGATATGCTCATTTTGGCTTCATTCATAAATAAAACATCATTAAAAGAAAAAACTAAAAGAGAAGTTTGTGATAAGGGGAAAAAACAAAGAAAAGAAAGAAAAAACGCGTTGTTGGCAGTATTACAGTTTTTAGCTCACAGGCTATCATAGCCTGAGAGCTTATGTGCCCGTCCGTTCTGTATGTATGTGCGTATGTGCGTAACGCGATAACTCATGATAAAAATATCGGATCCACTTGAAATTTTGTATATAGGTAAATCCTGATAAGGCGCTTCCCTGATTAGTTTTTGGAGTTCATTCGATATGTATAAGAGGGGGAACGGGGGGCTCATGCCCCCCGTTAGTTGATATAAATGGGATTTTCATGCAGAATTAAGTTTTCAAAATTTAGATTAGGATCATTCTGATGAGGCGATTCCGTGACTGTTATTAGGTGTTCATTGAATAAGTATAAATAGGGGGAACAGGGGTTCTAATCCCCCCCCCCCGTTAGTTGATATAAATGGGATTTTCATGCAGAATTAAGTTTTCGTTCAAAATTTAGATTAGGATCATTCTGATGAGGCGATTCCGTGGCTGTTATTAGGTGTTCATTGAATAAGTATAAATAGGGGGAACAGGGGTTCTAATCCCCCCCCCCCGTTAGTTGATATAAATGGGATTTTCATGCAGAATTAAGTTTTCGTTCAAAATTTAGATTAGGATCATTCTGATGAGGCGATTCCGTGACTGCTATTAGGTGTTCATTGAATAAGTATAAATAGGGGCAACAGGGGTTCTAATGCCTCCCCCCCCTCTTAATTTATATAAATAGGTTTTTCAAGCAGAATTTTCAGATTTCGTTCAAATCTCTGAATCGTTTTGGAAGTTTAATGGTTAAGTATAAAAGAAGGGGATAACTCCTTTTAAATTATATAAATGCTAAATGTGTTTTTATTAAGAATTATCTAATTTGCTCTGAATTTTGGATATAGATTTTTTATATGATAAAGCATGTCTTTGATAGTATAGAAGGTTCAATGATTAAGTATAAAAAAAGAGGAAAGGGGAGAGCTGTTTCCCCTTCTTAATTTTTTTTTCGAACGGAATTAACCCTTGAAAATATAAGGCTTTAATGTACAATTAGTATTTGTAGCCTGTGAGCTCAATGCCATCAGTTTAACTGGGCAGTATTCTTTATTTATTTGACACTCGGACAAGTCACACTACTTTTCTTTTCTTTTTTTTTCTTTCTTTCTTTAAGAAATTCAAAACTTAACTGTAAAAAAAAATAAATAAATAAATAAATAAATAAATAAATAAAATATTTTATAATCCAAAAAAGATGGGCGGCTGATATTGCTACAACCAATATGTATATAGTGAGGAAAGGACACTTACTAAGTTATTCATTCTATGCTTGTAACTTAATCATTGCCTGTTTGGTCAACGAGATTCAGCGATGCATTATTACAGAATCTAGGTCAGGGGCCTCAAGGAAGGAGGTGCGCATTCCAGAAAGAGGCCATTAAACTATTAGAATCTCGTGATGCAGAATATCGAATGATGGCGAAAATAAAAATAAAAATAAAAATAAGAGAGCTACAAGGGTTCCCATTTCGCTAGCACTTGGACGGAACTGGAAGCAAACGATTATTCACTTAGCGGCGGGAAACGAGATAAATGAATGGAATGATTTGTCCCATAAAGAATGGCAACAATGTGTCTCGAGAGGGAGACCATTTTTTTTTTCCTGTTTGCTTCTTTCAAATATTGTGACTAACTGGCTAACGGCATTTAAAAGGCTTTTTCAAATAAAAGGAAAAATTAAGCGTTTAATAGCTGAAAATGGTTGAATAAAATTATCTATTTTATTTTATTTTATTTTTTGAGTACGGTGTAAAAGTCTGTTCATCCCGCCCCCCTCCTTTTCTTTTGTTCCCTTCTTCTTCTTCTTTTTTTTTTTTTTTCGTTTGTTTGATTTGTAGGATGAGAGGGTCTACATGAAATAAAACGTAATTCGAATATTAAAATTATTCTCATTTTTAGAATTATTTCATAATAAATTTCTGCATTTTTAAGCTCGAAGGTATTTTAACATATGGCTGATTCCAACTTGTCATGTCTGTGACATACAATGATTTTTGGCTACCAATATTTTAGAACGGAAAAATGTGATTTATTTTACCGGAGATATTTCATCAGTTGAATAGAGTGAAGGAAACTTTTCAAAAATAACGGTGGTGAACAAACATAGCTTTTTTTTTTTTTTAGCTGTGTGACAGACATGACACGTTTTCATGGAATTAACCATATGTTTAACTGTACTGTCACAATTTGTTGTTGGAGAAAAAATTAGTTTAACTTAGATAACATAATCCGGGATTGGAGCTACAATGGATATTTACATTACCGCTCGTGGACTATTTTTTATGGTGTTTATTTCAACAAGACTTTAGACTATGAATATTGACACAGACTGTTGAAGAATAACAGTTATTAAATTTCCCAAGCAATATTATATTGGAAAGTTTAGTCTAATACATACAACAAATATTTTTCCCTTTTTACGCGTAGTTAATTTTAAATTAATTTGTACTGCTATATATTGTTATTAAAAATATAATTAAAAGAATACTTATTTATATTTATTAAATGAACAGACAGATTCTCTTTTTTTTTTAATAAATACTTTTTATTCAGTGAATACTTCAGTATAGCGATCTACTGGGTGCTGAAAGTTGCTTCTGGAACATTTTTGTTGACGATTTTTGGAACTAAAAGAAATCGGCTACAAGGGCTCTCATTTTGCTGGGCACTTCAATAAAACTGGAGTTAAATGAATACCTACTTAAGTGGCAGGAAATGGGATAAATGAATAGAATTTGTCCTATAAAGAATGGCAACAATGTGTTTCGAGAGGAAGACTTTTTTTCTGCATCTTTTTACCATAGAGGAAATGGATAGATAGAGATAAAATCTGCCGTAAAAGTGGTTTCCAGTATGAAGGCGGTTATAGCTCGAATTTAAAAGTCTTCATTCGGCCCAACCAAGACAAAGCGTGTAAATAGGAAACAGCTATCACATCCTATAACTGCACATATTCTCATTTTTAATGGAAATTTTTTATCATACCAACGTTCAACATGCGGTCAATAAATAACAATTTGCCTCGGTTAAAGCAAAAGCAAATAAATACAGATTTGAATTGGCAGGCGCTGCAAACCACTTGGTTATGTATGTATAGGATTAATTTTATAACATGATTAGATGTTAACAAGATTAGATGCTAGATTATATGATCGTTAAGGTTTGTTTTATGAATTAGTCATCCAGTATTCGTGCAGAATGGCTCAGTTGGAAGAGCATTGGTGGCACAGTACATCCCTGTTTCGAGTCCTGGCCCGGACTTTTTTCACCAACTTGGAAAATTTACACGTGGTTATGTTTAAGCCGAATGTAACGGATTTCAGCGTTACATTTCTCACGTTACGACCAGACATGTTCTTTCTCTTTATTCTATGCTTTGAAACAGTCAGACAGCCCAGCTATTTTTTGGAAATAATATTATCGATTTTTAAGCTTCAAAGGTGTTTTATTACATGTTTAACATATATCTATTACAATTTTTTGTTGGAGAAGGAATATTATTTAAATAGTATAGTTTGGAGCTGGAACTGAAATGAATATTTATTTTATCACTCCATGAGCTATTTGTTATGACATTTATTTCAACAAAACTTTAGGTTATGATTAGTGATACAGACGCTTGAACAATAGCATTAGTACTAATGTTCCAGAGATGTTATATATATATATATAAACTACGATAATTTATATAATAATTAATCATTTTCTTTTCTTTTCTATTTTTTATTTCAATTTAGTTATTTCATTACTCCGTGAGATAGTTGTTATGACGTTTATTCCAGCAAAACTTTAGGTTAGGATTAGTGATACAAACTGTTGAACAATACCATTAGCACTAATGTTACAGATATGTTATACATATAAAAAATACGATGATGCATATAATAACTAATCATTTTCTTTTTTAAAATTAATTTTAATTCAGTTATTTTATCATTCCATGATATCTTTGTTATGACGTTTATTTCAACAAAATTTTAGGTTATGATTCGTGATACAGACTGTTGAACAATAATATTAGTACTAATGTTCCAGATTTATTATATCGACAAAAAAAAGTACGATGATACATATAAAAATTAATCATTTTCTATTTTTAATTACTTTTAATTCAGTTATTTTATTACTCCATCAGATATTCATCATGACGTTTATTCCAACAAAACTTTAAGTTATGATCAGTGATACAGATTGTTGAAAAATAAGATTAGTACTAATGTTCCACTTTTATTATATAGAAAAAAATACGATGATGCATATAATAGCTTAACATTTTCTTTTTTTAATTAGTTTTAATTCTGTTATTTTATTACTTCATGAGATATTTGTTATGACGTTCATTTCAACAAAACTTTAGGTTGTGATTAGTAATACAGACTGTTGAACAATAGTATTAGTACTAATGTTCCAGATATGTTATATAGAAAAAAATTACGATATAATGCATATAACTAATCATTTTCTTTTTTTAATTAATTTTAATTCAGTTTGCCTCTCAATTTTATACCTGATAAAGAACTAAAATGAGCATGCCAGGAATATTACATTCATTTCAGTGACAATGATAATTATTTATGGAAAATTATTTATACAATATAGAATTTGTTATTTTGCTCATATATTTGCTTTATAAGGCATAAATATTAACTAGAAATTAAAAAAAAAAAAAACTAGAAAAAATATTTATACAGTATAAAAGAAGGCCCTTTACTTTGCACACATCACAGAGTAACATCATCCAGAAAAAGGAATTGATTATAACTACAAAATATGTTTTGTTGAGTACATTTTGGTTGTTTTAACCTCTTGAGCTCTGCTGGTAGAATTTTCTACCACATAATTTTAATTCCAAAATGTCACAATGACACCAGAAAATTTGTCCAAATTTACTTCAAAAAGGTTTAATGCATTTTTTCGTGTTTGTCGTTAACCGTTTTTTTTTCTTTGCAAAATACTGGTGCCAGTGTCACATTTGGAATTTTGAAGAAATTTACACCCCAGAGCTCAAAAGGTTAAGTGAATTTTTTAGTTAAAGTAAAAGATCGGTTTTGTTGCTCAGACAAAAAAATATTGTTAACACTCTTATGAAATTTTAAGAAAATGTCATCCAATTTTTTTTTTACTCTTACTAAAGTCTTGTATTTTCAATTTGTAATTCCAACAAAATTTTGTTGTTTTTGCAAAATTTAAATTGGTGTGCAGTAGCCATAACTCTCTCACGTAATTTTGTTTAATTGAATTATATAGCTATAAAGGATTAACATAATTTTTGAATAATAAAAAATTTTCAAATTGAGACGGATTAATAACTTTATTATTTACGTTATTATGCATTTAGAATGAAAAATGTGGACGAATAATTGAAAAAAAAAATCAACCATATTTTTTTGTTTATTCAAACAAAATTTCCGTTGACCCATATTTAAATGGTAAGATTTGTTGGACCAAACAAATTTTTGTTTATTAAAAAAAAAAAAAAAAAAAAAAAAAATTCTGGGTTTGCCAGAAAATTGACAATCTAAAATTCATAGTCTTTTAATTCCTTTATTTATGTTGTTAGAAATGTAATAGCTCTTTAAAATATTTATAAGGATATTTTTAATTAAAATGTATCAAAAGAAATTGCATTATACAGGGTGTTCACTCTCAACGATGGACAATGGCTAATTTCTAAACCGTTAGTCATAGACACATAGTTCCAATTGCAAAAATGTTTTTAAAAAGGTAAAGAATTGTTTTTCAAGCGATTTTGGTCAAAAAAAAGGTTTTATTAAAAAATTATAAAAATTACATTTTTATACGATTGCCCGGTCTTATAAGTGATATTTAGTAAATTTTTACCGCTACTCTAACAAATAATATAAAAAAGTCCCATTCCTGTGCGATTAAAACAAACCGAGTAATAGCTGTTTAAAGTTAAAGCATATTTTTTGCTGTAAATTAGGAGTCAGACACAAATTTACTGGAAATAAAAAGAAACGCAAGATATAAAATTTAACATTAAACATTGAAAGTAAAAGAATTTTTACAGTATTATTTTTAAATTTATGTTGATGATTACATATTAAAGCACAATTTGTACTAAAAATATAAGTAAAAAAAAAAAAAAAAAAAAAAAAAAAACATGTGTGGCACTCGGAGACTGCCGCGGTAAAGCTATTGCATAGCATTTTTTATCAACTTATGCAAAAATACCGTGTCAATGTCTGCTGAAGTCTATCGAAGGATACCGCGCCGAAGTCTGCCAAACTCAAACGTCATTAGCCGGAGTGTTACGATTTTTCCTCATTACGGAATTCCTAGATTCGGTCGCCGCGCTCAAAGCCCGCGATAATAGCTATGCAATAGCTTAATAAATTACCAAACAAAATTTGGTCGCGCTACGAAAATTAGATCGCGAGTTATAAGCATTTTAAATTTTTCGACCCTCACAGTGGGGGTCTCCTGTCACCAAAAATTAACAATATCTCATAATAAATTACCAAACAAAATTTGGCCGCGCTACGAAAATTAGATCGCGAGTTATAAGCATTTTAAATTTTCGACCCTCCCCGTAGGGGGGTCTCCTGTCACCAAAAATTAACACTGACTCATAATAAATTACCAAACAAAATCTGGCCGCGCTACGAAAATTAGATCGCGAGTTATAAGCATGTTAAGTTTTTCTACCCTCATCGTGGGGGTCTCCTGTCACCAAAAATTAACACTGTCTCATAATAAATTACCAAACAAAATTTGGCCGAGCTACGAAAATTAGATCGCGAGTTATAAGCCTTTTAAATTTTTCGACCCTCACCGTGGGGGGTCTCCTGTCACCAAAAATTAACACTGACTCATAATAAATTACCAAACAAAATTTGGCCGCGCTACGAAAATTAGATCGCGAGTCATAAGCATTTTAAATTTTTCGACCCTCCCCGTGGGGGGTCTCCTGTCACCAAAAATTAACACTGTCTCATAATGAATTAACAAACAAAATTTGCCCGCGCTACGAAAATTAGATCGTGAGTTATAAGCATTTTAAATTTTTCGACCCTCACCGTGGGGGGTCTAATGTCCCCAAAAATTAACACTGTCTCATAATAAATTACCAAATAAAATTTGGCCGCGCTACGAAAATTAGATCGCGAGTCATAAGCATTTTAAATTTTTCGACCCTCCCCGTGGGGGGTCTCCTGTCATCAAAAATTAACACTGTCTCATAAAAAATTACCAAACAAAATTTGGCCGCGCTACGAAAATTAGATCGCGAGTTATAAGCATTTTAAATTTTTCGACCCTCACCGTGGGGGGGGGGGGTCTCCTGTCACCAAAAATTAACAGTCTCATATTAAATTACCAAACAAAATTTGGCCGCGCTACGAAAATTAGATCGTGAGTCATAAGCATTTTAAATTTTTCGACCCTCACCGTTGGGGTTCTAATGTCCCCAAAAATTAACACTGCCTCATAATAAATTACCAAACAAAATTTGGCCGCGCTAAAAAAATTAGATCGCGAGTATTAAGCATTTTAAATTTTTCGACCCTCACCGTGGGGGGTCTCCTGTCACCAAAAATTAACAATATCTCATAATAAATTACCAAACAAAATTTGGCCGCGCTACGAAAATTAGATCGCGAGTTATAAGCATTTTAAATTTTCGACCCTCCCCGTGGGGGGTCTCCTGTCACCAAAAATTAACACTGACTCATAATAAATTACCAAACAAAATCTGGCCGCGCTACGAAAATTAGATCGCGAGTTATAAGCATGTTAAGTTTTTCTACCCTCATCGTGGGGGTCTCCTGTCACCAAAAATTAACACTGTCTCATAATAAATTACCAAACAAAATTTGGCCGAGCTACGAAAATTAGATCGCTAGTTATAAGCCTTTTAAATTTTTCGACCCTCCCCGTGGGGGGTCTCCTGTCACCAAAAATTAACACTGTCTCATAATGAATTAACAAACAAAATTTGCCCGCGCTACAAAAATTAGATCGTGAGTTATAAGCATTTTAAATTTTTCGACCCTCACCGTGGGGGGTCTAATGTCCCCAAAAATTAACACTGTCTCATAATAAATTACCAAACAAAATTTGGCCGCGCTACGAAAATTAGATCGCGAGTCATAAGCATTTTAAATTTTTCGACCCTCCCCGTGGGGGGTCTCCTGTCACCAAAAATTAACACTGTCTCATAATGAATTACCAAACAAAATTTGCCCTCGCTACGAAAATTAGATCGTGAGTTATAAGCATTTTAAAATTTTCGACCCTCACCGTGGGGGGGGGTCTAATGTCCCCAAAAATGAACACTGTCTCATAATAAATTACCAAACAAAATTTGGCCGCGCTACGAAAATTAGATCGCGAGTTATAAGCATTTTAAATTTTTCGACCCTCACCGTCGGGGGTCTCCTGTCACCAAAAATTAACACTGTCTTATAATAAATTACCAAACAATATTTTGCCAAGCTACCAAAATTTGATCGCGAGTTATAAGCATTTTTAATTTTTCGACCCTCACCGTTGGGGTTCTAATGTCCCCAAAAATTAACACTGCCTCATAATAAATTAATAAACAAAATTTGGCCGCGCTAAAAAAATTAGTCTTCTGTCTTCTGAAAATTAGGTAGCGAGTTATAAGCATTTTAAATGTTTCGACCCTCACCGTGGGGGGGTGGGGGGTCTCCTGTCACCAAAAATTAACAGTCTCATATTAAATTACCAAACAAAATTTGGCCGCGCTACGAAAATTAGATCGTGAGTTATAAGCATTTTAAATTTTTCGACCCTCACCGTTGGGGTTCTAATGTCCCCAAAAATTAACACTGCCTCATAATAAATTACCAAACAAAATTTGGCCGCGCTAAAAAAATTAGATCGCGAGTATTAAGCATTTTAAATTTTTCGACCCTCACCGTGGGGGGTCTCCTGTCACCAAAAATTAACAGTCTCATATTAAATTACCAAACAAATTTTGGCCGCGCTACGAAAATTAGATAGCGAGTTATAAGCATTTTAAATTTTTCGACCCTCACTGTGGGGGGGGGGGGGGTCTCCTGTCACCAAAATAAATAAGACCACCGAAATAAACACTGTCTCATAATAAATTACCAAACAAAATTTGGCCGTGCTATGAAAATTAGATCATAAGAAACATAAGTTTGAGACTTGATATCCTAATATCTGAAAAATACCACGTCAATGTCTGCCGAAGTCTACCGAAGGATACCGTCCCGAAGTTTTCCGAACGGAAACGACTTTAGCCGAGTGTTAGGTTTTTTCGTTACGGATGTGTTAGGATTTTTCGCGTTACGGAATTTTTTTATTCGGTCACCGCGCTCAAAGCCCGCGATAAAAGCTATGCAATAGCTTAAAAATAACAGAAAGTTTTTAATTTAAATTATGAAAAGCAACAGTTACAATTGTTACAAAATGACATATGTTTAAAATTCCATTAGATTACTTAACCTAACAGAATTTGTTGTAGTTCTATAAAATAAATAAACGGTACGCACCAAAAATTGTATTAATATTACAATGTCATTGGATATAAATAAATGTGCAAATTGAACCTCGATCGGATATTTGGAAGAGAGTTAAAATTTGAATAGAAATTTTGAACTAGGGAAACTTATATAAGAACGTTTTAGGCAAAAAATAAGCTTATCAAAATAACACACCTTTAAAAAAAATCGCGATTTCCCAAAATTTTATTTTCTCGATAAAGAGAATTTTGAAACTAACGTCTTCAACTATTATAATCAATATAATAAAAATTAACACTACCAATCATACATCCATGGGTATCTGATACCAACTATTGGTATCAGATACCAATAAGGTTATCTGAGCGAAAAATCCCAGTCGGCTGTCGCCCCGGTAGCTTAACAGGTAAAGCATCGGCCTTGTAAGCCAAGTATCTGGGTTCGACTCCAGGCCTGGGCAAATTTTCGCTCAGTTGGAAATTATTCAATTTGCATGATTACTTTACCAATCAGTTAGATTCTGTTGAAAATAATAGTATTTAACATTTATTCTGAGGACTGCAATTTCCGTATTTTTTAATGTTCACCCGTATGCGTTACAACAAAATCCACCGAAATACAACCTGTCTTAACAGACTCCTGCCTTAAATGAAAAAGTTATGTGGTCTCAATTTAATGAAAACTGCACAATCATATCTGTTAAGACGGAAAACTGTCTATAGCAGATTTTAAAAAAATAATAATAAATAAGGATGGGGTGAGAAGGGGATAATGGAGAAGAGCAAGGCAGTTAAACGAGATTTCTTTGCTTTCCCTTGTCAATGGCATTAATAGTATTTTCTCCATTTCTGAAATTTTTTTAATTTATAACACGGGCATTTCTTCCCAAATACCCAAATGCTTGTATTCCGTGAATGCATCATTACAGTGATGCGCTGAAAGACGCTCTTGAAATGTTTTTTAGTAAAGTTTTAAAACTAGAAGAACTCAGGAGAATAGGGGTTGCCCAGCAACAGGGGTGCCCAGAGAGGGTTTCGGTGTCGCAAAATGCGTCGTACAATTTAGTTTTGGGGGAGAATTTGAGAAAAAGTACATTTTTGGGGAAGGAGGGAATTTTAAAATTCTTAATGTTTCCTTTTTTTTTACTGTTAAAAAAATTCTTGATTTTTTTAATATCACTTTTAAATTTTTTCAACATTTAATTTCTAGAAACGTTTCTGTGTTTTCTTTCTTTAAATTCTAGATAAGGGCAATAAGAACTCATGCTACTATGCTCAACACGCTATCTTTTGAAGATGCAGTAGATTATAAATAGAATATATTTTACAATTGATATTCTGTTTAGGGGAACGGGGTCAATGTTAAAGTATAAAGTTTTTTTTTTTTTTTTTTTTTTTTTTTTTTTTTTTTTGGGGGGGGGGGGAGGGGGGGACTTACGTCATTGGGTTTGGAGGAAACCACTGAAATACAATAAGCAAAAATGCAGTTCCGCAAATAATAACTAACTCTAGCCCAAGTCACGAATACTAGCTTCAAGAACTTTCGCGTTAATATTCTTGCCAAATCAATTCGCCTAACGCCACTGCAGATTATTTCAAAAGTCGTCCATTTCTTTTTCTGTAAGTACTACAAATTGGATTATAGGACACTATCAGATAGATATGACTTTAAATTCGATTAGCAACAGGTCATTATAGCCGCAAAACTATCTATCGAAAACTAGTCAGAATATTTCTGTCTGAAATCCTGTAAAACCACTTTTACAACCACAGTGTTCTCGTTGCAGTGAAGATGTTTCTTTTCATCCTTTTTAAAATGCTAATGTTAAATGAATTTTGGAGTATTTTTCTGTTTCTTGTGCTATGCCATATGGATATGTTGGAATACAATAGTATTTACGGGTGGTGCATTACAACTGCAATTATGATTTAACCCTTTCGGGTCCGACTTTTTAAAAACTTTTTTAGAAGAAAATTACATTTATGTTAATTAACACTAGCTATCCAAATACATTAATTATTGTTTAACGAATATTTCTCTGTCTGAAAGATAAGGAATGTTATTGTTTTGATTATTATTTAATTTATATTCATATGACAATAGGCTAGGGAATAATTTTTGGAGATGTTTAGAAAATATTGTAATGCAATGTAATTTAACTTATATTACAACATTTCAATACTTTTTGCTCTTTATTACACATGATACTTTCAGGAAAGTAACTTTTATTTTTAAATTTAAGGAGTGAAATATATGTTTAAATAAATGAATCGAAAACGGTGCAAAGAGAATGAAGCAAATAATAGTAATAATTATTATTACTAAATGCCTAAACATAAATGAAGTCATATAGTAAATGTATAGATATATAGTAATATTACTACATATAGCTGCAAAAATATTTTTTTAAATAAAATAATTCCTCATTAAAAGATATGTGCTAATTAATTATGCCCCTGACCCGAAAGGATCAAAATGTGGTTTTATTTCGAGTATTGTTGTATTTAACGAAATTTTTGGTGCATTTAAAAATTCTCATTAATTTCATTTCCTACTTAATAAAAATTTCTTTTAATTTCAAATTAGGAAACAACGGGATTATATACTTTTTTCAAGATAAAAATAAATAAATAAATCAGCATATAATCGCATTTTTTATTTCGCTTCATAAGAGTTAAAAAGCTACCGAAATTACTGGAATCTTATTTTCAGTTACACTAATATGAAAAGAATAGAACTATTGGTTAACCCTTTACGTTTCGAAAGTACTTCAAAGTAGCATTAAAATAATCATATATATTATAAAGCAGAAGTTCTGAAACTTCCAAACGAGTGTTTTCAAAAACTACCCGATGGATTTTTTTGCCGATTGTATCATACGATAGGAAATATTTTTCCGAAGGTTTAAAATTCAAATTTACAGGGATAACTCTGATTTTTCGTAGTAAATTTCGTATTTTTCGGTTATTTTTGACAAAAGGGTTACCAGTAGCTGTTTTGGCGAAAATTATAATTGCTAAAAGAATTAAAATGGCTATATCTATTAAAAATATTACAAATATCTTGCAAATAATAGCAGAAAATAACTACTGACAATATTAATAATAATAAAGAAAGACCGCTTAAATGAGACGTAATATTATAAAAATATATTTATCTTGAAAATGAAAAAAATATTTGTAATGCTTAAAAAATAAATTAACGCGAAATATAACAATTGGTTCAACTTTTGGCGACTTATCCCTGGTGTTAGAATAAAAACATGAATTTCAGAAATTGATTAAATGAATTTTGAATAATAGTTATTTCCCTTTTTATTATTTTCTTTCTCTTTTTTTATCGAATTTCCGTATAATATAACTTACAGCAGAAAAAAGCAGATCTGATTGTAAAAGACACTGTAAGTTGTGAGTTACTATTCGTTTCTATACCATTTTCATCTTGCTTTTGTCGCCAAAGAATGTGTTTTTAAGCCGAAAATGCACTACTGACTTAATGCCTGACTTAAGTTCTTAATAATCGCAATAATGTTTTTTTTTTTTTTTTTTTTTTTTTTTTTTTTTTTTGGGAGATAATTTTTAGAGTATATTTTAATATTCAATCGTAAATTATATAGATATGAGTATAACTCTTTTATTTCTTTTTGCAAATGTTTTCATTGTTAATTTAATTTTTCTTGCGCCATTTCGTCAATTTCACTTACAGGAAAAATTTCAGTTTTAAAATTTAAAAACTGAAGAAGGAAAGATTATCCCGTCGATTAAAAATCTACCGCCAAATTCCACAATTAAATGTCAATAATGGATGATCATAAATGTCACATTTACTTGACATTAAGCATAACATAAATATTAATTATGTCATCAAGTGATTTTTAATTCGACATTTTATTTCTACTTGTATATATGCTCTGATAATTTGTTTTTCGTTATTTCAATGAAAATTTATGCTAATCTATATAATCTGGCTAATAGTTTGGCGATTTGTATAATTTGGCGAAATTAGTCGACGGTATAACCAAGTAGTACTGAAGGAAAAATTTTGCAATTCAAAGGAAATTTATGCAATTATGCGTTATTACTATAGATAAATTCAACATTTTGAAATAAAAAATTCCCACTGAATAAAATTTACAAATCTTTTTTAATTAACCACTTCCTCTTCAGTATTTCTTCAATCACTATTTCGCTATTCTCTTTCGCGCAGGCAAAAAAAAATGTATTTTAAATATTTTATTAGATAAAACGTAAATAACATTTCTCTATTTTTTAAAAAATATTTTTTTTTAATCTAATTCTACCATTATAAGTCTTACAGGACAAAATAGCAGAATTACTTTTAAAAATGGTTTTATCTGTTAATTCTATGTTATTTGTTTATTTGGGTGTTTGAATTTACTTTTTTACCAAACAATGCGGTTTTATGCCAAGAAGGCATAAGCCGGAGCGATGTTCGCAATATCTAAATTCTCTCACTCTCTTTTAAATGTGTGAGAGCATTTTTAGGATATTTTTCTATGTTTAATTGTAAATATATAAATAGCAGTTATAGAAAAAAAATGCGTATAATGTTTAAATTTTAGTATAAATATCTTTTTCATCCAAACTGTAAAATAATTTAATTGCAACTTTTTAAAGTTTTGGCGCAGATGTCATATACGCACCACATTCGCACGATTGCAACAAAATGGCGATTTTATGCCTCACATGGTAAACCGACTATGGTTGTTTATTTATTAATAAACTATTTATTAACTTTCATTTTGTTTTTTAAAATAATATAAATCATTTTGCTCTATAGTTATTAATTAAACTTTTTTATTTATTAATTTTTTTTCAAATAATAGAAAATAATTAAAAAAATATTTATGAAATTGGTAATTAAAAATCAAGTTTTCTCCAAATTGGCGCCAGAAAAAAATTGCGCCAATGTGGTGCATACATGACATCTGTGTCAAAGTTTTTTCACTATACTTAAGTAGGGAAAATGCAGTATAAATACCGATTAAAGTTTTTTCCAAATACGGAAATTTTGTCAATTTAATAATTTTTATTAATAAATTTTTTTTAATTTTTCATTAGGAAATTTTGAAATAATAAAGTAATTGCTGTAGTGAGAATTTTAATGTGTGGGTTTTTTTATCGTTGGCAACTTTCTGTAACGAAAAATGTTTATTTTTTTCCTGCCATTGTTTTGTAAGAGCTGGTTTTGTCAAAGCCATGTTCAGGTGGTATTCAAATTTTTGAACCCTTCCCAATTACCACCCTCTTGGGCCGATTTTGCTCATTTGCAATTCCCACTGAGATATTAACCACCTCAATGTACTTGACGAGTTTGAAGTTGATTCTTGCGTAATTGTGCCTTTTATCACGCGGACAAAATTTAATGTATATATAAAGTTTTTAGTAGGGAGTAGCTTTGGGTTCCTGGCTTCACATAATGAAAAGTTGTGAAGAAATTTTTCAGAAGTTGTACCGTGGTAACGACTGTAATAATTAATATTTCTTCAGATAAGGGAAAACTTTAAATCCTGTTGCCGTAATGGCCTCATTTCGCTTCCAAATGTGCACTGTTAGTAATAAACTAAAATAGTTACTTCTAAATAGCAGGTTTTTGTCCAACGTTTAAGATAATTTAATATCACAATGGTGTGTAAATCGTTTTCAGCAATGAGCAAGGTGCTGCTGGAGGTCCAAATTATTTAAAATGCAAATTTAAATTCACCAGTTCGTTTCATAAACGGTTGATTTTGAAATCAGTGTTGCCAAATGGGCTACTTTTTTTTTAAATTCAGATTCTTGACTGGCACCACTTATTTGAAATAGTAAAATGCGCAGTATTTAATGACATAAAGGCAAAAATAAACGGAATTTCACCGTTTCAAAAAAGTGGTACTAATCAAGAAATCTGAATTTTAAATAAGTAGCCCACTGTCAACACTGTTTGAAATATTGACCAGCGCAGCGGGCATAGCCTGCTAGTATTATATAAAATTCCTTTAATACACCGATTAGTAGTAATTTATTTTAAATGAGTTATAGATATTTCACTTTTATCATTTCCAATAGCAGGGTTGACACGCTTTAAAGCAACTATTTTTTTTCTCGAATTTTATTTTTATTTTTATTTTTTTATTTTTATTTTTTTTTATTTTTATTTTTTTTTTTTTAGAAGAAGAAATCTAATGACATTCCAAAGTTTTTCTTTATAATTTAAGTGTTTAAGATTATTAGATAGAAATAATTTCTACTTTTAAAACTTTATTTCAGCAATAAGCATTAGATATAGTCAATTTAGGTTATTTTTTTTATGCATAGGATTAAAATCAGTATGCGTTCGTGAACATATCTATTACTCTAAAGAAAAAGATTTAAACATTTGAATTGATCAAAGCTAAAATAGATTAAAAATATTAAATATTTAGTACAAAATTTTTTTTAATGCAGATCATTTAACGCAATTAATAAAAAAAACACGGTGATCTTTAAGGTTTTACTCGAGCTGAAAAAAAATCTTGATTAGGAGAGATTACCTTGAAGAATTAAAATCAAAACATGAAGTTGAATAAGAAAGTATTCAAAGATTGAATGTTAGTTATAGCATTTTAATAGGGTTTTTTTTTCTGTTATCTGCTGAATATAATGACCAAAAATGCCGAGTTCAAATTGTCTCTCAAAAAACAAATCCAAAAAAATATTTGAAATTTATTATTTGAATGACTGTTTTAAAGAATATTATACAACCCTTGGCAAAAAGTTTCCGATCAGTGTTATCAAGTTTATGATTTTTACATTTCTAAGCATATGTTTTGCGATTTATGAGCATAGGGACGTTTTACAAAATGCCAAATAAAAGAACATGTACTAAAATATAAAGGAAAAGTGAATTGAGTATAACACTGATATAATTTACAATTATACGGCACGCGAAAAAGTTTCCTCGTGAGAAAAAAATATCCGATCAAAACGGAAGTTGGAAAATAGTAATCGATCACTGATTAAATAGGTTTGAAATTTGCATACTGAAGACAGATAGGAGTGTCTGAGCATGCGTACAATATGTGAATCCCATTTAAAAGAAGAAATCTTCCAGTTGCGAGATCAAAAGCAGCTCTGAAGAGCTGGACAATGGCTCGTGTAAATAAACTGTCTCACGATTTAAAAATCTGCATGATTGTTGCAAGAGGAAAATTCACAAAAGAAAGTGGCTGTTTTATTAAACTGTGCTCAAAGTATGGTATGCGATATTCGTAAAAAATATAGCTGATTAACAGCGTGGAAAATTTACCTCGATGTGCTTGACATCCACGAATGAAAACGCCTAAGGAGCACAGAAAACCTGAGGAAATAGCGAAAAGTAAGTGGCGAGCAACTTCAAAACAACTCAATGTCGAATGGTCTAAGTATAACGTAAAGGTATGTGACCGCACTTTACGTAATAGTCTAAATGCAGCAGAATTTAAATTCTGTAAAGCTAAAACGAAATCTTACTTTAAAAAGCAGCATAGAAAAGAATGCTTGCAATGGCGTAAAAAACATGTACACTGGCCGCTTGATAATGGAATTAAGTTATTTTTAGTGATGAATCACGTATATCTCTCGGCGCAGGTGATGATTGTGGAACATTTGTTTGGAAGAGATTTGGTGAGAAGTTCAATGATAAATGTGTCAATACAAGGACTAAACTTTCACTTTATTTACAATTTGGAGTTGTATGACATCACAAAGCGTCGATAAGTTGTGTATTGTATTACGTACAGTAAACTCTGGAGTCTACATTGACATTTTAGACTATTTTATTATTCCTAGCATCGATCAATGGTTCGGAGACCAAAATGACTTCTTATTTCAAGATGAAAACGCATCTCCCCCAACGCACCAAATCAGTGAAGAAATTTCTACAAAATGTAGGTAATATACCAATTCAAACCATGACTTGATCTCCTAATTGTCCGGATCTTATGCCCATCGAAAATCTGTGGAATATAATAAAAAGAAAAATTGATTTTCGACAAATTACAGATGCCATAGAACTACGTAAAGCTATAAGGGAATGCTGGTGTGAAATTGTACCAATGAGTGTAAAAATCTTATTGAGTCCATTCCACTAAGAAATTCGGCTGTCATCCAGAATAAAAGTGGATTTACGAAATATTGAATACATAGTGATTGGTTATTTTTTTCCAAATCAAAGCATGATCGGATATTTTTTTCTTTGGTGCTTAAATTTCAATCACAATTTTTCTGTTTATAAATTGATGTATAATGATTTTTCTTTATTGTATATTGTTGTTCATTATAATACAAATGTATTGTCTATAATAATAAAGAGACAAGTATGTGTGTCAGCGCGGTTCTGAAGAGACCGCTGCATGTAGAGTTACAAAATTTGGAGGGAAGGCACTTCTATACATGTAGTTTCGCACCACGAAGCCCGATTTTTGATTTTTTTATTAGAATTTTTTTAATCTAATTTTTTAGGCGATTTTTTCATATTAGTTAAGAAATACGGGTTCATTCTTTTCACTCAATATAGTAATTTTTTTTCTCTTTTCAATAAAGTTTATTCGAAATTCATGCGGGGATTTTTGAATTTTTAGCGAATTTTTTTAATAAGATTTTTAGTGTTTTTTTTTTTTTTTTTTTTTTTTTTTTTTTTTTACATTTTGCGGCTATTTTTTGACAATGATAAAAACAAAATTGATTCAAACTTTCAGCCTAATGAACTAAATTTTGTCTTCTGTGATTTTTCAATTTCAGTGATTTTTAATGCGATTTTCAATGCGATTTTCGATGTGATTTTTAGCGATTTTTTGTGTGTTTAGCATCGATATTTTTTGTCATTTTTGTTAATAATTATGGTTTTTTGTATGCATCATGATCTTAACTATTCTTGAATTGCATGTAAGAAAAGCAAAAAAACATAAAATTAATGAATCAGCAATAAAGTTATTAATTAAGATATTCACAGTAATCTTCTATAATAATAAAGAGACAAGTATGTGTGTGTGTCAGCGCGGTTCTGAAGAGACCGCTGCATGTAGAGTTACAAAATTTGGAGGGAAGGTACCTCTATATATGTAGTTTTGCACCTTGAAGCCCGATTTTATGTTTTTTGATTAGAATTTTTTAATTTAATTTTTTAGGCGATTTTTAGCACTCGTTTTATGTTTCGAGGCGATTTTTCCGTATTAGTGAAAGGAATAGGGCTTCATTCTTTTCACTTAATATAGTAATTTTTTTTTTCTTTTCAATAAAGTTTATTCGGAATTCGTGTGGTGATTTTTGAATTTTTAGCGAATTTTTTTAATGCGGTTTTTAGTATTTTTTCGCATTTTGCGGTTATTTTTTGACAATAATAAAAACAATATTGATTCAATCTTTCAACCTAATAAACTAAATTTTGTCTTCTATGATTTTTCAATTTCAGTAATTTTTAATGAGATTTTCGATGTGATTTTTAGCGATTTTTTGTGCGTTTAGCATCGAGATTTTTTGTCATTTTTGTCAAAATTATAGTTTTTTGTAGGCATCATGATTTTAACTATTCTTGAATTGCATGTAAGAAAAGTAAAAAACATAACATTAATGAATCAGCAATAAAGTTATTGAATAGGATATTCACACTAATCTATAATAATAAAGAGACAAGTATGTGTGTGTCAGCACTGTTTTGAAGAGACCGTTGCATGTAGAGTTACAAAATTTGGAGGGAAGATACCTCTCTATATGTAATTTTGCACCTCAAAGCCTGATTTTTGATTATAATTTTTTTATTTAATTTTTAGGCGATTTTTAGTGCTCTTTTTATATTTCGAGGCATTTTTCCATATTAGTGAAGGGAATAGGGTTTCATTCTTTTCACTCATAATAGTATTTCTTTTTCTCTTTTCAATAAAGTTTATTCGGAATTCGTCCGGTGATTTTTGAATTTTTATCGAATTTTTTTAATGCGATTTTTAGTATTTTTTCGCATTTTGCGGCTATTTTTTGACAATGATAAAAACAAAATTGATTCAAACTTTCAGCCTAATGAACTAAATTTTGTCTTCTATGAGTTTTCAATTCCCGTGATTTTTAATGCGATTTTCAATGCGATTTTCGATGTGATTTTTAGCGATTTTTTGTGTGTTTAGCATCGATATTTTTTGTCATTTTTGTTAATAATTATGGTTTTTTGTATGCATCATGATCTTAACTATTCTTGAATTGCATGTAAGAAAAGCAAAAAAACATAAAATTAATGAATCAGCAATAAAGTTATTAATTAAGATATTCACAGTAATCTTCTATAATAATAAAGAGACAAGTATGTGTGTGTGTCAGCGCGGTTCTGAAGAGACCGCTGCATGTAGAGTTACAAAATTTGGAGGGAAGGTACCTCTATATATGTAGTTTTGCACCTTGAAGCCCGATTTTATATTTTTTTATTAGAATTTTTTAATTTAATTTTTTAGGCGATTTTTAGCGTTCGTTTTATGTTTCGAGGCGATTTTTCCATATTAGTGAAAGGAATACGGTTTCATTCTTTTCACTCAATATAGTAATATTTTTCTTTCTCTCTTCAATAAAGTGTGTTCGGAATTCGTGCGGCGATTTTTGGAACTTTTGACGAATTTTTTATTGCGATTTTTAGTATTTTTTCGTATTTTGGGGCTGTTTTTTGTGAATCATAAAAATAATTTTTTTTTTCAAACTTTCAGCCTAATGAACTGAAATTCGTCTGATTTTTCAATGATTTTTCAATTTCAGTGATTTTCAATGCGATTTTGAATACGATTTTCGATATGATGTTCATCGATTTTTTGATTTTTGTGCGTTTAGCATCGATTTTTTTGTCATTTTTGTTAAAATTATAGATTTTGTATGCATCATGATCTTATCTATTCTTGAATTGCATGTAAGTTCCTCTCCCGTTTCCCATTGCAGTCCTTTTGAACATTTTTACCTCTAAATATTATTTGTTCATTTGTTTAAACCAATTTTTCACACAGTCCGTGTCCGTGTACTTCCGACAACATAATTTCACGTATTTCGAGTTAGAGATAAAATCACAAATTTCATGTTCCTTTAATATTATTATCACGGAACCGTGCAACTCCGGGCGGGTCAGCTAGTCGCTAATAATCTTTTATTTTTATGCAGTGAGAATAAATAATCTTTTCTTACAAAAGATGGTAGTGTCGATGTAATGATCGGAAATTTTGTGCCAAGGGTTGTATTTATTAAACTACATCCAAAAGATTATTATTAGTAATCAAAAGATTGTTTACAAAGATTTTGAGAGTATCAATGTTTCATTGTATAGAGCAGTTTATTTTTTAAACATAAGACTGTTTGCTAAACTGTTTAAATCTGGTTTTTTTCTTTTTCTACATAAATTCACTGTAATTATTTAATTTAAATTATTTTAAAATGAAGTTATACTAGGGTAACACCCCCAGTAATTGGCATGCACCAGTGATTGGCACATTTTACAAACATGTCCTAAAAAAAGATTTATATCCAGTCTTTTAAAAATTCAAGACCATATATCAGTTATATGCTCATTTATGTTAAAGATTATAACTTTGATTTATTTTACAAGATGATAATAGAGCCTAGGAAAGAGAAACAAGTATGGCTTGTATCAAATTAGCCATTTTGTTGCAAATTCTTCTTCTTTGGCTTAAGAAGGCATGCTTTTCAATTCATTATTATCTGATTTATAATATACTTTAAATTTTAATTGACAACAGTTTTTTTTAGTTAAAAAGGGTTACTTTGATTGTGTAAAAGTATTTTCGACACAAATATTTGGATTTTTGAATTAATGGTAGTTGCCAATTAATGGTGCTTCGATTTTGCTAGTTCCGAGTAATTGGCACCTATTCCAAATACAAGGAATTCGCAAGGAATTTGAGATTAAACTATTTATTTTGGAAGTACTTTTAAAATTATAGACTAATTTTGTTTATCATTTGTTTTTATTTGAAAATATAAATTTTATCAGTAATTGGAATCCATTAAAGCTTCATATGACAATTACTGGGGACAGCATGACAATTACTGGGTATTAATGTAAGTATATTGTATTGTTTTAAAGTGTTCACATTTCAGACTAATATGCTGATTTCTTACTCTCAAAAACCTGAAATATGGCATCTTCATCAACAGTAAATTAATTTAAAGCGATTAAACCCAATGCAAAATGTAAAGTTTTTTTTTTTAATATAAACATATGCCAATTACTGGATCACAACGTGTCATACATTGGTGCTCTAGGTGCCAATTACTGGTGATTTCAGCAACTTTTTATAAATATATTTTTATAAAAATACTTTTTCAATTGTTTTTGCTTTTAGTGGGCAAAATAGATGCACAGATATGCATTCTTTGATTTAAAAATATTTCCAAGTAAATAGCTTATTTCTTTGTAATGAAAATTTAAGTAAGTTTAACGACGAATTCTTAAAGTGCCGATTACTGGGGATGTTACCCTACAATGTGGTAAAATCCTCGTTTTAGAATACCAAAGAAATTTATATATTTTTTATTATTTTCTATCATTTTAAACAGCAATTAATAATAAATAAAAAAGTAACTGTAGAACAAAACAACAAATATCATTTCAAAAAAGAAAATGAAACTAAATAAACAACTTATCAATAGATAAACAACTATAGCTGGGTACCATATAAGGCAAATAATGCCATTTTGGCGCTAGTGAGATACCTCGATGAGTATATGAGCAAATCTGTGACAAAATTTCCATATTTGGAAAAACTTTAATCGGTATTTATACTGCATTTTTCCTACTTATGTATAGTGAAAAAACTTTGGCACAGATGTCATGTACGCACCACATTGACGCAATTTTTTCTGGCGCCAATTTGGAGAACTTGGTTTTTAATTACCAATTTCATAAATATTTTTTAATTATTTTATATTATAAAAAAATTAATAAATAAAAAAGTTTAATTAATAGCTATAGAACAAAATGATTTATATTATTTTTAAAAACAAAATGGAAGTTAATAAATAGTTTATTAATAAATAAACAACCATAGTCGGTTTACCATGTGAGGCATAAAATCGCCATTTTGTTGCAATCGTGCGAATGTGGTGCGTATATGACATCTGCGCCAAAACTTTAAAAAGTTGCAATTAAATTATTTTATAGTTTGTATGCGGAAGACATTTTTACTAAAATTTAAACATTATACGCATTTTTTTTTTTTTTTTGGCTATAAATGTTATTTATATATTTACAATTAAACATAAAAAAAATTCCTAAAAATGCTCTCACACATTTAAAAGAGAGTGAGAGAATTTAGTAATTGTGAGCATCGCTCCGACTTATGCCTTCTTGGTATAAAATCGCATTGTTTGATGACAAAAGTAAATTCAAACACCCAAATAAACAAATAACATACAATTAATAACAGATAAAACCATTTTTAAAAGTAATTCTGCTATTTTGTCCTGTAAGACACATAATGGTAGAATTAGATTTTAAAAATATTTTTTTAAAAAATAGAAAAATGTTATTTACGTTTTATCTAATAAAATATTTAAAATACATTTTTGTTAGCCTGCGCGAAAGAATTGATTGAACAAATATTGAAGAAGAAATGGTCAATTAAAAAAGACATGTAAATTTTATTCAGCGGGAATTTTTTATTTCAAAATGTTGAATTTATCTATAGTAATAACGCATAATTGCATAAATTTTCTTTGAATTGCAAAATTTTTCCTTCAGTACTACTTGGTTATACCGTCGACTAATTTCGCCAAATTATACAAATCGCCAAACTATTAGCCAGATTATATAGATTAGCATAAATTTTCATTTAATTAACGAAAAACAAATTAGCAGAGCATATATAAAAGTAGAAATAAAATGTCGAATTAAAAATCACTTGATGACATAATTAATATTTATATTATGCTTAATGTCAAGTGAATGTGACATTTACGATCATCCATTATTGACATTTAATCTTGGAATTTGGCGGTAGATTTTTAATCGATGGAGTTATCTTTCCTTCTTCAGTTTTTAAATTTTAAAACTGAAATTTTACCTGTAAGTGAAATTGGCGCAAGAAAAATTAAATTAACAATAAAAACATTTGCAAAAAGAAATAAAAGAGTTATACTCATATCTATATAATTTACAAAAATTATCTTCACTTGAAGAAAAAAAAAAAAAAAAAAAAAAAAAAACATTATTGCGACCATTAAGAACGTAAGTCAGGCATTAAGTCAGTAGTGCATTTTCGGCTTAAAAACACATTCTTTGGCGACAAAAGCAAGATGAAAATGGTATAGAAACGAATAGTAACTCACAACTTACAGTGTCTTTTACAATCAGATCTGCTTTTTTCTGCTGTAAGTTATATTATACGGAAATTTGATAAAAAAGAGAAAGAAAATAATAAAAAGGGAAATAACTATCATTCAAAATTCATTTAATCAATTTCTGAAATTCATGTTTTATTCTAACACCAGGGATAAGTCGCCAAAAGTTGAACCAATTGTTATATTTCGCGTTAATTTTTAAGCATTACAAATATTTTTTTCATTTTCAAGATAAATATATTTTTATAATATTACGCCTCATTTAAGCGGTCTTTCTTTCTTTATTATTATTAATATTATCAGTAGTTATTTTCTGCTATTATTTGCAAGATAATTGTAATATTTGTAATATATATAGCCATTTTAATTCTTTTAGCAAATATAATTTTCGCCAAAAACAGCTACTGGCAACCCTTTTGTCAAAAATAACCGAAAAATACGAAATTTACTACGAAAAATCAGAGTTATCCCTGTAAATTTGAATCATAAACCTTCGGAAAAATATTTCCTATCGAATGATACAATCGGCAAAAAAATCCATCTGGTAGTTTGTGAAAACACTCGTTTGGAAGTTTCAGAACTTCTGCTTTATAATATATATGATTTGGAGTTGTATGACAGCACAAAGCGTCGGTAAGTTGTGTATTGTATTACGTACAGTAAACTCTGGAGTCTACATTGACATTTTAGACTATTTTATGATTTCTAGCATCGATCAATGGTTCGGAGACCAAAATGACTTCTTATTTCAAGATGAAAACGCAGCTCCCCAACGCACCAAATCAGTGAAAAAATTTCTACAAAATGTAGGTAATATACCAATTCAAACCATGACTTGATCTCCTAATTGTTCGGATCTTCCATTCGGAAGCCCATCGAAAATCTGTGGAATATAGTAAAGAGAAAAATCGATTTTAGACAAATTACAGATGCCATAGAACTAAGTAAAGCTATAAGCTGGTGTGAAATTGCTCCAATGAGTGTAAAAATCTTATTGAGTCCATTCCACTAAGAAATTCGGCTGTCATCCAGAATAAAAGTGGATTTGCGAAATATTGATTACATAGTGATTGGTTATTTTTTTCCAAATCAAAGCATGTGCATTCTTTGATTTAAAAATATTTCCAAGTAAATAGCTTATTTCTTTGTAATGAAAATTTAAGTAAGTTTAACGACAAATTCTTAAAGTGCCAATTACTGGGGATGTTACCCTAGGTATATTTTGATAAGGCGCTTCCCTGGTTAGTTTTGGGAATTCATTCGATAACTATAACAGGGGGAACGGGGGCCAATGCCCCTCCCCTTAATTTATATAAATGGATTTTTCACGCATAATTATCAGATTTCATTCACATTTTAGATACGGGATATTCTGATGAGGTGTTTCCATGATTAATTTTGGGAGTTCACTAGATAGGTATAAGAAGGAGGAAGAGGACAATCCCCACACTTAACTAAAAAAATGGGTTTTTCATGCAGAATTATCAGATATTCAAATTTTAGACATAGGATCATTCTGATGAAGGCATCTTCATTATTAGTTTTGGGTTTTCATTGGATAAGTATAATAGGAGAATGGGGGAGATAACCGCCCCCTTAATTTAGATAAATGGGTCTTTCATGCAGAATTATGAGATTTCATTCAATTTTAGATATAGGATCAGGATTATTTTGATAAGGCGCCTCCAAGATTAGTTTTGGGTGTTCATTTTTTAACAATAAAAGGGGGAAATGGGAGATCCCCCCCCCCCTTGTAATTTAGGCTAATGGGTTTTTCGCGCATAATTTACCAATCTCTTTCAAATTTTGGATATAGGTTCATTCTGATAAGGCACTTCCCTGATTTGTTTTGGGAATTCATTGAATAAGTATAAAAGGGGGTCGGGAGGGCTACCTCTCTTAATCTAGGTAAATGATTTTTCATGCAGAATTAACCGATTTGCTTCAATTTTTAGATACAGGTTCATGGTGATAAGACGCTTCTCTTATTAGTTGCGGGGTTCTTTTGTTGAGTATAAAGAAGGGGATACGAGAGATTACCCCCCCCTCTCTTTAAATTGTATAAATGAATTTTTATGCAGAACTATCCGATTTATTTTAAATGTTGGATGTAGTTTCTTTGTGATACGACGAATCTCTGAATAGTTTTGGAGGTTTAATGGTTAAATATAAAGTAGGTAACGGGGGATAACTCCTCTTAACCGTCTAAGCGTTTGGCACATAATATTTCGTTCACTAAGACAGTGGCGCAGCGAGGGAAGGGGGGGGGGTTGGGGGTTAAACGCCCCCCCCAGAGCCATGACAAAAATACAGAAATTTCCATTTTTATGAACCAAATCATAAAAAACAAAACTAAAGTTAGAATTTTATTTGTTTTGTTCTCGAAATCTGCCGCTTTATTGAATCAAATTTTATTTAAAAATTTGACTCGTTTAAACGGCAGTAATGTATTTTCTTTTAAAAATGGGGAAAGTACGTGGTAACGGTATCAGTATCGAAAACTGGTCACTCATTTCGGAAAAGGCCGGCATCCATTTATACTATTGGAAATCAGCAAAAGGCTAAAAGGAATGGTCATTTCCTGTCACTGCCAATGCCGTCTCGGGTTTTTCAATACTGCACCATTGGGGGGGGGGGGGGCTTAATTAGTTACATCTGTTTCTTTCTCTTTTTTTGGAAACGGGACTGGGCACTCCAATTCCAGGAAAAACACAAAATCGCATGCTTTGAAGGATAGGCTTAATTTCACAAACATTCTGTTGTTAGTTGCTGTAATGCTAAGCTTTCCTTTATTGTGCGTTTCGCTATGGATATTAAATCCTATTCAGAGAAAAAATTATGAAAAAGATGGATATAAGAGATCATTTTTAAAAATCTTTCGAGTTCCTTCAAGCATTCTTAAAATCCAGGTATGTTTGGAAAGTATATAATTCGTTTACATTTATGTCTCTGGAAAGATATTAACAGCGCCGTGCGAAAGGAGGGGGGAGGGAGAAGGCGGTCCCCCCGGGTGCAGAGATTTAGGGGGCGCCAAATTTCTAACTACTTTCTACTTACTACTATTTTAAAGGGACTACTTTCAAACAATTTTTCTAATTAATATTAATTCTTATTTAAAAAACGCCCGAAATAGGCAAGTGGGTAAACGGAAAAAAAGTTACCGGAAAAACAGTTATCGGAAAAAAAAGTGACATAAACTACAAAAGCGGAAAAGAAGTTACCGAAAAAAAAGGGGACTAGGAATTGATTTTGGGAATTCATTATTGATTTTCAGGATTCATTGGTTAAGTATTTAGGGGGTATCAGGGGGAGGATCTTAATTTAAGTAAATGGGTTTTTCGTGCTGAATTAACTGTTTTAATTCAGTTTTTGGACATATGATAACCCCCCACCCCCATCCATAACTTCTCAAATGAAATTAATAGTTTTTTTAGGCAGATTTATCCGATTCGGTTGGAATTTCGGACATAAGATCATTATGATAAGACGTATCTCTGATTAGTTGGATGTTTTTGCTTTTTTGTTAAACTATACACCCCTCATGAAGTAGTTTAATGGAAAAGCCTTCTACTGCCTTTTTATCCATTTATCTTTCATTGTTTTAGTAATCTGCCTTCTATTTCACTTCAAACTTCAACTGTTTTCAATAAGATGATTGTAAAAATACTGGTTCCATTGGTTTATTGTATGGTAATATATGAATTACTCTGGTTATATAATGTCCATTTATCCACATATTTCTTAGTAATTTGGTAATCTGCCTTCTATTTCTCTTCAAACTTCAACTGTTTTTAATAATATGAATGTAAAAATACTGGTTTCATTGGTTCTTTTATTGGTATTGTCTGAATAACTTTGGATGTATTTATAAAAGTATGTATGTATGTATATATATATATATATATATATATATATATATAGTTTGTGGAGCAGTCTATATGACTTTAAAATAGTATATATGGATTGCAAAAGATTAAAAGCCTACATTAGTTACGGTAAGAAACTCTCAAGTTAATGTTAATCGTATGGGAGCATTGTTTAAAATTGCTTGCTTGCATTGTAATATTTTATTTTATTATTATTATTATTATTTTCATAGCGTACAAGAGATCGATAACTTTCATTCTGCATTTTTACTTTTTAGATTTTTGTTACTTTTTTATGTGCGGGTACTTTTACTTTCGGAATCAGTTAGAACTGACTCTAAAAATGAACATATCTTCACATAAAAAACTGTAACCAAAATCGAAAAAGTACAAATGCACAATAAAATGTATCGACTTTGATTATCCTATGCAAAGTAATAAAAATTAGAATTTTAAAATGTAAGCGAGAAATTTATAAACAAGGCTTCCACATGATTAACGTTCTCGTTTCTTCGTTTGACTGATGTAAGTACTTAAGTTGCACAAAGCTCTCCCATTTTTACGTTACTACTTCTGGATGAGAAGTGATTTCGAGATAGCGTCAAAAAGAATAAAACTCAATTTAAGAATAACATTTGAACAATAACATTAGCATTTCAATTTAACAAGAGGAAATAGTAGGGGGGGGGGTTACAAAATCAGTAATATTTTTTTTTTTTTTTTTACTTTAGCATAAAAATACATACATCTTCGTTTTCTAGGTTCTCAGAAATGCGATTACGAAATTTTGAAGATCTTGTTAAAAAATAAAGAGAATTATTGCATCAAATAAAGAAACGCCACGACTCATGCAATAAATGTTCGTAATTTTTTTTTTTTTTAAATCATACTGTTTATAAATGTTTATGGTTGAAGTACATAATTCAACATTTGAATTATTGTGAAATACTTAAAGGAAAATAATATGCGAAACTAAGAAAAAAAGTTGGAGAGACCGGAGTTAATTAAATGCATAATTTCAAAAAAATATTTAAGGCACACCCAAGAGCAAGGCCAATGTGTATATATTTTTTTTTAGCTTTACATCTAAATTTAGCCTTGAGTCTATATCATATAATAATTTTGCTATGAGTGTACTTTATTTATGATAGCTAATAACCTTGGTATCCAATGTGGCATTTGAACTTATAATTTGTTAAAAACGCGAATATCTTTCCAAATAAAATATAATGTGTCTATTTTAAATGAATGCAAGCATCCAATAAAATATATATTAATTGGGTATCGGGTCGTAAAAAGCACCGAAATACTCGTTAGCAAGATCACTTGTAAAATCAGTAGGAAATATCAGAATATCACTGTAATATCATCAATTGGGTTGACAATATTAAATAACACTGTTCATCCAATAATAAAATAAATAAATAAATAAGTAAAATAAAAAAGCAGAAAATTTGTCATTAGGTGCGTTCGTAATTATGTAAATACGTAGCACCTATTGTTGTCGTTCAATCCGTCCGTCTGTCTGTCCGTCCGCAAATAACAACGCAAAAATTACCCAACTGAATCATTTGAAATTTAAGATACATAATTATTACATAACTTTGTCGTGTCATTTCAAATTTTATGAAAATCGGATGCATAGATCAATTACAGGGACAATCAAAAGGCTTCCGTTACATTACGGTCAATGGGGAAAAAAGTTTCAAATGCATTTTAATCGTTTGAAATTTTAAATACATAATTATTACATAATTTTGTCCAGTTATTTTCAATTTTATCAAAATCGGATGCATAGTTCAATTACAGGGACAATCAAAAGTATTCCGTTACATTACTGTTAATGGGGGGAAATGTTTCAAATGCGTTTTAATGGTGTTACACTCATTCGAACGTAATAAAATTGATATGCATCTATAAAGTACGTATAATATACATTTTGCATAATCTGTGGTGCAAAGAATATTTGTTATTGATTTATAAGGCCAGACAAAAGTATTCCATTACAGAATGGTATAGGGAGAACATTGTTTGGTGCACATTTTCATTGTAATTATTTACAGTTTTATGAGATTGATATATGAGAGTGATATTTTTAGAACTTCGTTATCGTACGAACGCACCTCATTTGCTACGCTTCACGTGCAATTTCCAACTTGTTTTTTATTTGTAATTTTTGTTCCATAATTTTATTCAAAGGCATTCTCATAAGAGTTTGTACATAAATGATATCACACATTTTTTCAATATTTTTTACCCCTCACCCCTTCTTTGTCACAAAGTATCACTCTTCACCATTAACTCCCCCCCCCCCCTCCTTCTTGCTACATGTCACGCTATTTTTCAAATGCATATGTATATACATACCCATTCAAAAAAAAAAAAATAAATAAAAAACTTTGGTTACGTTACAGACCATATTTCAAATTTTACTTTTTAAACTCTATGCGTTTTAATAATATTTGTGAGCATATCAATAACAAGTTGGAAATTGCACGTCAAGTGTAGCAAATAAAATGCGTTCGTACAATAAGGAAGTTTTTATAATATTCGGATCTTGGTGTAATAGTATACCGTACTCCGGGTACAATAGAGTATCCGAAATCTTTTGTGCATACCTGTAAATACTATCTGCTTTCTATTGCACAAGAAGTAACTTGTAGTAAACCTCAGCAACGTATATCAATTTCATAAAATGTGAAATGGTTTAATATTATTAAAACTCACCTCAAACAATGTTTCCCCCTGCATCATTATGTAATGGAATAATTTTGTGTAGTCCTGTAAATGAATAACAAATATTCTTTTCACCACAGATTGTACAGAATGTATATTTTATTATATACTTCATAGATACATATCAATTGTATTATGTTCGAAAGAGTGCAACACCATTAAAATGCCCTTGAGACAATTTTTTTCCCCATTGGCCGTAATGTAACTGAATATTTTTGATTGTCCCTGTAATTAAACTATGCATCCGATTTTTATAAAATTTGAAATGACTTGACAAAATTAAGCAACAATTGTGTATTTTAAATTTCAGATGATTTTGTTGAATAGCTTTTGCTTTCATATGCGGACAGACGAACGGATATGATGAGGGGTTGTATCAAAATTTCAAAATACAGTAGTATATGCCATATTGTGTATTCTATATTGACACAAATCAATGGATAAATGGATTCAGCCCCTCATCTTTTTGCTGCTTTTTGGGAATAGCGAATTTTGAGCTTATTCTACCGACGATCACTTTTCAGAATTTTCAAGACAAATTTTTGAGGCTTTTACAAAAGTTGCTCTGTACGTTTATCTAACACAATACGCAAACAAAATTTTGGTAGCCTTTACGCCCGCGTTATTAAAAATTATTTAGTAAACCTGTCATTTTTCATACAACTTTTATTATTTTTTAATTCTGATTACTGGGTATTGTGTTCAATTTTGTTTGTCAAATGTTCGGAAAAGAACATTATTTTATATTATAAACTCTGCAATAAGAAAAAAACTTGGAAAATTTGGGATTATTTTTATAAAAACCTTAATTTTTCGAAGAGCATACATGCTATCCGCAAAAAAATGAACACGGTTTATAATAAGCCATTTAATCATAATCTACAGTTTGAAAGCTTTTGCTTCATTAGTTTTGGCAGGGTTATCCAAAAGTTTTTTAATCTTTTTCAATTTGTTGGCGGTTCCCTATGGTATTTCGGGAAAAAATCTTGACGGAAATGTATGACCTCTTTTATTATGTTAACACACTTAGAGTTCCAAGATAATTCCTCATGTATTGTTTTTGATATTTAGAAAAATGTCTAAAATCTCAAGTGGCCGATCGCCTTCGGCCATATAGTGCATTTATTTGGCTATGGACGGAGAGTAATACTTTATTACCCTAAATAGGGAATTGATTTCAGGAAGTGTTGGAACGTGTTTCATAATCTATGCTTGACCCATGTTTTTTCTTACTTGTTACTTCTTTTGAAAATGAAAATGACTCGATGAAGAGTTGAAACACGTCAACAGTTAAATGAAATTATTTTACTGCTTTTAAATTTTTAATCTTAGTGTTGAATTCAGACACTTTTATCCGGAAGGGACTTCTGTAGCTACGGGGGGCACATGATAGAGTTCCGGGGGGAGGGTTGAACTTTTTGACCATCGAAAACCCAAATTCTCAAAATTTCCGGGGGGGGGGGAGACATGTTATTGCTCCGGGGGAACATCCCCTCCCCCCCCCGGATCACCCCCCTGAATTCAACATTCCTAATCTTATAACTTTTTAGCCAGTAAAAAGAAGGTACACAGTTAGAGTTTTATACCATACAGTAGTTAGATAAATGCAGCGAGTAATAAATCTAGGGACTGGCAGAATTCTGGTATGCATGTGTTTCTTTGTATTTCGAATCTCAGGGCGCTTTTTTGAAAAAAATAAACAGTGAAAAAAAAACTGTCAAAATTCCCTGTACAAGAAAATTTTTAATCATATCGACATAAAATATCTATATATTTTAAAAATTAAATCCAGCGGGGCCTTACTTTATCTGAACTTTTAAATTTGCAATACTGCAATGCCAAAAGCAGTCTACAAGTCTAGCCGGTGGAAATTTCGGCCCATGCGGGGTCTTTAATTCAAATTGTCTTTTTCGTAATTCTGCCAAATGAAATTTTATTTTTTAAAAATATGCAAATGTTAAAAGATTTGGTTTAAATTAAAACAAAACTTTTTGCGGTTCAACTAAATATTCACTTTAAATGCAATAAAAAAAAAATTACCATATTTTTCACGGCTAAAAAATTTTGAATCTTAAATTTATTTTCAAAAGCTGCTCAAAGATGGCAGCAAAATCGATATTTTTGTTCTTTCGGACGAGCTGAAGAGCTGCCGCCATAGTAAACAGATGTGTATTCTGCATAGCAAAAAACTATTACGATGAAGAATGAGATTGACTAACGAAATATAGAAGAGAACATTATACTGATACAGGCTTTGGGTTGAATAATTTATAGTAAATGTACTTATTTTTATCATGTTAGACTATTGACAGCTGAAAAAAGCCGACTAGCGCATGCGCATGACAGTAGTCTGGTAGTAAACGTTGACAACTAGAAAGTTTGTCTCACCAGCAACCAATCACAGTGAACTAATGGAATGACTTCGCCAACCAGCTTAAAAGGAACAAGTTGGAAATTGCACGTGAACGTAGCAAATGAGGTGCGTTCGTACGATAACGAAGTTTAAAAGATATTCAGATCTTGCTGATATAGTAGAGCATACTTCGGATACAGTATAGTAGTCGAAATCTTTGTGTTTCTGTAAATATGCAGGAAATAATTTTTATTACACCTCAGCAAGTATATCTTATTCATAAAATGGGAAATAGTTGAATATAATTAAAACACGCCTCAAACAAAGTTTTCCCGTATAGCATTATGTAGTGGAATACTTTTGTGTGGCCCTGTAACTTAATAATAAAAATTCTTTGCATCACAGATTGTACAGAATGCATATTTTAGTATATACTTCATAGATTCATACCACTTATATTATGTTCGAATGAGTAAAACATCATTAAAATTCATTTGAAACTTTTTTCCCATTGATCGTAATGTAATGGAATACTTTTGATTGTCCCTGTAAATGATCTATGCATCCGACTTTCATAACATTTAATATGACTCAATAAAATTACGTAATAATTATATGTTTTAAATTTCAAACGATTAAAATGCATTTGAAAATTTTTTCCCCATTGACCATAATGTAATGGAATCCTTTTGATTGTCCCTGTAATTGATCTATGCATCCGATTTTTATAACATTTGAAATGACTCGACAAAATTACGCAATAATTATATGTTTTAAATTTCAAACGATTAAAATGCATTTGAAACTTTTTTCCCTATTGACCGTAATGTAACAGAATCCTTTTGATTGTCCCTGTAATTGATCTATCCATCCGATTTTCATAAAATTTGAAATGACTCGACAAAATTATGTTATAATTATGTATTTTAAATTTCAAACGATTCGGTTGGGTAGTTTTTGCGTTGTTATATGCGGACGGACAGACAGACAGACAGACGGACAGACAGACAGACAGACAGACAGACAGACGGACGGACTGAGCGACAACAATAGGTGCTACGTATTTACATAATTACGAACGCACCTAAAAACCAAGAGTTCAAGATTTTGGTTTTTTGTACAACGTTTTTCTATGAATGAATTCGTTCTATGAATCAACCTGCAACTTACTACAACACCGAATGTAAAATTCATAAAACATTTCAATTTAAAAAGCAGTAAATAAATTAAACAATAAAAAAAAAGTTAAAAAAAAAAGTTTACATTTTTTTTATTTTATGAGTATAATTCCGAATGCATGTAATTCCAAAAAAAGTACGTAGGTTACAATACATTAATTTCGTGTAGCCTTCGATTATTGAAAACTTCCCGCTTTGATGCGTTTGACAAAAAGTGCGCACGAGTGAATAGTGAATTTATTTTTTAAAAAATTATAATTTTCACTTTGCTTCATTTACAAGATACGGCAGTAGGAAAGATAAAAAGCACGATTTAAATACCTATTCAGGCTTTTTAAAACGTTTTCTCAACATAGAATTAATATTAAACTATTAAATAGCAAAAGAGTTTTTAAAAAGGGATTTGTATTTATATATTATATACATTTTTATTTTCTACTTTTAGTGTGTAAAATATTTCGCTGTTTCAGTTTTACGGCCAGATGGTCGTTCAAGTATTACGTAAGCATATTTTTAGTCATATTGCATCTAAGGAAAAATAACAAATGCCAGACTAGAGATCTGCACGGGAAGAGCTCGGGCCTTACTTTTTTCTGAAGACTTGGGTCGGGCGGGGCGTAGTCACTAATCTTTTTGGATCGGGCCGGGCTCGGCCTTACTTTTTTTTTCTGGAGTATCGGACCGGGCCTAACTTATTTTTTTTCGTAAGAAGCCGGGACTGATTTCATTCTTCCTAGTCTTCACGGACCAAAATAATCAGTTCCGGTTGAATCATCCCGTGTGAAAATCCTTTTCTCGACGATGCCAAGTCTGTTCAAAAAGTTTGTCTCTGTGCAAAAATGTTTTTAAAAAAAAGCATATATTTTTAACTCGTCATTATTCTACAATTAAACATTAGAATTTATTCTTTTTAAAGAATCGTAGATTTCGAAGCTGATTAAAATAGAGTTCAATACGTGAAAAGAAAAAGAAAAAAAAAACCTGCCTATGCGGAATTTTATTTTAAACTGAAAACTGAAAATTTCTTTTAAACTTCTTTTAAATTGTTAATGCACGCAAAATGAATACAATATGCGAGACAAAAATATATTAAACATTTACCTCTGCTAAAGAGGGAACGTATTTTTTTCTTTCCAATGCGATTCCGTCTTGGAAGATTTTATTTTTACCATATATAATATTTTTTTTTTTTTTATGTCTCTATTACATGGAATATGGATTAATAATAATAATGATAACTGAAACTTTTACATACAACAAACAAAGGTTCATTAAAAGCATGAATATCGCAGCCTATGGCACTTCTGCATAAATAGATATTATAAACATGGGGGAAAAAAACTAAGATATGTTTTTTTGGTCAAAACTCTTCTATAAGAGTAAAGATCAATTTTCTGTAGCAATTCACTCGAGCCGGGCCGGGTTCGGGCTGAAATTTTAACTTTTTTTTCCGGGCCGGGTCGTGCGCGGTCCTTGTTTGTAGCTATATTATATCAGGCTGGGCCGAGCCGCTGAATTTTCTCTACAGGCCGGGCCAATATTTTTTTCGTTCGGGCTGGGTCGTATTTTTTTTTCTATGGATCGGGCCTGGAAATTTCGGTCTGTGCACACCTTTATGCTAGGCACCCCTCACCCCTTTATGCTTACGTAAAATTGTATGACATTCTAACATCAACACTGTTTGTCATAAAAATTTACAAATAACGATAAATTACAAATTAGTCCAGCAAATTTATACATAAATATACATCTAGGGGTTATTTATTTTGTGTCGGCCGATTATCTACTATAGGGATATAGGCCCAGGGGGAGAAATGCCCTTCGTGGGGGGGTCTTTCTAAGGAAACCTAACCCGTATTTACGCAAGGTTCGAAGAAAACCACGAAAACTCCGAACGGTTAGGCCGACGGCCGCGATTGGGTTCGAATCCAGCACTTGCCGTCGACCAGTTGAGAGGTCAAAACCTCTCGGCCATTGGTGGGGCTCTAGGGGTTATGGTATCAAAGGAAAATAAAATCGGTTTAATATACTGTTACTTATTGCATTAAATTATTCATTGAATACAAAATGGTTTTAAATATATTATTTATCGCGTTAAACTAAAAAAAGAAACTTTAATAAATACAACAGGCCCTAACTTATTTATCCACATAACTGAAATGTTTAACAAGAGTCAAAGGAATATTATCTATTTAGCGTTCAGATTTCTAGTCTGGTGTCAAAGATCTTCGAATCTATGTCTCTGCATTGTCTATTAATGCGTTTTAAACGTAGTGATGGGCAGGAATGTTCCACTTTTCCAGTCTTAGTTTACTCCATATCTTTTTTCTGATATTGTACATCATCTATAGAAAGCTCATCCAAATCATGCTCTTTTGCTTTTTTTTTTAAGTATACAGTTGTTTCGTTGGCTAATGCTTACGTAAAAACTCTCGTGACCCCTCTCTCCCACTTATTAGTAGAGCTGTTGCAAACCGTACGTATTCGTTACTAAGAAACGGGTATTCTCCAAGATACGAAATACCGGGTCGTTATTTAGAAATACCACTCGTTAGCCGTTATCGGAGTCCATATACAACCGAACAAAGAGGAACTAACTTCAAACGCTGCTTACGTTTGTATAATTCATAGTTTTTCGCGAGTCCGCCTCAACAAGTATATTAAGGTACATATTAGTGATGGGCGATTCTGGAAATTTTGAGAATCGATTAAAATCGATATCGTATAAAACAACATCGATCATAACAAGAATCGATTTTTCAGTTCTAGAATCGATACTAGAATCGATATTTCGATATTTAGGTTCACACAGAGAAGATCCAAATTACTAATTCCAAAACTTAGACAATCAGCAGGACCGTAATTACCGCCTCCCGCCCCCCATCCCCATTTAAGGAGGCATAGAATTAAGCTATTGCAGATTTTAGAGTCGGATATTAAGAATTTTAAATTTTAAAATGATTGTCACTTATGGTTTTCACTTACACAAAAACTTTGACAAATTTGAGAGTCATAACTCAACTAATGACAACACTGAGTAACTTGGCATTAAACAGAGTATAAAGAGTGCCAAGAGCGTGTAACAAGGAGTATAGACAAAAAACTTTTTTTTTTCTAATGCCAACCAAATGTTACACGAGATAGTTTGGAAGAACATAAAATATGCCCGATTATCAAGGGGGCAGGTAACCCCCACTCTTGACGGAAAGGCGACCATAGCCCAAATGTATCTTTTGTCGAAGTTTCAAAATGAGGATTTATAATAAAATAGAACAAGAATTGGACATTTTAAAAATTGCATGCATACTTTGAACGGCCCATTTAGTAAAGATTGGCGAGGAAAGGGGGGGGGGGCAAGGGATTAGAACGGACGAACTTGAAAAAAAAAAAAAAAAAAAAAAAAAAAAAAAAAAAAAAAAAACATAATTAACTAATAACCCAAATAACCGAGCTTCTAAACAAAAATATAGTGTTTAACTTAGTGTTGAATTCATGGGGTGGTCCGCGGGGAACATGCACTCTTTGAAACTATAAAGAGTGCCAAGAGCATGTAACTAGGTGCACAGAGATGTAGTAACAGAAAAAAACGAGGAGAAAAAAGCTTTATAACGATATGTTACATGAGATGGTGTGGAAGAAACAAAAAATATGCCCCCCACCCAGGGGGGCAAGGTGAATCCCAAACGGACAAAAGGGCGACCCCGGCCCAAATGTATCTTTTGTTGAGGTTTCAAAATATGGATTTATAACAAAATAGAACGAGGATTAGACTTTTTAAAAATCGCAGTCATAATTTGAAGGAACCTGTAAGTTAAGATTGGTGAGGAAGGGGGGGGGGCGGTAGGACGGACGAACATGAAAAAAAAAAAAATAGTGGCACTCTGAGAGGGCCGATAGAAGTGAAACCTTGAACAATTAGGTGTATATTTTTAAATCGTTAAGCTATATAATTTTGAATCGCCAGGAAATACTTTTAAATGAATAAAAAAAGGTTCAATAATATTAAAGAATATATTAATGTCTATTAAAAAAAAAAACGCGCGATACCATATGTCCAGCTATTGTAGTTAACTCACTATAACTACTTTCTTACATTTTAAAACGCGATAAATACATCAACCAAAATTAGACCATACTATCGATACTTTAATCCTTATCCAAATAAATCATTTTGTATTAATGCCTGTTACAATATCTGTAGATTACTTTTTGAATTATTCAAATCGGACATTCCATTCAAAAGATATTATGAATTTAAAGATGACAATCTAAAGAAATAATAGCGCTGCTGAGTACTCGGTGGCCAATAAGCTTAGGGATTACGTGTGCAATCAAACGATTGCGGGTTCGAACTCCAGTTTCGTTAATATGTATCAATGTTTTTTTTTTTTTTTTTTTTTTTTTTTTTGAAGAAGAAGAAGTTTAAAAAATTAAAATTTTAACACATTATGGGTCCGTAACTTGACCTGAAATGATGGGAGAAAACTTCTTTTGCTAGATTTGTAATGTATGAAGCTTAATGAAGCCTAAGCTTTCAATAGACATATTGTATGAAGGAAAAACCCCTCTGCCCTCTCCCCCCCCCCCCCAAAAAAAAAGGTCCTATAGAGAAAACCGAAAAACTGGAAAAAAAAACCCGGCGAGAAATGTTTTGCTATACTAGAATTTTTCTCATCACTGTAACTCCTATAGAAGCAAAGTTATAGCCTTTTAAAGATTGAAATGAAGTGAAGAAATAAGCAAAATTAGATGAGTGATCGACAGGGGGGGGAAGGGTCCACAGCTCTGGGGGCAGTGTTCTCGCTGTCGCTCGCCAATGCGCCAAATTGCGACTAAATTCTTCATTTGGCGAGTAAACAAGCGATTAGGCTCGCCAAATTGCTAGTGCTCAATTTTTGCTTTTTCTTTTTTTCTTTTTCGTTTTTCATACGTATGCATCAATACTTAGTAAAACAAATTTTTTATATTTGTAGCGGATTGTTGAAATTAGATTAACAATCGCTGTCACAGTTATAAAAACTTGGGTTATTTTAGAACATATTGAAAAAAAAAGAGAGAATACATTAAAAAATTGAAATTTCTTTTGGCTACACGGCGAATCTATTTTGCTAATACTTTTCTCATTTGGCGAATGTTTTTAATTTTTAATTAGCCAAATTACTAGCGTGGGTCAAATGTCAGCGAGAACACTGGTTGTGTGAGTTCTCATCCTTAGGCTCCGGACACTCGTTTATTCTTCCCTCGTTCAACTGAAATCGAGGAAAATCCTTTTCTTATCCTCCCTTCTACGATTTATACACAAAAGACGCCGAATTCTAACCGCGAAAAGTGGTTGTGTTTGTTTTCATCCTTAGCCTCCGAACACTCGTTTATTCTTCCCTCGTTCAACTGAAATCGAGGAAAATCCTTTTCTTATCCTCCCTTCTACGATTTATACACAAAAGACGCCGAATTCTAACCGCGAAAAGTGGTTGTGTTTGTTTTCATCCTTAGCCTCCGAACACTCGTTTATTCTTCCCTCGTTCAACTGAAATCGAGGAAAATCCCCTTCTTATCCTCCCTTTTACGATTTATACACAAAAGACGACGACTTCTTACCGCGAAAAGTAGTTGTGTCTGTTCTCAGCCTTAGGCTCCGAACACTCGTTTATTCTTCCCTCGTTCAACTGAAATCGAGGAAAATCCTCTACTTATCCTCCCTTCTACGATTTATAAACAAAAGACGACGACTTCTTACCGCGAAAAGTAGTTGTATGTGTTCTCATCCTTAGGCTCCGAACACTCATTTATTCTGCCCACGTTCAACTGAAATCGAGGAAAATCCTTTTCTTATCCTCCCTTCTACGATTTATACACAAAAGACGCCGACTTCTAACCGCGAAAAGTAGTTGTGTCTGCTCCAAGCCTTAGGCTCCGAACATCGTTTATTCTGCCGACCTTCAACTGAAATCGAGGAAAATCCTTTTCTTATCCTCCCTTCTATGTTTCATACACAAAAGACGCCGACTTCTAACCGCGAAAAGTAGTTGTATGTGTTCTCATCCTTAGTCTCCGAACACTCGTTTATTCTTCCCTTGTTCAACTGAAATCGAGGAAAATCCTTTTCTTAATCTCCCTTCTACGATTTATACACAAAAGACGCCGACTTCTTACCGCGAAAAGTATTTGTATGCAGTGTTCTCGCTGTCGCTCGCCAATGCGCCAAATTGCGACTAAATTCTTCATTTGGCGAGTAAACAAGCGATTAGGCTCGCCAAATTGCTAGTGCTCAATTTCTGCTTTTTCTTTTTTTCTTTTTCGTTTTTCATACGTATGCATCAATACTTAGTAAAACAAATTTCTTATATTTGTAGCGGATTGTTGAAATTAGATTAACAATCGCTGTCACAGTTATAAAAACTTGGGTTATTTTAGAACATATTGAAAAAAAAAAGAGAATACATTAAAAGAGAATACATACAGTCTCTTTTGGCTACACGGCGAATCTATTTTGCTAATACTTTTCTCATTTGGCGAATGTTTTTAATTTTTAATTAGCCAAATTACTAGCGTGGGTCAAATGTCAGCGAGAACACTGTCTGGGGGTGCCATGTAGGTTAAACTTTTAAGTTAAAAGTGGTAGAAAATTAAATGAGCGAAATTTTAAGGTGTATATTGGAAGAGGGTGCAAGTCCCCCCCCCCCTCGGCGGGGCGCAGATAAACCCCAAACGTTCGGAAGGGCGACCCTTTATTTATCTTTTGTCAAGGATTTAAAATGTGGATCTAAAATAAAATAGACCGAGAATTGGACATTTTTAAAACTGTATGCATATTTCGAACGGCCCTGTAAGTTAAAACTGACGTGGAAGGGGGGATTAGAAGAGACGAGCGTGAAAAATAAAACATAATAAACTAATACTTCAAATAACTGGACTTCTAAACAAAAATATAACGATTTAACTTAGTGTCGAATTAATGGAGTGACCCGCAGGGGATTACCCCCCCCCCCCAGAAGTTATGAGATTTATGCTTTTTAATGCACAAATTGCGATTCTCCCTCTCTTACAGAGCTGTAAAACATGATACTTTCCTCCGGAGTCGCAGAAAAATACCTGCATTCAACACTAATTTAGCCTAGAAAAAAAGAAAAAAAATCGAAATCGAATCTAAAGATCGACATCGAATCTAAAGATCGACATCGAATCAAAAGATCGACATCGAATCTAAGATCGACATCGAATCTAAAGATCGAAATCGAATCTAAAGATCGACATCGAATCTAAAGATCGACATCGAATCTAAAGATCGAAATCGAATCTAAAGATCGAAATCGAATCTAAAGATCGATCTTACGGGCAGAATCGATTTTACATTTTTATTTTCTTTTGTAACTTTACAAGAAGAGAGTATTAGATTCGTGAAAAATTTTGACTTCCCGTTTTTGATGGATTTATATATTTTAGAAGGTCTTTAACACGATTTCATGGTTTTTAAGAAATATCTGTCTGTGGGTGTGTCTGTCACTCTGTGAGTCTGTATACGACAAAAATTTCTGACCGTTCTATCTCAAGAACAAATGCACGGAATTCCACAAAACTTTAGATTTAGTTTGACCTTGATATAAACTGAATCTAATTAATTTTTGGTGCATATAGCCTAATAGGTGGCGCTGCTAAGCTGCATTTTTTGCGATATGCGCAACAGCTATATCTGAATAAGGAATGAACGGATTTTCATCACATTTTAGATCCAGTTAGTCCTTGACATGAATTGATGTTTTTTACATTTTGATGTATATCGCTTCTCAGATAGCGCTGCTATGCTGCATTTTTCACAATTTCCACTCAGCGCCATGTGAAAGGGGGGGGGGGCGAAAGGAAGCTGTCGTTCCGAGCACGGAAATTTAGGAGGCGCCAAATTTTTACTACTAACATCACTTCTAGCCTATCACAAGAAAAAGTTAATAGGGGGGGGGGGGGCTAAATTGGAACTTTGAACCGGGCGCTGTTCTCTTTTCCTGTTTCCATTTTAGCTTTATCTCAAGAACTAATGCACGGACTTTCATAAAAATTTAGATTCAATTAGTCCTTGATATTATTTTATGCTAATTACATTTTGGTGGAAATCGCTTAAGAGATGGCGCTGCTATATTGCATTATTCATGATTAGCGCAATAGCGCTATCTCAAGAACGAATTTTCATCAAAATTCAGATTCAGTAAATCTCTGACATAGATTAGTGTTATTTAGTTCTTGGTGTAAATTGCCCAACAGGTGGCGCTGATATGCTGCATTTTTTATGATTTCGCAATAGCTGTATCTCGCGCTTTCATGGATTTTCATCAAAATTTAGATTCAGCTGGTACTTAATAAAAATTGATCCTGATCAATTTTTGGTGTACATCACTCAACAAAAAACGCTATTTTGCAGGGGGGGGGGGGGGGGGTTCTGAGGTTTCTTTAATTCTTCTATCTTAGAAACTAATACACTGAAATTTTGGAATTGGCACATCCGTCTATTTTATCTTCGACTTTTGAAGGAAAATGAAAATTATATTACCTTCAGAGAAATCGATTAAAAATTTTAAAGTATCGATTAAATCGAGTTGGCCGTAGTATCGATTAAATCGATTTAAAAAATCGAAATCGCCCATCACTAGTACATATTAAAAATATATATATATTAATTGTGTATTTGAATAGAAATGTCCACTACTTAAAATGAAACCAGTGAAACATGCGATAACGGAAAGTAGCATTAATCGAGTTCTCAAAAACGTTTTACCCCGCTTAACATCGTAAAATTTTCCTAACATATTCATAGACCCAATCTGATGCATGAAATCATAAAATTGGCACTGATGGCCATAGAAGTGATATCAAATCGAATAGCATTTCGTATTGAAGATCAAGTTATAATCTAATACTTTTATATGGTGACCAGGGGCGTGCGAAGACAAAATTGCGCCCGGAAATTGCGCCCGGGACAAATTTACAATTTGCCCCCCCCCCTTTCAAATTTGTCTTGTAATAGGCCAAAAATGACGTTATAAAATTTTCACCCCCTAAATTTCCGCACCCGGGGCGGTCGCCCCTTTGACCCCCTTTCGCACGGCGCTGATGGCGATCCTTCAAACATAATTCTTTCCAGAAATACTTCATCATTCTTTAATTACATCTATAACGAATATTTTATTCTACAATAAGCTTCCATTCTTTTTATAGTGAAATTATAAGGAAATTTTAATAGATTAAATGTATAATTAAGGCAAAAATAGTTTAATTAAACTCTTAAATGATAAACACGCGTTGTTTTTCTTTTGCTTAGATCGATGTCTCTTTTCTAAATCGAAATATTAATACATAATATGTAACTCAAAGAAAAAAAAAATGCGCAATTATTTTGTTTAAGTTTTAAAAATGCATATAAAACTTCATATCTGTAAGGTAAATAGTACAATCCCTAAACGATCTCAAAACAATCGTTCTTCTAAAGGCTTTTTTTTCTGCTTCAAAAACTCCCTCCAAATTCATACTTAACGTATTCGGCAAAAGAATGGATGCTGAAATAATAGAACGCATTTCTATCTTTCTTCTTCCTAATACCTAAACAACTAAATGAAATACCCGTATGTGATTATAACTTATACGGAGTCTCAAGTCCGGAAATCTAACTCTCATTTTGCAGACAATCGGGCTTCGTATAAATCCCGAAATGAAGGTAGTGTTTGAAATTAGTTTCATTCCGTTTTTCAGCAGCAACGAGTATTCAAAGAAACGATTCGGTATTTTGTATTAGAGGTAGTATTAGTAATCAGTCGTATTATTGCAACTATTTATTAACGAATACATGCGGTTTGCAACAGCTCTAAATACCTATCATTCTATTTGTATTAGTTATTCTCGAATCTCAAATGATTTGGATTTCATATGGCTTGTTAATTCATTTACTTATTTTATTATGACAAGAAAAAGCTATAAGAAGTGGATATATTTTTGATAAAGCAAATGATAATTAAATGATAAATCAAAATGTGATTCAAAATATATATCAGAATATCAAAATATATAAGTCACACAGATTTCATTCACATATGAAGAAAATGAAATGTTTCTCATTTTCTTATAAATGCATAAAATGATTTAGAAATGTTATTAATCATTTTATGATAATTTTTAAGACTTGACAAACGCAGAAATGTCATCATGAGGGAGAAATTAGCAGTCGCGTACAGAAATTTAGTTTAAAATGCCGAATTTCATAGAATGTTTGACACTTTTCATTTCATAGATTTTTCAAAACATTTTTCAATCTCATAGTTTCCGAATAAGTGCACTTGTAAATTTCTCGAGATTAAAATTGCTTTCACAAATGTGTCAGATGTTACCTCATTTTGATTTGAGTAGACCTTTTACAGAATCAGAAAGATTCGCATTATTGAACAAGGGGGGGGGGATAAGGATTTAAGGTATGTTTATTTTTTAAAGTAATTTTTAGAATATTTCTGCAGTACAGCGCGTGGGGGTGAGGGGGGGGGGCGTCATGAATCCGTGGCCTCACCGTTAAACCCGCTATTCAAATACGCATATGAAAATATGATCTCCACCCTGCATTTTCTCGAGCGCCCCCCCCCCCCCTCCCATTACTCATTTTTAATTATATCCCTGTGTACAATTATGCATTGCATTTTAATCAGGGGCGTAGCTAAGGGGGTGTTACGGGCGGCTCAGCCACCCTAAAACATTTTGAGCCCCCCCCCCCCCCCGAAAATATTCCTAGGTCAGTAAATGAATTTATGTTCCAAAAACCGAAATGAAATTCTATTGAAAAATCTAATTTAGTTTTGAGGACCTGTCATAGTTTTGAAAAAATACTAAATTGTAACTAAAACAAGTATTTCAACACTTGCTCATTTTACTTGCACTTATGAAGCCAACATGATGTTTAATACTGCACTAGTTATGCGCTCGAAATTTCCATAATCCTAGTCTTTTCTTAGCATAAAATGGAGTTATTACAACAGTTTAATCAGAAACATAGCAACTAAACTACAGTGTAAATTACAGTCTTTCTGCGTCACAGAGAGAGAGAGAAAAAAATATATGAGTCATCCCACTACATTTTCTTGACCCCCCCCCTCCCCCCATTCCTAATTATTGACTTTTCGCTAAGGCCCTGGTTTTAATATTCTATTTGCATTTTTTAAATAAAAGTTCAAAATTTCAATAAATGTAACTTTTACGGATAGATGGCAGCACTAACTAATACGAATTCTAATGAAAATCACCGTAATCACAGGCGATAACTTAATGAATAAACTAAAAAACTTTGTAAAATCACCATAAAATGAAAAATTAAGCAGGACGCGTTTCGAGCTACAACAAAACAGCATGCTGATTTTACAAAGTTTTTTTAGTTTACTTATTAATACGAATTCTTTCAAAGATTATTCTATACGATGTATGCCGTATGCTCGATGACTGCGAATACCCAGTTTTTGAACAGTAACGACTAACGAAACGAATACTTTTTAACGGGTAGAGAATTCTAAATCAACGTTACAATACGGGTATTCATTTTGCCGTTATTTTCACAGCACTACTTATTAGTAAAAATAAGCAGACACTGGACTTCCCCTCCCCCCTTTCCAACTTGCGTAATCAAGGGCGGATCCAGCCCTACTTCCAGAGAAGGGGGGGGGGGAGGTCACATCTCATTTTTTAGGGGGGTGGTCCCGTCTCTTAATAAGCAATTTTTATATTGGGGAATGTCCTCATATCCGAAATGGCTAAATTTTCTGATACTTTCTTTTATAGAGTTATTAAGTTATTTTTATTCGTAACAAAAAAGTTGCAATAATATTTTTAAAAATATAGGTATATATATACAGTCGAACCTCTATATAACGAAACTCCATACATCGAATTTCTCCATATAACGAATTTTTAGTAAGAACGGTCCCCTTTTCGCATGATTACATTAAAAACAGACTCTATATAGCGAAATGTCTATCTCCATATAACGAATTCTTTCATAAATTGATCTTAATTTATTCAGTTTTAAAAAAGCTTCGAAATCATATGGAATCAATTTTCCATCACTTATTTTTGATTTATCGTTCAGTGGAGAATTTTTTTTTTTTTTTTTTTTTTTTTTTTTTTATAAATATTACTTCTCTCCTTATTCTTTAAATCTAACAAGTTCATCCCACCTCCCACACCCTTTCAATATCCTTCTCAAAACACAGTCAATTGAATTGTTACACATATAAGAGAGGAATCAATGAGAACACATAAGAGAGACCTTCAAATGGAGGAAAATATCAACTATAATTTTTCATTCCTTGCTAAAATTTGAGAATTTTTTTTGAGAGCGTAACAATTGTAATTTTAAAATCAAAACAACAAAAAATTACAGATTTCTTCCTCTGAAATTTATGTAAGTCTTCCTTATTTGATTTTCATTAAGCTTTCAAATAAATGTCTTTTCTCTTTTTTGAAACTGCTTAAATAAGTAAGAAATAAAATGTTAGGTTAATATATACTTTTAAACATTTCAAATTCTTAATTAAAAAGATCAAAAATAATATTTGTTCAAAATTTACACATTAAATACTATTTTTAACATCATACTCTATACATCGAATTTCTCTATATAACGAATTTTTTACTGGAACGATGGATTTCGTTATATAGAGGCTCGACAGTAATTTATTCAGACATCAAATTGAAGATTGTTTTATTTTCTTATAAAATCAAACAATCATTCAGGAAATTGAGCCTTTTATGCAAATTTTTAGGATTTGACAGCTACAAAAAGCAGTCGTGAGGGAGCGATTAGCTGTCAATTAAAAATTCCACAGTTGAAATTCAATTAAAAATTCCACAGTTTACAGAGATTTTGCGAAAGATTTTTTAACGTTATTGAAAAATGGAAACCGTTAATCAATCACATTTGATCTGAATAAATACATCTTGCGTATGATAGGGTTTTCCTTCCTGAACGTTCACCATCTCCTAGTCTCTATTTTGTAAATTGTACTATGTAAATACTTCTGAAAATATTGTTAATGTTCTTATTTCTCTTATTTATACTCTCATCTATTTTATTTATTTTCTATGGTGCTTATTTTATTATTTTCTATGGTGCTTATATAAAAGGGCCTTTGCTTTTTTTGGGACCCGGCTCACCCCCCCCCCCCCCCCGACTTTCTATCAATTTGCTAATGGTTATCGTATATCTTGTATTTCTTTTTACATTTTGATTTATAAGGATAAGTAACAGTTTTGATAAGCATTTTTCATTATCCTCATACTTCTACATACCTGCCCACCACAAACATCTAAATCTGATGTATCAGGAACTTTTGAAAGTGTAAACTCTAGGGTTTTACAATTTTGTTTCCGAAAAAAAGAAGTTTTGATTGCATTTTGTGGCAGTTATCGCGGACAGACAGACAGAACAGACTGACAGGCGGAAAACAATAAATTTTGTGTCGCCAAAATAAGCCTTCACTGAAGTTTCGGCAATGACGTCATTATTCATGAGTTATTGCTTTCCATGTTTCTAATATTTTTTACGACTACTATAAAATACCTGTTTTATTTCAATTATGACGTCAAATTTTATCAGGTGACATAATTGTTTATAATTATTTTTTATTTCGTTTACTTCTAATTATGCCCCCATTTTTGTCAGAAAAATTCTTATTAACGAAACAAATTTCCGTGTTTAATATTTAACAAAGTACTATATTTATTTTTATTTTAATTCTGATGTCATATTTATTTTTTCTTAGTTTAATTTTTCGAATGGAAATTGCTCAATTGAAACTTATTGCCGTTGAAAAATTATTCCATATTTTGATTTTTTTTTTTTGGCAACGATAAAGGAAATTGGTTAAATTTTATCTAAAAAATCGCTGTTAATTCTGCATAAAAAAGAAAGAAATTTTGAATTATTAAGGAAAATATGTGAATAAAATTAATAAAACATAGCCTATGTTCTTTTCTGGGCTATGTTATAGTTATACACAAAGATACAAATACATTAATTCATCACTTTTGACGTTGACTTCATTTAAATTTTCGTACACGCATTCAAATTTATAACATTATAAAAATAAGGATTATGATGAATGGTTGTTTAGCAACCATTAAGAGAAAATAAAGAAAATGAAATAAATACATTTGAAATAAGTAAATCTCAAAAACAAATTAGTTTATATTATTGGAACACATTTATAAAAAATCTCCAAAATTTACAGTAATAATTTAAAAAATCTGACAAATGTGTAGACAAAATTTCAAAACAATACGAATAATTTAAGTGGTAAATTTCAGTATCCGATCATTGAATTCCATTAATGAAATATGAAATTTTCTCTAACGAAAAAATAATTAAAAATCATTAGATTTGCCATAGAAAGCATTAATGTGCAAAATAAAATATTCTGTATTTTCCGAACGAATGAATCAAATCTTACAAAAAACTATACAGCTTAATCCCAGTGCCTCACTAACATACCCACTTAATTTCAAGCCAATCGGATGATTTTTACGGAAGTTATCGCGGAACAGACAGACTGACAAATTGACAGACTGACTGACAGACAGACACAAAAAAATTTCGTGTCTCCAAAGTAAGCCTTCACTGACGTTTCGGGAATAAAATGCGTATTTTGGATAAAGGCTTTCAATCTATGATGATGCACACAGCATGTTACTGCTTTTCCATAAACACGGGCTAAATTTTAAAACATTGCGTTTAATCAATGTATAATTTTAATTATTTTATTTCCAAAAGTGAACCATTGCCCTTGACGTAGAGGTTTATTAATTACATTTTTTTAAAATTGCAATGAAAACATGGGGGAAAAAAAAATAGTAATCTGCTATTTTCTATGGGGGAAAGCAGTGGCGTAGCTATGTTTTGGCCTATCCTATGGCGCCCGGGGCCAGCAAGAAATTTTGCGCCCCCACCCCAATATAGATATATAACAATTTGTCTCAATTTGGCGCCCCTAAGCCTCGGCGCCCGGGGCGGACGCCCCCCTTGCCCCCCCTTAGCTACGCCACTGGGGGAAAGAGATACATGGAGGTACAGTATGCCGTAAAAACAGTGTGCAATATGATGCACGTTATCCCTCAAATCTAAATTCATTCATTTGAGAAAAAAAAAAAACAATGAATAAGCAACAAATCCTTTGACATTATCTGTGCATTTTTTCTCGAAATGAAAATGATGTGCTTACACTTAAGCATACTAAAGTAGCATTTCATTTTATTATAAACTAAAAACTGTAATACTAAAAGTTTCCTTCTTACTCACACCCAGCTATCATAATTCTTCTTTATTCCTTTCTTTTTACTTTATGGTTATTTTCCCTTTACTTCGCACAGAAATGGAGTAGTCACGTTGCCATCTCCAAAAAAATTGAATTAAAAACTACACAAAATTAATATCTGAAAAATAAATTGAGATACAGTTTTCAAACAAATTGCATTTAAAAGTACATATTTTTCCCTATACAAAGGTGTAAAGATTGAATACGTGCGATGTCTAGAAGTTTAAAAATTTGCAGTAGCGAAAATGACAAAAGCTAAATTTCATCGAAAAGTGCTGCCATTCGAAAAATGACGTATGTGTTACGCGCAGATACGTTTGGCCTTTATAATATAGATATATAAAATACTTACTACTATTAAGGAATTATAACATTTAAAAAATCCATTCGCATAAATAGTAATAATAAGACAATGTTTTGATTCTATTTCAAACTTTTTTAAAAATCAATAGCCGCAACAACAACAACATAATTTTTTTTTCCTTAAATTTGCAAACATTTATTTTTAGTCCAAAATTTTACTTAAAAAAAAAAAAAAATAAATAAATAAATAAAAAAAATAATTGTAATTTAAGAAATTACCCCAACCATTTGAAAAATGTTTCACTCGATACATTCATCTATCATTTTAAGCTAAATACCAGTTGTTTTATTGTGTATTATCCGTGCCACTGCTATAAATGACTTTATACATGCTGCAATTTGAAGGTACGGTTCGTTTAAGTTATATCACTCTATTGTCGCCAAGCATAAAAGTTGGCGACGAAAGAAACATTTCAAACTATTTAACATTGTTGGTGCAAAAGTAATCATTATTAAAATACAGCTTTGGCATATACTGTTATACTTGTAAGACTTTGGCATATATTGTTTGATTTTACAGAGCAGAATTTTGGTGATGGAGGTTTTAAACCAAAATCGATCGCAGCACATGCATCTGTGAATGGGTCCATCAGACATCGAATCAAAAAAGTTTTTTCCCAGTTTTTCCCAAGCCGATTGCTTTTTAGTTTTCTTTTTAGGTGGTGGAAAATCAAGAGTAATAGCTATAACATTTTCCGGCTTGTTAGAATCACTATTGGCACTCAAATTTTCCTGGTTAGAACCGACCGATAGTAAAACGCCATGGCTAGTGGATTGGTCGCCCTGGCGACATGATGTTTTACAATTAATCGGTTCGGCATTAAATTGCTTCCTTTTTCGTGATCGCCTTTCAACACGTAATTGGTTTTCAGCGGCTCAATAATCTTTTGATTTTATCATTTTCTGCATTGAAAGACGTTTTTGCGCCAAACCAAATACAGTATTACTCAGTTATCCCGTCGACCAATTTCGCCAAATGATACGAATCGCCAAACTAATAAGCAACTTATACATGTTGACTGTGTTTAATATCATTGAATGCGATATTCACGTTCATTCATTTCTTTGGCTTCGGCTTTTTCCGTATCTGTTAATTTCCGTCTACCCATTTTTAAATTTGTTAGTTTTCTCCTTTATTACAATGATTTTAACCATTTTAATTTACTATTCAAATAAAAATTCTTCTAAAAGTAAAGAATTTAATTTAAATTCAAATAAAAACTCTTCTAAAAGTAAAGAAATTAATTTAAATTCAAAAGTGACCACATCATTCAAAAGTGGTAACATCATTCAAAAGTGGTAACATCATCGGGTCCATTCTCCCGAAAACAACAACCATTTTTCAAATGGTTAAAAAGAGTGGATGCGTTAAAAATTTGTAATTGACACCAGATGGGCATATGTCCCACAATGGGAACCTCTACTTTAAAGGCGCTGAAACTTTTTGTAAAATTTGGGAAATTTAAAATCGCGAGAGATTAACGTTTCGTCAGCTAAAACTTATTCAAACGTTTTAATGATGGAGATTTTAGCCGTGAAACATAACACAGAAATGACAGGCCCATGAGTTTTGAATTTTTAGCAGTGTAAACGGAAAATACAAGCATAACCTGCCCACTAGTCCGCAGAAAACTATCACAGCAACTAAAAGCACTCCAAGTACCCTACATAATGAGCTTTACAAAATCTTAAGGTTACTTTTAGGGTGTGAAGAAGGAACAAAAAACGAAAATTCGTTTGATATACTCTAATGTTTGAATATTAATCAGTATATACGTGTTCATTTATATGTAAAAGAAAAAAAAAAGTTAGAGATGATGTTAGCGCTATAATTGTGCAGGCTGTTTTTCCATATTTATATTAAAGTATGGATTAATTTTTTTTCACTTCAGATAGGATTCCTATTTGAATATTTTGCTTTTGGTTTTTCAAAAGAACAATTTTTTTTTTTTTTCCTTTGTCGAATTCAAGTCGTTTTTGGGGTTGACAACTTTAAACAGAAAGTTTGGGTTCGGAACGGGTGCAGGACTCTAATGACAAGTTAAGTTACGAATAATAAATTGTTCTGGATATTGTTTGCTATTAAAAATCATCCTTCAGCCGTGGGAAAAAGATTCACTATTTGTCATTCAATACTACAGAATCATTTTTCCCTATATATCCTATACTGGCGTGATTTTGGCGAAGCTTTACTGTTAGCAGCTACTGATTGGTTTCTGATGAAACAAGTTTCCGAGCCTATAAGCTCTACCATAACCAGTGACGTAAATCAGCCCATCCTCCGGGAATTCACTTTGTTTTTTTCGCCGGGGCACTGGACTGTGAGTCAGGCTAGATCTAGATCGAATTCTGTAACAGAAGCTTTCTTCGGAAGAATTTACAGTCGCGTCTTGGGATCAACACTGGGAAAAGAGAGCTTTTCTTGCTCCTAAAATAGAAATGGCCGAATTGTGCGGAAAATTCAAGCTTGTCAGCAGCGAAAACTTTGATGATTTTATGAAAGCTATGGGTAAGTGATTGTCTGAAAGTTTTATACCAGTTTCTTCAATTTTAGTAAATTTTACATGTCAGTTCATTGATCCCTTTAATCGGGGCCGTAACCAGCTGGCAAATTCAGGAGAGACATGGAGAATTTTCTGGTAGAGCTAATTGACATTCCGATCTATTTTCTTCAACAAATTTATTTCTAAATAAGATACATAGTGATAAATAGACAAACAGAAATATGTGACAAATTTACTTTTCATAAAATATTTGATTACAATCTGCAAAAAATGCAAAATGTAATATGGATTCTATTTATTATTAAAAGATTGCAAAAACTAGGGAAGGGGAGTAGGGTTCAAAAGGCTGAGAAGGAGGGACACGCTCCCCATCCCCATTTGGTTACGGCGCTGCCGTTCACAGATTTCTACTGTAAAAAATTGTAAAGTTATGTCATCAAATATGTTCATTTATTCCTATTAATATTCGATATAAAAACAAGAAAATAAACTATCTTTTTATATTGCGATTGTTTGCTAATTATTTTTTAAGTTAATTAGAAAATAACTTAGGAACCTATTATATCTTAAAAATGAATTCTATAATATGCATAAAAAATTCTATAAAAACAACTTTTTAAATAAAATTTGTTATGCAAAAAATGTTTTTACTGCTAAAATTAATTGCAGTTTTTTAAAGTGTCTGAATTGTTATAAATTGTTCGTTATAATTAAAAATTGATCATCCACTCTCCGTACCTTTTTGTTTTTTTAAATTCTAAGGATATATAAGTATAGTTGAATTTAATTTTTTCCTTTTACTTTCATAGAATATGGAGATATTCAGGGGCGCCTTTATTTATTTATTTATTTATTTATTTATTTTATAGTAACTAAATACCCTAGACATAAAATGTACTTTTTGCTCCTTAATTATCTAAAATTTTGTTTGACTGATTTTTGAATTTTTCTAAGACAAAAATTGAACATTCCTAATAATTTTTTTTTTAAATTTTCATATTTGCGGCAGCAAAAAAAAAAAAAAAAAAAAAAAAAAAAAAAAAGTGTGAATATGATTTTTTCTTCAATCTCCCGTTCGATCACTTGCTATTTGCATATTTATTGCTGAGCAATAAACATATTTTTAATTAAATGGATTTAAAAGATTTGCCGCCATTTTCTCCAGTGTAGTACTTGTAATCGATAAAAAGTATAATTTGAATATGTGCATGAATGCTGATAAATATTATTTCAGAAATAGTCACGATTTTCCTGCTAACAAGCAGTATTGATTTTTTTTCCCCTTTAAAAACTTATAAGATCAAATTAGGCTGCATGGTAAATAGAAATATTACTATTTAACGAGAAAGTTTTTGCTAAAAATGTAGAGCACTATAATTAAAGATAATTAGGAAAATAAAATTTGAAAAGATGTCCATCTTTCTCAAAACGCAATGTTATAAATTTTAAACGAAAAGTGAATTCAATTTCGAAATTATTTTATTATTTTAATTTAAAAGTTATTAGGTTCTTGCAATCTGCATGAATAGCTGATAGATTTTTAGTTTGAAAAATAAAAGGGGGTTGGGGACGTGAAGCAGTGTCGAAATTTTTCCAGGAGTGATTTTTGAAATTCAGGGAGAGAAGACGTTCTGGAGCAATGTGTGTGTGTGGGTGGGGCGAATTCATGGCTGGGTGTTAAAACAATTTCAAATATCCATCCAAACTTAAAGAAGAGGTTGATTTCCAAATTATTTGGATAGTTATTAATCTTCCACTATTTTTATGTAGTTGTAGGATATTTTAGAGTATGAAAGATTTTAACATAAATTGCATAATATTTAGAGAAATATCTTCTTTCTATCTCTAAATTTGGACTAAAACGATCGTTAGTTGCTGTATGAAACAAAATGTATTTCTGAAATTTAGCTAGAGAACTTCAGTTTTTGAATAAGAAGCAGTCTTTTTTTTATTTTTTAAATAAGAAGCAATGATTTTTATTCTTTAAATCTTTTATATTTGCTCTTTAGATCATTATAATCGCCCTATTCGTTGTTTTCTTTCTTTCTTTTTCTTTTTTTTTTTTTTTTTGTGACATTCCAGACTGCCGTCTAGTAAGCATTGCTGTGCGTGCGACACCCACCGAGAGGAAAAAAGAAAAATAAGAAGGAGGGGGAAAAATAATGTTTGAAAAATGGCGGGCGCGGGATTGCTGTGAGGGAAGAGATGAAAAAGATCAATATTGTATCAGATTTTTCGTTACTTTTAAATTTGAATTATCTTATTTGAGACTTAAAAAAAAAAAAGTCATCTTAAGACACTTAGAAGGATATTTAGATATCTACGGTCTCGTCCAAAAATGTCTGGCGTTTCCACATTTTTTAATGTGTCTTTATTAAAAGTATCAGCCGGGCAACAATTATCTAATTGCCATACCTTCCCTGTTTAAAGTTATTATAGTTTGTAAGAAATGACAGCAAACAAACATCTAGACTTTTAAGTAACGTATTTAATTAAACTGTTTGCCTTTTTTTTAAGCTATTTATTTTGCTTTTCTGAAAGTTCCTTTTTCTTGTTGTACAAATGAATATATAAATATGAAAATTATAATAATTCTGGATGAAAATGGCAAAGCAAAAATCATTTAGTCATCATCTATTGAAATGATAATCTTTTTAACCCTTAAACGGTAACGTGTTTTTCGGCACCTTTAAATGGTAATCATGGGTCATTCGTGCTTAGCGCTGTAAAAAGAGGTTTAAAGTGCTTTAAAAATTCTAAAAAATTCATGATATTACATCAACTACCCTTGAACAAGAATCAGTCACAATATTGCTGATTTATTAATTTGTTTAAACAAACAAATAAAAATGTGAAAAATGCACATTTTCTTTAAAAAATCATAACTTTGGATAGAATTGACATTTTTTGCTGTTTAAAAACGGGAAATTGAAGATCAAGAATGGTACTTTCACAAAAAATAAAAATAAATAAAAATAGCCGGTATAAATTTAAAAAATGCTTAAGTTTTAAGCATAAAAATGACGTTTTTTTAACTTATAAATAGGTAGAATTTACAATGAAATAGAAATTTTATTAGTTTTTAATCAATTTTATTTATGAAAATGATGTTAATTATCAAACTTTATTTAATTAAACAAAAAATATAATAATGAAAAATTACAGCAACACTGATATCATCATTTATAAACAATCGAAGGAGAGCAAACTGCAATCACACCAAACAATTTCATAAACACATGTTTGCATAAAAAGCAAGGTTCGGAAACCAAGTGAGTGTTATGTATCGATTTTTTTAATGAAAAAAACATCAATTCCTAACCAAACAAATTTTTTCTTACCTTACACTTTTCGTCAACGTAAATGGTAACCCTGGGTCACTCGTGCCTTTTCGAAATTTTGACTGGCTCTTACGTCGGCTGTGAACGCACTAAAACATCGGCGTTTCGGGAGCTAATAGCCTACTAGTATACTATTTTTTTAGGGTATTTTAGTCCCGCTCCTCACTTTCTCCTCCAAGTGATGGAGAGATTTCTGCATACCCAAAAATTCTGTAATAATTCTATATTAACTCCTTATCACTTCTCCCCAAGATTTCTCTCCCCAAAAATTCGTGCATCAATTTGGTCAACCTCTGTATTTATTTTAATAATTAAATTCATTAGTGATCGTATAAGTTTCTAGGATCTGACCGAAGACAGGAAAAAGAATATTTTCTGAACCATAAGGAATAATAATAATAATAATATTATTAATAATTCTTACCAAATACTCCCAATTAAAATTTCGCAAAAAAAAAAAAAAAAATAATAATAATAATATATATATATATATTCTTATCCGGAAAATAAATTATTCTATGCGTTGTGTTAGTTTCGAAGCTGTCAGATTCCCTATGAAACGGTTGACCAGCATGCACCTATATTAATTTTGACACTTACTTGCACCTATATTAATTTTGACACTTACTCCATAAATTATTACAATACTTTGACATTTATGAAACAAAACATTTTATTATACAACATAAAACACATCACACACTATATATACATGCACATAGACAAGTTACATAAACATAAAATAATCATATCAAAATCTATGTTTCTCATTTCTATTAGCATTGATGCATAACAACATTTTGTGCCTTGTGGCATGATATTTTGCAACACTGAAATTAATTCCAAAAATTTATCATTAATTCTTATATGTATTCATTACAAAATGCATTAACTCTCGAGTTTATTGGCGATGCAAGTGTTGCCCTATTGTTTTATAACTCTTTTTTATACAATATGCTGGTGGGAAAACATAAGGGGAAATAAATCTATAATTGCATACCTTCTTTCTAGTAGCAGACCTCAACATAGGCAAAATGTATCCAGCACCGGTGGAGAGCTCATTCTTTGAGCCTGGGAGCTCGCGTTATACACATTATATATTTTTTAAAGTTTCGTTTACCCCACACATCTCACTTGAGCATTTTTGGTCAACTGCCTGACTTTTCTTTTTCAGCATATACCTCTAAAAAAAAACTCAAGAAGAAAATGTATAATATTATTTCTATTGTCGAATACCCTTCGACCATTCATAGTTTTTGCGTTATCATATTTTCTCCACCTTCCAATTTTGTGTCATTTCATTTGTACTTATTTTAATCAGGTAAACTGTTATTGGCTGGCTTTAAATTCAACACTCCCCTAATTTAAATTTTCTACGGGGTTTGTGAAGCACCAGTCGTCAGCCTGTCTGTATCGTTGATAAGTAGTGCCACACATGTAGATTTGCCCTCTGCCCTAATTATCTATTATCATGATAAGACTTCTCAAGCACGAAACTTTCTGACACAATGACGGACTCATTTTTAAACATAGGGGTATAAATTAGGCAATCCTGACTACTGAAGCTGAAGCGATTTGGAATCGAAATGAGTTTTCCCATTATTTAATAAATAAATTAGCTATCGAATTTGGCATTGACAGTGAGCTCCAGCCAAGAAAGGACCCACTGTCCTTTCTCATGCTCAATTAGAAGCATTTGTCAAACACTTTTTCATACTTAAAAACATATTAACCTTTTTTGTTGCTCACCAGAGCATTTTTAAATACTTGTCATTTAAATATTTTGATAAAAACTGAAGATTTTTTTATATCTTGAAAAGCAAAATATTTGCTGCTGTCAAAATTTTGTTCTTGTATTCGAATAATTAAGAAAGTTACTGCATTGCCATATAATATGCATGATGTCTGAAAAATAAAGTAAGGAGTTGAACGAAAAAAAGTGCAGTGCGCTCACAACTTTATTCAAAGAACTGAAACTAAATGTTTCGCAATAAAAACAAATAACCATGTTTATCACGTGATTTATTTAATTTGAATAAATTATGTCACATGCATAAAAAAATTATATTTATTTAAACTTAATAACAAAAACTACAAGAAACAATGTTCAACTGGAGTTTTAAGACACAAATTCTATTTTCTCAGCCATCGTCAAACATACAAAGATGGAAAAAAAATCCATTTTCAGTTTTAAAAATAAACCAAAAATGGAATTAATCCATCCACAATATCGTTAGCTATCTCTTGTTGAATTTTGTCTTCATTTTTTCGTTAAAAGTTAAATAAATTACTGCAAACTACGATATATTTTTAAATGCTATCATTTTATTAGTCTCGCTGAGTTTTATCTTTTGAAAAAAAAAAAAAAAATCAATGTCGTACGTCAACTGGTTCGACAGAAATTTCAAAAAGACGTTTGCATTTTCCATTTCTTAAACATATTATACCAAACGCTACCGCGTTTGCTATGATTAATAATTGAGGTATCACATTAAATTCCTTTGCCCATAATTACACACATTACAAGAATTCGTTTTCCGTCAAAAACAAAAAATCGATATTATTGAAAATTTAGAACTTACGTAACCCCTTAAATGTCAGCTGATTCAAGGACCAGTTTGATAACTTGTTATTCGTGCCAAGCTGTCGCCATTTGAATAGATTATTTATTATCATTTTAATTTTACTTGCTTCTTAACAAATATACGCTATATGTAAAATAATCTTCCTATTTCTTTAAAACTTTTCTTCGATATTAAAATATTTGTTCTAGAACCTAAAAAAATCTTATTTATTTTTAATTGGCAAATAAAGTCGTGAAGTTTAACATATTAATACAATAAACTCTCTGTAAGGCGTAAATCTGTAACTCGAAAAAAAAAAAAAAATTAAGTCCCAGCGAATCTATAAACATAGAGTAAAATTTGTCTAAGGCGAAATGTTGTCTACTACAGAAAGTTTTCTCGATCCCGATCGATTCCGCCTTACAATTTACTGTATTAATAGTAATAATAAACTAAGATTATTCTTTTCTTTAATAACTCAAAGTACTGATATTTTTTAGTAAAAAGTTTACTTGTGTAAAGTTGTTCATTTAAATTAATTTTAAACAGAGTGTATTTTTTAAATTTTTTTTTTCTCGTCTTAAAACCCAGAGATATAGAGTATTCGGCCAGAATCACTATTTAGTGCATTCCTAGTTCCAGATCCATTTATAAAAGAAAAAAAAAAGTTTTTTAAAGGTACATTCCAATTTCAGGGTTAAGTGCGTCATCCTTTCGGCTTCTTGTAGAAGCAGATGCCTTTAAAACAAGCACTATCATCACGTGACTTCATTTCACCTGACACTGCTGTAGGCAAAAGTGAAAAAGCTGGTCGCCCGGAACAGGAAAGAGGGGCGACGACTGCTTTTGCTTACTCGTTTTCAGAAGTCAGCTCAGAAAGTTTTTTGTTACGTTATTTTTGCTCGTGGAATAATTCCTAATTTATGATATTGTAATGCAATAGAAATGAGGGTCATAAAGAACACGTGTATGTGGTTACCCCTATTGTTAAAGATATGCATCAAAGAGATAGCATCGAACGATTTGTTTTGCGTTTATAATAAAGACTATCGGCGTTTGATTCTCTGATCTTTTTGCTGAATGTTACTTCAACAGCTCTTATCAGATGGTAATTTCAGCAGATCTATTTGAAATTTATTAATTTATTAGACGAGCCTCATCATCATACATACGTATCGTATAAGATGTTTAAAGTTATTGTTCGTTTTTGAACACACCTGTTTCTTAATAGTAATTTTCTCTTTATCTAATCGTAGAATTCTTACGATTTAATAAGGCAAAGATTACTTTTCCAGTTCTTCTTCCTAAAACAGTGTACTAAAATATAGGGTAAAGTGGGATGGTGTGGGACACTTTTTACAAGAGTTACAAAATCAATTTTTTTTAATTCAAAAACAAAAATTTCAATTTATAGAGTGGAAGGCGAAACACCTTTAAATCTTTCTGAACAATATAGAAACATAACATATAAAAGCTATTTTATATTTAAAGAAATTGTAAGTTTCCAAATGTGTCCCATAGCTCGTCACTAAGAGGGAAGTATGGAACAGCAATAAACTAAAGCTATAAGTCACAAATAGTATAGTATAGTGTCGGCTAGATATACAATCAAACGAAGATTGTAAGTTATTAAATTACATGCCACAATATAAAATTCCAGTATGACTAAAATGAAAATTCAGATGTCAGTCATAGATGACATTAAAGATTAAAATCATCAAATTATTTTATTTTTCTATAAAGTAGATGCATTGATGATATTTTTTTCTATATTTATTATTTTCTATATTTTCTATATTTTTTCTACATTGATGATTATATTTTCTGTATTTATTTTGAAGTAAATGAATCTATTATCAATGTTGTAATTAATATATCTCCTAAAAATGTTTGCATGATAGCAATTTACATTCATCTTATTAAAAAACAAGTTGGAAATTGCACGTGAAGCGTAGCAAATTAGGACGTTCGTACGATAACGAAGTTTTAAAAATATTACTTTCATATATCAATCTCATAAAATTGTAAATAGTGAATTACAATTAAAACGCTCATCAATGTTCTCCCTATACCATTATGTAATGGAATACTTTTGTGTGGCCTTGTAAATCAATAACAAATGTTCTTTGCACCACAAATTATGTAAGATGTATATTATAATATGTACTTTATAGTTGCATATAAATTTTATTAAGTTCGCATTAGTGTAACACGATTAAAATGCATTTGAAACATTTTTTCCCATTGACCATAATGTAATGGAATACTTTTGATTATCCCTGTAATTGATCTATGCATCCGATTTCCATAAAATTTGAAATAACTCGAAAAAATTATGTAATAATTATGTATTTTAAATTTCAAACGTATAGAATATATTTGAAACTTTTTCCCCATTGACCATAATGTAATTGAATACTTTTGATTGCCTCTGTAATTGATCTATGCACACGATTATCAAAAAATTTGAAATAACTCTACAGAATTATGTAATAATTGCGTATTTTAAATTTCAAACGATTAAAATGCATTTGAAACTTTTTTTCCCCCATTGACCGTAATGTAATGGAATACTTTTGATTGCCCCTGTAATTAATCTATGCATCCGAGTTTCATAAAATTTGAAATGACTCGACAAAATTATGTAATAATTATGTATTTTAATTTTCAAACGATTCGGTTGGGTAGTTTTTGCGTTATATGCGGACAGACGGACTGACTGATCGACCACTATAGGTGCTACGTATTATATAATTACGAACGCACCTAAAAAAGGAATTGGACTTGTCCCATTCCTCCCCACATCCTTGTTTTGTGTTTAACTCCTTGTATAAACAAAAATGCTGTTTTTAGTCAGTTTAAATTATGGATAATATACAATACAGTATAATCAGTGTTGAATTAAGACACTTTTCTCCGGGAGGAATTTCTGTGCCTCCGAGGGAGAATTGTACTTTTTGACCATTGAATACACAAAATTTCAAATTTTCCGGGAAGGGGTGGGGTAAGTCTATTTCTTCGGGGGTTAATGTCCACCCCCCGGGCCACCCCCTGAATTTATCACCGAGTATAATGTTCCATAAATAGAGAAACTATTACATATGTGCATAAGCAAGTCATTAATGTACAGAATGATTAAAAAGTATACGAAGCAAATTTATTTTTGGTTCTTGAAATAATCTTTTCCTTTATGCAATTGCAAACTTATACAGATCAATAATTTTTATTTTTTTCACCTGAAGATTGATCTACCATCTATGACTGCTTTATCTTGGGTGTGAATGATGAATTGTTTAGAATGATAAAAAGAAAAAAAAATACCTACTGTCCCACTTCTCCCACTGTTCCACACCACACCACTCTCCCCTACATTTGTCTCAAAGAGGGTTATATTTATTGCAGTAATTAAAATAAATACATTTCATTTAGCTTATGCTAAAATATTTGCTCTTATCCTTTTACGAGAATACGGAACAAAGCAACAACTGCCTTTTCATGCTCGTTTTGTTTTTCTTTCTTATTTATTTTTACTCAGGCAGGGCGTTTTTTGTTATGTTAATACTGTTCAGAAAATGTTTTCTAACTTGTTATGTATGTAATGAAACAAAAATGGATGCCACAAAAAACATATGTTTGCTGTTACCAACTATTGTTAAAAATAAGCATAGCAAAAAATAGCATTGAATGTTTTATTTTGTGTTTGTATGAGTATTTGCATTGCCTTTAATCGATTTAATGTAAATATCACTAGTATTTTATAGTCTTATACAATTATTACAAAATATTATTGTATAAAATGTTATTGTACTTTACTAAGTAATGAAACTATTAATTTGCAATTTTTATAATTTCTGAAAGGATTAACTAATGACTAAATTTTATTTATTAAAGTGTAAAAACATAGATTGTTGGTAATTAGAGGTTTAATTATTCTGGAAACATAAAATTCTTGGTATCTATTCAGTATTTTAACGATGGGAAAAAAAATCCGATTTAAATTATTTAAAAAAAATCCTATTTAAAACAATTTTTTTTATACCTTACCTACTGTTATGTAAAGGAATTCTTTTGAGTGCTCATGTAACTGAACGGTAAATGCTATACACACTTCATTTTCAATAACGAACGTGTCATAATGATACCCAATATAATATCCATTTCATGGCAATCTGACTGTATTTATGCGAGTTAGAGCCAGGGTCCCCTATTACTCTATCAATTGCTTTTTTATTTACTAAATCCTTATTTCGTGTGCTTAAATAATTTGAAATTTTACCATCAAAATGTCGAGTAAGTAACATTTTTAATATTAAATTAAAACTATCTATATATACATATGAAAAAGTATTTTATCAGGTACATACATAATTATGTATTACCAATTAGTAATTATGTAAATGACAATGTTGAAACTAATATTGACAATATTTGAACTTCAAAATAGCTTCTGTTACTTACAATTACAAATTGCAGCATAGTAAGAGAAACAAGTTGGAAATTACATGTGAAGCGTAGCAAATGAGGTGCTTTCGTACGATAACGAAGTTATAAAAATATTCAGATCCTGCTGTTATAGTAGACAGTACTTTGGATATAATCTTCAGTAGCGTAATCAATTTCATAAAATGTGAAATAGTTTAATATAATTAAAAAACGCCTCAAACAATGTTTCCCCGCATAGCATTATGGTAGTGGAATACTGTTGTGTGGCCCTGTAATTTAATAATAAACATTCTTTGCAACACAGATTGTACAGAATTTATATTTTAGTATACATATGTTTCATAGGAGGTTCATGTCAATTCTATTATATTCGAAAGAGTTTAACATCATTAAAATGTACTTGAAACTATTTTTTCCTATTGATCATTATGTAATGGAGTACTTTTTATTGTCCCTCTAATTAAACTATACATCCGATTTTCATAAAATTTAAAATGACTCGACAAAATCACGCTAAAGTTATATATTTTAAATATCGTGCGATTTGATTGGGCAATTTTTGCTTTGTTATATGCTGGCTGACAGACTGAACGACGAACATAGGCGCTAGCTATTTATATAATTACGGGTACACCTAAAATTATTCAGATCTTGATGTAATAGTACACAGTATTTCGGATACAGTATAGTAGCCAAAATTTTTTTTTTGTTCCTGTTAATACTATCTGCTTTCTCTTATACAAGATATAATTTGTAGTATTCCTCAGCAACGTAATATCAATCTCATAAAAAGTTAAATAATTAATTACAATTAAAACGCGCACCAAAAAATGTTCTCCCTATACCATTATGTAATGGAACACATTTTTGTGGCCTTGTAAATCAATAACAAATGTTCTTTGCCCCACAGATTGTGCAGAATGTATATTATAATATGTACTTCATAGATGCATATCAATTATGTTATGTTCGAATGAGTGTAACATCATTAAAATTAATTTAAATGCTTCTGGAATTGTTAAAACTACTTCCAGACATTTTTATTAAATGCATGCATATATCATAAGTATCGATAAATAGTCTGATTCATCTTTGGAATCCGCTTTTGTGGTCCCTTGTAATATTTGACTCAGGACTGAAGAAGTTAAGAACAAACTTCTTTACAAAACTTCAAAAAACGGAGTCTTCACTTATTGGGAAAATTTCCGCCCCGTAATGTTAAACCAACGGGCAGGTTAATTTCAAATTTCTCATTTAAATTTAAATATTTTGAAATGATCTTTTTTTTTCATAGGATAGCTGAGCGCAATCTTTAGTATGACTATTTTTTACTTTTTGATTTTAGTTAGATTTTTTTTAAAGGTACTTTTACTTTCGGGACCGGTTTTGAAACTAAAAGTACCCAAAAAAAACTGCAATCAAAATCGAAAAAGTAAAAAACAATCATACTAAAGATCGAGCTTCAGCTATCCTATGGGGGGGGGGGGGGGATTAAAAATATTTGAGTAATTCGAAATTAACTTGTACATTAGTTTAACATTACGAAACCGGAGTTTTCATGTGAGTGAAGACATCTTAACTCCTTGCCGTGTAAAAGTTCTCAAAATTTTCACATTACAATACCACTAATTTCGAATGGTAATTTTCGTTTGATTTTATCACAAAATCTTAGTTGTTAAAATTCTCGCATTACAATAAGAGAGACTGGGGTACAGTGGTCCACCCCTATTTTTGATATTATTTCAGTTTTTGAATGCTTCATATTTTGGTACATGCATGGTAGGTCTGCACTGCATATTCACTACTGCAGACTCTGCAGTAGTGAATATAAATTTAAAACCATGTGCATAGCTGCTATTTTAGTCATTTTATTCTTGATAGTTGATTTGAGATAGGTAAAAGTAAATATTTTCCTTGAAACATATGCTATTTTTTACGTTAAAGATTTGTAATTTGGAAAACATTGCTGAACGCAATAAAAAGGTAAGACAATATGTTACTATATTTATTGTAAGTAAAATAATTGAATATAAAACTTCTTTTTCTTAAATCCATTTTTTGTCAGTCACATATGGGGTACAATGGAGAATGGACCACCAGATTGTGGGGTTCAATGGACCATAGTCCATTGTACTCCAGACCTGTATTCTGTGTTATTAAAAATTATATGTGAAATTAAGAATTAATAAATTATTTCATTTTTTGTATATAAACTAATGATTTATGTTGTATAGTGCATTTTTGAAATATTATTTAATGATTATTATAATAATTATGTGAATGGTATTAATTTTAGTAGCGAAATAAAAGTTGCTAATTACATTTTGTATAAATTTTTGACCAAAATAAATAAATAACATAGATTCATTTTGTTGATATAGTAATAGAAAAACATGATGATGATTCTGTTTTTGTGAGATTCATGTGCTGAAAATCAAACCAAAATATATTTGTTTTCCAATATTTTTGATGAATTTCTTGTAAATGTTTACGATATTGTAATGATTCTTCCAGATTCTAATGTTTCACTAGAAAGCAGCCGGCTTTCAGTGACACAAATCTTTTGATGTATCATTTGCTATCTTTAATAATCTTTGCTATCTTTAATATCCATTAACGGGGTACAATGGACCATTGTACCCCGGCCATGGGGTACAATGGTCCATTCTATCACTTGCTATTTAAAAATATATATTAAACTAGTCGTTGGGGCCACCGTAATACTTACCCATCATGGATATGTATATGAAAATAAAACGTGTAAAAACTATTTATACAATGCATTGCAATTCATAAACAAAATTTAAATATTGTTAATATGCATAGTAATGCTCTATTAAAGAACTGCTGATTACAAATTATATAAAACGCCAAACTACTCAAGTAGTACCGAACTGCTTAAGAGAAACATCCTTATAACTCCAAAAATAACTCTATTAACTAACAATTAACTGCGTCGGATTAAGCGTCTCATTTCCAATTAAAATATACCTCTGAATTGAAATTTGAATGAAATACAGGGTCATGAAAAATCGAAGAATGTGGAAAACAGGATTACAAATATCTCGGCAACTAATAATCCGATCGACTTCGTTCTATATGCAAAATGTGTGTTATTTTATTGCCTTTTACGACCATTCCTTAGAACAAAAAAATTCGAAAATTTTTATGTACCTTTCATCAGAACGAATTTTTCGAGAATCCGAAAAAAATAGTTCCAAATAATCGAGGTTGCTGATATTAAATAGGCTTCGTCCCATTCTTACATACTAACTACATACAAAATTTCAAGTCTATCTCAATTCGTTCGGGAGATAGAGCGTTTACAGACAGACAGACGGACGGCAAATTTTTTTTCTAAAAATGTTTTTCGGAATCTCCACTATCTAAAACGTGTAAATCCGTCAAAAACTTTTTTTCGATTTTCAAAACGATTGCAAGACTTACCCTCTACTACGTATGATGGGTAAGTAAAAAAGTATACATAGTTGTTATTTTTGAGTATATGTAATCTAAACTATAATGTATAGATAACATGCATGCATGTGAGTTTTTTTTGTTTTTTTTTAAGAATATTGGAAGAATAAATAGTCAAAGTTAATAAAAGTGGTCCATTGTACCCCGGTCTCTCGTACCACTAATTTCGAATGGTGATTTTCGTATGATTTTATCACAAAATCTTTGTTGTTAATTAAGCGGATTATTCGAAAATAGCGGTGTTCTAAAGCCAATGCAAGTTTACCGAAAACTAATCTCTAAAGGATTATTGCGCTGTATATCTTATTTTCATAACAAAATCATAAGTGATTATTTTACTCAATTGAATCTTTAGAAAGGAGGAAAAAAATGTGTGTTTTTTTTTAACCTGACATAATCATACGCACATTTTATGTATTCGAATCTTCATGAGTGTTAATAAAAAGGAAGAATGAAAGAAGTTTTACTTTCGTTTTATGACATTTTGTTTGTGCGACAAAATTCTCAGGGAAGTTGTTCATCTCGCTCTTGAAAAAAAGGTCAAGTGAAGTCATTTTTCTTGATCGCGCCACTTGCGTAATTGAAAAGAAACAATGAAAACGATCCAAGTGTTTTATCTTGCTTCAAGTTTGCTTTGTCTTTTAGCCATCTAGACTAGATTATTTTACTCAGGTGCAAGAGTTGCATCGAAATATTAGTGTATAATTTATTATTTTATCCTGCCCGACATTCACAAGAAATAAAATAATAATAATAATAAATTATAATTTAACAAATTACAACGACTATTTGAAAAATATTTTCAAAGATAGAATTTTAAAAACTTATAAATAAATTCTACATTTAAATTATTAATAATAATCATTTTTATGATCATAACCAGTCATATATATTACGTATGGCACGTATTAAACTTTAATATTCCTATCACGTACGACATGGATTAAAAATAAATATTCCTGGACCCATAATAAATAAATTTTAAATTAAATTTCAGGTTTCAGTCAAAAAGGAAATTTTTAAACTTCTGAACATCGCACATTTAAAATTTTTACACAGTTGCGTAGAGGAAAAAAAAATGCACTTATAAATGCAATTTGTTTGAAATCTTTATCACAATTTGTTTTCAAGTAATTAATTTTTTAAAAAGTTTTTGTTACTTTTTTTTTACATTGTGGTAGCAGAAATATTCCATTTTTAGACATTAAACAGTGACCAATCAGAAAACAAATAAAATATATATAAAAAAAATCAATATTTCATTTTTGGACATTAATTTGGACCAAGCAGTAAACGAATAAAAAGAAATAATTTGCGGAATTCAACCAATAATAAAAACATTCAGATATACTTTAGACTTCCCAATTCTATACCGATAACAACTATTTTTTCCAAATAGTTAAAAAACCAAAAAAGCTTTCCTTTAATGCATAATATGTCTTTATAAGGATACCTTCGAAGTGTTAATGGCTTTTAATTTATATTTCATTTAATATACATTGCCCCTTAACTCCGTGCCGTGTAAAGTTTGCAGAATCTTAGTTTTTAATTAAGCCGATTATTCAAAAATAGCGGTGTTCTAAGCTAATGTAAGTTTACCATAAGCTGATTTCTAAAGAGTTAATGCGCTATGTGTATGTTTTATTTTCATAACAAAATCATGATTATTTTACTCAATTAAATCTTTAAAAAGGAGAAAAAAAATGATGCGTGTTTTTTTAACCTGACATCATACGATCATTTTATGTATTCGAATCTTTATAAGTGCTAAACATGTAAGAAAAATCATGCGTTAAGCATAGATTATGAAGCACTTTCCAACACTTAATGTAATCTTTAACAAAACTTTGTTATTTAGGGAAATAATAGTGTATAGCCAAATATACCCAAATATGTATTCCAGTACATTAGAACAGCCCTGTATTTCATATGTCAGTTCATATAATGGGAAAATTTAGCTTAGCAAGAAAATACCCAGTAGCTTGAAATTTCTTTTTCAGCAATTCATACTATTAGATGGAAACATACTTGAATATTTTTGTTCAGCCCTGTAGTTTACATTGTACCTTTATTACACGTCAGCATTAGGCTAAAATTTATTGTAAACTAAAACACTTTTAAAACAACTGAAATCACATTCTCATAAATCATCATTCATAGGCGTCTATGTACCGAATTCTTTGCGTGGCCCTGTATATCCCTTTATCTATATTCTGCAAACATTTCTCAGTAAATTAAATGCAGCTCAGCGAACAAATGCATAGCTTATTTAAGAACCATGTTTAAATAATTTACGCTCATATTCAGTAACGTTGGTGAGCTCTTTTGGGGAGCCCTGTATATCAACTATAACATTTATACGCACCATATAATGTGCATATATTTAGCGAAATATAAACGCGAATATCATAATTAAAATGCATTTCATCATCGGACACATATACGGTACTTCGGAAAGAATATACTATTTGAAATCTTTTGTATGGCCCTATAAATGCTATGTACTTCATATTATGCAAAACAGTAGCGTATAATTTATATTAAGCTTCAGTGACATATATCAATTTTATTATACATGAAAAATCTTAATATATTTAAAATATGTCACACACAATTCCCCCTTTTACCATTATCTAATGAAATTCTTTTGTGTGGCCCTGTAAATGAATAATAGCTACATTTTCACCTTATATTTTATAGAATGCATATTTTAATATGTTTGACAGGGTATAACATCTTTAAAATTCCTTTGAAACATTTTTTTCCCATAGGCCGTAATGTAATAGGAAACTTTTGATTCGCCCTGTAGATAAATTAATCATGGTAGAATCTTCATTTTCGATAGGACTTGTGCTAGGGTAAACGTCAATAACGTCCTAAAATTTCATGGCAATCCGAGTATATTAACGATTTTTCTCCATGGGCCGTAATGTAATAGAAAACTTTTGATTCGCCCTGTAGATAAACTAATCATAATGGAAACTTCATTTTCAATAGGGTTCATGCTAGGGTAAACGTCAATAACGTCCTAAAATTTCATGGCAATCCGAGTACATTAACGATTTTTCCCCATAGGCCGTAATGTAATGGGAAACTTTTGATTCGCCCTGTAGATAAACTAATCATGGTAGAAACTTCATTTTCAATAGGACTTGTGCTAGGGTAAACGTCAATAACGTCCTAAAATTTCATGGCAATCCGAGTATATTAACGATTTTTCCCCATAGGCCGTAATGTAATGGGAAACTTTTGGTTCTCTCTGTAGATAAACTAATCACGGTAGATACTTCATTTTCAATAGGGTTCGTGCTAGGGTAAATCTCAATAATGTATAAAAATTTCATAGCAATCCGAGTATATTTACGGGAGTTAGAGCGCGGACAGACGGACAGACGGCCAGACAAACCGAATGCATAAGCACTTTTCAACTTTGTTGGAAAGTGCTAATAAAAAAAGGAAAAATGAATGAAGTTTCTCTTTCGTTTTACCACACTTTATTTCTGCGACAAAATTCTCAGGGAAGTTGTTCATCTCGCTCGTAAAAAAAAGGTCAAGTGAAATCATTTTTCTTGATCGCGCCACTTGCGTAATTGGAAAGAGACAATGAAAACGATCCAAGAGTTTCATCTTGCTTTCTCCCCCTCCCCCTTTTTTTTTTCAAAAACAGCATTGCTTGCATATATGCAACAAATGATTCAGTATTTAATGTTTTAACTGAAGCAAGAACCCCCCCCCCCTTTTTTTTTTTTTAAACAGCATTGCTTACATATATGCAACAAATGATTCAGTATTTAGCAAGAATTGCTCGAAACATATGTACAAAAAAAGAAAAGTTTGCCCTGTTTTTAAGATATCTAGACTAGATTACTTAGGTGCAAGAATTGCATCGAAATATTTGTTTATAATTTATTTTACCCTACCTGACATTTATAGAAAGGAAATTTAAATGTTAGTTTAAAAAAAGTAAAGTATTTCTTTATGCATAATATCATATCATTATAAGGATATTTTATTTTCGAAGTGCTAATGGCTTTCAATTTATATTCTATTTAATATACAGTATCATTTTGTATCATTGATTTTGCATAGCTCTTCTGTATCTTAACTTTAATTTCAATACTAGGGATTTTTATTAGGTTTTGTAAAAAGAACTTGTTAGATGTCTGCATTATTAAATATGTATATATCGGGCGTATACTATTAGTCTCTATAGATTTTTTTTTTTAAATCTTCTTTATTTCACAATAAAGATGAGATGAGGCTGAGACTAATGAGCTTAATCCGGCTGAGATGAGACGGACTCAGCCGGAGCCCGGGCTCGGACTCTATTTTTATGCTAGCCTTTGGACTCGCTCGGGCTCATTCTTTCTCAAATTGGAAATTTTATTTATTCTCATATTCGTATAAAAATAAAAAATACCTTTTATCCCCTTAAAAATTATTTCATTGCAAACCCCTTTAATGTTATTTTGATCAGAATGAAAGAGAAATAGATTTTCCTCATTTTTTTGGTAGTAGTAAAACATTATTTTGAAAGAAAACCTGTGATATTTAATTATGTCTGGAAATGAACACAGTAACTATCTGTTGATGTTGACGCCATTAGGATATTGTTTAATTGGAATGTTTATTTATTATTACTTTTTTTAAAGATCTAACGCGAAATAAATATTTCTTTTGCGTGAATCGGCATTAGCTTAAGATTTGCAAATTTTTAGTCTTCGGTTGTCTGCGAGTGTAATCGCTCTATGAAAATAACGTAAGCAATTTAACTCATTCTTCTTTTTGAAGTCTGCTCATTCTGTATGCATGTTTCCCGATTGAAAGCAATCAGGCACAGTTTCCTCTTTTTCTATAAAAGCATCGGAACTTTTAGGTAACGGTGTCAAATTTTTAATTTAAGCTGATTTTTAAAACCATGAGAATTACGAAAGATGTACACCTATTTTTTTAAGAAATTAAAATAAAATGTTATTCGATTCTCCGTCTTATAAATCGTAATTTCTGCAAATTTCATTCATTTATTCCTAAAATACTCTTCGTTAATGTGCCCATCAGAGTTATCTCCTTGTTGCGGGAGAAAAATCTAAAAATCTTTTCAGGGAAGTATATTTTTATTTGGTACTAAACGTCTCTTTTGATAATATTGAATGTAAATTTTGTAAAATTAGGATCTAAGGATTAAGTTGTTAAAAAAAAAAAAAAAAAGATTAATTACATTTAGAGCAACTTTTAAATAACACGCAATTCTTTTTCTTTCTTTTTTGTGTAATACATAGGGTGTCGGGCTCGGGCCCTGATAGCACAAAATTTTTTCGGGCTCGAGCGGGCTCTGAAAATTGAGCCCGAACTCATCTCTATTTCAGAAGGTATTGAGTTTCATTTTATAACTAAACAAAACTACATGTCTATTTTTGAATATTACTATCTTATTGTTATTAGTTACTTAAGTTACGTAGTTGGCTAGTTTTGTTAATAATTCATTTTAGACTATTTGTTAAATTTTAGTAAAAGTCTCGTCAATCTCCATTGTTTCTTCTTCCAAATGAATGTTTTTTAATTAAAACTAAAACTTTAAATAAAGATTAAGAGCTGGGAATAATCTCAAATCTTAATCGGATAAAATTAAAAATATATTTTTCACCCAATATGATGTAATATAAATAAGAATTGTTCGTTTTTTTTTTAAATATTTATAAATAATGATGCGTAATATATCGTACCCTTTCTTCAAAAAGAGCCACATTTCAAAAATTGGGTTTTTACGCCTTACCAATCACCTAAGTAGGGGTGCACAACCTTTTCATGAGAAGGGCCACTTACAAATAAGTCTGATGGGTCGAGGGCCACATTAATAATATGGATAGAATTCTATTTCAAACGTGATCTGTGGCCTATTATCGGTTAAAAAATATGTTTTCAGAGGGAAGTGGGAGGATACCACTTTAGGTATATATAAGAGATCTAGCAAGGATTTTTCTTAAGATGTAATATTATTCCTTGACTTTATTCAGGAGAGTAAATTTTCTTTTATTAAGAGTGCTAAAAAACAATGATAAGTGGCTGGTGCCGAAAAAAATGTAATCTTTATGAACGAATGAAAGGAAAGGAGCCCATCAACAAGATTTTTCCGTGTCTCATCAATTAAATTTCTGATTTTTCAAAATCCGATCAACAAAATTTGCAGCTTTCCATGCATGTCAACCAAATTAGGGATTTTTACGAAAGTGATTGACAAAATTTGCAATTTTTACGAAACTGATTGAGAAAATTCGATCTTTCTGTGTCTGATCAACAAAATTATCCATTCTTACGAAACCGATCAATAAAATTCACGATTTTTACAAAACCGATCGACAAAATTTGCAAATTTTATAAGGCGGATCGACCAAAACATGTTTTTTACAATGCCCATCGACGAAATTCACGATTTTTTGCAAAACCCATCTATGAAATTTGCGACTTTTACGAAGCTGATCGGCGAAATTCGCGATTTTTCTTCGCATGATAGATTAAAAATCACGATTTTTCTGTGGCTGATTGACGAAATTATCAATTTTCACGAAGTCGATCGGCGAAATTCGCGATTTTTACGAAGCCGATTGACAAAATTTACGATTTTACGGAACCGATCAGCGAAAGTCGCGACTTTTCTGTGGCTGATCGACGAAATTATCGATTTTTACGAAGCCGATCGGCGAAATTCGTGATTTTACGAAGCAGATCAAGAAAATTCACAATTTCTCCGCTCCTGACCAACAAAATTCACATTTTTTCAGCACTTGATCTGCAAAACTGGAGATTTTTACGAAGCCGATCGACGAAATTCGCTATTTTTATTTAGCCGAATGACGAAATTTGCGATTTTTCCTCACAGGATCGATAAAATTCGCGATTTTTCTGACAGCTGATCGACAAAATTTTGGATTTTTCTGCGCCTGATCGATAAAGTTATCGATCTTTAGGAAGCGGATGGACAAAATTCGCGGTTTTTATGAACCCGATCAACGAAATACGCGATTTTTACCAAGCCGATAGAGAAAAGTGCGATTTTTATCAAACCGCGATTTTTTCCGCGCCTGATCACCAAAATTAGCATTTTTTACGAAGCCGATTGGCATTATCACGATTTTTCGAAGCCGATCGATTAAATTCGCGATTTTTACAAAGCTTATCGACGAAATTCGCGTTTTTTCGAGCCGATCGACAAAAATCATGATCTTTCCGCGCCTGACCAATCAAAATTCGCGATTTTTACGAAGCCGATTGCCGAAATTCGCGATTTTCACGAAGCTGTTCGACGAAATTTGCAATTTTTCATCGCATGATTAATAAAACTCGCGAATTTTCCATACCAGGTCGACAAATTTCGCGATTTTTATAAACCATCTCGACGAAATTCGCGATTTTTATAAAGCTGATTGACTGAATTCGCAATTTTTACGAACTTGGTCGATGAAATTTGCGATTTTTGCAACGCCGATCAACAAAATTCGTGATTTTTCTTCGCCTGATCAAGAAAATTCCGGATTTTTCCGCACTTGATAGATAAAATTCGTGATTTTGAGCCTGATCGTCGAAATTTGCAATTTTTCCGCGTAAGATCGACAAAACTCGCAAAATTCCTGTGTCCGACTAACAAAATTTGCTATTTTTTGGAACCCGATCAATAAAACTTGTGATTGTTCAGTGCCTGATCGACAAAATTCTCGCTTTTCCGCCTTTAACTGACGAAATCTGCATTTTTTCACACGACAAGATGAAATTCGCGATTTTTTACTCTTGATAAACTTAAAAAACACACGATTGTTTCTCAGCCGATCAACAAATTTTTCAATTTTTCCGCGCATCCTCGCAAAATTCGTGATTTTCCCGTGCCTTATCAACGAACTTTGTAATTTTTTCGCCCCTGATCGACAAAATTCGCGATTTTTTCGTGTCCGAATAACGAAATTCGCATTTTTTTCACGCGGCAAACCGAGAAAACATGCGAATGTTCCCGCAGCCGATGTGTTTAATTTGCAATTTTTTTGCAATTCATCAAAAAATCTGACGATTTTTTTTTCTTGGCTGATCAATGAAACGTGCGATTTTCCACTTCTGAACGACAAAATTCGCAATTTTTCCGTGCCTTATCGGCAAAACGTGCGAATTTTCCGTATCCGATCGGTTAAATTTGCTATTTTTTTCCGAGCCTCATGGGCGCGATTTTTTCATACCTGATAAACGAAAAGTGCGATTTTTCCGCGCTTGATCAATGGAATTCGCAATTCTTCCGTGCCCGATCTACGAAATTTGCGATTCATAAGTGACTGGAGAAATTTTATATTTTCCCGCGGTAAATTAACGAAATTTACGATTTTTTTCTGGGTCTTTTCCAAAAAAATTGCAATTTTTTTTCTAGCTGTAAGTTGACGAAGTTCGCGGGCCACAGGTTAACCCATCGAGGGCCACTTTTGGCCCGCAAGCCATAGGTTGTGCATCCCTAACCTAAAGTATTTGATAGTGCACTGAAAATCAACCAACCAGGCAGCAGTTGTTTGCAAGGTGTCCACTAACCTTTCCACGGCCCCGAAACAGTTTTTCGCCAGTTTTTTGAGTTATGCCACTTTTGAAGCAAGGTTGTGCGATATACTAAATAAACACATAGCCTTTTTTTTTTTTTTCTTTTTTTTTTTAAAGCTTCTGGTACCCACTTGAGTTACTCATATGCAGTTATTTCAACATCCATGTGTCCTCATTATCATCTGCCTTTTCTTTACATTCACATTCCAAACGTGTATGCTGATGTTTTAAAAATACCATCACTAAATTTAACTAAAACTTCTCAGTATTATGTTATATTCCCAAACATAAGCATCCGCGAGGGAAGGAGGGTTTGAGAGAAAGCAGTTGTCCTTCCTTGATTTTTTGAACTTAGATTTTCTTCTCTCATGATTGCAATGAAATTTATTCTCAGATTATTTAAAATAGTTAAACAGAAAAATAAGATTATTCTCGTTACTGTGGGGAGCGAGGAGTGTGGTATTTTCCCTGAACTCTCCCTTGGAAAACAATTTTTGGTTTTGTTTTTCTTTTTACGTTTATGTGTTAAACAAGCACCTGAAGGGGAAGATGGAGCCCCGTTGATGAAAGACATAAACTAGTTGCATTTTTCCGTTTGGCGCCGTTCAAGTATTACGTAAGCATATTTTTAATCATTTTGTACCTCATTTTCCTCATTTCCAGTCCTTGTTTACTCCATATCTTTTTCTCAAGTCGTTTAACATCCGCAGAACGCTCATCCAAATCATGTTCTTTTTCTTTTTGTTGTTAAAGTATAGTTGCTTCGATGTCTAATGCTTACATAAGCATTTTCGTGACCCCCTCCCACTCCCCCTAGTCAGCAAAAATAAGTAGACACGACCTCCCCCCTTCGCCCTTTACTGCTTACGAAATACTTGAACAATGACCGTAGAAAATTGTTTTTGGTTTTTGAATACCTTATTTTGTTCCACGGCGTTACCCTTCAGGTCAAAAAATAGCATGAAACGCAAAAAGAACCTAAAAATCTGAATTAAAAAATCGCGAAAAAAATTAAAAATCGCTGTACAAATTCTGAATAAACGTTTCTGAAAATAGAACAAAATTTACTACATTGGGCTTGAAGATTAAAACAGGATTCCTTTTAGTAATATGATAAAATCGCAGTAAATCGCGAAAAAAACTGTTAAATTTCAAAAATCGCGGAGGACAAATTTACTATATTTAGCTTAAGACAAAAACAATGTTTTTTACGGATGTCGGCAAAATGCGAATGAACTAAGTCGCATAAAAAAATTCTCAAATATTCAAAAATTGCTGTATTAATTCAAAATAAACTTTAATGAAAATATGACAGAATTTACTATATTCTGATAAAAGATTAAAATTGGTTTTCTTTTACTAATGTAGAAAAACCGCTAAAAATTAGGACTCGCATAGGGCAACATTTACTACATTACTACCGGAATTAGTTCACGAATGTCGAAAAGTTGGCGCGGAACACTAAAAAGGCTAAAAATTGAAAGGAAAAAAAAAAAAAAAAAAAAAATCAGAAACCGCATAGAACAAAATATATTTTATGTTTGCTAAACATATGAATTATAATTAATTTTATTAATGTTAAAAAATCGCAGTCCAAAAAAAAAAAAAAAAAAAAAAAAAAAATCTTATTAAAAATTGCCAAAAATTGAAAAGTCGTTCGAAAACAAAATTTACTATATTAGGGTAAAAGTTTGAAATAGAATTAATTTTAGAACTAATTTTGCCAATGTCAAATAAATCGCCGTGAAACGCGCAAAACTATGAATCGTATTAAAAAAAATAGAGAAAAATTTAATGGTTTTAAAAATACCCATGGAGGAATGAGATAGGTGGAGGTGAAGTAAGCCTCAAAAAAAGTTTGCAATATGAAACCATTTATCGCTCAAATTTTAATGTCCCAAACAAAAGCACGTGGAAGGGATTTTGTATTAATAAGACGAATTGAAAGAAATGAATTGCAACTGAAGCATGTTTTAAGAAGAAATAGCAAATTTTTTAAATGGTCTTTGTTCTATTATTGTTTATTAAAATAAATGTTTGCTTTTAATATAATTGAAATTGAAAAATTAGCAATAATTAAATGTCAAATTAAATAAGATATTGAAAACATTTGATACGAACTAAAAATTGTATTACTAAAAGTTTCCCGTATTACAGCAAGTTTAAACACTTTATAACGTGCCTGAAAAATGTTTTTGATTTAATAATTGCATATAAATAAATATTTAAATTATAATGATGAATGCATTCTTTTAAAATCATGTATGAAAACTTCAGTAATAAATATTAATCTAAAATCTAGATTTCTGACTGCAAACGATTTTAAGATAATTAACAAAATAATATTATCTTTTCAAGCTAAACGTTACAAGAATATTCTATATAGATACTAGCGGACCCGACAGACGTTGTCCTGTCACCGACAGATGTTGTCCTTCTTGTTACCGACTCCAAAAAATCAAATAAATGTACGTAAATATGGCAATACGCACGATAAACACTACGCTCTTAATTTATTTTCTTATTACAATTATGTAAGAAAATTATTTTTCACCCTTCAGTATTTTTTGAAGTCGGTTCAGTTTTTGATAGAAAAGTTTATTTTTCTCTTTTTAGTTAAAAGTTAATGATTTTCTCAAGTCGGTTAATCAAAATTATAATGCAGATAATATTATTGTAAAGCATACACGTTTGTCAGGAGTGGGGTTCGAATACGCGATAGCTTTCTTCAAGAAGCTGAGCTTAAATCTGGCGCCTTAGACCGCTCGGACATTCCGTCCGCACTCTATTCATCGAACTTATTCAACATTTTTAATTAGCGAAAAATCACTAACTATTAGTTTTTGCCTAATTACTAAAAAATTACTGAATTAATGTTGACGAAATGTGAATCTAAACCATTCTCGAATCCACTGGAACGCACACACAAAATTTCATTAAAATCGGTCCAGTCGTTTAGGAGGAGTTCAGTGACATACACACGCACAGAAGATTTATATATATAAAGATAATAAGTATTGGTACTAACTCAGTTATCTCGTCAACCATAAAATGATCGCCAAACTATAAGATTAAATGTCAATAATGGATGATCGTGAATGTCGGATTCAATGACATTAAATACTATACAAAGAATTTTAGAAAGTCATTAAATGATTTATTTTGTACTTTTTATTTGTATTTTTTGTTAATGTTCTACTAATTAATTGTTTTTTTCTGATTTCAAATAAAAATTATGGCAATATGTAAAATTTGGCTATTAGTATGGCGATTTGTACAATTTGGCGAAATTGGTCGACGGAACCTAAGTACCTAAGTATTTATAAATGTATGGTTGCATATTATAATTAACTTGATTATCCCATCTATCAATTTTGCAAAATTGTACAAATCACCAATCTCACATCCAAATTATTCATATTGACATAAATTTCATTTTAAATAATGAAAAAACAAATAAATAGAAAAAATATTGATAAAAATACAAATAAAAAGCCGAAATAAAAATCACTTAATGACGTTTTAAACAGGTGTATAATATTTAATGTCATTGGATGCGACATTTACGATCATCCGTTATTGGCATTTAATCTTATAATTTGGCGATTTTTTTTTTTTTTTTTTTTTTTTTTTTTTTTTTTTTTTTTTCGCTTTACAAATGAAGAAGAATTCAATAACCTGTTTTTTCTCCGTCAACCATAAAATGATCGCCAAACTATAAGATTAAATGTCAATAATGGATGATCGTGAATGTCGGATTCAATTAGTATGGCGATTTGTACAATTTGGCGAAATTGGTCGACGGATCCTAAGTACCTAAGTATTTATAAATGTAATGGTTGCATATTATAATTAACTTGATTATCCCATCTATCAATTTTGCCAAATTGTACAAATCACCAATCTCATAGCCAAATTTTCATATTGACATAAATTTAATTTTAAATAATGAAAAAACAAATAAATAAAAAAAAAATATTGATACAAATACAAATAAAAAGCCGAAATAAAAATCACTTAATGATGTTTTAAACAGGTGTATAATATTTAATGTCACTAGGTGCGACATTTACGATCATCCATTATTGGCATTTAATCTTATAATTTGGCGATGTTTTTTTTTTTTGCGCTTTACAAATGGGGAAGAATTCCATAACCTTTTTTTTTCCCCCGTCAACCATAAAATGATCGGCAAACTATAAGATTAAATGTCAATAATAGAATGTCATTAAATGATTTATTTTGTACTTTGTATTTTTTATTGATATTCTACTAATTGGTTTTTTTTTCTGATTTCAAATAAAAATTATGTCAATATGTAAAATTTGGCTATTAGTATGGCGATTTGTACAATTTGGCGAAATTGGTCGACGGAACCTAAATACCTAAGTATTTATAAATGTATGGTTGCATATTATAATTAACTTGATTATCCCATCTATCAATTTTGCAAAATTGTAATTTGGCGATGTTTTTTTTTTTTTTTTTTTTTTTTTTTTTTTTTTTTTTTTGGCATTAAATGAACGATATTTTGATTTAATGTTAAGGTAGACATCATTAAAGGCCTTTTACAAAAAAGTCAATGACCAAATCCTAAGACCTGGAGACCAAACTGGTCGCCAGGGCGGAGTAATTGAACCAATTTCCATGAAATGTGAATCTAAACCATTCTCGAATCCACCGCAACACACACAAAAAATTTTATTAAAATCGGTCCAGTCGTTTAGGAGGAGTTCAATTACATACACACGCACAGAAGATTTTTATATATAAAGATTTAAAACATATGTGATAAAATAATTAATCAATTCTTACCGGTGAAGCGATAAATAACAAGAGCAAAAAAAATACGGGTTTAATCCTGTTTCAATTGATAGGCGTGTCAAAGCACGTGGTTTTGTTGGTACTTAATGCAGGGTTACATTTTTAGCATCACCCCCAGACATTATACTTCCACTCTATTAATTTCTTTTTATTCTATGAAAAATACCGAATAAACTTCATTGTAAAGATGACAAAATTCAATGTATTAGCCTCTTCAATTCTGAAGCTAAAATAATACAAATACGTATTCATTATTTTTTTCCAAACAAAATTACATTAAAAATGTCAGAAAAAATATCTTTTCTAAAGTTGATCCTTCAGGCGCTCCGTAATTTAGGTTCAAAGATATGGATCTAAAAATACAAACTACCTTAAAACATCAATTTAATAGCCATTAACCTAAATTAACACAGTCACAAATTTAAGAGTTTTAAACAAGTAAATAATCTACAAATCCAACCTTCCCCCCCCCCCCCCCCAAAAAAAAAAAAATATATATTGAAAAAGGATTTAAGTTAAATACTAATGAAAATGCATCACTTTTTTGGTCACATTGTCTTTTGTGCAATTTTACGCATGTTGCAAAGGATGAGAATAACATTTATTTTATGAGGGATACAGCTTACAAGGAAGGTCTCCATACGGGCATATTCAGAAAAATCTGAAAAAATTACAGAATGTTCTTCTCATATAGTTATATATGTTTATAAAAAAAATTTCGGCGGAACCTCCTTATAATGTCCGTAAAAAAATAATAAATTCGTTTATTTGGCGTTTTATCTCCGGTTGGGGAAAAAACGAAATTTTGAAAAATACGCTTTTACGCTTCGAATACTTTTTAAAGAAAAAACTTTCTATCTTCAATTTATTTAAATATGTTTAGTTTAAGTAACTTTAGTTTTGCATTTTTACTTTACTTTAAGTGTAATTTTGTCATATACGTTTATATGTACTTATAACAAAATGAAATTAATATATTTTATCATTTAAAACACAATTTAAACTGATTAAAATTGTTCCAAATTGAAAAATACACTGTTAAAAATCTGCTGCATTTTGTTGCAACGCACTCCCTTGCTTGTATAGAAAACGGTTACTTGGCCACGAAATGTAGCTTTCTCATTGGTTGGAATAGAGATATTATATACAAGCAGTGGAGTGCGTTGCAACAAAATGCAGCAGATTTTTAACGGTGTATGACACGGTCAATTCACAGTGCTATGGAGCATTCTCATTGGTCAGAAGAGAGATATTCTATAAAAGTAGTGGAGTGACGTTGCATTAAATGCTGCAGATTTTTAACAGTGAAGTCAATTAAAATCAATTTTCAGATTCGTTAAAATCGTCTGCTTTTGGCGAGGAAATGTACTGTTCGCCAAATCCCGCGTCGCTTTCAGCTTTTCACGCCAATTATTCCAAACTATTTTATTTTTTACATATCTAATAATGTAATTCCGCCGCTAATTTTCACTGATCCTTTATTACCTACATGAGTAGTGTAAATCGTATTTTTTTTCAATAAATTCTGAGTATGCCCCCAATGGAGACCTTCCTTGTTAGATGCAGACACTTATCCGTTTGCTTTCAATGTAAAAAAACATTTAGCTATTAAGAAATAATGTAAAAATGTTAAAAGCTATATTATCTATTTTTTTTATATATATATAAGGAAAAGAACAGAGGTCCCCGAATGGGAGGCGGACCCAGGACTGAAGAGGTTAAACTAAAAGATTGAGGTAGAATTTCTTTTAGTTAAACATCGCCGTAGAAATGAGACAAGAGAAAAAGAAAAGTAAAAATAGCATAAAAATTATCTTAGAAGCAATCTAATAGAAAAAATCCAAAATCTAGCTTCAAGGTGCACTACAGATATAAAGAGCTTATATTTCTGCCAAATCGTGCAGTGGTCGCTCCAAAACAAAGCTGTCAAACACACTAACTTCTTTTCTTATTATTGTATAAAAGTTTATAGCCTTGGCAATGAACTTAGAGTACGTCTGGTTCAAAATATTGCTCAAGTCTAAATTTTGTTTTACATGCGCTCATTCACTATAGCATAAACAAGTAAGAAAAATCATGTATTAAGCATAAATTATAAAGCACTTTCCAACACATCTTGAAATCCTTAACAAAACTTCGTTATCCAGGGAAATAACGTGTTACTGTTCATATCCAAATATGTATCCCAATACTTTTGAAAAGCCATGTATTTGATCTGTCGGTTAATACATAGACTATATAATGGTAAAATTCAGTTTAGCAAGAAAACGCCTAACTGGTTGAAATTTTCCTTTCAGCAATTTATACTAATAGATGGAAACATACTTGAATACTTTTGTTTAGCCCTGTAAATGTAAAATATATAGTACCTTTAATACACGAAAGTATTCTGCTAAAGTTTAGTTTAAAAATAAATTCTCTTCAAACTACTTAAATCAGATTTCCAGAAATTATCATCCAAAGATTACCATGTATCCAGTTCTTTGAGTGACCCTGTGTATAATTTTATCTATATTCTACAAATATTTCTTTGTAAACTAAATGCATTTCATCGTAAAAAGGCATAACATATTTAAAAAAAAAAAAAAAAAAAAACCTTTAAGTAAATTACGCTCATATTCAGTAACCTTTTCGAGATCTTTTGTGTAACCCTGTATATTTAAATGGCATAACAATTAGCATTTATATAAACCATATAATATGCTTACCTCTAGTGAAACTTAAAAGCGTATATCATAATTAAAATGCATTTCATATCCATCTAACAGCCATCTTCCATAATATACTGGACTTGAGATAGAATATGCTATTTCTAATCTTTTGTGTGTCCCTGTAAATGCTATGCACTAGTATTATGCATGAAATAACTCATATTAATCCTCAGCTTTGATTATGTATGAAATCGTTTACCATAATTATGTCGCAAACAATTCCCCCCTTTATTATTTTGTATTGGAATTCTTTTATATGGCCCTGTAAATGAACAACTATTTTTTTCGCTGCATACTTTACAAAATACATATTTTAATGCACTTTGATGCATATAAATTTTGAAGATGTTTGACAGGATGCAACATCTTTAAAATTTATTTGAGATGATTTTTCCCCATAGGCCGTAATGTAATGGCCTATTTCTAATCTTTTGTGTGCCCCTGTAAATGCTATGCACTAGTATTATGCATGAAATAACTCGTATTAATCCTCAGCTTTATGTATGAAATCGTTTACCATAATTAAGTTATGTCGCAAATAATTCCCCCCTGCCTTTATTATTTTGTATTGAATTCTTTTATATGGCCCTGTAAATGAATAACTATTTTTTTTCGCTGCATACTTTACAAAATACATATTTTAGTGCACTTTGATGCATATAAATTTTGAAGATGTTTGACAGGGTATAACATCCTTAAAATTTATTTGAAATGATTTTTCCCCATAGGCCGTAATGTAATAGAAAACTTTTGACTGTCCCTGTAAATAAACTTATGGCAGAACCTTCATTTTCAATAGGGTTAGCAATCTAATAGAAAAAATCCAAAATCTGAATTCAAGGTGCACTACAGATATAAAGAGCTTATGTTTCTGTCAAATCGTGCAGTGATCACTTCAAAACAAAGCTGACAAACACGCAAACTTCTTTTTAGGTGCGTTCGTAATTATGTAAATACGTAGCACCTATTGTTGTCGCTCAGTCCGTCCGTCCGTCCGTCTGTATGTCTGTCTGTTTGTCTGTCTGTCCGTCTGTCCGCATATAACAACGCAAAAACTACCCAGCCGAATCGTTTGAAATTTAAAACATGATTATAACATAATTTTGTCGAGTCATTTCAAATTTTATGAAAATCGGATGGATAGAACAATTACAGGGACATTCAAAAGGATTCCGTTACATTACGGTCAATAGGGAAAAAAGTTTTAAATGCATTTTAATCGTTTGAAATTTAAAACATATAATTATTAGGTGCGTTCGTAATTATGTAAATACGTAGCACCTATTGTTGTCGCTCAGTCCGTCCGTCTGTATGTCTGTCCGTCTGTCCGCATATAACAACGCAAAAACTACCCAGCCGAATCGTTTGAAATTTAAAATACATAATTATAACATAATTTTGTCGAGTCATTTCAAATTTTATGAAAATCGGATGGATAGATCAATTACAGGGACATTCAAAAGGATTCCGTTACATTACGGTCAATAGGGAAAAAAGTTTTAAATGCATTTTAATCGTTTGAAATTTAAAACATATAATTATTAGGTGCGTTCGTAATTATGTAAATACGTAGCACCTATTGTTGTCGCTCAGTCCGTCCGTCCGTCCGTCCGTCTCTGTCTGTCTGTCAGTCTGTCCGCATATAACAACGCAAAAACTACCCAGCCGAATCGTTTGAAATTTAAAATACATAATTATAACATAATTTTGTCGAGTCATTTCAAATTTTATGAAAATCGGATGGATAGATCAATTACAGGGACATTCAAAAGGATTCCGTTACATTACGGTCAATAGGGAAAAAAGTTTTAAATGCATTTTAATCGTTTGAAATTTAAAACATATAATTATTAGGTGCGTTCGTAATTATGTAAATACGTAGCACCTATTGTTGTCGCTCAGTCCGTCCGTCCGTCCGTCTCTGTCTGTCTGTCAGTCTGTCCGCATATAACAACGCAAAAACTACCCAGCCGAATCGTTTGAAATTTAAAATACATAATTATAACATAATTTTGTCGAGTCATTTCAAATTTTATGAAAATCGGATGGATAGAACAATTACAGGGACATTCAAAAGGATTCCGTTACATTACGGTCAATAGGGAAAAAAGTTTTAAATGCATTTTAATCGTTTGAAATTTAAAACGTATAATTATTGCATAATTTTGTCGAGTCATTTCAAATTTTATGAAAATCGGATGGATAGATCAATTACAGGGACATTCAAAAGGATTCCGTTACATTACGGTCAACAGGGAAAAAAGTTTTAAATGCATTTTAATCGTTTGAAATTTAAAACATATAATTATTGCGTAATTTTGTCGAGTCATTTCAAATGTAATGAAAAGCGGATGCATAGATCAATTACAGGGACAATCAAAAGGATTCCGTTACATTACGGTCAATGGGGAAAAGTTTCAAATGCATTTTAATGATGTTACACTCATTCGAACATAATAGAATTGGCATGAATCTATGAAATATATACTAAAATATGCATTCTGTACAATCTGTGATGCAAAGAATTTTTATTAAATTACAGGGCCACACAAAAGTATTCCACTATATAATGCTATACGGGGAAACATGGTTTGGTAGGTGTTTTAATTATATTCAACTATTTCACATTTTATGAATAAGATGTACGTTGCTGAGGTGTAATAAAAATTACTTCCTGCATATTTACAGAAACGTAAAGATTTCGACTACTATACTGTATCCGGAGTACGCCATACTATATCAGCAAGATCTGAATATTTTTAAAACTTCGTTATCGTACGAACGCACCTCATTTGCTACGTTCACGAGCAATTTCCAACTTGTTTTACTATTATTGTTTAAAAGTTTATAGCCTTGGCAATGAACTTCAAGTACGTCTGGTTCAAAATGTTGCTCAAGTCTAAATTATGTTTTGCATGCGCTCATTCACAGAGGATTAAACAGTGTACAGTTATATAATGTTTAAATACTTACTTTCTTAAATACATTTCTGTGTTGAATTTAAGAAGTGGTCTGGAGGAACCCCCAGCCCCCCTCCCCTTGAGGAAGTTTTGAAATTTTATGTTTTCGCTGGTCAAAATGTGCAATCACCCACCTCTTCCGGAGCCACAGAAATCCTCCAAAAGAAAAGTGTCTGAATTCAACACTGTTTCACAATTTAAATCTATTTTAATGCCGTATGCATCTTGTTTTTAATCTGACAGATGAGGAAAGCTCCCTCTCTCATATAATTAATTTCTTTTTTGCTTATACAATCATTAATTCATTATATTGTATTCAGATGACTGTTTTTTTTTTCCTGTACAGAAACTGTTATTGCTACAAAACCAGTTTTATAGGTAGTGTTGAATTTAACGACAGCCAGTATCGAGGTAGACTATGGCCTCTTTGCTTTCTCATCAAACTTTAACCGATATGTATCGATACAATTAAAGGAAAAAATGCAGTAATATTTTTAAAACTGAATTGTTAAAGACTGGGAAAAGTTTCGTTTGATAGGTTCGTCTCATATAGTTGCGCGATATATATTCCTTTCCGACTAGACCGTGAAATGTTTCGTATTTTACAGGAATAGGATCTCTGCCCCCTACGAGCTACGCTCGCCAACCCCCCCCCCCCCCCCACCGTTCATTCAGATAAAGCAGGCATATAATCTAATTGGTTTTTAAAAGATTATGGAAGTTTGAATTATAATTAAAACACCAGTGGCGATCTTGTAAACGAGTTTTCATTCATTCCTCTTTGATTGGAGAATTTTAATGTATCAATTTCTGTGGCTCGAATCAGATTCAATGGCTGTTTCCCTCTTTGATTAATTAAGATCAGTTAAACATTTTCAAAAAACTAATATAGAATGAATTATGTAAACAGTCTTTGGGTCCCGGTATTTTTGAACAGCTCTATAAGAAAGCTGTTTTAAATAAGACATATCAAATGTATTGTTTTAAATCTGATATAATTATACCCAAAGTTTTCTTTCCTATTTTTAATATTCACGTAAAAATACTTTTCTTGTTAGAAAGGAAATGTTATAAGCGCTGTATTAGAAATCGCAACAGTTGTTAAAAAGACCGTCTCAAAATCTATACTAATAAAAGAACAAAACGCTCTGTCTGTGTGTGTGTCTGTGTGTCTGCGATGGCTAGCAAAATCTACAGCACGTACGAAGCTCAAAATTTTTTTGAGAGTAGCCCAATGTCTCTCCTGATGCACCTGAAGCTCAGAATTTCAAAATTCTATTTATTAACTGAGTAATTAATTAAATTCCAAAACTCACTCTCATAAAAAATCGCCTTTTTTCGCTTTTTTTTTCTTTCATTTTCTTATGGTTGATTGGTTGCATAAAATTTTCGGAGAAATAATTAAAAAAGCTTGGACAGACCTTTAAAATTCATAGACTGGAAAACTGTCAGTTTAAATAAGGATGTTTTTTTAATCACAGCTGCTGTACACCATGGAGAAAAAGATAGGTGGAGGCGAAGTAAATCGAAAAAAAGGTTTGCAATATTAAACCATTTATCGCTGAAATTTTAATGTCTCAAACAAAAGCACGAGGAAGGAATTTTGTATTAATAAAACGAATTGAAAGAAATGAATTACAGCTGAAACATATTTTACGAAGAAATAGTAATTTTTTAAAATGGTTTTTAACTCACAGGCTATCATAGCCTGAGAGCTTATGTGCCCGTCCGTTCTGTATGTATGTGCGTATGTGCGTAACGCGATAACTCATGATAAAAATATCGGATCCACTTGAAATTTTGTATATAGGTATATCCTGATAAGGCGCTTCCCTGATTAGTTTTTGGAGTTCATTCGATATGTATAAGAGGGGGAACGGGGGGCTCATGCCCCCCGTTAGTTGATATAAATGGGATTTTCATGCAGAATTAAGTTTTCAAAATTTAGATTAGGATCATTCTGATGAGGCGATTCCGTGACTGTTATTAGGTGTTCATTGAATAAGTATAAATAGGGGGAACAGGGGTTCTAATCCCCCCCCCCGTTAGTTGATATAAATGGGATTTTCATGCAGAATTAAGTTTTCGTTCAAAATTTAGATTAGGATCATTCTGATGAGGCGATTCCGTGGCTGTTATTAGGTGTTCATTGAATAAGTATAAATAGGGGGAACAGGGGTTCTAATGCCCCCCCCCCCCGTTAGTTGATATAAATGGGATTTTCATGCAGAATTAAGTTTTCGTTCAAAATTTAGATTAGGATCATTCTGATGAGGCGATTCCGTGACTGCTATTAGGTGTTCATTGAATAAGTATAAATAGGGGCAACAGGGGTTCTAATGCCTCCCCCCCCTCTTAATTTATATAAATAGGTTTTTCAAGCAGAATTTTCAGATTTCGTTCAAATCTCTGAATCGTTTTGGAAGTTTAATGGTTAAGTATAAAAGAAGGGGATAACTCCTTTTAAATTATATAAATGCTAAGTGGGTTTTTATTAAGAATTATCTAATTTGCTCTGAATTTTGGATATAGATTTTTTATATGATAAAGCATGTCTTTGATAGTATAGGAGGTTCAATGATTAAGTATAAAAAAAGAGGAAAGGGGAGAGCTGTTTCCCCTTCTTAATTTTTTTTTTCGAACGGAATTAACCCTTGAAAATATAAGGCTTTAATGTACAATTAGTATTTGTAGCCTGTGAGCTCAATGCCATCAGTTTAACTGGGCAGTATTCTTTATTTTCTATTATATTATTTAGGTTAAAGTTAAATTGCATTTATGTTATGGTTAGAATAAGAATATGTTACAATAAAGTGAAGGCTAGGTTACATTTCTGTTATATTTAATTTACGGTAGGGTACTGTTAAGTCGCTGTTAGGTTACAGACAGGTTCTGGTTACGGTACAAAAGTTTAAGGTTAGGAATTTATACACAGAGTGAACATTACGCAAGATTGGATTAAAAATAACACTTACTTTTATTAAATAGCTCTGTAATTATAATACTGTATACCAATCTTTTAGATACCATCGTGTATCGATTTCATTCATGGTATAGTCGGATTTAAGAGTGATATAATTAGTTTGAAATTCAAAATATTTCACTTGGGATTTGTATGTGAAAATAATTAGTTACGTGACTTAAGAGTGTTTTTTACGGGTAAATATCAACTTTTTAACACGAAAACCATGCAATCGTTAGATACATATTCCCTCCCGCGTTTTTCATTGCTCATTTTGAGTATTTTTAGAGCTTAATATTAGTTGTTGTTTTTAAAACAGATTTTTCACACAGTCAGTGGCTACGTATTTCAGACAATGCATTTCTGCATGTAACGAGTAAATGATAAAATCATACAAATTTCAAGTTCGTTTAATATTGTTAATACGGACCCGGGCAACGCCGGGCGGGTCAGCTATTAGGAAATAAAAGTTCCATGTAAATATATTTCTAAAGTTAATTTGTTTTAAAATATTATTTGGTCGTGTTAAATATGAGGTAATTCCTCTTATTTACTGCTTTAAATCATATTGATTTTTTTATTAAACTTTTATTTCTCTTTTAAAATCCTTCTATCCTTCTATAGTAAAAAAAAACTAGCCTTAAAAGGAATGACTCCTGGAATGATGCTGATGTGGAAGATTTCCGGAACTAACGAATCCGGGTTTTCCACTCCTTCCATGAGTCGAATAGACCAGTCAGGAAAGGGCTCCGTCTATGCATCGCCGTATGGGTTACCATAAAGAGAGGAAAGGTTACCATCGCCAACAATCGCCAAATTTGTCGCCAACTTGGCGATATATCGCCAAATTTGGCGACCAAAATTAGTTGTCAAAAGTGACGCCAACTTGGCGAAAACTGTAATATTTCGCCAAATTTTTAATTTCTTTACAACACAAGTCGTTTGATACATCATTTGAGAGGTTTGCAACTGCTTATTTATATAATGGATGTCTTGTGTGTTATCCCCCATTCTGCTCCCCAGGGGGATACATTTTTAATTTCTTTACAACACCAGTCGTGTTACACAAGATTCGAAAGGTCTGCAACTGCTTATTCATATTATGGATGTCTTGTGTGTCACCCCCACACTCTGCTCTCCCCAGGGGGGCGTGACATTTTTAATTTCTTTACAACACCAATTGTGTGACACATCATTTGAGGGGTCTGCAACTGCTTATTCATATTATGGATATCTTGTGTGTAACCCCCCCCCCCCTCTGCCCTCAGAGGGGCGCATTTTGTAATTTTTTTACAACACCAATTTGTGACACATCATTTGAAAGGTCTGCAACTGTTTATTCATTTTATGGATGTCTTGTGTGTCACCCCCACTCTGCCCCTTAGGGGGGCACATTTTTAATTTCTTTACAACACCAGTCATGTGACATATCATTTGAGAGGTCTTCAGCTGCTTATTCATATTATGGATGTCTTTTGTGCCGCCTCCCACTCTGCCCCCTAGGGGGGCATATTTTTAATTTCTTTACAACACCAGTCGTGTGACACATCATTTGAAAGGTCTGCAACTGCTTATTCATACCATAGCCTACTATAATACTACCAGCCGAGCCATTTCGCGAAAAACCGCCGAAAAAGTGAAGCTGGCAACAGCTTCAAACCCTGAACCATTTCATTGAACCACGTGTAAGTCCACGTGACACAAACCCTGCCCAAATTAGCATTGAATAAGCTGCTTTCTGTTCTGTGCACATGTTTGCACACGTGTCATTGTTTTGGTTCAGGGTTTACATGATTGGTCTGATTAACTTGGGCAAGGTATCAGCGTCCTCTGGCGGGAGACTTCATACATTAATCTCAAATAAACAGGCCTTTACTTAGATCTAGTGGGCCATGATTCATACCATGGGGTAATGACGAGCGCAGCAAACAGGGGTAGCCAATAATTTGGAATCGCGAAGCGATTACGCGGGGGGTTGGCGAGCATAGCGAGCAGGGGGGCGGGGCCCCCCTAGTAGTAAAAAAAAAACTAGCCTTAAAAGGAATGACTCCTGGAATGATGCTGATGTGGAAGATTTCCGGAACTAACGAATCCGGGTTGTCCACTCCTTCCATAAGTCGAATACACCAATCAGGAAAGGGCACCGTCTATGCATCGCCGTATGGGTTACCATAAAGAGAGGAAAGGTTACCATCGCCAACAATCGCCAAGTTTGTCGCCAACTTGGCGATATATCGCCAAATTTGGCGACCAAAATTAGTTGTCAAAAGTGACGCCAACTTGGCGATAACTGTAATATTTCGCCAAATTTTTAATTTCTCTACAACACCAGTCGTTTGATACATCATTTGAGAGGTAGCAACTGCTTATTCATATAATGGATGTCTTGTGTATTATCCCTCATTCTGCTCCCCAGGGGTGACACATTTTTAATTTCTTTACAACACCAGTCGTGTTACACAAGATTTGAAAGGTCTGCAACTGCTTATTCATATTATGGATGTCTTGTGTGTCACCCCCACACTCTGCTCTCCCCAGGGGGAGGTCACATTTTTAATTTCTTTACAACACCAGTTGTGTGACTCATCATTTGAAAGGTCTGCAACTGCTTATTCATATTATGGATGTGTTGTGTGTCATCCCCCACTCTGCCCCCCAGGGGGCACATTTTTAATTTCTTTACAACACCAATTGTGTGACACATCATTTGAGAGGTCTGCAACTGCTTATTCATATTATGGATATCTTGTGTGTAACCCCCCCCCCTCTGCCCTCAGAGGGGGCGCATTTTGTAATTTATTTACAACACCAATTGTGTGACACATCATTTGAAAGGTCTGCAACTGTTTATTCATTTTATGGATGTCTTGTGTGTCACCCCCACTCTGCCCCCCAGGGGGGCACATTTTTAATTTCTTTACACACCAGTCGTGTGACATATCATTTGAGAGGCCTGCAGCTGCTTATTCATATTATGGATGTCTTTTGTGTCGCCTCCCACTCTGCCCCCCAGGGGGGCACATTTTTAATTTCTTTACAACACCAGTCGTGTGACACATCATTTGAAAGGTCTGCAACTGCTTATTCATACCATGAGGTATTGGCGAGCGCAGCAAGCAGGGGTAGGCAATAATTTGGAATCGCGAAGCGATTACGCGGGGGGTTGGCGAGCATAGCGAGCAGGGGGGCGGGGCCCCCCTAGTTCATGTAAAAAAAACCTTTGTTGCTAGAAAGGAAATATCTTTATTTGCACTGCCTTAGAATTGGCAGCAGTAGTTATAAAAATTATCCAAAAATGTGAAATGTTTCGCGTAAATATGTTTTTAAACTTTTTGTAAATATTATTATATGGCGTATGGCTTTCTCCATTTATGGCTTTTATTATTTTAATATTTTCTTTCTCTTTTAAAGTTCACGAGTATAGTTTTTATGACTTAATTTAAATATTTTCTTGCATTTAATAAGTAATTATTTAATTCTAATTTGTAAGCTCTTTTTCTGTTTTATAACAGCCACGTGTCAATTATATATATATATATATACTAGCGGACCTGACAGACGTTGTCCTGTCACCGACAGACGTTGTGCTTCTTGGCACCGACTCCAGAAAATCAAATAAATGTACGTAAATATGGTAATACGCACGATAAACACTACGCTCTTAATTTAATTTCTTATTACAATTATGTAAGGAAATTATTTTATACTCTTCATCACTTTTTGAAGTCGGTACAACTTTTGACAGAAAAGTTTATTTTTTTTTTTTTAGTTAAGAGTTAACGATTTTCTGAAGTCGGTTAATCAAAATTATAATACAGGAAATAGTATTGTAAAGCATACACGTTTGTCAGGAGTGGGGTTCGAACACGCGATTTTTTTTTTTCAAGAAGCTGAGCTTAAATCGTAGCCTTAGACCGCTCGGACATTCCGTCCGCACTCTATTCATCGAGCTTATTTAACACTTTTAATTAGCGAAAAATCACTAACTATTAGTTTTTGCCTAATTACTAAAAAAGTACAGAATCAATTTCGACGAAATGTGAATCTAAACCATTCTCGAATCTACTGGAACGCACACACAAAATTTCATCCAAATCGGTCCAGTCGTTTAGGAGGAGTTCAATTACATACACACGCACAGAAGATTTTTTATATATAAATATGAGCATTCAAAATTTTAGGTTTTTGCGCCGAAGACATCGCCAAATTAGGAAAATGTGAATTATCTCACGATATACTGGATTTAAACGAATTTGCTTAGTACCGTTCGATTCAGCATGCAAAAATACACTAAAATATGTTATCAGATGAAAAATAACTACAAAAGCCGATTTTTAAGGAATTTTTTAAAAGTTCGTTCTTTTTTCTTCTCATCGTACGGGGTGGAATTTTCGAAAATTCATTTTTAGTGGCACTCGATGTTATAAGAAGTATTTTTACCTAAATTTTCAAGATTTTTGGTTCGGTAGATTTTTTTGTGCTATGAATAATACGAAATCCTGACTTTCTTTAATATATATAGCACTTTTAATTAGCGAAAATTCACTAACAATTAGTTTTTGCCTAGTTACTAAAAAAGTACTGAATCAATTTCGACGAAAAGTGAATCCAAACCATTCTCGAATCTACTGGAACGCACACACAAAATTTCATCAAAATCGGTCCTGTCGTTTAGGAGGAGTTCAATTACATACACACGCACAGAAGATTTTTATATATAAAGATAATATATTTCAAAGAAATATTATTCTTTGCACTGTTTTTACAAATTGGCAACAATTTAAAATAATATTTTCTAAAATATGTAAAAAAAAACTTTCTCGAAATGCTAAAAATTTGAATTTAAAACGGAAATAAAACGCCAAAAAATTAGTGATATTAAAAAATAATAATTGTAGTCTGCACACTGGGAATATATAAAATGATTAAATTCCTAATGTATAGTTTTTGCTCCTATAATTTTTTTTTAACGGATTTTGACCAACTTTAAATATCTCTTAAAACAGTTATTCGATTTTAAAACTGTTTGTATCTCTATAATACTACGCATTTCATATTTTTGTATTTAATAATTTTCGTAATATTAATGAAGAATGACCGCCGGTCTCGAAAAATTCAATGTCAGCGATGCTGATAGCATTAGTTACTTTTTTTTTTTTTTTTTTTTTTTTTTTAAAGAATAGAGAGATTACGTTTATAGACACATTCTGCTTTCGTAGGTTTTACCATAGCTTTTTAGGAAAACAAAGCTAGACAAAGAAAGTAAAGTTTGCTGATTCCACACGCCATAAAATGTCATTAATTTATTGCTTTTAGAAACTGGCAACGTATGTAAGTTAATTAAAAAGCAATACGATACGTGCAGTTTGTTTTTAATTCTTCCACACAAATACTGTTTGTCTTTTTGTTGATGTTGTTAAACTAAATTGCTATATTTATCAAACGTAGTATAGATGGTTTTTAGAAAGAAAATATTCATACTCCTTCTTGCCTTTTTAACCACTACATAAGCTTCCGGTTTTCAGATAAGACGGGAAATATGACGGCTGTTAAAGGAAGAACGGAAAATGTCATAAGCTTTTTAATAACTTACTATACTTGCAATTGGATCTCAGTTTTGCGATAGGCGGTTTTGTTCCCCACTTTTTTCCTGTCGAAAATTATAATTAAAGCACACATCGTTTGAACTTATATCGGATTTATGTTGTATACCTTTAGCTTGACGGTGAAAATAAAATCTAGCATGCCTTCGAATCGTCTCTTCCTTTTACGGAACTAATGAATAACATGAATGCTCTTTTCATATTTTCTGTTATAAGATCTAAGATGGTTTGTGGTTGTCCGCTTAATTTTCAATTTCGTTAATGTAGATGAAAAAAGATATTTAGTTTTAAAATAGTGTTTTTTTTTTTTTTTAAGTTTTCATAGTTATGTGAGATGTTTTTTAATTTCTAATTTATGCGAAAGTCTGAAAATATTTATAATCAGTCTGTAGTAAGTTGATTAGCTTTAAGATATCGGATATTATATAACCATTATATAATACTTCAAATGGACATAATCTCGAATACAACTGAGTATAAAGCCTGATACAATCAATGTATATTAATTTCGGAACAATACTTATTAAGTAAACAAATCATTAAAGAATATTGGAGTAAAACCTGAACAAATGAAGCATTAAATAAGATTAAAATATTATAACATTTAAATTTTTTGCAAAAGAACAATTTTTAACATTTTCGAAAATATGATATTTACAAATGCCACACACGACATACTTAATTTTATTTCTTCGGCTTTAAAATGTGTGATTTGCAAGCAAAATAATTTTGCCGAAAAGATAAACTTTAGCAGCAAAACTTAAAAAAATTATCAATAATAAATGTTTTGCTCAAATTAGTCATGCATTGGGGCGGATAACCCGGTTTTTACCGGCCTATGGTTCGGATCAATTATTTATTCATATTCAAATATGTACTATAAATTCTAGATTGCTTTTCATAATTGCTTTAAATATAAATTCCTTTCATTTCGGGTTCAGGTAATGTTGTGGATAGATGATTTTGGAACTACTTTGATATACCCCCCCCCCCCCCCAAATCGTAAATTTGGCGACTTTTTTTTCTCGCCAAGCAAAATACCCATTAAGGTAAATTAAGTTAAATACAAAAAATAAAATTAATTAAAATTAAGTTAAATACATTAATTAAAAATAATAAATTAATTAAAAATACAAAATAATAATGCCTATCAATGCTTAATAAAATAATAATCGCCTAAAAAATACAATGAATACATAAAAAATACAAATGAAGGAATGAAGCTGAGTAACAGCAAACCTAAAAGGTCCGTAGGAAAAGTGCGTAGGGAGTGCCAGATTTGGCGCGTAATTTTTTTTTATTTTTTTTTTTTTTTGGGGGGGGGGGGTATATCAAAGTAGCACCATGATTTTATTTTTTCTTTCTACGGTTTAGGTCGAGAATTGATTTCAAACAAAATATTTGGGTTCGTACCTTATCCGTGTAGGAATTTAGATCAAATTTGATTTGTTTGATCTTTTCGGTTTTTTTTTTTTTTTCTTTAATAAAAAAATCACAAAATAACTTATTTTTTATAAAATGAAAACCCAAGAGAAAAAAAAGTCAATGTCGACCCCTGATTAACGATTAAAATATGCTTGTTCAAATAATTCGTATTACATGCTTTTTTCTAAAATTCATTGCAATGTATTTTAAATAGATGGTATTCACTCAAAATTGGATCTATTCGAAGCTATTTTAAATGGCGTCGCGCTATTAACTTTCTCGCTCACAGTATCAGACATTCTTGCTATTGAAATCATAAGCAGGGAGTTAGTATTCATGTTTTGCATAAAAGTAAATCAATCTTTTAAAAGAAAAAAGTTTGTTTGCGATCAGATTTTCTGGGGGGGGGGGGGGGGCGTATTATCTGCGTAATCACGTTGCAGTATAATCAGGTTTCATTTGTTTACCGTTATAGGAGACGTAATGTAAATGTTTAGACACAAGATATGTGTAATAATGCAGCATCCATATCTTTTTTCGATACTTGCATATTTTAGGCATATCATTTTATACTTAAAACTCCATAGCAGCGTTTATTAAATTGTCGTCCGTGGACACTAGTGGTCGGTCAGGGTGTCGAGGGGGGAAAAAACTTTAATTTTTTTATTTAAATTTTTTTTTTTTTTAAATCTGGCATTTTAACGCTTTTTGATATAGTTTAAAAGTGTTTTGAATTAGATTTGTCTGGAAGTCTGTACGTGCTGTAACTCGTTCAAATACAGTCGGATTGACATGCAATTGATAAATAATGTCAGATTTTAGCCAAACGCGCGCCAAGATTTTTTAAAAAGTGGCATTTGGTTTTAATTACTTAAGAAAAAAGCCGGGGTTTATTTTTAAAAGTTGGTTTTTAGCTATATCGCGTTAAATTTGGATGAATAAACTTTTAATATTTATGAATATTTTCTACAAAAATTGCTATAAATTTTGTCAAATAAATAAATCTTTATAAACGCCAAAAGATAACTGTGAAAGCATTAAGTCTGGATAAATATATATAAATACTGAAAAAAAAAAAAAAGTTAAACTCCAAACTCGTGTTTTGAAATTCCATATTACATAGTTCTACAAATGTTACACATTTTAAAGAATGTATTTAACTAAGCAGTAGGAAAATGTAGTACATCAAAATGGAAACATTCTTAACGTGTCCACATGGAGAGATAGTTATTAATGTTGTATGGACAATATACTAATCGTAACACGATAGTAATTGTTACCTCTACGACTCTAATTTTTACTATTTAATTTCTTTTGATAAAATTTAAATTTTAATGGAAAATGTTACTCACATTTAGTACCTTTAGTAACTCATATTGCTGCGACAAATCACAACACCTACGGTGAGTAAAAACACAATCTAAAACAATAAAACGTATATGGAAAAAACCAACAACATTTTAATTTTTCTATCTTCGAAATTATAAATAAGGCTGTTGCCGCCACAAAATACATCAAAATTTTGTTTTTCTCGATTTCTTTTTACATGAGACAATCACATACGAGCGTGCAAATAAAACAAAGTATTAAAATGTCAATTCAACACACTGTTTCTTTTCTCTTTTTTCTGCACCGTTCATTGCTGATCGCATGATTCTGCACTGTAAAAAAAATTCAGAAACGTTTCTGAATATTTCGGGCAGCTACGGTGCATGTAATTTACAAAAACGTTTCTGAATATTTCGGAAACCACTTTCCGATATAGCCAGAAACGTTTTTGACTATTTTAGAAATCTTTTTGAAAGGTTTCCGATATATTCAGAAACATTTTAGAGTATTTCACAAATCTTTTTGAAAGGTTTCCGATATATTCAGAAACATTTTAGAGTATTTCATAAATCTTTTTGAAAGGTTTCCGATATATTCAGAAACATTTAAGAGTATTTCATAAATCTTTTTGAAAGGTTTCTGATATATTCAGAAACATTTTAGAGTATTTCATAAATCTTTTTGAAAGGTTTCCGATATATTCAGAAACATTTTAAAGTATTTCATAAATCTTTTTGAAATGTTTCCAAAAATTTCGGCAACATTTTAGAGTGTTTCAAAAGTTCTTTTGAAACTTTCTATTACATTCAAAAAGGCTTTTGAGTTTTTCAGAAAATGCTTCATTATATTAAAGTATCCAATAAAATACATAAAAAGCCATTTGATAGAAAAAGTTTCAAACGCCATACACCATCTTGAGTCAGTGTTCTTGCACTTTCTTTGGTCTCCAACAAGAAGTTTTAGCCACATTTTATGTATCTGTAGTTAGAATTTTATGAGCTTCGCGTTGCAACTATATAATGATTTCTGAATAAGAGGAGCATTTTAGTGCTTTTAATAGTGACTTCAATTGGTTGTGTCATATTTAAAAAGAATTGGACTATTCTTCAGTTTCTGCTTTTTAAATCAATGTGTTCTTTTTTCCTTTAAGGTTTTTTTTTTCTTTAATGAAATTACTTTAATTTTTACAAATCAAAATCATACAAAATGTAACAAAAAAAAAAAAAAACCCTTTCAAAAGGGAGGAAAAAACCCCAAACACATTAATGATTTAAAAAACAATAATTTAACAAAAACCATAGCTTAGTTAAATCTAAAACAAGTAGTTCAAGTTAGTATAGGAAAAGGCAAAAAAAAATTATCTTTATTCAAAAATCTCTTATGTATTTTACAACAGAAAGCTCTTAAAATTCTATCGGATGAAGCGATGATCTGACATATGTACATCATGGGTGCAAAAAGTGCATCCAAACCAAGACTGATTTTTTTTTTTTTTTTTTTTTTTTTTTGGTATTGGAAATAACTAAATGAAAATGGGTTAGATTTCTTTGGCTAAAATTTGATCCCTTACAATAAAAGTTTAAAATACTGGAATTAAACACATTTTTTCACTTTAATAAGGTGTTAACTTGTATAGCACTTCCATTCCATTAGATTCATCTATGAAATCTATTCTAAAAATTGTTTTCTTTTTGCATAGCATATAAATTGCCTTGTATGAGAGTGTTCAGTGACTGGAAGTTTCTTGTGGTCGACTCACTATAGATAAATTGGCTTTTTAGAAATACAATGCTAACAATAGCGAAAAGAAAAATTATTAAATTAACGGATTAAATTCAGCTTAATTGTTCTAATTTATTAAAGTACAGTAGCCTCCCGCTTAACTGACCTAAGTGGGACCAAATGTTAGCTGGTTAAGAGAAAAACCGGTTAAACTGGATTGAAATAAAAATTATCACTAATAACAAATAATGAACAAAATTTAATACAAATTAATTTTTTAAAAATCTTGTCACATACCTTTATAAGAAGTTGAAATTATTCTCCATTATTTAAATTTGAATTAATTAAACATAAAGATATGAGAACCGAAATTTTACTTTTTGAATTTTGCCTGAAATTGGGGAAAAAAGGCAGCTGAGTTTCGGTTAAGAGGAAGACTACTGTACTTCGTAATTTCTTATATGCAAAGAAGAAAAATCACCTCTTAATCCCCCCTTTTGTTTCAAAATTTAAACCAATTTGGGGTTTTGCATTTTAGAGTCTGAAAACTGTCAATTTTCAATTCATTTTAATTAAATTTTTAAATGAGTTAAAAAGAAAATTTGCATATCACCACCTGCATATAGGAACATAGAAAATTTTGTTTAAACCATTCTTATACTTTGAATAGGCTATTTCTCTGTTTCTAGTTTACAAAATATTAATCTATGTAAAGTCTCCTTTAAAAGTTCTAATTTCAAATCAGTTATTTGTAACAGAAAATGTATGACTGATGCATGGAATGATTTAAAATTTTTTGTCTAACTTGTGCTATTATTAAGTAGTAAATTGTATGCATACTGCAAGTCTAACAAGTTATACTAATGAGCTGATAAGCTGCACCAATAACATTTTTACCTAGCAAAAATTAGAAAATAAATTTTTGCAGTCTTCCAACCTACTGTTATTAACAAATGATGAGGTCCATTTTAACTATATATATTAAACAAAAACATAATTTGCAGAACAAATAAAAAAATAAAAATAAAATAAAATAAATGCTAGATTGTTTTATCATTAGAAGTGACAGACATTATAATATTTCATTCTATTAATTCTACATTTAATGTCAATTTTTTATAAGTTAAAACAATTTAACATTAAAAAAAAAATTACAATGTGATACTTAAAACACCCCGAAAACTCAAGTTATATTCAAATGCCATCAAAATAAACCTTAGACTTTTTCCAATTTTAATTTGAATATATTTGTACTGCAGAATTTGTATTATGTTTATGATGATTATACATAAATGATAAGATACATGCAAAATACAAAACTTTAAAGTATTAAAACTAACTTTTTCTTTAAAAAAATCTAAAATTTATTTCAATGCCATTTGAATAGGATTTAAGTTTTGGGAGTATTTTATGTATTATATTTTTATGTTAAATTGGTTTAACTTATTTGTTACAAAATTTATCATTACATGTAGAACTAATTGAATGAATTACCTTAATATCTGTACCTTCTCAAGCTTAAAAAATCTATTTTTTTTATTTGTTCTGCAAATTGTTTTTGTTTAATATGTCCAGTTTTTTAATAACTACTGCATTAAGACAAATGTATTTCAAAATTAACATAGGTTACCGTAATCAGGGTTTGATTTATGCAGTATCACATCACAATTTATGATGTTATTTACCAATGATTAATACAAATTTATTAACCTCTAAACATCGAACAATTCAAATTTTTACACTGTCTTAAAAGAATATAAATAGTTCAATATTTGTTTCCAGCTAATATCCGATACTGAATAAAAACTTTATCAATAAATAAAATAAAAACGTAAATAAATCACAAATAGCTATTTAATCGAACTATGCACTCATTTAAACTGATATTAGTGTAAACCAGTATCGGTAAAACATATTTAAATTTTTTGTTTTATCTGAATAACCTGCTTTTTCTATTCACTCATATTAGTACTCTTTGTATTACTTACAAATGTTTAAAATGTCATTTTTATTTCTACTATGATGCCATATTTAGCTTACTTTTTAAATCTTAAAAAACATTTTTGCATGAAAATTTAATTGAAAATTAATTACTGTGGGCAAAAATTTTGCACAGCTTTTGAATTTTTTCAACAATAAATGATGTTAAATTTCATAGCAAAATGTCCATTTAGTTTCAATGAAAGTAGCAAAATTTGTAATTATTAAGAAAAATATTGGAATAATGTAAATAAAACATAGCCTGTGTTACTTTACGTATTTAAAGACATTCTATCATCTCTTTTGATCCTGATATTAGGCAAACGTTTTCGCACTTTAAATTTACAATATTATTAGAATTGGGAAAGAATAAAAAATTCATTGCATCAGGTACAAGATAATAGAAAGTTAAAAAAAAAAAAAAAAAAAAAAAAAAAAAGAGCCTTATAGGTTTTTCTATTAAACTAACATTGATAAGTGACACTGGAAATAAATAAGTATTGTGCTGCTGCATAATGCTTATAAATACATATATATATGCTGATAAAAGACAAATCACTGTTTAAAAACAGGTCTTGCTCGAATTTACACCTTCCAATAATTAAAGAATTAAAAACATTACATTTATTACTTTCTTAAAAGATGAAGATTAAAAGCAGATATAATATGAAGATATAACATTTATAAATGTTGTTTTTAATCTTTTTATCTTCACCTTTCAAGAAAGTAATAAATGTAATGTTTTTAAATCTTTAATATACGTTGATTTTTTTTTTCAATACAGAAATTTTATAACAATGTACCTAATTTAAATCATGTTTGCAATATAGAGGACGGATTGGCATTTTAGCCAATTTTAATAAGTACAATTCACTCAAAAGCTGGAAAAAAATACATTTTAATGTTTACGAATCAATAATGGCAAAATCAGAAATAAAGTAAAATTCAGTGATCTGAATTTGGGCAAGTAGGGGGATGAGAGCATTTCAGTTTTAATTACGTATTAGGAAATCAGAAAAGAAAAAAAATGTAAGCATAATACAGAGTAGACTAGGAGTAAGGTGAAAAACTGCACTACATCTCAATGATTATTACTTTGAAATTCCTGACAATTAGCGACCTCCATATATACTGCAATTTACCTGAAGTTTGATGCTAATGTTAATATTTTAAGATATATTGGCAGTTTAAACAAATTTAAACATACCGTACAAATCAGCATGATATAAGTCTAAATTATTTCAAATTTATGAAATAATAATGCATCATAAAAAAGTAGATGCTTTTTAATGAAAATAAACTTTCTAAAGGTGAGCAATTTGTTTTTAAAACTGCCATATTCTGTTCAAAGTTTTTTTTTTCTTTTATGTTTACAAGAGAATGAAAATATATCTAAATGAAACTCTTAATCTGTCAATTTGACTATTAAACAAATTCTTTTAATGCTCAACTGAATATCTTAAAAAGATAAAAATTTACTAATTGTATAAAAAATACCATTTTAAGTTTAATATATTTCACAAAACAAATTGAAAAATAATATACAAATACACAAAAATTGCAAAAAATTTAATTTAATAAATTAATAATTAATAATAATTTTTAAAAAAATATATACAATGAGAGATAAAATGAATTTATTGCATTTTACATATCAATAAACATAACATCAAATGAAAAGAAAATCCCAGAACTATCTTTTATGCTTTATAAATTAATACATAAACAGTAAATTTGATCAAAAAACAGACTCGGTTAAACTTAAGGAATGAAAACTGTCATATGAATTTGCACATAAAAATAAAATAAAAATTTATTCTAGGATATTTTAAGAAAAAGTTAGCAGTGAATCATAATTTTAAATTATGAATACTGAGAGTGGTACTTACAATTTTCTGAATGGCTGATTTGAAAATAATTTAATAAAAACAATCTCTTTCCATATTTAATATAATAGTCTATTCAAAAAATAACATAATAATATGAACGCATTCCTCTATTATAAGAATAATGCATTCATATTCATACTGTTTTTGGACTAATAATTTACAAACATTTTCTAGATTATTTATAGATTGTTTACAATAATAGAAAGAACTGCAGTTGTATCTGCCATCTGCAAAGAATGTCCTATGAACAGTTTACAGAAGATTTTGAATGGTAATTCAAGAAACCATGTCATAGCAGGAATGGAATTCATGATCTTGTGAATAAATTACGCAAAAGTAGAGATATCGCAGAGGGAATTCTTTGAGAAGCCATCAATGACATAAAACAGCCTATATACAATATTTCAAATTGCTTGCCTTCTGATGTGGCTTCTTGAATTCACATACAAAATCGTCTCTGACTTTTCATGAATCTCCATAAGAACATTCCTTGCAGATGGGCAGATTTTTTTTTTTTTTTTTTTTTTTTTTGTAATTTTTTGTATTATTGTGATCATTTCTTAAAAGACCTGGAAAATAAAGAAATCATTAGTACAAAATTTAAATTTTGTACTTACACAATCAAATTTTTTATTTCAAAATTCCATAATTCCATATATAATTTACCTAATTTAAATATAAATACACTTCAAAGTAAAATGCTAATGTGAATAGTTTAAGAACTATCATATGAATAAAATGAAACATCCTATATTAACATATATATATATGTATATATATATATATATAAAGGTAGAAAAAAATCTGCAAATTTACTACATAAGTTCTTTTTTTTTTCTCCCACATTTGTAGCTGTTCTTACATGAGGTTAAACTCAAAAGCTTCATATTTTCATAACTATAATTAATTATTCCTGGTTTTCAAATGTATTTTTTATGATAAAGTTTTACAAAATGTAATTAATTAACCTGGCAATTTTTTACAATGTAACTGCAAAATATAAGGCTGGAAAAATTTATAAGTTTCCATGGCCTCTTTTGGATATTCTATATTTATAACGAAATACAATCCTATTAATGTAGCAATCCCTTCAATAAAATAATTACATTCAATATCAATAATATAGTACGAATTACTTTATTTTTAATATTTTCAGAAACGGACACATCCATTAAACTTTCACCTTTTCTTTTCTTTTTGACATATGCTTTTACAGCAGAACTACATACCTGTAATGAAATAAACATTGCTTTCTCCAAATCTATATTATAAAGAACATTAAAATCATACTGAATTCCAAAAAAAGTGAATAAGGCTGGGAACATATTTTTAAATCACACTTAAGGGTGTTTAAATTAATGGCACTTCTAAGCTCTTTATAAGAAATTTTCAGTCCTTGAGTGATTTGGCACATCTACTGCCAGGCATTTTCCTTATCTCCAAAAACATTTACTTTTTCACTTCTAGGTTACTTAATTAATTTTAGTAAGTTCTCTAGCAACAATGTCTCGCTGAGATGGAGATTGATTAGAAGTATTCTTTAAAATTTCATCAGCCATAGTTTTCAAAGGCTCACTCTTGCTTGATTAAGACAGACTTCCAGAAACAGCTTCCTTTTTCAAAGATTCAGAAAACTTCGAAGTGAGAATTGAAAAGTCTACAGGCCATGCAGCAAAACATTTTAAACCTAGAAAAAGAAATATGATTAAAGTAGCAAAAAATATTAAATGGCAATTTAACTGCTAAAGCATACTTGTTTTTTTAATACCAGGGAATGAAGAGAATAGCATTCTCACAGTAACTGAAAACCAGGGCGGCAGAGTCGGGGGAAAGGGAAAAATGGCTGACTCTGGAAATTTTAACGATTTCGACTCTAGACTGGTCAAAGCCTCTAGACAGTCAAACCTCATTAACATGAACACGCCTAAAGTTACTTTTAACACGAATTTCTTTTCACAGACCCCTGCAGAAACGAATACAAAAATTTTATACTGATAACATGAATTACCCTTAACATGAGCAAAATTTTGATCCCCCTTGAGGTTCATGTTAACAAAGTTCACCTGTATACTTACTTATACTAGTGCTGCCTATTGGTTAAAATTACGAGGGAATGTAAGAAAAATAAAGCAAAAATGTTTATCATTCCGGCATTACTTCTGTTCAAAAGGAAAAAGAGAAAAAAATAATTTGTCCATTTTATTAATTTTAAAATTTTATTTCCTGCAAACCCGAAAAATTCAACTTTCAAAATCTAAAAATGAAACAAAATAGAAGGTTTACTATTTTGGATAAGCAGACTCTGAAAAGAAGAGGCGAAGTTGTTACAATGTTGTTATTGCGATTCTCCAAACCCGAAAAACTTCGATGGAAAGAATGAAAAATAAAGAAGAAAATTTTATTACAGTAGACTCCCTCAAATCCGCACAGCTTGGGACCAGAGGTTGTGCGGATTTCTGGTCATTGCTTTGTTTACATTTTTAAACAGTAATTTGAGTGCAATTAATTGTGCATTCAGGACTATAGTGTATACTTACAATGTAATAAAATATTAAAATAAGTAATAAACTAAAATGATAAAAATTTCAAAATAATTAAAGTAACAGCAAAGGTCAAGTTAATAATCAATAGTATATGATTAAACATTCATTACAAAGATTAAATGTATTAAGTTTAGCCAGCCTTATAACTAAAAAATCTTGATTAATGCATAAATATATTTGGTAAGAAGATTGTGATTATCAGTGATATCAGCAATATCTTGAATTTTTCCCCCAAAAAATTATTCTTCCTTCATGAAAAAAACATGAATAGAGTATTATTGAGAAAATTACAAATTAAAAATTATATGGAATTGATACAAAACTAAAAAAAAAATCACATTTTCTCCCAATATCCAATCTGAAAGTTTCATTGTTTACATCCATAAAATATGTGCGGATTATAGAGAGTTGCGGATTTCTGGTTTGCGGATTTAAGGGAGTCTACTGTATTTTGGAAATAATTCTGGTTCTGCAAATGCGGAAAAAAACAGCGAAATTTTTTAATTTTCAGCATAAATTTTACAATTTTGGCTTTAGCAACTTCAAAAATAGCAAAATCACTATTTTATTGTTATTTTGGGTAATATCTATTCAGAAGAGTCATGCACAAATGGAATTAAGAGAGAGAGGGGGGGGGGGGTTACAATTTTAGCGTTTTTTTTACTCCTACAGACCTCCCAGCCAGCACCTTTAACAGTTTGGCTTTGCCATTTATATTGTCGCAGTTCATGCCTGAGCCTGGCAAAAGTCAGTGAAAACAAGCACGGCACATGTCAAAATCAATTTTTTCCAGAACAGTCAGACTCAATTAAAAAAAAAAAAAAAAAAAAAAAAAAAAAAAAGTTTATAATACGCAATAAGTTTCCTAAGAATTATATATTTACGGAAGAATTTTACCATATGTTTCATATTATGGTAAGTTCACAACAGGGCTGGGTTTCGGACGTCAGAAACTGGTTTTTGACATGACAAGCATCAAAAACTGGTTTAAACCGTCAAAAACATGTAATGTGCTTTAAAACATTTTAAGAACAGGAGAGAAACATTGAACAAGTCTTAATGATTTAAGTAATTTTTTATTTAACATTAATTACTGTAATTTAATAATTACAAAATAAGTTAACTTATTTTAATTGCAATAAAACATTTTTGTGTTTTAGAATGTTCAAACAGAAGAAAATGATTTTGTACAGTTAATAATCTGGATTAATTTTACCCCGCAGCATCCTATAACAAATAACCAATTTAGCACGTTTATTTACACTGCGACTGATTGGTAAAAATAGATTTCCCCCATCCCCACGACTGTTCATTGAATTTGTTATGCTTTTCCTCAACAGGCTGAAGAATTTCATGATTTGTTCTACATGATTGATGAATTGCAAGAGATTTTCTTGCAACCAATTGAAGAATTTTGCAATAATATATTTAAATGAGTGATTAAAGAATTTTGTGATGTCCCCCCCCCCCCAGCTAATGAGTGGCGAACTTCGCAATTTTTCCTTCAATTGAATGATGAGTTTTCTTGAAAATGAGAATCTAAAATGTCCTACAGAAGTCTTTTGTTCTGAAATGTACGCCGCAGTTGTAAGCAAATTCTGCTTTGGAGCTTTTGATGCTATAAATTTATTTCAATGAAACATGACAACATTGTCATCATTAGCCGCTAGTTCACTATTGCAGGGGTGATTCTGAATGAAATTTTTTTTCGGAAATTCGCATCTCATTTTCGGAAATCGGCGGGGGGAGTCCCTTCCCCCTTAGCGATCTTCGGACAAAATCAGAGTTTTTCTGCTATCTTCAGACAAAATCAGCAATATTTTTGCGAAATCAGCGATGTATTGCGATCTTTTGCCAAAATCGGCGGTTTTTCCACGATCTTTAGACGAAATCGGCGTTTTCCCATGTTTTTTTTTTAAACGAAATCGGCGTTTTTTCGACGATCTTTAGACAAAATTTGCTTTTTAACGTGATTTTTTCTCGAAAACGGCGTTTTATTCCCACGATCTTTTGACGATATCGGCGTTTTTTCCGTGATCTTTTGATGAAATGGGCGTATTTTTTCAAATATTCTTTTGACAAAATATTTTTAAGCGATCTTTTATCGTAAACGGCATTTTTTCCAGCGATCTTTTAACGAAATCAGCGTTATATCCGCAACCTTTAGACGAAATCTGCGTTTTCCCGCTGTCTTCAGAAGAAATCAGCGATTTGTCTGCGATATTTGGTGAAATTGCCGTTTTTTTCGCGATCCGCACGGGAAATTCGCGTTTTTCATCGATCTTTTGACAAAGTTCGTTTAAAAAACGTTGACGAAATCGTCGTTTTTTCACGAAATATTGACGAAATGTATGCTATTTCGGCGATTCTATCACGAAATTTGCATTTCTACGCAATTGTTTTTTCCGCGCGCAAAACCGTACAAGTTGGCAACTATGCGGAACTGATAACCCAATTTCAAATTTTCGGAAGAGGATGCCTTAAATTTTTGGAAATTTCGGAATTTTCGGACGAGAATCACCCCTGCCCTATTGATCTTCATGACATTTAATGGAAAAGTTTGGAAATTATTTAGATTTTAATTTTTTGTAACATTGGAGTCAATAGCAGTTAAAAATATGTATTGCTACATCTCTAAAACTTATTAACATTTTATTATGAAAATAATCAACATTTTGTGCATAAGCAGTACTATATATGCTGAAAGTTATATAAAATTAGTTCAAATGAAACAGAAAATATACAAAAAAATGCATTTTAACATTAAATTGCTCTGGAAAAAAAATGCACACCATGTCTCTTGTCATGTACATAAAAAATAGAAAGAGAAAATATTTTTTAAATAATATTTACATTTTTTTTTTTTTTTTTACTTACCTATGTTGGTAATCTGTTTAGTGGGGGAAGTCATGTATTGGCCAGTCATGTATCGATTTATTTTTTTACAATTTCTCCATAGTTTTAAGGTTTAATCAAACTGAAATATAAAATATATTGTTAAAAGACCAATATGTAAGGAAATAAATTAGTTTTGTTAAATTTTACACAAGCATTGCAAAAGCATGCCAAAATGGGCAGTGCATACACATATATTATCCGATTCAAGTATTGCCGATTACTACATAAACTACTATTGTTCTGTACGACTCATCAAACATTATTTTTCACCGTTTTGAGGGAACTCATTATGATCTCTAACAGATCTGGATTTACTTAATTACATCTATACCAGAAAGAAATTTGTTACTCTAAAGTAGGAGTGCACAACCTTTTCAAGAGAAGGGCCATTTACAAAAATATCTGAGTGGTCGAGGGCCACATCAATAACATAGAGAGAATTCGAATTTGAAAGTGATGTGACCTATAATCAGATAAAAAATATGTTTTCAGAGGGAAGTGGCGGGGATACCCCTTTAAGTTCCCTTAACCAGCCAAAATATCCAATTCAGTTGGTGAGAATAAATCAGCAGTTTTCACATTTATATATAAATAAGAGATATACCAAGGTTTATTCTCAAGATGTCTTCCTTGACTTTATTCAAGAGAGTAAATTTTGTTTTATTAAAAGTGCGAAAAAACAAAGATAAGTGGTTAATGCTGAAAAAAATGCAAAATTTATGAATGAAGGAGAGGGAATGAGCCCTTCAACAAGATCTTTCCGTGCCTCATCACTGAGATTCCCGATTTTTCAACTCCTGATCAACAAAATTTGTAATTTTCCATACCTGATCGACCAAATTTGGGCTTTTTACAAAGTGATCGACAAATTTCGCAATTTTTATGAAACTGATCGAGAAAATTTTATCTTTCCGTGCCTGATCAACAAAATTTGCGATTCTTACAAAATCAATTGAGAAAATTTGCGATTTTTACGAAACCGATCGACGAAATTCTTTACTTTTATGAAGAAGATCGACGAAATTCGTGATTTTCACGAATCCGATCGACGAAAATAGCAATTTTTATAAAGCTGATCGGCGAAATTCGCAATTTTTACTAAGCTGAATGGCGAAACTCGCGATTTTTACTAAGCTGAATCAGGGTTGCCGGCCGGCTTTTTTTGGTTTCATCCACTTAAAAAAAGCCGGCTAAAATTGAAAAAAGCCGGCTTTTATTTTTAAAGTGTTAATTTGTATCAAATCCATATTAAATTTGGATTGATTTATTTTTAATACATTTTTAATTATTTACTACTAAAAAAGTTATAAATTTCTATTTAATTTTTCGAATAAGTAAGTCTTTATAACTGTTAGAAGTCAACTGTGAAGGCATTATGTGCAAAAATATATATAAATCTTGGAAAAAAGAAAATATAACAAAAAATGTGTTTTAAACTTCTATATTTCATAGTTCTACTTATATTACACATTCTTAAGAATTATATTTAATTGAATTATGACAAAATGTAACATATCAAAGCATTCATGGAAATATTTTTCTAGTCAATATGTAAAGATTACATCATAGATGAACAATGTTGAAAGACAAATAAGGAACGATTCAATATTTGAGGCGAGTTTATACATAATTATATATACTTAAACAACAACAAAAAATGTTTAATAAAATTTGTTGAATTAAAATTTTGAATAGCTCTTTGTTATTTAAAAGTGCTTATATGCCGTCTTGCATGAATATATTCATGCATATGCTAATTGGGAATACATGAAATAAATTGTGAAATATAATTTATTATGAAATATGCATAATTCATAATATTATTTTCAATAGTGAGAAATTGTGATTTTTTTATATGTATGATTTTAAATGTTTATAGGGAATAAAACATGACATTTTGATAACTCTTAAAATTAGTTGAGTAATAAAACATGTAACTAAGTACCCATTGTCCTCTTTAATTTTATAAAGAAATAAAAATGGAAAAACAAGGTTGGATTAAAGATTAATGTAAATCAAAAAAAGCACTTGGTATGGGCATTTTATAATTTAGCTGACATATTTGCAATTCTGACTATAAATTACTACCAATTCCATCAATATGTTATTCTAGTATTAATGTCTTCATTATTGAAAAATTGGGTTATAACCCAATTTCTCATAATAAATCATAATTAAAATCCCAATTTTTTATTTTAATAAATTTATTAAACTCAAACTAAATTAATCATCATTAAAACTAGTTAAAGGACACTTAAAAAATGTGTAGCTTATAATAAAAACGCTTCTCTGTATAAAAGCCAATTTTGGCCAAAAAAGGCCAATTTTGGCCAAAAAAAGCCGGCTAAAACCAATTAAAGCCGCCGGCCTGGCTTTTTTTAATTTTAGCCGGCTTTTTTGCAACCCTGAGCTGAATGGCGAAATTCACGAATTTCCTTCACATGATCGAAAAAATTCGCGATTTTTTGCGACCGATCGACAAAATTTGCACTTTTTCCTCACATGAACGATAAATTTGTGATTTTTCTGCGGCTTATTGACGAAATTTTCGATTTTTACGAAGCCGATCGACAAATTTTGCGTTTTTTACAAAGCTGATCGGCAAAATTTGCGACTTTTTTTGCATGATTGACGAAATTTGCGATTTTTACTAAGCCAATCGAGAAAATCCAAAAAATTTTCTGTGCCTGATCAACAAAATTAGCAATTTTAACGAAGCCAATCGGCAAATTCACGATTTTTCAAAGCCGATCGGCAAATTCACGATTTTTCAAAGCCGATCGATAAAATTCACGATTTTTACAAAGCTGATCGATGAAATTCTCGATTTTTTTTTTAGTCTCATCGACAACATTCACGATTTTTTTCAAAGCCAATAGAGAAAATTCATTCTCTTTCCGCGCTTTACCAGCAAAATTTGAAATTTTATGAAGCCGATCGCCGAAATTCGCGATTTTTACGAAGCTGATCAACGAAATTTGGAATATTTCTCGCATGACTGATAAAATTCACGATTCCTCCATAGCAGATCGACGAATTTCGTGATTTTTACAAACCTTCTCGACCAAATTCGCACTTTTTATAAACTGATTGACGAAATTCACGATATTTCTTCACCTGATAGACAAAATTCCTGATTTTTCGGCACCAGATAGAGGAAATTCGCGATTTTATTTGAGCCCGATCGACAAAATTTACAATTTTTCCGCGTGAGATCGACGAAATTCGCGATATTCTCGTGTCCGACCAACAACAATCAATAAAACTCGCAATTTTTCCGAGTCCGACTGACGAAATGGCGCTTTTTCACTTTTAACTGACGAAATTTGCGGTTTTTCCGCGCCATATCAACGAAATTCGCAATTTTTAACTAATTTTGACTAAATCTTCATTTTTTTACGCGGCAAGATGAAATTCGGGATTTTTTTCTCTTGATAAACTTAAATTTCACGATTGTTTTGCAGCCAATCAACGAAATTTTCAATTTTTCCGCGCATCATCACAAAATTCGTAATTTTCTTGTGCCTTATCAACGAACTTTGAGATTTTTTCCTCCCTGATCGACAAAATTCGCAATTTCTTTCGTGCCTGATAAACAGAATTCGCGTTTTTTTTCACACAATAAACCGAGAAAACATGAGATTTTGCGACTGATGCATTTAATTTGCTATTTTTTGTGCATCGTCAACAAATATGACGATTTTGTTTCTTCCTTTGATTTTGACGATTGACAATTTTTTCTTGATTTCTTTCTGATCGACAAAACGTGCAATTTTTCTGTATCCGATCGGCGAAATTTGCTATTTTTTCCGAGCCTCATAGGCAAAATTCACGATTTTTTCATACCTGATGAACGAAAAGTGCGAATTTTCTGCACTTGATCAATGAAAATCGCGATTTTTCCGTGCACAGAAATTCACGATTTTTCCGGGCACAATCTACGAAATTTTCGATTCTTAAGCGACTGATGAAATTTTATATTTTCCCTCGGTAAATTGACGAAATTTACAATTTTTTTTTCTTTGACTTTTGCACAAAAATTGCATTTTTTTTTTCTAGTTGTAAATTGACAAAGTTCGCGGGCCACTCGTTAACACATCGCGGGCCACCGGTTGTGCATCCCTACTCTAAATGTTTCTGGCAGTTCAGTATTGTTAGTGGCTATTCCATACTGATGAGTCCTTATAAGGAAGAAACTAGTTTACGGATGCAGTAGAAAATATTTGAGAAGTATTATACATAAATAAGTATCAATATTAAACTATTTTATGAAATATTATATTTAATCTTTAAAAGATATGAATTAATATTGATATTTTATGTAAAGTACCAGCAGAAGTTTGGCAATTTTAACATTTATACATAAAGAATGTGTCGATGTGTTACTATCATTTAATATTATTTCTGCTACTAGGAGTCATTTCAGCTTGAATGGAAAAATACAAGGGATTTTCATCAACGAATACCGTATTTATTTGTGTACAACGCACTCTCCCCCCCCCCCCCAAATTTAAGACAAAAACTCTGGGTGCATGTTATACACAGAATATTTTTTTACTGTTTTATATAATCACACGATATACCTAAGAAATGTATTTATAGAAGAAATTAAAACTTTAATCTTACTGAATAGAAATATTCCTGAATATACCATAATTAAAAATGCAATTTTTGTCGAAGAATCACAAAAAATTGTAATTTCCGTCAAAGGATTGCAAGGAAAAATGAATTTTACATCAAACAACTGCGACAAAAATGCCATTTCTGTCAAAGGATTGCAGCAAAAAAAAAAAAAAAAAAAAAAATGGTATTTCCATCAAAGGATATGATTTTTGAGAAGAATTATGAAAAAGATGCAATTTTTGTTAAAGGATCGTGAAAAAAAAATGAATTTCTACAGAGGATCATGCAAAAATATACAATTTGAATCGAAAAATTGTGAAAAAATGTGCAATTTTTGGCGAAAGATCATTTAAAATATGCAAATTTTATTGAAAAATAATTGAAAAAAGGTGAATTTTGTCAAAGAAAGCGAAAAGATGCAAATTCTGTTGAAGAAATGTGAAAAAAATTCGAATATTGTGCAATATGATGCAATATTCGTGGAATATAATGCAATTTTTGACAAATGATCATGGAAAATTACTTAAATTTCATCAAAATATCCTGTAAAATATGCAAATTTTGGCAAAAGATCGTGGAAAGTTTTGTCAAAAAAAAAAATGTCTTTTGTCAAATGATTGTGGAAAACACTTGAATTTTGGTAAAAGATTGTGGAAAATATCCGAATTTTTGCATCCAAATCCAACTTGGGGGGGGGGGGGGATTGTATTTTTTGAACATCGAAAATTTAAAAACTGAATTTTTCAGGAGGGACATTACATTGTTCGAGGGTGGAGACCCCTTCCTACCCCCCCCCCCCCCCCCCCCCACAGGGTTGCTGGCTTTTAGCCAGGCCAAAAAAAGTTGGCAGGCTTTTTTTGTTTTAACTGCTCAAAAAAAGACGGCTTTTATTTTTAAAATGTTAATTTATATCAAAATCATATTAAATTTGGATTAATTTATTTTTAATACATTTATAAATATTTTCCACTAAAAAAGTTATAAATTACTATCAAATTTTTCAAAAAAATAAGTCTTTACAACTGCTAGAAGTCAATTGTGAAAGCATTATGTCTGAAAAAATATATAAATCTTGAAAAAAAAATATATAAATTATACTCAAAAAATGTGTTTTTTAAACCTCTATATTACATAGCTTAATTGAGCTATGACAAAATTTAACACATCAAAGCATTCATGGAAACATTCTTACATTTCAATATGTAAAGATTAAGCATATATATATTTGGTACTACTCTCTTATCCCGTCGACCAATTTCGCCAAATTATACAAATCGCCAAATTATACATATTGACATAATTTTTATTTTAAATAACGAAAAAACAAATAATTAGTAGAATATTAATACAAATATTAATAAAAAGTCGAAATAAAAATCACTTAATGACATTTTTAACACGTGAATCGCATTTAATGTCATTGAATGTGACATTTATGATCATCCATTATTGGCATTTAATCTTATAGTTTGGCGATAATTTTTTGGTCGATGGCATAACCTAGTAGTACCATATATTCTTATAAAATTTTGGAAAAGAAGACTGATGTAAAATGAAATTTCGAGAGCCCGAAGCAACAGAATTAATATTCTTTGCATACAGAGAAATATATGATAGTATCATATTTATATGTTTTAACATTCTTAGTTTCATACAACAATTTCAGCTTACTGTGTATTTCTTAAAATTAATATGACCAATAGTGATGAGAAGGATTGGAAAACAATTAAAAAGTTTGGAGGGGAAAAAAATCATTTTTTCCCCTGTTTTTTTTTTTTTTTTTTTTTTTTTTATTCGGAAAAATTTAAATTTTTGAAATATCAGAAATGGTGCATTCATAATTTTATTGAAAATTTCAATGAAAAAATAATATTTTTAAATAAATCATTTTATTTTTTGCTAAAAAGCAAGAAGAGATTCATTATTAGGCTATGTCTAGTATCTGCAGGGATGTAGTGGAGGATATACGAGAGTATATGCCGTATACCTTCTGGATCCTTTAAAGAAGCACTGTATACTCTGTTTCTTAAGAAAGCGTATAATATACACACCCTAGACTATACTCTCTGACTTGAGCGTATACCCTCTACTTAGACCGTATATCCTCTGTTATTTTTACGACTACACCCCTAAATATCTATGTGCAATAAAGCGAGTTTCAAGTTTTAGTTTAGCTTTAAAATTTAAACTTAAACTAAAGTATAGTTTTGTTTGAATTTAAATTTGCAAGCTAAACTGAAACCAGTATAATTTTGAAAATTTGAGTAATCAAAACAAACTACATATTATCTTTTTTACAAACAGTAACATTACATTACAAAGAAAATATATAATACAATAAAATCAATTTTTTAAACAGAAAAATATAATAATAATCTTTATAATAATAATATGATATTGCTAATTACAATAATTTTCTTTACCAAGTTATAAGCGTTTGTATAAGTAAAAAGAATGGTTGCGTAGATGAACGATAGAATGTACAATACAATTAAATTTTGTTTTAAATCTGCAATATTGTTGCTTAAAATTTGTAAATTACGAGGCGTTTTTATTTATTTATTAATGAAATATTTTAGCTCATAAAAAAACAAATAAATAAAAGCTTATATTATTTTTATTTACTTTTCAATAATAGGGGAGAGTGGGGGGGGGGGGATGGAACAGTATATTTTTCTCTTTATCATTCTAAACATTTAGTTGAAAAAAGTTGTTGATCTGCATAAGCTTGCAATTGTATAAAGAAAAAGATTATATTAGGAATCAAAAGTAAATTTGCTTTGTATATTTTTTATGCGTTCTGTATACTAATGATTTATTTAAGCTTAGATGTAAAAGTTTCCCTATTTATGGAACATAATACTATTGAATTTAAACTAAGCCAAAACGCAGTATTTTTGTGTATACAAGAAGTTTAATGTACAAGAAAGTAGTGAGGACGAATGAGTCAAGCCAGCAAAGGGAAGAATGACACAAGTCAAATTCCTTCTTTTTAATAAAATGATTGCAAATCACTAATATAAAGGGTAATATATTAATTATACCCCAGTTCCAAATAAAGTAGAAAACTGTGCCATGTGTAAGATCTGATAGTTTTGAACGTTCTTTTACAATTCTGAATATCGCAGTTTAGTGTGAAACGCGGTTCATTTTTATGGAGTAATTCGATATGCAAAAGAAAAGTTATTTAGTTTTGTTTATAAATTTTTTAATGCAAAAAATGCAAGACAATTTCATTTTAGCAAAATCAAATAACTACATTTAAACAAACAGAATGGACGATTTTAATATAATCATTATAAATTTGGACAATATAGTAATAAGAATAACAAAAACTAGAAGTCACTTACCGATTATAAACTAATGTTGATTCCATAAATGCGTAAATAATGGCGACAGCGAATGAATTTCGTTTTTCTTTCCCGCTTTCCGTGTGTTATGTTTGTGTGTTGCCAACGCAAAAGACGCTAGAACGAGGATATCATCATTTGCGCATGCGTCAACGTAATTCCTCTTCTTGAATTTGAAAATAAAGGAAACGTTTCTGAATTATTCGGAAACATGATTTTAACAAGAGGTTTTTTGAATTTTCGGAAAGGTTTCCGTTTAATTAAAAAAGGTTTTGGAAATTTTTTACAGTGTGTAACATCCTCCTACCTTCTGATTATCTTGTATAATCAGAACTAATTCTAAACTTAGAGAAATTGATCAAAGTCACTTGTTATAAAATCAGTCTTTCAGGAATTTTCAGGAGCCTTCCAGCTCTGCTGTGTCTAGGCGATTCCTTGCTTGAGGATGCATCCAAAATTGTAGCTTTGTTCAGTATTTTCACTTGGTTGTGGACAGTCTTTGATTTCGGACAGTCAGTGGGCGTAGCTATCTCTAGTGGATATATTCTTTGTATAGGTCGTAAAAGCTCATGTTGTGATGTTTGAACTCTTACGAGTCGAACTTTCTTGTCTCTACCAGGTATAAGTTATGTGATTCGACCTAAAGGCCAATCAATTCGCTTTTTGTTATCTGATCCGATCAATACAACATCACCGACAGCTATAATTTGCTCTTGGTGTTTCTTCTTTGCTCGATCAATTAATGCACCTAAATATTCGGACCTGAAGCGATCTTTTAACTCCTTTTGCAATGATTGCCAATATTTCAATCTCTTACTTAATGATTTTTGCTCCACATTATCCAGGTCTGGGAGATTGCATTCTTCTATACTTTGTAGAAACATAGATGGGGATATAGGTTTCACAGTTGCGTCTTCCGACAGGTATGTTAACGATCTTGCATTTATTACACTTTCCACATCTGTCAAAATTGTGTTCATTTCTTCATAGGTGAGGTAAGCATGACCTAATGCTCTTTTGAGGAGATCTTTCATTATTCTGATAAGTCTCTCCCAAAAGCCGCCCCACTACGCTGCGGTTGGTGGATTAAATTTCCAATCAATGGCATTGACAGAACTGTATTTCTGTATCCGTGACCAGTCTAGGCTTCTCAATAAATTAGCTGATCCAGTGAAGTTTGTGCTGTTATCGGAATAAATGACAGCACATCTTCCTCTCCGTGCTATGAATCGCCTGAGTCCCATTAAAAATGCCTCTGTCGAAGTAGCGGTCACTAACTTTAAATGCACCGCTCTGTATATTGCACAGGAAAATATCAGTATCCAACTTTTTTGCATTTTCTTCAAGTATAACGGACCTGCCATGTCTACACCCGTAATTTGAAACACGTTAGAATCCTTTATTCTATTTTCCGGTAGTGGCGCACTATCTCTCCATAAACTTTTCCTTTTGAATCGTTTGCACACAACACACTGTGCTAACACTTGTTTTACATCTCTACGACCACTAAGTATCCAGTATTTCTCTCTCAATAAATTAAGTAAGATCTGTAGTCCAGCGTGACAATGTTTTACATGAACATGATAAATGAGCCGTTTTACAACCTCATGCTTTGCTGGCAAGACTATAAGTTTCAGGAAATCTTCACTGTCTTTTCTGTTCGTTATTTTGGTGCGTAGTCTAATTATATCTTGTTCATCTTTCCATGTCTGTAAAGTACGCAATCTGTTATCATTCTCGGGAAAAAATGCTTCTTTCTGTACCATGCGTAGAGTCTTCAATTCAGCTTCCTTAAACTCAGATGACGTCAGTTCTTCTCTTTGCACTTTTGCAGTTATGCCTGAAACGTAATATCCATGCAACCATCCGAATGATTTTTACATAACTGGAGAAATATCTGTAATACCAACTATCTTGTTTAACACCAGAATTCGTTATCATGGAAACTGACTTTATTCGTTCCTTCCGAATTTCGTCTTCATCATAGTCTTGGTCAGTAGAGATCGGATGTTTTCCAAACTCTGTTGAATGTCTCAGCCAAGCTGGACCCTTCCATCTTCTGGCAGCTAGCTACCCTGCCTTACATCCGCGAGTTGGCTGGTCTGCAGGATTTTTATCACTTGGCACATACATCCATGGTAAAGGACTGCTTAGTCTTCTGATCTCTAGAACTCGATTTCGTACAAATACTGACCAATTGTCATCTCTGGATATCCAAGCGAGTACTGTAGATGAATCGCTCCAATAATACTTCTTCATCTTTTCCCAACCGAGAGCATCTACAATAGTTTGCGCCAAACGAGCTTCCATAGTTGCCGCCAATAATTCCATTCTTGGTATCGTGACATTCTTTAAAGGTGCGACTCTTGATTTGGCTGCTATGAAAACTAACTCGAATTGGCTTTCAATTTCTATTCTCAGGAATATAACTGTTGCGTAAGCATCTTTACTTCCATCTACAAATGTGTGAAGTGAACACGCTTCTATGTTTCCTGGAGTCATTTTCATGTATCTTGGAATCTCCATATCTTTCAAAACTGATAATTCTTTGAACCACAGTAAAAGTTCTTTAGTAACTCACCAGTTATCTCTTCATCCCATTTGATACCTAATTTCCAGGCTCTTTGCAACATTATTTTCGGACAAATCGTGACTGGCGACGTAAAACCAAATGGATCAAATATTTTATGCACAGCTGATAACATACTGCGTTTAGTGATCTTTTCTGTGTCGAAATCTTGTAACCAACTTAAATTGATCTTTAACATGTCGGTATCCTTCTTCCAAAATGAGAACTAAAACGTTGGTTTCATTCGTGTTTGGCGCTTCTTGGCGATCCCCTGTGTACTCCCACTGTCTGAGATCAATACCTTTCGCCATAAGCGTCTTAGAATCTTCGATAAATTTTATCAATTCTTCTTCTCTGTTTACACTGATTACGACATTATCAACATAAAAGCTATGCAACAGTCTATCTTTAAAACTTTCAGCAAAATCTGTAGTCTTTCGGATGTGATATTTGATGACTGATGAAAGAAGAAATGGGCTGCATTTCACACCAAATACAACTCGGGTATGCCTAATGATCATTAATTTCTTTTCTTTTAAGTCCTTCTACCATAAAAAACGTAGAAAATTTCGATCTTTTTCACAAATGCTGATTTGTAAAAAAGCTTTCTTAATATCTGCAACTAAACCGAGCTTTCTTTCTCGAAAGCGTAGAAGAACATCTGGAATTAGCTCAATCAAGTTGGATCCGCATTGTAGACATTGATTCAGAGATGGATGATTCGCGAATCTTGCTGACGCGTCAAATACAGGACGAATCGGAGTTGTGGTACTACTCTCTTTTATGACTGGATGATGCGGCAAATAATTACCGTACAATTTCGTTTCACAAGAAGGAACTTCTTCTATAATTCCTTCGTTCATCCAATCTTTAAAGACATTTTCGTATTGTTGAAACATATTCTTAGCGATTAACTTGGAGGTGGTGTTTTTCGTTTCATCGCCAAATTAAAGTTATCTGGAAGTGTTGCTGCGTCATCAGCCCAAGGAAGGCAAACTTCGTAACGATTTTCATCGTTTACCTGCACTGTTTCTAAGAAATGGTCCTTAGTTTAGCGATCTATCTCTTCTTTTGACTTCTTCTCTATAGGATCTGTAATTCCAATTAATTCAAGCCTCCTCAGATTTGAAATATCTGCTTCTTTCACAAACATCGATGTTACAGTCATCGCCAAGTTTTCAGATGAACATTCCTTTTCACATGGTACTTTTCCCATTAATGTCCATCCAAGATACGTTTCCACTGCAACTAAACCAGATGACAATATTTTTCTTTGACCAGTTAACATTTTCCCCATAACATCAGCTCCGATTAAAACTTCTATGGCACTACAACATTGACTCACATCGCTTAACATGATGCCACTTTCCTTTAATTCTTCTAACCATGGCCCCTGTGTAACAGGTTGAATATCTCCGCATATGCTAACTTGATCCCGTACTTCAAAGTTGCACCGGAAGTTTTCGCTCAAATCTCTCATTCTTATTTTGTAACAGTTGTGTTGGCATTCTTGAGTAGTAATACCGCCAAACAAAGAATGGATTATCTTTTCTTGCCTAATAGGCTTGTAATTCATTTTTTCTGCTACACTTTTTAGTATGTACGATTTTTGTGATGCTGAATCTAGTAATATACGAACAATTTTTTGTTTACTTTCTGAAACTAGCTTCACCTTCAAGGTCTGCAAGAACACCTTGGCGCTTTTCTTACTAACATTTGTCATATTCAATTCATCTTTTTTAAGTTTCTCTTCAGTTCCTTCTTGAATATCTTTACCGGACGATTTACGTTGATCGCACAGTAATGGCACATGACGCTTATTACAAATAATGCATTTTACCATCGCATGGCATCTCTTAGCGGTATGTTCTGGTACTAAGCATACGAAACAGCATCTCTTCTCTTTGGCGATTTTTTGTATTTCTGTCAGGCTTAATTTTCTAGCAGAAAAGCATTCCGCACTTGCATGTTTTCCCTGGCAAAAAATGCAGGCTCCTTTTTAGGTGCGTTCGTAATTATATAATACGTAGCACCTATAGTGGTCGTTCAGTCCGTCCGTCTGTCTGTCCGCATATAACAACGCAAAAACTACCCAACCGAATCGTTTGAAATTTAAAATACATAATTATTACATAATTTTGTCGAGTCATTTCAAATTTTATGAAACTCGGATGCATAGATCAATTACAGGGGCAATCAAAAGTATTTCATTACATTACGGTCAATGGGGAAAAAGTTTCAAATGCATTTTAATCGTTTGAAATTTAAAATACGCAATTATTACATAATTCTGTCGAGTTATTTCAAATTTTTTGATAATCGTGTGCATAGATCAATTACAGGGGCAATCAAAAGTATTCAATTACATTATGGTCAATGGGGAAAAAGCTTCAAATATATTCTATACGTTTGAAATTTAAAATACATAATTATTACATAATTTTTTCGACTTATTTCAAATTTTATGAAAATCGGATGCATAGATCAATTACAGGGACAATCAAAAGTATTCCATTACATTACGGTCAATGGGAAAAAATGTTTCAAATGCATTTTAATCGTGTTACACTCATGCGAACTTAATAAAATTTATATGCAACTATAAAGTACATATTATAATATATATCTTACATAATTTGTGGTGCAAAGAACATTTGTTATTGATTTACAAGGCCACACAAAAGTATTCCATTACATAATGGTATAGGGAGAACATTGTTTGATGAGCGTTTTAATTGTAATTCACTATTTACAATTTTATGAGATTGATATATGAAAGTAATATTTTTAAAATTTCGTTATCGTACGAACGCACCTAATTTGCTACGCTTCACGTGCAATTTCCAACTTGTTTTCTCTGTTACGGAAGAGGTAGTCAACAGACCAGCCGCTGTCGAAGTTTTATTAGTTTTATGTTCAAAATTAATGCGATTCTTTTTGGCGACATATTTACGATCTTCATTCTTACCTAAACCAAAACCAGCTACTGCAAGTGACACCCTCTTTTCACCTTCTACTTCAGTTTTCAAAAACTGCATAAGACTGTTTAATCTGTCCTGCGTCTCCGTTTTCTCAGTTGATATGTTCGAACGATTCCATGCCTTTAGAAATTCTGCTGGAAAACAGGATTCTACTAGTGGATATAAGATCGATGCGCACTTGTCAGTTGTAACACCTAAGGTATCTAAAGCACGCAAATATGATTCCAATTTATCATATAAGGATGTCAACGAGAATTTTCCCTTCGTTTGTACTGATATTATCAATTTGAGTAATTCTCTTACATATACTTCTACTAATATATCTTCACTACCAAAGCGGCTTTTCAAACTCTCAATTGCTTTGGCGTAGTTTTCACCACTTGGCGGAAAACTCTCTACCACTTCTCTTGCACGGGAGCCGGCAATTGTTGCTTGCACGAGATACTGAAATTTGTCTTCTGGCGCAATTTCTGTATCTTCATCAATTTGTCTAAATCGACACCAAAACGGTAACCAGTCTATGATTTCACCGCCAAACTTTCTGAACTCTAATTTTGGTAATGTAAACTTTCTTCTCATTCCATAAGTATCGATAACTGGATTAAGAATTTCACCTTGGAAAATTGAAGTTTCGCCAATTCTAATTCATGTGCCAATTTTAACTTTTCGCATTCAATCTTTGCTTGTAATTCTGCAGCTTCTTTCTTTGCTTGTAATTCTGCAGCTTCTTTCTTTGCTTGTAATTCTGCAGCTTCTTTTTCTTTCTTTGCTTGCACTTCGATTTTTTCTTTTTCCTTTCTTTCGGAAATGGCATTTTCTAAGACGTTTTGTACAAATTCTGGATCATTTTTGTATTCTTTAGAATTCAAAATTAGATCCTTAAGCGTTGCAAGTGTAGCAGTTGACGATACTTACTCACGTAATTGCTCAGCCAAAAAGATTAAATCTTCTCTTTTAAAACCTTTAACCGATTTAAACATTTTGGAAATCTTTATTTCATTTAAACTTTATTAATACTTTTAAAATGAATCTGATAAATATATTTGTTTAAACTCGATCCTGTCGCGGACGCCAATAATTTTATGTATGGACAATATACTAATCGTAACACGATAGTAATTGTTACCTCTACGACTCTAATTTTTACTATTTAATATCTTTTGATAAACTTTAAATTTTAATGGAAAATGTTACTCACATTTAGTACCTTTAGTAACTCATATTGCTGCGACAAATCACAACACCTACGGTGAGTAAAAACACAATCTAAAACAATAAAACGTATATGGAAAAAACCAACAACATTTTAATTTTTCTATCTTCGAAATTATAAATATGGCTGTTGCCACAAAATACATCAAAATTTTGTTTTTCTCAATTTCTTTTTACATGAGACAATCACACACGAGCGTGCAAATAAAACAAAGTATTAAAATGTCAATTCAACTCAATGTTTCTTTTCTCTTTTTTTCTTTTTTCTACACCGTTCATTGCTGATCGCATAATTCTGTAACAAATGTTTAAAAAAAAATTGTAAGTTATATAATACTAGCAGCCTCCGCCCGCTACGCTGGTCAGTTTTTCTAAAGAAACTCTGAATCAAACTAAATTTTTATATCATATTAATATTTTGTGCTGTGATTAATACGAAATCCAGACTTTCTTTTATAAATATAGATAAAAATTGAAAATTTCAAGTTTCTGCGCCGAAGACATCGCCAAATTAGGAAAATTTAAAGTATCTCACGAACTACTGGATTGAAAAGAATTTGCTTAGCACCATTCGATTCAACATCAAAATCACACAAAAATATGTTGTCAGTTGAAAAATAACTTCAAAAGCCGATTTTAAAGGAATTTTTTTTTTAGTTCCTTCTTTTTCTTACCACCCCCCTCAGGGATGGAATTTTCGAAAATCCCTTCTTAGCGGCACTCGTCGTTATAAGAAGTATTTTTACCCCAATTTTCAAGATTTTTGGTTCGGTAGATTTTCTTGTGCTGTGATTAATACGAAATCCAGACTTTCTTTTATATATATAGATAAGGATTGAAATTTTCAAGTTTCTGCGCCAAAGATATCGCCAAATTAGAAAAATGTAAAGTATCTCACGAACTACTGGATTTAAAAGAATTTGCTTAGTACCATTCGATTCAATATGAAAAAATATACTAAAATGTGTTATCAGTTGAAAAATAACTGCAAATGCCGATTTTTAACGAATTTTTTTTTTAAATTCGTTTTTTTTCTTACCCCCCTTAGGGATGGAATTTTCGAAAATCCCTTCTTAGCGGCACTCGTCGTTATAAGAAGTATTTTTACCCCAATTTTCAAGATTTTTGGTTTGGTAGATTTTTTTTGTGCTGTGATTAATACGAAATTGAGACTTTCTTTTATAGATATAGAAAAGGATTGAAATTTTCAGGTTTTTGCGTCGAAGACACCGTCAAATCAGGAAGATGTGAAGTATCTCGCGAACTACTGAACTTAAAAGAATTTCCTTGGTACCATTCGATTCAGCATGAAAAAATTCACTAAAATATGTTATCAGTTGAAAAATAATTACAAAAGCCAATCTTTAAGGAATTTTTTTTAAGTTCGTTCCTTTTTTTAACCCCCTTAGGGTTGGAATTTTCGAAAATCCCTTCTTAGCGGCACTCGATGTTATCAGGAGTATTTTTACCCCAATTTTCAAGATTTTAGGTTCGGTAGATTTTCTTGTGCTGTGATTAATACGAAATCGAGACTTTCTTTTATAGATACAGAAAAGGATTGAAATTTTCAGGTTTTTGCGCCGAAGACACCGCCAAATCAGGAAAATGTGAAGTATCTCGCGAACTACTGAACTTAAAAGAATTTGCTTGGTACCATTCGACTCAGCATGAAAAAATACACTAAAATATGTTATCAGTTGAAAAATAATTACAAAAGCCAATTTTTAAGGAATTTTTTAAAAGTTTGTTCCTTTTTTAACCCCCTTAGGGTTGGAATTTTCGAAAATCTCTTCTTAGCGGCACTCGATGTTATCAGGAATATTTTTACCCCAATTTTCAAGATTTTAGGTTCGGCAGATTTTTTTGTGCTGTGATTAATACGAAATTCAGACTTTCTTTTATATATATATAGATTTAAGGGGAGTTTGATGCATAAATGTATAAAACAAAGGGAACAGTTAAATAACAAATAGAAAAATATTCCTGAAATAAAATTTCAAAAATCTAATTGCTACACATACCTCCATGCATATGCTATTCATAATATTGTTATTAAAAGTACGAAATGGCGTTATTATATGACTATGTATGATATTAAATGTTTATGAGAAATAAGATTTATATAGTAATAGCTCTTAAAATTAAGTAGTAAAACATGTTACTAAGTAACCATTGCTCTCTTTCTCTTTGATTTTATAAGGCAGTAAAAATGAAATAAATTGGAGGGTATGGGGCTAAATGTCAGTGTTAACCAGATAAAAGATCTGGTATGGCCCTTTTTACAATTTGCTGACATATTTGCAATTCTGACTACAGATCAATAGCAGCTCCATATAGTTTTATTCCAGATTAATATCTTTAATCTGGTATATCTAGGCTAAACCTAATGTTAATATCTTTAGTACTGAGAAATTGTGTTACTTATTGATGGAGAGATTTCTGCATACCCAAAAATTCTGTAATAATTCTATATTAACTCGTTATCACCTTTCACTTCTCCCCAAGATTTCTCTCCCCAAAAATTCGTGCATCAATTTGGTCAACCTCTGTATTTTTTTTTTTTTTTTTTTTTTTTTTTAAATAAATTCATTAGTGATCGTATAAGTTTCTAGGATCTGACCGAAGACAGGAAAAAGAATATTTTCTGAACCATAATCTATATATATATAAAAGAAAGTCTGGATTTCGTATTAATCACAGCACAAAAAAATCTTCCGAACCTAATATTTTGAAAATTGGGGTTTAAATACTTCTGATAACATCGAGTTCCGCTAAAAAGGGATTTTCGAAAACTCCACCCCTAAGGGGGTTAAAAAAAGGAACGAACCTTTAAAAAATTCCTTAAAAATCGGCTTTTGTAGTTGTTTTTCAACTGATAACATATTTTAGTGTATTTTTTCATGCTGAATCGTATAGTACAAAGCAAATTCTTTTAAGTTCAGTAGTTCGCGAGATACTTCACATTTTCCGGATTTGGCGGTGTCTTCGGCGTAAAAACCTGAAATTTTTAGTTCTTATCTGTATATATAAAAGACAGTCTGGATTCCGTTTTAATCACAGCACAAAAAAATCTGCCGAACCTAATATCTTGAAAATTGGGGTAAAAATACTTCCGATAACACCGAGTGCCACTAAGAAGGGATTTTCAAAAATTCCACCCCTAAGGGGTTAAAAAAAGGAACGAACTTTTAAAAAATTCCTTAAAAATCGGCTTTTGTAGTTATTTTTCAACTGATAACATATTATAGTGTATTTTTTCATGCTGATTCGAATAGTAGCAAGCAAATTCTTTTAAGTTCAGTAGTTCGCGAGATGCTTCATATTTTCCTGATTTGGCGGTGTCTTCGGCGTAAAAACCTGAAATTTTTAGTTCTTATCTGTATATATGTTGCGGCCAATACCCGGAGCCTGGCCAATTCTAGAACTGGCCGGCCAATACGCGAACTGGCCAAGCTTCCTGGCCAAAACCCGAAATACATGAAATGAATAGCGTATTTCGGGTTTTGGCCGGCCAATTTGCGAACTGGCCGGGAAGCCTTGGCCAACACCCGAACTATGATGCATAGGTACCATTTTTTTGTAATTAATATAATGTAACATTAAAATGCTCAGTAAAAAAGATTCCGATTGATTATATCGAAAAGAAATATTTTTTTGTACCCAACTAAAATAACCAAAAACAGTACACAATTCCCTTTCAGTATCGAAGTTAATTGATAAACAAAATAAGATGAGAATTACAAGTTAACCGGAACCTTTACTCGAATTAGAGCATGGACAGGCTGACGGCTAGACTATTTGAATTCATAGACATTTTCAACTATGTTCGAAAGGATTAAGCCGAGTGCTTATATATATTTCGCGAATTGGCCAATCTCATCTGGCCACTTCGCGAATTGGCCAATTGCATCTGGCCAGTTCGCGAATTGGCCGGCCAATTCTAGAATTGGCCAGTCATTTATTAATCATGCTGGCCAATTCGGGAATTGGCCGGCCAGTTCTAGAATTGGCCAATTTCGGGTATTGGCCGCAACATATATAAAAGACAGTCTGGATTCCGTATTAATCACAGCACAAAAAAATCTGCCGAACCTAATATCTTGAAGATTGGGATAAAAATACTTCTGATAACACAGAGTGCCGCTAAGAAGGGATTTTCGAAAATTCCACCCCTAAGGGGGTTAAAAAAAGGAACGAACTTTTAAAAAATTCCTTAAAAATCGGCTTTTGTAGTTGTTTTTCAACTGATAACATATTTTAGTGTATTTTTTCATGCTGAATCGAATGGTACCAAGCAAATTCGTTTAAGTTCAGTAGTTCGCGAGATAATTCACATTTTCCGGATTTGGCGGTGTCTTCGGCGTAAAAACCTGAAATTTTTAGTCCTTATCTTTATATATAAAAATCTTCTGTGCGTGTGTATGTAATTGAACTCCTCCTAAACGACTGGACCGATTTTGATGAAATTTTGTGTGTGCGTTCCAGTAGATTCGAGAATGGTTTAGATTCACATTTCGTCGAAATTGATTCAGTACTTTTTTAGTAATTAGGCGAAAACTAATAGTTAGTGATTTTTCGCTAATTAAAAGTGCTATATATATTAAAGAAAGTCAGAATTTCGTATTAATCATAGCACAAAAAAATCTACCATACCAAAATCTTGAAAATTGGGGTAAAAATACTTCTTATAGCATCAAGTGCCGCTAAAAATGGATTTTCGAAAATTCCACCCCTAAGATAAGTATAAAAAAGAACGAACTTTTAAAAATTTCCTTAAGAATCGGCTTTTATAGTTATTTTTCAACTGATAACATATTTTAGTGCATTCTCTCATTCTGAATCAAATGGTACTAAGCAAATTCGTTTAAATCCAGTAGTTCCTGAGATAATTCACATTTCCCTAATTTGGCGATGTCTTCGGCGCAAAAACCTCAAATTTTCAATGCTTATCTTTATATTATAAAAATCTTCTGTGCGTGTGTATGTCACTGAACTCTTCCTAAACGACTGGACCGATTTTAATGAAATTTTGTGTGTGTGTTCCAGTGGATTTGAGAATGGTTTAGATTCACATTTCATCGAATTTGATTCAGTATTTTTCTTTAATTAGGCAAAAACTAATAGTTAGTGATTTTCGCTAATTAAAAGTGTTGAATAAGTTCGATGAATGGAGTGCGGACGGAATGTCGGAGCGGTCTAAGCGGGGCCGTCGCGAAAGAAGTTTCTTCTCTACGGGCCTGATTCATGAAAAGATGACGTCACGCAAGAGATCTGAGTTGCAAACGGAACATATAGAATGGTTGTATGTGTGCCTCAAAAACAAGGCTATAAATTTCCGTTTTATGATATTTTTTCAACAATTTGAGGCTTATTTTAGATCTGTTGAATACATTTACTATTAAACACCCAAAGTTCATAAATAAGACTTTTTTGTTTTTAATTTGATTTCAAAACTAAACTTATCCTTTGATTTCAAATACGTAAGATTCATGGTTTTTATCGAAGATTTTAACTTCAAATATGCATTTATGGCAGACAAAATCATACATTCAAATTGCACAACTTTAGAAACAAAATAAATAAATAAATAAATAAAAGGAATTATACAGAATTGAGATTCGTGATATTTTTCATAGCGTTTAACTTGAAATACAAATTTATGGCAGGAGAAATCCTACATTAAAAGTACGCAATTTTAGCAGCAAGTAATTTAAGTTCCTTTTAAAAATAAAAATGCCTTAATTTTAATTTGTAAATATCAGGATTATTATTGCATAAACTCATAAATAAAAATATTATTTTTTTCAAACAATTAAGATAAAAAAAATTTTTGTCAATTAAAATTTCAAATTTCATAATGCATAATTAACTTAAAATACACATTCTTTTAATAGATTTTACAACTAAAAGAGTATTTTTCATTAGTAACATGTACTTTCAAATAATTTACAATAAATATGGCATTTAATATTCTCTCATAAAAAATAATCTCACTTTTGTTAATACAGATAATTTTTATTATTATTATTATTATTATAAGTGAATTTGGTAGTATCATTTTAAACTTTTGTATAGTAATTTAGTAAGATATTTGTAATTCCTAACAAATAAATAAATAAATAAATAAATAAATATAAAAGTTGGTTTCCACATTTGCATTTATTTATGAATGCAGATCGAAATAATTTTTTTCAATAATGAATTGCACAATATTTTTTGGGTCTGGAAATTTTAGGAAAGTACTTTCATAATTAAAATTCATGAGTTTTTGTAAAGCATTTACAATTATTTTCTGGGGGTATTAATTGACTTCTATCACCCAACATAAAGTATTTACATTTCAGACGGTCACATTTCATTCGGGCAATCTAATTCTAAAATTTTTGTCTTTGACTAATAAGTTAATGCACTCACAACATTTTAATTTATGTGAAATTTCATATTTAATGTAACTAAATATAAAAGTCAATACAGACATGATGTCATTTTTATCTCAATATCTTCACTGCTGTTAAACACACCGCAAAAGAAATCCAATATGTTTAATTCTTCAATTTCATCAACAGCTATTAAAAAAAGTAATAATTGAAATTGTTCATTTTGCTGTTAGTATAAGATAATTAAACTTAAAAATTTTTACCTTTTTTTCTGCTTCCATAACTTTTATGTAGTAAATGAATTTTTCCATTCATTTAAAAGGATAATCAAGGATACGATAAATTTTCTATACTCATCTGATGATGTTGTCCAAAGCGGGTTTCTAAACTATCGATCAGATTATATATATATATATATTTAAAGATAGTCATTAAATAATTTTTTATTTCGACTATCCCTATGCATAAGAACTTAGTACTATTTATGTTTTAAATTGCTTTTGATTTATGCAAACTGAATTGTAAACAGAAATTCTGGACCCAAAATAGGATGTAAAAGGGCTTTCTTTTTACTCTTATCTATTAGATGATTCTAAATGTTTACTTCCCGACTTCAAAATAAAACTTATAATTCACATAACATGTAAGACCACGTGGGAATGGCATAGATTTATTTAATTCATTTTAAATAATGAGATAAAAGGAAATACTCATTGACTTAGGTTAATCCTTTATCCACTAATTAATATTTTTAAAATGCTCATTAAAAAAATATATTCGTATAACAGAATATGTAATAGACTCAAATTATCTAAAATTATACGCACAATATTAATGGTGATTGCTTCAGCCCTAGCATAAGCAAAATTTTTATGAAGGTGAAGTGGTCTGCGAGATGAAAAAGTCAGATCTCGTGTATGACTCATTTCTCCTGCTTGGGATTTCGAATCAGGCCCGTTAGAGAAGAAACTTGTTTCGCGACGGCCCCGGTCTAAGGCGCCAGATTTAAGCTCAGCTTTTTGAAGAAAGATCGCGTGTTCGAACCCCACTGCTGCCAAACGTGTATGCTTTACAATAATATTTCCTGTATTATAATTTTGATTAACCGACTTCAGACAATCGTTAACTTTTAACTAAAAAGAGAAAAATATACTTTTCTATCAAAAATTGAACCGACCTCAAAAACTAATGAAGAGTAAAAAATAATTTTCTTACATAATTGTAATAAGAAATTAAATTAAGAGCGTAGTGTTTATTCTGCGTATTACCATATTTACGTACATTTATTTGATTTTCTGGAGTCGGTGCCAAGAAGGACAACGTCTGTCGGTGACAGGACAACGTCTGTCGGGTGCGCTAGTCTATATATATAAAAGAAAGTCTGGATTTCGTATTAATCGCAGCACAAAAAAATCTGCCGAACCTAATATCTTGAAAATTGGGGTTTAAATACTTCTGATAACACAGAGTGCCGCTAAGAAGGGATTTTCGAAAATTCCACCCCTAAGGGGGTTAAAAAAAGGAACGAACTTTTAAAAAATTCCTTAAAAATCGGCTTTTGTAGTTGTTTTTCTACTGATAACATATTTTAGTGTATTTTTTCATGCTGAATCGAATGGTACCAAGCAAATTCTTTTAAGTTCAGTAGTTCGCGAGATACTTCACATTTTCTTGATTTGGCGGTGTCTTCGGCACAAAAACCTAAAATTTTCAATCCTTATCTGTATTAGAGGTCTGCACGGGCCGAAATTTCCAGGCCCGAAAGTTAAAATTTCAGCCCGGGCCCGGCCCGGCCCGAACGAAAGAAATATTGGCCCCACCCGGCCCGGCCCGAAAGTTAAAATTTCGGCCCGAGCCCGGCCCGACCCGAACGAAAAAAATAATGGCCCGACCCGGCCCGGCCCGGCCCGAAAGTTAAAATTTCGGCCCGAGCTCGGCCCGGTCCGGAAAAAAGTTTAAAATTCGGCCCGAACCCGGCCCGGCTCGAGTGAATTTCTACAGAACATTGATCTTTAATCTTATGGAAGAGTTCTGACCAAAAAAAATTATATTAGGCTTTTCTTTTCCATGTTTATAATCTCCATTTATGCAGAAGTGCCGTAGGCTGCGATATTTATGCTTTTAAATGAATCTTTGTTTGTTGTATATAAATGTTTCAGATATCACTAGTATTATTAATCCATATTCCCTGCAATGGAGACGAAAAATCGAAAAAGCGGTATATGGTAAAATTTCCAAAGACGAAATCGCTTTGGAACGAAAAAAAAATGCATTCCCTTTTTAACAGATGTAAATGTTTAATATATTTTTTTCTCCCGTATTGTTGTATTCATTTTGCATGGATGAACATTTTAAAAGAAACTTTCAGTTTTCAGTTAAAAAAAAAAAAAAAAAAAAAATCCGTCATAAACATGTTTTTTTTTTTTTTGTGTGTGTGTGTGTTTGTTTAATTCTATTTTAAAACGCCTAGTAATCTACGATTCTTTAAAAGGAATACATTCTAATGTTTAATTGTAGAATTATGACGGCTTAAAAGTATATGCTTTTTTTGCAAATATTTTTGGACAAAGCCAAATATTACTGATTTATAAAAAGTCGAGAAAAGCATTTTCATATAGGAAGATTCAATAGGAACTGATTATTTTGGTACATGAAAATTAGGAAGAATGGAATCAGTCTCGGCTTCGTACGGAAAAAAAAGTTAGGCCCGGCCCGATACCCCAGCAAAAAAATTAAGAATAGAATGATGTCCCAGCCCGGCCCGAAAAGATTAGTGACTAGGCCCGGCCCGAAAGGATTAATGACTAGGCCCGGCCCGAGTCTTCAGAAGTAAGGCCCGAGCCCGGCCCGAATGCCATTATTGGAAATCGGCCCGAGCCCGGCCCGTGCAGACCTCTAATCTGTATATTTAAAAGAAAGTCTGGATTTCGTATTAATGACAGCACAAAAAATTCTATTGATCCTACAGTTTTGAAAGAGAGTTCTATAATCAGGTTAACATGATTATATAAGCTATATTTAATTATCTCAATATATATAAAGCGCAAAGTGAAATTTCATTGCGGCCGCTTATAATTAAGTTCTACAATATAGATTTTAATGGATTTTATATTGTTAGTTGGAAATTTTTCAGAAATTTTGTAACAAATGAAATGTAGCATTCTACGTTGTTTATTTGAATACTTAGAAAATGTTTTTTATCAGAGGAACCCAATTACAAAAGTTTGGCTTTATTTTAAGAGTTCCGCTGAATGAGTTTTTATGTGATTAAAATTGTTAACATGTTGAGCGCTACGTCATTCATTGGTGACTTACATTGAACTTTCCGTTTAGATGACTGAATTTTCAGCGATGACAGACAGTCTAAAGTACGATATAAAACTAAAAATTACTATGATATAAAAATTTCGTTTAATTCAAAGTTTCTTAAAAAAAAAAAAAAAAAGGACCAGCGTAGCGGGCGAAGGCTGCTAGTGAATAATAATACTAATATTAATAATTCTTACCAAAATACTCCCAATTAAAATTTCGCAAAAAAAAAAAAAAAAAAAAAAAAATTATCCGGAAAATAAATTATTCCATGCATTGTGTTAGTTTCGAAGGTGTCAGATTCCCTATGAAACGGTTGACCAGCATTCACCTATATTAATCTTGACACTTACTTGCACCTATATTAATTTTGACACTTACTCCATAAATTATTACAATACTTTGACATTTATAAAACAAAACATTTTATTATACAACATATAACACACTATATATACATGCACATAGACAAGTTACATAAACATAAAATAATCATATCAAAATCTATATTTCTCATTTCTATTAGCATTGATGCATAACAACATTTTGTGCCTTGTGGCATGATATTTTCCAACACTGAAATTAATTCCAAAAATTTATCATTAATTCTTATATGTATTCATTACAAAATGCATTAACCCTCGAGTTCATTGGCGATGCAAGTGTTGCCCTATTGTTTTCTTACTCTTTTTATACAATATGCTGGTGGGCAAACTTTCTCCACCTTCCAATTTTGTGTCATTTCATTTGTACTTATTTTAATCAGGTAAACTGTTATTGGCTGGCTTTAAATTCAACATTCCCCTAATTTTAATTTTCTAGGGGATTTGTGAAGCACCAGTCGCCAGCCTATCTGTATCGTTGATAAGTATTGCCACACACGTAGATTTGCCCTCTGCCCTGTTGTAAATTCACTCGTAATAAAAGTGTCACTCCTTTGTCAGCTGATTTGTGGCAGTCCGCCATTCCGTCGTCCTGCAGTTATAAACCTCTTGGCTGAGGTTTAAATCAACTGTCCTCTTTCTGAACACTTTGAAACGATTTTTTAAAAATACATAATTAAATAATTACATCATATTTATAAATTGGATGCTTGTAGTTTAGTTTTCTAATTTGCCCCAAATTTCTTGATAAAGAGTTTTTTCTCTCTTGAGATATTTGAAGTTCATTTTTTTATAATTTATCGCAAATAGTTTGTTTTCTTTGCAGAATTATATGCTTTGACTGATGTGGGGTTTTACGTCCATCACTTATTAAATTCTAAATCAATTAAATGTAATTGTGTTGATTATAATTGCAATGCTTCATTATATAAAAGCTAATTATGGCCAAAAAAAGGGGACAGTTTTGGCCAAAAAGCGAGTTAAAACCAATAAAAGCAACCGGAGTGGCGTTAAACCCTTTTTTTTTCAACCTGTGTTATAGAGGTTTACCATGGCATGTCCAATATTGACAATGAAGTGCGTGCCCTTTATAGTTCGTTTACATGGCCATCCAAAAGAATTCCATTCCATTGCATTGTGGTCTGTGGCGAAAATTCGTTTAAGTATATTTTAATGATGTTAAACTTTTTCAAACGTATTGAAGTTGATATACATCATGGAGGTGTTCTACAGGATGCTTACTACCGAATACAGTGTGCATAGCATTTTATAGTTCATTTACAGAGAGACACATACAAAAAAATTGGATTACAGTGCTGCTTATGAGTTGGTTATTGGATGCACATTTTCAATTGTAGCATGTATTTTTAAATCAAACTAATATAATGCATATTTCTCGGTGTGTATAAGTTATATAGATCATATACAAGGTAGCACAAAAGAATTTGAGTACATTTCCGTTTATTGACTGACATTGCAGAATAGGAATTTTGAAAATTCCTATTCAATTTTCTACTGTGCTATGCTTTTCGTAACCGAAGTAAATTTTAGCATGCTATCGCTATGTACTTTGCATTATATTAAGACTAAATTAAATAGTTCCTTGGTAATTGTCAAGATCTATAACTTTTAATTTGTAGACACAGTCAAAAAGCAAGGGGCAGTGAAAGAGGCATTAGCTTAGCATTTTAAAATGTTTCGCTTTTAAAACTTATCTAGCAAGGTCATCCAACCGTTCTTTAAAACCATTATTACCTTAACTTTTGAAAGTTCATGTGTAAAAGTAAGTATGAATGTGCATGTCAAAAGGTACTTAAAACAATTCAAAATCAGCGTACTTTTTAACGCAAACAATGTTGTATTTTATTGATCAGTTACTTCCAAGGTCTTTACTTCTACTTAGTTTCTACTGGTTATTTTTTAATAGTTCTAATGAAAATCCTTTTTTTCATCTAAGAGGTGGCTGGAAAGTAGTTTAACCTCTATTAGTGCAGCTTTATTGCATTGTGGTTAGAAAAACTCCTAATTAAAAATGAATAGCCATTTTATTTAAAACATAATGAATTCCTATACTTTCAATGCTAATTAAAGTATTGCACAACATTATAATGAAAAGCATGCGGTATAAAATCTAGTACAGAAAAAAAAAAAAAAACGAGCTATTTAATATTGGCAAATAACTGTTTTCTTCTTTACTAGTAACCATTGTACACACGCATGTATACGAGGGTAGTTTGATAAGTCCGTGACTTTGAAATGAAAAAACCAATATACATACCAAAGTGCATTTTATTTTTCGACATAATCTCCTTTCATAATGATTCTTTTTCCAACGATGTTCTAACTTTTTTAATCCTTCCAAAAAATAAGATTTCTCAAACTCCTCAAAATAAGCATTTGTGGCAGTAATGATCTCAGAATTTGAAGAAAATTTTTTTCCTCCAAGCCACTTTTTTAAATTTGGGAAAAGGAAAAAATCACTGGGGGCCAAGTCAGGTGAGTAGGGTGGATGGGGGAGCAATTCGTATCGTAATTCAACCAGTTTAGCCGTTGAGATTGCAGTCGAATGTGCTGGAGCATTGTCGTGATGAAAAAGCACTTTTTTCTTGGACAAGTGGGGCCGCTTTTCTTTTAGTTTTGTATTAAACCGGTCTAACAAATCAGCATAGTACTGTCCTGTGATCGTTTTTCCCTTTTCCAAATAGTCAATAAGGATTATGCCCTTTGAGTCCCAGAAAACTGTTGCCATAATCTTCCCGGCCGATCGAACGGTTTTTGCCTTTTTCGGAGCACGTTCATTTGGAGAAGTCCACTGTTTAGACTGTTCTTTTGTTTCTGGTGTGTAGTAATGTATCCATGTTTCATCAACTGTAACATAACGCCACAAAAATTCGCTTGAATTGCACTTGAACTTGTCTAAACACAGTTTTGAAATGGTTACACGAGTCCGCTTTTGATCCACTGTCAGTAATCGCGGCACCCATCTAGCTGATAACTTTTTCATACCCAAATGTTCATGCAAAATATTGAATACACGTTCATTTGAAATGTTTACCTTCTTAGCTATCTCACTAATTTTCACGCGGCGATCTTCTAAGACGATATCATGGATTTTATTGATCATTTCTTCGGTCGTGATCTCAACTGGACGGCCAGAACGCTCTGCATCTGTTGTGTTCGTACGGCCACAGCGAAATTCTGTAAACCACTTGTGAACCATACTATGTGAGGGAGCGGAGTCTCCATAATATTTTCTCAATTTTTTTTCAGTTTCGGTTAATGATTTACCGCGCAAAAAGTAATGTTTTATCAACACACGAAATTCCTTTTTCTCCATAATCAGAACTAATTCGACAATCGTTTGCTTTCGAATGCAATAGAACACAATGTATTTAAAATATCGTCTGCAACTTTCACGAGTGTTGCCACAGGTAATGAAAAATTGATAACATAATAATAATTATGCGATCAGACTGCCACCTTTTTTAAAGTCACGGACTTATCAAATTACCCTCGTATATGCGGTTTTAGTGTGTTATTAGAATTTAGAAAGTTTATTTAAATTTTGTATGGTCTCAAAGTTAAACTAAAAGATATTGCACTTAAGAAATGTTAATCACATTCAAAATAATGTATGACGTTGTATTTTTGAGTATTGCAGATTGAATTTTAATTTTAATCTCAGAAAATTTTTCAATGCGTTTGATTTATTTCTGATATAAATGAAATAAAAACATTTTAAACAAAAGAAAGGCTATTGAGTGTCAATGGCTTACAAATTGTGAAAATACATATGTGATTGTTACGAAATTGGTTCTGTATACGAATATTAGATGAGGTAATGTGGTTACATGTATCATTATTGGTTGGAAGCGGTTTTAATGAATGTCATCCAGTGTGCATGTGTCACCTGTACAGTATTTAAAAAAAAGGTCTCGTGTATATTTATGTTTAAAAGCAAAAGGTTGATTTGTTCTCAAATATCAGACACACTCTGTATAACTCAATGAAATTACAATCAGTGCTACTTTCCTACGTTGGACGGCTGTGTATGCATCTCCGAGAGCAAGCACCATTAATCAATTCTACATTTACTAACTGATGGGTTCTTTAAATTTGTGTATAGAACCGACTCCCCCCCCCCCCCCCATGAAACAAATAGATCGAATGAAACACTGATTGCGATAATTTGTTCATTCACAATCGAAGCAGTTTAGAATCTGATTCAACAAAGCGGCAGATTCTAAAATACGGCAAAACGTGTAAATATTAAGTTTAGTTTTGATTCATATAAGCGTCAATTATAGTGATTTTTCTTAGTTCTGGGATGGGGTTTTAACCCCAAAACCTCTCCCTTGCCTGCGCCACTGCACATTGGCATCCTCTGTTCTAGAATCCTGTTTTTATAACATAACTCCACTCCGTGCATAATGTCAAAAATAGGCAGTCTAATCGTTTCTGAGAAAAACGTGATGCGATAGAACATAGAAATTTTCTGTCAAATTTGGCATAAAGTCAAATCGTTATTCAATAAATAATGAAACATCAGATAGGAGGCTTCTTCTCTTTGCACTATTAATCTTAGATGAACACGTATTAACAATTTCATAAAGATCAAGTAAAACTAACCATAAAAATAAAGCAAAGAGTTAATCTTTATGTTATAAATGAAGCCGCGTGTTGGGACAACAGGAAAATACGAACCCAAATCATGCTATTCATTTTCGACCGAAATAATTTTAAATTCGTGCGAAAATTCGATTTCAATTTCGATCTTAAAAACCTGTTTAAGTCGATCTTTAATTATAACAATATGAATCAGTGTTAAATTCGTGTGGTGGCCCGGGGAAGGGAATCCCCTCCTCCGCACCCCAGAGCAATGAAATATCCCCTTCGAAAAATTTGAGATTTTGTTTTTGAGGATAGACTCACTCACTTGAAAACACCCGCTTCGTAATGTTAAACCAATCGGGGGAGTGGTTGTTTTCAAATTTCTCGTTTAAATTTGAATACTTTTAAACGATATTTTTTGTATAGAATAGTTGATCGATCTTCAATATAAATATTTTTTACTTTTTTGATTTTGGTTGCAGATTCCCTCTTAAAGAGGTACTTTTAGTTTCGAGACCGGTTCCGAAAGTGAAAGTACCTTTATTTAACACTAGAAGCGCCGTTGGGGTCATTCCGCATTTTTTTTCAATTTCCAATGCTTTATTTCAACATGTAAGTGAACACCGCAGCTCATATTTTTTTACTTTTTCTAAAATTATATTAAGCATACTGTGACAATGTTTCATCTTTCTATATTAATTATTAAAAAAAATAATCAAAGAAATACCTAAAACAGCCAACAGGTGTCATTTTGACCCCCATAAGAAAAATGATAAATTTTCAAGACAAAGTGTGTTTTTGAATTCGCCATATCTCGGTTTTGATTACTGCGCATGGGGGAACACACATTTCTTATCGCGATGACAAAAAAGAGAAAAGTAAACTCCAGTTTTACTATGTTTCGATGACGCATTGCGACGCGAAGAGGGGGGGGGGGGGGGGGGTAGTCTTCTCTCTATTGCGCGCGCGCCTTCAATTAGGGGGGGGGGGGAGGCGTTCTTCTAAGCATACTGACTCTTCTCTGAAATGCGCACGCATCCTAGCAACGCTGGCGTACTACAGAATTTTTGAAGGGAAAATCGTTCTTCCAGAGCTATGGCCGAAAACGAAATTTGAAACCATTTTTCCACAGCAGTGTTTTTCTCAAAGATTTCGATTGCGACAAAAGTGTAGTACATTTCCTTTATAAAAAAAAAGCGGAGAGGATTGAGTACACAGGAGTGCCTTGCGCTCCTGGAGCAGTTAGATTCAGATATGAGTGGTGATGACAGTAATGATGAAGTTTTTCGCATAGATAATGTGAATTTACAGAATGCGTCGTCTCGTAAAATCAGTGACAGTGATGCTGTAGAATATATTACCAATGTGATTTCCCCTGTTTCTCGAGGATCAGGAACCTCACGTGGACGTGGACGTGCGCAAAAAAGAAGTAATAAGATATCTAATCTTTCTGTTGTCAGCAGTAACGAAAAGTACACGTCATCCAGCGGTGTTCTTTGGACTGCGATGAACCTTAGCACCCCTACTTCTACTACAGGTCGCACACCAGCTCGAAATATTAAAAAATTGCTAGTGGACCAACACCTTATGCTCGTCGCAACATTGGGCCTAATCCAGCTTCAGCCTGGCGTTTGATGGTGACTGAAACAATGGTGAAACACATTCAAACATGCACAGTTACTGAACCACGACGTCAGCTAGGAGATGACAACAACTGATATGTTACTCTGGTAGAACTGCATGCTTTTTTCTCCCTCTTATACGCCTGTGGGGCACTAGGTCAATCAAAGCTTTGTGCAGATGACTTATGGAATAAAAGTTGGGGACCACCTGTGTTCAAAGAGATAAAGCCACGCAATCGTTTCCGTGAAATCATGCGATATCTCAGATTCGATCTGCGAAGTAGCAGATCGGAACACCTGGCCACGGACAAATTTGCTCTCTTGCACGCACCTTTTTGCACGGACTGATTTACAACTTGGAGAAAGTGTAGTGCTGAAATTACTACAACAATATCTAAACTTCTGTCTCAATGTCACTACTGACAATTTTTTCACGTCTGTAAAGCTTGCCGATGAACTTTCGGCAAAGAAAACCACAATAGTTGGGACAATGCTTCTAAACAAGAAAGAATTACCTGCTATTGCCCGCGACATATCTTCCCCACGATACTCATTTTCTGCACTGAAAAATGAAAATAAAATACTCACGATATACAGATGCAAGAACAAAAAGAATGTCGTGATTCTGAGCACTGTGCACACGAATGTGTTTGCAGAAAGTAATGCAAAGAAGAAGCCGAACACTGTTGTTTACTACAATAAAACTAAATGTGGTGTAGATGTAGCAGATCAGATGCTACGAAAATATTCTACAAGATGTGGAACTCGCAGATGGCCTCTTCACGTCTTTTATAACGTCCTTGATATTGCTGCACTAAACACTTGGATAATTTTCAAGGAATGCTCAAAAACGTCAATTTCACGTCGGGAATTTATTCTTGCCCTTGTGGAAGAATTGACAAGTAGCGCGTTGCGCAACAGATGCCCCTCTATTGATCGACCACAGACCCTGAAGTGAAAGAAATGTGCTTTTCAACATTGCAAGGGACGAAATAAAACTTCTGCAAGCTGTGAGGGATGCCAGAAACCAATTTGTGGTAAGTGTGTTGATGTCACCATCAAGCACGTATATTGTATTACTTGTGCTAATGTCTAAATAACTTTGGAGCACATTTATATGCTTATTCAGGAATTATGTTTTTTATTTTCTCTCTTCAAAACATGTTGTACGCTAATTTCTAGTATTTGTATTTTTATTTTTTGTTTCTTTTCTTATCAATTTTATTGTGTAATATTATATATATATATATATATATATATATATATATATATATATATATATATATATATATATATATATATATATGTATGTATATATATTATTAAATCTATTGTATTTGTGTACTATTGTGTAGTAAATTATTTTGAATTATACATTGTCATTTATATACTGTCATTTCAAAAGAATGTAAAAATTGGGATAAACGATCTCTAAAAACTAAATAAATAAAAAAGAAAAAGTTATAAAACCTTTAAAAACTTTTATATTTTTCAATTTAAACCTCATTTATCATTTAAAAAATATATTTATTTTAATATGGCTTGAATTTCTCATGGGGGTCAAATTGACACCAAACGGCGGTTTTAGGTATGTCCAAAATCCGGCTGTTCTAGTGTTAAAAAATCAGCAACCAAAATTTAAAAAAAAAAAAAAGTAAAAAATAGCCATATTAAAGATCGACTTCAGCTATCTTTCGTGAAAAAAAATCGTTTAAAAATATTCAAATTTAAACGAGAAATTCGGAAACAAGGTCCCCATTGGTTTAACATAAGGAGCAGGTGTTTTCAAGTGAGTGAAGAGCCCCCTTAATAGTAAAAAAATGCAATCCCTATCCGGAACTCTTATGATATCCCCCCCGGAGCCACAGAAATCTCTCATGGAAAAAAAGTTTGAATTCAACACTTATGAACAGTTCTTTACAAATATGTGTTGGCGCACCTTTGTTATGACGTCGAATGACGTAAGCATATACCCCCCGCCCACAGATGTTTCCCTCCAGTTTGTTATGGACGCCGCCAAGGCAGTCATTGCTCACGAAGAGAACGCATTTAAATAATAAACTATACAGTCTGCTATATCGACATTTTTAATTCATATTTATATCGCATCGCATCACTAACATTATGGGCCGTCGAGCTCAAAGGTATTTATATTTAAAAGATAATAATAGTTTGTTTAAAATAGTGAATTGACATTGCAGACGAAGAAATTTATTTTTTCTTTCTTCGAACAATTCAATCTTCGAACGCATAGAACAACACCTGCAGTTTTAATAAAAGTGTTACGCAATCATCGCAAGAAAGAGTAAGCACAGACGAAATACGAAATCACCTGTTTACCAGAAAAGGTAAGAAACATTCGATTATTCCTTTTGATTTCATAAGTTTCCAAAATGGATGCAATTGAAAAAATAAAAAAGAAACGCGCAACTGTAAGGACAGCTGTAACTAAGCTTATAACTAAAATTGATACTTTAATTAATGAAGAAAATAAGGAAACTGATGAGTATTTAGAAATTTTGGAACAGTTAAATGAAAAGGAAGAATCGCTGAAAAATTTAAATAGCGAGATAGAAGCTGCCATAAGTATTGCGAAAGATTATGAAAATGATATTACCATTAGTGAAGACTATACTGAGAATATTGTAAGAGCTAAATTCAAAATTAAGAAACAAATTAAGCGTTTAGAAGAGGGTAAGGTTCTCAATCCAAACCAACTAAAACCTACTCTTACAAATGACTCATTTAATATTGAATTACCGGAAATACCGCTCCCGAAATTCTCAGGAAAACCGGAAGATTGGAGTTCGTTCAAATTACAATTTGATAATATTATAACATCTAATGAACAATTATCTGAAACTCAAAAACTTCGTTATTTATCAGCAGCTTTAACAAACGAAGCAAAAGTTTTGCAAACGACAGAAGATACATTCGCTTCTTTAATTCAGGCATTAAAAGATAGGTATGAAAACAATAGAATAGCTGTAGAAATACATATAAATTCACTTTTCGAAGCAGATAAAATTATACAACCTTCTGCTAAAGATTTGCGGAATTTAGTTGACACCGTAAAGAAAAGCATTCGCGCATTAAAGGTTTTAGATTACACAAGGAACAATCTTTCCGACGTTCTAATTCTGAATATTATTCTTCAAAAATTGGATAAAGATACGCGAAAAAGTTACGAAATGAGTATCAGTTCAAATGAAGTTCCAGAATTAGACAACTTAATACTATTTTTAGAGAAACGTTCTCAAATCTTGGAAAATATCAGTAAAAACATTTCAGCAAAACCCAAGACAAATCAAGAGCGTCATTCTAAACAAAAATCTCTCTTTGTTAAGTCAACTAATTTAATTAATTCATGTGTGTTATGTAAGCAAAATCATGCAATTTATAAGTGCGATATATTTTTGAAATCAAGTGCCTTTCAGAGAAAAGAAATAGCAATGAAACACAAACTTTGCTTTAATTGTTTAAGTAATCAGCACACGATTGCTAATTGCAAATCTAAAAGTTTATGCAACATTTGTCAGTCACGACATAATACGTTACTTCACAGAAATGCAAACACTTCCTTTCCGAACAAAATTAATGAAGTTAATCCCATCGAGCAAGGTAATAAACTAAATCCGAATGCACAAGAGTTTTTTGGACAGACAGAAGTTAAATCACTTGTATCGCCTTCTTTATCTTGCGTTAATAACGGAAATAAATCTGTTATTCTCTCCACTGCTTTAGTTTGGGTTTTTAACCCTTATTCTGGTAGTTATTTACAAGCACGTGTAATACTGGACTCAGGAAGTATGTCCAATATTGTAACATCAGAATTTGCTGATCGACTGGGAATTCCATTAAAGAGATTGAAAATCGCGATATCAGGATTAGGTGGAAAAGAAATGAACATTAAATACAAGGTGCATGCGAAAATTCTAAATGGAAATGGATCCTTTGAAACATCATTAGATTTCCTTGTTGTTTCAAAAATAACCGATTCACTCCCAGTAACAAAATTGAATATTCATAACTTGAAAATTCCTCATCAGTTAGCAGATCCAAAATTTAGCGTTCCTGGCAAAATTGACATGCTACTCGGAGCACAATCCTTCTTTGATATAATAAAGGATGGAGAAATTCGAATTCCAAACAGCAATTTAGTTTTCCGAAATTCAGTATTCGGATATATCGCAACAGGAACTGCAGATACGATCAGTCATACGCAATATTGTGGTTTTATTTCGCAGTCTCAAAGCATTGATGAATGTTTAGAAAAATTTTGGAAATTGGAAACCATTGATGAACCTTGCAAAATTCTGAGTAAAGAAGAAGAATACTGTGAGGATCATTACAAAACTACGCATAAAAGAAATGATGCTGATAGACATATAGTGCAGATGCCTACCAAGGATTTGGAAAAGTTAGGCGATTCTAAAGAGCTTGCGAAAAAACGTCTGAATCAGTTGTGGAGAAGATTATCTAAAGACAAAACTATGAAGATATTATACCAGCAATTCATGCAAGAATACTTAGAGTTAGGCCACATGGAGAAGGTTACAGATGCTCAATCCGAACATCCAGGTAATAATTTATGTTACTACTTGCCACATCACGGAGTTCTCAGACCAGACAAAACGACAACAAAATTAAGGGTGGTATTCAATGCATCAGCGGCAACTACATCTGGTTTCAGTCTCAATGATTGTCTGCTAAAAGGAGAAGTGAAAGAAGACATATTTGAAATTATGACAAGATTTCTTGTCTACAAGTATGCTTTTACTACAGACATTCAAAAAATGTTCAAATTTTAATTCATCCATCTCAACGCGACCTTCTAAGAATTGTGTGGAAGACAGATGAGAACGAGGAAACTGCTGTTTACAGATTGAATACAGTCACATATGGAACTTGCTGTGCACCGTTTCTCGCAATACGGACTCTGAAACAATTAGCCATCGATGAATCATCACAATTCCCTTTGGCTGCTGAAGTAATAAGAGAAGATGTATACATGGACGATATTGTTACAGGCGCACATGACCTAGATACAGCTACAGAACTCCAGCAGCAGTTATGCAACATGCTAGAAACCTGCGGCATGTCCCTTCACAAATGGAATTCCAACTCAAAGGAATTGATGAACAGTAAGCCACAGGAAGTTCAAGAACATAATTTTTCCGTAAATGAAGAATCAAGAAGCAAAACTCTAGGGGTTATTTGGAAACCCGTTGAAGATCAATTTATGTTCAAGATTTCAGTAACAGAGAAATCATACACGAAACGAGATGTGCTGAGCACCATTGCAAGATTATACGATCCCTTAGGTCTTTTGGGACCAATTATTACTCGAGCAAAGTTATTTCTTCAGAAATTATGGCTCTTGAAATTAGGTTGGGAAGATGAAATCCCAGATCCAGTTGCAAGTGAATGGATAAATTTTGTGTCATCTCTAAAATTAATCGAAGAAATTAGAATCGACAGATACATTCTAACCGATTCTTTTCAGAAATTAGTGTTGTTAGGATTTTCAGATGCTTCGGAATTAGCTTATGGAGCTGCAGTTTATATGCATTGTACAAGTGAAACAAGTACTGTAACAACTAAACTGATTGCGAGTAAGTCTCGCGTAGCCCCTTTAAGGACAATTTCCATACCCCGCCAGGAACTCTCAGCTTGCCTACTTCTTTCTCAACTAATAGAGAAAATTCAGCTTTCTTTAAAAATGCCAGTAAGTGACATTTATTTGCATACGGACTCAAAAATCGCAATTGCTTGGATCAGTACACCGCCAAACAAACTAAAAACCTTTGTTGGCAACAGAGTATCCAAGATACAAACCTTAACAGAAAACTGTCAATGGAAACATGTCCCATCGCATTTAAACCCAGCAGATGTTATATCACGTGGACTAGGTCCTCAAGAACTTTCCAACATGAATCTTTGGTGGAATGGAACCCCGAACTTTCACACACCTTCATCTTCTGATGAACCCAATGACAATATAGACATTCTATCACAAGAACTGTACTCGCATGAACTTAAAAAAACAGACAATGTCAGTTTAATTTCTACTTCAAAAAATTCATTTGTAAATGATTTTCTTAATTTAAATAACAACTACTTAAAATTAATACGTATTCTAAGTTTTATTTTCAGATTTATATTTAATGTTAAAAATAACATTCAACGAAGTGGTCCACTCACAACAGGCGAACTTCGTAATGCCAAGTACTGTCTTATAAAAATGGTACAGGTAAAATCTTTCGAGTATGAAATCAGAACCCTTGAAAAGGGAGAAATTCCCAAGAAGGGCCAGGTGAGTTGTTTACATCCCTTTCTTGATAAGCAGAAATTGTTACGGGTAGGTGGTAGGTTAAATAATTCTGACTTATCCTTTGATAAAAAATTCCCGATATTGCTCCCAAAAAATCATAAATTGACTTTATTGATCATGACATATTTTCATCTTAAATATTTACATGTTGGAGCCCAAACTTTACTCCATCTTATTAGGCAAGAATTTTGGCCATTGGGTGGTAGAAATACTGCCAGAAAAATTGTCCATGACTGCATAATTTGTTTAAAAAATAAACCTAAATGTATTGAGCAAATTATGGGAAATCTTCCCTCAGAAAGAATTACTCCTAGTTCCCCATTCACTAATGTAGGGATTGATTTCTGTGGCCCCTTTTATATTAAATATAAGGGTCAAAGAAAAGGTATTTACAATAAATGCTATGTTGCTATTTTTATTTGTTTCGTAACAAAGGCCATACATTTAGAAGTGGTCACTGACTTAACTTCAGAAGCAATGATAGCAACATTAAAGAGATTTTTCAGTAGGAGAGGTAAAAGTTCTTCTATCTGTACTGACAATGCAAAAAATTTTGTTGGAGCCAGTGCAGAGTTAAAACGTTTGGCAAACATGATTAGAAACCCCCCAGATGTTTTAGCTGATTATTTAACAAGTGAGGAAATCGCCTGGAATTTCATTCCACCCCGGACACCCAATTTTGGTGGTTTGTGGGAAGCTGGGGTGAAGTCGTTTAAGCATCATTTAAGAAGAACTGTAGGAAATTCGCGATTAACTTTTGAGCAATTTTTAACAGTTACCGCGCAAATTGAAGCCATTTTAAACAGTCGGCCCCTCACGCCCATGTCTTCTGACCCCAATGATTTTGAAATTCTAACTCCAGGCCATTTTCTCATAGGTAGACCTCTAAGCAGTGTGTCTGAACCTGACCTCACTGGAGAACGCGATAATTATTTGTCTCAATGGCAAAGATTAAGTAAAATGGTCCAATTTATTTGGCGAAAGTGGAAATTAGATTATCTTAATAATTTACAAGCCAGACATAAATGGCAGTTTGAAAAAGACAATGTTATTCCAAATTCAATGGTAGGATAATCTTCCACCCTGCAAATGGACAATTGGTAGAGTTCAGGAAGTAGTTAACGGACCAGATGGTAAGGTTAGAGTGGTATTAGTTAAAACCCCTCAGGGTATTTTCAAAAGAGGCATATCGAAATTATGCTTACTTCCTTGTCAATAAACTGACAAATTATTATATGAATATGTTTAACCATTTCACTGTAAACTTATTATGTAACCAAATGTTTGAAGTCTATTTAATTATTCATTGTTCTATTCATTATTATTATATTATGCATCTTTATTGTATTGTATGTCATTAATTGTAAATTTAGATATTGTATTGTATATTGAAATGATATTTCAACGTGGGGCGGTATGTTGGCGCACCTTTGTTATGACGTCGAATGACGTAAGCATATACCCCCCGCCCACAGATGTTTCCCTCCAGTTTGTTATGGACGCCGCCAAGGCAGTCATTGCTCACGAAGAGAACGCATTTAAATAATAAACTATACAGTCTGCTATATCGACATTTTTAATTCATATTTATATCGCATCGCAACACGAACAATATGTATGGAAACTTTATTAAATAGCGGATTATACCAAAAAAAAAAAAAAAAAAAAAAAAAAAAGTTTGCCCCTTTTATGCAAAATCTGAAATGTCACTCTTTATTCAATTTCACACAATTTTTGTACGCTGTCAAATTCAGATACATTAGCATAGCTTCTTTGCGTCATTTTATTTCCCGGAATGTTAATTTAAAAGTAGTTTTATGACATTATTTTAATTACGTTTCCTGAACTGTGAAAATTTGACGCTGCTTTGCGTAAAATAGTCGCGTGCAGTTGGCTTTGCCGATGCGTGCGCGATATTCTAGAATTCTTTTCAAGGTCAAGAAACAATCTTTAAATTTAGGCGAAAGATGTTTTGCTTTTATAATGACTACAGAAGTAAATAATTTATTTTTAGTTCTCGGCAGAAAATAGTTGTGTGTGCTTCAGTGGGTAGCAAAAGTACTTAAAAAATGAGAGCTAAAACATAGTGAGCTCAAAATATTCTTGAATATTTTGAGTGAATATTATATTTTTGAATCTTTCAAAAATATATTCTTGAATAATAAACCTTCGCACAGAGCGTCTTTTGTAAAAAGAGAATTTAATGCAGTCTGCTCTCGTTAATTCAAAATTGGATAAATCGAATCTTTGCTTAATTCGAACTAAACATGAAGTCCCGAAATTTTCAATGGCAGAATAACATTAAAAACTTTCGTTTATTCGAACTCACTTTCTCCTGACTTCGTTTAATTCGAACAAACGAGATTCCGATTTTTCATTTTTCCTTACTTTGTCCCGGACCTCTCCTGTAGATCCTTGAAATAACTTTTTCTTTCATTTTTGTCAGAATCGTTCTGAACAAGTATAATTGTAATCTGCCTTTGATATCCGCTTTTTTAGTGCTCCGTCTGTCTATCAATGATACTCCACCACATATTCGTTTGTGCGTGTTTCTAATCCCTTAACCCTTTTAAGGACAAGCAATTGTGTTTGTGTAATTTTGAACTCCCACCGAAAATTAGGAGAAGAAAAAATATACCGCCAAAGTTAGAAAAGAAAAATCTAATGCATTTTTTTTCTGGTACAAATCTTTATTAATCGTAGATGGGATATAATATATCTTACTTCCCCTCAATAGATTAATTGGTTTATGTATTTATATTTTTTAATTTAATATAAGTCATATTCTAATGATAACAGCCAATATATATATATATTAATAATATATATAGCATTATAAATATATATATAGCATTAATTTCTTTGTAATAGTACTGATTAAACATGTTTTCCTCTCATACTTTCCATAATTCGAACTCCGGGTGGTTCGAACATTTCTTGCGGTCCCGACGAGTTCGAATTAACGAGAGCCGACTGTATTTTATCACCATGTATTTTCAAAACAGAAATTTTGTCTAATTTAATCGGGAAAATGCCCCCGTTTTTATAACGCAAACTTTACAATGATAAACAACTGGTGGGAATAATTAGAGACCGGCGGAAAATTCAGTTTTCTTTTCGGTCCAAAATCGGAGTTTAGAGATTTGTTTTCGGCGAAAATCCTTCCGAAAAAAATCGGCCTGATCGAAACTATCTGTATTTCAAAAATCTTCTTTCGGAAATTTTCAACATTAGTCATTGGTTTAACCTTTAACTAATGTTACCAGTCTCCCAGACCACTACTTTTTTTTAAATTTTTACAGTTTAACTTGCAATTTTCGGCTTAAATACAAACACTATTAAAATTTTATTTTGTTTGGAATTTTAAAACTAGATATGTTTAAATCCCCAGAGATGTTCAAATCGGTGAAGAATAATAATTACAACAGTGCCAAAAAATTTAGAACAAAAATGCCATTCTGATGAGTTAATTATGCCTTTTATTCATCTTTTGATCTTGCGGTCTCAGACTGCTTCACACTAGTTATGTTACAATTTCTGTCACACCAGTTAAAGGTTAAGCTGTATCGACTCAAATGAGACTTTTTATTTTATTGCTATGCACTTCACTTTTTATGCTTTATCAGTCATGATTGACTGAAGACATGAGTTCAAATTATAAAACAAGCAATGCATATATGACTAAACTTTGAAGACTCTTTTCATGTGCTCATTAAAAGTTGCAGATTTTAACACTATTAGAAATTATAGTTTTAAATTGCATCTAAGTGTTTCCAATACTCTTTGAGAAGGTTCTAGTATAACAAATCACCAGGGATGTAGTGGAGGGTACACGTGGGTATACGCTGTATACCTTCTGGATTTTTTCAAGGAAAGCTGTATACCCTCTGTTTCCCAAGAAACCTATAATATATACACTCTAGGGTATACTCTCTGCCTTGAGTATATACCCTCTGCTTAGAGAATATACTTTCTGTTTATTTTACTACTACATCCCTGCAAATCACCAATTACATAAATCGAGGAATGTAATGTACATTCAAAATATTTTTTAATTAGATGCAATTCGTATCGTTGATAAATTACATTTTATTTTATATGAAAATAAAGTTTTGGCCAGAAGCAGAGAGAGCCAACTTAGGCCACACGTATAATTAACTAATAATTAATGTATATTTAATAAATACGTATAATTGATAATTAGGTATATTTATGTTTGTGTTAATCACAGTAAAAAATTAAAGATTTTAGTTTTCGAACGAAAATAAGATGGATATTGAAATTTGGTTTCGGTCTTAAAAACCTGTTTCCTTGATCCTTAGGAATAAATAGTCAAGGATTCTGAGCAGAGCACTTAATGCTGTACTTATAAATGATGCTCGTCTGCAAGGGGTAAACAAAATTTTAAATTTCTTTTTAATAACTTATTTCATGACCACCGGCAAATAGAAACGCAGAAAGACTCTGTTTTGAAATTTAATAGGCTGATTTCTTTTTCTGATTAAATATATATATATATATATTCTTTTCTGAAGTCCAAAGGGGTTACTTTCTGACACATTTTTAAAGTTATTTTTATTCGGAAATGGGTAAAATGGGCGGATAGTGTTATTCAGAAACTATACAATTTAAATAGGCTTTTCATTTGTTTGTACGCAAAAGATCTTTCAGAAAATACTGTCAAAGTTGAAGTTTTAGACCCCAATTTCCTGATGCAGCAGGTCAAGAAAAGAAGAAAACTTGTCATCATGTGACCAGAATCGATAACAACTTGATTAGTAATTTATTTATATATATAAAATCAATAAATAAAATGACTTCAAGATTTTTTGAAAATACTAAATATTTTTTAAAACAAAGATATTGTTAAAACTGGAATAAGTGGATATGTATGCAGTATATGGTACTTTTGTCTAAAAAAGGGGAGATGTCATATTAAACTGGTGAAGAAAAGGAAAAGATGAAAATAAAGGCTAATAAATTTCCGAGATGATATAGATTTTCTTGAAACAGTAAATATTAATATTTATTTAAATCAAAGATGTCGCAGGGACTAGAAAAGTACCCTGCATATATATATATATATATTGTCGAAATTTAGTCCAACTGGTCCGGGTTTAGGCCAAGATTTAAATTTTTTTTCCGGGCCGGGCTTTTTTGAACGAACTTGGCCCAACTTTTTTTCCCCTGTGAATCGGGCCGAACCTGGGCATAAAAATTTCATCCTGTTCAAATTTCTACCTCTGATACCCAAAAGCTCTGTGCTAGGGAGCCAGGATCATTCTTTTTCTCTAGATTTTCTTTCTGCTACTTTATGAATACTTATTTTATGCGTTTTTTCATAATCTAAAACTTTCTAAAATCCAGCTTAATTTTTAAAAACATTGTTTCATACATTGAATAAATTTGCAGATGAATGCGTCTGTGTATATTTTGAATTTGAAAAATAGTAACCCATTTCTGTTTTAAATTTTCAGGTGTGAATTTGGTTATGAGAAAAGCTGGTTCTCTTGCAAAGCCAGTAGTTGAAATCAAACAAGATGGCGATTATTTCATCATTAAAACCACTACTACCTTCAAGACATCTGAAATCAAATTCAAATTAGGTGAAGAATTTGATGAAACAAGAATGGATGGCAGTTCTTGCAAGGTTAGTTTATTAGAACAAAAATAATGTAGTTCTTTTTTGTGTTTGTTGAATTAATTATAATAAGTTTTCAAAAGTTTATTAGAATGTTGTTAAGAACTTATTTACTTCAAATAAAAAAAATTTCAGTATTTTTTTTTTTTTAAATATTGGTACGCACATCTCTATGAGTGCAAAAGGGGATGTTTAGTTGAAAATAAACTCCTTTCTATTTATTTAAGGGAAAAAATCTCCAACCAAAGTCAAAAATGTAATAGAGGATGAAGATCGACCTCAGATATCTAATAGGGAAAAGATATTTTAAAATATTGAAACGCAAGAGATATTTGAAAGTACTTTCCCATAGGTTTAACATTAGCTTGCGAGTGTGTTTGCATGGAAACCTTAAAAGGCTACTTAAAAAAAACGAAAAGAATCAGGGAGTAATGTTGATCCTATGGAAGAAATCTTTTATCTCCTAATACATCTTGTTTGGATTTCAATATTTTAAAATGATTATTGTATAGAATAGCTGAGACCAATTTTTTATTTTGTTTACATATTTTTTTATTTGAATATTTCTACTTTCGAAACTGGTTTAAAAAAAGTAAAATATGGGCTTCATCGAGATCGATACTTACAATGGTTTTAACTAATTGGAAAATATAAAATGGCTATTTAATTACTAAATTGGAATTTTGTTTCAGTTTCTAACAATTCAGATTTCCCAGGTTTTTTTACTGTATTATATTGTTGCTTTTGTTTGGTATAATCTCACATAGTTAAACCTTCTAAAAAATCGAAAAAAAGGAGGAAATTCCATTTTAGACATGTTTTCGTATTAGCAGGTATAATTGTACTGTATTAATACTGTAAGAATAAAGAAATTTTTACATTTACTACAGGTTCTGTTTTAAAAGGATTTATAGCATTTTTTTTGTCCTGCTTTTTTGTCTTCCTGTCCAATGATTTTGTGACATTGGATTTGGCAACACTAAATTCAATTGTCATAACTGTATAGCTCTTTGATTGTTAAAAAGTGTGAATCTGCACTAAAATGTACAAATTTGAAATATTTCTTAAATAAGAAAATCTATGAAAAAATTATTGCTAAGTACTTGAAAGAGGTTGTAGGTTAAGATTTCATTTTTGCTCTATTTTCACTGTTTGGTATACAAGTTAGATTTTCAGTTTTATTATAATACTATAGTTTTACTGTAGGGGTGCACAATCTTTTTAAGAGAAGGGTTGCTTACAAAAATGTCTGGGTTGTCGATTGTCATACAGAGAGAATTCTATTTCAAGTAGGTAAGGGAGGGGGTGGGATCTGAAGCCTATAATCAGATAAAAAAAAAACATGATTTCAGAGAGTAAGTGGGCAGATTTACCCCTTTAGAGGCTTCTGTACCAAGTCAATAAACCTAATTCAGTTAGCAATGATGTATCAACAGTATTATTTTCGCGAATGTTCAATGAATTTTGTGATATTTTCCACGACAAATTGACAATTTTTTCAAACGACCAACTGACGAAATTCGTAATTCATCAGCCCCCCCCCCCCAATATAAATTTTTTTCCCCTTCTGCAATCAATGGAATTATTTTGCGATTTTTGTTTGCTCTACGATCGATCTGCCAAATTTGCAATTTTTTTCCATAAGTGATTAAGAAAATTTTAGATTTTTCCACCTGTGTCAAATTTTAAGTTTTTCTGCAACCAATTGACAATATTTGCTTTTTTTTTTTTTTCAAAAGTCTAAATGATGTAATTTGTGATTTTTTTTTTCCTGATATACATTAATATAATTCAGATTTTTTTTTTTCTCACTAATTTGAAATAGTGTCATGATTTCTTTTCTGTGCACAATCGACAAAATTTGAGATTTTTTTTCCTGCGATCGATAGATTTCTTTTGTATTCATATGTTTTATGGACTCGCAGACAAAATTTGTAATTTTTTATCCATGAGCGATTCACAAACTTTTGACGACCTTTGACAAAACTCATGATATTTTTCTGTCAAGTAATTGACGAATTTCACGATATTTTTTGTGATCAATTGACAATTTGTAATTTTTCCATCAATTGTCAGTTTTTTTTTCTGTGCAATATTAGTGAAATTCGTGATTTTTTTTAACTCTCTGACAAAATTTGCAATTTTTCCTGTGGCAAATTGACAAATTTTGTGATTTTTTTTCACAGCCATTCAACAAAAGTTGCGATTATTTCCACACCTGATGGACAAAATTTATGATTTGTCCATGCCCGATCAATTACATTTGTGATTTTTCTGAGCCTGATCGACATTCGTGATTTTTCTATACCTGATTAGCGAAATTTAGAGTTTTTCTGTGCCTGATTTATGAAATTAGATTTTTTTTTTCTAGCGACTGACGAAAGTCGTGTTATCCATAGGGCCACAAGCTGTGCATCCCCTAGTATAGTATGTTAAAAATATAAATACAGCATATGAAGCATGTGTACAAAAATAATATGAGGAGTATTTAACTATATATATTTTTTTTTTTTTTTAGACTGTCATCACACTTGAAGATGGTAAGCTAGTTCAGAAACAGAGTGGAGATAAAGAAGTTACTATCATTCGAGAAGTTGAAGGTGATGAGATGAAGACAGTAAGTATTATTTGCTGTATGCATGATGTCAACATGTTTTCATTATTTTCTCTCCATTTTATAAAAAAAAAGTAACCAACACTGTCACCACTGCTGACAATGATTTTTTTAGACCAAAGATCTTTCTTGTCAGTATTAAGAGAGCCGTTGCATACAAAAATATGAAAATTGGTGGTATTATAGAGAATATAATTTATTATACTGGTCATTTTCAATTAATTGAGAATGAATTTTATTATATTGATAGTTTTGTTTATAATATAAAGTGTAGAAATTTATTAATATCATTTTGTATTGCATGAAAACCTGATTTACTTTTCTTTCACTGTGGGTGATTCTAAGTTAACTTCAAACCTTTAGGTTCAGGTTATGTACAAACTGAGCTGTGCCAAACATCAGTATTTAATGAACATTTTTTCAATTCCTAAATTATATATACAGTAGAATCTTGATATCTCAAACCTGTGGGGAAGAGAAAAATTCGAGATACAGGAATTTCAAGTTATCAAGGTTTTCACAAAATTTAGAAAATTTAATTTCACAAACTGCTTTTTGCTGTAAAAAAAATAAGATTAATTAGAAACTACACGTAATGTACTAATAATTTTCAAATTACTCTTTTCAAACTGTTGATAATTTCAAAATTTTGTCATACAGATATTTGTTTTGATTAAATAATATTCAATTGGTCATTAAGAAATGCATTCAGATGTTTCAGAAGAAAAAGTTCTTTCTTAATTGAAGCCTGTTATCTCGCAAAATCTTTTTGCAATTGTACAATTTTTTCTAACATAGCAATGGTACCAAATGTAATGCTACCTAATGTATTCTAATATTTTCATTTGATTCTAGAAATCTCTGCAGCAGATCAACTGTCTTCTCAACTACTTTCAGCATAATTTTTTCATGCTTTTGTTGATCTTGTAGGTGTTTAATTTCTTCATCAGAAATTTTTGCATTAATGCTCAAAACAATTTCTTCATCTGTCATAATGCCGCTCGTTTCAAGCTCACTGTCTACTACATTCAAGAATTCTTCAAATGAAATCTCAGTCTGACATGCCTTCTGCATCGATTTGTACTCTTTTGGATTCAGTTCTCCTTCTTCAATTGCTCGTTTAATGAAATCAACTTCCTCTTTTTCACTGGATGTTACATATTCTAAAAATCATGCTTTTATGAAACAATTTCTTATTGTTTCTGTAATATATTTTCCATGCATAGTCAGCCATTTGCATTGATTGTATGATGTTAATAGATATGCTAGAAAGTTTACCTTAGCCGATATTATTCAGAAATTTCTCACAATTTTGGTTCAATAACCAATTTTTAAGCTACAGATTATCTCCTGGTCGAAACTTCGAAATTGTTTTGGCAGTAAAAATTGAACACCTAAATTTCTAATATTTTTTAGCATTGTAAGATTAGAATGGGATTTACAATTGTTTCTGAAGAGGAGAATGCATATTTTACTAGCTTTTACCGATTTGTTTAATCCGCACAGGTGGCATCACAGACAATCACCTCATCGAGATCACGTATAAAAATCTAAGATAAGCTAAATCTCGATTTGCATATTTAAATGCAATCGTCTGCCAAGTCATATCTTGGTGAAAAATACCTAAAAACCCAATTTAGCGATTGCCTTGTAAATTTACCATAATGTTTTCCTGCTCCCAATCCTTCATGTTTTCATACATTTGGATGCAGGAAAGTACACTGATAAACCTACGAAAAAACTGCTAAAATCGGCATTTTAAATGTTTTCCACCAAGATATGACTTGGCAGATTGTTTTTTAATATGCGAATCAAAATTTAGCTAATTCTAGATTTTCACCCGTGAGCTTAATGAGATGATTTTCTGTACTGCCCTATTTGCCACGTCGGATTTCTTTATCTTTAAATGCAGTGTTTAGTTGGGAAAACACTGGTAGAATAATCAAATTTCATCTGCATTAAACCCATCATCGCCTTTGCAGTCATTTAAAAGAGAAGGAAGTTCTGAAAGCCACTCTTCACAGATAACTGCATCACCTGATGCAGTTCACTTCATCAGTGCACCTGATGCAGTCACTTTCATCACAAAGTTTCCAAAAAATGTTGTGCCTTTTTTCGGTTTCAAAAACCTTCCATTCTTACCTTTTAAGTTCTTTGTAACAACAATGGGATTAAAAAATGTGAAACCAGCATCCTGATCAAACGGATTCTATAGCTGACAATAGTAAAAAGTAAAACATCAAACTAAATTCTGTGGGAAAAAATTTCAACATATCAAGAGTTTTGGAAAATATATTTTGAGATAACTATGGAAAATATATTTTGCAATAACTATGGAAAATACATAAGAATTTTAATGGAAATGCAGGGGAAATTCTTTTTTTCAAGATAAAAAGGTTTGAGATATCGAGGTTCAACTGTACTTGAATGCTTACATCTCTAAGTAGTGGGCATGTGTCAATCTATACACACATAACAAGTATGTGTACATAAACTATCAAAAATACAATGCATGTGTAAGACTATATGTTTGAGTATGTATTCAGCGATCCCGAAGTATCTGCTATTCAGAGATTTTATTTTTATTATATTTCAATTTTAAAGAATATAGATTTATCTATTCTTCTAACATTAAAAATGGTTACTTAAAGATATAATTATAGATAATTTTCCTCAATGGCATTAAAATGTGATTTATTGTAATGTACCAAGACTAAGCTCCCTCCAAATATTATCCCCCCTCCCCCCTCATTAAATATACATTTTTCTATTTTGAAAAAGTGCCATTTATACTCCCCCCCCCCCCCTTCCAATTCAAAATATATTCCCAGTTTACTTGTCCTTCTGTACCTCTCCCTTTGAAAATCCTTAGAATTTCCTGTCTGCTAAAGGGGGGCTTACTTTCAGTACTTTATTTTCAGTGCAGGTTGAAATACTTCAGGTTCAGGTAGACTTAAAATGAAATTTGCTGGGTTGGGTAAGGTACAACCTCACCCATGCAAGACTCTGTCCTAGCTATACCGTGTTGGAAAAAAAAAAAAAAAAAAAAAAAAAACTTTATTTTATTTTAAAATGTCACTTAAACAAAAACTGTATTAAAAAAAAAAAAAAAAAAAAAAAAATCTTAAAATGGTTTAGTTAACTTAGAGAGACGTTCCTTTATTTTAGCTCCAAAGTAATTTAATATGATAAATATTGAATTATCATTCACCCTCTCCTTAACATGTTTTCCTTTTTGAAAAACTGCCATTTATAAGGCCTTCTCTTCAAAATAACTTTTCAGTTTGTCTATCCTTCTTAAAAAAGTTACAATTAAAAGCCCCTTTGAAAATTATTAGTTTCCTGTGTGCTAAAGGAGGGCTTTTTTTCGGTATTTTATTTTTAGTATGAGTTTAAATACCTCAAGTATAAGTCGAAGAATTTTTTTTTTTTTTTGATTGACTTAAAATGAAATTTCCTTTCAGATACAACCTGACTCGTGCAGGACTCCCATTTTAAAATGTCATATAATAATTGCTGAAACTAATTTATTCTTTATTAAATATATTTTGAATGATACAAATATCTTAGACATTCCTTTAATTACTCTTGCTTCAAAGTAATTTAATATGATAAATATATTTTAAAAAATTACCTACATATTTTTCCTGTAGAAGAAATGATAAAAAATGTGCAAAATATGAGTGAATGTGAGATTTGACTAAAATGTTTTAGAAATGTGAAAAATATAATTTAAAAATTAAAGATATTTTGATTAAAACATTTTTCATTGGCCGATTCAGTTTCTAATTTAATGATTTTTATTATGTGAATTTTACAGTAAATCTGATTTTTTTTATTAATTTTCTTTTACAGATATGTAAAGTAGAGGACATTGTTAGCACCAGAGTTTACAATCGATGTGAATAAGACCAGTCATGGAGTTTATTGCATTTAAAAGCATTTAATTATGTATTTTTTCTATACATTTTGTTTTCATGTTGAAGTTTTGTCATTATTTTGCTATTCTTCTCATTTGCTTTTAAATCTTTTTTCCTAATCCATGATCAACATATCAAAATAAAGTCTTTTTTTAAAAAGTTCAATTGTTTTTTGTTTGGACTACTATTATATGTAGAAAACTTTTTTTTTATTCATTTATAGGATGCATCATAGCTACCAAACATTCTGATTTTTTATATACTACTGTTTTTGAATAGTAATATCATCTTATTTAATTGTAAATTTCTGATTAAGTAATTATTTCTATTGGGAATATTGGCATAACAAAATTAAAAGGTTTGACAGCTATGCAATTATTTTTTTTAATTCACAGTGAATGTTCACATACACAAGTAATTTTGAATTTTATATGTTTTTAATCTCTGTTCAAAAGTATGGTGTTATATGCATTATAAAACATTTTATTTTAATAAATATATCAATGTATGGATATTTTCTTATCAATTTATGTTTAAAAAACAATATTTGTATTCTTTTTTTTTACAAATTTATTACTGTTTCCTGTATAAACTTAGAAAAAAAGTCATTGTATTGATTTATCATTAAAATGTCTTATTCATTTAAATTATATACTATTGCAATATTACATGTGCTTATTACTTAGGTTAAATATTAATTTTAAAACTAGCTGGCTTTTTGGCTTTTTTTTTTGGGGGGGGGGGGACTCTTTCACTTTTTAATTATTTTATTTAGAATATTGACAAAAATATGTACTTAATCAAATATTGTTGAACACACTTTTAAAATTAAAACTACACAGAATAAATATGCTTTAAATCATCTAAATCACAACAAATTAAAACTGTGTCCTAAGTTCTTTAGTAGTATTATTTATTTTTTGTTGTTTTTCTCCGATTTCAGTGCTTCACCAACATAATTTAATTTTGCAATGAAACAAAATAGATTAATTAAAGGTTTTCTTTAACATTAATTTTCACTATTAGCTTTCAGAATTTTGGTGCAGCTTGCACCATGTATCATGTATCAATATTTGGTGCATTTTGTAATCCTATACATAAATGTTAAAGAACCAATAAAATTTCTCTTAAAATAATATTGTATATATTTTTTTTGATACTTTTAATTTTTATTAGTCGACTTCCTTAAATTTGCACAGATTGGGATCAAAGATTGAGCAGATTCTAGAATTTTGCTTTTGCATTTTTTAAACAGTAATTTGAATGTAATTATGCAATCCAAATTATAATTAAGTGCTTGCAATACAGTAAATATTGAAATAATTAAGTAAAGTAATAAACTAAAATGATGAATGTAAGATATTTTAAAAATGATTAAATTATTAAAAGGCCGAGTAAATATTTAACAATGTATAATAATGAGAGATGCATTTTCCTTGAATCATTCATTAAAAAGTTCATCAAAAAGATAGTCTATTAATTCACATCAAAATCATAAAGAAAATTTTATTTTAGGTTTAGCTAGTTTTAATAACTGAAAAAGTTTGATTAATACACAATATATTTGGTAAAAAGATTGTAATTACGAGTGACATCAGCAATATCTTGGTTTTTATCCCACAAATAAATTTATACTTCCTTCATAAAAAACCACGAGTTCAGTCATATTAATGAGAAATATTAGAATACTTAAAAAATGATATAAAACAAAAAACTGTAATTATGCCCCAATTTCTAAATTTAAAATTTCATTGTTTACATCTGTCATGATGTGCAGGTTTTAGGCATTCATTTATTTTAGGAGTATGGATTTGAGATAGTCTATTGAATATGATTTTTATTCATTTCAATGCCAAAAGTGAATTAAGTTGCAAAATATGACACTAAATTTTTCATTTGCTTTATCCCTGTAGTTTATGTCACAGTACATATAATTAAATCGGATTCCAATTTTTTTTATAATTAACAGCATAAAAAAACGAGAATTAGTTTTTCTTTTCTTTTCTTGAGCAGACAGTAAATGTGTAAATAGTAAATATATTTCTATTAAAAGTTTTCATTCACATTATAAAACTTTATTTTTTAGAGAAATACAATATAAGCACCCTATTTGTTTTTGAAGTCGTTTCAAAAGTTCTCTGAATGTTTAAAATGAAATGTTGTATTAAATGTTACGTCTTTCGGTACAAGTAATTGTAAAGTAAATTAATACTTTTTTTTTTTACAATTTATTAAATTTACTGTACTTAGGGAAGACAAGATTGGGTGTATTCCTATGGAAAATATGCCAGCTTTAAGACCCATTTCCTCAGGAACTACCTGACCGACTTTGATGAAATTTGAAGTCCATATTCACTGCGTTATGCTCAAGAAATAGTTTTTCTTTCTTTTTTTTCTGCAACTAAGATTTATTTTATAAGAATGTCAATTCCCCCCCCCCCCCCCCCTGAAACTAACAAGGGGACACCAGACATGGTGCTCACATATTTTGATGATTTCCAAGTATGTTGTAGGGATCATACCACTAATTATTCTGGTGAAAGGGTTCCTTGAAATGGACCTTGGTTTTTGAGAAATTGGGGGTCAAAGTTCAGCATATATTTCAAATATCTATTAGTACAATATTTGAATGTCAATTTGTGGCGCCGTGCCAAAGCACGCGTTTGTGAATCAATAGGTAGTGAGTTCGTATCCATCCTCGGCTTCCTTTTTCTTTTTTACTTATTTTTTTTATATGTTACAAATTTTAAGCAGAATTGGGAATTCTAAAGCTTTGAACCTTTTGATATTTTCTGAAGAGGACAGTTTACTTTTTCAATATTTTATTACTATTATTTTTAAAAATATGGCTCAAATGGGTAACTGACTGCAGTTCAAGGTTCAACTAAAAGTACATTTTGCAACAAATAATTAAATAAAAATGCATATTTAATTAAAATTTTGAAAAAGTAGGGCAGTGGCAGTTCAGTAACTAACTCACCGACAGTCTCTTACAACCTGCACAGAGTCCTTGTGAGATGCGCGTGTGGCGCCATCTGTTGACAGTTTGTAAACAATGTTCTGGATCGAAAAAGCACCTCAAAGTATAACAAAATTTGAATATTTTAAAATCTCCACAATTTTAAATAATATTTTTAAATTAATCAATCACCTTTTTTTTTTTTTTTTTTTTTTTTTTTTTCAAAATGTGTATTACACAATACTGTGCATGGATTTTTAGATAATGCAATGCTACATTTAATATATATTTTTAATTGATATAAGTTGTGCAAAGTGGTGAAATCTAACACATCTTCATATATACTTTTATTAATAACAATTATAATAATAATAACGTTAAGTCTAATTTCATGCGCATATTCAACACATAATATAACAATAAAATTGTACAAAACATTTTAAATATCTGTATCAAATACAAAAAAAGGCCTTAACATTTTTTAAACATGAAAGCGAAGTAATTATAAACATATGGGAAAAAAAAGTTTAAAGTTATCATTTGTGTGGGAATTGCGTAGGGTGTATTAACAAAATTTACAACATGTCAAGATATGATTGTCGTATGGATGTAAAAGAGGTATTAAAATATTCACAATTAAACAGGCTTTCATTTAAATTTTCAAAACAAAAAAATTTTTTTTTGATCAATTTTGGGGTAAACTGTCCCCTTAAGAAATAAAGCTTACGTTTATGAACTTTTAGAGAAAATCGGTATTTTTTACCGAAATTTATAATCTAAACTCAAATCCGATTTAATTTATGTGAAACTTCATTTTTTAAAACTTCCATAATTATATTCCTTGAATACTTAATTCGTTATAAATATGTTTAAAAATACATTAATAGATTTAAAAAAATGTTTAATCATCTTTTTGTATAAGTGCAAATATATGATCAATAAAAAGAATATTGCGGAGGAAAGGACAGCAGACGAAAAAAAGAAAAAAAAATAGTATTTTTATATATATCGTAAATTTTATTAACAGACGATTTTTGCACTCCAATTGAATTACGAAAAGAGTGTTTTGATTCGCAATAAAAATAAATGTAATCTGTCATTTCTTATTTGTGCAAACGATAAATTTTGTTGAGATTGAACTTGTGAGATAAATGTGTTTACAGAAAACTGGAAAATTTGGATAGCTGGTAACAACTTACATTTTAGCATTACTGTATTAATATTTTATTACTCTTTCGAAGATATGCATTACTTGAATTATTTAATCCTATAAACGTTTAAGAAATTTCACGCAAAAATTATTTTGTATTATTTATACATAAAAGGATAAATTTTCATTTAAAATGCTATAAAATAAAATAAAAAAGCGATAGAAAAAAGAAAAATAATTATTTCAGAATTGTGCATAAAGTAAAAAATATAGATAATATTTAAGAAAAAAAAAAAAGTTCTAGGCTTAAATTAGTTTTGCTGTGTTATCAAAAGAAATATTAGTTTAAAAATTGCAGAAAAAAAATAAATTTTCATGAAAAAATTCAAAAATGCAATTTATTAAGAAAATATAAAAGTTGTAGCAATTTCCTTAGTAATAAAAATACTTAAAATTTGTAATGTGTTAAAAAGAAAATAGAAGCTGAGGATGGATTCGAACTCACAATCTTTCAATTCACAAACACGTGCTTTGGCACGGCGTTGGAATTGACATTCAGTTGTTGTACAATTAAGGTATTTGAAATATACGCTGAACTTTGACCCCCAATTTCTCAAAAACTAAGGCCCATTTGAAGGAACTTTTTCACCAGAATAATTAGTGGTATGACCCTACAACATACTTTGAAATCATCAATATCTGTGAGCACCAGGTCTGGTGGTCCCCTTGTAAGTTTTTAAAAACTGTTTGTCATATATGGCTTTATATTTATGCTCTGCCACCAAAAATAGATTATCAAAGTTGCTTAGGTACTTTAAGAGGTAATGAGATTTTTACCTGAAAAGAAAAGTATAATTATTTTAGATGAGATAAAAAATTTAACTTCTAATTTTTGTGAAGTTCATGCACAATTTCATCAAACACAGGATTTAAAGTATACATAAACTCATAGATAAAATTTAGTTTATATAATAAATGAGGTAATGTTTTAACCTTAATCCTTTTTATAGTTAATGTGCATGTTTGTCAACAAACTGGCTTGTTCTGCGATAACTCAAGCAAAAATTTCTACTAACTTGCTTGAAATTATGCTAAAATGCTGGTAATTTCCACATAGTTATAATGTATTATTATTTCTAAATAATACGTTATAAATTGCTCTGTGATGAGAATTGTTACTTTCTGCCTACAGCAAGTTGAGAAGTATGGTGTTTTTTTAGGTGCATGATGTCACATTCACATTATCTTAAGTCACTTCCCTTCTGACTTCTGAACCAGTATCTCTTACACAAATTTTATTCAGTTAGCAGAACGTTTTTTATAAAATTTATTTTTAAAATATAATGGTGTGAATATAATTTAAAAATAGGAATGCATATAAAATGTTAACGTAAAATTAATATGAATGGACATAGCATCAAAGTGCGTATTCTTTTGAATTTTTAAGATTATTTCTAATGATCAGGAAAAAGAAAAACGTGCATACCAATGGATTCAGAAAGGCTTGAAGAATTTTTTAGGCCAATAATAATAAAAAAAAAATTCTCCCAAAATTTTTACTTGTATCTCTCATTAATTAGGTCAGGTATCCATTAAGCCATTTGCCCAATGCTGATAAACTTGAACATAAGCAATAATAATAAAAGCACTTTTGGTTAACTTTTGTGACTAATTATTTTGCTGCTAGTTGTTTCAGAAATAGGAAAATTGCATTACAACTTTTCCCTTCTTTCCAACGTTAGCTGTTGCGGGGAAAAAAAAAAAAAAAAAAAAAAAAAAAAAAAAAAAAATGTGAATCCGGCATAGAAAGATTAATCCATTAGCAGCTTCTTTTGTATTCATATGTCTTTCCTCAAATTCTTTTAAAAATAAAAATGAACTTTTTTTTTTTAATTTATATATATGTATATATATATATACATATGTTTAGCATTTCCTAGCATAGTCCATGTTCACATAAACTTCATAAAAACTCCAGAAAGATAAAGTTGGATTAGACGCAGCTTCCAACATAACATGCAATGAATATTATAAATTATTTTATGACCTATTAACATTAAAAACTAAAATAATTTGTTGTATTGCATAAAATTAGATTAGCTGAATATCTGATTAAAAAAAAAAAGAACAAAAACATGAAAAACTCAAAACAATTAGCTCTCTCAAATATGATAACCTCATACAAGGTTGTATTGAAGGGAAGAAAAAAAAAATAAAATAAAATAAACTATGAATAGTTTATTCTTATATCACATACCAACTTCATTTCAAATTCAATAATACTTGGAAAGTACAATAACAGGTAGCAGAGATATTGTATGAGAGTTCCTTGAAAATTTTCAGCTTTTGGATCTAATGAAAACATGATCAAAAGGGTTTTTATATTTTTATTTTGTTATGATGGCCAAATTTTAAATTATCCCCCTAAAAACATTTAATAACTATACATTGTAATTTTTTATTGCTTGAAAACCTCATTTTATGAAATTTCAACAGTTTGTGAATCTTTAGTTTTTCTAATAAAAATTTTAAAAGTCTTTTTTTTCCCCCAAAAGAGAATATTTATTGAAAATAAGATCCATTTGTCAAGTTTTTTTTATTTTGACCGGAGAGGGGGGGGGACATCTGTACTTTTTAAATATTTGCTGAATTTTTCCTACTTCACAGGGTTCCCCGCCCCCCCCTTTTTGAGACTTTTAATTTTGAGCTATAAATTCAAATTTTCAGCACCATTGTTATTTGGCAGTCTTCTAACTTCAATTTAACCCTCTCATGCATAAATTATTTTTCATTCACAAAATATCTTTTTTATGATAAATGAAAGACCCATTCTAAAATAATTTTATTATTGTGCTGCATGCTAGCTATTATCTCTCCACAAATCAGATCTTCATAAATGAATGCTCGAATTTTTAGGTGCGTTCGTAATTATATAATACGTAGCACCTATAGTGGTCGTTCAGTCCGTCCGTCCGCATATAACAACGCAAAAACTACCCAACCGAATCGTTTTAAATTTAAAATACATCATTATTACATAATTTTGTCGAGTCATTTCAAATTTTACGAGAATCGGATGGATAGATCAATTACAGAGACGATCAAAAGTATTCCATTACATTACGGTCGATGGAAAAAAAAGTTTCAAATGCACTTTAATCGTTTGAAATTTAAAATACGCAATTATTACATAATTCTATCGAGTTATTTCAAATTTTTTGATAATCGTGTGCATAGATCAATTACAGGGGCAATCAAAAGTATTCAATTACATTATGGTCAATGGGGAAAAAGTTTCAAATATATTCTATACGTTTGAAATTTAAAATACATAATTATTACATAATTTTTTCGAGTTATTTCAAATTTTATGAAACTCGGATGCATAGATCAATTACAGGGGCAATCAAAAGTATTCCATTACATTACGGTCAATGGGGAAAAATGTTTCAAATGCATTTTAATCGTTTGAAATTTAAAATACGCAATTATTACATAATTCTGTCGAGTTATTTCAAATTTTTTGATAATCGTGTGCATAGATCAATTACAGGGGCAATCAAAATTATTCAATCACATTATGATCAATGGGGAAAAAGTTTCAAATATATTCTATGCGTTTGAAATTTAAAATACATAATTATTGCATAATTTTTTCGAGTTATTTCAAATTTTATGAAACTCAGATGCATAGATCAATAACAGGGATAATCAAAAGTATTCCATTACATTACGGTCAATGGGAAAAAATGTTTCAAATGCATTTTAATCGTGTTACACTCATGCGAACTTAATAAAATTTATATGCAACTATAAAGTACATATTAAAATATACATCTTACATAATTTGTGATGCAAAGAACATTTGTTATTGATTTACAAGGCCACACAAAAGTATTCCATTACATAAAGGTATAGGGAGAACATTGTTTGATGAGCGTTTTAATTGTAATTCACTATTTACAATTTTATGAGATTGATATATGAAAGTAATATTTTTAAAACTTCGTTATCGTTTGAACGCACCTAATTTGCTACGCTTCACGTGCAATTTCCAACTTGTTTTTACTTAATAATGCAATAATTATCTGTCCTCATATGAGGCCCGTGTGCATGAGAGGGTTAATCATAGTAATAACAAAATTTATTTGAGCTTCAGAAAAAAATTATCCAAAAGAAAAATGCTTATAAGTGCATAAAAATTCAGAAAAAAAAATCACATTAACTATAAATAAATTATGACTCCTAAATCTCCACAAATATGGAAAAGCCAAATCACATAAAAATTTCCTGAAACATAACAAAAGTTGCAGAGGCCAAATTGAAATCTGATTCTATTTACTGATGTGAAAAAATTGGTGTGAAGTGAGAAAAAATATATTACAAAATATCTTATTACGAACAAAAGAAATTAAAATCTGTCTGCAAGATGCATAAATTTAGATATATAGGACTAATTGCAGAATCCACTTGCCAAAACTTATAGTTGTGTGTGTTGCAGTCTCTTCAGAAAATAGCCATACATTCATTATATAGTATTTTATGCACTCTTCCACACATAAAATGAATTTATAGATTGGGTACATGTTGCATAAATTCACAATCTTGCACACTACAACTTACCAAGTATTTACAGAAAATTTTAAATATAAACAGTAAAAAAAACCTTTCTGCACTGCTACTGAGGATACAAAAAAAAAAAAAAAAAAAAAAAATACAAATAAAAATTTAAAAAAAAATCCTTTTTAACATGCAATGTTATATTTCCAAAAGATATTTGAAAAAATTATACAGTACAGAAATAAAATCTTTTCTTTCTGCCAATCAAGAACAATATTTACAGTCAAAGATCTATAATCCGCACACCCATAATCCACTGTTTTCTATATTTCATGTTATTTTACGAATGTAAACAATGAAATAAATAGTTAAAAAATTTACAAATTAGTGATTCCAAAACGATTTTTTTCAAAAAGTTTTTAAAAAATGAGAAAACAGTGGATTATGGGTGTGCGGATTATAGATCTTTGACTGTATAATGTATGAATACATTTTTTTGTTGTTGCGATTTGTAACTGTGCCTGTAGATTAAGTTCACAGCCCTCTGCATTAAACCTTGTGAAAAAATGTCATCTTTCTTCTTGAGTCGAGTCATAATTTCAGAAAATTAATTTACCTGTTTTGGATGAATAATTACATATCTCTAAAAAATTAGCTTGAGGTGGAAAGAGAGAATAGGATATATATTTTTTTTTTTTTTTTTTAACATTCTTTTACACATATATCATTTATATATGTTGCATAATGAATGATCTCTACTCCACTTGAGCTTAAATCAATTTGTTAAGGGGCCTGTCCTCGTTCGAGGAAACGCTTGCGAGCTAATGCTATTCCTATGGGGTAGCATTTTTCTTATAACTCTTTTGCATTTTGACATTTTTGAATAATTTTTTTTTGCATTGGATAGCTGAGTTGCATGCCGAAAGCGCACCTTTTTTACTTTTGCGATTTTGGTTGCAGATATATTTTTTAAAAAGCACTTTCAGTTTCGAAACCGGTTTAGAAAATGAATGCAGATATTTGTAAAAAATATCTGCATTCAAAATCGAAAAAGAGGTGTGCTGTCGGCATGCACCTCAGCAATCCAATGCAAAAAAAAGTCGTTCAAAAATGTCAAAATTCGAAAGAGTTATTAGAAAAATGCTTCCCCATAGGAATAGCATTAGCTTGCGAGCGTTTCCTCGGCCAGGGACAGGGGCCTTAAAATACAATCTACTAATTTGTAAAAATGAAACAATCTTTATTCCACAGCTTATTTTATTAATGAGCCAGCAGTTGAGTTATTGATAAATATGTTTATTATTAAATGAAATTAACAGGTATTAATGATTAGTTACATGGTCGAACTGGGCTTGGGAAAAAGAAACAAATTTTAACAAACTTGTATTAATTTTACTTGCTTGTATTTTATCTGAATTGGTAATGTTTACCATATTTGCATAGCACCAAACATAAAAATGGCTGAATGTTATAGAGATGCCCAGTTTCAATAAAAGTTACCAGAGTTCAGTGAGGGGATACGACAATGAATTCTGAAAACCTGAACTTTCAAAAGAGTTCTTTTGCTTTTTCCGCAATCCTTTGACTAAATTAGTGCTTTTTAAGAGATCTTTTGACGAAATTCGCATGTTTTTGCGATCTTTTGACAAAAATTGCACTTTTTTGTGATCTTTTCACTTAATTCTTGCCTTTACGCAAACCTTTGACAAGATTTGCATTTTTTTTTGCAAGCTTTGGATGAAATTCACGTTTTTCTGCCATCTTTTGGATTGATTTCACAGTTTTCTACGATCTTTCGACTAAATTTGTTTTTTTTTCCACAACTGTTTGACAAAATGCGCATATTTTTATACAATCTTTTGACAAAATTTCACCCTATGTTGAAATTTATTTTTTTAAACGATCCTTTGACAAAATTAGTGATTTTTTTAAAATCTATAATTTTTATCAGATGGCCGTAATGAACGTAACTTTTGTTGAGTATCTGTAATAATTACGGATAAATTGTGTAAAATAAAAATTCTACCAAATATTTCAAGTAAATGTATGTTTCTCCTGTGGCTCTTTTGATAAAAGACTGTGCTTTTAAAAAGTCACTTTGTTGAGTTAAATTCACTAAAATACAGTAAATTTACTCTTATCAACACATTTTTACCATAATTTACAAAATTTTTTTAGTTAAAACTTAAAGTGAAATATTTAAGTTTCCGCAGTTGAAAGGAATGCTTACAGATTGTATTCATGCAAATTGCAGGATCCCAAAGTCAGTGTTTTTCTTTTATTAAAAAGAGTGATTTCTAACATGTTTGTCATCTCCGCATTTTATTCAACTCTTTCATTCATACAGGGTCCTGTATATGTATTACCCTATAAAGTATTAGATTTACTAAAATTTTTTAGCATTAATTTATGAAAACCTGATTTGTGGACAAATATTAGCCAGCATAGAACACAATAAAAAAATTATTTCATCATAATGGATTCTCATTTATCACAAATGATTTTTAAAAAATCATGCATGAAAGGATTAATGAAAAATTATTCAATGATTAAATTAAACATTTTTACTTTCGTCTATCTTCAATAGAAGAAAATATTGTAATTGAAATTTTTTTCAACTTTCGGTTTTTGACGGATTTACGCGTTTTAGGGATCAGATATACCAAAAAACATGTTTTTACAAAATGTCTGTCTGTGTGTATGTCGCCATTTTACCATCAAAAAGTGTATGAAGTTATGCATAGAATTGAACCAAATTTTTTGTGAATGTTTTTGGCTGTGGCAAGCAGGTCCTCCTTTAGTTTTGAAATATTTTGCCGGAAGGGGGCACTGGAATCAGTGATTTTTGTGCCACTTTCAATATTGTATCGACCAAAAGTATATGAAGTTATGCATCGAATTTAACCAAATTTTTTGTGTATGTGTATGACTATGGCTAGTTGGTCCTCCCTGAATTTGACAAAAATCTGTCGGAAGGGGGCGCTGCAATTGCGATTTTTGTGCCATTTTCAATATTGTACAGCATAAAAGTGTATGAAGTTAGTCCTAGAACTGGACTAAATTTTTTGTATGTGATTATTTTTTGGTGAGGCAAGTAGGTTCTCCCTGAATTTGAAAAAAAAAATCTGCCTATCATTCTATTGTGCATCGGCTCATGCAGGGACAGAAACTCGTTTTTACTCCGATTAATTGATTGAAGCAAAAATTTAAGATGAAATTCAAAATTGGTAAAGTATTGAATTAAAATTATTAAAGCATTAACATGTGTGAATATTTTTTTTAATATTAAAATATACGTATGAGATAGAAGAAAGTTTTGGGATTGGCACGTCCAACTAGTTTTTTTTTCTAAACACATACTAGATATTCCTTATATAGTAGAACCTTGATCCATCGTTTTTCAAGGGGTATGGGGAAAAAAACTATGAATGCTGATTAACTTCAAAATACGAAAAAAAACAATGATTATACTTTACTAATGCATGCAATGTATACAGTATATTAATAAATACTAACTGGTTAATTATTAAATTATAAAAGTAATAAATCGAAGTTATATAAAATTTATATATATTTTTAAAAACCAACAATTTTGTTTGGTTTTTTGTTTATTTTTATTATTATTTTTTTTTAATCAAAAAATAAATTTTCAAGATATACAATATTTTTCTGGTCACTCTGAATTTCATATGCATGTATAAAAGCTCATAAAGTTTCAAGTTCCTCTCTTAGCATCATGAGCTTGAAGTTATCCCCTGCTTCTTTGCCATTATTTTAATTCTTTGCATTATCAAGCATTTCTCCTATGTTTAGGACATCACATGTCGCAACAGCTTGATCAATGTAAATATAATCGCATCCTCTACCGTAAAATGGGGTGAATAGGAATGAAACTTCCTGGTTATACAAATAAATTCATTATAAATATGTGATAATATTTTTAGTTGCCAATTTTTCTATAAGAAGGTAATAACATTAAGAGTAGGGAATTTCAGTTTTGACATGTTTGCACCACTACTGGGGTACAAAAAAAAAAACTTCAAGAGGATCCTCATAAACCTCATTTTTTCAACGTCTTCAAAACTTTGTATGTAACTACAGAATTTTTCGTATTCTAAACCTAAGAGAGGGGACTTTTAATTAATGATAGACCTGTAAACGATATACTGTATTAAAGTCTACTTATTTCTAAACTACATAAGGAAAAAATGAAAAATGGCTTGTAACAACAGAGGTTTAAGATTTATGGGGTAAATCGGAACATGTTTTCTCTCGTGGTTTATTTTTTATACAGTAATAGTTTCATGTAATATATGAAAACATATGTAATAATATGTATTGTAACAATATTTTGTTTGTTCTAATTACTTGAAGAGTTTATAGGTGCCAAGAAATTACTTGGTTAAACAAAAAAATCAACGCCTAATCCAACAGACATTGAACACACAATAAAATAATTTAAAAACAGCAAATTATTTAGAAAAACTGCACAGAATTATTCTGTGAGATCCATAACATTAAACTAATATCTCAAAATGAAAAACCAATTAAAAAAGAGAAGTGTGCAAATAGTGCAAATGGCTGGGGATGAGGGCGTATTAGTAGATCGTATTAATACATGCAGCGATTGAGGCTACTCAATAGATTCACTTACCCAATGACTACTAGTAAAGGATAACACAGAACAGGGATGAATTTGTATTAAATTCTACATTTGCAATTCAAATATAATTTCTTAAAATAAATTTTAATTTTCTTGATTTCAAAGTTTTCTAATTTTTAAAAAGGCATATCTTTACTTGTATGTAAAATAAAGGCTTGGTTTCACAGTAACTACGTGTACCTATTCCTCCCTTATCATTATTACCTGTTTTTATTAACCCTATTAAAGTTTGAATCAGAATAAAAAAAGATTATAGCATTTGTTCCGATTCACTGTTGTCTGCGGGGTGAATCGGAACACCATTAAAAAAATAAATAATAAACAGTAAAAATGTTTCGTTTTTGCTTAAAAAGTAAAGAACAAAACAAGACCGAAGTTTCTAGTAGAAAAATAAAAAACTTAAAAAATCAGTTGTTGCTTTTTTTAACGTTAAAGTTGAAAAGTGTTCCGATTCACCCCATTTTACGGTACTGCATGCACCAACTCTTCACCTGCATTATTGTCACCATCATGAACACAAACGAATTATTTTGGGATAAAAGAAGTAATTACAGTTTGTATGTCATATGGGTTCACATGAGTTAATTTTAATTTCGGTGAGGAGAAAATTTTTACAACGATGAATGCGGGAAATGACTTTTTGAAGAATGATGCTTGCGGGTTTCGTTAACATTAAGTATAATTTGTCCAGGGACCTTAGAAATAAAATGATGGATGCGGGAACAATAGATCGGGATTTTACTGTACTTATTTAATCATTAGAAGTCTGTCATTAAATAAAATTAAGTTTACTAATTGAAAATTACATATGCAGGTTTTATGAATAAAAAAACCCAAAATTTCACAACTTCCAAGATTGTAATCCAGAAATGTCACAAAGTTTGCATTCTTTTAAAAGAAAGATCACGTTTTCCAATCAAAACAAAATTCAAACAAAACATTTATTGCCTTCCAATATTTCTCTTTCTTTTCTCAAGTTATTTTCAAAAAGCACAATTTCAATTATTTGTGTATTCAGGTCAGTTTTTAAAGCAGGAGAAGGGGGCAAGGTATTAAAAGCTAAAGGGCTGAAAAATGCAAAGCATTTGGTTAAAATCTAAAAGATATCATTCACATAAGCAATGAAAAAAAAAAAAAAAAATCTAGCCCAAGGTGCCATGGTTGCTAAAGTTTTCCCTCCACCATTAAAAATTTGAAATGCATTGCCCGGTCACCCATTTTTTTTTTTTTTCCTATTTTATAGAAAATGCATAAATAACTAATTTAATGCTATTAACCATATTATTACCAATATCTTGGACAGAATGGACAAATTACAGCTATGAAATTTTCTACAAAATAAGCCAAAAGACTGCACAGTATGTTGTAAAATTTTAAAAGTGTGGATGCATATTTTATCTCAATCATATGGAAAGATGCCTAATTTAGTTTCAAGAGTCTGAATTTTTTTTTCTTTTATGCATTTTTATTTTTTTATTTTTTATTTATTTTTTGATAATAAAAGAAAATACCTCTCTTGTGCTGTCTGTCTATTGATTGATGATTACTCCCTACACAAATTAAAATTTTCTACACTAGACAGGATGTATACGAGATGAATGTATACAATAAGAGAAAAGAATTTAGTGCAACTTAAGCACTTATGGGTGTTATTTTTTTCTCTGTATTTTTCTGAAAAATGATACAATCTCAAAAAGAATCTTCACAGTCACAGGACTCAGCATTGAACAACCATGTTCTAACTTATATACAAAATAGTTGTTGCCGTTTTGATTATCACACATTTACATGCAACATTGAAATAGTCGCTTTTTCATATTAAAATACAATTTTTAATCTTTTCTTTGCCGAAAATATTATTAATAAATATTTCTGTGCATGAAGTGTAAAAATCAATAAAATTACATTTATGTAGGCGAAATTATAATGATGTCATTGTAGGAATACCCGAAACTTTACTTATTTCAAACACATACTTAATAAACAATTTTACAAGAAAAAAAAAAAAAAGAAAAAGAAAACTTAATAAAAAAATACACTTTATATACATTTTGGAACAGAGGCTAATTTCTTTGGTGCTAGACAGATCAAAAAGTATTATGTCATGTCATGTCATGTCATCAAAAGTGTCATATCATGCCGCCTTTGGTAAGAGATAGAATTACAGAATATATGTGTGGCTTCCAGTAATAACCAGATAAGGCACATTTTTGAAAAAATTGAGATAATTTGGGAAAATGTAGCTTTAACAGAGTACTTTCATCTGTCATAGTCTGAAAAATGAAAATTAATTACTTCCCGTTATATGGCAACTATAAATTTTCATTTAAAAATTGAAAAAACAGTAATAACTGAGTAAGTGCATAAAATAACGGTAATAACCAGATAAGATATCTATTTCTTTTTTTAAATCGTCTATAACTATAAAAATAACATAAAATAGCTTGTATAACTATAAATATCTCTAAATAATTAAATTAACATCAATAAACTATAAAAATTACCTATCTGTGGCGGGAAACTGCACCCAGCTAGTGGATAAATTTGCAAAATAATCACACAAAGTAAATGATCTGATTAATGCTAAATATTCTTTTAATATAATATAAATAAACAATTATAATAATAAAAATTGGTAAAAATGAAAATTTTTTTAATCATAATTAGAACAGAAATTATGAATTTAAATTAAATATTAATTTTAAAAAATATTTAAGAGAATGCCACAGATATATTAATTTTATTTTAATAAAAAATGAAATAATTTAATTCAATTTAATAAAAAATTGACAATATATTCAATTGTTGTGAAATTATTGTTCAAAATGTAAATAAATATTTCATTTTGTTTACATGTATTAAAAATATCTGTAACTATATCTGGTTATTACCGTCTTACACTTATTAAAAATAAATGTAAAACAGTAATAACCAGATAAAGTTACATTTTTTAATTGGTTCTCAATTAACAAAAGCCATTTTTATATAACTATTTTGTCAAAAAAAAAAGAGGTTCTTATATCCTAATTGAATGTAGTGAAAATTATTAAGTTCTAATCTGTTTTATAAAAGTAATGATAAAAAGACCTTTTTGAAAACTTTAAACGTTAATTACTCAAAATATTAAAAATGTGCCTTCCCTGGTTATCACTGGAAGCCACACATATAGTTTTAAAAGATTTAAGTGTTCCTTTCAAACACAAAAAACTTTCAAGTAAAAAATTCAGTTCTTCTTTGCAAAGAGAAAAAAATCATTAATAAACAAATGCTTCAAAAAAGTAATTAAAAAAAAAAATGTTAGATGATTTAAGACTTTAAATTTAATATTTGTAGCAACTTTTGTAACTATTAGCTTCACCTAATGGAGTGGGGCAACTTTACTTGGTTTCAGATCGCTTGCCAGGTGAGCCAATCTGAGAAGATAAAATGCTATTCAATTTAGTAAAATCCTTTATTATTATTATTATTTATAGGCATGGACTGAACGAAATTTTTTTTTTTTTTAAATCACGTCATTAGAAAAATGTTTAGATTTTATGAATGAAAGTGTACGTTTCCTTTAAAACACGAAGACACAAGGGAAATATTTCACTTTTGAATCACAAGGAAAATATATCACCTAGGTATAAAATTAGGATCTGAGTTTTTATACTGTGTTGAACACACAGTTCATATTGGTTACCATTATTTCCATACAGAAATTCTGTAGAAATCCCAGGAAGACTTTTGTTTGGAAATAATGGTTCACCCCCGCACCTTTTTCTGCAAAAAATATTTACAAAAAGAATTTTGCTAATTTTTCAATAGCCAACTTATTTTAAAATTTAGAATATGTAATCGTAAAATATATAATTCTAAACTGCGTGATCTGTTTTGTCAAACATTTATTCATTAAAATCTTGTAGACGGAATCAAAATGAATAAAAAAAATATTCCTCATAATAGAGTATCCGTATGCCATATCATTCTTAGATTCTTCGATACTTTGGCATACCCAGACGGGACGATTAGATACCGTGCTAAACATAGACATGAGGAAATTCGACACTTAATTTTGGCCCTAGCCAATACAGTAACCGATGAAAGCCCTGTAAAAATGTTTTGATTTCCTTAAGATTTGAAAATCTACATCTTTCGTGTACAAACACTTTAACAGAAAAAAAAAAAAAAAAAAGGCATGTTAAAGTAGTTTTGGGGAAATTTTTTTAGGCTACAGTATGGTATGAATTAAAGTTAACCTTTGCGGATAGAAATAATTTCTTTAACTGTGTATAAAAACATGTTTTAAATAAAAATAAATGTGTTTAAACACAAAGTAAAATATAAGATTGTGATGATTTTATCAAGATTCATCTATAATATCTGATAAACAATGAAACAAATCTAGCAATTATTTTTTTACAAATTTTTATTTAGCTCTTTCCAATTTTGCACCCTTAGGATTCGTGTGCCTGGAACAATTTGCTCCAACTGCTCCATGCTAGTTACGCCCCTGCCGAAGGGACTACAGAAAAATTCACATCGATATAATCGATTTTCACTTCTAAAACTCTAATTTTGTTTTAACTTAATTTTAATGTTTAGCGTGTTGATTTACATACATTTATAAATTAAACAAACAAATAACCAAAAAAGGGAAGATATAGTAATCAATTTAAATGCAAAACCTAAAAGTACCAAAATTAACCTCCTTCTGAATATATGCCCCCTTCTCTGATATATTTTACACATTACATAAATCCTGTAATTTTCATAAATTTCCAGTATAGCCCCTCACGCTCTTAATTTTAACTTTCTATTTCACAGTACAGTGAGTGAAGGGTTTGAAAAGTATTTCTGCTGATATTGTAGTAAACAAAATAAGTTCTTAATGTTTCAATACAATTCATGAAATTTTTTACTATTGCAACTTTTATGTTTGAATTCTTTCAAAGTATTAATATTTTCTTTTACCAAGATGGACTTGCGTTTTCAAGACATGTCCGAAAAAGATGTGGCTGAAACAGTATGAATAGTGAATAATTAGAAAAACTTGATCTTTACTGTTAGTGCACTGATAAGCAAAGAATGTTCCGTTCCGTGCCGTGCAAAAATAAAACTGCTCGGGAAAGCTGACCATCTCTGGTCCTCACACCCCTCTTATTTTTTGCGAATACTTCCACATTATCCCACATTGTTATCAAATGGATGGGGCATATTTAAATACATTCTTTGATGTCATTCATAGCTGGCAAATTCCATCTGTTTTTAAAATGCACAAGAAAAATAAAAATAAATAAATTAGTTAGTATAAATAATATAAAAAAGTCTTATTTTATGCATCATATAAAGGATACATCTATATATTAAAACGAAAGCCGGAAAAAGTAAGCACGGTTAAATACGTCTCTACGCATCGATACTTGCACCGGTATCTGAGAGTCTCCTCCTATTGGTTAATCGGAGGAGATTGTAGTTACTGTCTGTAAGAGCATTTGCAAAGCGCGTTTGTAAATATGGGATAAGAACGCCGACACTGTTTAATGCAATGCTATAATAATTAATTTAACTTTACTCATCTTATAATGATTGGAATACATTGTTTTTTTCACTTTAGTTAAGTTAATTAATTTATTTCCATCTGTATTCTTTTTTTGCAATGTTATTGCCGGCAATCTTAGGCTTAATTGTAGAGATGTTTCATATGAAATTGAAACATTCAATAAGTTAATGATTAAAGTGTTTATTAACGTTCTTGGCCGATAAATCATTTTCTATATTGTAATTTTCAAATTTATTTATTAGTATGTATAAAAAAAAAAGGCTGGAAATCACATTGTTTTTTGTTTTGTGTTTTGATGGTGCGATTTTCGATGGATAGTTTGACTTCATGGATGTAAACAGATTCGCAAATCACTTTTTATTTTTTGCTTCAGTTTCTTATTATACTCATGTCAAAAAACGGTGATTTTTTTCCCACTTATAATTTTATTTTTGAGCAAATTCATAATGTTTAGGAAGTATTTACATTACATCTCATAGTCTCGCCGAATAATAGAGAATTGCATATGAAATGAAAATAATCCCAGATATAAACAGCTTTGTAAATCATTAATACTTATTTAATGTTTCACTTTTTTTTTTTAGTAAACTTTTTTTAAAAAGTGTTCCCGTGACAAAATTTGCTGAGTTTTTTTGGGGAGAAGGAGGAGGGAATTTTTTGATGAAATTTGCTTTTTTTTTTTTTTTTTTTTTTTAATCGCTTGATCTTGATCTCTCAACAATGTTTTTTCAGAAATATGAAGATCATTATAATCAACAAAGAAAAATAAAATTATCAGAAGAGATCCCTCTTTTTGCATAGCTTTCAATCATGATAAAGCAGTCTTTATATACCATATTCATTGCTTGCTGGGTTTTTTTTATGATTATTTGGCAAAATTTGCATTTTTTGTGGTACCTAGATGATTTGAAAATTACAATATAGAAAATGCTTTATCGGCCAAGAACGTAAATAAACACTTGGAAATAAAATAACTTATGTAAAGTGAAAAATCCAATGTATTTCAATCATTATAAGATAAGTAAAGAAAAAAAATATAATTATCATAGCATTGCATTAAACAGTGATAGCAAAAATGCAGTCTCTCTGTGTTGTTTTCTCACAATCTGTTTACCAATATTTGTGTTTTTTGAAGTACCTAGACAAATTTAAAGTATTTTTTCAAGATCTTTTGACGAAATTCACATCTTTTCTGGTACCAGGAAAAAATTATTTGTTTTCTTAGGGATTTTCGGTGAAATTTGTCATTTTTTTCTCGCTATCTTTCGATGTAATTTGCCGTTTTATCAAATTTATGCTTTTTTCATGATTTTTTTAAAAATTTGTCGTTTTTTTCGTTATTTTCAGAAATTTGTCATATTTTTGCTTTTTTTTCTTTGCAAAAATTACCTGTTTTGCGATCTTTTGATGAAATGTGCCTCTTTTTTTTCATTTTTTGACAAAATGTGTTGTTTTCTTGCAATCTGTTTACCAATATTTGCATTTTTTGAAGTACCTAGACAAATTTAAAGTATTTTCAAGATCTTTTGACGAAATTCACATCTTTTATGGTACTAGGACAAATTTGTTTTCTCAGGGATTTTCGGTGAAATTTGTCGTTTTTTTTCTCACTATCTTTCGATGTAATTTGCCGTTTTATCGAATTTATGCTTTTTTTGTTAAATTTGTCGGGTTTTTTTCGTTATTTCCAGAAATTTATCATCTTTTGGCTTTTTTTTCTTTGACGGGTTTCACCTAGCCAGAATAAATATTATCATTAATTTTTTTAATATGTGAAATTTACATGTATTTTTGAATGGTAATAGTGAAGTATATAATGAAAAGGTAATAGAAAAGTAGTTGAAAATGCAAATGTTTATTTGTTGAATGGGGTGGGTAATGTAACAACAAATTAACCACGGAGAGGATCATTGTTATAGTTGTTGCTAAATGGCAAACTATAAATTCAGTCTTATTTTGCTGCGAAGTAAGTGAAGTATGTATATTTTGTATGAAATGAGTGATGACAGTAATTTATGATTTATTCATGTTATGTACAATTTATTGGTGTTGTATTTGTAAATGAAAAATTATCAAATGAGAGAGATTCTAATTCTATGACAGCATGTTTGAATGTAACTCGGCCAATTGCGGATCATTTGCCTGGATGTAAAATGCAGGTTGTTCTTTTATTTATTGAAATTTTTGCTGAAGATTTGTCATTAAAAAATCCTTTAATAGCTGGAAAATACCTTTTTCTTTCTTCGGTGCCGTCAAGTTTTGACGGGTTCCATCTAGTTTTTCATTAAATAAATAGGAATGAATTGGGACCACACTAAAACATTGTATAAATGATCGTCTTATAAACGATGCTTTACTGTATGTGATTATAAAATACTAATCATTGTAATTTACTGCAATTATTATGCTCTCCATATTTTTTTTTTTTTTTTTTTTTTTTCAGAAAAATTGATTTAAAACAGAAATGCAATGGATTTCTATTTGGTTTAATATCAGGCTGTTGTATTTTACAATCTACCTTTTTTATTTTTTAAAGGCATTAGGCATCGGTTTATATTAGCTAGCAAATATTACATTTTTTTTTTTTTAATTTCTTATTAACAATTATTTTAAAGAGAGTTTCAATATTATATTACACCATTTTAAATCCTTAGTTATATCAACAACAGCTAATTAGTTTAGTAAGAGTAAATTACTTTTATGAAAAAACATACAAGTGAATGAATTTATCTGAAAGAAAATTTTTAATGCTTTTATTTAGTCATTCAGCTTCTGAATTCCCTTTTGTAGTGTTAAGTCTATGGACATTTGATGTTTTTTAATATTTAAAATATCTCTCATGAAATTGATATTTTAAACATTTTTTTCAATATTTTCTTCTTAAAAAGTGTCACTTTTTTTCTTAGTTGTCAAATTATTTCTAAAATCTATGCTTAATCTTTTGTTTTATGTTTTAAAAACTCATGAACTGGGAGTAAATTTTCACACATCACTTCATATAAAATTAAGCATAAAATTTAGACTATTTCAAAACTAAGGGGGAAAAAAAGGAGACATCCTTTAAGAAGAATAAACAGAAACAAGAAATTAAAAATATTAATTTACCAAGAAGACATTTTAAACATACCAACACATCAAATGCTTATAGACTCAACATTATTAATGGAATTTGAAAACTGAGTGACTAGCAACCTTAACAGAGTATTTTCATGCTGTAAACTCCTTATCACCTCTTATTGCTTCATCACTTTAAAACAAATCTTGTGTTGTGGTAACAGAAAAAATTGTTCTTGTTTCTTATTAACATTACAAAAAGAGCTTTTTTCATCTTTGATCGGGTCTTTTTCTTTTTAACTGTGTTTATTGCTTATTATATGCAAGGTATATATTGTGTGAATATTAGAGTTGAGTCATTCACATGTTCGTTCTTGTATAGATTAAGAAACACAATTTTCCATAAATATAAATAATTATCTCATATATTAATAAATATAAACATAATAAATAATATAGACATAATAGAAATACAGACATAATATAGATAATAAATTATCTATATTGTCATCTTTAAGTAATTTACACATAGTGTAGTTTTAAGATAAAAAATTAAGCAGAAATATTAAAAATATAAAAAAAATAAACAGATTCTAACTTAGCATGCTTTAATACTGAATATCAAAAAAAGTCAAACTTAATTTAAACAGAAATCTTGCCAAATAAGAAATTGAGTAGCTGTTTAGGGCATTTTATTTACTGCATATAAGATAATAAACTAGTAATTCAATGTAATAAAGTAACATGCCATTATTTAAATATATAATTAAAAATATGGCACTACTTGATTATCTCATTATCCAAAAAGCTATTAGCAAACTACAGTAAAGCATCGTTTATACGACGACCACTTATACGACGTTTACATTTATACGACGTTTTAATGTGGTCCCGATTCATTCCTATTCATTTTAATGTAAAAATCTATCTTTTATACGATGCCCAAAATCGTTTATACATCGATTTTGTATAGGTTTATTTTTGTTTATTTTTCTTGTGTATTTTACGAACGAGCGGAAGTTGGCAGCTATGATTGACACCAAAGAGCATGTTTAAATGCACTCCACATTATAAAAATATGGGATGGCGTTCGATTTTCGATTAGTCTGAAAATCAGCTTACGTGTAACAGATTACACTGGGAGGGGTCATTTTTTTTTTCGGGATGGTCAGCTTTCCCAACCTGTTTTAAGTTGCAAATAGACTATCCTTCTAACTGTTATCAGTATTGGCGACTTTTAGTTGGCCACGCGGGGTTTTTGATCTTTAATTTTAAATGGAAAGGAAATGATGTACTGCAAATGAGGAACCTTTCGGTGGAACATAAATAAAGGTACGCACATTTAATTTGTATACTAATCCTCCCACTTTTTTAAGATTATTTGTTTATTTTGGTTTGTTTGATTTAAAAATTCATGCAAATCATCACGTTAAACATTAAAATTAAGTGAAAACAAAATTAATTCTAGTTTTGGAAGTGAAAAATCGATTATACGTCGTTATCGTTTATACGACGTTTTTCAGTAGTCCCTTCGGCGTCGTATAAACGATGCTCCACTGTATAAGATTAAATACCAATAATGAATGATTGTAAATTCACATTCACTTGACATTAAGTGATTTTTAATTTAATGTTTTATTTTTATTAATGTTTTACTAATTTGTTTGTTGTTTCATTATTTAAAATAAAAATTATGTCAATTTGCATAATTTGGTGAAACTGGTCAAAAGGATAATCAAGTAGTACTTAAAATACATACAATACTGTAAAATCTCATTTTTATGCTTCTTTGGTCTCCAGACCAAACAAATTAAAGTAATAAAAAAATGTAAATTTTAGAAAATTTAAATGGTTATGCAAGGCATACTGTTTATGTAAATTGTGACTTGAGAAACTTGAATTTTAGTAACTTAAACTCCAAGTATGACTAGGTAATACTTATGAAATAAATAATTAGTATTTCGTTAATGATATAAAGATATATATATGAAAAATCAAAGAAAAACTAAAATGATTAAATAATATGCAAGAGTTTTATTTTGAAATTTCCTGTAAAAATACACAGCATTTATCATTGAAAATTCAAAGAAATATTAAAACACCTATGAAATAAACTCTGCAAATAAAACAAATATTTGTGCTATAACATCTGTATAAAATATAAGAAAAATAAATATACTTTCAAACAATCACAGTGATATAACAGTTCACATTCAGATTTGGCATCAGTTTTCAAGAGGTCTTTTTGGCAGCATCTATCATTTTAAGTTTATGTAATCTGTACCGAAATATGCTACAGACAAGCAAGAAAGCATTGATTACATAAGTGGTTACACAGACAACACAGAAGTCATGAAGAATGAACATTAAGATGTATGCTAGATATACAGAGCATAAGTTTGAAAGGATTGTTAACAGAATCAGTATCTTTGATATCGTAATGTTTGGCACCTCACCTGAAATAAAGATAATAAATTTAATAAATAGATGAATAAAAATTGACTTTTCAAAAAAAAAAAAAAAATTATTTTTTATTCCTAGAGTTACACAAACTGCATGTTAAGAAATAGAGTAATTCAAGAAATGCACACACTGAAAACAAAATTGAAATGTAATTTAAGGAGTTGTGCAAATATAACGTTATCATTTTAGGGGAGAGGGTCTGGCATATGATATTGTAAGATATCTCTACAAGGAGGGGGGGGGGGGGGGTCTATCTTTTGATATCAATATTATTTTTTATCCAATCAAAATTTTCTCTTTTCATTGGAAACATAGTTTTTGCTACAAAATAACATTTTTTAGCTTGTTATTTATTTTTAAGAAAATACAAAAAATGAAATTACTAGATTATAAAATTATTTATTTCTAAAATATGGAAATTTTGTCCAACATTTAACATTCCTATTCTTCTACATATGCGTTTGCATATTTAATCACGGTTTAAGAAGCTATATATGAAAAATATTTAAAATAAAGCTTGTGTTTACTAATAAATAAAAGAGAAAGAGAAGAAATGTTGTCCACTTGTTTTGTTGATAAGAATTTCTATCTGCCCTCCACCCTCCTCCATTTGGGGGAAGTGCAAAAAACTTCATTACTGTTGAATGCATTAGGTAACACTTTTAAATAGTAACTATTTCTTTTAAATGTTATTTGATATGAAGTTCCTCATATGCAAAGTGATATTTTATTGACTTCTCTTCATTTGAATCATAAAAGTATGCGAAAAATAAATGTGATCAGTTTTGTATATCACTTTAACAAAAGAAATAACTTCTAGGAATCAAAAAAGTTTTACACATTGCCAACGATATCACTACTGGGGAAGGGGGGGGGGTCGACAGATGATAATGTATGATAACAGAAGGAGGGGAGGGGGTCCAAAATTATCAAAAATTTGATAATGTTATATTTGCACAGGCCGTAACTTAGGATTTTAAAATGATCATAGCTTTATAATGTACCATAAATAATACATAGTTATAAAAATAATGTTCCTCTTCCATATTTTTCATTGCACCTTTTTAACCTACTGCGATTACGCAAAATTCTGTAGCTCCATTTATCCAGTTGGAGCAGCCAGATATTTTTCTCGCACAAAATCATTTCAAGGATGCCAATCAGCTCAGTCAATAAGGTTATGTAGAATAATGTAAAAAACAAATCATTATTTCTTATGACTAAACAAACTACTGTCGAAAAGTGCAATGTACAGTAGAAGATCTTTATAATGCAATTCCTTATAACACACAACTTCTCAGAAGTAAAAAATGAATTTGCAGTAAAGCACCTCCCAAATTTCCAAATTAAAAAAAAAAAAAAAAAAAAAAAAGAAAAAAAAGAAAGAAAGAAAGAAAAATGTATTAGTTGAATTTTCTCTTTTTAATTAGAGTTTTAAATGAAAAAAAAAAATACTATTACAATAAATGTTTTTGAAAATAAGCAACATAATGAATGATTTGAACCAGGTATTGGGTAAGTGCAAAAGTTAGTGTGGGGATGGAATAGATGGCATTAGGAGTGGCGTGAAGTATTGTCATTAATTCTGCCATCTACATAAGACAGATCTTTGGAAAGGTGACGTGTGCAGCTTTACTTTCAAACAAAATAATTTCTGTAGCTACAAACTGCTTTGAGAAAGCTTACTTTCAAAATGAATGTTGAAAAGGTACATTTACTGCATGTTATGCTTTATGAATTTCGGAAGGGAATAAACGCTGCAACAGCCATAAAAAACATTCAAGAGGTTTATCAAGATCAAGCACCAACTATATGAACTGTGGAAAAATGGTTTGCGAAATTTCGTCGCAGAGAGTTTAACCTTGAAGATAAGCCACGATCAGGTCGACCTTTACACATTGATGACGATGTTGTGCATACTTTAGTTCAAAATACTCCGTTAATTTCAACAGAGGAAGTTGCTACAGCACTTAATGTTGACCGAGGCACTGGTCCCATTGTTTAAAAAACATGGGATTCGATTTGAAGCTCAATATATGGGTGCCCCATTTGCTGACAGAGAGGAACAAACTTGAGCAAATTTCTGCAACCATTTCTTTACTCGGGTGGCTCAAAAACGAGCCTTTTTGGATTGATTGGTGACGGGCAATAAGAAATTGTTCCTTTACAATAATGTTCAACTCAAATGCACATGGAAACAGGCAGGTGAGCATGGTGATGCAATGGCAAAGACTAGTTTGCATCCGATCAAAGTGATACTCTGTGTTTGGTAAGATGGCAAGAGCATACTTTATTTTGAGTTTCTCCCTGCTGGCCAAGTGATTGATTCGGGCAAATACTGTCGCCAATTAACCAATTTGAATCGAAAAATCAACAGAAACTGATTTTGTCAAATTGCAAGGGCATAGTCTTTCATCATGACAATACCTAACCACACATTTCAGACCACACGTTTCAGATGCTGTGCAAACTGAACTGCCTGAAATGGGATGTATTAATATTAACTATTCTAATGTATTCTCTTGATATCAAACCATCTGATTATCACTTGTTCCAGTCAATGCAAAATCATTTAAATGGGAAAAAACTTGAGTCTTTGGATGCCTTAAAAAACATTGTGTCTTTGTTCTTTGAATCTAAATTGTGCAGTTTTTATGATCGGGGCATCTGTATGCTGCCAGAATGGTGGAAATAGATTACAGAAAATGATGGAGCATATATCATTGATTTAATAAAGAACTTTGTTTGCCTAATCACTGTGTGACTTTTACTTTCAAACTCCACATGAACTTTTGCACTCATCCAATATATTTGGACCATTTTTAGGTGCGTTCGTAATTATATAATACGTAGCACCTATAGTGGTCGTTCAGTCCGTCCGTCTGCATATAACGCAAAAACTACCCAAACGAATCGTTTGAAATTTAAAATACATAATTATTACATAATTTTGTCGAGTCATTTCAAATTTTATGAAACTCGGATGCATAGATCAATTACAGGGACAGTCAAAAGTATTCCATTACATTACGGTCAATGGGGAAAAAAGTTTCAAATATATTCTATACGTTTGAAATTTAAAATACATAATTATTACATAATTTTGTCGAGTTATTTCAAATTTTACGAAAATCGGATGCATAGATCAATTACAGGGATAATCAAAATTATTTCGTTACATTACAGTCAATGGGTAAAAATGTTTCAAATGCATTTTAATCGTGTTACACTAATGCGAACTTAATAAAATTTATATGCAACTATAAAGTACATATTATAATATACATCTTACATAATTTGTGGTGCAAAGAACATTTGTTATTGATTTACAAGGCCACACAAAAGTATTTCATTACGTAATGGTATAGGGAGAAAATTGTTTGATGAGCGTTTTAATTGTAATTCACTATTTACAATTTTATGAGATTGATATATGAAAGTAATATTTTTAAAACTTCGTTATCGTATGAACGCACCTAATTTGCTACACTTCACGTGCAATTTTCAACTTGTTAAAAAGTATATTTAACAAAACATGAAATGATCTTTGATGTAAAAAAAATTACAATTTGGATAAGGAATGCAGTATACAGATACTCTAATTTTTATATGTTTTAAACATATTTGGCTAAATTATTAATGATGATTATTAAAATTGATATAATAATGATTATTAAAATTAAATTTAATGATGTGTGAAATGGGATCCATATAACACACAACCTTACTTTTTAAGTTCGCATTATATAGATCTTCTACTGTATGCAGTAAATATATAACAAAATCTAAACCCCTTCATGATGAGCATTCTGTAAACAATTTTTTATCTTTTAACAACTTAATTTTAAACAGAAATTTTTAACTAATTTAATTGGAGAAGTTTTGTAATTAAATAAAGCAAAATTTATTGTGTCAAATTACTGGAATGGCAGGAAAACAAAAACCAGGATTATACATGCCCTATGTTTCATACTTGTCACAAAAATGTTATCTAATATAAAAATTGGACTGCAATGCTTCTTCCTGATGAAGTGAAAATTTTCATTCTTACTTCATAAGTATTGAAATATCCATTAAATAATCAATCAATCAATCTAGCATGCCAAAAATATTTAAAATGTTTATTTTCTTAAACTTCTCAAAATTGCGGAGCCATATGTTCTAACTAGTATTCATATTTGATGATGAAAGGAATAGTACAAAGTTTCTCTGAGACAATTTCAGGAAGGTACTGCACCTTTCCTGCCCTTTGATTTACAAAATAGCTCCCTTCTTACAGATTTTCTAAAAAATAATCTTAATCTTTTTTGTTTAAAAAAATAGTTTGCATAGCAAAAACTTCCTCGTTATTATCTTGAAAAATATATCACGCTAGATGACTAAGAAAAATGCTTTGTCTTTATACAGTGGAGTCTATGTAATGAAATCTATCGTTCAGTCAAAAAATTTGTAACATAGAAAAATTCGTTGAATAGAGAAAGGCAAAAAATTTTTCATTTAATATTTAAATTCTGAAATAGAATTGTTTTTGAGGTGTTTAATTAAGTTTTTGAAATATTTAACTGAATTTTTCCAGAATCTCAAACTTTTCGCCACTTTCTTTTTTTCCCAGTGTCTTATTGTTTATTTTCAAAATTATTTACTTTATCAGAAAAAGTTATACTTATCCTAAAAGCAATTTTGTGCAGATGCAGTAGAAGATAACACCAGCATAGATGACATTTAGTAACAATTCTCCATTCAAATGATCTCTCACAACAAAAAATGCTCTGAGGTACCACAAACAACAAATATCCACTCTAAATTTTAAAAGTAATGAAAGTTAGTTTACGTAGATGAAAACATACTGAAAAAAAAAAAACGAACTTTTCTGCTATTGTCCAATTATCACTTCCTTATACTTGCCTTACTATCCAAATCAAGAAACAAACAACATTTTCAAGACGACAATGGAATAGTTTTATCTTTTAGGATGCTTTGTGATTATTGCAAATCGCTACAATAGCAAGCAAACGTTTCAATCTTTTCCAAAAACGCATGCTCATCTTAGCTAAAATAAAGTTAAGTGTAACCATGCAAAAAAGATTTTTTTATTTTGGGGGGGGGGGAGGTTGAATGTCTTTTTTTGGACTAAGGAATAAGGTAGAAGAATGTAGCTATGAAATATAAAGCAGAAATCAATGAAAAAAATTTATTTTACAAATAATTTGAAGCGTTTTCTGAACATATAAAAGAACATTTTTGAAAAAAATCGTTAAATAGAGACATATATTTTGCTATATAGAGATTATTTTTAATATAATCATGAAAAAAAATTGTCCCGTTCCTACAATAAATTTGTTGAATAGAGAAATTCGGTGGATAGAGTTTCGTTATAGAGAGACTCGACTGTATATAGATTATAAGTAAATGGAAACGACACAGTTTTCAGAAACGCTTTCATTTGAGAACACTAAAGATCTTTAAATAAATAGCAGACAAGTTTAGTCTAATAAGATGCAGGAATATAGGTCAGTAAATATGCAGAAGTTCAATCTATTTAGATGCGAGAATAAAGGTCAATGAATATAATATCACCATTAAAACAGTTATAACATGTATCATAATCTTTCCTAGAGCAAATTTATATGTTTTCTGAATGATGTCGTTTTTCTCATTAGGAATATTTCACTTTAGATATTAGTTTTTATCATAGATTATTATCTGTTATTTTATTTACATAGATTACTTAATATTATTTCTCAATTAATTTGCTCTTCTGTGATTAATACATAATTACACGTAGAGATGGGAATGCTCAGAAAAAAACCTTTTTTTTTTTCAGTTGTTTTCCGAAGGCTTATTTTTCAATTTTTCCGAATTGGAAAAATTTAAATTTCACTTATGAAATAATATAGTGAATGATCTGTGACCAGAAATCTGTTTGAGAAGACTTGAAAGGATCCTTCACATTTTTTTTCTTGATTAAAACATAAGACCCTTCGCAAAATTTCTCTTGAAAATAGACATTTCAGAAAAAAGTTTCATCTACAAACTGAATCTTTCGCAAATGCAGTGATTGAAGAAAAAAAAATCTCATGCCATATAGCAGCTGAATCTTATCAAGTTGTATATATGTATAAATAACCTAATTGAAAATGTCTAAATAGGAACCTAAATATAGTAATAATTTCTTATTCACAAATTCTGAATATATTTTGTACAAGTATTAAAAAGTGTACAATGTACAAGTACAAGTATATACAATATTAGTTCTATCTCAAGAACTAATGTATGTGTTTTTATAAAACTTCAGATTAAGTTAATCTTTGATATAACTTCGTGCTCATTACTCTTTGGTATAAATCACTCAACAGATGACGCTGCTATGCTGCACTATTCATGATTATTGCAATAACTCTATCTCAAGGTCTAAAGGATAATTTTTTATCAAACTACAGCTTCAGACAGTTCTTGATATATATTAATGTTGTTTAGCTTTTGGTGTAAATTGCCCTATAGGTAATTAAGTGCCTATAGGTAAATATAGGCCTGTGCTGCATTTGCAAGATTTCATTATAACTGATTAATTGAATGTTTTTTCAAGGTGTTGAATCTAAAGTTGACCTCCATTATGTACAGTAATGTTGCAAAAACATGGGCAGTTTGCATTAGAAAAATACAATTGCAAGGAAGAAAAAAAAAAAAAAAAAAAAAAAAAAAAACATACTTTATTACAAGTAACTATGTTCCAAATTATTCTTTACCTCTTGATTAAACTTTGAATTTTTGTAGTTTTATAAAGCACAGTAGAAGTTTATCTCTGTATGTAACTGCTTTTGTTAATTCCTCAAATAGCAAGCATTTTCTATTTGTAGTGTTCTGTTTTCATAACTTTTGAGTTCCACTCTTAGAAATATATCCATATGGAAACTTTATTGAATATGGTTTTTTACTCAAGAATAGAATACCAGATTTCAGGATAATAATAATAAAAAATACGTTTAATTAAACTTCAGTGAGTAAAAATCTAACAGTCAATAAATCCTATGCCATTTTTTAGTTGCAGACCTGAGTAAGCCAAACTAAAACTTAGTTTTGTTTGAATTTAGATTATAAAACTAAATCAAAATGTTTTTGAGTTGAGATTGGAAATTTACCAAAACTAAGCATACTTTTTAAAGGAAATAAAATTATAATTGTAAGAAAAAAATGTAATGTGGGATATACTCTCGCATGTGGGCTACACTCTCTGTTGCACCTGCATCAAACTGTATTTCCCTCCGCCACTCTCCGGAACTCTGGCTCGAGATTAAATAGAAAAAGGTGAATTAGCGAAGCTGTGTGGCCAGGAGTGAATCAAGAAGAAGTAAATAGAATGTTTTTCGACGACGGAAAACTATGTTGATTAAAACTAAGACGGAGATTTCGAAGTATAAAAATGACGATTGTTTTAAAGAACTATTAAACATTTATGACGAATGGATATATGATTTTTAAAGATTGTTGAGAAAAGTAACGACGAATGAATCTATGTTTTATTTTTTGTTCGTTTTTTGTCCTGTTCGTCTGTTAATAAATGTATGCGCCTGTCAGAGAATAGTTTTTATTTACAGTAAGGACTCGTCCATCCTATAAAGTGGTGCCAGAAGTGCCCACCGAGCATTTTGCTCATTGTTATGAACTAGATATTGTTTCTTCAGATTCAAGTCAGATATCATTTTACGGGTGAGTTAATTATTCCATATTTTATATTTACTATGAAGCTAGTGGACATCAAAGAACTGGAACTTGCATTTAAAAATGAACGTACTAATAAAATAAAATTACTCCACAAATTATTGTTCGACACTGATGGTGATCGATCAAATCGAAAAAGAATTCGTGACTTCACTGGTTTCGATTTCGAAACGACCAGCACTGAATTAAAAAATAAAGTTATGAAAGTTCAAGCAGATTTTTCTTTAAACGATTTAATCACAATTTGTAATTTACTCTGTATCTCAAATGAAGGTTCTTTAACTGAACTTGCAACCAGATTAGTTACATATCTTTCAGACTTGAATTCACTCCAAGCTAACATTATCCAAAACGAAAGTGATACCGATTCGGAACCTGAAATGTCTTCATATAATACCACATTGAATAAGGACACTGCAAGTAATACTGAATCATCAAATTTTGATAAAAGCAAGCAATTTCCAGTTCAAAATTTTTTGCCCTCTACTATTAATTTTAATGATGTTGAAAGTGTTATACCGCCTTTTGATGGCAGTTCTTTTCAAGATATAAATATTTGGTTAAGTAATTTTGACGATGTCGCTAGCATGCTTAATTTATCAGAATTCCATAAATTTATATTTGCTAAACGATCCTTACGAGGAAAAGCCCAGCTGTTAGTACAAACAGAATTTCACATTAACTCGTATGAAAAACTTAAAGAACTCTTAATTTCAGAATTTGGCATTACTTATAATTCTGCTGAGTTACATGACATGTTAAATAAACGAAAATTACAAGAAAATGAATCCCTTGAAGAATATTTTCTCGTAATGAAACAATTATGTTCGCGTGGTAACATCGAAGATTCAGCACTGATGCAATATATTATTAATGGTATACCCGACCCTGTTTTTAGAAAATCAATATTATATGGCTGCCAATCTATAGTAGAATTTAAACAAAAACTCAAAATTTATGATAAAATTTGGCATGACTATAAGAACACTAAATTCCGTAAATCTAAACCAGAAATGCCGTTGAAAGAGAAATCTTTTCGTCCAAAACCTGATCTTCTCTGCTTTAATTGTGGTTTAGCCAACCATAAAAGTAGCCAATGTAGGCATAAAGACAAAGGCCCTTGTTGCTTCAATTGTTCGAATTTTGGCCATAAGTCGGCTCAATGTGATCAACCAAGGAAATCTAGAAATAAGCCTGAACCATCCAATATTTCCACCATTATGTCGAATACTTTTATGACCAAACAAGTAATTATTTCGTCAGTAAATGTTCTTTCTTTGATCGATACGGGAAGTGAAAGAAGTCTGTTAAAAGAAAGTATTTATCGCAAACTCCCAACGGTTTCGAACCTCGAACATTCAACAGTCACATTAACTGGATTAGGAAACACTATGATCAAACCCCTGGGTTTTTTCTCTACAGATATTATGATAGATGATTTTAATTACACCACTAATGTTTATGTAGTACCAGATTATTCTATATCTTTTGATCTCATTATTGGTACAGATATTATACAGCAAAGTATTTTAACAGTTTCTCAAAATAATATTTCGATGCAAAAAATCCAGCAAAATGAAGATATGTCAAATAATTTTCTGATTAATGTTGCTCAAGTATTAGACGATAGTAATCTTGATTTATCTCATATTACTGATACAACTATACGTTCAAAAATTACGGAATTTATTCAAAATTATTCTCCCCGAAAAGTAAAGACTACCGATGTAAAATTATCAATCCATCTGAAAGATGAAATTCCTGTTACTTGTCCTCCCAGACGCCTAGCTCCTATAGAGAAAGAATTTGTCGAAAAACAAATTTCTGAATGGCTTGAAAAGGGAATTATCCGAAAAAGCACCAGTAATTTTTCATCACCTATTGTCCTCGTAAAAAAGAAAGATGGTTCATACAGATTGTGTGTTGACTATAGGAAGCTAAATGCTAAAACACATAAACAACGTTTTCCCCTCCCAGTAATCAATGACATTATTGATCAGTTACACTCTGCAAAAGTATTTACTACTCTTGATCTTAAAAATGCATTTTTTCATGTTGAAGTAGAAGAAAATAGTCGAAAATACACTTTTTTTGTAACACATTCTGGTCAATTTGAATTTCTATACATGAATTATGGCCTTAGCGATGCTCCCTTAGTTTTTCAGAGATATACCTATAATGTTTTTCGCGATCTAATTAATGAAAAAGTACTTATCGTGTACATGGATGATTTCATAATACCATCTGAAGCCGAAGCCGAAGGACTCCAGAAATTACAACGCGTTCTTACAACTGCATCCGAATATGGTTTGGAACTCAATCTAAAAAAATGCCACTTTTTACAGCGAGAAATTGATTTTCTGGGTTACCACATTAAAAATGGTCAACTGCATCCATCTCCCTCAAAAACTAAAGCTGTTCTAAATTTTCCAGAACCTAAAAGTGTAAAAGATGTACATTCATTTGTCAGACTAACCTCATATTTTCGTAAATTTATTCAAGATTATTCTTTAATAACTAAGCCCTTAACAGATCTCCTTAGAAAGGACACTAAATTTCACTTCGGTGACCAGCAGCGAAATGCATTTAATCAGTTGAAACACATTCTTGTTTCAGGTCCTGTTTTAAGCATTTATAACCCTAGTAATGAAACAGAAGTTCATTGCGATGCTTCTATTGATGGTTACGGAGCAGTCCTCCTTCAAAAGTCTTCTATTGATAATCAATTTCACCCTGTCTATTTTATGAGCAAAAAAACCACAGATGCCGAGTGTAAATATTCAAGTTATGAACTAGAAGTTTTGCCTGTCATCGAGGCTCTTAAAAAATTTCGTGTTTATATTTTAGGTATTCCTTTCAAGATAGTCACAGATTGCAATGCATTTGCTCTAACTATGAATAAAAAAGATCTTTGCACCAAGATAGCTCGATGGGCTTTAATGTTAGCTGATTATAACTATACAATCGAACACAGACAAGGTACACGTATGCGCCACGTCGACGCCTTAAGCAGAAATCCCATATGTATGACCATTCAAGACAGTTTTACTTCCAAAATCAGACAATCACAGAACACCGACGAACATATACAGGCCATCAAAGAAATTTTGAAAACAAAGCCATATGACAATTATTTCCTCAAAAATCACGTTCTTTATAAAAATCATAAAGGTTACGATTTGGTAGCTGTGCCGGATGAAATGCAGCTAAACGTCATTAAGCACGTTCATGACAAAGGACACTTCGGACGCAAACGTTGTGAAGAACTCCTTAATGAAGAATTTTTTATCCCTAATATGGCAAATAAGATTGATAAAGTTATAGCAAATTGTATAACATGCCTTTTATATAATTGGAAACGTGGGAAACAAGAAGGTGAGTTACATCCCTTACACAAAGAGGAGACCCCCCTCCAAACCTACCACATTGATCATTTAGGCCCTCTCGAATCGACTAACAAAAACTATAAACATATTTTGTCCTTAATAGATGCATTTACCAAATTCATGTGGCTATATCCCTGTAAAACTAGTTCTTCTGCCGAAGTCATATCGAAACTACAACAACAAAGTTATACTTTTGGCAACCCTTCCAAAATCATTAGCGATAAAGGTCCTGCATTTACAAGTAAAGAATTTGCTGATTATTGCCAAAATGAAAATATAAAACACGAGACAATTACAACTGGCCTTCCCCGTGCTAATGTTCAAGTAGAGCGACTTAATTCCATCATAATTTCAGTAATCTCTAAAACGTCCAAAGATGAACCGACCAAATGGTTTAAACATGTTTCTAAAGTTCAACAAGTCATTAATTCAACTTTCCAACAAAGCATTAAAAGAACACCGTTTGAAATACAGTCGAACTCGTTTATAACGAGCTCGGATTTAACAAGAACTCGGATTTAACGAGTCAAATGAGAATATTTGGTTGGATCAATGTTAAGTCTATGGAACAGAAATCACTTTTAACGAGCAAGACCCGGTTTTAGCGAGCAAAATTTTTCTGTCTTGCAATCTTTTTTCTCACTTTTCTAGTCTTTCTGTCTTATCTCTTTTTTTCTTCTCCGCGGTTTAATACTTTTGTAGAAAAATTCCTCCAGCATTCCAATGTCAATAGGGAGGATTCAATAATCCGGTGCAACAGGTGGGGCTTATTGTAAACAGGGGGGGGGGGGGGATGAGAACAGCTGCACCTGCTAATGTGTAGAGGTCAAGTAGGATGGTCAGATGTTCATTCTTTGGCCTGAGTTCATTGAGTACACGCGACAATTTTTATCCTCTGACTATGTCGAAACGCAAAGCTTTGTCGGTTGACGAGAAAGTAAAAATTTTACAGGAGTTGGATGGCGGTGCTAAAAATGTCGAAATCTGCAAAAGGTATGGATTGTCTTCATCTACTGATTCCACACTGCTAAAAAACAAACTTAAATTAATGGATGCATACGACCAAAATAAAACAGACTGTAAGCGACTGAAGAAGTGTTCGAAAGAGGATTTAGACGAAGCGTTACTGAAATGGATGAAGGTGCAACGTAGTGCTGATTTTCCTGTGAGTGGAGTTATTCTAAAAGTGCAAGCAGAAAAATTTGCTGAACAACTTGGATATTCTGAGTTCGTGTGTTCTAATGGATGGATTGATCGGTTTAAAGTTAGACATGGCATAACTTTTGGAAAAATATGCGGAGAAGCCAAGTCTGCAAACATGGCGGACATTGCAAAATGGTTGAGTGAAAAGTGGCCAGGCATCAGAGAAGGATACGCAGCAGATGACATCTATAACGCTGATGAAACAGGGATATTCTACAATGTAACCCCACAGTATACCTTAAAATTTAAAGGTGAAAAATGCATTGGAGGCAAGCTCTCTAAAAATAGGTTAACAGCTTTAGTGTGTTCGAACATGTCTGGCACTGACAAGAAAAAACTCTTGATTATCGGCAAATCAAAGAACCCTAGATGCTTCAAAAATGTGAAAAAACTACCGATAGACTATGATCATAGCCGAAAAGCCTGGATGACTTCAGACATTTTCACAAAATTCATTTCAAAATGGGAGAGACAGCTGCGGAGAGAAAATTGTAAAATTCTCCTTTTGATAGATAATTGTTCAGCTCATTCCGAAATCACTGGACTTTCCAATATCAGGATTGAATTTTTGCCACCAAATTCTACATCTGTTATCCAGCCTATGGACCAAGGAGTCATAAGAAGTTTTAAGTGCCACTTCCGTAAGCAACTAATTTTGATGATTCTGGACCGAAGAGATAGAAGTGCAACAGCATCAAATACCAATGTGAGCGTACTGGAAGCTATACGTTTGATGAACGATGCATGGGAAAATGTCACATCAACATGAATCATCAAGTGTTTCCATAAGGCTGGATTGGAGAGTTGTCAAGACGATCAATCCACTGAGGAAGAAGAGGTTGACAATTTCTTACAAACTGCAAATTTGGAAATGACCAAAGAAGAATTTCTTAACTATGTATCCATCGACGACGATTTGATGACCTCAGATGTACCAACTACCGAAGATATTGTAGCTGACGTACTAGCGAATTCAGCGGAAAAACATGGCGAAAGCGATGAGGACACTGATGAATATGAAGAAACTGAACCACCCCCAACTTGTTCTACTATGTTGGAGTTCGTTGAAAAAATGCAGACTTTTTTTGAAGCGAGGGATGTCAGTGATGATGTCTCCCGGGCGATGAGTCTTCTCCGAAGAACAGTAGCACAGGAAAGAGACAGGGAACGAGTTCAAAGTAAAATAACAAAATATTTTAAATAGTATGTAGATTAATGAAAAAAATAAATGTTTTGGTAAGAATCTTTTCCTTTATATTTCTTTCCGTTTATTGTTTCTTTCCTTTAAGACTGTAGCGCAAGTAGAAATTTTTTGCTGGTTGGGGGGGGGGGGGGGGTTAGTTGTCATTAAAAATAACAAAAATATTAATTAAATTAATTAATGTAATTAAAGTAAGTAAGTATTAATTAAATTTTAAGTAAACTCAATCATTTGACCTCCCAAGCACCCCCCCCCTCTTCTGGTTGCACGCCTGCCTTGAGTACCCGTTTATTACGAGCACTCGGATTTAACGAGTACATGTTACGGTCCCTTTGTGCTCGTTATAAACGAGTTCGACTGTACTATTTGGTACAAAAATGAAACAGAAAGAAGATTTACAAATTATTGAACTCCTAAACAGTGCAGTCGAAGAACAATTCATGAAAGATAGAGAAGAACTCCGAAAAGAAGCTAAAAAGAATATTCTGGAAATTCAACAAGAAAATCGCAAGCATTATAATTTAAGACGTAAGAAACCCCGGAAATATAACCTTGGAGACCTCGTAGTAATTAAAAGAACCCAACAAGGACCAGGGTTAAAATTGAAATCTAAATTCCTAGGTCCATATAAAGTAACCAAAGTGAAGTCTAACGACATAGAGAAAACCTCATCAACTGAAGGACCGATCAGTACTAGTTCGTGTGCTGAATACATGAAGCCTTGGCATGACGATAACTGAAACTTTATTTTTTTTCCTTATCTTTAATGTGTATGTGTGAACATTTTAACAGTCAGTGATTTTAAAGAACATTTTCATACGATGTTACACCATTTCAGAAAAAAGACGACTGATCTTTCTCGTGTACAAAAGAACTATATTTTTTTCCCCTCTAAGAACAGTTACTGTTTTTGTTTTTGTTTCTTTTCAGATTCTATAAGATCACATGTCGCTGCGGCAGCTCCAGATGTCAGGACGGCCGCATGTGGGATATACTCTCGCATGTGGGCTACACTCTCTGTTGCACTTGCATCGGACTGTATTTCCCTCTGCCACTCTCCGGAACTCTGGCTCAAGATTAAATAGAAAAAGGTGAATTAGCGAAGCTGTGTGGCCAGGAGTGAATCAAGAAGAAGTAAATAGAATGTTTTTCGACGACGGAAAACTATGTTGATTAAAACTAAGACGGAGATTTCGAAGTATAAAAATGACGATTGTTTTAAAGAACTATTAAACATTTACGACGAATGGATATGATTTTTAAAGATTGTTGAGAAAAGTAATGACGAATGAATCTATGTTTTATTTTTTGTTCATTTTTTGTCCTGTTCGTCTGTTAATAAATGTATGTGCCTGTCAGAGAATAGTTTTTATTTACAGCAAGGACTCGTCCATCCTATAGTAATAATGTAAAAATACACATTTTTTAAACAAACAATGGAATTTTTGAATGCTGATAGTCATAATAATGACAAAACTGCAATAATTTCTTTAAACTAGTATCATTTACTTAAAAACTATACTTATGTAAATCGAATGTATAATTTATTTCATTCCAAACTTCAGACACATTGGCTGAGGTTTTTACATTAGGTCAACTGGTAGTTAAACATGTAACTGAAAAATCATTTCAACAGAGATATGATATAACAAACAATAGCGTTTAATAAAAATTCTTAAGCTGTGGGGAAAAAAAAAAAAAAAAAAACTAAATTTTTAAAAGCAGGCTTTGCTACTTTCTTTTTATTTTGTAATATAAAGTGAAAATAATTTTCATTTAATACAAATAAGTTGGAAAAAAATGATTATTATTTAATATTCTCTACGAAAATATAATTTATTTGGGAGAAACAGTCATAAAAAATCATTTTTTCCAATTTTTCCAGAAAAAAAAAGGATAAAAAACCAGTTTTTTCCAGCACTTTTATTTTTCCAGAAAATTTAGATCTCTAATTACAGGCTACCATATTGTTATAACTAAATTTGATGAAAATCATTAACTTTTAAAAAAATATATGATACATGCACTTTTTCCTAACACAGACAATAGTACTTACAGATGTACCAGAAACTAGGTATTTCCATATGATTTATCAATTTATATAGTACTGTAAAAAGTACCAAGCACAGGGACTATAAGGCCACAATTTTTGTATTATCTGTAACTTCATATTATAAAAATTAAATATTTTACGATTAATTTTTTAACTTGCTTAGTTGTGCTTCAACTTGCCTTACATTATGTTTCAAAAGGCCTCTCTATAAGGTATGTTGAAATAATTTGTCAATAGTATTGTCATACATTATTCTGCTTCAGAATGATTTTTTAATTGTAACAAATATTTCAAACTATGTAATATAACTCTAAGTTATTTAATTAAGAGCCATTATTTTGAAATTCTGACAAAAAAGATGTTTTGATAGTTGTATTTTTAATTGCTTTGCTATTTTTTTATGTTGACGTAAATCATATTTAATAAAAAATCTGCAATTTTGAAGCCCTGAAAATTTTTTCTCTTTTCTATAGAAAATGTCAAAGTTCAAGGTTGTGAATGCCATTTTTCATGAAAAGTGAAATGCTGGTATATTTAGAGCATTATATCTCTCACAAGCAACAACATCCCAAAATTCTTTCGGTATAAACTGTTAGTATAACCATATCTATTTATTAAAATTTGTTTCCAAGGGGCATTGTTACTTTACATTGTTATGATGCCACAAAGTATAGTCAAAATGACGTTTTTGTGCATTTTCTGCACTTAATTTCTTATTTAAGCAATAGTACCCCAAACTTTCTCTTATAGAATATGAAAGTGTACTACTAGGACAAGCAAAATAATATAGTACTGTATCGAGATAGTGTTGCGGTTAGCAGATATAACTAGTTAAAAACTCAAAATTTTCAAAATCTTTAGCATTTAAAGTAATGTTTTTTCAAATAAGCGCCACAGTTAAATAAAACAAAATAGGTCATGCAGTAGGTGAATATATGTATAAAAACATGGAAAAGAAAAAGAAGTGGGGCCTTGTGATATTTTTATTTTTAAAAAATGACAAATTTTGAAGAAAAGCAATGTCCATTTTCACATTTTCCCCTTAAGAGAAAATGAAACATTCTATTTCTCTTACGGAAAGGGCAACAAAAAAGAGATGTTTCATTTTCTCATAAGGAAAAAACAAAGAAAGAGGAACGCGAAATAGGATTTTTCATGTTCTGATTGGAAAAAAATGTTGTTATCGACATTTTTTATTTGAAAATTTTGTCATTTTTTAAAATAAAAATATCACAAGACCCCATTTCTTTTTCTTTTCCATGTTTTTGTACATATATTTACCTACTGCGTGACATATTTTATTTTATTTAACTGTGGCACTTATTTGAAATAACATTACTTTAAATGTTGCAGATTTTGAAAATTTTGAGTATTTAACAGGTTATGTCTGCTAACAGCAACAATTTCTCGGTATAGTACAATACTATATTATTTTGCTTGTCCTAGTAGTACACTTTTATATTCTATAAGGAAAAGTTTGGGATACTATTGCTTAAATAAGATATTAAATGCAGAAAATGGACAAAAACGTCATTTTGACTGTACATTGTGGCAACATAACAATGTAAAGTAACAATGCCCCATGGAAACAAATAAATTTTAATAAGTAGGTATGGTTATACTAATAGTTTATGTTGAAAGAATTTTGGGATGTTGTTGCTTGCGAGAGATATAGTGCTCTAAATATACCAGCATTTCACTTTTCATGAAAAATGGCATTCACAACCTTGAACTTTGACATTTTCTATAGAATAGAGGAAATTTTTTCAGGTCTTCAAAATTACAGATTATTCATCAACTATAATCTACTTCAACATATGAAAAATTCAAGAAAATCAAAAAATACAGCTATCACACTTGTCTGATTTTCAAAATAAGGGCTCTTAACACCACCATTTTACTAAGTTAAAGAGACAAAATTAAAAAAGTTCCAACTTGCCCTACTCTCCGCTATATTTCCTAAATTTTAAAATACTTATTTTGTATCTTCCTCATCAACAAATAACTACCAAATGGTAAAATCTATGTCAGTATAAATAATACATGTAAGTTATAATTAATAATAAACATTTTCTAAAAAAAAAAAAAAAAAAAAAAAAAAAAAGTTTTGCGAGTTGACGATTGAATAATACTCTTAATAAATATTCATATTATATATTATTAGCCATTTTTTAAATTTCATTTTTTCTTTTTAAACTTATGAAGGGTATCCATAACTGGAATGCTTAAATAATCCTTTTCCAGTAATGGGCACTCTATATAGATATTGCAAAAAATGCGATTTCAGTAATGCTTAATAGAGTGTAAAATATTTTGACTTAACTGAAAACCTAAATATTCAAAATTAATTTTTAAATTATACTTGTGCCAAAATGTAATAACATCAAAACTTTTATAGTGCTTTTGTAACTTTTATAGTTTTTATGCTTTTAAGTTATTTTAATGTCATAAATAAAATTTCAATACAGTAGACTCCCTCAAATCTGCAACTCTAGTCCGCATATATTTTATGAATGTAAACAATGCAACTTTCAGTTCGGATATTGCTACAAAATTTGATTTTTTTTCAGTTTTGTATCAATTCCATATATGTTTTAATTTGTAATTTTCTTAATAATACTCCATTCATGTTTTTTCATGGATTAAGAATAATTTTTTTTTAGAAAAAATTTAAGATATTGCTGATATCACTGGTAATCACAATCTTCTTTCCAAATATATTTATGCATTAATCAAGATTTTTTGGTTATTAAGCCTGGTTAAACTTGAAACAAAAATCCTTATTTTATGATTTTGATGTGAATTAGTAATGTACGTTTATGAGGCAAGTTTTGTTGAATAATTTTGGAAAAATACATTTAATCTTTATAATGAATAATCATACACTATTGATTATTAACTTGACCTTTGCTATTAGTACTTTAATCATTTAAAAAATTATCCAAATTTTTATTATTTTAGTTTATTACTTATTTTAATATTTTATTATAATGTAAGCATTCATTATAGTTCCGAATGCACTATTAATTGCCCCAAATCACTGTTTAAAAAATGTAAAAAGCAATGACCGGAAATATGCAAAATTCTAAAATCCGCGCAATCTCTGGTCCCAAGTTGTGTGGATTTGAGGGAGTCTACTGTATTTTATTATTTAAAAAAAAATAATAAAAATAACTAATTTGCATATTTTATAATATGGCAATCAAATCAGTCTGGAAGCTGAAAATACTGTTTAAGGGCACAGCTAAAGAATAACTCATAAGACTTTATCCATAACCCATTTCAATAAAAACAATTAAGTTCAAGAAGTGGTACAAATTTATTTTCTGTCTTATATGTTTTCTTATTTATCTCTGACGGTCAGTTTTTTGATAAAGGCTGAATATATTTCAAAAAAAGCTGTCAAAGTGGGCACTTTGCACAAAATTTCCCAAAGACATTATGGTTAAAGAATTGAGGATGTATTCAAATAACAAATTGCTTATTTTATGACTCATTTTTAAATTCAATTTTGCTCTCAAATGTATTTGACAGTTTTTTCTTATTTAGGAACTATGTAATGTGCCATGTTATTCAATTTTTAATAAAGTCAGAATATATTTACAAAATATGCTGTTGAAATGGGCATTTGAGTCGAATTTCGCTTAAGATGATTCTGATAAAATCAGTTTTTACAATATGAAATTAAAAATTTTCAAAAGCGGCAAAATAAAGTTGTTAAACTGGGTTTATCTCTAATCATATTTTATTTTTTGTTGTTGGAATGAGCACTCTTTGAAATCTACCTCCGCCTATAGGCCACACCAACAGGGATTTTTTTTTAATTATTAAGTCTGGCTAAACCTGGAATAAAGCTTCCTTATTTAATGATTTTGATGTGAATTACTAATGCACCTTTATGAGGCAAATTTCATTGAAAAATTTAGAAAAAATGCATCTCATCTTTATAATGAATATATGTACAGTCAAACCCCGTTAATACGCGCCCCGCTTAATATGTGAAACCGCTTAATACGCGAATTTTCTTTGGTCCCTTAAAATACTCCTATCTTACGCATATAAAAAAACCTCCTTTAATATGCGAAATTTTATCAGTCCCTAGAAAGAAAAACCTACGTTTAATACGCGAATGAGCTTAGTTTTAAAAATACGAGTTTTTAGATGAAGTATTTTCCCAAGCATTTTATACAATAATTATTTAACTTATTTTTAATATAAGGGTTATTCTCTACAATACTGCAAATTTGACCAAGCAATCTGACTTGAATGTTACATAGGTAAATTTTCATAAAAATTGCATAAATTGCTAGTAATTGGTCAATTGTTGAAGATTTTAATAACAGCAGAAATCGTTATAAAATTTTAAACTAAAGTTCATATTCCCCATTCACTTTATCATTAACTCATAACAATAAATGTGAGGGAATGACGAGTGAGGGAATGATAAAATTAAGATGTTTTTACTAATTTTCATAAAAAATGCAAAATTATGGAAAAAACCAAAGTGATTCCTTAAAGAAGAACACATAATATATAATTTATAATAAAATTAAAAATTTTGAAAATTGCTAAAAATTTAGCATTTTGTGTGAGGGAATGACTGCTAATAAAAATACTCCCCGATTTTCTGATTGAAAAAAATTTCTAGAAAATTAACAAAAACTTATACCACCAATTTATGTTGCTGGACTGACAAGTACTCAAATTAGCTTCCTCTCTGTGAAGAATGCTAAACTGCTGCTCATCTTTAGTGATAGGATATTTGCGATAATAGCAAGGTGTGAGGGAATGATGGTCTAACATGGGGAGACATATAATTGATTGAGTAGACTACATAATTATAATAAAAAATAATATTTTTATTATTTTTTGTAAGGTACCAATTAAGAACTTTATTTTGCTTTGGGTGTTTTTAATTATTTTTATTTCTGAATGGAAAAAATCAGGCAGTAAAGTATGGTAGTATGGGTAGGGGAGAGGTGAGGGAATGATATTTGCATGATATATCTTACATTTTTAAATATTAAATTTGTTTATTTTTAAATTTTACGCCCTGCCCCTAATAAACAAACTTTGGACCTTCTAATAAAAGTATAAATAAATAAAAATAAAATGAAATTTAGAGCATTTATATGGCTGGAATTCACTTTTTGCACTATTGCAGAGAATAACCCATTAACAATTATTTAAATCCAATTAAATTGAACATTTTTTCCCTCAAAACCATGCGCTGAGTAGATATGGACCCCGATCCGAGGCTAGCACAACACTGTCCAATCAAAACTGTCCCAATGAAATCTCATAAGCGAAACGAGGCTAGCGTTGTGACATTATGACTGCTTTGAAAAACACAATGTTTTCATTTGGAAGTATAAAACGATATGATATATAACGAGAAAATCCTACTGTTCCATTTCACTGTCACTCTCCCCTATACAAAAATGTGATTTTCTTGCCAAATATGCTAAAAAGTAAACAAAATAAAATAAAACGGAAAAAAATGTAGTAAACCTAAAATGAGAAATATGTTCCTTATGTCTTTCATTTCTCATTTTCAGCAGGCTCGGACTGGCCCGCCGGCCCACCGGCCCATGCGCCCTTGGTCAAGTAAATATGCGCCCTCATCTACGTGAAGTTAATAGTTTAAAAAAGACAAAAAAAATAAATAAATAAAATAAAACAAAAAAAAAATAAAAATACGACAAATACTAGAATAACTACAGCATGGTTAAAAATATTCTATATATATCTTTTTAAAAAACAATATTTTTTTAAGCATTAAAAAACCAATAAAAAGAATTTATTCCCTTTGCAAAGGAAAATAATTGTGTTGTTTATTCTTGACAGTTTCTTTGTTCAGGACAACATCCAATCAAAATCTTTTAAAATCTAAAGTATATTTTATCTGTTACCAATAGAGGCAACGAACATGCGACTGTCTGGCACCAAAGATGATCACTTTCGCTTCGATTTCATTTACAGTAAAACCTCCATAACGGACACTCCCGAATAGCGGTCACCTCTATTTAACGGACAGTTTTCCGATCCCCATTCCCAAAACCTAAATTTTTGTATGTGTAACCTCTGAATAACGGACATTCTAATTAGCGGACACTATTTTTGGCGATAAAGAATGAAAAATATTATTTTAACAAGAAAAAAAAAAAGAAAAAAAGGCCTCTAAATTTATCAAGGCAATGTGTCACAAATAAATGTAGAACGTGGTCTGGGGAAAATCACCCCTCAACGTTCAGTGCTGAATTCAGGGGGGGGGGGTGCCCGAGTGGTACATCTGACAGAGCATTGAAATGTCCCCCTGGAAGATTTTGAGATTTTGTGCTTTTAATAATCAAAAACTGCAAACCCCCTTTCCCGCCCGGAACTCTATAATGTCTAATAATGTCATATTGAAAAACAAATTACATGTAATCGCAAGCAAAAGAAAACGTTTGCAACAGATTTTTTTCATAAGAATGTAATAAACAGTGGATGAAGGTGTGCACAATTTTATTTCAGTTTCAGTTTTATTGTTTAAAAAATAATTCTAATTTTTGATTAATCATATAATAGAAGTTATAGGACATATAAAAGTCAATTCATGACACATTAAGCATTTCTTAGTGATTTTTGTATCTTTGAGGTTTTCCCAATAGCGGACACCTCCGAATAGCGAACAGTTTCTGCGTTCCCGAAGTGCTCGTTATTTAGAGATTTTGCTGTATTATTATTATTATTATTATTTAGTTTGCAGTAAAATCATTCGTTTCAAAAACAGGTGCTTTGTGTTTCCGTAAAGTTTAATGTTTTGATTTTAATTTATAAAACATAAGCGTTCTTATTTTAAGTTTTTTTGTTATTGAATATATATCTAAATAATTTTAGAAAGATTATTCCCTTCAAAAAAAAAAAAGGTAATTCAAACTTATTTTTTTGCTAAAAATTTTATTTTAATATGAAAACAAGACTGTTTTAATATTGTATATTAAATGTAACAATCAAAATGTTGAGTCTGTCACGGATTTTCATGGTCACGGATATGGTCATGGGCGTGCGAAGAGAAAACTGCGCCCGGGTCAATTTGGCGCCCCCTGCCAACTTTTGCTGGTAACAGGCCAAAAAATGAAGTCGTTAGTATAAATTTGGCGCCCTATTAAATTACCGTGCCCGGGGCGATCACCCCTTTCACACAGTGCTGTATATGGCAAAGTAGGGCTGCTCAACACCGCACCGCACCCAAGGTGCTACGGCGACTTTTGAATGTTCTCTTTATATCCCTTCCATGTTCTATTTTATGCTGTTTATAATTTTTTTCTAAATCGGTTTTTTTTTTCTACTCTGCATAAGACGGATATAAATCTAACATAAAATTGATTTTCAAGTTCCCCATTATGATTTTTAGTATACAATAAACTCTGTATACGGCGGAATATTGTCTACAGCTGAATATTTGATTCTGTCCGAATAGTTTTTACGTATAAAACTCTATTCCAAAGGTTTTAAAAGTTATTTTGTTCGTTACATCGGAGTTCGATATATAATTTACTTTGCTATTCCGACGATTGTTTTTATATAATCTACATGTTTTCCCCTTCTAATCAGAAATTTATTCTTTCATTTGATCGAACTAAATTAATAGATTTTCGAATCGATATGATTAAGCTATTTAATTGGTTAAGCTATTAAATGATTAAGCTATTAAAAATAAGATAAAGAAAATAAACGTACCGACATACCAATAAAAGACATTTCGGATTTCAGTAGAACTCGCTAATCCTAAATTCCAGTTAATCCGGACGGATTTTATTTTTGAAAATTATATTTGAAAAAATTGATTGATAAGATTAACTTACGAAAATTTACAGATTACAAGATGAATGTCGAGAAAGTCGTGTAGAAGTAAGAAGTAAACAAAAAAATTGCAGTAAAGCAACTTTTTTATTTTTAAAACAGCTTGAAAAGAGTAAAAATATACTCAATTATGGAAAAGTACAACATATATATACGAATATAAAATAAAAACATACACTGTAGGCCTGCTCGTTGAAGCCATCTTTAAAAAAAGAAAAAAAAAATCTCATATCATTTTGTCTGTCAGTCGCTAAAAAATTCTTTTCTTAAACGTAAAAATTATTTAATTCAGATGATAAAAATTTATTTTTCCTTTCAGCAGTTTGATTTCACAAATTATAAATGATTTCTCGTTCCCCCGTAGACGCGGTGAATGAGCTATTTATAGATTCCAGATTTTTAGCACTTTCCAACAAAGTTGAAAAGTGCTTATGCATTCGGTTTGTCTGGCCGTCTGTCCGCACTCTAACTCCCGTAAATATACTCGGATTGCTATGAAATTTTTATACGTTATTGAGGTTTACCCTAACACGAACCCTATTGAAAATGAAGTATCTACCATGATTAGTTTATCTACAGAGAGAATCAAAAGTTTCCCATTACATTACGGCCTATGGGGAAAAATCGTTAATATACTCGGATTGCCATGAAATTTTAGGACGTTATTGACGTTTACCCTAGCACAAGTCCTATTGAAAATGAAGTTTCTACCATGATTAGTTTATCTACAGGGCGAATCAAAAGATTCCCATTACATTACGGCCTATGGGGAAAAGTCTTTAATATACTCGGATTGCTATGAAATTTTAGGACGTTATTGAGCTTTACCTTAGCACGAACCCTACTGAAAATGAATTATGAATTATCTACCATGATTAGTTTATCTACAAGGCAAATCAAAAGTTTCCTATTACATTACGGCCTATGGGGGAAAATCATTTCAAAGGAATTTTAAAGATGTTATACCCTGTCAAACATATTAAAATATAAATTCTATAAAATATAAGGTGAAAGAATAGCTATTATTCATTTACAGGGCCACACAAAAGAATTCCATTAGATAATGGTAAAAGGGGGGGGGGGAAATTGTGTGTGACATATTTTAATCATATTAAGCTTTTTCATGTATAATAAAATTGATATATATCACTGAAGCTTAATATAAATTATACGCTACTGTCTTACATAATATGAAGTGCATAGCATTTACAGGGCCATACAAAAGATTTCAAATAGTAAATTCTTTCCGAAGTACCGTATATGTGTCCGATGATGGCTGATGGACAGATGAAATGCATTTTAATTATGATATTCGCGTTTATATTTCGCTAAATATATGCACATTATATGGTGTGTATAAATGTTATAGTTGATATACAGGGCTACCCAAAAGAGCTCACCAACGTTACTGAATATGAGCGTAAATTATTTAAACGTGGTTCTTAAATAAACTATGCATTTTTATGCTGAGCTGCATTCAATTTACTGAGAAATGTTTGCAGAATATAGATAAAGGGATATACAGGGCCACGCAAAGAATTCGGTACATGGACGCCTATGAATGATGATTTATGAGAATGTGATTTCAGTTGTTTTAAAAGTGTTTTAGTTTACAATAAATTTTAGCCTAATGTTGATGAGTAATAAAGGTACAATGTAAACTACAGGGCTGAACAAAAGTACTCAAGAATGTTTCCATCTAATAGTATGAATTGCTGAAAAAGAAATTTCAAGCTACTGGGTATTTTCTTGTTAAGCTAAATTTTCCCATTATATGAACTGACATATGAAATACAGGGCTGTTCTAATGTACTGGAATACATATTTGGGTATATTTGGCTATACACTATTATTTCCCTAAATAACAAAGTTTTGTTAAAGATTTCATTAAGTGTTGGAAAGTGCTTCATAATCTATGCTTAACGCATGATTTTTCTTACTTGTTTAATTTGTACTCAATTCCATTAGATTATTATAAACATCAAATAATTAAACAAAACTGTAAAAAAAAAAAAAAAAAAAAAAAAAAAAAAAAAGAGAGAGAGAGAGAGAGAAGACCGAAATTGGGTTGCAAGATTTGGTACAGCAAAGTGTTCCAAATTGGAAAGTTCACTTTGTAGCCTGAAATGGTTTTTATATTTAAAAAAATGGCAGATCCTTAATAACATTAACAATCAAAACATCTTAGCTAATGTATACATTATATCAAAACGATTGTTATTAAGGATCTGCACTGTTTTGAACTATTTTTGATTGACTATTTTAGGAATACTACTGTATTATTTTGGGAACAGTATTCTACGCAGAGATCTTACAAGCCAGTTTGGGTCTTTTTTCAGTGAAGGAATACTATTTTTTTTCCCGAGAGTTGTGCCGGTTTATCCAGCAAGCCGAACCATCGGATGACGGACTAAAAGATCTTTACTGTGCTACTGAGTACTTATAACTAAAAAAATTTTTTTAATCGAAATTTCGGATTTTCCCAATTTTTGTAATCAAAATAGGCACCGGTCCCAATTCAGATTAGCGAAGCTCTATTACATATTCTTACAGTATGTTTGTTATTAATGAATATTATTGGCTTCCTATAAGATGATAAAATAATGAGTTTCGTTAAAAAAGTTGCGCCCTCCAAAAATTCAAGGTCTGCGCCCTTTACAATGACCCAGTCCGACCCTGATTTTCAGTTATATTTAATAAACCTCCGAGTCTTCAATTTATATGCATTTAACTATTAAAGCCAACATTACTACATATTAAAAGGTGCCTTGTTGCATATTTATAAAGTGCAAAGGATTTCAAACAAACCTAACCATATATAAAATCAGATGATAAAAAATAAAAGAAATATTTACACTAATAATTTTGATAGATTAAAAAGATGTTACCTAATGGGAAAAATCCAGAATAAAATACCACTCCAAATACGCTATTTGGTTGATTAAATACAGAATTCTTTCCGACGAAGTACTCCAGGAGACCAAATCCTTTACCATACCTAAAGTATAATTAAAAAACACTTTTAGAAATTATGAAAATTTACTAACTTAGATTTTAAAAAAAAGAAAGAAAACATGCACAACAATTACTTCGATGAAAAAGCTGCTGTGCAACTCATATGTTCACTTATGTCACACATAGCGGTATAGTTTTCATCTCGTTCTTTACTTGTTTCAACATGATAAGCATAGAGTGATAAAATAATACCAAAAGAACATAAAAGGGCTGTAATAACTCTTAAGCATTTAGTAGCTGATTCGCAATCTTTAATTTTATCGACCACTAACATATTGTAAACTTTCCTCTTGTTTACAAACTTTACAGTTGGCTGTGAGTTCAATATAGGCCGTGTTCAGCTGTTACGCGCGCTGCACGCGCACGCTAGGAGCCACGGACATGGAGTGGATACTTATACTTGGTGGGATGTGCGTTCAGTCCTCGCTACTGTGCCACCAATTACTGTAACTGTTCGCTCAGTAACAGATGGAGAACAGATCAAGGATGTAATTACTTGTAGTGCCAATTATAAAGATAATCTGTTACAAATGAAAGTGAGCTAGCTGGCCGAATGGTCAGGATGCTGAGCTTGAACCCAGACGATACGGGTTCGATACCTGCGCGGGCCAAAAGTTGGTTTGTGGTTTTTTTTTTTTTTTTTGGTTGCTTTTTATTAATAAATAAGACATTTTTATTAAAGGTAAATTTTATATTAATAATACAGAAGCACATGTATTTCTATTATAATAATAAAATACTTATTTAAATATGAGAAAATGAGATTTTTGCGGAGAAAGTTTTAATATTCCAAATTTAGAATATTAAAAGGATAATTAGAACGATATTAATATCGTTCCAAAGTGATTTATATATATATTAAGAAAATGAAAAAAAATGTTTTCTGCGAAAATATCCGTATACGCATAAAATAATTATTAATGTTCTTTTTTTTTTTTTTTTTTTTTTTTTTTTTTTTTGAAAATTTTAGAAGTAATTTTTTATTGAGATTAGGATGCAAATATAATGCATGCGTGGATATTTTACGGTGTTAAAATCAAAATGGAAAATATTATAAAAGCAAAATGTAAAAGATATACTTTTTTTTAAATTAAGAATATCTGCATACATACAGCCTTGGCCAAAAGTATTTGCCACCTTATAAAATTACAATAAACTTGAAAAATACTTGAAGTTTGAATTGAATAAAAAAAACATATGTTTAAAATACATTTATTGATCAAGTTACATTAATATTTTGTATTGAAACCCTTTGCTTTAATTACTGCTCTGATTCTTTTGGGTAATGAGGAAACTAACATTTTACATTCTTCAGGCGTTATAGCATTCCACTCCTGTATTAAACAATTCTTTAAAGTTTCTTTGGAAGTAATTGAATGTTCCCTTATTTTGCGCTTTAAAATCGACCATAAATGTTCTATTGGATTGAGGTCCGGTGACTGAGGGGGCCAACTTAGAAGTTCTATGCCATTTTTCTCAAACCAACTCATGGTGGCTCTGGATGTGTGGCAAGGAGCGTTATCCTGTTGGAAACGGACTCCATCTAGGTTAGTATCACCGAACATCATGTCTAAAGAGGGTTCCAATGCTGTTTCCATCACTTCGATATATTTTTTCGAATCCATTCGGCCTTCACACACGACCATTTTTCCTATTCCTGACGCAGACATGCAGCCCCACACCATAATACTGCCTCCGCCGTGTTTTACAGTAGGCACCACACACTCCGGCTTGAATTCTTCGCCAATTCTGCGTCTTACGTAGGTGGCACCTGCAGTACCAAATACCTGAAATGTAATAAAATAATAAGTTTAAAAAAAATAAGTCTAAAAATAAAGCACTGACATTAATATGTCTCAAACATGATTAAATAATGTTATGATTGTTCAAATAACATGTGTACCTCAAACTTTGATTCATCCGACCACACGATACTGGACCAATCTTCCTCGGTATAATGTTGGTGTTCTAAACACCACTGCAAACGTAACTTTTTGTTCTTCTCAGACAACCACGGCTTCTTTCTTGCCTTGCAACCTTTGAGTCCTACATCTAGGAGTCTTCTTCTTGTAGTTCTAGCAGAAATCTTTTTTCCCAACGTCTCACTTAATTCGGCAGCCAATTCAGAAGATGTTTTCTTACGATTTTTCAAAGAGGTTCGTATTAAATGGCGGTCTTCTCTATCAGATGTAACCCTTTTCCTTCCACTTCGTTTCATGTTTTCGTGACTTTTGGTCTTCTTGTAGCGGTTCAGGGTATATCTCACAGTACTATGAGGACATTTCATGATCCTCGCAATTTCACTTTTATTTTTGCCTTCTTCAGCTAACACTTGAATTTTTAAACGTTCTTCTTTACTCAATTCACGGCACTTGGGCATTTTTCTAGTCTTTATGAACTGCCTAAAGGAAAGCAACAACAATTTTACAATAATATACCGACACTTGTACACACTGCGATAGATCGTGGTAAACTGACACATTTGAAAAATTTCATTTACCTGGGAATAGAGTCACTTCTATTGTGTTTATGGTTTTATGATATGATGTGTTGTTTTGATTGGCTCATTTTAACCTCTACAGGTGTCTTAGTTAACAATAGACTCAGTGCAGTTCAACAGATAAGAGATTTCTAAGAATTAATAGGATGGCAAATACTTTTGGCCAAGGCTGTATATTTTAAAGAAGTGAAATATTTGGAGTTTGCCTTCTAGTTTTATAATGAATAAAGTATGATTAGAATGTTTATAATTTTTCTATTAAAAGTATAAATAAGTGTTTTGCTTATACTAACATAATTTCGGATTTCGTTTGTTTTTCATATTTTATGACATATTTTGGCCTGTTATCCACACGGTATTAAAATATACAATCATTAAATAAGAAATATATACATACTAAAACTTCTTCTGAAAAATTATCTAACTAACAATGCAAATTCCATTGAAATCAATCCAGTATTGTAGATTACAATTCAGTCTTGTAATATGTGGATACAGGGCCATCGCTAAGACTTTTTATTGGTGGGGGAGAAAACCTTAATATTGTCAAGTCAAATTTTTATATTCGCCAACTCGTTTTATAATTTTGCCAAGTTAACGCACTTTGAAAATGTAATACAATTCTTATTTGTAAAAAAAATAATAATATTCCCAATTAGAGTTGTAACTTTTGCAAATTCTATCAAAAATAGAAAATGTATTGCAGTTTTTATTAAAATTTTAATTAAATTTGACATAAAAGTTTTAAATTTGCAAAGTGTAACAACATTTGTCAATGTTTTGGGAGGGTAGCCCCCCCCCCCCTTAGCTAGTCCCCCGTGTGGATATCTCAACCTTGGTTTATCAACAGCATTCTATTAATTACAACAATAGAATCAACAGTATTCTATTATTTAATACGAAAAGTATAAAGCAACTGATAAATGATTTTTAAATAAATAAAAATTAAATTATTAAAAAAATTAAATCACCAATTGTTAAATTGTATCAGTCAATCTACCAACTTTGACAACAAACAACGTGCAACCAATAACAGATAAGCACAAAACGCACAATCACGTGATCAAATCGCCCATCATTTTTTTTGCGTCGCGCGCGTCAAGGTTTGAGCAGGGTTGATTGTCATTTTTTAAATGCTAATCGGGCTTAATTACATGAAATAGGTCACGTGATACTTTTCCGGAATACTTTTAATTTTATTTGAGTGGTCACAGGTATGTATTTCTGTTACGAAAATCATATTTTGAAAGGATAAAGAGATATAGTATTTGTATTTACCAATTCTGAACCATAAAAATAATACAATAATTGAATAAGTTTAAAATTCTCTTCTTCGATAGCACCTACTCCAAGCAGAATCTTCTGAGCGCGCGCGCACAAAAAAAGCCGCTTTTGAACACGGCCATAGTTCTCAGTGGGCGTGTTTAAATGACATCATTTTTGCGCGCGCGCGCGCTCAGAAGATTCTGCATGGAGTAGGTACCATCGAATAAGGGAATTTTAACGTTATTCAATTATTGAATTGTTTTTATGGTTTAAAATTGGTAAATGCAAATACTATATTCCTTTATCTTTCCAAAACATGATTCTCGTAACAGAAATACATACCTGCGGTCATTCAAATAAAATCTAAAATTTTCTCAAAATGTATCACGTGACCTATTTTATCTAATTAAGCCCGATCAGCTTTTGATCAGCAACCCTGGCGCGCGCAACTCAAAAAACAATATGCGAGACAATGGCCGTGTTCAGCTGTTGCGCGCGCTGAGGAGCCACGGACATGGAGTGGGTACCTATAGTGGACGGGATGTGCGTTCAGTACTCGCTACTGTGCCACCCATGAACCTAGATAGAGTCTACCTCTATCTATGTTCATGGTGCCACCAGTTACTGTAACTGTTCGCTCAATAACAGATGGAGAACAGATCACGGATGTAATTACTTGTGGTGCCAATTATAAAGATAATGTGTTACAAATGAATGTGATCTCGGTGGCCGAATGGTCAGAGTGCTGAGCTTGTACCCAGACGATACGGGTTCGAAACCTGTGCGGGCCAAAAGTTGGTTTTTGTTTTTTTTTGGTTGCTTTTTATTAATAAATAAGGCATTTTTATTAAAGGTAAATTTTATATTAATAATACAGAAGCACATGTATTTCTATTATAATAATAAAATACTTATTTAAATACGAGAAAATGAGATTTTTGCGGAGAAAGTTTTAATATTCTAAATTTAGAATATTAAAAGGATAATTAGAACGATATTAATATCGTTCAAAAGTGATTTATATATATATTAAGCAAATGAAAAAAAAAAAGTTTTCAGCGAAAATATTCGTATACGCATAAAATAATTATTAATGTTCTTTTTTTTTTTTTTTTTTTTTTTTTTTTAATTTTAGAAGTAAGTTTTTATTGAGATTAGGATGCAAATATAATGCATGCGTGGATATTTTACGGTGTTAAAATCAAAATGGAAAATATTATAAGAGCAAAATGTAAAAGATATACATTTTTTAAAATTAAGAATATCTGCATGCATATATTTTAAAGAAGTGAAATATTTGGAGTTTGCCTTCTAGTTTTGTAATAAATAAAGTATGATTAGAATGTTTATAATTTTTCTATTGAAAGTATAAATAAGTGTTTTGCTTATACTAACATAATTTCGGATGTCGTTTGTTTCTCATATTTTATGACATATTTTGGCCTGTTATCTACACGGTATTAAAATATACAATCATTAAATAAGAAATATATACATACTAAAACTTCTTCTGAAAAATTATCTAACTAACAATGCAAATTCCATTGAAATCAATCCAGTATTGTAGATTATAAATCAATCTTGTAATATGTGGATACAGGGCCATCGCTAAGACTTTTTATTGGTGGGGGAGAAAACCTTAATATTGTCAAGTCAAATTTTTATATTCGCCAACTCGTTTTATAATTTTGCCAAGTTTACGCACTTTGAAAATGTAATACAGTTCTTATTTGTAAAAAAAAATAATAATATTCCCAATTAGAGTTGTAACTTTTGCAAATTCTATCAAAAATAGAAAATGTATTACAGTTTTTATTAAAATTTTAATTAAATTTGACATAAAAGTTTTAAATTTGCAAAGTGTAACAACATTTGTGAATGTTTTGGGAGGGTAGGTTCCCTCCTGTCCCCCCCCCCCTTAGCTAGTCCCCCGTGTGGATATCTCAACTTTGGTTTATCAACAGCATTCTATTAATTACAACAATAGAATCAACAGTATTCTATTATTTAATACGAAAAGTATAAAGCAACTGATAAATGATTTTTAAATAAATAAAAAGAAAATTATTAAAAAATTTAAATTGTATCAGTCAACCAACCAACTTTGTTTACAAACAAAGTGCAACCAATTACAGATAAGCACAAAATGCACAATCACGTGATCAAATCGCCCAGCAGTTTTACGCGCGTAACGCGCGTCAGATTTTAGCAGGGTTGGATGTCTTATTTTAAATGCTGATCGGGCTTAATTACATGAAATAGGTCACGTGATACTTTTCCGGAATACTTTTAATTTTATTTGAGTGGTCACAGGTATGCATGGGCGTAAGAAGGGGGGGTCCAGGGGGGTCCTGGACCCCCCTAGAATTCTGACTGGACCCCTTATTAAAATTTTACAGTGAAACGAAGACTATTTTTTTGAAAGATTATTTAAAAGATTTCAAAAGCAGTAATTCTTTAGATGATAAACAATATTAACAAAACCGAATAAAACGCAGCTTGTTTGCAAATTTTCTATACCACTATTTAAAGGGGCGGAGGGTGCAAACTCAAAGTTTCATAAGCGATAAATATCGACAAACATGTCAGACATGAGATTGATTCTGGTCTGGAACTTGGGAGGTCTTGATATTTACATGCCTAAAGCGAGAAAAGGGATATTTTATTGTTCGTCCTACGATAAGGCAACTGTTTTCCTTTTGTATGAGTTGTCCTTGGAACTCAGGAAAGAAAAGAAGTCTCACTGTACGATCTGTAGAACTCTGAATCCCATCCACTTAAATTCTGGGAAGTTACGTATAGAAATCGATCGGGTCCCCTCTTCTCTCAAAGATATTAATCTAACATTTAACTACACCATTTTGCATTGGTTTTGCGCTTTCTCTGTAAATTGCTTGTAGATAGAACTGGGAACTATTATCACCCATCCCATATAATCTATGAAAGAACAGATAATATTCAAGGGAAAAAAAAGAGAAGGAACAGTAGAAATGACATATGTATTGTTTTATCTACTATTATTCCTAACTTTTTCTTTCGTTAATTTTGCATTCAAATACGCACTGTAAAACATTTGTCTAATGTTACTCCATAAAACTGGTGGCAGCTACGACTTCCATTTTAAGGGTGTATTCGAAAAAACGCTTTTCCACCTTCAACAGCTCGAAATTTTCCGATACAATTTCAGACACATTTTTAAAAGTAGAAACGTGAAACATGCTGAGGGGATTTTTGAAGAGACCTACAAGGTGCCGTGTGATGTCATTTTACACTCAATTCATTAGAATTTGATTTATAAGCAATTATCTTCTCAGTATGACCATTTTTTTCGTTCCCAGATCTGCCACTTCGGAAAAATCGGTTCAAATAGCCGTTTTTGATTGCTTTTTTTTTTGCAATATTTTCTGCATTTATCAAAGAATCGACGATCACGGCACCTTGTGTACTTTCTAAATAAGACAATTTGTCAGTTTGATGCATATCAGAGCAAAAACGAATTTAAAAATAAATCGGAAACTAAGCAGTTTGAATCGAAATACACCCTTAAGGAGTAATTTTTTGCTTATATAATGGTATAATTTAAACATATATTACTGGTGTAACTTTGCAATGTTACACCGGTTATATCGGTTAAAGTACCCCACAAAATCGGAGGCAGCAAGGCTGCCACCACTTTTATGGAGTAAAGTTACACAAATGTTTTACAGTGCGGGCGGATTCAGTATTTTATTCATAGGAGGAGTGTGGGGTTCATAGATCCTTTTTGAGAGGAAAAGCTCATATCTCTTCAGTGTGTTCTTAAAACAAAAAGGGCAACTTTGTGACACATTCTTTAATTTATTTTTGTTCGGAAATGCATAAAAATAGCAGGCGTTATTATTCAGAAACTGTCTAATTGCACTCAAGTTTCTGTTTTTTTAAAAAACACAATAGATTTTTCATAACAAGCCTTCAAATTTGACACTTTTGCGCACATTTCCCGACGAACGCAGAAAAACCGGTCGAAAAGCAAGAGAAAAACGGATGATCATGTGATCGAAATAGCTTAGAACTAAATAGGTAATTTAACTATCATAAAATGGAAAAATAAGTTCGATTTGGAATCGCTTCCATAGTCAGGCATTCAAATTTTATACCTTTCCGTTAAAAATTGAATTTGTAAATGTGTCAAAACGTTTTGCGCTTGTTGAGCGGAGCAGTTGAGAACACCCTTAAGCTCACATTAAAGGCAGCTTCCATATCCAAAACAATTAATTTTCTGATATTTTTGAAAAATCATTTTCATTCGTAAATACAAAACGATGGCATTACGAAGAAATTTAATAATTTCATTTTCTTATAAAGACATAAAATTATTTTTTAAAAAATGAGCATTTTAAACCAGTTTTTAGGACTTTACAGTTAGAAAAATGTCGTCATAAGGGAGCTCCTTTAAATTCCACATTTTAATGAGTTTTCCTGAAAAACACATTGTCTTTATCGAAAAATGGAAAACGCTAATCTATAACATTTATTTTGACTAATTGCACTTGAAAATTTTCTTTTACAACTCAGAAGAAAAAAAATGATTTTATGGATATGTCAGAAATTAAGTACTTTAGATTTAAGTAAATATTTAGAGAATCGGAAAGTATCTCGTTGTTGAGAAAGAAAAAACTTCGAAAAAATGTAATATATATTTAATTTTTAAACTATCCTTTAAAAATTTTCTTCGTTCTGGAGGGGAAGAGAGGACTGGGGGTACGTCTGATCTTCGAGACTCTACTCTCCCCCTCCTTGGATTATCAAATAGACTCCTTCTGTGTCTCCTTGAAACAGTTAAATGGGAAACATCTTATGTTGTTTATATTTTACTTTACCCTGCTTTTATACATGCATTAATATTTTACATGATATTTTTATGCATATTCTCAGCTTTTAAATGCTATTGGTGTGTTTGTGTGTCTGCGGAAGGGTAGGGGAGTAAACACGAAATCTCACTCTTTGTCACACTAGTGTGTCTATATACATGTATGTGCATCAAATAAGTGTATGTGTATAAAAGTATATGCATTCTATATAGAAGTAATGAATGTCTTTCAAACGCTTAAATAAACTAATTCATATAAATTTTACAGCAACTTTAAATTAATTTAGAATTTAGTTACATCTACTAAAGGTAAAATAATTGTAATTTATTCAAAAACTTCATTGCAATTGACTATTCTTTTTTTATGGTTTTAACAATAATTTTCAAACATGATTTTTTTTTAAATCTATCTCTATCGTCTGCAGAGAATTAGGAAAAATAAATACCATTTATTTTTAAATTAACCCCTTTTTTAGTCACAGGCTATCAAAGCCTGAGAGCTTATATGCCCTCCCGTTTTGTATGTATGTACGTACGTTCGTGTGTGCGTACGTGCATAACGCGATAGCTCTTGATAAAAATATCCAATCCACTTGAAATTTTGTATATAGGTATATTCTGATAAGACGCTTCCCTGATTAGTTTTTGGAGTGTTCATTCGATATGTATAATAGGGGGGAACGAGGGGATCATGCCCCTCCCCTTAATTGATATGAATGAGTTTCTCATGCAGAATTTATCAGATTTCATTCAAATTTTAGCATAGGATCATTCTGATGAGGGCACCGCCATGATTTGTTTTGCGAGTTCATTGGATAAGTCTAAAAGGGGCGAAATGGGAAGTACTCCCCCCCCCTTAATTAAGGCTAATGAGGTTTTCCCGCAGAATTTACCGATTTGCTTCAAATTTGTGATATAGGTTCATTCTGATAAGGCGCTTCCTTGATTGGTTTTCGGAATTCATTGAATAAGTACAAATGGAGATTGGTGGGATTACTCTCTTAATTTATTTAAATGTTTTTTCTTGCAGAATTAACCGATTTGCTTCAATTTTTGGATACAGATTCATAGTGATAAGATGCTTCACTAATTAGCTGTGGGGTTCTTTCGTTAAGTTCTTGTTTAAGGGGTACTTGCGATTACCCCCCACCTCTCTTAAATTTTATAAATGGGTTTTTACGCAGAATTGTCCAATTTGCTTTTAAGTTTGGATGTAGGTTCTTTCTGATAAGGTGAATCTCTGAATGGTTTTGGACGTTTAATGGTTAATTATAAAAGAGGGGGAATAACTACTCTTAAATTACATAAATGGATTTTTACTAAAAATTTACCGATTTACTGTGAATTTTGGATATAGATTTTTTATATGATAAAGCATTTCTCTGATCAATTTAGGAGTTCAATGATTAAGTATAAAAAGGGGAAAGGAAGGAGTTGTTTCACCTCCTTAATTTGTTTTTCGAACGGAATTAACCCTTGAAAATATAAGGCTGTAATGGACAATTAGTATGCGTAGCCTGTGAGCTCAATGCCATCAATTTAATTGGGCAATATTATTTTTATTGTTGGTTTGTTTGTGTTTATGACGGCCAATTATCTACACTTCGGATATAGGTTCTAAAGTGGGCAATGCCCTCCGTAGGGATCTTTCTAAGGAAACCTAACCCGTACTGACGCAAGGAAATCCAAGATTCTAAGAAAACCTAGGAAAACTCCGAACCGTTAGGCTGACGGCCGCGATTGGGTTCGAGTCCAGCATCTGCCGTCTATCAGTTTCGGAGGCAGAACCTCTCGGCCCCTGGTGGGATATATTAACTTGAATTATTGTGCAAAATAGATATAAAATGAAATGTGAGCTCATATAATATTATAAGCATTTGAAAGTTGTATAAATGAGGTTATTCAAAGTGTCTTTCAAGAATTTTTTAAAGTTTTTTTTAATTTTTAATATTTTATTTAATTTTAATTTTAATTTTTTTTTAGACTTTAAAAATAGGAAGTTTCTTTTTGGAATAGAATATTTTGTGCGATTTATACAACACTTTTGGATAATTTCTGTGATACCTTTTTAAGATGCATTTCCGAAGCAAAGATAAATTTAGCAGGGAGATTGTTTTTATTGAAAAATAAAAGGTGGGGGGAATTGCTTTTATTGAAAAAGTAAAGAGGGGTGGAATTTAACAGCTAAACCATTCAAGATAATATTTGTTTTAGAAAATCAATTACTGTACTTAGCATAAATTTATCAGTTACATTTGGAAATACATTGTTAATGTATCCAAAGTTTTTTTTTTTTTTTTAAGCCATTATATATGCAGATTTAGATTTAATTTTATTGTAAAGGTATCGGTTAAAATGGCAGTTCGATTATAAGAGTTTGGCGCCACTGTATAGATGGAAAGAATTTCCACCTTTTTTCTCATTTCCCACTTTCATACCTGTATAGCTTTGGTGGGAAAAAGTTTAAAAATTGTTTTCCTTATTTTGAAGCAAACTTTTTCGAATATTTCGATGGGAATTGAACATTATAGAAATACAATTACATGCCCCTGAAAGGTTTAATAAAAACAGTTCATCATTTCATTTCCTGCTTATACGCCATAATGGATCTTCATTATAAAATTATATAAACATAAATTTAACAAACATGTAATTGAACTACGCTCTTAATCCCTTCGCGATGGGAGCCTTTTACGAAATTTTAAATGTTTGGTCAATGTTTTTAAAAAAACAAAAATTTGTGCTTTATTGAATCGAGAAAATGCTCTGATTAAATACGGCAAATTTACAATACATTTTTTACTGGTGGGGATACACGAGAAATTTTAAGCCTTTTTGTGGCATCTATACGTGTCCCCAAGGGGTTAAACAACTGAACTGTACAGAATTGAAATGTTATTGTTTCGAAATTATCAAATGGTACCGCGGCCCCCCCTAGAAAAATTATTTAGTTACGCCCATGCAGGTATGTATTTCTATTACGAAAATCATGCTTTGAAAGGATAAAGAGATATGGTATTTGTATTTACCAATTCTGAACCATAAAAATAATGCAATAATTGAATAACTTTAAAATTCTCTTCTTCGATAGCGTCTACTCCAAGCAGAATCTTCTGAGCGCGCGCGCACAAAAAAGAATCTTTTGAACACGGCCAGAATATGAGTGATTTGATCATGTGATTGTGCATTTCGTGCGTCTGTTTTATTGGTTGTACTTTTGTTGGTAGGTTGATTGATACAATTTAACAATTCAATTAGGGATCTCAGTTGCTTTATATTTTTCGCGATAGTTAAAATGCTGTTATCAAACAAGATTGTGATATCAACATATTATAAGGTTTATTTTTAATCCTGATGTATTTCAATGGAATTTGCACTGTTTGACAATTTTTCAGAAAAGGTTTTAGTATATATATATATTTCTTATTTAATAATTGCATATTTTACAGAATACTATATTATTCTGTAATAATTATAATTATTACAGAATACTAAATTGTTATAATAAAACTTTAATCACTAGTTGTCTAATGATGTAGCTTGTTTTTTGCATAAATGGATACTCCATCCAATGGATACTGGAATCAAAGAGGGGAAGGAGGACCGCACTATCTTCTTAACTGTTTGAAAATATATGAATTTTGGTCATTTTGGCTGATTCTAATCATTTGGCACCATTTAATAAAAATCCTGATTAGTTTCAGGGGAGGGGGGAGTCCGAGGCAGTTACCCTGCTTGCCCCTGCATAAGTCAGGCCCTGAGTAAAAATAATAATATTAAAAAAATAAAGCTAGTTATTTTCTAATAATTATAGTTATTATAAAAAAAAACTAGCTTTATTTATTTATTTATTTATTTTTTGCTATAGCAAATTGTGTTAGTAATACCGTGCGGATAACACCGTGTGGATAACAGACTAAAATGCGCCATAAGATAGGAGAAACAAATGGCATTCAAAGTCATGTTAATATAACTCGTAATATAATCAATGCACTTATATAATATTATCAGGAGAAAATTTATAAACATTCTAATCATACTTTATTCCTTACAAAACTAATATTTTTTAAAGAGTTATCTCTTTAAAAAATATAGGTGCAGATATTTTTAGTTTAAAAAATGTACATCTATTACATTTATAAACATTCTAATCATACTTTATTCCTTACAAAACTAATATTTTTTAAAGAGTTATCTCTTTAAAAAATATAGGTGCAGATATTTTTAGTTTAAAAAATGTACATCTATTACATTTTGATTTTTATAATATTTTTATTGTGTATTTTAACACTATAAAATATGATTTGCATCTTAAACTTACTTCTAAAGTACTTTTAAAAAAAAGAAAGAAAGAATGAATGAAAAAGACCAAGAAATTATTTTACGCGTATGCCTTTTTTAATTTTTGTTGTTGTTGTTATTGTTGTTGTTATTGTTGTTGATTTGCTTAATATGTACAGGGTGATTCCAAAATTTTTTTACAATAAAAGAGGGGTGATAGTACACATCAAGACAAACAATATTAAATAGGAGACCAAGGGTCCAAAACGTTTTCCTAAGGAAATAGCCGCCATTAAAGTTTAGGGACCAAAATTTCAAATAAACATAAAAAACTGAAAAATCGATCGATTGATTTGCGGTTTTCACTAAAATTATTCTTTATATCGGCATTTTCTTGAAATTAAATTATAAAGATAAATTTCAAAAAAATGCCGATAGAGGGCGCCTTAGACTTTGGAGTAACGAACAACTATTTTTTGCCGATATTTTTTGCATCTCATTAAATGTTTTCGTAAGCTTAGACTCAAACTTAAATTTTGAGCTCAAAATCTGTAGTTGGGAGTGGTTAAGTAACACAAACTGAGCTGTGTTCAGAGGGTTTAAATTTCAAATGATTATAAAATACGGAAAAATTGGTCGATTGATTTGCGGTTTTCACTAAAACTATTCTTTATTTAGGTATTTTCGTGAAAATAAATTATAAAGATAAATTTCAAAAAATGCCGATAGAGGGCGCTTTAGACTTTGGAGTAACGAAACACTCTTTTTTGGCGTTATTTTTTGCATCTTATTAAATGCTTTCGTAAGCTTAGACTTGAACTTAAAATTTGAGCTCAAAATCTGAATAGCTGGGAGTGGTTAAGTAGACAAACTTAGCTGTGTTCAGAGGGTTCAAATTTCAAATAATAGTAAAACACGGAAAAAATTAGTCGATTCGTTTGCGGTTTTTTCTAAAACTAATTTTTAAATCAGCAGTTTTCTTGATCAATCAGTGTTTTCTTGAAAATAATTTTTAAAGATAAATTTCACAAAATGCCGATAGAAGGCGCCTGAGACTTTGGAGTAGCGTACAACTATTTTTAACTGTTATTTTTTTAATCTCATTAAATGCTTTCAAATGCATAGACTTAAATTTTGGGCTGAAATTCTGAATCGTTGGGAGTGTTTAAGTAGCGAAAAATTGAATTGTGTTCGAGGAGGAAATAGTGTTAAATTTCAACTCCTGAACACACTTCAGTTTGCACTTCTTAACTCCTCATAACGATTCAGGATTTAAGCTCAAAATTTAAGTTTAAATCTAAGCTTCCGAGAACATTTAAAATGCTTTTGCAAGCATTTAATTAGAACCAAAAAATAATGGTTAAAATGAATTGTTGGTTACTCTGAAGTTTAAGGCGCCCTCTGACGGAATTTTTTGAGATTTATCTTTAAAAATTATTATCAAGAAGATACTGACTTAAAGAATAGTTTTATTTTAAACCGCAAACGAATTGACCAATTTTTCCATTTTCTATAATTACTTTAAATTTGAACCTCCCCCTCCCCCTTGAACACAGTTCAGTTTGTGCTACTTAACCACTCCCTACTATTCAGATTTTGAGCTCAAAATTTAAGTTTAAGTCTAAGTTTCCGAAATCATTTAAAGAGATGCAAACAATAACGGCAAAAAATAGTTGTTCGTTACTCCAAAGTCTAAAGCGCCCTCTATCGGCATTTTTTAAAATTTATCTTTATAATTTATTTTCACGAAAATACCTAATCAAAGAATAGTTTTAGTGAAAACCGCAAATCAATCGACCAATTCTTCCTTTTTTTTAATCATTTGAAATTTAAACGCTCTGAACACAGCTCAGTTTGTGTCACTTAACCACTCCCAACTACAGGTTTTGAGCTCAAAATTTAAGTTTGAGTGTAAACTTACGAAAACATTTAATGAGATGCAAAACATACCGGCAAAAAATAGTTGTTCGTTACTCCAAAGTCTAAAGCGCCCTCTATCGGCATTTTTTGAAATTTATCTTTATAATTTAATTTCAAGAAAATGCCGACATAAAGAATAATTTTAGTGAAAACCGCAAATCAACCGACCGATTTTTCCGTTTTTTATGTTTATTTGAAATTTTGGTCCCTAAACTTTAATCTCGGCTATCTCCCAAGGAAAACGTTTTGGACCCTTGGTCTCCTATTTAATATTGTTTGTCTTGATATGTACTATCACCCCTCTTTTATTGTAAAAAAAAATTTGGAATCACCCTGTATATATATAAATCACTTTGGAACGGTACTTAAAATATTTAATAGGTTCAAATGTAAAACTTTCTTCTTAAAATATCATATTTTCTCATATTTAAATAGGTATTTCATTATTGTAATAGAAATATATGTGCTTCTGTATTATTAATATAAAAAATTACCTTTAATAAAAAATCCTATTTATTAATATAAAGCAACCAATTATTAATAATTTAAAAAAAACATAATCACAGTTTATAGACGCGAAAGATTCGAACTCACAATCGCTGATTTTAAGCTCATGAAGGTAATAACAGATGATCTTTATCATTAGCACCGTCCAATAAAATCCATGATCTGTTAACCTTTATCTGAGCGCACAGTACTGAGTACTGTGCGCCTGGTTCGGTGCTTGAACAGCCGCAATAAGGTTCCACTCCATATCCCTGACTCCTGAGCGCGCGCGCTTGACGCGTGTAGCTGCTGAACACGCTCTTCAAAAGACACTTTTTTTGTGGGCGCGCTCAGAAGATTCAGCTTGGAGCAGGTCTTATCGAAGAAGAGAATTTTAAAGTTATTCAATTATTGCATTATTTTTATGGTTCAGAATCGGTAAATACAAATACTATAAGGAAAGGGCAGCTGACGTCACTGTGGGCTCTTATTAGTGTGGGCAAGCTGTTTTCGCCCGTGCTTCGTTATAGCACCCACTCCGCATATAAATTTAGGCATTCTGATTGGTCTACAAATTTTATTATGGTTGTCTGCTTGCTATGATTGGGCTACGTCGTCAAGATAATTGACCACTAGCACGGGGCGGAGTTTCCAATGTTTCCCACAAGCGTTGAGGTATTTGATTGGCTTTTGGTGAACGCTTGTGGGATAAATAGAGAAGCTGATTAGTTGAAATCTGTTGTGACGTTCTTTGACGTCAGAAATGCTAGTGGTCCATTCCTACAATGATCGCTATGACAAAAATGTAGCGGTAGATTGGTTGACAGAAGTGTTTGTTTGTAAACATGCCCTTTCCTTATATCCCTTTATCCTTTCAAAACATGATTCTCGTAACAGAAATACATACCTGTGACCACTCAAATAAAATTAAAAGTATTCCGGGAAAGTATCACATGACCTATTTCATGTAATTAAACCCGATCAGCATTTAAAATAAGACATCCAACCATGCTCAAAGCTGACGCGCGTTACTCAAAAAAACTGCTGGGTGATTTGATTACGTGATTGTGCATTTCGTGCTTCTGTTTTGTTGGTTGTGCTGTTGTTGGTAGGTTGATTGATACAATTTAACAATTCAATTAGGGATCTAAAGATTTTAACTTTTTAACAATTTTTTTATTATTATTTATTTAAAAATGATTTATCAGTTGCTTTATATTTTTCGCGATAATTAAAATGCTGTTCTCAAAATCTGTTATACTGGATGTATTTCAATGGAATTTGTAGTGTTAGTTTGACAATTTTTCAAAAAAGGTTTTAGTATATATAATTCTTATTTAATAATTGCATATTTTACAGAATACTAAATTGTTATAATAAAACTTTGATCACTAGTTGTCTAATGATGTAGCTTGTTTTTTGCATAAATGGATACTCCATCCAATGGATAGTGGAAGCAAAGAGGGGAAGGAGGACCGCACTATCTTCTTAACTGTTTGAAAATACATGAATTTTGGTCATTTTGGCTGATTCTAATCATTTGGCACCTTTTAATAAAAATCCTGATTAGTTTCAGGGGGGGGGGGGAGTCCGGGGCAGTTGCCCTGCTTTCCCCTGCATAAGTCGGGCTCTGAGTAAAAACAATAATATTCTAAAAAGTTATTTTCTAATAACTATAGTTATTAGAAAAAACTAGCTTTATTTTATTTATTTATATTTTGTTTTATTTATTTATTTATTGCTTTAGCAAATTGTGTTGGTAATACCGTGCGGATAACACCGTGTGGATAACAGACTAAAATGCGTCATAAGATAGGAGAAACAAATGGCATTCAAAGTCATGTTAATATAACTCGTAATATAAGCAATGTACTTATATAATATTATCAGGAGAAAATTTATAAACATTCTAATCATACTTTATTCCTTACAAAACTAAAATTTTTTTTTAAAGCGATATCTCTTTAAAAAATACACGTGCAGATATTTTTAGTTTAAAAAATGTACATTATTACATTTTGATTTTTATAATATTTTTATTGTGTATTTTAACACTATAAAGTATGATTTGCATCTTAAACTTACTTCTAAAGAACTTTTTTAAAAGAAAGAAAGAATGAATGAATGAAAAACATCAAGAAATTATTTTACGCATATACCTTTTTTATTTATTTATTTATTATTATTTTTTTGTTATTGTTGTTTATTTGCTTAATAATAATAATATAAATCACTTTGGAACGATACTTAAAATATTAAATGGGCTCAAATGTAAAACATTTTTCTTAAAATATCATATTTTCTCATATTTAAATAAGTATTTCATTATTGTAATAGAAATACATGTGCTTCTGTATTATTAATATGAAAAATTATCTTTAATAAAAAATCCTATTTATTAATATAAAGCAATCAATTATTAATTTAAAAAAAAAAAAAAAAAAAAAAAAACGTAATCACAGTTTATAGACGCAAAAGATTCGAACTCACAATCACTGATTTTAAGCTCAGAAAGGTAACAGATGATCTTTATCATTAGCACCGTCCAATCAAATCCATGATCTTTTCTTAAGAGCCCACAATAGTCACAGAAAAATTACTCAAAAAGACCCGGATGACCATGTAAAGTCTATGGGAGCGTTCTTTTCTAATATCTCGCTCAAATTTTAATATTTTTGCATGATTTTTTTGCACAAGATGGCTGAGGGCAATCCACAACCAGGCTAGTTTTTACTTTTTCAATTTTTGTTTCAGATTTTCTTTAAAAAATTACTTTAACTTTCGAAACCGGTTTAAACCGGTTCTGAAACTGAAACTCTCGTAATATAAAAAATATATAACCAAAATCGAAAAAGTAAAAACTAGCCCGGTTGTGGATTGCCCTCAGCTATCTCAGCCTGCCCTCAGCTTCTGTGACTTAACCCGTTCGCGAAGGCCGGCCAGGGCCATCGCTAAGACTTTTTGTTGGTGGGGGAGAGGACCTAAAATTGCCAAGTCAAATTTCAATACTTGCCAACTCATTTTACAATTTTGCCAACTTACCACAATTAGAAAATGTAATATAGCCCTTATTTGTTAAAAGGTTAATAATATTCCCAATTAGTTTGTAATTTTTGCCAATTCTATCAAAAATTGAAAATATATTATAGTTTTTATTAAAATTTTAAAGAAAATTTGCCAACTAAGTTTGTGAATTTGCCAAGTGTAACAACATTCACGAATGTTTGGGGGGGGAGGCTCCCCCCCCATCCCCCCCCCCCTTAGCGAGGCCCCTGAGGCCGGCTCGCGCATTTTGAAGTGCGCATCTGATGAGGACGGAGCGGGGAAATCAAGGAGCTTAAACTAATGGAGGAGACAACGCTCCGCTACGCAATGCTAGGAAAGTGAAGCCTGCTACGCCCCCTTATACACCCAAAACATTGAAGAACGCATAGCGAAACATTGAAAAATGAGGTCCGAAAATTTTGAATACAAATAATTTTAGAGTCCGGATCAGGTTTCTTCGATGATTTTACGTTTATAGAAGATTGTTTATACATATTATCTTGTTTTTTATCGTAAAATTTCAGATTTTTTTTATACATACTTCTTAAACACTAAGTGAAAAAAAATGTTTTTTACTATGATTACAATGTTGAATTCAGACATTTTTCTCTGGGAGGGACTTCCGTGGTTCTAGGGAAGGGGGCACAAAAGAGTTCCGGGGGGGGGGGGAGGATTACACTTTTTTTACCGTAGAAAACACAAAATCTGTAAAATTTCCTAGGGTTACATTTGATAATTCCGGAGGGTAATGTCGCCCACGGGCCACCCCCTAAATTCAACACTGCTATGATTATACTTAAAAAAAAAAAAAAAAAAAAAAAAAAAAAAAAAAAAACTGGTTATATTTGAAGTTTAATCTTTTTATTGTAAAAAAATTATTTTTTATACTACTAGAAATAAGTATTTTGTTTCAGCATGTACTAAGTTTTATTTTTATTTCATATCAATCTTAATATTTATTAAACGGCTAACATTAGATTTAATACAATTTTCACTCATTCTACAAACATTAGAAGTAAGAATGCGATTTTAAAAAATATTAAAATTTCTCTGGTTTAAACAGATAATGGGAAAAATATCCTACAATATGAGCAAAAATGTTTCAAACTTAATAGATCGATTTCTGTTATGAAAATATTGTTTTTGCAAAGCTTATTTTTATTAAATAAGGCTATCAACCCCCCCCCCCAAAAAAAAAAAAAAAAAAAAAACTTTTGAAATGAAAAATACAGAAGGCAAATTTATAGACACTTTCTCCTTCTTATAAATATATACTGCTACTCAAAATCTTAAAAATTAAAGAATGGCTCAAAATATTTTAATATTATATATATATATATCTTTTTTATTTATATAAGTATTATAGATCTCAGCAATCTCTTCATTTTAAAAGAAAGGTTTAGTAATATTTATATCTCTTAAGTTTAAGATCAAATTTTATTCACACAGAAAAGGTTTTCCATTACGATCTGTGTCCAACCACCAACACTTGCTTAAAATAATATTGATTATTAAAAAAAAAAAAAAAAAAAAAAAAAAAAGTGAAAACATCTTAGAACAAAAATAAAAGTTATGCTTAAAGCTATAGCTTTAGATTAAACTAAAGAAAAATACGGAAAATGAGAAAAAATATCTAAATAAGGCGCTTTTGAATTTGAAAATTTACACAGTTTCCTATTAGGAGATCCAATGTTTTGGGTGTATGAGGGGCGTGGTCATTAGCTTCAAAAACGCGTAACAACGGCTTTTCCATGGTTTAAGCTCCTTGGGGGAAATTCGCTTTCACCTTCTGGGCCGGAGGATTTCGCGCAGTTAAGCCTAACGCTTGTCAAAAATTCTTTAAAAATTAATAAAAAAATAACTTTCGCATGAAACTTTTTGAAATTCACATACATGGAATTTGATGTTATTTTATACATTCATTCAAAAAATTATGTATATTGTGTGATATTTTAATTGGAAAAAAAATGTTTAAATGTAAATAATGAATAGTTAATATCCTGTTCTTAGCTTTTAAAATGATATAACATGACAGAAAATTACTTACCAGGCTGTTAAATATCAACCTATGAAACATTTTGCTATAATAGAAAAACAAGCCTAACCATCTTGATATTTAATAATTTTTAACACTTTCAGTAAATAAAATAAATGTTTTACAAAAAACGATTTATTTATAAATGAAAAATATTAAATAAAACATACAAACAACCTGCTACTGTTGCTTTGTAACACTTATATATATGTGTGTGTGTGTGTCTGTGTAAGATTAGATTTAAAAAAGTTTAATTTTATAATATTTTTGAAATAAAAAAAATATGTATAACACATAATTAAAAACAAACAAACAGTCTTGAATAATAATCAGTAATGATGTGCAAATCAGAGTAAAAATTAAAAATGTACCTTTCCAAAATATGTTTATGTTAAAATTATTTCAGAAATAGAAAATATATTTCCATATGGTATATCGTATAATAAGGTATATCAAATAAAAATTATTGGATAATTATGAATAAAATTTAATAATGATTTGAAACTTTCAAAACTTTCGTTGATGTTAAAATTATCTTTTAAAATCTATGTTAACATATAATCTAATATATAAGTAAGAAAAAAATCTTGAATAATAATGAATAAAGCACAATAATACTTTAAAATACTCTTTAAAACACTCTTTAAAAACTTTTGTTCATGTTACTAGTAATTTTTAAAATGAAATGTATATATATGCAAGCAAGTAATGTAAAACATATTAGATAAATATATAGAATTATAGAAAAAAAACTGATCAGTAATTTGAAATGAGCAATATACCGGGTGTCCTGAAAAGGACTGAACGATTTTAAAAATCAATAACTTGCAAACTTTTACAGATATTTAAAAAATTCTTGCACGAGAGTCATCTAAAAGGTCAAAAGTTTTTTTCCTGCGATTCTGGATTGTAGTTCGAATTACAATCAATAGATGGCGCTGAGAGCGCTAGGTGCTATGTTGAGACGGATATTGACGCCACTTGGCACGGAAGCAAAATAAGGAGGTTAAGGCTGTGGAGTGGATCTTATTCGAAAATGAACTTTCGCTTTTACTGTCCGATTTTGAATGCAATCCATATAATTTTGATTTTGCTGACGTCAGCGCAATAATAGAGAAAAATATTGTTTTTAAGGATACAACTCCTTTGAAATCGAAATGCGTGAAACAACAACGTTCGAACTATCGACTTTTTTTTTTTTTTTTTTTTACATTCCAAGAATGTAAGTACTTTTGAGAACAGGATATCTTATTTATCTATTTATTTATCTGGGTATCTTTTAAACCTTTTTTTATGTCATCTAGCCATGTCCTGTATTGTATATTAAGTATGTAGGATTAACTGATCATTTACAGGTACACCCAAAAGATTGCATCACATCACAGTCTATGGGAGAATATCGCTTGCAGTGTATATTAATGAAATACATTATTTCAAATGTATTGAAACTGATATAAATCACTGAATTTCAGTATAAGATGGTTATGATAGAATAGGGTATTTGGTATTTATAGCATTTACAGGGACACACAAAAAGAAATTGGTTACTGTACTGTATTTAAGTAATAATTGCTGGAAATGGAAATGCGTTTTCAATTTCGGCATGAGTTTTTAAATTTAACTGTTTTTTAGATACGTTAGTAATTATATAAATGCGTATCACGTATACTCGTCTCTGGTCCGTCCGTCCGTCTGCATGTCCGCATATAACAGTGCAAAAATTATTCTGTCGAATCGTTTGAAATTTTAAATATATATTTGTTGAAGAATTTCGTCCAGTTATTTCAAATTTTATGAAAATCGGATGTGTATTTCCAATACAGGGACAGTCAAAAGTATTCCGTTACATTATGGCCGACGTGGGAAAAGTTTAAAGTGCTTTTTGATGATATTACACCCGTCCAAACAAAATGAAATTAATATGCATTTATGAATTAAATTAAAATACAAATGATGTAGAATATGCTACACAAAGAACAGCATTATTCATTTACAGCAGCGGTTCCCAAACTTTTGAGCTCGCGGAGCCCTTTTTGGGAAGAATTTCTAAGACGGAGCCCCTGAACCCAACGATACTCTGTAGTTTACAAATTAATGTTTTTTTTTTTATGCTTATAGAGCAGAGAAAATCTGATGGATAAAAATCCGAGCCAGTAATTTTCACCATTGGACCAAGGTTCTCAGTTTGAACTTTCCTGATACAGAAATTCTGAATTCCTACTAGAAATTTTAAGAATCAGTTTTCCTATTATGTAACAGTTTTATTTAATATTTCTATTATTAGACACAATAAATTAAAAATAAGGATTAGAACGCCTTTTTTTAATTAAATTATCTACCTTGTATAATAGAGAAATTTCCATCAAATACAGCAAAATTATAGCTAAAAATTTGTGATTTCTGAACAATTTAACGAATATTTTTTACCCGAGCTATGTTCAAGCAATACTGTTAAGGGGTTAATGACATCCATTTTTAAAATAAAAAATATTCTTTTGAGATTTCCAGTCCTGTTTAATGTTTAAATGGGCGGGGCAAAATCTATAAGATGTGTTATTAGGTGCAACATTGTTCACTTTTTTTGATATTTTATTTAAAGTATTTTACTGTTAATTAGAGTTTTGAAAGAAACTTTCTTTCATCATTGTTTTTACCTAAAAAAAGTATGCATTTAATAACTACACATGTTAAATTAAACTAATTACAGCAAGTAGAAAAACTTTACTAACTAAATGGGATTAAATTTATATCAGGGCGGGACTCATTCACAAAAAGTCTAAGGAAGGGGTGGAGCTGAGCAAATTTTAAATTCTTAGTGTGATGACAAATGTAAAGAACCAATATATATTTTTTAAATTGTTACAGACATTTCTGTGTCTTAAAATGTGGCAGAGACTAATTAAAAGAAAATTTTAGAGAGGGGTTGTAAAGTGATACAAGACGCTAAAAAAATGCGTTTTCAGCAGTACACATTGCTTATAAAATTAAGTACAGTTATATAAAACAGCATAAAAAATTTTAAATAACAACGAATTTATAAAAATTAAATAAACAGATTAAAGTAATTGAAGATACGAAGAAAAAAACTACATACACAACGTATATAAATATTAAATGAATCTAATTGAGGGATTTATTAAATAATTCAAGATGTTACAAAAAAGGAGCTTTTTAATCGACAAACATTGTTGCAAAATGAAAAACGGTATAGAAAATTTAAATATATAAATGATATCAACAGATTAAAGAATTTAAATTTATATATAAAAAAGAAATATACGTACACTATATACAAAAATGTAATATAATTGAAATGAGGGGCTTTAAATGATAGAAGATGCAATAAAAAATATATTTTCAGCGATAAACATTATTTTACTATGAAAAACAGTATAAAAATTTAAATAATGCAAATAACATAAACTGAATTTTAAAAAATCAAAGATATATATATATATATATATATATAAAGAAATACATACAAACATGACACACAAATGAATCTAGCGAGGGATTTTAAATGATAAAAGATCTTTTAAAAAAAAGACGTATTAAGCGACAGACATGTTCTAACGTTCAAAAATGGGAGTAAAGGACGTTATAACCTTGTTACTAAACAAAAAAGAATTAAGTATAAACATATGAATAGGCGCAGCTCCAAAGAACAAAACTGTTCTCCTTTTTGTTTGGCAAATAGATTTAACAGAGCCGGCGAGCTTTTCCTGTTTCGAATCACAATGTGCATTCGATTCAGCACAGTTACACAGGGTTACAGTTTTACAGGGATGCAGAATGTGTCCGATCCAGCCATCTAGGATCGGGGGAAAGGGTATAGCTGGGTTTTTTAGTAAAATATGCCCTTGAGTCAACCACATCGCGTCCTACATGGATCGATAGCCCATAAAAACAACTTCATTTCTACCCAGTTTTAAGTTTGTATCTCAAGACCATGGAGGGGAGGGGGGGGGTAATGGCCCTAAATGCCTGTTTTGGAAAAGAGCGCATTGTGATGAAACTACTAAGCAGATTTATACGAAAAAATATAAGGGATGCAAAAAAACCACCATACGAATATTTGACAATTTTTTCAGATTTTTTTAAACAAAAGAACAAGTTTTCTAAAACTTTCCTGCTTTTATATGTACATTTTTATTAAAAATAAACTAGAATTTCTGAGTGACCACCTTAATTTTTTTTCATGAAATACTATGAGACATGATGCTTATTCACTATCAATTTCAACTTTCTACGTATGGTGCATCATATTAAAAAAAGGGCAAAATCATATTCCGGCGGTAATGTGGGGCGTGTCTCGAACGGTTTTCTCGCCTTCTTTTAAAAATACTGCCCTTTTTTTAATATGACGCACCACACGTAGAAAGTTGAAATTGATAGTGAATTTGCATCATGCCTCATAGTATTGCATGCAAAAAAATTAAGGTGGTCACTCAGAAATTTCAGCTTTTTTTAATAAAAATGTACATTTAAAAACAGGAAAAATGTTAGAAAACTTGTTCTTTTGTTTAAAAAAATCTGAAAAAATTGTCAAACGTTCGTATGGTGGTTTTTTACATCCCTTTTTTTTTTAATTTGAGCCATATGAGTGAAATTATAGTCTTCAGATACAAACTTAAAACTGGGGAGAAATGAATTTCGTTTTATGGGCTACCGATCCATGTAGGATTCGATGTGGTTGACTCAAGAGCACATTTTACTATGAATCCCGGCTATACCCTTTTACAGAAAAATATACAATTGATTTTGATTTTAACAATAAATTATATAATTCTCTGGAAAAAACAAACAAAAAAAAACACTACAAATAAAAAGATCTATATGGCGACTTTTACAAAATCATCATATGTACCACATATACTCGTGCCTAAATTGAGGTATTTGGGGAGGAAAATATACCTATTGTAATACAGAATGCATGTAAGCCCATAACATATCGTAAAATTTTGGGAAATTTCCATACGGATTGGGGGAAAAACTGGGGTAAAAACATTTTCTGCACCCCTGGAATAATATTTCTTGTAAATTATTTTAAATCGAATTTTCAAATCACATTAAAACCAAAAATATTATACAAAAAATAAATAAATGTTTTATGCAAATGTTTGAACAGTTTTGAAGAGTATTATGAAAATTTTCAACCTATTTATAGATATGTTTAGTTTTAATACACACACATACGCAGAAAAATTTCTACATACTTTTGAAAATCTTTCACTTACAATATTTTAATTTCTTTCATGCTTTTTTTTATTTTCCATGAACGCCGCGGAGCCCCTGAAATGTTCAGGCGGAGCCCCAAGGGCTCCGCGGAGCACACTTTGGGAACCTCTGATTTACAGGGCCACACAAAATAATTATGTAACATAACGGTATAGAAGGGAACATACTTTGCGGCATATTTTAATTTTGTTACACATGTAATAAAATTGTTATAAGTTGTTTAGGTTTACTACGAGTTACTTACTGTGTAATAGAAAACACGAAGTATTTACAGGGACACTCAAAAGATTTCGGAAACTATGCTGCATCAAAAATGCTGTACGCTAATGATCAATGCTTGAAGTTTTTAGTTTTGATATGATTTTTTTTTTTAAGTTTTACTAAATTTTTGCATGTTACGCTGTGTATATAAATGGTGCAAATCATATACTGGGCTACACAAAGAATTCGCACTCCTTACTAAGTGTGTAAGTAATTATATTAAAGAAAGTTTGTAAATGAGTTATGCATTTTTTACGTTGAACAGCTTTAAGTATATTACGATATGTTTAAAGAATAGAAATGAAATGATATACAGAGGCACTCAAAAATTGGAATAATAGCCGGCTCTGGATGGTAATCTCTGGAAGTGTGATTTCATTTGTTTAAAGCATGTTTCGGTTCTAAATAAATTTTAGCTAAATAATGGCGTGTATTTAAAGATAGTAAGTAAACTACAGGGCTATACAAAAGAGTTTAAATATGCTTCCGTCTAATTAAATAAATTGCTAAATATCAAATTTCAACTTAACATGTGTTTTTAACGCTTTCCAACATAGTTAAAAGTGTTTATGATTTCTATTTAGTTAGCCGTCTGCCTGTCTGTCTTTCCAAACTCTAACTTGCGTTGAAATAATTGAATTGGTCTATAAGTGATATATGTTAATGGGATTTATTATGCGGTGTTGGGTATTGAAAACAAACTATGCATAATTTATGATTCATTTACAAACACTCAAAACTATCCTATTACATTATGTTCTGTGAGGATTATTATACATGTAGCACCTATATTCGTCATCTGGAATATTCTTTTATCTGTCCGCACATAATAGCGCAAAAACTACCCAACAAAATGCTTTGAATTATAATATATATACTCGTTGCAGAATTTTCGTTACTCATTTAAAGTTTTATGAAAAGCGAATCAAAGCTTAAAAAGATATTAATAAATGTTTTCTTCATTCTATTAAAACCTATCATGCGTGACTAATTCAATGATATCCAAGGATAGGTGATGATTCTAGGTTGTCATAATGATTATGGCTCATTTAAGATTGAGGTAGTATTATTTTCCGATTTCCATGAATTTAATATACATAATCGTAATAAATTTTGTATTTAGGTATTTTCTCAAAAGAGTGCAACAACTATTGCGCCAAGTTTTCAATGTTTATACTATAAATATTCTTTGTTCTTAAGAATAAACCATTTTCGCAATATTTTACTACATACATAAAACTCTACTAAAGAACCTTTTTTAAAAGAACTAGGATTTCTCAGAATATAAAATTTTTTTAAAAATAGCAAAATTGATTAATTTTTAACAAAAAAAAAAAAAAAAAAAAAAAAAAAAACTACTAAATCGTTTTATTTTGTTTTAAAATATGATGCACAAAATATTCTTTAAATTAGATGATAAAAAGTAATTTAATCCGAGAAAATACAGCTTTCTTAAATGTGAAATCGTCTGCAAAACTCGTATGCTGCTCGTTAAATTGATGCCCAGTTTCAATCGCTGCTATTATATAAAAGGATTTATTATTTCCATGACAACACATTTCATTGAAATCATATTGACTAAGTCCAAAATCGGGCTTCATGTTGAGTAGGCAGGTCAAATGTATGTTGTTCAATAAAAACAAATGAACAAAAATTCAAAATCGGGCCCTAAGAGCAAGATTGCATTGTCAAGAGAGACCTACTCCACAGCCTTAATCTCCTTATTTTGCTACAGTACCAAGTGACGTTAATATCCATCTCAACACAGCACATAGTGCTCTCAGCGCCATCTATTGTTTGTAATTCGAACTAAAATACAGAATCGCAGGGAAAAAACTTTTGACCTTTTAGATGACTCTCGTGCAAGAGTTTTTTATATATCTGTAAAAGTTTGCAAGTTATTGATTTTTAAAATCGTTCAGTCCTTTTCAGGACACCCGGTATAAATTATGGAATGCAATAGTTTTATATTTTTAAAAATCTTTAAATATATTCTATCTCATCAGCAGTCAAATACCGACGTCTTTTAGACATTTTAATTAGTTAATAAACGATATCGCTTAAATATATAATATTAATTTAAAACGAATCAATTTAAACAAGTGTGAAAAGTAAAAATTAATCAAAAGAAGAACGCAGAAAAATATTCTTAATTTAGCTGCACTGAGAAAGAATGTTATCAGCGTATCAGCTCCCACAATCAGTATGTAACACTTTTCTTTCTTATTATTTTTCATTTTTTAACTGCGAAGCACTCCTGAAATAAAATAAAAATATAAAAAAGATAAATCTTTCCTTCTACAAGAAAGAAAACACGAAATATTAATGACGTCGGTTTTTGCCACTATTTCTGATCGAGATAAAAGAGCGGGAAAAAAGCAATGAATCAGATGTTCATGTTATCATTCGTAATCGTAAATGTGCTTACTAATACGCTTACTTACGTGAATTATATGCTTTCTTATGATCCTATTCTTTAACCGCAAATTTTTCCTTCTGAAGTTCAATAGCATTATTTCTAATAAAGAAAAATAAAGTTTTACTAGACGCGTAAAAAAGATTTATGAAACACAAAGACGTGATGAAAAAATAATCTTTTTCCCATTGTAGTATTTCCATAAAAAATTAAATTCGCGTGGATTAAAAAAATGTTTTCATTAGCTTTCCTAGTTTGAAGGAGAAGTCTTCTTCCTTAATATGCATACAAATAGAATTAGGATAAATTTTTTATATGCTAAGCTGTGAAAAACAAAACGTTCCGTTTGATCGGCATGAATGCTAGTCTCGCGGTATGTGAGTACAAACAGCGTCGGCATGAATGGTAGTCTCGCGGGATCTGAGTACAATCGGTGCCGGCATATATAGTGGTCGCTCGTCCCCAAGGGGTTAACCTGTATCTGACAAGGAAGGTCTCCATTGGGGGCATACTCAGAATTTTTTGAAAAAAATACGAATTAAACTACTCATGTAGGTAATAAAGGATCAGTGAAAATTAGCGGCGGAATTACATTATTAGATATGTAAAAAAATAAAATAGTTTGAAATAATTGGCGTGAAAAGCTGAAAGCGACGCGGGATTTGGCGTGCAGTGCATTTCCTCGCCAAAAGCAAACGATTTTAACGAATCTGAAAATTGATTTTAATTGTCTTCACTGTTAAAAATCTGCAGCAATTATTGCAAAGTCACTCCACTACTTTTATAGAATATCTCTCTTCTGACCAATGAGAATGCTCCATAGCACGGTGAATTGCAACGTTTTCTATAAAAGCGGTGGAGTGACGCTGCAGAAAATGGTACAGATTTTTAGCGGTGTTGTAGCTTGTGCAATATTGCATTTTGTTGCAACGCACTCCACCGCTTGTATATAATATCTCTATTCCAACCAATGAGAAAGCTCCATTTCACGGCCAAGTAACCGTTTTCTATACAAGCAAGGGAGTGCGTTGCAACAAAATTCAGCAGATTTTTAACAATGTATTTTTCAATTTGGAACAATTTTAATCAATTTAAATGATAAAATATATTTATTTCATTTTGTTATAAGTACATATAAACGTATATGACAAAATTACACTTAAAGTAAAGTAAAAATGCAAAACTAAAATTACTTAAACTAAACTTATTTAAATAAATTGAACATAGAAAGTTTTTTTTTTAAAAAGTATTCGAAGCGTAAAAGCGTATTTTTCAAAATTTCGTTTTTTCGCCAACCGGAGATAAATCGCCAAATAAACGAAATTTTTATTATTTTTTTACGGACGTTATAAGGAAGTTCCGCCGGAATTTTTTTATAAACATATATAACTATATGAGAAGAACATTCAGTAATTTTTTCAGATTTTTCTGAGTATGCCCGTATGGAGACCTTCCTTGTGAGCGCACAATTCTGAGTACTGTGCGCCTGGTTCGGTACATGAACAACCGCAATAAGGTTCCACTCCATATCCCTGACTCCTGAGCGCGCGCGCTTGACGCGCGTAACTGCTGAACACGGCCAAATACGTCATCAGAACAACCAATTAGATTCCAATATTCTTTGACTCGAAGTTGAGGTAAATAATCTGATGAAGAGAGAACTAGGCTGTGTTCGGGATTTACGCGCGCTGCGCGCGCGAATAGGGATATCCGTTCACTACTCGCTACTGTGCTACAGGTACTAATTGTGCGGTCAATACATAGATATAGGAATAACTAGATTAAGCATTCAATGTTATTCTCTCAATACCTTTTGATTCTGTTGCGGCTCGGTGGCAACATCCATTAGAGTGGCAGAAAGCAAGTGGAACTTGCGATTCTACCATAGTAATGCATAGCAGATATATGATTTTGTTTGATGCGTTTTTAAGTAATTCAAAGAATTGGATTTTGTTTTTCGTTTTTGTTATATCTTAAAATTGAAATGGACAAAAATTATAATTTTTTGTAGCTAATTCATTCATTCACACTTTTTATAAAATGTAAATGAACGGATTTATTTATCACTTCATTCATGTTGTATTCTAAAAATACCAAAGATTTATTAAGAATATTGACCTTGGTAAAACATTTCATGCTTTGTCTACCTTTGTTGAGCAATGTTTGGCTAAAAAATAATCTAAAACATGTGCATTATTAATGCTTTATTTTATTTATTTATTTATTTATTTATTTTGTTTTTGTTTTTGACACACACACGTAGACAGCTGAAATAAGTAATTTTTTTTTATTTACCCTATTACACTTTTTTGGGGTGGGGGTGGGGGGGGGAGATGAATAATTAACAACTATGGCTGGGAAAGAAATGTTTTAAGTTTAGAGGGTAAGGAAAATTTGACACAATAATTTATTGCCATTGCAAAGAAACATGGGCAGAAAGGAAGGAAATAAAATATTTTAAACGTCTGGAAATTTTGAAATACTTTGTGAAGATCTAAACAGAAATCATTGAATGCAAAGGGGGAGGTTAAAAGTTGCAAGCTGAGTAAGAATTTTACTTTAAATATTATTATAAACTTCCTGGAAAAAGAAAAGAAGATCATTTACAAATGTATATCCATTTTAAAAAAATTCTATCTTGTTTAGAGAAAAAAAATAAAAACAAGTTTGAAATTGCACGTAAAGCGTAGCAAATGAGGTTCGTTCATACGATAACTAAATTTAAAAAATATTCAGATCTAGCTGTTATAGTAAACAATACTTCGGATACAGTATAGTGGTCGAAATATTTTTTGTGTTCTTGTAAATATACAGGAAGTAACTTTTATTACACCTCAGAAACGTATATCATATTCATAAAATGTGAAATAGTTTAATATAATTAAAACACGCTCCAAACAATGTTTCCCCATATAGCATTATGTAGTGGAATACTTTTGTGTGGCCCTGTAATTTAATAATAAATCTTTTTGCATCACAGATTGTACACAATATATATTTTAGTATACATATACTTCATAGGTTCATGTCAATTCTATTATATTTGAAAGAGTTTAACATCATTAAAAGGTACTTGAAACTATTTTTTCCTATTGGTCGTAATGTATTGGAATACTTTTGATTGTCCCTCTAATTAAACTATACATCTTATTTTCATAAAATTTGAAATGACTCGACAAAATTGTGTAATAATTATTTATTTTAAATTTCAAACGATTAAAATGCAATTGAAACTTTTTTCCCTATTGATCGTAATGTAACGGAATGTTTTTGATTGTCCCTGTAATTGATCTATGCATCCGGTTTTCATAAAATTTGAAATGACTCCACAAAATTAAATAATAATTATGTATTTTAAATTTCAAACGATTCGGTTGGGTAATTTTTGCGTTGTTATATGCGGACGGACGGACAGACTGAACAACAACTATAGGTACTACGTATTTACATAATTACGAACGCACCTAAAAAAAGATGCCAATTACTGATTTTGATGCGCATACTGTTTTGTTTAAAAGGTTAAAAAGTACATAAAAATAGCTTTAAAAAAATTTCCATTATTCTTATTTATTTTATTCATAAAAATTAACTTCGCTATAAAAAATACTAATGGGTGTTGAAAATCCGACATAAACTTTGAAATATTCACGAAGGCTTAAAATATGTATATGTATATAGATATAAATGTATTTTAAGAATGCACGTTTTCATACATTGACCACTGGATTGCCGGGCATTTGCCACTCTAGTGGAGAAGTATCGTTCGCGAGCGGAGAATCAACTTTTCTCCCCGTGTGCGTAATCTAGTTATTCCTACATCTATGGGTCAATAACAGGTGGAGAACAGTCAATGACCTACACTGTTAAAAATTCGACCCATTTGCTGCAGTGTCACTCCATTGCTTTTATAGAAAACGATTACTTCACCCAATTATGGAGCATTTTCATGGGTCAAAAGAAAGATGTTCTATAAAAGCGGGGGAGTGAGGATGCAGCAAAGGGGTCTTATTTTTTACAGTGTAAGATACCTAGACACCACATTGGCAGCCTTTTCTTAGGCCGACATCTTTGCGTTCCGTCACGTGACGGAAGGCAGTTTTAGCGCGTCAAACCGGTTTTTCTTTCGCCGAAACTCATATTGTTATGTTTGTCTTGAGTTGACCGCACTTCTGCTTTTCTCTTTGTGAAATCTGAAAGATGCCAATAAAGCGATCATTGCCAAAAAACGGCATCTCTTCGCCAAAGATGTTGGATTCGAAACCATGCCGAGAGAACAATGGGATGTGGCGCCGACGTATATTAGAAAGTCAACGAGAACAGTAGCGGACAGGGATAAGGAAAGGGCAGCTGATGTCACGCTGGGCAAAATTACTGTGGATCCACAGTAATTTCTTGCCCGTCTTTAAGACTCCTACTATACACAAGAAGTCAACGTGATCTGATTGATCCACGATTGGTCTGATTTGCCTCCGATAAAAAACTCTGTTGTATATGATTGGTCAACGGCGCCATGATTTCCTGTAATGATCGCTAACGCAAAAATGTAACTGGTAGATTGGTTGAAGGAAGCGTTTGTTTGTAAACATGCCCTTTCCTCATAGCTTAAATGCAACGATGTTAAAAAACTTAGACTGAGAAATGAAATGGGGGAAAAAAAAACCCTACATGATTTCGGCGAGTTGTTTTCTTGGTATTGATGTTAAAGTGATCTTATAAACTTATAAACTTAGACAAAGGTTATAATGAAAATATTATTTCTTCAATTTTATTTTTTAATGATGATTTTAATTGCTATTTTATAGAAATGTACAATGAAAGAATATTATAATCTTTTTAATATTATAGTGCAAATAAAGAAAGCAACCGATCTTTCTGTTTATTGATTCTTGCATCTAATGTAACATCTGGTTAGAGTTTTTCGAGTACATTTCTAAGCAGCATCGTTAAATTTGTTAATTTCTCGTAAGAATTCTTCCGCTGCTTTTAACGGCCTTTATAGTTTATGAAAATACACTAAAATTTTACAAAATAAAATCTCTTAAATATACAAGAAAGTCTTCGTTTTCTTATAATATCATATAAGAAAGCAACCGATCTTGCTGTTTATTGATTCTTGCGTCTAATATCTAATGTAAAATCTAAATGCAGTTTTTCGAGAATGTTTCTAAGTAGCATCGTTAAATTGTTAACTTCTCGTATAAATTCTTCCGCTACTTTTAACGGCCTTTATAGTTTATGAAAATGCACTAAAATTTTACAAAATAAAATCGCTCAAGAAAGATACAAGAAAGTCTTTGCTTTCTTATAAGATATAAGAAAACTACCCGATCTTGCTGTTTATTGATTCTTGCATCTAATGTAAAATCTAGATGCAGTTTCTCGAGAATATTTCCAAGCAGCAAATTGCTAACTTTTCGTATGATTTTCCCGCTGCTTTTAACGTCTTTTATAGTTTATGAAGATGTGCTAAAATTTTACAAAATAAAATTACTACAGCAATTTGTCGTCAGGATGGCTTACAGTGGCAATATTTGCGAAGATCAGAATCATCTACACAGTCACCATGATGCCCATACATGTTTATTCGACTAATATCATATAACTTTAAGTCATTTTTAATTTTCTGTACTGTACTTTCGAATTCTGAACCGCCAGGTTTTGTTTTTATAGTTATCATAATTTTCTCCAATGAGTCCGACTTTTTACCGTAAGTGATTGAGTCTTCATCAGCTCCGTCTGTTAATTCCTTGTAACGAAGTAAATCATCGTGCGGTTTACTAATTCTTGCATCCAACACCACATCTAATTCCAGTTTTTCGCACAAATTTCTATGTGGCTTCGTTAAATTGTTAATTTCTTTTACAAGTTCTGACGCTGCCTTCAGCGCCATTTTATCCTGCGGATGTAATAAAACATATTCATGACAAACGCACCAATGGGGAAGAATAAATGCACTTTGACAGTTCCTATCTGGAGGTATTTCTTGGAACAAACTTATTCCGTAAGGCGTTCGATGGTAGTTATTGTCCCCGGACATCATTTGATACAAGTCGACAAACATCTCGTGAAGATCGAATGGCGTTGTAAGCCTTCTTTGGTTGGTAATTAAATTTGATTTAATCTTCACGTTGGCATCAAGAAACCATGGCGGGAAGGAAATAAAAAGAAATGGCATTCTCTCTTCTATTTTACCAATGAATGTTTTTCTGATATCGCCAAATCTGATTCCGTGGTCACTCAAAAATACGAGTACACTTCTATTGAGACATCCCATATCATGAATATCTTTCAGTAGTTCATACACTGGCTTGTCAGCATATCCTGCGTTATTCAGTTCACCGTGAGTCAGTCTTGCTGCCCAAGTCATGGAAAAATAAGGTCTATTTTCCATCGTATTTAAAAAACTTCGTAGATAGTTGAACAAAACAACTATTTCAGGATTGGCTTGGAAGCAATGTTTCTTACTTGCCATTTGCCAGGGTGTATCTTCAATTGCTAAAGTGAACGGTCGGAAAAAATAATCAGTTGGAGGATATTGAAAACCATTTTTTGCGTAATTATAAGTTGCCATATCAGGTGCATCTTCAGCAAAAAAAGTTCTGTACCCTATCGAGGAAAATTTTTTCCATATAAAGTCTAAATCATCGAAATATCTGTGTTTATTTGATTTGTTATAATAATGACTCACGAAATGTCCCGTCAAGATTGGTGTTAAGTTAGGGAAAGTATTATCGGCAACTTTCATGTAGCCACGAAATTCAAACGCTGACAGATTTTTTCGTAGGTATTCAGCAGTCAATTTGAAATGTCTTTCGAAGTTCAGTTTCGATATAGAATCAATGCCAACTATTATAATGTTCAGAGGATTTGATCTATTTAATTTAGCGGAGTTACTCTGGCATCTTTCTTCCACGGAAGTTTTTAAAGGCGTTGAAGCTAAGAAGTCTTCGTATGTTGCATTTCCTTGAACTTTGCAAGACACCCTTACGAATTCGTCAGGTAATGTTTTATTAAAGCTTAAAACAGTTTCTTTACCATAACCAAATTTCTTGTCAGCACGTGAAGTTTCGTTTTTTGGATTTCTGTATATAGCTTTATAGGTACAATTGAATTCTTCGTCTTCAAAATCTTTCCACACTTGTGTTTCGTCTAAAATTACGATATTATTTTTGATTGTTACATATTTCTTACCTTTACAGGGAATATCACCACTTATGTTTTTATAATATTTTGCTACTGTTGGATCAAAAGGATCAAACTTCGGCACTTTGCAGCCTTCTGTATATAAAACATGACTTCTATATTGAAATAATTCAGAAATAAATGTATACCTTTTTACATAGATAATATAGAAATCAGAATAATAAAGCACCATGCAAAACGTGCATAAAATTGCTGAGATAAAAACAATAAATTTAAAACGTTTAATCATAGTAAACAGTCTTAACTCCTTTGAAACTAGTTCCACAGTATACCTATAGCTTTTTTTACTTTCTTGTATTTTATAATAATAAGCATAAAAAAGAATATGACGTGATTTTTGATATTTAATTGTAGCCTATAATTGGCATCTTTCATCTTGAATGTTATATCTAAGCCAGACTACCTAAAAAAAAAATAAATAAATGTATGAATAATATGAATTATTCTTGTTAAAATGAATTATTGTGATACAGAACAGAAAATTATGATTTTATACAGATTATTAAATAATAAAATATAAATAAATCTATTTAAAAGTGTGGTCTTACAATAACTTTATGAAAACAAGGTAGAACCCATCGAATTTCGACGAAAGAAAATGTTTACGAAAAAACTGTTTCATTCATTTATAATAAACCTACAAAATCAGTTACAATAAAAAAAATGCACCATATATTGGTAAATCTAATCATAAACAAATGATATTTAACCTAAACTTAACAAATACTATTCTTTAAAACTCAGTTGTAGACATTATTAAAACTTTAATAGTATATGTAAACAACAATATAACAAAAATCTGTTATGATAAAGTTATCAATTATGTATTTTATGGTTGGTATTCAAAAATGAAAAACAGCAAGATTTACTCATCTTTGACTAAATCATAGAATTTTTTCCTCGTGACATCTAAACCCGACATCATTTTCACAACTTACATATGCAACTCTCATATCCGTATCCACTTTTATTAAAAAAGAAATTTGTCTTTCAATTTGATCATTTTAATTCAAAACTTGAAGTCTCGATTGCTATTAGCTGTAAAGAAACACTAAACTTTATATATTCTTTTAAGTGTAAATGAAATTTTCTGAAACAATCTACGTTCAATAAATACGACAGATAATATTCTTGTGGCATCACATAAATAAAATGACAATTTTTGTAGTCTCGAACTCGAATTATTACCAAAATATTTTCTTTGCTTGTCTAACTCGGCAATTCATCTAGTCGAGAATTGTTCAGTTCTCCAACATAAATTGCTATTTTTTGGATAAAGACTCCCGATCACATCATGCACACTATAAGCCAAAGTTCTTCTATAAAGACACTCTAAATTTTTGTAAAACATTGCATTTTATCAATGTGTGATTTCAATAACGCAATTTTCTAAAATGAAGTATTTTCACATAGAAAGTATTTCAAAGCAGCTAGAGTAAAAATGACGAACTTCTACAAAACATTACAATTTTAAGAATTAAATTACATCATTTTTATAAATAAAATAACGACATTTAAATTCCGTAAAGCATTACTGTTTCACGATTTATTCTTAAACATCTATAGAAAAATATACATATGACGTCATTATTGCGGAATAATACACAAAACTAACAAAAATAAATGTCGTCATTCAACAATCAAATTAGGTATTTAATGTTTCACATGCCTTCACTTATTTGCTTATAAAAGCTCCATGTTTTATCAGAAATCATTCATTTATGTTTCTTTAAAATTCGAAAAATGATTTTACACACGGATTAATAAATTTGCATTCTTTCAGTTATTTGAAACGAATTAAGTAAAAACGGAGAAAATGAGTTACACAACTATTCTTTTAAATACATTTTTGTAAAGAGAAAGTGGTGTATCGTAAGTTTTTAATAAACTAAAAATCTTTTAATAAAAAAATCTAAATAAAACCAAAATTCACCATTCTTATAGCTGACGATATTCTTGAAATAGCACATTTCAAAAGTTTTCACTTTTCTCAATTTAAATGTCCTCATTTGGCCCAAATAAAATAATTACGAAGGAACAGAATTCTTTGAAATCAGCCGGGCATTTTCCCTCACAATGAAAATAATCTGTTTATATTTAAGCATTGCATTCTAAAGTAGCATTTCATTGGATTATGAATTTAAAACTGTATTACAAAAGTTTTTTTTTTCCCTGAGAAAGCACATGGTTGTATTTGGGTCTAATGTCGCGAGCGGTCTTTAGAGTTACATTATGGCGTCACCTTCAACCCCTATACTTTCATCTCTATTTCTTTTTACTGTATGGCTTTTTTCTCTTTACCTTTAGTGGAAATGGAGTAATGCTGTTGCCCCGATTATAAAAACTGTATTTAAAACTACAAAAGAGTAATATCTCAAAAATAAATTAAGATACAGTTTTTAAACTAATTACATGTAAAATTACATTATTTTTCCTATTAGACCGGGCAAAATTAAAAATGTGCGATGATTGAAAATTTAAAAATTTTTAGCAGCAAAAATTGCAAAACCGAAATTTCATTTGACATTTCAAAGTGTTGCCATTCGCAAAATGATGTATGGGTTATCAAAAGATATGTTTGGCCTTTATAATGTAGAGATAGATAATCTTTTTATAAAGGTCGTTACAAGGGTTCTCGTGGGCTTTTGACCAACATTAGCAATTTTGAGAATGGAAAATAAAAAACAGCAATCGAATGAAAAAAAAAAATGTTACCAAAGTATTTTCGGTATAAAATACTTAGAATTCTAATTTTTTTTTATTTTAAACTATTTGGAAAATAGTTGTTGTCCTCGGTACAGAACAGGGAAATCTGAAGCATATCTGAATCTTTTTATTGGTTGAATTCCACAACTTATTTTATTCGTGTTTTGATTGTTCCATGTTTAAATGTCCAAAAATGGAGTACTTCTGTTGCCACGATGACACGTTTTCTGATTGGTCCATGTTTAATGTTCAAAAATGGTATACTTCTGTTGTCATGATGACAAAAAAAAGTTAAAAAAAATAATAATTTGAAAACAAATTGTGATAAAGATTTCAATCAAATTTCATTTAAAGGGCATTTTTTTCTCTGCGCAATGGTGTAAAAATTAAAAATGTGTGACGTTTAGAAGTTTAAAAATTTGCAGTTCCGAAAATTGTAAAACTGAAATATCATTTAAAATTTGTTTGTGATGGGTCCAGAAATATTAATGTTTAATCCATGTCGTACGTAATATGAGGCGTTCGGAAGTCAGTCTAACTCCATCAAATAAAAATACACATTTTAATCAATTAAAGTTGTACATCTATTAACTCTTTTTTTTTATCATTGGTCTAGGAATATTAATGTTTAATACATGGTGTACGTAATATACGACTCGATATGATCATCCTAAAAATGATGTTTACATTATTATTAATTTAAATATAGAATTTATAAGCCGTAATTTTTTTTTCTTTGAAAATATCATTTTCCAAAGAGTCGTTGTAACTTGTTAAATTACATTTTTTAAACTGTATTATTTTATTTTATTTATTTATTTATTTATTTATTTATTATTATTATTTTACTCTATTACATCCCATTTTTTTCAATGATGTTCTAAAATAACCTATTTTTTGGTAATAGCATATTAAATAAAAACCCCACTTTTCGATTTACCGCTACAGAAACTATAATAAGTACATTAAATGTCTACTAAATGTAAAAATGCCTGTCAGTATGGCCTATAGGCGGAGGTAGATTTCGAAGAGTGCTCATTTCAACAACAAATAATTAAATTTCATTACAGATAAACTTAGTTTAACAACCTTATTTGTCCTCTTTTGAAAAAATTTTAATTTAATTTTTCTCTAAGAACTTGTTTTATTAGAAACATCTTAAGCTAAATTCGGCTCAAATGCCCATTTTCATAACATATTTTGTAATATATTCTGACTTTATTAAAAAATCGACTAATACGGTACATTATATAGTTCGTAAATAACAAAAAACTGTCAATTGAATGCGTTTGAAAGCAAAAATGGATTTAAAAATGAGTCAGAAAAAACGCAATTTGTTATTTGAATAAAACTTCAATTCTTAATAATGATAGTTTCGGGAAATTTTGTGCGAAGTGTCCACTTTGACAGCATTTTTAAAAATATGTTCAGCCTTTATCAAAAAACTGATGAATGCGGCACATTATACAGCTCCTAAATAAGTGAAACTGTCAATTGGATGCATTTGAGAGCAAAACTGAATTTAAAAATGATTCAGAAAAAACGCAATTTGTTATTTTAACACTTCCTCAAATTTTCAATCACGATTACTTCAGTAAATTCTGTTCAAAATATCCTTTTTGAAAGCCTTTTTTTGAAATATATTTTGACTTTATCAAAAAACTGACCAATGCGCCACATTATATAGTTCCTAAATAAGAGGATCTGCCATTTGGGTACATTTAAAATAAAAAAATTAATTAAAAAATGAGTCAGAATATAAGCAGTTTGGATTAGAGGTTTTTTCTGACACTCCTATTTTCGTTTAATTTATTTTTCCTATACGAATTGGTTCTATGAAAAACTTGTCGATGCAAAAGTTGTAGATATTATTGAGAAGATTTAAAATAAATTTAAATAGATTTGATAGTTTAAGAATTGTCGAAGTTATGGATTTTTGTCTTTTTTCACCCCCCTTTTTGTTTTTAATTTTATTTTTTTATAAGTAAGAACTAGTCCTATCAAAAACTTGTAAATACAAAAGTTTTAGATAATGTCGAGAACATTTACACAAAACTTATTTGGATTTGATATCTTGAGAATTGACGAAGTTATGAATTTTTTTCTCCCAAAAACCCTGTTTTTTTCGCCCCTTGAGCCCATTTCTAAAGTTATCAAAAATCTGTCATGCATAAACTTTTGGCCCATTTTTAAGAAGTAAATAAACTTTAAACCGATTCGATATCTATTTTAATTAAGAAGTTATGACTTTCCGTTTTTCATTTAACCCCTCCCTATTTCTACCCCCTTGGACCGATTTTGCCCAGTAACGAACTTAGCCGAGATTTTATATCCCTTATTTTATGTATCAGTTTGGAAGAGATTAAAGCAGACCTATATAAGTTGTGTCCATAAGAAAGTGATATATATCTCCTCTGTTTGATATTTGTCATTAACGAGTTATTCCACATATTGATGTTGATTTGTAGTACTATCTAATGGTTCTATATATCTATATATATATAGATATATAAACTTTTTTACAAATGGTAGTTTTGAGTAGTAGAGGTCACGATCGGCGTAAATCTGCAAACATTTTTCAGAAATTCCAACATTGGAGCTACCGCAATAGGTAGTATTTCATACGAAATCTACCTAAAAATGTTTTAGACATTCTTTTAGCAGTCTAAATGGAAATTCAAAACAGCTATCTTTGATTTACCATTGGGAAGATATAAAATATAAGATAAGCATTAAAATTTACTATGAGATTTCTGCTCTAGTAGAAAAAAAGTACGGAATTTTACGAAACGATTAAAAATTTAAAAGGGATTAAATTTGAAGAAATACAAAATTTGAAATTTCACGTCGCCCCCGTACAAAGAATTTCCCAGCGAGTAAAATGTTCCACATACACTAATAAATTCATGTACAAAAATTTCAGCATAATCAGCATTTATCATGAAAAGTTGCAGAGATATTTAAACAAGTGTGGTGAGGAGTTAATCATAAATTGCAAAATGTTTTCAATTAACTGTCAATTATTGTTTTCTTTCGGCATTTGTGTATGATTCTTAAAACGCGATCATCAGAGATGAATTTTCTCCTTTGCAAATTCATATCTAGTTATCGAAAAGTGTTTAAGTTAGCGTTTGTGTTTTTTCATATTTTATTTTCATACGTATCTTTGTAATTTATAATATTTGTCCATAATCAATATTTAAAGAATAAATGCCGAGATTAATTTTTTCGGGACATCCTGCACAAGTGAGGGTTCAGTTAGTCTTCTATGAACTTTTCTGTGTGATGCACGATGCATTACATTAGTATTTGGAGAGTCGAATGGTGTATAATGTGTTCGGAATTTATAAGGCGACTGTTGAAAAATATATATGTATATAGTGCATTACAGCGAAGAACTAATAACTGATTGGACAATTAGGAATTTATATGCAAAATTCCGCACCTTTAAGGGGACCTTTGATATGACCTTTTGATATGACCTTTAACCCTTTCCTGCACGGGCAAATTCTGTTAGTAAAATTAGAAAAATACGATTGTCACCGGAATTTACAAACGACTTTTTTAGGAATTAAGAATCCCTTACTTTAAACAACTATTGTAAAAGCAAAATTCTATTAAAATATTATTGATACCGTTTGCAAGTTTGGAATTAAATTTAGGTATCCCAGACTGGGCACAGTGTGCCGGAAAGGTTTAAGGGGTCTCGAGATACTTAAAGAATCAAAATTTTGAAATATTAAATTTTTTTAGATGTTAAATTCCCGTTTTTTCCGAACATTTTGATACAATTGTTTCCTTGAAATTCTTATTAGAACAGAAGTTATGGCTTTTAGAATTACGCCCGCTCAATATCTGAAGCGTCGTTTACAAAACTTTGAAAGCATTTTTCTTCAAATGACGTTTTTTAGCTTAATGGGCAGCATCTCAAAAGCTTACGAATATTTTTTCATGAAATTTTCAAAACTTATTTCATGTTAGTCTGTAAAAATTGAACTTTAAAATTTAATTTTTTTGTTAAAAAATAAATTTTTAAATGATTATACCGTAGAAATCTTCAAAAGTTTGTATATTAGCTGAATGCAACTTTGTATTAAAAATATAAAAGTGATTTAAATAGAAATTTATTTAGGTTCAGTGTAATTACAACAGAAATTATTTATTCTAGTTGCAAAATGTTTTTTGTAACCATACGCGTAAACTATTATATCAATTTTCTGTTCGACAAATCGTCACCTGAGAATAATAAGGTTCTATCTGTGTTTTTGAAAAAAAATGACTTACCGACATAGAAATGCTCTATTTGTACTTATGAAGGCATTTCTGGATTAAAATAATGTCATATTATGACTGTAAGGTAGAGGTCTGCACGGGCCCGGGCCGGGCCGGCGGAATCGTTTCAAATTTTCTAACGGGCCGGGCCAGCAGAATCAGAATAGTTTTCTCAACGGGCCGGCAAAAAAATTGAACGGGCCATACGGGCCGGGCCGGGCCGATAAAAAAATTTTCGGGCCTGCCGGCCCGTTCTGAAGATTTACACGGAAACGATAAAATATGATCTATTTTCAACGCAAATGGTTTTAACGAGAATAAATATAAATGTGCGTCACGAGCCATAGTAGTTTGACATCATCAATATAAAAATGTAACTTGTACAGTGTGAGATCGGCATCGGACAGTTAAATTGTGTGTAACTCGTTTTAATATTTTTTTAGCTGACTCATTCCGGGCCGAGATCAAGCTTGCATTATTTTTCTACACATAGACTTGCCGGACTGGAACAAGACTTAATTGTTCTCAAGATCTGTAGGGCAGACAACATGATTTGTAAAATTATTAACAGCGATAAAGAACTTATGTTAGATTAATCTTATGGATATATACTTCTTGATGGTTTTTAAATTAATTTCTCAATAACGCGAAAGTTTGTTGGTTTTTTAATTAATTTCTCAATAACGCGAAAGTTTGACACATTTTCAGATTAATTTTTAATTGAAAAAACATAAAAGTGATAAGCCTGACTATTGAAGGCATTTTGGAATCGAATAGCATTTTTCATTTTTGATGAATAAAATACTTGCATAAATTTGTTCAGATACAATAATTTCTCAAATGGTTGCAGGTTTTTCTCCCTTCCCATGCTATCGCTTCCGGAAATTCTGTTGAAAATGCTGACTATAACAATAATTGATTTTCTTTCAGTATTCTTAAATTGCTTGTATCAAAAAACGGTTAATGCCACTTGATTATATAGTTTCTGAATAAAGATACCTGCAGTGCGTTTCTGAGAAAAAAATGAATTTAGAAATGTATCAGAAAGGCGCATATTTGAGTTAACGAATGAATTTGGATTTAAAATCTTTAATAAAATGATATAGAAATATTTTTATAAATCTTCTTTTATTAAACAGCTTCAAAAGTTACGATGTTTTTAACTTTCTTTCTTTTTTCTTTTATTCTAAGCCATATTAATTTTTTGATGAATCTTTATTTGATTGTTGAAAACCTAAGAATCTTAGTAATCACTAATGTTGTTAATGTGTATTTCCTGTAAAATGTACTGTAAAATCATTCCATAGATATGTATGCAGTATTCTTTAAAAAAATCTTAATTATATGAAAAAAATCTGAATTTTTTAGAAATCGTAGAAATTGTAACGGGCCAAAACGGGCCGGGCCTAAAATATAAAAATTTAAACGGGCCGGGCCCGGGCCGAACTTTTAAGTTTTACAACGGGCCGGATGGGGCCGAAAAAAATTTCCTACGGGCCGGGCCTGGAAATTCCGGCCCGTGCAGACCTCTACTGTAAGGTCATATGTAAATTACATTTAAACGTCATTTTGATGCAAAAATGCCCTCATAGATACAAATGGAACCTATACAGGGTGATTCAGCTCGTCGGTGACAAACTTTAAGGATCGATAGAGCACACCTAGACGAACATTTTTGAATAGGGAATGTAGGGTCCCTGACGCGATGGTAAGGCGCTAGGCGCTTTCGAAAATTTGGGTGCCGAAATTCGAAACGTCATAAAAACTAGGGAAATGGTTAGATTTTCTTGCTTGTTGCGTCGAAATGATTCTGTTTGTTTAGACTTTCTTCAGTACCAATTTGATAAGCGTATCTCTTAAAACATGGATAGGGGGCGCTGCAGACTTTGGAGAGCTAGACAACAACTTTAAGCCCGTTATTTTGATAATTTAACACATGCTCGCCAAAGTTTATACTCTAACTTAAAGTTTGAACCCAAAAGTAGAGCCCTGCAAAAAGCGTAAGAGCCGGAATAAAATGTCAAAGTACAGGGTGGTCGAAACTCGAAGGCTCCTAAGAGATAAACAAACAGATTTCTTGACTTATGGCATGCATTTTCATGATTCTGTTTGCTGGGGCTCTCTGAAACTCAGTTGAACGGTACAAAAAGAAACATCGATAGGGGGCGCTTTGGGCAAAAAACATAATTCGTTGACATTTCGGACGCTAACTGGAAACGGGGCGCTACAATCAGTTAGAAACAAAACGAGAGTAATTTACTTATCATAAGAAGCTATTAAAACTGCAGTTTTTTTTTTTTTTTTAACAAACATAGCTGGTTTCAATCATGCACAATGCGCGCAATAAAATTTACATAAGGTGCTTTTTGCTGATTTATGCAAAAGATATCGTACCATATCGATATGCAAAAGATACGTAATGCGTAGACGACAACGCGAGATGACGTAGTTGTATGCGCAGACACGTCTTTTGAGCGTGCGGTACCTACTTAAGCTTCGGGTTACTTGTCTGCAGATCGGTAGTAGGATGGAACGGTACACAAACTCTGAATTGGCTGACATGCATTTGGCGTATGGCGCTGCTGGTTGTAATGGACGAGCCGCTCAGCGGTTGTACGCCGAGCGTTACCCCAACAGGCAAATCCCCTGCCATGCCTTCTTCGCTCGAGTACACCAGAGGTTGTCCACAACGGGATCTTTCGACGGAGGCAGGCCTGAACGGGAGCGGTCAGTGAGCACCCCCGACAACGAAGAGGCTGTGCTTAACCTGGTTGAGGACACCCAGGTCTTAGCACGAGAGATATCGCCAGACATGTTGGCATTTCGCAAGCAACTGCGTGGCGCATCTTACGTTCCCGGAATCTGCACCCCTACCACATCCAGGTGGTGCAGTTGCTCAGAGAGCAGGATTTTGGCTATCGAGTGGAATTCTCAAGATGGTACTTGGCGATGAGATCCAGGGATCCCCGTTTTGTAAACAGCATTTTGTTTACGGACGAGTCCACCTTCAGCCGGGAGGGAATGTGGAAAGCCCACAACAGTCATGTGTGGTGTGATGAAAATCCACATGAAACCAGAAGCCGAGCAGCCCAGGAGCGTTTCTCAGTAAATGTGTGGGCCGGCATTCTGGGGGATTGCCTCATTGGCCCTTATTTGTTACCTGAACGGCTGACAGGTGGAAATTACCTGATTTTCCTGGATCAAGTGCTGCCGCAGCTTCTGGAGGAGACGCACGTACCCGAAGGTTCGCGTCGCCAGATGTGGTTCCAGCACGATGGAGCTCCGGCCCATTACACGAACGACGTGCGTCTCCATCTAAACGCAAGGTATGGCCAGCGGTGGATCGGGCGTGGGGGTCCAGTTCACTGGCCTGCCCGATCACCAGACCTCACCTGCTTGGATTTCTTCCTTTGGGGTTACCTGAAGGCCGAGGTATACCATACACCTGTCAGCAGTGCTGAAGAACTTGTGGCGCGCATTGTGGCAGCTGCAGGGCAGATCAGAGATACTCCTGGCATTGTTGGAAACACACACTCCTCAATGCGACGGAGGTGCGAAGCCTGCATCATGGCCCAAGGTCGAAATTTCGAGCATCTTCTGTAGTGTTATTTTTTGTAAATAAATTTCCAGTATCATTGATGTTTTTGGTCTAAATTTATTCAGAAGTGTTGAGCAGAGGTAGAAAATGTGTTTTCATTATTACTAACTGATCGTAGCGCCCCGTTTCCAGTTAGCGTCCGAAATGTCAACGAATTATGTTTTTTGCCCAAAGCGCCCCCTATCGATGTTTCTTTTTGTACCGTTCAACTGAGTTTCAGAGAGCCCCAGCAAACAGAATCATGAAAATGCATGCCATAAGTCAAGAAATCTGTTTGTTTATCTCTTAGGAGCCTTCGAGTTTCGACCACCCTGTACTTTGACATTTTATTCCGGCTCTTACGCTTTTTGCAGGGCTCTACTTTTGGGTTCAAACTTTAAGTTAGAGTATAAACTTTGGCGAGCATGTGTTAAATTATCAAAATAACGGGCTTAAAGTTGTTGTCTAGCTCTCCAAAGTCTGCAGCGCCCCCTATCCATGTTTTAAGAGATACGCTTATCAAATTGGTACTGAAGAAAGTCTAAACAAACAGAATCATTTCGACGCAACAAGCAAGAAAATCTAACCATTTCCCTAGTTTTTATGACGTTTCGAATTTCGGCACCCAAATTTTCGAAAGCGCCTAGCGCCTTACCATCGCGTCAGGGACCCTACATTCCCTATTCAAAAATGTTCGTCTAGGTGTGCTCTATCGATCCTTAAAGTTTGTCACCGACGAGCTGAATCACCCTGTATATCGATAAGTAATTTTTTTCAAAAACACAGATAGAACTTTGTTATTCTGAAGTGACGAAATGTTTGACAGTTTGCAATTTTTTTTCCTCTTTTTACTTTCTTCTATCTTTACAAGAAGAAAGTATTGGATTCATGAAAATTTTCGACTTCTGGTTTTCGACGGATTTATACGTTTTAGAAGGTCCTGAACCCGTTTTGACTATTTTTAGAAAATGTCTGTCTGTGAGTCTGTCCGTCTGTCTGTCTGTCTGTCTGTCTGTCTGTGAGTCTGTGACAAAAAATTTGTGGGCGCTCTATCTCAAGAACTAATGCTCAAAATTTGATAAAATTTTATATTCAGTTAGACCTTGATATGAATTAGTGCCTATTTGTTTTTGGTGAAAATTGGCCTGCAGGTGGCGCTGCTATACTACGTTTTTCATGATTTTCAGGATTGCTATAGCTCAAGAACTAATACAGAGAATTTCACCAAACTTCAGATTCTGTGACCCCTTGATATACATAGACGCTGATTAAGTTTTGGTGTAAATTGGCCGGCAGGTGGCGCTGCTATGCCACGTTTTTCATGATTTTCATGATAGCTATATCTCAAGAACTAATGCACAGAATTTCACCAAACTTCAGATTCCGCGATACCTTGAGATACATAGTCGTTGATAAGGTTTTGGTGTGAACTGCCCTATAGGTGGCGCTGCTATGCTACATTTTGCACGAGTTTTGTGATAGCTATATCTCAAGAACTAATGCAGATAACTTCATCAAATTTTAAATTCTGTTACACTAGAATATATAACATAATTAGACGCTGATTACATTTTGTTATTAACCTTGAAACAGGTGGTGCAGCTATGCTGCATTTTGCACGATTTTTCCGATAGCTATATCTCAACAACCAACGCACAGAATTTCATCAAACTTCAAATTTTGTTACAAAAAGACATATAACATAATTACACGATGATTACGTTTTGTTATAAATCCTTCAACCAATGGTGCTGCTGTGCTATATTTTACACTTTTTTTTAAAACTAGTTATATCTCAAGAACTAATGCACAGAATTTCATCAAACTTCAGACTCTTTTACACCATAACATAATTAGACGCTTTTTTACGTTTAGGCATAAATTGTCCAAGATATGGTGTTGCTGTGCTACGTTTTGCAAATTTTTTGTTATAACTATATCTCAAGAACTAATGGACGAAATTCCATCAAATTTCAGATTCTGTTAGGTCTTGACGTAAATAGATGCTTATTAGGTTTTAGTATAAATTACCCAACATGAGGCACTACTAAGCTCATTTTCTCAGAATATTAATTAAATTTTGCGTTTTAGGCTTTTCGGATACCAGAATCTCATTAGGCTAGGTCAAATGTTCGAGGAAATTCGATAGTGGGTAACTTTGGGCTCACCACATTTTTTTTTAACATTAAAATGTACTTATGAAATAGAAGAAAGTTTTGGGATTGACACATCCAACTAGTTTTATATTTACGTTGAAATACTTTTGTTGTTTGAAAGGAAATATTTGTGCCATCTTAGAATTTACAGCATTAGTTAAAAATACAGGGTGGTTTTAACAGACGCTATTTAGAGCCGCCGGTAGCTCGTTCTAATAACTGGAATGACACAAAATTTTGTAAAAGGACTAATAAAACCATAAGAAAAAAAGATTCCAACAACAAAATAAATAAATAAAAAATAATTCCAATCACTTCCGATAGCGGGAAATTTGTCGCTGTATGTGGAAAGAAAACATCAGAAACAGATAAAATTAATAATTTGGATAAAATGCTGTGTTTTGTTCATCATATTCACTTTCTCGATGAGGAGTTCGACGACATTCAAATGTGACCACCCTTCTCTTGCACCACACCTTGCATTCTTTGTACAACATTTTCGACGGCCGAGCATAATATGTCACATGGAATAGCCCTTACTGGTGATTGGAACTATTTTTTTTTCTTCTAAACGTTTTTCCCTTGGTTTCATTAGTCCCTTTATAAATTTTAAAGAAATTCCAGTTATTATAATTAGCTACAGAGAGCTCTAAATAGCGTCGGTTAAAAAAACACTCTGTATATCAAAATATGAAATACATGTCCGATCTAAATATATTTTTCAATTTTAACTCTTTTGCAATATTATTTGGTCATTTTAATTGATGTAATTTCCTTTACTTGCTGCTTTTACCGCACATTAATGAATTTATTATTTAAAAGATTTTTTTTTTTTGTTTTGTTATTCCCACGAAGATACTTTTATTGCTAGAAAGGAAATATTTTTATTTCCGCTGTCTTAGGATTGGGAACAATAGTTTAAGAGATCATTTTAAAATGCAAAATGTCTCCCGTAAACATATTTTTTAATTTAAATCGTTTGCAATAATATTGTTTGGCTATTTTAAACATGACATAATTTTGTCCACTTACGGCGGTTAACACATTTTAATAAACTGATTACTTTAATATATTTTTCCTCTTTTAATATTCATATGTAAATATAGTTTTATGTCGTAATTTTCTATATTTTTTCGCTTTTAATTTTTTGATTATTTAATTCTCATTTGAAAAGTTTTTTTCTGTTTGCCATAGTTGCATGTAAATATTTTTTTTAATTTGAAGGAAATATTTTTTTAATCATTTGGCAACAATTTAAAATAATAACCTTTTCTAAAATGTGTAAATAATAATAGTTTATTAATTCTCTTTGCATCATTGACAATTCCTTTATTTTAAACATATATTTCACTCTTTGGTAAAAAATACAGATAAATATAAAATATGCTTAAAAAAAAATACTAACCGACTTCAAAAAAAGAATCAAGCTTGGCTACAACTTGGCGCTAACGCAGGTGAATGCATAGTTTTAATACGTTTATGATTTGAAAATGGTTGCAACAATGAAAATTGATTTGCGATAAATCATTATTTTTTTAATCAAATCCATATTTTTTCATTTAAAAAAATCTAATCATCAGAATTTAATGAAATTAAAATGGGACCACATAAGCATCTCATGCTTTCAAACAAACAAACAAAAAAGAATTATCAAAATCGGTTTATATTTACGAAAGTTATGCGTGAACAAGAAATACATACAGGTCGAAATCATAATCTCCTCTTTGAAGTCTGTTAAAAATATCTTAAAATACTGAAAATTTGATTTTAAAATGGAAATAAATCTTCAAAAAATGAATCAAATTGTAAAAAAATATGCATGATCTAAAAATGTTTAAATTTCTATGTATAAGGATAGGGCAGCTGATGTCACTGTGTGTCGAATAAACTGTGGATAAGCAAGAAACACCTGTTCGGTTCTTTACAATTCCCAATGCGCACATAAGGTAGATTTTTTTTTTTTTTTTTTCATAACAGACCAGAACACCCCCCCCACACAACATAACAACAGTAAATAAATAAAAAAAAAAGATGATGCAAAACCACCAGTAGTTACGAAGGCGGAATTAAATAGAATAATCAGAAACATCAAACAAAACAAAGCACCAGGTTATGACTTCATTGACTATAACTTAATTAAACGCATAAACAATGCCGCCCCGCAACTACTGCTCACACTTCTCAATACATGCTTAAAATTTGAATACTTCCCGAAGTCATTTAAAATCGGAATAGTGGTCCTCTTTCACAAACCGGGTAAAGACCCCGCAAACCCTAAAAACTACAGACCGATATGCCTACTACCGGCAATAAGTAAGATTTTAGAACGCATAATACATGGTAGAATAAACTACCATCTTAATAAAAATAAATACTGGAGCGATAAACAATATGGCTTCAAGCAGGGATTCTCCACGGAACACGCACTGGACAATCTAATTAAAACAATAAAAGAAGACAAAGCTAACAACTACCAAACACTCTTAATAGCCATGGACATCAAAGGGGCTTTCGACAACATACGCTGGCCAATACTAATAGATAATATAAAACAATCTCCCTGCCCGGGTTATTTAATAAACTGGGTAGTGAGTTTCTTACAACAAAGATACGTTTCACTAGAGAAAAATGGGATCAAAATCACAAAACAGACATTCGGCGGCTGCCCCCAGGGAAGTTGCCTGGGCCCGCTTCTATGGCTATTAATCGCAGAGACAGCATTAAAAAAAACACTGGGGAAAACATGTCAGGATACAGGCATTCGCAGATGACTTTATTCTGATACTCAAGGGAAGAACGAAAGATAAACTTAGAAGACTCGCGAATAGAATACTCAAAGCTTTTAACGAATGGATAGAGGCTAATGGCTTAACGCTGAATAAAGAAAAAACAGAACTACTATATTTAAACAGGGGACATATGAGGAACCTACCTACAGAAAACACCAATGTAATAGAGGGCATAGAATTAAACGGTCAATCTCTAAATGTGAAAGAACATATCAAATATCTGGGAGTGATATTGCATAAAAATTTAAACTGGGTACCTCACTGCGCAACACAAACAGGCAAAGTTAGATCAAACTTCAAAAACCTGGCCTATATGGCGGCAAAGGGCTGGGGACTAAAACCTAACATTATCAAGATATGGAACACAACAGTAGTGGAAAAAACGCTAACTTATTCGGCCCCAATATGGGGGCGCGAGCTCAATAAAAGGAGCAAAGAGATACTCTCTAGTTGTCAAAGGCATTTTGCACTGGCCATAGTCAGGGCTTATAGAACGGCCCCCACCTCGGCACTTCTGGTACTCTCGGGCCTGATTCCAATCCACCTCAAAGTCAATTACGAGGCAGCCTATGGAACAATCGCAAGACTTAGAAAAAACACAAAAATAGACAACAAGGTCCTGCACCAACTTGAATACGAAAAGAAAATCAATATATGGGCAAATCACCCAGCCGAAATAATTGAACCAAGGATTGGATATAACATGCACGAAGTAGTCACCTACACGGACGGATCCAAATTGGAATCAGGCGCTACAGGTTCGGCCTTTGTAGCATACAAAAATAACCAAAAAATAATGACATGGTCAGTGCCCCTAAGAGAATGCAACAGCGTTTTCCAGGCCGAACTACTCGCAATACAAAAAGCAGCGGAATGGGGCAACACAACAGGTGAGCCATACAGCATACGCTCGGATTGCAGATCAGCCATAGAATCACTAAAAAAGCCATTTAATGTCAATGAAATAGTAGATAAAATACAAAACTTAATTAAAGAATCCAACAATAAGTTTAAAATCAGCTGGGTCAAGGCGCACGTGGGCATCCAAGGAAACGAGGATGCAGACGAGTTAGCCAAAACCGCAGCGGAAAACACAAATAACAAAAACAAATACTATATGAAAAAGCCAATCTCAAAACTGAAACGGACACTCAAAGAGCTAATAATGAAACAATGGCAGTTCGAGTGGGATTACGGGGATACAGGCAGGGAAACACATCAGTATTTTCCAACAGTAGGTGAAAGCAGACTCATAAGTGACTTTTTACTCTCACAACTTTACACAGCACATGGAGCATTTCCAGCGAATCTCCACAGATTTAATAAAGCGGACACTCCGGACTGTGCATGCGGCACGGAGGGTACGCCTAAACATTATCTCCTCCACTGCCCACTCACCCAACAGTACCACCTGGTAAACATAACAGCAAATAATGATAAACTGTGGCACGAACAATTAGGTAAAAACAAACACGTACAAAATAAAGCAAAAACAGTAATCAGGCGGCTCCAAGAAAACTGCGACAGTATCACAACATTAAAGCAAACAAACATATAAAACAGAAAGCCCTCTCATTTTGGTAACCCAGCAGAAACATAATACTGTATGTTATGTGTTATATGTTGTATGTAAAAAAAAAAAAAAAAAAAAAAAAAGCCTAGGATTTTTTTTTCTTTCGCCAAAAAAAAAAAAAAAAAAAAAAAAAAATGTTTGTATATGTTTTATGTTCTTTAGCAGTGTGCGGTAGTCGCACAACATCAGCTGTAACCATGGCCCGCAATAGGAGCCCCGCAACATATGAATTGCATGCACAACGATTATCACCAACGGTTCAGCAAGTTGTGCAATATGACATAGTAAGAAGCTTCAAACGCCCCCGACACTGCTTGTCCGTCCACTGTGCTGTGTTATAAAAAAAAAAAAAAAAAAAAAAAAAAAAATTAAAAACTGCTTTTATTTTAAGTTTTTCCATTTATTATTTTATTTTATTTATTTTTTATTCTTTTATTAACTATTTTTTTTAATTTTATTATTACTAATTTTTATTTATTTATTTATTTTTGACAGCTCGCCTCTTTATTTGGTGCAGTAGGACTCTGTCCGCACAAAATACCGGACCCGCTCTAATGGGACAACCCAAGGAGCCAGTTTTTCTCGGTGGGGTACGGTAGAAAGGTGTGTTCTTGTCTCTCTCTCTCTGCAACGCTCTCGTTTGCCTTGCTATTTGGCGCAAAAAATTTTCCTCCATCAGCGGTACGACTTAGCTTTTCGGCCATTTTCTGTTAATTCCCTCAAAATTTCCCCAACATTCAGCTAACAAGGAAGGTCTCCATTGGGGGCATACTCAGAATTTTTTGAAAAAAATACGAATTAAACTACTCATGTAGGTAATAAAGGATCAGTGAAAATTAGCGGCGGAATTACATTATAAGATATGTAAAAAAATAAAATAGTTTGGAATAATTGGCGTGAAAAGCTGAAAGCGACGCGGGATTTGGCGTCCAGTGCATTCCCTCGCCAAAAGCAGACGATTTTAACGAATCTGAAAATTGATTTCAATTGACTTCACTGTTAAAAATCTGCAGCATTTACTGCAACGTCACTCCACTACTTTTAAAGAATATCTCTCTTCTGACCAATGAGAAAGCTCCATAGCACCGTGAATTGGCCGTGTCATACACTGTTAAAAATCTGCTGCATTTTGTTGCAACGCACTCCTCCGCTTGTATATAATACCTCTATTCCAACCAATGAGAAAGCTCCATTTCACGGCCAAGTAACCGTTTTCTATACAAGCAAGGGAGTGCGTTGCAACAAAATGCAGCACATTTTTAACAGTGTATTTTTCAATTTGGAACAATTTTAATCAATTTAAATTGTGTTTTAAATGATAAAATATGTTAATTTCATTTTGTTTAAGTACGTATAAACGTATATGACAAAATTACACTTAAAGTAAAGTAAAAATGCAAAACTAAAATTACTTAAACTTATTTAAATAAATTGAACATAGAAAGTTTTTTCTTTAAAAAGTATTCGAAGCGTAAAAGCGTATTTTTCAAGCTTTCGTTTTTTCGACAACCGGAGATAAATCGCCAAATAAACGAAATTTTTATTATTTTTTTACGGACGTTATAAGGAGATTCCGCCGAAATGTTTTTTATAAACATGTATAACTATATGAGAAGAACATTCTGTAATTTTTTCAGATTTTTCTGAGTATGCCCGTATGGAGACCTTCCTTGTAAGTTCAGTACCATTGTTTAGGCCCAAAAACATCCAGTCCCATTTCTTTTGGTATGATGAGTACGAGGTGTGCGGCAACAAATCACAAAGTTAACCCAATGTGCAATAAACCACAAAGATTACCAACAAAGCATTTAACCTAAACAGCCGACCCGGGTACTTGTCTTAGTGGTTCGCCACTTTGAAGGCTAAAATTACATCATGTACGCTAATGGCTCCTGGTGCATGTAAAATCCGTCGTGGGTGCAAAGTCCTCCAAGTTACCTGTGAATTATACCTGTGGAGGTGCCTTGCCAGGTGAAGGTCTCGTCATCTGATCAAGGCTCTAAATTACGAGACCATCTTGCGAAGCCATTTGCAGTTCAAACAACAGGATGTACCATTAATTAACAGGCGAAACAAAGTATGCTCAACGACAAGCAAATACTGCAGAAATGATGGCATGCGTAGCAAAGAAATCAGGTTTATTGCCGCTACGCGGCAATTAGGCGGTCGACCGCCCCGATACCAGGTATCTAACCCGTTAAGCTGAGATAACTCGGCAGGTAGAGGCCTGGCCATCGGTTAGAAAGAAAGAGGTAGATCGTTTTCATTATCTGCGTTCGATCATCTATGATATGATTGGTCTACGTCGTCAAAATGAATCCTATAGTAAACGTAACGACAAAAATGTAGTGGTATACTGGTTAATGGAAGTGTTTGTTTGTAAACATGCCCTTTCCTTATAGTTTTCGCTTCAATAAAACTTTTTTAATCGAACGATTTTGATCAAATTTAACATTAAATATATTTTTTAAATAATTATTCGATTTGAAAACTGTTCATGAGCGTGTTTATGAAACATTTCTCTATATCATCATCAATTTTCATATTTTTGTGTGCAGTAATTTTTTTTTAATATTAGCGAAGAAGTACCCTAGGTCACAAAAAAATTTATTCTCAGTGGTGGCGACAGCGTTATTTACTTTTTTTTTTTTTTTTTTTTTTTAGAAAAGAGAGATACATGAAATGAAAGAATACACTTATAGAGTGTGTTTCCACGCTCAAATGTGGCCAATGGCTAATTTCTAAACCGTTAGTCATAGACGTATAGTTCCAGTTGCAAAAATGCTTTAAAAAAGGTAAAGAATTGGTTTTTTTAAAATTATTTAGGTAAAAAAATTATTAAAAAATTACGAAAATTAAATTTTCATACGGTCCCCCGGTCTTATAAGTGATATTTAGTAAAAATTTTCCATCATTCTAACAAGCAATACAAAAAAGGTTCTATTCATCTAACATTAAAATTGACCGAGTTATGAAACTTTAAATTTCATGATATAAACCACTTTTCTGTAGCTGAAAATGGATGAGTTGGACTAAGCTTTAAGGGAACATACACTAAGTGCTTAAAGTATTATAAAGAACGTCCATTTCCACGCTGTCCAATGGCTAATTCCTAAACATTAAAATAAGATTAACTTTTTTTTTGCGAATTAGGCACGTTTTATGTTAATGTTTTACTTATTTTGAAACTGCATGATCTGCATATATAAAATTTATCTTAAAATGTGTCACATGTGCTTTTAATATCATGGTGGCGGAAAGGGAGTAAAGTTTTATAGAACTCCGGCCTGTACGGCTTTTTTGTTATCCGGCCTACTCTTCCGGCAATTCGGCCGAAAAGTTAAGAGCTTACTGTACTCCTACCTTGCTAACTTTCTCTAACTTCTTCAGATGGCGATTAACAGCCGGTTAAACAAATTTTCTACTGTACCTTGGGATGACTGACATGGATTTACTCCAATATTGCCTTTAAAAAGTTGTCGTCATAGTTTGAAAGATGTTCCATTTTTGGTAGTTTCTAAGGAATTTCAAGATGTCTCACTATTTAGGCAAGCAGATGAAATCAGCTGGCGTCGCTTCTTCCAACGAATTAATGTACTGCAAAGCTGCCTCAACCATTTTGAACTCTTCCGAATGTGAAATCAGATTTTCCCTCTCCTCCTTTATTATTCCTCTCTGTGTCACTACTTCTACAATATCGGTGTCGATTCATTAACTTCGTCGTTTGCCATCTATTCATATCTTTGTACCTCTTATAATGTCCTCTGCATTGACATCACCAGAGACCGGTATATTTTTCAGCAACGGAAGAAGATTATCGTTCTGATCGTCTATTTCTGTCTCACACACCTGTTTATGTCCATCTTTATCGTCCGAAAGATTGTCCCAAGATTTTTTAACTACTACCCCCGGATTTTAGTTCCATGCTTCTGCTACCCACTTTATGCCCTCTGACGTGTCAATATCTTCCAGAGTGGTTATGTAATCTTCATTTTATCAATAGCTGATATCAACGAATGGAGAAGACACCGGCGATACTTTTTCTTTATCATTTTAACCCTTAACTGCTGTTAGCTGCTTCAGAGACCGTTAAATTTTCCAAGTTTCAGATTTTAACTCGCAATTTTTAGTTTAACTATAGATACAGGTCCAATTTTGTTTCGTTTGGAGTCCTATTACTATCTGTAGATACTTTTGTATAGCTGAATTTTATTTAGTCCTGTATGTAAAGTTGAATACAAAAATAACATTCTGATAGTTAATTTAACATTATATTCATCTTTAGATTAAGCGGTCTGATAGACCACTTACAGTAGTTATGCGACTATTCTTGTCACAGCAGTTAAGGATTAATTCAATTTAGTCACATTGGGTAGTAAAAAATTCTGTTTTGATGTCACATGAGAGTTCACCAATGGACGGATGCGAAGGTGCCTTGACAAGAATTACAGCTTTTCTCGGCAAATTGCCTTTCAAATGTTTTTCTATAACCGGTACGAATTCACAGTCGGCACTGTCTCGGCCGCTTGCAACATTACTCATTCTTTGTATTAAGGCGGACAGTCGGGAGTTTATTGTATGAGTACTTCACAATCTCAATGACCTGACATATGATCTTCATTTTAGTTCACAATCTAAGTGAACTAAAAATGAAGATCACATAGTGTCAATTGTCACATATCCGCTCTCATGGGTAAAAATCTAGCTTTTTTTAAAACAGGATTACAACAGACTATGAAAAATGGGTTACTATGACAGCATCGTCTGCAAAAGACGAAAGATTAATAAGAATTACCCACCCCTTACAAGATCCGAAAGCAAACATTCATGGCAAAAATATCTAACTGTAAAAACCAACCGCTTATAATTTACAAGGAAGAAATTGGTAAACTGTCAGAAAAATATGAAAAGGTCATACATAATAGTGGCGAATAATAATAAATTAATATAATTTTGTTATTTAAGGAAATTAAAATAAATGTCAGATAAAAAAAAAGTTCCTTATGGCTTGTCCTAATTTATAAATTTAATTGTAATTTTAATATTACATAGAATTTAATTAAAAAAAAAATAAATTTTAGCCGTTTTTTAAAATTTCAGAAAATAACGTTTTTTATGCTTTTTAATTTTTGAATACAGAAAATAATATCAATTTGTCTTCGGAATTTACAGATACTAGGGGAAAAAATTAAACAAAAATTAACAGTTCTTTAAAAAGTCTAAAAATGCTGTTACACGGAAGTCAAAGTAGCTTTCAATTCCAGAACATCCCCATATTATCCTATGGCTCCAGGGGCGATTTTTGTCGCTTGAAATTTTTACGTGAAATAGCACTAAAAAATATCGCGGTCCAGGAGGAGACAGCACAGACAAACATTTCACCGAGTTCACGACTAAAATTCTAGAATTAAAATTAGATCCGCATATTAAAACGCAATCGGTTTGTCATGTTATATCTTGGTGGAAAAAACCCCTGAAAACCCGATTTTAGCATTGACTAGTATTTTTAGACCCTGTTCGCACTGAGATAGTTGAGTTACTTAACTTAAAGTCATTTAAATTTTTTGAAGCGGGATCCCTGGAATTAGGCTTCACCTGTTCGCATTAACTAAACATTGTGACTTAACTGATATCTGGGCATGCGCACAAGTTATGAAATTTGTAACTGCAACTTTTACCCTTTTTTTTCTTTACACAGAAATGTAATGTAATTATCCCACTATATTTCAATTAAAAAATTAATTTCGTCATGGTCGTAATGTCTTATAACAGGTTCAACATTTTCCATTTTTGGCCTTTGATTACAAAAAACCCTCACAAACACACGTGTTAAGCAATTTGGGTAAAGAAATAACTTGAAATAGCTGTTAATTACTTGTAATTTATTATTCAACTGCATTAGTATTACTCAACTCCTGTAATTTAAAATAAAAAATATCCAGAAAGCACATTTCCACTCACCTCATAATTAAGAGAGTATCAAAAGTTTAAGTGAGTTTCAGAAATTTGCTCAAGTGAGAATCTTGATTTCAGGTACGACCGCTTCGCATATTAGCAAACCGTACTTGAATTCATGCATGGACAAAACTAGAGCTTTGCTATTGGCTAAACTGAAATCTGACGTATCCGAATCTCCACCTCCTTTCTTCGTAGCAGTGATAAGTATGTTAGCGTAAAGGAAATTATTACTTTTATTGACTAATCGTTATTTAAAAAAAATTGTCATCAATTTAAATTGTACAAATTAAATTATATAGAAAGTATTAACACAAAGTATGTCTAGTGAAAGAGTGCAATATTTTAGTGAAGGTATTTTAAGTGAAGGGAGCTTAGGCAATGGAGGACGACAGTTTGCTGCTTCTGCCATCTATCGGTACGAAATGAAATCATATATACATTAAATTTAGGAGTTAGTTTCTTGTATTATACTGATTAAATAAAACTAATGAATTAATGTATAGTTTTTTTTAGTTGCAAATGCAAAATTTATATTAAAAAAAGCAGAAATCAACATTTTTTGTTTTTAAAGTCTGATTTAAAATTTACCATTTATCACATTTTTGCAAAGACAAAGGCTAACCATTATTATATATCTTATGGATGTCTTATAGATAAAAAGCTTTAAAAATATGAAATACTGCCTGATAAATAATATTTGATAAGTAAATTTATAAAATTTATGTATATATACTTTAATATATTTAAAATATACATATTATAATTATTTTTAAATCCAAATGTATGGCTCTTTATTTGATTATTTATTCATTTTTAAGAGAAAAATTCTCATAAATACCCAGTTAAATGATTATTCATCAGAATTAATTTAAATAAATAGCGTGTTTCATTGTTATTTTTGTTGCTTTTTACATAAAAATCATTTATTTTCTTAGTTAAAATATTAAAACAGCTGAACGGCTACTCTAAGAATTATTTTGAATAAATACTATTTTTATGAAAAATATAATATTTAATTTTGTTATATTTCTTAATCTTTTATTAAGTATACATTCAGAATTTTATTATCAAAAATAATATTTGTGATTGGTTTTTACTTTAAAATTTTCGTTTTTTTTTTCCAAAAATTTAATTAAAAATATAGTAATAAATTGAAATAGCCATTGTATTGAAACAAGTAGAACCCCGATAATCCGGATCGGTTTTTTCATTTTTTTTCAACTTTGAGAAGCGATTGGCGAAAATTTTTTGTTTTATTATACAGAATACGACGATGCAATAAGTTAATGTTATAAAAATTAGCCAATCGCTTCTCAAACTTGAAAAAAAAAAAGCGGAAAACCCGATCCGGATTATCGGGGTTCTACATTCATATATTTCTAAGAATATAATTTAAATATTCAATTATAAAACATATTTCCTTAAAAATCAAAAATAAAATTAAAAATCAGATTTACTAGCTTATAATGTCATATAATAAATCTAAAAATTTAAGGGTTTTCCTAGAAGGAACATATTATAAATATGATTATTACTATTAAGAATACAATAAAGAATTTTTTTAATTAATTATTTTTGAATAATACAAAAATAAGAAAAGTTCAATTAAAAAAAAATCGGGGATCTTATTTTTTACGATAAGATTCTGAATTTATAGTATTCAATAAAATAATAACAGTAATAATTTCCAATAATTTTAGATAATGTTACTTGAAAATGTGAAAGATAATTGTAAAAATTAATTCAAAAGAATTTTTTTTTGTCACCATTCCTTTAAAAAATTATTTAAAGAAAATAAATGGTTTCTTATGTGAAAAGCAAGAAAAAAGGAATTTCTTTAAATTAATTCTAATAAATAATCAACTAAATGAGTACACTATACATTAACAATATATATATAACACTTACATTTGGAATTAAAAAAATAATAAGATATTATATATTTTTGAGTACTTTTTAGAAAATTCTAAATTTCCTATTTACAACTTCTTTCACAAACCTTACAAATTAATGAATTGATTTTATGCAATCAATATAGCACTAGAAATTTGATACTGTAAGTCAGTATATGATTCTACTGGATGTCGATAGATGGCAGAAGCAGCACCATACCTTCTTTTGGTTGAAACCAAAGTCTTGCTAAGTATGTTCCACTATTTTATGTTTTGCTTGTATCAATTGATAAAATTTGTACAATTAATTACAATGTCTGAAAAAAAAAAGATTTGTGGACATAAATAGTTATTTTTATTTATTTATTTTTCCAGGCTAACATGTATTTTATGACTACGAAAGAAGAGGCGGTCTTTAAATAATCAGACTACAGATGGCCAATAGCAGAGCTCTATTCTCCTCTGAACATGAATTTAAGTATGGTTTGCTTATATGCGACCGCTTAAAAAAACCCTCAAGTTAAGTGACTCAACTTTCTCAGTGCGAACAGGGTATTTACCCATTGTATTTTCCTCCAAGTTTTTTTCTTCTGTCATTCCTTCAAGTTTTCATACCTTTGGGTGCAGGAAAATGCAATGACAAACTTACGAGTCAATCGCATAAGTCGGGTTTTCAAATGTTTACCGCAAAGATATGACTTGGCAGATCGATTGCGTTTTAATATACGAATCAAATTTTAACCAATTCTGGAATTTTATGATGAACTCGATGAGGTGAATCTCTGTTGCCATCTCCTGGTTCACCGTGTGAGGTCTCAATAAATATTTCTAGAATAATATTTTTAAGAAACTTTACTTTCTTTAAATGACATGTTTTTATTTGTTCAAATTACCCTTTAAATATTCGATATGAACACTTAAGTGTAAAAAAAAAAAGAGAAAAAAATACATAATAAATTTCATACATAAAATGTGCATGTAAAGTAAGGGATGTACTTCCTTACTTATAGTATTTTTAATAAAATTACTTAAAATTCCCAATAAAATAATTACACAGGGTGTGTCAGAAGTAATGATACAAACTTTAAGGGGAGGTAGGGGACATCTCAAGGATTCAGAATTTCATAACAACCCATGGTCTGAAACGTTTTCCTGACGCAGTAGTGACGACACAAAACACAAAAAAGAAAGGACACGAACAGAGAAAGAAAACATTTATTATTCTTAGTGCTGCAAAAATACTGAGACAATGATGGGAAGTGCTGTGGAACTTGTTACACACATCGTGGCAGCTGTTGGGTAAGTTCGGGTGTTTTGGTGTTTTCGAGACCATTAGACCATTCATGCCCCGGAGATGCGCTACGTGCATTACGGCCCAGGATCGTAATTTTGAACACCTGTTTTGATGACGAACATTGTGTCTTTAATGTTCTTTTTTCTTAGTTTTTTGCTGTATTAATGATAATAAACATTTTTCTTCGCTTATTCGTGTCCGGTCTTTCTTGTGTTTTGTGTCGTCCCTACCGTGCCAGGAAAATGTTTCCGACCATGGGTTGCTATGTAAAACTGAATCCTTGTGATATTCCCAATCACCCCCCCCCCTTTAAAATTTGTCCCATTACTTCTGGGACACCCTGTATATACAAAACGATATACAAAACAAAAGTCATTTTACGTACTATATTATGAAAAACGCAAATTTAAAAATTCATAAACAAAATTTTGGTGATAAAGTCTAAAATTTTTATCTATAACTATGAAATTGAATTTTTGAATGTGTCAGTTAAATCTAAACAGGAGATTTGGGGGGGGGGTTAAAAGAGATACAATGCGTCTTTTATTAGAAAGAATCAAAATCTCTCTACTTTGAAATTATATTGTTTTGGAGAATGTTATACATATTTAATAATCCATTAATACTGAAAATTATGCACCGGTGTATACCTGTTTAATAAAATTAGTGTATATACATAACAAATTATTGTACAATTTGTTTCCGAATAATAGATAAATAATTGCTAGAAAAGGAAGAAAAAAATTGTAATAAAATATTATATGTGTCAGTACGCATTCATCGCGCCGCAACAAAGGCGCTAAAATTAACTGCTATTTTTATTTACTAGCCGCCCTTGGCGACCAGTTTGGTCTTCCTTGAATGTAAACTAAGTATTAAATCATATTGCTTTTATTCATAATTTATTTTAAATATTCAATTTTTTCCCAAATTAGAAGATTCTGCCAGAGAAATAGACACAGATGTCATACACACAGATGTCATTACCTTGGCGCGATTGCAACAAAATGGCAATTTATATGAGCCTCACATGGTAACCCGGCTATTGTTATTTATTTATTAATAAGCTGTTTATTTGTTTTTCTTTTCTTTTTTAAATTCATATTAATTGTTTTATTCTATAATTATTAACTAAACTTTTTTTATTATTTTCTTTTTAAATTAATCGAAATTAGTTTAAAAAGTATGTATGTAACTGGTATTTGAAAACGAAGTTGACGTCAGAAAAATAACATGCCAATGTGGTGCATATATGACATCTGTACTGATAAATCAAGAACTCAGTATTTTTATGCTAGTCCGGCGCAGATAATAAATCGCCAAATATTGTACCCGTGGCATTTTTTCGTAATTCATTAATTATTTAAAATATAATGTAATCCTTTCATTTCATTTATAATACATAACTTTAATTTGAAACTGAAAAGTTTAAAATTCATGACTTTTTGAGTAAAAAGAACAGAAAAAAAATAAAAATAATGATATTTTGAAGTTTTATTTATTGCAGCGAAGGAAAAAAAAAAAAAAAAAAAAAAAAAAAAAAAAAACCAACTAACCACAGCCTAAATCTTACCAAAGGATTTTTGTACAGTAACCCATAAGATGTGTTTCATTTGGATGTTGCCATTAAACAATCAACAAATAATCGTGATTTTTGTGACACATACGTTAGCGCAATATATATATAGATTTGCTTGCTTCATTTTAACTGCATGGTAGACATTTATAGCTTCCCTATTCAAGGCAGTGGCGGAAATATATACCCAAATATGTATAATTATATTAGATGACATAACATATGCCAAGATATAATACATTAATTGATTCGTACATTTAGATTTACACAATATTCATATCATATTTACTCTAATGGGCATTACAAACCACTGGCAATAAAATTACTATCGTCAATATCGTTTAGTGTTAAAAACCACCAATTTGATGTTAAGTATTTAATAAATATACACCAAATTACTGTTTTGTATTATTTCAGCTAGCTTTTACATAATGATTTTTAAAATGCTACATTTTTAGGTGCGTTCGTAATTATGTAAATACGTAGCACCTATAGTCGTCGTTCAGTCCGTCCGTCTGTCCGCATATAACAACGCAAAACTACACAACCGAATCGTTTGAAATTTAAAATATATAATTATTACATAATTTTGTCGAGTCATTTCATATTTTATGAAAATGGAATGCATAGATCAATTACAGGGAAAATCAAAAATATTCTGTTACATTATGGTCAATAGGGTGAAAACTTTCAAATGCATTTTAATCGTTTGAAATTTAAAATATGTAAATATTACGCAATTTTGTCGAGTCATTTCAAATTTTATGAAAATCGAATGCATAGATCAATTACAGGGACAATCAAAAGTAAAAAGTTTCAAATGCATTTTAATGGTGTTACACTTTTTCGAACATTATAAAATTGATATGAATCTATGAAATACATATTATAATACACATTTTGCACAAACTGTGGTGCAAAGATTATTTGTTATTGATTTACAAGGCCACACAAAAGTATTCCGCTACATAATGGTATAGGGCGAACATTGTTTGGTGAACGTTTTAAATATATTAAACTATTTCACGTTTCATGAATATGATATACGTTGCTGAGGTGTAATAAGAGATACTATTCCTGTATATTTACTGGAACACAAAAAAATTTCGAACACTAAACTGTATCCGAATTATTGTCTATTATAACAGCAAGATTTGAATATTTTTAAACTTCGTTATCATAGAACGCACCTCATTTGCGACGCTTTACATGCAATTTCCAACTTGTTATTATCTGATATCTGAACATCAAATAATCAGTTTGAACACGACTGGCAATTGACTTCGACAAACAAATTGGCGATTGACAACTTGTTTGTTTATATATCTACATGGCCCGTATAAAACGTAAGTACCGAAAAAACTTCTTTTAAATACTCCTTAACTCTAGAAAGGTCGGAAACTTTAGTCAAGTTTTATAATAATATTTCATGCCAGAATTTTGATTTAAAACAATTTAACTTTTTTATTTAACGTTTGTCTTCTTTGTTTCTTTTAAACTTATTTTACAATACACTTTCTCAAATACGCACAGGTTGAGACTAGAGGTTTTGCGGATATTAGAATTTTGTAGATTTTCGGTTATTGTTTTGTTTATACTTTTAAAACAACAATTTCAAAGTAATTAATATTGCAATTGAGACTATAATGAATGCTTACAATATAGTAAAATAATAAATAATTAAGTAAAGTAATAAACTAAAATAATAAAAATTTAGATTTTTTTTAACATGATTAAAATATTAAAAGCAGAGGTCAGGTAAATAATCAATAATGTATAGTTAAATGTTCATTATAAAGATGAAATGCATTTTTCCTAAATTATTCAATGAAACATGCCTCATAAAAGTGCACTTCTAATTCGTATCAAAATCATAAAATAAGGAAGTTTTATTTCAGGTTTAGCCAGACACAATAATAAAAAAACTTGATTAAGGCATACATACGTTTGGCAGAAATATTGTGATTAACAGTGATATCAGCAATATCCTGACTTTTTTTTATGGATTTATTCTTTTTTTTATGAAAAAGCATGAATTCAGTAATATTAACGAAAATTACAGATTAAAATGTATATAGAATTGATATAAAAATAAAGAAGTCAATTTTTGTCCCTACATCTGAAATGAAAATTTAATTGTTTACATCCCTAAATAATGTGTGGATTTTAGAAAGTTGCGGGTTTTAGGGTTGCAAATTTAAGAGAGAGTCTACTGTATATAAGAATTTTTTTTTTTTTTTTTTTTTTTTTTTTTTTGGCCTCATATATATTTTCGGTTTCAATTATCCTTAAAAATTAAATACGTGTTGTATGTAATAAATTAAAAAACAAACTTTATTCATAAAATCTAAATGATAATAAAAATCTTTCAACATACCTTTTTTTTTACATTTATAATAAATGTAATAAAAATATTTGAAATGCCCCAAGAGAATTATTATGAAACATAAAAGAAAATCCGCTTTATATTCCCGCATCATTAGGAACAGAAGTATGCACTCCAAATTCTACAGATAAAGACAGAAATTTTATCTAATGCAGCTGGTGTTCGGGGGAACTCCGATATTCGAAAAATATTGACTCAGATGTTAGAATACATCATATTAAGTATGTAAAGCAACGATTCCCAACCTAACGGGTCACGAAACTATTGAAATTTCTCAAAAGTCTTGTTTTATCTGTTTAAAAAATACAGTCGGCTCTCGTTAATTCGAACTCCCCAAGAAATGTTCGAATTATACAGAGTTCGAATTATGGAAAGTATGACAGGAAAACATGGTAAAAGGGGTACTATTATAAATAAATTAATGATACAGTATTTTTTAAATATATTTCGGCCGTTATCCTTAGAATATGACTTGATATTAAATAAAAGATATAAATACCGGGTGTCCCAAAAATGACTGATGGATTTTAAAATTCAATAACTTGCAAACGGTGACAGCTATTTAAAAAATTTTCACAGGAGGGTTATGTATAATGTCAGGAGTTTTTATACCGTAGTTTTTTTTTTAGTTCGAATTTCAAACAATAGGTGGCGCTGACGGCGATTGAAGGCCAGGTCGACGCCTCACTCAGCACTGATCACCTAGCCTTCAACCGCCGTCAGCACCACATATTGTTTGAAATTCGAACTAAAATAAAAAATTACGGTAAAAAAACTCCTGACATTGTACATAACCCTCCTGCAAAAAATTTTTAAATAGCTGTCACCGTTTGCAAGTTATTGAATTTTAAAATCCATCAGTCATTTTTGGCACACCCCGTATATAAACTAATTAAGGGATTAGAAACAAGCACAATGAAAGGAAATTTTGAATTTTCACTGATGGACAAACGAGTTACCAAGAAAATGGATATCAAATGCATGGGATTACATGTATACTCGTTCGGAACAATTCTCATAAAAATCAAAGCAATACAATTATTCAAATGATCTGAAGTCCGTGATAAAGAAGGGAAAATGAAAAACCGGAATTCGCGTGAGTTCGAATTAAACAATGTCATGAAAATCTAATTTGTTCTTCGAGAAAAAAAAAAAAAAAAAAAAAAAAAAAAAAATCGATCAATTTATTAAGGAAAAAATTTATTATTTTTATTTTTACTGAACACTTAAAATATTAATATAAAAAAAGTTGCAGAGTGTTAAGCAGATAAAATTGATTCATTTTAGCCCATTTAATTGCAAAATACAGCAATACAATATTAAAAAAAAAAAAAAAAAACTAATTGTGTAAGCATAATTGTGCGTGTCTAATTGAGTACACACCTTAAAATATGAATTTTTAGCTGAAAATTTGAAAATGTTATTATTTTTCCCATGATTAGACCGATGTATAATTTCAAATAATTTTTTTTCATAAAAATAGAAAAAATCGTTCAGTGAAGAATTAAAAAACGGTGATAAAAGATTAAACATTCTGAAAAAGAGGCTCGTCCTAAAGGGGTTAATTATTAATTAACATTAAGGGCTTTTTTCTGTTTGTCGAGAGCAAGCGACAAATATTCCTTATGTTTATAACTACTTATGTATTGCAACAACATTAGACTTACAAGGAAGGTCTCCATACTGGGCATACTCAGAATTTTTCGAAAAAAATACTGATTAAACTACTCATGTATGTAATAAAAGATCAGTCAAATTTAGCGGCGGAATTACAGAAGAAACTCGGTAAAAAAATAAAACATTTCCGAGTATTTGGCGCGAAAAGACGAAAGCGTCATGCGATTTGGCGAGCAGTATTTTCCCTCGCCAAAAGCAAAAGATTTTAATGCACCTGAATATTTCTCTTCAATTAAATTTTTAGAATACATGTAAATAGTATTTAATGAATTTATATTTGAACAATGAGAGAGTTTGACACATAGATGTATTTTATATTACATATTTCTGTTGCTTTTCGCTGCAGTTATTTAATTTTATCACTTTAAATATAATTTCTTATATAAACTAGTCGTTGGAGGCCACCGTAATACTTACCCATCATTTATATGCATATGAAAATAAAACATGTAAAAACTATTTATACAATGCATTGCAATTCCAAAATAAAATTTAAATATTGTTAATATGCTTAGTAATGCTCTATTAAAGAACTGCTGATGTGCCAATTTCGACAAATTATATGAAACGCCAAACTACTCAAGTAGTACCGAACTGCGTAAAAGAAACATCCTTTTAACTCCAAACAAAATAATCATATTAACTAACAGTTTTGCTGCGTCGGATTAAGCGTCTCATTTTCAATTAAAATATACCTCTGAATTGAAATTTGAATGAAATACAGGGTCATGAAAAATCGAAGAATGCGGAAAACAGGATTACAAATATCTCGGCAACTAATTATCCGATCGACGTCGTTTTTTTATGCAAAATTTGAGTCATTTTATTGCCTTTTACGTTCATTCCTTAAAATAAAAAAATTCGAAAATTTTTATATACCTTTCATCAGAACGAATTTTTTGAGAATCCGGAAAAAATAGTACCGGATAATCGAGGTTGCTGATATTCAATAGGCTTCGTCCCATTCTTACATACTAAGTACATACAAAATTTCAAGTCTCTATCTCAATTTGTTCGTGAGATAGAGCGTTTACAGACAGACAGACGGATGGCAAATTTTTTTTCTAAAAACATGTTTTTCGAAATCTCCAGTGTCTAAAACGTGTAAATCCGTCAAAAAAAAATTTTCGATTTTCAAAACGATTGCAAGACTTATCCTATACTACGTATGATGGGTAAGTAAAAATACTTTCATATTGAAAAGCATTTTTTCATATATTTAAACGTATGTCAAATTACTAAAAGCCAGATGAAGAATACTGAAGTAATGCATTTCAATATCTGAGAAGTTTTTGTTTCCATAGCAACAAAATTGAATCGACAGAGATCAATTAGATTGGAGTTAATTTTGAAATTGAAACAATTAATTTAAATTTTGTTTTAATTCATAAAATTTCACAGTTATTTTCATTCTAAATACATTATGACAAAAATATCGTTAAAACTTTATCATATATGATTCATTAAGGTAAGTAACTTTTCTTTTAAAAAGTGAAATACATGTTTAAAATAAAAGAATCGCAAACGATGCAAAGAGAATTAGGCAAATGATAATAGTTATTAATATTCTAAATGCTTAAACATAAATTTAGTCATACAGTAAATATATAGACATATACTAATATCACTACATGTAAACAGTAGCAAAAGTATTTCTTAAAACAAAATAATAATCCGTGGTTTGTGTCATTTTATACAAGAAACTGGAATAGTTTTAAGAAAAAAATAAATAACATAAAATAAAAATTTCATATTTTTCTGCGATTTTTGTTACCCGGATCACTTTAATTTTGGTACTTACTCAATAGAATTTGAATCTAATCCACATTGTATTTGACAGCACTGATATCATTGCACTGAATGATAAGTAAAAAAGGTGACTGCTTAACCCTAGGAACCAACGTACATGAATTTACATAAAATAAAACTTTAAACATAAAGTAAAAATTTTATATATTTCTGTGATTTTTGTTACCCGGATCGCTTTATACTAAATAGAATTTGAATTTAATCCACATTGTATCTGACTGCATTGATGTCATTGCACTGAATGGTAGTAAAAAAGGTGACTGCCTAACCCTAGGAGCCAATGTACATAAATTTACATAAAATAAAACTTGAAACATAAAATAAAAATTTTATATATTTCTGTGATTTTTATTACCAGGATCACTTTAATTTTGGTACTTACTCAAGAGAATTTGAATTTATTCCACATTGTATCTGACTGTATTGATATCATTGCACTGAATGATAGTAAAAAAGGTGATTGCCTATCCTAAGAGCCAATGTACTTGAATTTTGCAGACATTGCATACTTCTACCCAACTAACGTCTGGATTAAAAAGAATGTCCCGACAAGTCATATTTTCGTCTTCCTATTGGATCTAAGACAATAAGTGTACGAAGTTTCGATAAAAAAAATGTTTCAAAACAAGGCAATTCGCTCTTTTATCTTCATCACTTAACAAGTGGTGTTATCGGGACACGGCGTTTTAAAAGCATTGTCTTATCCCGGTGTGTTATGGTATTATTGTAATATTCGAAACACTAAAAACAGAATGATGGATGAAGAGTGAAAGTGTCTTACTTATTCATAGAAAAAATAACAAAACGGTTAAGTAACACTTTCTGATAACGTTTTGTTACAATTACTTCGATGTGATGCAATTTTAGCAGACTTATTCACGCCTATTCCAAGATTAAATAAAGAATAAAATTTCATGAAAAAAAAAATGTGAAGAAATCTGTAATTTATTTATTTTACAATATATTTTTAAACTCGGCATTAATCCTCTGCATTTTTATGTTCTGTCTGACTGAATATCATCTTTCTTTGCAAAATTTTTTTTGGCACTATAGTCCACCACACAAAACCCTAATTCATCGAGCACAAGAAAAAATGTTTTATTTTATGGAGAAGAGTAGTAATAGAGGAATCTAATGATCCATGTCTTCCGGAAGTGAAATGGTGCATAAGCCAAAAATTAACACCACTAGTGGTTGACTCGTAGGTTTAGCATTATGTTTTCCTGCACACAGTTTTCCATGTTTTCATATTTTTAATTGTACGGCAAACACAATGATAGACCTACGAGAGCACCACTAGTGGTATTGATTTTTGGCTTATGCACCACTTCGCTTCCGGCAGATATGGATCATTAGATTCCCCCTATTACTACTCTTCCATAAAATAAAATATTTTTTCTTGTGCTCGATGACTTAGGGTTTTATGCGGTCGGCTCTTGGACTACGAGTAATAGTCCAAGAGCCGACAGAACAAAACCCTATGTCAAAAGTACAGTGCCTAGAAGAGATAGTGTGGAAATCAACCAACGAAACCATATCCAAAAAATTACATATTTCGCCAGAGGGCGCTAACTTCAAGTTCATTGATATGAATGAATAGGAACGTAATGTGTTTTAAATATTTTTTTTGATGTAATTTAAGTATGGGAAACTTTTTTTTTAAAGATAAATTTTGTGAAAAACAGAATAAAAAAATTAGCTTGTTATACACGATGTATTAGGGATAAACGAAAATTTAGGCATATATTTTAAATGCATTTCGCACTCGTACGAATTGCAGAACACTAGTTTCGGATTGCTTAATTATAATTCATGTAATATTTCATGTGATCAGCATACATATTATTATTATTATTTTAAGCTAGAGATTCACTATAGTACAAGTATTTTATTATTAATATGTTGGAATTATTATAATTTAATTATTATAATAAAAATAATTTATGCTTAAACTAATTTTATCGTATGCATTCTAAATAAAGGGTGAAATGCAGTTTACTCTCCTTCGCCAAAGCGGCTTTTTTTTTTAGCAATAAATGTTTCAATATGGCAACCCTGCATTTTCATTTAATCCGGAGCAAAACAGCGTGCTCCGGGAGACAAGACGCAAAAACGTGCCAATTTGGCGATTTTTGAAAATCGCGCCAAGGAGAGTAAACTGCATTCGCACCCTAAATAAATTCTTTTTGATATTTTTTTGTTTACATTAGTAAAAAGAACTTGCTTCATTTTTTTCATTGATTTTGTGCGTTTATAAACAAAGTACTTATGTAAATCTATCTTCTTGTGCTATAAATCTCTTCTGAAATATCACAAATTGGTTTGAATAAACAATTTTATTCATTGAATTATGAGTACTTCAATGTGTACCCAAATTTAATGATAAATGATGAAAATAATGATAAAATATAGAGAGGTAAAACTATTTGTGACATGTCATCATGTCAAAGTATAAATAATAGGAGGAAAATATTTCAAATTATGTACAATGCTGAAATATATGCTTCATATATACAATTCACGCAATGAAACTGACGGCAGCGCCATCTACGAAAATGTAAATTTTTGGATGCGATCGATAGCTATACCGGTATTAGCGATTTCCACACTATCTCTTCTAGGCACTGTTTCAAAAGTATGAAAACATGGAAAACTGGGTGCAGGAAAACACAGTGCTAAGCCTACGAGTCAACCACTGTTGGTATTCCTTTTTGGCTTATGCTCCACTTCACTTCCGGCATATATGAATAATTAGATTCCCCTGTTACTACTCTTTCATAAAATAAAGGGTTTTTCCTTGTGCTCGATGACACAGAATTTTGTGCTGTCTTCTCTTGGAATATAATAAAAGAAAAGAAAATATGGCATTTTTAATTAGAGCATTTTTGTGAATTTTGAAAAAAAAAAAAAAAAACTTTGCTTGAAAATTGGTGCCGACCGAATAAAAAATTATTAAGAAACGTCGGAATCGTAAAGGTGAAAACACACAAAATATATTCTAAATGTCAATCTGTGTTTTAATCTTATTAGTACTTGGCAAGGGAACCACTTTTGGTGGTGTTCGAACCTAGAATCTTAATGTTTAAAAGAAAATAAAACATGGCATTTTTAATTAGAGCATTTTTGTGATAAGACTTGGTACATTTTAAAACCCCATATTAGGAAGTTTAACCCCTTGGGGACGAGCAACACGCATACGTGCCGCAAAAAGGCTTAAGAATCAGTGTTTATCCTTACCAGTAAAATTTTACAGTAAAATTTGCCTTAGCATTTTCTCGATTTAATAAGACACAAATTTCTGTTTTAAAAACCGGTGACAAAACATTAAAAATTTCGTAAAAAGCTCCCGTCGGGAAGGAGTGCGAAAGAATTTTCTGTTAAAGTCATATTTTTTGATTTTGCAGCAGAATAACTTTCTGAAAATGCTATTTTTAAAGCCACTTATCGGACTATCAACAGTTTTTTTTTCTTATTTTTTTTTTAAAGAAAAGAATTTGAAAATAAAAATTAGTAAATAAAAATATAAAATAAAGAAAAAAAAGTTAAAAATTTCCCTCTTAATTTAAGTACGGTAGCGTCTTAGTCGTCGTTCAGTCCGTCCGTCTGTACGCATATAACGCAAAAACTACCCAACTGAATTATTTGAAATTTAAAATACATAATTGTTGCATACTTTTATTATTCATTTCAAATTTTATGAAAATGCAATGCATAGTTCAATTACAGGGACAATCGAAAATATTCCTTAGCATTACAGCCAGTGGTAAAAAATTGTTTCAAGTTTATTTTAATGATGTTACACCCATTAGAACGTAATGCAATTAAAATGCATTTATAAAAAATAACTAAAAATACATTATGTATAATATGCGGTGCAAAGAATGTCCATTATTTATCTACAAGGCCACATAAAAAATTTCATTACATTATGATACAAAGAGAAAACATTGTTATGGGGTATATTAGTTATGTTTAAGTATCTCGTATATAATGAAATTAATATACATTGCTGAGGTTTACTCTTAATTAAATCCTGTACAATAGAAAAAGCACAATATTTATAGGGGCACACATTACGGAGACGGTTAAAAGTTTTCTGTTTCATTACGGTCAACGGAAAATAATAGTTTCAAGTGCATTGTAATTTTCGAACATAATGAAATTTATATGCATTTATGAAGTGCACTAAAATGTACATTCTTTAGAATATGTGGTACAAAGAATGGTAATCATTTGCAGATCCACCCCAAAGAATTTCGATACATAATGGTATAAGGGGAATATTGTTTGCGGCGTATTTTAATTACGTTATAATGACCCTAGTAAAAGGTAACACTTTAAAAAAAGAATAATTTCGACCAATAAAAAGATAATTGAGATTTTTTTATGTACAGGGTGTTGCCGAATTCAACCGACAAAATCAGACGATTGAAAGGAGAAGAATAATTACCATAGATCATGGAGTAGCATACTGCATATTTAATAAAAACAAAAAAAAAACAACAAAAAACAGGGTGTTCTGCTTTAACCAGGGTTGGAAAAAAACCAGGTTTTTTCGAAAAAAACCAAATAAACCGGTTTTTTTGGTTTAAACCAGGTTTTTTTGGTTTAACCAGGTTTTTTTAAAACATACTTTATTATTACACATACATGCATATTTACTGATAAAAACAGACATTATTGGATTATAAGTAATATAACTTCAAATTTGAAAACAAAATTTAAATAATTACAGTGAATTATGAAGAAAATTAAAAAAAAAATTCATATTTTAGTTTAAACAATTATTGATAGACAGTTTTATGTTCAAAGAATAAACTACTCTATGCAATGAAATATTGATACTTTGAAAATTTTTATAAAAATTTTTCAATTACTAATTTAAAACATTTGATGTAGTTTGAATAATATAATATTCTTTTCCACAATTAAAAAAAAAAAAAAAAGAATTGAAATACTTTTTGAGGGTTTTGTATTTTGAGTGACAATTTGAAATCAACATTTTTGGCATCACAGCAGATAACAGCAGGAAAAAATTAGATTGGTATTATTAAAATTCTATAACTAGCACCTAATTTTTGAATACTCTCTTATTTAACTTCATGTTTTTATTTTTATTTTAATTCTTAAAGGTAATCTCCCCAATCAAAAAAAGTTTCTTTTACAGTTTGACCAAAAATTTTAAAGATCATCGAGTTATGTATTTTTATATTCAAAATCATTGTGCATGTTATGATATATTGCTTTAAATAATCTGTATTTTTTAAATGAAAATATTTTACACTAAATATTGAATATTTTAAATCTATCTTTGATCAATTCACATGCTCTAAGCTTTTTCCTTAGAGCAATAGTATATGTTCACCAATGCATACTGATTTTCATCTTATGCATAAAAAAATTATCTAGACCTACTATATCTAATGCTTATTGCAGAAATAAAGTTTTAAGAGTAGAAAATATTTATATCCAATAATTTGTAAATCATTAATTATAAAGAAAAATAAGAAAATGTCATTAGTTTTTTTTTGAAAAAAACCATTTGGTTTAAACCGTGGTTTAAACCATGGTTAAAACCAATTGGTTTAAACCATGCCAACCCTGGCCCTAACTAAATTTGGGTTTACGGCAATAACTTTCAGAAAATTGAAGTATATTTGATGAAATTTTCAACAGACATGCTCACTTTTGTTGCAAATATAACAAACAAGCTGAAAATTGTACGTCAAACGTAGCAAATATGGTGCGTTCGTACTATAACGAAGTTTTAAAAATACTCAGATATTGGTTTAATAGCATATAGCACTTCGGATGTAGTATAACATCTGAAATCTTTTCTGTGTCCCTGTAAATACTATCTGCTTTTGATTATACGGAAAGTAACTTGTAGTAAACCTCAGCAACGTATATCAATTTCATAAAATGTGAAATAGTTTAAATATAACTAAAACGCGCCTCAAACAATGTTTCCCTCTATACTATTATGTAATGGAATACTTTCGTGTGACCCTGTAAATTGCTAACAAATATTCTTCGCACCACAAATTATACAGAATGTATATTTTTGTATATTCTTCATAGATGCATATCAGTTTTATTACGTCCGAAAGAAAAGTAGCATTCTTTAGAATATGTGGTACAAAGAATGGTAATCATTTGCAGATCCACCCCAAAGAATTTCGATACATAATGGTATAAGGGGAATATTGTTTGCGGCGTATTTTAATTACGTTATAATGACCCTACTAAAAGGTAACACTTTAAAACCGGTAATACACTTGAAACTATTCTTTTCACTGATGCCCTGTAACGGAATACTTTTAATTGTTTTTTTAATTGTCTGAGCGTAGCGAAGTCTTATACTCAGTGTACGTAACGATATTAAAAGTCAAAAAAATTCTTTCGTCAAGCAAATCTCAAAAAGTACTTGTCGGATTTCGATTCTGTTTGTACCAGAAGGTACCTGTGAAGGTAATCTGGTGAATGCACCTACTTTTAAAAACTAATTCCAAATAGTTTAAAAGTTATATTAAAAAACTGATAAAAAGGCACAATTTATTTGCATACGTCACAGAAATTTGGTGTGCGTGATTTTCACCAGCTGGATATTTTCGTAGGTAACCGAATCAGTTCATGGAGTAAATAGTAATCATTTACGCACTCAGAAATATTGAATACAATAAAACATTTTAAAATTTAATCATGCAAGAAAATAAAGCTGTTATTTTTTTTATATTAAAACTAGGGGGGCCCCGCCCCCCTGCTCGCTATGCTGGCCAACCCCCCGCGTAATCGCTTCGCGATTCCAAATTATTGTCTACCAATGCTTGCTGCGCTCGCCAATAATCCATGGTATGAATAAGCAGCTGCAGACCTTTCAAATGATGTGTCACACGACTGCTGTTGTAAAGAAATTAAAAATGTGCCCCCCTGGGGGGCAGAGTGGGAGGCGACACAAAAGACATCCATAATATGAATAAGCAGTTGCAGACCTTTCAAATGATGTGTCACTCAACTGGTGTTGTAAAGAAATTAAAAATGTGACCGCCCCCCCCGGGGGGAGAGCAGAGTGTGGGGGTGACACACAAGACATCCATAATATGAATAAGCAGTTGCAGACCTTTCAAATCTTGTGTAACACGACTGGTGTTGTAAAGAAAATAAAAATGTGTCCCCACTGGGGAGCAGAATGGGGGATAACACACAAGACATCCATTATATGAATAAGCAGTTGCAAACCTCTCAAATGATGTATCAAACGACTGGTGTTGTAAAGAAATTAAAAATTTGGCGAAATATTACAGTTATCGCCAAGCTGGCGTTACTTTTGACAACTAATTTTGGTCGCCAAATTTGGCGATATATCGCCAAGTTGGCGACAAACTTGGCGATTGTTGGCGATGGTAACCTTTCCTCTCTTTATGGTAACCCATATGGCGATGCATAGACGGAGCCCTTTCCTAATTGGTCTATTCGACTCATGGAAGGAGTGGGCAACCCGGATTCGTTAGTTCCGGAAATCTTCCACATCAGCATCATTCCAGGAGTCATTCCTTTTAAGGCTAGTTTTTTTTTACTATAGAAGGAAATGTCATAAAAACTTTGATTTTGAGATTTTGTGATAATCTCATAATAGCATTTTTTGTTCGCTAAAAAAATATTTTATCTATTTCGCATGTGAAAATTAGAAACAATTACATTTTTAAATAAAAAGTTTCTTTTATTACATCATTTTCCCTTTATTTATTTTTATTGCATGTTTTCTTTTAACTTATATTTTGTTTGTGTGTGGAAGTCAATTCTGGTCACTAATTTTTCGGCACGGATACCACAAGCGAATCAGATTTGGCGTATTTTTTTTTAAAGCCCATTTGGCGAAAACTCCATTTTCAAATAACGCTTACATACACATTTTTAAATTATTTTCTATTTTCAAAAAGAACTTACAATAAATAAAATAATAATAATTAATAACTATAAAAAGAAATAATTTATATAATTAAAAAAAGGAAATGAAGGTAAATAAACATTTTATGAGTAAATAAACAAATAATAAATAAATAAAGCCGGGTTACCATCTGAGGTAAAATAATGCAATTTTGACGCCAATTATGTACCCTGGTGCATATGTGACATCCTTTCCCCTTTTTCATCCATTTCCTGTTGGCATACAACTTTGAAATTTGGAATATGTATGCATACCTGGGAGCAATACTGGAATTAGACATTGATTTTTTTTTTTAATTCGATCCAAAAAGGGGCAATGGGGGGCTATTTTTTAAAGATTTATACAATTTATACTGCATAAAGGAGCCACTTACCTATTTTTATATACAAGAGGCAGTAAGTGGTATGTAAAAACAATTATAGTATACATAAATAAAATACTTGAGATAATATACCAGAGATATAAGCACCGGGTTTGGCGAGATTTTTTATGCCAATTAGACGAAAACATCGTTTTGATTACCAGATACATATAGCATGCTATAATAACACGTTATTTATTTATTTCAAAATGAAAACAAGTAAGAAAAATCATGCATTAAGCATAGATTATGAAGCACTTTCCAACACTTAATGACATCTTTAACAAAACTTTGTTATTTAGGGAAATAATAGTGTATAGCCAAATATACCCAAATATGTATTCCAGTACATTAGAACAGCCCTGTATTTCATATGTCAGTTCATATAATGGGAAAATTTAGCTCAGCAAGAAAATACCTAGTAGCTTGAAATTTCTTTTTCAGCAATTCATACTATTAGATGGAAACATACTTGAATACTTTTGTTCAGCCCTGTAGTTTACATTATACCTTTATTACACGTCAGCATTAGGCTAAAATTTATTGTAAACTAAAACACTTTTAAAACAACTGAAATCACATTCTCATAAATTATCATTCATAGGCGTCCATGTACCGAATTCTTTGCGTGGCTCTGTATATCCCTTTATCTATATTCTGCAAACTTTTCTCAGTAAATTGAATGCAGCTCAGCGTAAAAATGCATAGCTTATTTAAGAACCACGTTTAAATAATTTACGCTCATATTCAGTAACGTTGGTGAGCTCTTTTGGGTAGCCCTGTATATCAACTATAACAGTTATAAACACCATGTAATGCGCATATATTTAGCGAAATACAAACGCTAATATCATAATTAAAATGCATTTCATCCCTCCATCAGCCACCATCGGACACATATACGGTACTTCGGAAAGAATATACTATTTGAAATCTTTTGTATGGCCCTGTAAATGCTATGTACTTCATATTATGCAAGACAGTAGCGTATAACTTATATTAAGCTTCAGTGACATATATCAGTTTTATTATACATGAAAAAGCTCAATATATTTTTAAAATGTCACACACAATTCCCCCTTTTACCATTATATTTAATGGAATTCTTTTGTGTGGACCTGTAAATGAATAATAGCTACATTTGCACCTTATATTTTATAGAATGCATATTTTAATACCTTTAACAGGGTATAACATCCTTAAAATTCCTTTGAAACGATTTTTCCCCATAGGCCGTAATGTAATAGGAAAATTTTGATTCGCCCTGTAGATAAACTAATCATGGTAGAAACTAAATTTTCGATAGGACTTGTGCTAGGGTAAACGTCAATAACATCCTAAAATTTCATGGCAATCTGAGTATATTAACGATTTTCCCCATAGGCCGTAATGTAATGGGAAACTTTTGATTCGCCCTGTAGATAAACTAATCATGGTAGAAACTTCATTTTCAATAGGACTTGTGCCAGGGTAAACGTCAATAACGTCCTAAAATTTCATGGCAATCTAGTATATTAGCGATTTTTCCCCATAGGCCGTAATGTAATGTGAAACTTTTGATTCTCTCTGTAGATAAACTAATCATGGTAGATACTTCATTTTCAGTAGGGTTCGTGCTAGGGTAAACCTCAATAACGTATAAAAATTTCATAGCAATCCGAGTATATTTACGGGAGTTAGAGCGCGGACAGACGGACAGACAAACCGAATGCATAAGCACTTTTCAACTTTGTTGGAAAGTGCTAAAAAAGGAATAAACGAAACATTTTCTGTTATTAAAAAAAAGAAATAACAATCAATAAATGATAATATTTTTAGAACAAACAATTTATTATAACATTTATATGATAACCAGCATGTTTAGCAACTGAACGCCATTTTGGCACCAATGCCTCGCTGTGTATAGCTCATATATGTGCCATATTTATTTGTAAAACTGAGCATGAACGTTCACCAAGTGTGTTTTCATAGTCGCTTATATCTTTTTCCCACATGCGCACCTTTCGAAGCCAAAACTGCACAAAAGAAAAAAAAATCAATATTTGATTTTTTTTTTTTTTTTTTTTTTTTTTTTTTTTTATGTAATGCACATTTTGTAATCAGTAGGCTCAATAATTAGACCTCGTTTTTTTTTTGCTTTAAAACATGATATTTCATACGACGTCTTTTTTGGATTCGTCGTTTTTCCATATTTGATAGTATGCGTCTACTCGTTTTGCAACTTTTTTTTGTAACTTTCTTCTTTATTAACAGCGACATTTGGATTTCCTATTTAAATAAAAATTCTTCTAAATACAAAGAATTTTGTTAAAATAAATAAATAAATGAAATGCGGACATCTATTGCTCAAAACACAAAATTTTTCCTATTGAGTTAATAAAAATCAGTAAAAACATAATTTTTATGATGATAAAAAGGTGACTTGTGTAATAACAGAGTCATTTATTACGTACGTTATGGATTAAGTATGAATATTTCTCTACCATTTATAAATAATAATAATAATAAAATAAAATGCGGACAGACCAAAGTCTATATTTGACTGAAAACAACAACCATTTTCTAAATGCTTTAAAAAAATGGCCAATGAAAAGTGATATTTCAAAAGTATTATGAAATTAGTTAAAAACCATTTATTTTAAACTAAATGAATAAAAGATTTATATTTTTAATGAAATAAATGGGATTTGAAAAATTATTGGAAATTTATCACCATAGATGTACCAATATTACAATCAGTTAACTTGTATGAAAAATGGAACAATTAGCAATACTTTTTGTACCCAAAAAATGGTCGTTGCTTTTTTTAAGGTTAAAAAGTAGATTACGAAATATTCCTATACAGAGATGCCAAGTTCCCGCTTAGCAGAGCAGAATTGCTCAGCAGAATTTTCTTATAGGAAAAGTTATTTTTTAAATCCGCAGAATGTTCCAATTTAATAAAACATTTTCTGTATTAAAATACCGGTATCCAAAATGGCGGAGACTTGGCAGCTCTGCCTGTAACATTTTAATTAATCACGGTACTTTTTTTAATCGGATTCAAATTTAGTGAAGACAACGTTTTTTGGCCAAAAGCAGCTTTTTTCCACATGTGTAACTACGATACAATTCCTTGATGCTGATATAAAACGTTTTGACTTATGCTATTATTGCTTCCTCTTATTTATTTATTTGAATTTTAAATAAGAGAGAGGGCGAAAAGAACAATATTTGGAGATTTATTACCTGCGTTTGGCTAAGTGTCTTACTACCTTGTATTTAATATTCTTCACAATATTTCGCTATTATATGGAGTTAGACGCTTTTATAAAAAATTTGACGTAATTCGGGCTTAAGAAAGTGAGTTTTTTACTGAATAATACAAATAAATGAAAAATGAATACTAAGAAATACTAATAAAAGAAAATGAAGTTTTATATCGATCTATGTATATTTAAAAATGCATCTGCTAGCACTTAGATAATTCATGTGTATATAATAGGAGATAAATAGTTTTTGATTCTGTATTTCTATGCTATAAAGCATTAACGTTTGTGTGTTTTTCGTTATCATTAGGAGTACCTAGCTGATTTTAAAAATGTGGGCAAAAAATGTTGGTAACTATCTTTGCTGCAAAATATACTATATTTTGCGTAGGTACAGAGAATTCTTTGATGTTGATATGACTAAAAATTTAAAATCTTTTTTTTTTTGTGGCAACTTTTAAAATATACTATTCTCGTTATGAACGATTTCTAAAATATTCGACAATTTAATTTCACAAATTAAACTTTTTTTCTAGAAAAAGCTTTAAACCCAATTTATTGAGAATATTGCAATTTCTAGGATACTGTTGGGGTCAGAAACTATAACTTTGGCATCACAGTAACTTATAAGATGTAAGTGCTCGTTTAGGACAAATTTTTTAAAAAGGATTTCTTAACTCTTATCAACAACCTCATTGCATCCGTGGAAAACAGATATACAACATTATAAACTATTCGGACGGATTTCACACCATATAAAATACACTCCATTCTCTTCAAACATAATAGTTTGTTATTTATAGTTTCTCAAATTGGTGCGAATCTTTTGTTTATGTTCATGACATCATTTCAAAGAGTTATATTTCCAATATAGGAAAATTTAGTGTTTTATTTTCTGTATTACTTTTAACATTTTGCATATTTCCAATTTTATATCCATGCATGGTTTTCTTTTCTTTTATAAAAATAGTATATGCAACTTTATATATAAGATTTTGTAATTCTATGATTCAATATGCTTATTTTCATCATATTTTATCACAATGAATGACCAATTAAAGGTAACATCTCATGTTATTTACTTATCGCAAGTTATTAATTGTGTATTCTCAGCAATATCGCTCAGACTAATCCCTTTGAGGGAAGCCCTAGTTATTAAATTATGCATCCGATTTTTATAACATTAGAAATGACTCGACAAAATTATACAACAATTATGCATCTTAAATTTCAAACTATTCGGATGGGTAGTTCTTAAATTGTTAAAGCGGACGAACGGACGGACTGAACGACGACTGTAGCTGCTACATATTTACATAATTACGAATGCACCGAAAAAAAGTAGGTCGAATTTTCCATTATATGCACCAGTATTACGCACTTGACAGTCCACATTTCAAACTGCAATGACCAGTTCATACGGTATTACTGATTGTTTGATCATCCTGTTTTTCTAGAAATGTTTGTGATGTTATCTCATTTTACACAAAACAAGATACATGTTGTTACATTTTAACTGCAATATTTTTTTTATTTTTCTCAGAATTATCAATCCAAATTCAGTTAAGGTAAAACACCTTGTATTTGTGATTAAATAATTCGTTTATGAGCCCTTGTTCTAAGGCAATTTTTCATCCTCATCAGTTCCCACCATTTAGTAAAATTCTGTCTCGTTTAGAACTCAATAAATCTAGAGATTGTTTAATATATAAATTTAAGTTATAATAAGCTCGGTGGTAAAAGTTTATAGTCCAAGATCCGACCGCACAAACCCTAAGTCATCGAGCACAAGAAAAACAAGTTGGAAATTGCACGTGAATCGTAGCAAATGAGGTGCGTTCGTATGATAACGAAGCTTTAAAATATTCAGATCTTGCTGATATAGTAGAGCGTACTTTGGATACAGTATAGTGGTCGAAATCTTTGTGGTCCTGTAAATATGCAGGGAGTAATTTTTATTATACTTCATTAATGTATATCTTATTAATAAAATATGAAGTAGTTTAATATAATTAAAGCACGCCCCAAACAATGTTTCCATGTATAACATTATTTAGTGGAATACATTTGTGTGGCCCTGTAATTTAATAATAAATATTCTTTGCATCACAGATTGTACAAAATGTATATTTTAGTACATACTTCATAGATTCATGTCAATTCTATTATGTTCAAATGAGTGTAACACCATTAAAATGCATTTGAAACTTTTTTTCCCATTGATCGTAATGTAATTGAATACCTTTGATTTTCCCTGTAATTGATCTATGCATCCGATTTTCATAACATTTGAAATGACTCTACAAAATTATGTAATAACAATACGTTTTAAATTTCAAACGATTAAAACGCATTTAAAACTTTTTTCCCCCATTGACCGTAATATAACGGAATCCTTTTGATTGTCCCATAATTGATCTAGACATCCGATTTTCATAACATTTGAAATGACTTCACAAAATTATGTAATAATTATATACGTTTTAAATTTCAAATGATTAAAATGCATTTGAAACTTTTTTCCCCATTGACCGTAATGTAACGGAATCCTTTTGATTGTCCCTGTAATTGATCTATGCATCCGATTTTCAAACATTTGAAATGACTCGACAAAATTACGCAATAATTATATGTTTTAAATTTCAAACGATTAAAACGCATTTGAAACTTTTTTCCCCATTGACCGTAATGTAACGGAATCCTTTTGATTGTCCCTGTAATTGATCTATTCATCCGATTTTCATAAAATTTGAAATGACTCGACAAAATTATGTAATAATTATGTATTTTAAATTTCAAACGATTCGGTTGGGTAGTTTTTGCGTTGTTATATGCGGACAGACAGACGGACGGACTGAGCGATAACAATAGGTGCTACGTATTTACATAATTACGAACGCACCTAAAAACGTATATTTTATGGAAGTAATAGGGGAATCTAATGATCCATGTTTGCTGCAAGTGAAGTGGTGCATAAGCCAAAAATTAATACCACTAGTAAGTCACTCGTAGACTCAGCATTATGTTTTCCTGCACCCAGTTTTCCTTGTTTTCATACTTTTGATTGTACGGCAAATACGATGATAGACCTACGAGTAAGCCACTAGTGGTGTTAATTTATGGTTATGCACCATTTCACTTCCGGCAGACATGGATCATTAGAATCCCCTATGATACTCTTCCATAATATAAATGATTTTTTCTTGTGCTCGATGACTTAGGGTTTTGTGCGGTCGGCTCTTAGACTATTAGCATAGAAACAATATGGATGAATATCACAAAATGTCAGATTTTTATCATCTGAGATATCGAAAGTATCCATTGAAAACAGTTCAAAATTTCAAGAGGTAAATTTATTTTCTATTAAGAGACTAGAAGATTTTCTTTGTAAAATTGATAAATTTTGACGAACTTAAGTTAATTTTTATGTAATTTTATGTAACTTCTTCGCATATGTATGTAAGGATAATGATAATTTCATTCTAAAACCTTGTATTTTTTATTTATTTTTAAGTGTTACAATTTAATTTTGTTTGAAGGAACATGCTTTCAATATTAGTAGCTCGAATTCCATGTAGTCTAGTTTTATTTGTTAATTCATAGAAGACAGGAAAATAATAATGTCTTCTCGGTTACTCAATTTTGTCAGACTTTAAATCACATTATTTTCAAAGAAATATCTAAAGAGGTCGAATAATAAAATCTAATCATGCTGGTAGCTATGATTTTACTGCTTCTGGCTTGAACTATGCCAAAAATAAAAATCATCATTACTCTGCAGTGCCATATTTATACATGATAACGAACTGATATGTAAACCAGTAAAATGACATACATTTTCAGTGACAATCACATTTTAAGTAGGAAAAATTGTTTGTAAAATACAGAATTTGTTAGATACATCATATATTTGTTTTAGAAAGTATAAATATCAATATTAACCCATTTTCGGCCAAAGGTTCGTATACGAAACATTTCGATAAATATTTTTTTTTAACACTCTGACACATTTTTTTCAAGAATTTTATTTTTCTTCTATTTTTTAAGGCTTTTGAAGACATCCATAAAATATTAGTAATTCAATTGGAGTAAACACTTTCTCTTAAAAAATTTTCGAAATACGCTAGAGTTTTAATTTGAAACGCCTTTGACAAATTCGACTTTTTAAAAATATATTATTATTCCAATTGAAATGAATTATATGTTTTTAAAATAGATTAAAGTTGCAAATTCTGTATATGAAATAAGAATAAAACAAAAGTCATAAAAATATTATTCATATTCATATTATTCATTATAAGAAATAATATTTTATATTATTATATAAAATATTATTTCTTATATAAAATATTATTTTTCATGCACGAATCTTTTTTTGTGTCTTAATGTATGTAATTTAAGCATATTTCAATAAAAATAATGCTACATTTTATAAAATTTCTGTGCTTGGCCTAAAATGGGTTAATTAGAAATAAATAAATCTAGACAAATATATTTATACGGAAAATGACAATCTGAAATTCTAAATCTTTTAATTGCTTTATTTATAAGAAATGTAATGTCTCTTGAAAATACTTCCAAGAATACTTTTTATTAGAATGGGAAAAAAATGCATTATGTAATATTTCATAGAAATTTTATTGTACGGACTGCAATATCAGTAATTTTTATATTCACCCAATCGTTTGATTTAACAGAGCTTTTAATTCCTGCTTCGAGCTCGAGCCATTAATACCCAAACTGGCTCAGTTGGCTCGTCGTTTGTTCATAGTGTTTATAATAGCTTATTTTTTATTTGGAACTTTACATTAAAATTGGACATATGTTTTTAGGAAAATATGCTGAACAAACATTATTTCAAGTAGAAGAAATTATCATTTAGCTGTCATAAGTTAGCATATGTTTTCCATTAAGCTTAACATGGCATTTAACTATGGTCGATGACCAATCAGATTACAGAGTTCGGCTGAGTTAATTTGGGAATTAACAGCTTGTGCTTCGAGCGATCTCACTGTTGTGTGATCTCACTGACCGCGTCACAGCAGTTAACCCTTTCCGGCACGGGCAAAATCTGTTAGTAAAATGATAAATTATCGACTGACAACGTAATTCACAAACTAATTTTTTAACTATTTTGAATTCCTTAATTTAAGTTTTAATTGTAAAAGCAAAATTTTACTAAAATATTATTGGTGCCTTTTGCAAGTTTGGAATTAAAATTAGGGTCATATTCCTAAAACAGCCGAGACGCCTGATTTTGGCGATTTTTTAACACGCGTCAAGCATCCACGAGTGCCAGCCGAGTTTTCACCAACCTAGAGATTCTCTCCAATCACAACTCGTGTTTTTCGGAAGAAGACAATTAGCGGCATGCTCGGTTTCAAGGACGATTCCTTTATAAAAAATAATCTTTTTACAAACAATTTACAACTATTTAACTTCTTTTACCACGAATTTTCTCGAGTTATACAGAGATTTCTTTCCATATTTTTCGAATTTTAAAAATTTACCGTTCCCGTTCTACCGATTTAAAAAAAAATCACAATAAATATATAAAACCATTGGCTTTCTAATGTACTAATAATAAATAATATACTAATAAATCTAATTTCTAATAATAAAACTTTATATGCATCAGTTTCTAAAATAAACAAAATACAATAGCCATAAAAACTAGTCGTTGGGGGCCACCGTAATACTTACCCATCATGGATATGTATATGGAAATAAAACATGTGAAAACTATTTATACAATCCATTGCAATTCATAAACAAAATTTAAATATTGTTAATATACATAGTAATGCTATATTAAAGAACTGCTGATGTACCAATTTCGACAAATAATATAAAACGCCAAACTACTCAAGTAGTACCGAACTGCATAAAAGAAACATCCTTATAACTCCAAAAATAATAATTCTATTAACTAACAATTAATTGCGTCGGATTAAGCGTCTCATTTTCAATTAAAATATACTTCTGAATTGAAATTTGAATGAAATACAGGGTCATGAAAAATCGAAGAATGTGGGAAATAAGATTATAAATATCTCGGCAACTAATAATCCGATGGACTTTGTTTTATATGCAAAATGTGTGTTATTTTATTGCCTTTTACGTCCATTCCTTAGAACAAAAAAATTCGAAAATTTTTATATACCTTTCATCAGAACGAATTTTTCGAGAGTCCGAAAAAAATAGTTCCGGATAATCGAGGTTGCTGATATTAAATAGGGTTCGTCCCATTCTTACATACTAACTACATACAAAATTTCAAGTCTCTATCTCAATTTGTTCGGGAGATAGAGCGTTTACAGACAGACAGACAGACAGACAGACAGACGGACGGCAAAAATTTTTTTCTAAAAATATGTTTTTCGGAATCTCTACTACCTAAAACGTGTAAATCCGTCAAAAATTTTTTTTCGATTTTCAAAACGATTGCAAGACTTACCCTATACTACGTATGATGGGTAAGTAAAAATTCACTTACCTTTACTTATAGAGCAAGAGCCCGTGACTGGCAGACCTTCGTTATTTTATAAAAGCTGAAACTTTCTCAGCGCAGTCTTCCAACAAAGATAGGAATGATGGGTAATTATGAAATTTGGATCATGGTGGCTTTGGCAGTGACCATGGAGCAAAGGTGCAAAAAATAGCAACTTACTTTCGTCATTTTATAAAGCGTGATTTTTTTATATTTCCTTTGGAATGATGTCAGAAATCACGTCCTCCCTTGGCAGACACTTCCTGTGGTTCCAACCCCCGGCCGACAACCACTAAACTTCAATAATAGGAAGTTCTACTTTCGTCATTTTATAAAAGCTGAATTTTTGATATATCCTTTGGAATGATGTCAGAAATCACGTCCTCCCTTGGCAGACACTTCCTGTGGTTCCAACCCCCGGCCGACAACCACTAAACTTCAATAATAGGAAATTCTACTTTCGTCATTTTATAAAAGCTGAATTTTTGATATTTCCTTTGGAATGATGTCAGAAATCACGTCCTCCCTTGGCAGACACTTCCTGTGGTTCCAACCCCCGGCCGACAACCACTAAACTTCAATAATAGGAAATTCTACTTTCGTCATTTTATAAAAGCTGAATTTTTGATATTTCCTTTGGAATGATGTCAGAAATCACGTCCTCCCTTGGCAGACACTTCCTGTGGTTCCAACCCCCGGCCGACAACCACTAAACTTCAATAATAGGAAATTCTACTTTCGTCATTTTATAAAAGCTGAATTTTTGATATTTCCTTTGGAATGATGTCAGAAATCACGTCCTCCCTTGGCAGACACTTCCTGTGGTTCCAACCCCCGGCCGACAACCACTAAACTTCAATAATAGGAAATTCTACTTTCGTCATTTTATAAAGCGTGTTTTTTTTAATATTTCCTTTGGAATGATGTCAGAAATCACGTCCTCCTTTTTTTTTTTACTTTATTTGCTACTGTATATTAATAACTGTATATTAATAACTAAGATATTTTTGAAAAGAAATTTTTTATATTAATAATACAGAAAAACATGTATTTTTATTATAATAATAAAATACTTATTTAAATACGAGAAAATGAGATATTTCGCAATGAAAGTTTTACATTTGAATGCCTTTTAATATTTAAAGTATAAATTCAACGTGATTTATATGCTAAGCAAATGAAAAAATAAGTACTGTGAGAAAATATCAGTTTGCGCGTAAAACAATTTCTATCTAATCTTTTTTTTTTTTTTTTTTTTTTTTTTTTTTTTTTTTTTAAGAATTTTAAAAATCAGTTTTTATTCAAACTAGGATGCAAATCATGTTTTACGGTGTCAAAATTCACATGGAAAATACTATAAAAAGCAAAATGCATTAGATGTACATAGTTTTAACTGAAAATATCTGCACATATATTTTTTAAAATGGTGAAATGAATGGGATTTTCCTGCTTCGTTTTCGCTTCAATGCAGCAACCTCAAATAACTGTCACCAATTTCCGACCCAAGTGAAAACGGGGAAAATGTCAGTTTTGCGCAGACTCTAGTGTATTGAGAAGCCGCTGCATATGTATGTCGGCCGGGGGTTGGAACCACCAAAACTGTCTGCCAACTGAGGAAATATCTTCTGGTAGTTACCCAAATAACATATATAAAGTTCAGCTTTTATAAAATGACGAAAGTAGAATTTCCTATTATTGAAGTTTAGTGGTTGTCGGCCGGGGGTTGGAACAACAGGAAGTGTCTGCTAAGGGAGGACGTGATTTCTGACATCATTCCAAAGGAAATATCAAAAAATCACGCTTTATAAAATGACGAAAGTAGAATTTCCTATTATTGAAGTTTAGTGGTTGTCGGCCGGGGGTTGGAACCACAGGAAGTGTCTGCCAAGGGAGGACGTGATTTCTGACATCATTCCAAAGGAAATATCAAAAATTCAGCTTTTATAAAATGACGAAAGTAGAATTTCCTATTATTGAAGTTTAGTGGTTGTCGGCCGGGGGTTGGAACCACAGGAAGTGTCTGCCAAGGGAGGACGTGATTTCTGACATCATTCCAAAGGAAATATCAAAAATTCAGCTTTTATAAAATGACGAAAGTAGAATTTCCTATTATTGAAGTTTAGTGGTTGTCGGCCGGGGGTTGGAACCACAGGAAGTGTCTGCCAAGGGAGGACGTGATTTCTGACATCATTCCAAAGGATATATCAAAAATTCAGCTTTTATAAAATGACGAAAGTAGAATTTCCTATTATTGAAGTTTAGTGGTTGTCGGCCGGGGGTTGGAACCACAGGAAGTGTCTGCCAAGGGAGGACGTGATTTCTGACATCATTCCAAAGGAAATATCAAAAAATCACGCTTTATAAAATGACGAAAGTAAGTTGCTATTTTTTGCACCTTTGCTCCATGGTCATTGCCAAAGCCACCATGATCCAAATTTCATAATTACCCATCGTTCCTATCTTTGTTGGAAGACTGCGCTGAGAAAGTTTCAACTTTTATAAAATAACGAAGGTCTGCCAGTCACGGGCTCTTAGACTATTATTTACATTACAGAATCTTACAAAGAGGATACTTTATTTTATTTATTTATAATTTATCCAAGAAAATAGATCACGAGTTCCAAACTAAAAATCTATCAAATAAACTAAAAGAATTCTTTCTGCTTCCAGATATCATTTCATGAGGCAGACGATTCAGTAATTACAAAATTTGAAGCTTTTCTGGCAATAAAACTAACATCAATGCAATGTTTTCATCTAATGTTCGGTATTCAGGCAGATTTTGCGAATACAGAGATAACAAAACGAGATTGAACAATCAGAAACTGCAATTTTTACAGAGTTTTTTCTTTTTTTAAGTGAGCGAATTTTCTGATTGGTCAATCTCGTTTCGCTAATACCCTGTTCATACCACAAACATAAGATATCTTAAGATCGCCGTGTTTGAAGTGGACCCTCCCGGAATTGGATGCCTGTTCACATTAAAAAATTTAGCTAAGATATCTCAGCGAATGTCACTGTATCTCTGAACTGAACAAATGTAGCATATGCGCATGCGTTTGAAATATAGACGGCCACAACAGCCAATCAGTAAAAGCGAAACTTTGTAGCCAATGAGAGTAGGTGGTTATTCCTGTATCTAGCCCGAGAGAGTTGAAACTCTCAGAGAGTTCCAGGCCTGAGATATCTTAACTATCCGTAGTGTGAACAGGGTATATCAGCACAAAATCTATTTAGATTTCGGCTATGAAAAATACTTTTGTTCCTTAAAAAAAACTCAGAGTAAAAAACTATTTAAGCACTGTAAAAATTAAAAGAAATGAATTTTAAAAACACTGCGTACATTAAAGCGAATTATTTTAAATTGGGGAATTTCTTATTTGTGTATTTTATAGATATTGTTTATTTCAATAAACAGTCGCAAAAATAATTGTGTACTTACCAGCGCCGTGCAAAAAAAAGGGGGGGGGGGCACCAAATTTATACTACCAACGTCATTTTTAGCTTGACACAAGAAAAAGTTCGGGGAGGGGGTGCCAAATTGAGACTGACCCGGTTGCAGTTTCCTCTTCGCACGCTTCATTCCATACTTAAAAATTCGGGAAAAAACTATTTACTAGAGATAAAAACTACCAAAAAGGAATTTTAAAATTTTGCTGCGTAAATTTGCACAAAGTTATATAGATTTTACAACTTACGTTTGTGAATTTTACAAATATTTTATTTCTAAAATATAGTAAGGATATTTATCAAATATTATAATTTCTATAATTTTAAACCGAAGCATTATGAGTGCATTAAAACAAACAAAAAAAAAAACATCAGTAGATCCACAAAACTCGCTGTGCAGGAATCACTAAAATGCACGAAACTCGTCGACGCCGCAATAACTAACGTGTGTATGAGCGCTTCGCGCCCATTAAAACTAAAAAATAAAAAAAAATAAATGGATCCACGAAACTCGCTGTGCAGGAATCACTAAAATACACGAAACTCGTCGACGCCGCAATAACTAACGTGTGTATGAGCGCTTCGCGCCCATTAAAACTAAAAAAGAAAATAATAATAATAAATAAATAAATCGCTGGATTCATGAAACTCGCTGTGTTAGAATCCCTAAAATGCACAAAACTTGTCAAACCTGCGTTAACTAACGACACTAATACCGAAAAATTATTCTCTGGATACTCAAAAGTCGCATTGAAGAAATTTCTAAAATGAGCAAAATTGCGCTTATTAATGCATACATCCAACTATTAAAATCTTTGTTAATTTGTAAGAAAATACGGGATAAAATTTTAAATATTTTTTTATGTATTTATGGTACATAAATATTGCGCGAATTTTTAAGTAAAAAAGAAAGTTTTTTTGATATAGGAATTCGCTTTCAGTAACATTAACACGTCATCTCAATTTTTTAAATGAAATTGACAAATCATAACTTAAATCATTGAATATTTATTTCGAGAAAAGCGTATCCTCAATATATTCGTCTGCCGTACCGCATATTTGTTTCGAAATGTATGTTATTATTTATTAAACTAAGCAATATCTTTAAAATAACACGAAAAAAGGCCGGGAAAATATAGTCATACATACACTGTTACAAATCTGCTGCATTTTGTTGCAACGCACTCCACCGCTTGTATATATCTCTATTCCAACCAGTGAGAAAGCTCCATTTCACGGCCAAGTAGCCGTTTTCTATACAAGCAGGAGAGTGCGTTGCAGCAAAATGCAGCAGATTTTTAACAGTGTATATAATGCAATCTCCTTTTTTAATTTAAACAATAATAGATTGATGTAACAATGGCATTTCATAAAAGCCAAATGAAATAAAAGATAAGAAACCGTGCAATCCGGTTAAACCGATCAAAATTCTAAACTAACAACTGTAGGCGTGGAAAGAATTCAGAAAACGATCCGGTAACCAGGCCCGTAGCCAGGATTTTCTTTCGGGAGGGGCTCAATTTTGGAGTTTCTTTCTTTTCTTACAAAAGTAATTTGAATAATATTCAGTAAAAATTTTAAAGATAATCTAAATGTCAGTTTCTATATAAATGTCTATTTCTACATAGAATACTTGTTAACTATGTCAAATATTGTTATTTTATATTTATTTTTTCCAATTTCTGTTGCAATTTACAATTTTTAAGAGCACTTCCAGTTTCCAAACCAATTCGGAAACCACAGAATTTTTAGGAAAAATTTTCTGCGAAACTTAAAAAGCACCAACTAACAATGTTTGAGATGAGCCTCAAGTAGGAGAGAGGGGAGCACATTTGAACTGAGGGCACCTTTGAACACTCTAAATATTTTCCTTCAAATAAATTATTTTCTAAAAATGTCTATGGCAATAAATTACTACCGCTTCAGTGCAATAAGTACAAAGCTCATCCATTGTGTATGCACAATACTGTCTAAGCAAAATATGTATTTTTCTTCCTCTTGAATCTAAGCTTAAGAAAATAACGTTGTAAGATTTCTGTTCAAAATTTTGTATCCCTAAAATTTTGATTTATTGTTCAACACTTAAATAAAGATGTAATCTTTAGTTTATAAGTTTTGTTTTACTCAAATTCTTTAGCCGAATTGAGTAAACAGTTGTAATGTTAAACTCCATGTGATGGGGCATCATTGAACATCTAAAACTATGAAGTAAAGAGTTGTTGATGTACCTAAATGTTACTATTTTTGGAATTTTTTCTATGTGAAAAGAAGTTAATTAAGAATATCAAAGAACATGAACTTATACTGTTAACAATCCTTCCTTATTGCACACATGTATTACAATCTCTCAATGCAAACAATTAATATATATTGATTTAAAACACAGGATTAATGTTAACGTACGAGAATCTGACATTACGAGTGCGAGGTCTTGAAACCATTGATCCATAAATAAAATAAATTACAACGTTATTTTTTTTAATTAATTGCTACAGCCATATGTAATCATAAAAATTATGTTTGTATTTCACATTCTCTGATTATAATAATTATAAATGATACCCGTGGTAAAATAAATTTACTAACAGTGCTGAATTCAGGCACTTTTCTCTGGGAGGGCTTTTTGGGGCTCCGGGGGAGGTTATTGTACTGTATGACCATTGAAAACAAAATCACAAATTTACCGGGGTGGGACATCTCATTGCTCCGGGAGAGGGGGAATGTCCCCCTCCCGGTCCACCCTCTGAATTCAATACTGTTTACTAGTGCAATAGAAGCTAACATTATAATTTCTTCTTAGCCATGATGCTGATTGACTTATCAAGATTTTCTGTAATTTCCCAAAGAATGGAAATCATGGAAAAACTACTCAGTCTGTTATCAACCATAACGCTTCGAGTCAAAGATTTAATTATTTTCTTTGTCGAAAAATATCTTTCAGCATTGACTGTTGTTACTCGGCTTTCAACCAAAACTGTCTGCAAATGTTTCATTTTTTCGCAATACGTCATATTACAGTACTAAAACTTTTAAAACCTCTGTGTTGGTGTCAATAATAGCAACTTGTTTGTACCCTAATTCATATTCAGCTTTCACTTGCTACATTGACTATTTATATTGAAAATATTGCATCGGATTCTCTAATTTGCTGGATTTTTCCAGTGAATCACATCCTGGAAGATGTAACTGAGAATCTCTTAGAATGTCTTCATTCGAAATGAATCGATAATTTAAATTTTGAATAAGACTTTCTACATGGGGAAATAAGATAGTGATATTGTAATACCTTTCAGTGGGTGTAATTTGAGGGTTTGTACCTGTTGCCTGTCTAAATGTTAATCTTGGGATCCTTATCTCAGTTTGAAAGATGTCTTTCCGAAGTTTTGATGTACTATAAAATCTCAAAAGATTTCTACTTCATTTTTCTGCATATTTATAAAACAATTAGGCATATTTAGCATGGGTTACAGCCAATATCACGAGATTTTTTTTATGATCTCACTATGTCTGTCAGACAGAAAACCTTCTGACAAACAGACAAGCTTATGAGAAAATGATTCTTCTCCCTGACTGCCAAAAAAGCTCCAGCTGAAAAGTTCAATTTGAAGGTGAAAAATTCTGTGAAAGGTCTATTTAAGAGAACAGATAATTTTATGAATGGACCTGTTTTTGGGATAAAATGTTATGTGAAGGATCCTGTTTGGGGATAAAAAATTTCGTGAAGAGTCCTGTTTTAAGATAAATTATTTGGTAAAGGGTCCCTTAAAGGACCTAAAAATTTCCTAAACATATCCCTGATAAAGCTAAAAAGACACAAAAAGATTTAAACACACAAAAATTACGAAAAAAGAAAAAAAAAACACTAAACTTAGTTTAGAAATTGGATGAATAATACGCTCTCCGGAATTATCTTTCTAATAAACCTTTCTAGAAAAACGCGTAAAAATACGCGTAGAAATATTCTTTATTAATAATAAATTCATTTAGCCATTCGAGCGATAAAAAGCCTAAATCAATCACTGTATGTGTACTCACAGAAGCAGTAACCCCAAAGCGAGAGAAAATTTAGAAGGGGGCTTCCATTGTCCAAAGACCCTAATAATTAACCCGCGCTAGCTGCAGTCATCCCGTCGAAGAAATCTTCCATGTGATTTTCTGAGCTAAAAAAGTCAATATGCTTTCATGCCTCTTGATAAAATTTGCATCACAAATGTAGAGAAGTTATTTTCTTTTGTTTTCTAGGATATGTGATGCAAATGCTTCTTGAAGCGCTAAATTTGCCTTTTGGTGATTTTTAAAAACTTTTGTCGCTGCTTTAACAAGTCCATGATACTTTCGAATGAAGGGAATCTGCATGCTATTGGAGAAGGCAAGATTTAACCAATGGCTTTCACAGATCTAATCCTAATTTTTAGATATTTAGACAGTATCTAATATTTAGGTACTCTGAAGAATTCTTGAATGAACCCCACTAACATGACCAAACTCATTTGTTACTTTGTCATATGCCTATGTGACGCATTTATACATGCCAAGACACAGTTCATCACAATGTTGTAAAATTACTTTTCTTGAATTTTTGGAAGAGAAGATATTTATTGGAATAACACGTAAAAAAAAAAATTCCGAATTATTGGATTTTGTGAATTTTTTAATAGTTCACATATCTAACACATATGGCAAGCTGTTGTGCGCTTGAAATGTCCATAGTTTCATCAGCAATTAAGCTAAAACAGATCGAAATATTTATTTTGATAATACTTCGGTAACGTTATCCTAGAATATTTGAATGATTTCATTCTGAGTTTCTAGGGTGAAGTAAATAGTATTTCTAAGGATATTTATAATATCTCGTTTCAATTCATTCGCTCCAGACTTTGCTCAAAACTTAAAAGAACTCTAACTAGTCTTTTTATACCAATTTCTCTAAAGTTAAAGGATCGTCATCGTGGTCAGTGGCTATTTTGTTCTGCACAAAAGATTGTTTCAAGTATTTGTATGGAGATTCTTCTTATAAAAGTTCTTTCGAACACATAAGTAAATAAACTCGGAGGTAAATTAAATTCTGACACCGTTTTTAAACTTTTAAATGACTTATATTAAACGTTAATATTTACAAAAAAGATATTTACATATTAATATTTACAATTCGAACATTCAAAAGGAAACTTTAATTAAAACATCTTAATCAACATTCTTCTAAAGTCAACACCAACTCTCCAAACATTCCATCCAACGATCTCTTCCGTTTATTTCTTTTTTCTTCGGCTTTTCGTCTGAATGGAGTTTTTTCAGAAAATCGTCTGCTTTCTAAAGACCTTTTCTATCAGAGTTGCGATATGAAGAACCTTACAAGACATGATACTTGGCTGTTGGAGAAAGAATCGCTCCCACAACGGCCGTCCTGACTAGGCTTTCGTCCTCGAATGCTCGTCCCTTTGGAGGCAGCAGCAGTTGGATCATCTGGAAAGATAAAAAAAAAACACAGCAGCATCCAAAGTCTTAATTGAAAAAAAGAAGTCATTATTCAAATTGTTTATCAAAGCTTAGATTATTTCTTGAAAAAATTCATATATTTTTTTTCGCGTCTTTTCGTCTTCTCTTTCTTACGTCCTTTCATCTTCTTTTATCTTACGTCTTTTCGTCTTCTTCTTTCATACGTCTTTTCATCTTCTATTACCTTACGTCTTTTCGTCTTTTCTTTCTTACGTCTTCCGTCTTCTTTTATCTTACGTCTTTTCGTCTTCTTTCATACGTCTTTTCATCTTCTTTTACCTTACGTCTTTTCGTGAATAAAGTTAAAATTCTATTAGTTGTCAGTCCAGAGGTTTGTCATAGTTGGTATAGTGTCACAATCGGTGAAATTTTTTTTTTTTTTTTTTCAAGCTTCGTCCGTCCACGGCTTCATGTACTCTGCACATGTACTGGTGACCATGGGTCCTTCGTTGAATCCAAGTTTCTTTACATCGTAGATGTCATTATTTTTTACTTTTATGACTTTGTACGGACCTAAATATTTTGGTTTTAACTTCAAACCTGGACCTTGTTGTGTGCGTTTTATAGCAACCACATCATTAATCTTAAATTTGTTAGCTTTCTTTCGTCTGAGGTTGTAAGTTTTACGGTTCTCTTCTTGGACTTTTTAGCATTTTTTCTCATATCTTCGCGATTATTTGTAAAATCAGATTGTATTTCAGCATTCAGAAGACTAGTAATTTCAATGTTATTTTTTAGTTTCATTTTAGTACCAAACATCAATTCAAAAGGAGTTGTGCTTATACTTCTCTGAAAAGTCGAATTTATCACCTGTTGGACGTTGCTTACATGTGTATACCATTTTTTAGGATTATCGACAGACAATTTAGACAGAACAGATATTATGACAGAATTTAGACGCTCAACTTGGCCGTTAGACCTGGGTAATCCAGTGGTAATCGGGATATGTTTAATATTTTCATTGATGCAATAATCTTCAAAAGCTTTAGAGGTAAATGCAGGACCTTTATCTGATATAATTCGAACTGGATTTCCAAAGATAGATTTTTGGATTTCTAATTTAGAAATTACTTCGGCAGCATCGGTAGATTTTGTGGGATACAACCAAACAAATTTTGTGAATGCGTCAATGACCGAAAGGATATGTTTGTAATTTTTATTAGTGCTTTCTAATGGACCTAAGTGATCAACATGGTACGTATGTAATGGAGTTTCTTCTCTTTCTATTGGGTGAAGTAAGCCTTCTTGTTTACCACATTTTCTATTAACTAAAATACAGGGAACACAATTTGCTATACATTTCTCAATTTTTTGTTTAACTTTAGGGATGTAAAAATCATTTTCTAAACTTTTCTCTGTTCTTGCAACTGCGTAATGACCTTTTTCGTGAGCGGCCTTGATTATATTCATTTGCATGTCTTCCGGTACAACTAATAAATCATTACCATTAACACATTTATAAAGAACATCATTTTTAACTAGATAATCATCATAAGATTTCACCTTTAGGATTTCTTTTATTGTTTTATTATGGTCATCGGTTTCTTGAGCTTGGATAATTTTTAAAGTTAAGCTATCTTGGATTACCATACAAATAGGATACCTACTTAATGCATCGACATGTCTCATACTGCTACCCTGTCTATGTTCAATAACATAATCAAAATCAGATAACATTATTGCCCATCTAGCTATTTTTGTACTCATTTCTTTTTTATCCATAGTCATTTTAAATGCATTACAATCGGTTACAATTTTAAATGGGATACCTAGCACATATACTCTAAACTTTTTCAGGGCTTCAATTACAGCTAAAACTTCTAATTCGTAACTAGTGTACTTCCGTTCAGCTTTGGTGGTTTTTTTACTTGCGAAATAAACTGGATGAAATTGATTATCTACTGGAGATTGTTGCATTAAAACAGCTCCATAGCCATCAATACTGGCATCACAATGGATTTCGGTCGCACTTTTGGGATTGCAAATTAAAAGTACTGGTTCTGACGACAAAATACGTTTGAGTTCATTAAAAGCTCTTTGTTCTTCTATATCGAATTTAAATTTTGGATCTTTTCTTAGCAGGTCACTTAACGGTTTAGCTATAACCGAATAATTTCTTATAAATTTTCGAAAGTATCCTGTCAATCCTAAATAACTTTGAGCATCTTTGGTACACTTTGGTTCGGGAAAATTTATTACTGCTTTAGTCTTCAGTGGAGAGGGATACAATTTACCATTTATGATTCTATACCCCAAGAAATCAATTTCACGCTTCAAAAAATTGCATTTTTTAAGATTTAATTCTAATCCATATTCCGATGCAGTTTCGAGTACAAGTTTTAATTTTTCTAGACCTTCAGCTTCGTTTTTAGCAGGTATTATTAAATCATCCATATAAATGACAACAATGTGATCTTTTAATAGGTTTCGAAATACATTATAAATATACTTTTGAAAAACACTAGGGCTATTGGTCAACCCGAATGGACATTTCAAAAATTCGTATTGTCCTTCATGAGTAACAAACGAGGTGTATTTCCGCGAATCTTCTTCAACATCTACATGAAAGAAACCGTTTTTCAAATCTATGGTGGTAAATACTTCGGCAGAATGTAATTGGTCTATTACATCATCAATAACTGGCAAGGGGAAATGCTCACGTACTGTCTTTTTGTTAAGACATCTGTAATCAACACAAAGTCTCATTGTGTTATCTTTTTTCTTGACTAACACAACCGGCGAAGAAAAATTAGAAGAACTTTCTCGAATTATTCCCTGAGCTAGCCACTCCTCAATTTGGTTTTCGACTATTTTTTTCTCGCATGGCGGTAATCTTCGAGGAGAAGAACAAACTGGGATTTCGTCAGTTAAATTAATTTTCATTTTAACATCTACTGTTTTAGTTTTAATTGGTACATAATTTTCAATTAAAGAGTATAACTCTGAACGTAATTTTTTGTCAGCAATGTGAGTTAAATCAATTTTAGGCCCATCCAAAACATTTAAAATATTAACTAAAAAGTCATTAGACTGAACTTCAGCTTTAAACAGTTTCACTTTATTCTCAGAAATAGTTAATGTACCTTGATGAATAACATCAGTGCCAATAATTAAATCGAAATTAATGCAACTGTCCTTAACGACAAAAATAGTAAGTTTAAATTTTGAACCATCTACTTCGATTTCTGAATTGAAACAACCTTCTGGTTTAATTGAGGCTTTTCCTAGACCGGTCAAAGAGATACTCGTAGGTTTTAATTCTACAAAGTTCTTCAAATTATCATAAATACTTTTCTTTAACAAAGTCTTTTGGCTACCAGTATCTATTAAAGAGATTAAACGCAAAGAATAAAGCTTTATCTCTTTCAGAATTAAATCTTGGGATGTAATAATGTTTACTTGTGACTGAGCATTTTTAACACTTGTATCTTTAGATTTATTACATTGAAATGATTTATGACCATAAGCGTTACAAGCAAAACAAAGCGGCCCTTTATCTTTATTTACACAGTTAATACTCTTATGATTATTCCCGCCACAATTAAAACAACGCATATTTGGCTTTACAGGCTTAAATTTGTTCTTAACTTCAACTTCGGATTTAATTTTAGGCTTAGCTCCTTCATATTTATGAAATTTTGCATTTTCATACTCCGATCTTATTTTTTCATAAATCTTTAATTTTTGTTTAAATTCAGCAATATTGGGACAACCATACAAAAAAGATTTTTTAGAAATGAGGTCATTAATTCCATTTATTACATACTGAATAAGGGCAGAATCTTCAATATTGCCTTTTGAGCATAATTGTTTCATATTTAAAAAATATTCATCTAACGATTCATGTGGTCTAATTTTTCTTTTGGACAGCAATTCGTGTAATTCAGCTGAATTGCACGTTTGACCAAATTCAGATATGAGTAGGGCTTTTAATTTAGACCACGAATTAATATTTGTTTCACTTTCAAGAAATAATTTTGCTTTGCCTGTCATACGGCGTTTAGCCAAAATCAATTTGTGCAAATCACTAACGTTAAATAATGAAACAATATCTTCAAAATCGGCAATCCATTTATTAATATTTTGTACTTGAGTACCTTCAAACATTGTAATCACACTTTCAATATCATTAATGGAAATGCTTGGTTTAATAACATAATCAGGAATTAGAATTTTCTGATTTTCATTACTTTCACAATTAGAACTACCAGAATCATTTCTCATATTATTCTCAAAAACAGTTGAAATATTTTTAGTTTTATCTTGTAAATCATCATTAAATTCATCAACACTTTCGTCATCACTAAGAGTACCTACATCGGCTATCATATTAATTTTTAAAATATTAAAATCACATAAACTAGAAATTATTCTGGCAGCAATTTCATCAAAAGTTCCCGAATTATTTATACACAAAACATTGCAAATGGTAATTAAGTCGTTAACAGAAAAATTATCTTTAATTTCTTTGAATTTAGTTTGATATTCATCGGAATCTACTTCAAACGTAAACCCAGTAAAATTCCGAATTCTACGTCGATTATTTCTGTCACCGATTTCTCCAAAAATTAATTTGTGCAATATCTTAATACTAGCTGATTTTTCAGTTTTCAAAGAAAACTCTAATTCCTTTAAATCAACTAATTTTTCCATTATTGAAAAGAAAAATGAAATAATAAACTCACTTCATAATCAGATGCTCAGCTTCACACATTTAAACAGCATTGTTGTCGCAGTATCCAACAGCTTCATATCATTAAACATATATTCAAAAAAGATTTCCTCATAATAATTTCCAGCAAGGATTCCATCACAATTCTAAATAATAACGGCTTCCAGATTATTTAAAGTATATATATATATATTTCTTCTCTGTGGGCGTTCGTTTGTCTCGGTTCTGACACCAAAATTTATGGAGATTCTTCTTATAAAAGTTCTTTCGAACACATAAGTAAATAAACTCGGAGGTAAATTAAATTCTGACACCGTTTTTAAACTTTTAAATGACTTATATTAAACGTTAATATTTACAAAAAAGATATTTACATATTAATATTTACAATTCGAACATTCAAAAGGAAACTTTAATTAAAACATCTTAATCGCGTCATCTTAATCAACATTCTTCTAAAGTCAACACCAACTCTCCAAACATTCCATCCAACGATCTCTTCCGTTTATTTCTTTTTTCTTCGGCTTTTCGTCTGAATGGAGTTTTTTCAGAAAATCGTCTGCTTTCTAAAGACCTTTTCTATCAGAGTTGCGATATGAAGAACCTTACAAGACATGATACTTGGCTGTTGGAGAAAGAATCGCTCCCACATTAGTTCAAGAGCTTCTCTAATTTCTTCTTTTCCTGGAGCTCTTTGAAAACTCGCAACAATGAAATAATTTTATTTCTGTTTTCCTGAAGAAATTCAGTTTCTTTGTTAAAATAATTTGTGATAATCTAATTGTATATGCTTTAAGAGAAACATTTAGCCTTTTTCCAATGACTGAAACATGTAGAAAATAATCTTCTTAATTTTTCGTGACCTTTCTTATGCCGTATGCGTATTATATTTAATTTTTCTTAGTCAAATTAATGATAAGAAATTACACTTGATCGAATTTTACTACGCATAAAGACAGTAAAAATTACTTTTTAAAAATAATTTATATTTTTAGTGGTACATACCTATTAAAAAAACAATATATCCAAAAAACCGATACAATGAAGGATTAAATAAATAAAATAAATAATAATTCAATAAATGGATATTTTTACAGCTAAAAATGCAATTGATTTTAATGTAATGGAAGATATAAACAAACAAAACTTCTTTTTTTATCATACAGTTAATTTTGTATTTTCAAACTTTCGGGAGGGGCTTCAGCCCCCTTAGCCCCCTCCCTGGCTACGTGCCTGCCGGTAACAAGAAAAAGCCATTTATCGCCTCGCCAAATTTAACGATGCCAAGTGTCTTGGGTGTTTCAGGATTATGCCAAATTAGGTATCCCAGGCCGGGCACAGAGTGCCGGAAAGGGTTAAAGGAAGTTAATTTGTGCATGGAAAATTTTCAATTTAATGAATGTACAGATATTAAAAATAGTATCGAATAAAACATAGAATCTAACTGTTAAAAATGGCTTAAAATTATACATATATATATATAAAATTGATTTTGCTTTTCAAGCAAAATTTTCATAAGTGAATAAAAAAAGTTTAAGAATAACAGGTTAAGAAGAAAAAATACATTACTTAATGTAGAATGACCAACTTCCCTGAAAGCACACTCTCTTTAACAGAAAATACAGATCGCAAATTGCTGTTTAAAATCGTTTGATAAAAATGTTCAAATGAAAAATTCTGTTTCCAAGGCTTTCTCTTTTGATCACAGAAGAGTTTCGAGCATCTAAATGCACACGTAAGTTATTCAATTAAAACTGAACGTTTTCAATTTCATCATTATATTGATGATAAAAAAAATATGTAAATAAAATATGTAAATTCCCTTTTAAATATGCTTAATCTATCTAACACTGAAACGTTTGCAACGAAGATTTGTAACAACAACAACATACATCTGACTTAAATTTTTTATTTATTGAACAACATACATCTGACTTGTGTACTCGGCATTAAGCCTGCTTGTAAGTCATCGTCAATATACAGGGACGAGATAGCACAAGGAAATTTTACAACACAAGAGATATACAACCAGGAGCTCCATACAAAGAGTGGGTGCAATAGAGTCAGTGGGATTCGAACCCACAATCTCATACGCTCGAAGGCGATTAGCGGTGTGGTGCTTTGATCACTCAGCCACGGAGGCCCACAAATCTGACTTGTGTGCTCGACATGAAGACTGCTTAGAAGCCATCGTCAATTTTACAAGGACGAGATAGCACAAGGAAATTTTACAACGCAAGAGAAGTACCCCGGGAGCTCCACACAAAGAGTGTGTGCAATGGAGTTAGTGGGATTTGAGCCCACAGTCTCCTACGCTCTACAAGAGATTAGTAGCGTGGTGTCTTAACCACTCGCCAGGGAGACCCACTGAAAGATTTTGTTTGTTTATTGAACAGCATACATCTGATATGTGTGCTCGACATGAAACCTGCTTATAAATCATCGTCAATATTACAGGGACGAGATATCACAAGAAAATTTTACGACACAAGAGACATACAACCGGAAGCTCCACACAAAGAGTGCTTGCAATGGGGTCAGTGGGATTCGAACCCCCAACCTCCTACGCTCGAATGCGATTAGCAGCGTAGTGCACACTGAAAGGTTTCAAATTGTTAAAAGTACAAAATACAAATTCTAAAACATGATCGTTGCTTTTTAACCTTTAACTGCTTTTACGATCTCACAAATAGTTGTTTTTTTTCTTTTTTTTTTTTCACAGGCTGTATTCGGAGACTACGGACTCTTAAGAAGCAGGGACATGGAGTGGGTCCTTACCGCGGACGGGATATCCGTTTAATACTGTATATTGTGCTACAGGCACTGCAACTGTGCGTTCAATAGCAGATTAAGAACAGATCATGGATTTGATTAATTACGGGGCTAATTATAAAGATAATCTGTTGTAAACAAAGGTGAGCTTGATGGCCGAACGGTTAGAGCGTTGCGCCTGAAATTAGATGTTATGGGTTCGATTCCTTCGCGGGTCAAAAGTCGGTTTATGGTTTCTTCTTAATATTATTTGTTGCCTATATTAATGAATAAGACATTTTTACTAAAGATAATTTTTTATATTAATAATACAGAAGCTCATGTATTTCTATTATAATAATACTATACTTGTTTAAATACGAGAAAATGAGATATTTTGCGAAAAAGTTTTACATTTGAACCCTTTTAATGTTCTAAGTATCGTTCCAAAGTGATTTATATATATATATTATGCAAATGAAAAAAAAAGTATTCTGCGAAAATATCCGTATTACGTGTAAAATAATTTCTTAATGTTTTTATTTAATTAATTTTTTTTTTTTTTTAGTTTTAGAAGTGAGTTTTTATTGAGATTAGGATGTAAATATAATGCATGTGTGTATATTTACGGTGTTAAAAGGAACATGAAAAATATTGTAAAAGCAAAATGTAAAAGATAAACATTTTTTTAACTAAAAATATCTGCACACATATTTTTGAAAGAGGTGAAATATTTGTTGTTTGCCTTCTAATTTTGTAATGAAAAAAGTATGATTAGAATATTTATAAATTTTCTATTGAAAGTATAAATAAGTGTTTTGCTTATACTAACATGATTTCGGATGTCGTTTGTTTTTCATATTTTATGATATATTTTGGCCTGTTATACACACGGTATTAAAATATACAATCATTAAATAAGAAATATAAACATACTAAAACTTTCTCTGAAAAATTGTCTAACTAATTCTGCAAATTCCATTGAAATTCATCCAGTATTGTGGATTACAAACAAATCTTTTAATATGTGGATATCTCAACCTTGCTTTATTAACAGCTTTCTATTTAACACGAAAAATATAAAAAGACTGATAAATGATTTTTAAATAAATAAAAAGAAAATTATTAAAAATTTTAAATCACCTTTTTGTATCAGTCAATCTACCAAAAAAAGCACAACCTCATGTAATCAAATCGCCCAGCAGTTTTTTTTTTTTTTTTTTTTACGTTGCTTGCGCGAGTTTTGAGATGAATTGGAGGTTATATTTTAAACGCTGATCAGGCTTAATTAAGTGAAATAGGTTTAATTAAGTGAAACACGTCACGTGATACTTTTCCGGAATATTTTGGATTTTATCTGAGTGACCACAGGTATGTATTTCTGTTACGAGAACAATTTTTTTTGGAAAGATAAAGAAATATAGTATTTTTGTATTATAATATTTGTTTTTACCAATTTTGAATCATAAAAATAATGCAATAATTGAATAATTTTAAAATTCCGTTCTTCGATAAAACCTACTACATGCAGTGGTGACCATCCCCTCCAAACCCAATGACGCACCCCCCCTCCCCCCAAAAAACCTCTTCATACATTAACATTGCCCCCCCCCCTTAAACTGAATATCAATTGTAAAATATATTCTACTTTTAATCTATTAGACATTCAAAAGATAGCGAGTTGAGCATAGCGGAATGAGTTCTTATTGCCCTTATCTGGAATTTAAAGAAAGAAAACACAGGAACATTTCTGTAAATTAAATGTTAAAAAAAATTAAAAGTGATATTAAAAAATATCAAGATTTTTTTAACAGTAAAAAAAAAAGGAAATATTAAGAATTTAAAAATCCCCCCTAAAAAATGTACTTTTTCTCAAATCCCCCCCCCTAAAAAAACTAAATTATATGACGCATCTTGCGTCACCAAACTCCTCTCTGGGCACCCCTGATTACACTGTTAAAAATCTGCTGCATTTTGCTGCAACGCATTCCCCTGCTTGTATAGGAAACGGTTACTTGGCCGTGAAATGGAGCTTTCTCATTGGTTGGAATAGAGATATTATATACAAGCGATGGAGTGCGTTGCAACAAAATGCAGCAGATTTTTAACAGTGTACATGCAGAATGTTCTGTGCGGGTGGTGTTCACGCCCACAGTTTAACTCGCAATTTTCAGTTTAACCAGAGAAAATACGGCCAAAATTCAGGTAGATTTTCTGCTGTTAGCGAACTAAGATTGATCAATCAGAAGTCTGAAGTTTTGCGAAATTTTCGCTATTTGAAGTAATTATGCGAAAAAAAAAAAAAAAAAAAAAAAAAACAGCGAAAATTTTGCAAGAATGCAGGCTTCTGATTGGTCACTCTTGGCTTGATAACAGCGAAAAATCTATCTGCATTCCAGACTAATGTCTCATTTGAAACCCTTAGTATTATCGCTAGAGACTTCCCAATACACTGTTAAAAATTTCCAACTTTTGCTGCATACACTGTAAAAAATTTTACCCTTTTGCTGCACCATCACTCCCCCGCTTTTATAGAATATCTCTCTTTTGACCCATGGGACTGCTCCATAATAGGCTAAAGTAATCGTTTTCTATATAAGCGGTGGAGTGACGATGCAGCAAAAGGGTCAAATTTCTACAGAGTAGTCACTCCACCGCTTTTACAGAAAATGTTTACCTGACGGTATTATGGAGCCTTCTCATTGGTCAGAATAGATATTTTCTATAAAAGCGATGTAATGACTACACTGTTAAAAATCTGCTGCATTTTGCTGCAACGCACGCCCCTGCTTATATAGAAAATGGTTACTTGGCCGTGAAATGGAGCTTTCTCATTGGCTGGAATAGAGATATTATATACAAGTGGTGGAGTGTATTGCAACAAAATGCAGCAGATTTTTAAGAGTGTATGCAACAAATATTGCAGATTTTTAATATTGTACGTAAATTCTAATAATACTGTACATAAAGTTAATAGAGAAGCTGTGTCCTATGGGAAAGTGAAGCCTTTACACTGTAAAAAATTTTTACCCTTTTGCTGCATCGTAATTCCATATAGGAAAAGATTACTTTGCTATATTTTGGAGCATTCTCATTGGTCAAAACAGAGATATTCTATAAAAGCGATGGAGTGACGATGAAGCAAAAGGGTCAAATTTTTTACAGTTTAGAGCGCTTTCAATATTTCGTGCCCCCTTAGATTGGTTGACTTACCATTATTTCTTTTCTCTAAATATAAAAATAAAATATTTTTCCATTATTTATTTAAATGTACTTTTAGACATATATTGAGATATATTTTTTGTCATTTCCTCGTATTAATATCTCAAATACACTGTAAAAAAAATTGACCCTTTTGCTGCATCGTCACTCCACCGCTTTTATAGAAAACGATTACTTCAGCCTATCATGGAGCAGTGTATAACTTTACAGTGTGGTTACAGTTACAGCTACAATTTTACAGTGTATAACTTTTTTTCTCAATTACGATTTTTTAATGGAAATTTCAGGTAAAATTGCGAAAAATTTTGCGCCCGTGCTCATAAATTCGTGCTCACACTGTAAAAAATTTGACCCTTTTGCTGCATCGTCACTCCCCTGCTTTTATAGAATATCTCTCTTTTGACTCATGAGAATGCTCCATAATAGGGTGAATAGTAATCGTTTTCTATAAAAGCGATGGAGTGACGATTCAGCGAAAGGATCAAATCCCGGATGTCCATGATAATCAGGCTTGGTCACAGGCCCCACAGAGTACGTAACAGAGCCTCAACTCGACTTGAAAAGAACGCCCTCAGTGGATGACTTAAAAACTAAACCATCGCGTTGGCGATTTTTATCCTCGTGATTTCTGTTTAACTGTAACCCTATTCTGGTTTGGCGCTTCTTGCTGAATGCTGATTTGATTATCTTTGCACACGTGCTTATGCTATTTGATCTTAGATTTCCGCGCTTATATTGATTCGTAATTATTACTGTTATTATTCTTGAATTTTCAAGTTTAAATTATTAAATCGTTATGTTACGAAGAGACACATGTATTGTTTGCAAGACGAATACGTCAAAGTTATTTCATATTAAAATAATTCTTTCATAAATTTCAAAATAAGAAGCAGCAAGCCGTCGCTGTATTTTTTTTCTTTTTTCTTTTATCATTTGTCGCCAAGGAAGAGATGTTTCGCCGAATTAGCAACCTCTCTTATGTTATGATCGTAGTTTCAGAGTCATCCGCTCGTTTCGCTACTGTCTATGCGTAATCCCATGTTAAACAAGTTGCCATTACAGTGTATGAAAGTTGATTCACTGTTACTACTCTGTGACAGGCACAACTCACAGTAATAGATAGGTTACAATTTGTCACTAAAGCTGAAACTGGTATTTTTTGCACCACACTGTAAAAAATTTGACCCTTTTGCTGCATCGTCATTCCCCCGCTTTTATAGAATATCTCTCTTTTGACCCAAGATGGGCTGAAGTAATCGTTTTCTATAATAGCAGTGGAGTGAAGATGCAGCAAAAGGGTAAAATTTTTTTACGTGCAGAACCAAACATGGATTTTGACGCCCCACGCCCTACGCATTATTAAATCCGTTTACAAATTAAATTGAATGTGCAAGTATTAAATTAAATTTACAAAGATAATTTTACTAAGGTTCAAATAGCTGACTTTTTAAAAATATATAATCATAAAATATCTTATACAGAATTTTGAATGACGTGTCTTATGTACACTTTTTCATTTGTATCGTAAAATTTCAAAGTTTGTCTATCTCACTAAAGAAATTTGGTTTGACATGCTTTTTAAAAATTTTACTGTGTAATTTTAATAAACTTTAATTATAATAATCCTGTACATAAAATTAAATTCAGAAGCAGTATTTTACAAGTTAATGGAGTCATACATCTGTCAATCAAATAACTGTCTCGCAGTTTGCTCGGATTATGTTTAAATTCTTAAATTAAATTGCACATGGAACACTTTCAATTTCATCAATATACAGATACGAATAAATGGATAAAAAAAAAACCACTAAATCCGAAAGAAAAATGCGAATCACAATTTAAGAAGAAAAGTAATGATTCAATACAGAAGGAGGAAGTTATTATTACTATTTTTTTTAATTTAAACTTTCTGTGTAATCCTTTTTAGCATTAAGTACAGATCACAAATTACTGATTGAAATCCTTTGCTAAAATGCTATAAAAAAAAACTGCTTTTGTTGTTCTTTGGTTCTGGTCACAAAAGTTAAGGCTCAAGTGACACATAATCCCATCATGTTTAAATTCTTAAATTAAATTGCGCATGATGAACTTTCAATTTCATTAATACACACGAAAAAAAGTGATTAATAATGGATTAGATTCAAAAGAAAGTTTAAGAATAACAGATTAAGACGAAAAATTATAATTCAATAAAGAATAACGAGGTTTTTATTTTTATTTTATTTCTTTTAAGTGAAATTCGGTGGTACATAAGTACCACTGAACTTTAACAGAAAGTACAGATCACAAATTATTGATTGAAATCTTTTGCTAAAATGCTAAAATTAAAGAAAAAAAAAAGATTTTGCTCTTTTTGCTTTTTGGATTAGACCACACAAGTACGTATGTTAAGAATCATGTGATACACCATGATCCCATCATGTTGAAATTCTTAAATTTGCGCATGGAATACTTTCAACTGCATTAATATAAAAATACTAGAAATTGTATAATAAAATATTACACTCAAATTATAGATATAATATACAGGGTGTCCAGCAAATGACCCCAATTTCAAAATTAAATTTCTCAAAAATAAAGATCGGTAGAATTATGCGATAAACGGTTTGTTTATTAGGTAAGCTGTAAAAATCATATACAGTTTCGAACGGTGAATATTTTGAAAAGATTATGTTCTGATTGCAAAGATTGCTTGACTTGATATTTTTCTTGTTTTAGATTGCTTGCAGAGAACGAGTTTTTCAGCGTACAGTGTCATATTTTAACAATTTTTGGAATTTTTATTTCTGAAATTTCGAAATTCCAAAAATTTAGTTCAAAAAATCATTAAAATATGGCACTGTACACCGAAAACCTCGCACTCTGTAAGCAATCTAAAGCAAGAAAAATATCAAGTCAAGCATTCTTTGCAATAAGAACACAATTTTTACAGCTTACCTTATAAACAAACCGTTTACCGCATAATTCTATCGATCTTTGTTTTTGAGAAATTTAATTTTGAAATCGGGTTCTTACTTGCTGGACACCCTGTATATAAACGCCACAAACATTTGTACAAAGCTCGATAGTTCATTATTACAAATACTTACAAAACAACCCTTTAGAATTTTTATTTTGTTGGAAAACATTATATTTGAGTCTATTTTTGTTAATTATCCATTAGAAAAATAGGGGGAGGGGCAATTATTTATGCTTCTGTTGAACACAAGGTCACTCCTGAATTAATCACAAAGATTGCTCAAAAAATTATAATTTTAAATTATGTATTACCTTAAAATATTTACACGGCTCAATAACAAATATTCAATGACATAATTTTTAGGTAAATACGTAGCACCGATAGTTGTCGCTCAATCCGTCCGTCTGTCCGTCTGCATATAACAACTCAAAAACTGCTCAACCAAATCGTTTGAAATTTAAAATATATAATTATTAGATAATTTTGTCGAGTCATTTCAAATTTTATGAAAATCGGATGCATAGTTCATTAACAGGGATAATCAAAAGGATTCCAATACATTACGGTCAATGATAAAAAAAAAATTCCAAGTGCATTTTAATGGTCTTACACCCTTTCGAACATAGTAAAATGGAAATGCATCTACAAAGTATATACTATATTGTACATTCTGTACAATATGTGGTGCAAAGAATGTTTGTTACTGATTTATAGGGCCATATAAAAAGTATTCCATTACATAATTATGTAGTGAGACATTGTCTGATGTGCGTTTTAATTGTATTAAACCATTTAACATTTTATGAAATTGATATACGTTACTGAGGATTACGTAGTTATTTACTGTATAATAGAAAGCAGATAGTATTTACAGGGACACACAAAAGATTTCTGCTACTATACTCTATCTGAAATACTGCACACTCTTACACCAAGATCTGAATATTTTTAGGTGCATTTGTAATTATATAAATACATAGCACCTATAATCATCATTCAGTCCGTCCGCCTGTCTGTCCGCATATAACAGAGCAAAAACTACCCAAGCAAATCTTTTGAGAATCAAAATATATAATTGTTGAGTCAATTTAAATTTTATGAAAATCGGATGTATTGCTTAATTACAGGGACAAGCAAAAGTACTCCACCACATTACGGTCAATAGGAAAAAATAGTTTCAAGTACATTTTAATGGTCTTGCACTCTTTCGAACTTAGTAAAATGGATATGCATCTATGAAGTATGTACTGTAATATACATTCTGTACAATCCATGGTGCAAAGAATGCTTGTTATTGATTTATAGGGCCACACAAAAGTATTCCTGGGTTATGCAAAAGTTCACTGCATTATGGTATACGGCGAAATATTTTTTGGGGTATGTTTTAATAATATTGAAATATTTCATATTATTTTAATCAAATTAAGAAGCAATCAAATTATTTAAATGAAATCCAAAATTCTAATTTTTTTTAAAATTCCAAATTACAAAAATTAGAGGAGATATAAGTAATTTTTTTAATTTCTAAAAAGGAAAAAAAAATATCTAAACGAAATTTAAAATGCTGAATTATTAATAAATCGCAATATTTTTTAAAATAGAAAGAAAAATGAATTCTTAAAAATATTAATATCAGATGAACGAAACCGTAATAATAGAAACCCTTAAACTGGCAAAAAAATGAAAAAAATATTTTAATTAAATCCATCTTAATATAAAAGTTACAATTTCCAGAACCGGAGATTGAACTAAGAACCTTCTGTTTACTAGCTATACGTTTTACCTCCAAGCTATGATGTCTACACACAAAACGTTGAAATGAAGATTCTCTTTTAAAATTTAAATTAAAAAAAAATAACGGATGACATTGAAAAATTAATTTTATTAAAATATTAAAACTTTTCAGAATTTTATGATTTGACGTGTGACATGAGGTATTCAGCTGTAAGCACACAAAATTTGATGTATCTGACTTAATTTTTTTTGTGCACGGACTCTGTGACGGGCAGACAGACAAAGGACAGGGACGAATAGGGTTTCGCCAGATAAACGAAACACTAATAATCACTCATATTGGAATATAATAAAAAATACAACTCAATTAATATTGAAAAAAAAAATTAACGTTTTTTTCACAATCTGCATGATAACTTAATTTACAATAGATATAAAAACATAAAAATTATGTTAAAAGGAAATTTAATCTAGACTTTACAGAATAAATTAATATTTTTGAGATAATTAAATATTTTCATTATTTATTAATTTCATTATTTTTTCATTAATTAACTATTTTTTTCACTATTTTTTTTTCTTTTTCTTATTTAATTGAATTATTAAATAGATTCTGTCAAAGAATTTATGTATCATTAATTCATTCTAGTTGAATTTAAAGTTAATTTTAACAAAAGTTTTTTGTTGTTATATCTATTCGAAATTAAATTATCGTGCGGATAGTATCCTGCCATACGAAAAAAAAAAAAAAAAAAAAAGAATTGAAATATTAATATAACTGCTTTTTTATTTCGTTGTATTATAGGCGTTTATAATTTACGAAGTCTTAAATATGTCACGAAATCTTATGTAATTTCAGTAAGTATTTAAAAAGTTATGATAGCTCAAAATCACATCACTTTTGAACTGGATACGAAGATTTTAAAAATTATGTGACCCCTTAATAGTTTGCAGAATTAGTAATGACTACCTTAAGATAGAGAAAAAAGGCCAGTTGAGCACAGTATAGGCAATATCAACAAAAGATGTTATAACTTCAACGTGGTAACAAAACGGAACAAAAATGAACTTTATTATCTTAAAAGCATCTTATCACATAAAAGTAACACATAATAGTTTACTAAAAGATCAACAGAAAGTTCCAAATCTCAAAAAACGACAACATGTAACACCTGATTTATACAAAGAAACTGTGTATTTAAGCGATAAATAAGGGAAAGGGGAAAAGAAAATACAGTCGAGTCTCTATATAACGAAATCCATCGTTCCAGTAAAAAATTCGTTATATAGAGAAATTCGATGCATAGAGAATGATGTTAAAAATCGTATTTAATGTGTAAATTTTGAACAAATATTATTTTTGATCTTTTTAATTAAGAATTTGAAATGTTTAAAAGTAAACCTAACATTTTATTTTTTAATTATTTAAGCAATTAAAAAAAAAAACAGACATTTATTTGAAAGTTTAATGAAAATCAAATGAGGAAGACTTGCATTAATTTCAAAAGAAGAAATCTGTAATTTTTTATTGTTTTGCTTTTAAAATTGTTACGCTCTTAAAAAAAATGCTCACATTTTAGCAAGGAATGAAAATTTGTAGTTCACATTTTCCTCCATTTGAAGACCTCTCTTATGTGCCTCTCATTGATTCCTCTCTTATATGTGTAACAATTCAATTGACTCTGTTTTGAGAAGGATGTTGAAAGGTGTGTGGGAGGTGGGATGAACTCGTTGGATTTAAAGAACAAGGAAAGAAGTAATATTTAAAAACAAAACTCAGCAGTGAACGATAAATCAAAAATAAGTGATGGAAAATTGATTCCATTTGATTTCGGAGCTTTTTTAAAACTGAATAAATTAAAACCTATTTATGAATAAATTCGTTATATGGAGATAGATATTTCGCTATATAGAGACTGTTTTTAATGTAATCATGCGAAAAGGAGACTGTTCGTTCTAAAAATTCGTTATATAGGTAAATTCGATATATGGAGTTTCGTTATAGAGATATTCGACTGTATTGGGCTGGGGAAGGGTAAGAGGAAATATTGAAATTTTGAAAATCACAAAATGAAGAAGCATCAATATTACTTCATTTGGATTAACTCCTGAATTGCGCTATGCATTCAACCCTTTCGAGTAGGATTTTTTTTCTTCAAATTTTTATTAAAAGATACTTTTACATTAACAACTTAACTGATCAATATTTTTGAAAAAAACTTTCAAATAATGACAATTTTTTTTCATGTCTTTTACAAAACTTTTAATATTATATCACCGGTTTTTCAAAACAGAAATTTGTGCCTAATTCAGTCAGTAAAACGTTCGGATTAAACAATGCAGTGTTTACATGTTTAAAATAATGCAATGTTTAAAATAAAAGAATAGCAAACGGTGCAATTAGAATTAAGCAAATATTTATTATTATAATAATTAATAAATGCCTAAACGTTAATGAAGACTTATAGTGAACGCATAAAATAGCAAATAAAGCCTTTGTGCAAAAACGTATGAGGATAGAAAACCAACGATTAGAAATGCACAAATAATGCAAACAACCGTTTCGAATCTACTATCGAGATTCTTAATCTTTGCAAGGCTCGGTGTGCTGGAAAAAGCAAAGCTGAGCACGATGAGTTTGTCCAGCTTTGTTTTTTCTCGCGTGCAGAATTTTGCACTGATGAAGAATCTCGATAGTAGATTCGAAACGGCTGTTTGCTATCTTTTCATGCCTTATTTGTACATATCTAAATGTTGTTTTTCTATCCTTATAGTAAATGCATAGACACATAATAACATTACTGTATGTAAAAAGTAACCAAAATACTTGTTAAAGCAAAAACATATTCAATTAAAAGACATGTACTATTAATAGTACACCAGACCCGAAAGAGTTAAGGGATAAAGTAGGAGAAGGACAAGATAAAATATTAAAGTAGAGAAGGACAAGAAAAAATATCAAAAGCTTGAATAAACAAAATTGAGAAGAGAAATAACATTACTTGATTTAGAAGACGATCTTTCTTTGGAAGTATACATCCATGAAATAAACAACGATAATCAAATCTTTAACAGATTTCGAATACAGATTTCGAATCGCCGCTTGAAATCCTTCGATACAAATGTTGAAATGAAAAAGGGAAGATTCCGCTCCGATGATTTTTGTTTTTTTGGTCACATAAGTAAGTTAAGGATCAAGTAACACACATAAGTTCTTTCCAAACAAACTGCAAAAGCTCTTTTCGGCTGATGATTGTTGCTAAGTAACATAATAATCCCAAAAGGAAGAATGCATCATAATTCGTCATCCCTTAGTCTTATATGTCAATATCTTTTGTTTGGAATTTTTTATTTTATTTTATTTTATGTATTTATTTTTAAATTTGTTTCCGTCACTAATCGCAGAATTGCTGATCAGCACATCATCGAAAAAAAAAAAAAAAAAAAAAAAAAGGATGATTTAAATAATAATAATAATAAAAGAATTTTGAACCCCAAATAAATTGAAAAGAAAAAAGAACAACTCGACGGTGTCGAATACATTTACACAATCTAATAATAATAATAATAATAAAAAGTCGGAAATTGCATGTTAAGCGTAGTAAATGAGATGCGTTCGTGCTATGATGAAGCTAAAAAAAATTCAGATGGTGTAATAGTATACGGTACTTAGGATAGAGTATAGTAGCCGAAATCTTTCGTATAAATACATATTGCTATTATACAGGAAGTAACTTTTAGTAAACCTCAGCAACGTATATCAATTTCATAAAATGTTAAATAGTTTAATACAATTTAAATGCTCGCCAAACAATGTTTAGCTCTATACCCCTACACAATGGAATACTTTTGTGTGGACCTGTATATTAATAAAAAAATATTCTTTTCACCATAGTTTGTAGAGAATGTATATTTTTGTATGTACTTCATAGATGCATATCAATTGTATTATTTTCGAAAGAGTGTATCATCATTAAAATGCACTTGAAACTATCTCAATTTGTTCAGGAGACAGAACGTTTACAGATAGACACACAGACGGACGGACGGCAATTTTTTTTTTTTTTTTTTCTAATAGTATGTTTTTCAGAATCTCCAGTGTCTGAAACGAGAAAATCCGTGAAAAATTATTTTTCGAATTTCAAAAGGATTGCAAGTATGATGGGTAAACAAATAAGCGATTTTTACTACCTTTATCATAGGCGTAGCCAGCCTCTTGAACGGGGGGGGGGGGGGGTGCCCAAATATTTTACCCTGAACATGTTGGGTACAAACAATCTTATTTAATAAAACCTAATAAAACGGAACCCCATAAAACCCATCAAATTTCCGTTTTAGAGACAGGTTTTTTGTGGAAGGTATAATTGTGTAGAACTTCTTTTTAAAAGGACCCAAACGCAATTTTTCATTGCGTGAAGAAGGATGAGAAATTGCTTAAAACTAAATCTAATGGACAGGGGCGTGCGAAGAGAAAACTGCTCCCGGGGCAAAGTTACAATTTGGTGCCCCCTCCACCTAACTTTTTCTTGTAACAGCCAAAAATGACGTTGGTAGTATAAATTTGGCGCCCCATAAAATTCCACGCCGGGGCAGCTGCCCCATACGCTCCCCCTTTCACACGAAGCTGCTAATGGATAAGAAAAAGATATATAAACATAAATAAAAGATGATAGATATAAAAATAAGATATCCGAAAACATAAATCTGTAATTATCACAAGTTTTCATTTCAAACAGCAATGAAATACTAAAATAAATAAGCACGACTTTAGTTCCCGCCGTCATTTTGATCAAAGTAGCATTGAAATAACATATAGTACGCAATTTAAAGTGAAAAATAGTTCTTATATTTTCTACTCATGAATAAATAAAATTTTCCCGTTAAAAAAAGTGAGCCCGTACGAATGTCAAAATATGATCCCAAAAAACGAAATTTAGCAAACCAACGAACCAACCTCCATATTAATTTGAATTTTGCGTAGCATCATTTCTTATTTTCAGAGGATGCACAGATTTGTACTAGAGATGAGTTCGGGCTCGATTTTTGAAACCCGCGCCCGAAAGATTTTTAGTTCATTGGAGCACGAGACCATCCGAGCCAAGGGCGGATCTGGAGAGTCCTCAAGGGCGGGGGGGGGGGGGGGGGGCGATTTTAAAAATTGGGAGACTCGCATCCTATGCGCGGTCAGGGCTAATATTTTCACTACGGGTCGGGTTTGGGTCCGGTTAACTTCTATATTTTCTGCGGCTCGGGTTTGGGTCCGGTCGACTTTTTTTTCAAGCGGGTCGGATTTGGGCCCATTTGATTTCTACTTTTTTTTGCTGGTCGTGTTAACTAATCAGGGGCGTGTGAACAGAAAATTGCGCCTGGACAAAATTTCAGCTTCCCCCCCCCCCCCCAGACTAATTTTCTTGTGACAGGCAAAAATGACGTTGGTAGTATAAATTTGACGTCGTTTAAATTTCCGGACCCAGGGCGACCGCCCCCACCCTTTCGCACCAAGCTGTAACTAATACTTTTTCTGTGGTTCGCATTTGGGTCCATTTGACTTATACTTTTTGCAGTGGGTCAGGTTAACCTCTTTTGCTGTGGGTTGCGTTTGGGTCCGGATGACTTCTTTTTTGCTGCGGGTCGGGTTAACTTCTACTTATAATATAAATCATAATAGTAAAGCTGTACAATACGAAAAGTAAAAGAGAACAAAAAGAGAAAAGTAAAATTTAAAAAATGCATTTCTTAAGATTTCGCTAAACAAATGTGCAACATAAATATATTTTTTACGAATAATAAATAAGATGCCAGCCCGAATTGGGCTCGGAGTGAAGAATTGCACGAATCGTTTGGTAAAAAATAGTATATAAAATAAAGTTTGGTATAAAATAAAATTGTACTTTATACAGAAAAAAAGTCTCATATTTTGTCTCCTTTAATAAGAAAATATTATAGACAAGTTAATGAAGTGTGTTTCATGAATAAATGCATGGGTAGAAATTATTATCGATTATTTGTCAAATCGAACATTTATCAATTTTCTATAAAAAATGCACATTTTAAACTATAACCATTTCATTCCTCATAACAATCTTTTGGGTAGGCGTGACCCAGACAATAACATTAAATTAAAAGTTTTAAATTACGATGCTTTTACAGGAATAAAGGAAACACTGCTCATTTGCTTTCTATCGGAATAATATGGAAATTAAATTTACTTACGACCAAAAGTGACTTCGTAAATTGCAGAGTAACAGCTTCAGCATCATCAGAATTCACAAAAAAGCAACAATCGCTAAAATTATTTCCATATGAAAAGCGATTACGGCCTGTGTACGCTTTGTATCTAGTAATCTAAATTATGCGCCAAAAGCAAACTAAAAAAGTCCTTCCGGCAATGCCGGGAGGAAGAGGTAGCTTTCATATACTTATATATTTATTTATTTATTTTAAAGTAAGTTACATTGTTCAAAATACTAAGCTCAAATTAGTGGAAATAATCTTATAAAATTTGTGATTTTATAAGATTGAATACTAGTTTTTGTCAAGACTGAATATTAATAGGAATTTTTAGAAATTAGTCATCTTTTATTCAACCTGGTTTTATTTTAAGCGATTTAGAGAGTCACCAAATTCTACGATATCATAAAGTGTATGCCATTTTAAAGCAACATGATGGATCGTTCAGATCAGAAAAATTTAAAAATGTCAGCCATAAGCAAAATTCAAAATGCTATAACTCAACCATTTTTTAAGATATAGACAAAATAAAAAGTGTTCTGGAATCGTTGTGTTAAGTTCTAACACGTAAAAGAAAAAAAAATTTCAACTTTTAATTTTTTTGCATTTAATTTTAATTTTAAATTTTTTTAAAAAATTTAAAATGGCCAGCATTTTGAAACAAAATGGTGGATGATGCTGGACAACGATCTCGGTTGAGACATTTGTATGTACTATGCACATACCAAGTTTCATTGAAATCGGTTCATAAATACGCGTGTTATCACGTGACAATAATCAGATCGTTTCAAAATGTCAGCTATAAGAAAAATTCAAAGTGCTATAACTCAATCATTTTGAAAGATATAGACAAAATAAAAAGTGTTCTGGAATCGTTGTTTTAAGTTCTAACACGCCAAAGAAAAATATTTTTCAAATTTTGATTTTTTTGCATTTAATTTTAAATTTTAAATTTTTTTAAAAATTTAAAATGGCCACCATTTTGAAACAAAATGGCGGATGATGCTGGCCAACGAACTCGGTCGAGACATTTGTATGTACTATGTACATACCAAGTTTCATTGATATCGGTTCATAAATACGCGTGTTATTACGTGACAAAAATCAGATCGTTTCAAAATGTCAGCCATAAGAAAAATTCAAAGTGCTATAACTCAATAATTTTTTAAGATATAGACAAAATAAAAAGTGTTCTGGAATCTTTGTGTTAAGTTCTAACACGTAAAAGAAAAATATTTTTCAACTTTTAATTTTTTCGCATTGAATTTTAAATTTTAAATTTTTTTAAAAATTTAAAATGGCCGCCATTTTGAAACAAAATGGCGGATGATGCTGGCCAACGAACTCGGTCGAGACATTTGTATGTACTATGTACATACCAAGTTTCATTTAAATCGGTTCATAAATACGTTAGTTATCGCATGACAAAAATCAGATATATATATGGTTATATATATATATATATATATCTCAACATTTGAACTGAGGGTGGTTTTGGGGTCTGGCGGTCATGATCGGTGAAAATATACCAACATTTTCCGGAAGTGCTTTCCTCCGGACGGCTGCAATAGGTAGCTTTTTACTTTTTGTAATGAAAGCTACTTAAAATTGGAAGAAAATATCCTCTTCGCATTAAATGTCTAAATAATAATGATAATAAACAACCCTATTACAAAATAACCTCTGCTACAGACAAAAACCAAACTACAGACAAATTCATTATTCCCGCTTTTTTGTTGGCGCCAGAACATCGTCGGAAATGGCTAAAATAGGTTTGTAGAAGTGACTAATAATTTACTTTTAAAATGGCATTCTAAAGCTACAATAGAAAAAAACACAATTTTTGCTTCCCCTTCATTCTAATCAAAATGTCAATATAGTGATTTGAAAAGGAACAAGTAATGTTTAAGGGGGGGGGGGGAGGCAAGTTCTTTTAATATTTTCTATTCATTGATAAATAAAATTTATAGGTTTCAGAAAAAAATGAGTCCGGGTCCGAGCACTGTCACTTCTCTAATACAGACATTTAGGAAGAATGACTCCTGGCAGGGCTCGACATGGAAGAAAAACAAGTCTGGCCCGACCCAAATCATCAGAAAAAATAAAGATCAGGATAATGCCCGGCTCTAAAAGTCAGAAAACCTGACCCAGCCGAACCCTAGGGTGTGTGATCGCCCCTTCGCCATCTCCCCTGCTCCCACCTTAGATCCGCCATTGCCTGATTCATGAATAGGTGCGGCCCGACCCGCGCCACGCCGACCTTGTGTTTCATCCTAAGTCCTATTCCATGAAGATCTCTCATGTTGGTTTGTAAACCTTTATGGGCCCAAGGGGGGGGGGGCGATCGCCCCATCGCCCCCCCCCCCTTAGATCCGCCATTGATCCGAGCCCGATACAAAAAGTATACAAAAATGAATAAATAAAAAATTTAATGATATTTTAAAATTGTTTCAAATGTGATATCCCATTTTAAAAATTTTCTTATAAAATTTACTGTTAAATAAAAATTTTAATTCAAGCTTATGAAAAGAGCAATTTGCTATCAAATAAAAATATCCTTCATACCTAAAATGATTCCCATATTTCTTGTCCTTTAAGAAGAAAATTTGATAGACATATTAAAGAAGTGTAATGAATAAATGGATAGAGTTTAGAGAAATTACTATTTGTATGCTGAAGAATCAAAAAACGTTTTCAATTTCCTATAAAAAGTGTACATCTTCAGGGGTGTAGTCGTAAAAAAACCACAAGTTACACGATCGACGCAGAGGGTATATGCTCAAGGCACAGAGTATATTCTAGAGAGTACATCCTATGGGTTTCATGAGAAACAGAGGGTTATACGGTGTTCCTTAAAAAAATCCAGAAGGTATACCCCAGTATACCCTTCACTACATCCCCTATACATTTATCTATAATCAATTCATTTCTCTTAACAATTCCCCATGACTGACGAGAAATTTAAAATCAACGCAAATTAAAACATTGATACAGTTATCTTAAAGTTCCGTTGTTTTTATGGGAAAAGAAGAAACATTAATCGAATGTTTTCAATCGGAATAACATGTAAAATATGTTTACCTTCGCAGGGAAATCCTCAGCATAAGCAAAATTCATGATGACAAACAGAAAAAAAAAATCACAATGCTGTTGTCATATGAAGAACGATTATGATTCGTGCACAGTCAAATAATTTGCAAACCTCAAGCATCTAGTCTGCATCAAAAACGAAGAAATCATTCTCTAACAAAATAAATAAATAAACGATCGAATTAAAAAATATCTTCTGCCTTAAACGAAAATCCAACCAGAAGCTAATTTATTATTTATGATTATTTTGATAGGCGCCTTATCAATTAATCGTCGACGGAAATGCAGTAGACATAAATCTCCATACATCACAAATTTTCTTTTGAAGCAACAATCAACTATTGAAACATAAAAAAAAAAAATTATTTTTCTTTCGTTTTAATCAAAATAACACTGAAATGACTTGAAAAAGAATAAATAATTTTAAAAGGAAAATAGTAGTTCTTTCAATCTCTTCTACACATAAATGTTTTTTAATTCTCAGAAAGAATGAGCCCGACCCCCCCCCCTCCGGGCCCGAATACTAAAATGAAAATAGAGCCCGTGCCCGCTTCGGATCCGGGTTTGGGCTCGGGCTTTCGTGCTGGGGCTGAGCCTGTCTCATCTCTAATTTGTACAACATTCCACCCCCTCCGTTCTCCAAGCTAATCACATGGTGGAATTATCGTTTCACATCTGTATTTTCACTCAAATTTTTTTTTGGGGGGGGGGTTATCTAGATTTTAGATAACAAAGCAAAGATATAAATAGTAGTTTCTATCCTTGTCGAGAATTTACTCTAATTTTTTATGGAAATATGCATGCAATAGAAATGTGTTAAAAAAAATTCCATAAAGAAACGACATCAAATTGGGATTATAAAACCAATTTTTTTGATATACTGTAATTAATACAGATTGTAGTAAATATTCTAGTTTTAAGAAAGACGAATAAAATAATTTTCTTAAAAAGAAAAAAAGAAAGAATCAAGGTCTCTTCTTTTATCACATTTCAAAACATAGACTGTTAGTTTTGATTAACTAATTGAACTAACTTTGCTTACATTTTTCTTCTTTTTTCTTTTACAAATTTTGATTTAAAAAAAAAAATCATTCTTGGATCTGCGCGAGCGGGGGGGGGGGGGGGGGTGCCCGGGCACCCAGGGCACCCCCCCCCCCTGGCTACGCGCATGTTTATCCTTTCAATGTGAAAAATAAGGCTACTCTAAATACAGTCGGCTCTCATTAATTCGAATTTATCGAGACCACAAGAAATGTTCGAATTATGGAAAGTATGAGAGGAAAACATGTTTAAAGAGGTACTATTACAAAGTAGTTAATGGTATAGTATTTTTGAAAATTGATTTCGATTGTTATCATTAGAATATGATTTAATATTAAATTAAAAGATATAAATATATAAACTAATTAAAAGATTAGGAACAAGCACAATGGAAGAAAGTGTGGAGGTGTCATTGATGGACAGACAGGGCACTAAGAAAGCGGATATTAAATGCACGTGATTAAATGTATGCTAGTTCAAAACAATTCTGGCAAAAATGAAAGAAAGAAAGTTATTTGAAGAATCTGAAGTCCGTGAGAAAGTAAGGAAAAATGAAAAATCGCAACTCTCATTATTCGAATTAAACGAAGTCCAGTTAAAATGAGCTTGAATAAATGAAAATTTTTAATGTTTATTCTGCCATTGGAAATTTTGGGACTTTTATATTTAGTTTTCGAACCAAGCGAAGATGCGATTTATCCAATTTCGAATTAACGAGAGCTGACAGTGTCTATGATTCTATAAACCATATTTCTTTTTGCATTATTTCATGAGAGAGCATGATAAACAACTTACCGAGGATCCATGGCTCAAAACGGCATACTTTTTCTGTCTTCAGGCTCATAGATAATTCACGAGAAGAAAATCACAAATTATTTGCAGAAGTGATTCTTTCCAGTACTGTTGACACAGCTTTATTATTAACCTTCGATGCTATTTCTTTCAGACAAGCTAAAAATGTCGTGTCGTCCGTCCTGAATTTTCTATTCAACCGATTTTGATGATTATTTTTTTAAATGAAAGCTATTTATTTGTAGGTGTGCCCATTTTAGCTATTTCTTAATTTATTTCCATTTTTATATTTTATTTTTAATTTTAAATGCTTTTTACGACATTTCTTCAAAATGGTGGCAACTTAGTTTAGCTTTTCTCTCGATAATTTTTTTTTCCATTATCACTTTCCACTAATCAGAAGCTTTATTTCATCAGTGAACATGTCCTCGCATTTAAAAGAAAAGAGTCAATTGTTTTCGTAAAATTTAACCACAATAAAATGATTGCGTATGATTATGCACTAATTGAGGTTAAAAAAAATATTTACTGAGAAATAATAATAATAATATAAATAAAATAATAGAAAATAATTTATGATAAGAATTAATGTCTAAAGAAAAATTTCAAATGCGGAAAATGATGTCATTCAGCAACCAGATACATGGGAATTGCAATATTATTACGGATGCCTTTTTCATATTACTAGTAACAGTAACTTTTAAAAAACATTTGAAGAGAAAAATGACGTCACTATTTAAAACATCGCATTTTTACTCATAACGATATTACATTTCAATATTTCTTTTCATTATGGACACTGAGATTGAGATTTTACTTTCAGATGACTTCAGTTAGTGAAAATAATGTCACAATAAAAATGAAATTAGGTTTTTTTTTTTTTTTTTTTTTTTAAATAAAACTATTTTTTTGTGGGTGCATATAAAATAAAATTTCTGGATTTCGCCGCCACTCAGATTACAATTTTAACTGAAGGTGTGCGAATATTTGCATGAAAAATTGTAACTGGCAAACTTGACATTAAGTTTGGAAATATATTTATTATATATTGATTCAATATTGTATTTGCTTTTGCTTTTTTTTTTAACCAAATCGATCGGGTCTTTTAAATATTTCATTCCTCGAATTCGATGGGATCCCACTCGTTTTATTGTTAAAAGGCATTTCCTTTTTCTCAGCGTCTATAAAAAGCGTTTAAACTAAAGAAAAAAACTTAAAATCCGATTTTTGATGAATCTAGTCAATGAAAAAGTAGCACGTCAAATTGTAACTTTTTATTATTCCGCAATTCCAAAGACTCAGAGCGAAATTGCTTATCAATTGGGTATTTCACGCCGTTCTGTTTGCTATTATATTGGTTAACACAAGAAAAATAAAGTTAGTTCATTGCATTCTAAACGGGGTCGCCCTTCTAAAAGACCCTATCGATTTTTTTCTTTCTTTTTTTTTTTTTTTTTTTACTAATTGGAAGCGAAACTGAATTTTGCATTGGCAGAATCTACATTCAACTTGTTTGAATATTTCGTTCGACTATTGGTATCGCATTGCATATGAAATAAATCTATCGGAAATATTAGATTGGAAATTCCATAAATAAGAGGATATAAAGATGCAGTGCCAATAAGTGTATATGCCATACCACGAGAAATACGCATAAAAATACAAATAATTACTGGAACACTGCAGAAAAAAACTATTGAAATAAATATGATTTCGAATTAATGTCTAGTACAAAGTGCTTACTTTTTAGTGGTTATAAAACAAGTTTAAACAAGAATGAAAAATCATATGTGAAACATATGTTATGAAATACTTTCTAACCACTTCCAGAATACTTTAACAAAACTTACTTCACCCTTTATTAAATAGCTTGATCCTGATCCATTATGACCCATTAATTGAATTTTCTCGAAAATGTGATATTGCCCGATGGTCTTATAGTGCCCGAAAATGGTATAATACAAAATTTTGTCGAAATCGTTATTCTTGTCAACTCTTGTCAGCCGTTTTTAAGATAAAATTCAAACACACACACAATTCTTGCTCGTATTATAGTATATGATATTAACATTTCGTTGCTCATTGAAATTCTTCTAACACATATTTAACACTTTAAATATAGTTGAAAGTGCTTATGACTTAATGGACACAACAGGAGTGGGCTCGAGTACTCTTTACGGATTGAAGCCGATTTGCTACAACGAACTATTCTCGACCTTTAAACATCTAGAAAGAGCAGGGAACACATAACCCCCACTCCAACATCATCGAAAGGTGCAATTTTGGGGGTGTCGGAATTCTTGTTTGGGTTGGTATCATGCTTGGTAGCCATACTAACCTCCACTCGTCCAAAGACGTTCAGTATCTGGTGCCCGCTATTGCTTCGAGATTCTCTTGATTCACAAGCGTCTTTATAGAGGTATTGTGGGTCCAGACCTCCTATTCACGGACGACATAACGCTCTCCGTCATCGTACAGCGGTTATCGAAGAACTCTCGGAAAGTGAAGATATTCAGCACATGGATTGGCCTGCAACATCTCCAGGCTTAAATACAATAGAACACATGTGGGACCTTCTCTGGATATGCTTATCATCATGTTGTAACGGTTGGGTGCTCGGCGTGGGGGTGGAATGGAGACATAACTCAGAACATAAGATAAAAACAGTTTATTTAAAACGATAAGGGCTCAAGGGCCGTGGAGCAGTTCTGTAATTTTAACAACTGATAACAATACTAAAAGATTAAACTCATACTCACAGCTCCGGCACTAACTCAATCGGGGCACTTCAGATTACTTCTCCTTTAACGTCAGCTAAGCTGCTAGATAAAACTTTATTAGACAGCCCGTGGCTGTATAGATATTCTTTATTAACTTTGAGATAATCGACGTAATTACTATTAACTTCTTACCACCGGCCAACTTCTCGAGTCGAATTCCAAAACTCCTTGTCAACTCACTGGAGGCTCGCTAATCCTTGATATCGCTCGCTCTAGATTCACTACTAGCTGGCCAAAGCCGCTAGACGCACACTGCTGGACACCATTAGCTGGCTAATGCAGCTAGACACACACTGCTAGACGCCACTAGCTGGCTAATGCCGTTAGACACCCTACACACACTCAAATACCAAGCTTTTATATGCTGCAAACTGAGATATTACAAATTTACATATTACTTCTAACCGCGACATAACTGTAGAATCCGAGAAAGACACACACGCTCTAGAAAGTTAAAGTAAAAGAGAGGATAGATGTCGCTTTCACACATACACATGTTAAATCATTGACGTCACGATCTCAAAAATGCTAGAGTGCCTTTATTACAAAGGTCACCTCACAATATGACCAGGCACCGGCAATGATTCCGGAGTTGAAATTGGTGTTACAAGAGGAATCACACTCGATGCTTCAACATCTCCTAAACAACCTCATCCTCAGCATGGACAGACGTTGTAAATCCTTCATCGCAGTCCGGGGTGACCATATTCCCTATTAGAGACTAAATTTTTCCAGCCAGGTGCCTGTAAGAAGGACGCTTCTGTCCTCTCTGTATTTTTGCTCCAAGTGACCTTTACAATAAAGTGCTTATATGTATCCTTTTGATTCTTTGTTTAGATGTTTTTTAACACTTGCCCCATATTTTCACATCGTGCAGATATTATGTTATGATTTTGGTCGATGTGGAAAATTGTGTAGCGACGTTACATTCTAACCCCCCCCCCCCCCCCGTCCTTAATTTTTGCACACCAATGTATATATATATGTAATAATAAAAAAAAAAAAATTGCGCCATTTTGCTCTCTCTGAGTTTTTAATTCTAAAATTGTGGAACATATTTTTAATCTTAGTTTCGTAATATATTAATCTTTTAATAGCTAAAGTCCTTTTTCTTTTTTTTTTTTTATTTAACTTATTAATAATCTATTGCTTGTTTCTCAAAAAGGCGGGAAATTATTTCGTAATCTTTCCTTTTTAGAATATTCTCGAGATTTTTAATTTTATTTTTTATTGATCATCTGATCTGTGTTAATGCGCGAAGATGTTAAAAGGCTTGTCTCTTTGCGAGACGTGAAGTAATTCCTACCCGAGGTTCGCGCCTCCTAGGCCAATCATAGGTGATCATTTTTATTACATACATTCAGATTAATCCTGGTTGGATTTTTAAAATGATTGACGCGGAGTAGGAGGGGCTACTTTGTCGTGCAAAAGTGGATTTCTCATTTGGGTTTTTAGGAGCTCAGAATGCGATTGACTTTAAAATATTAGGATGCTGTTTCTTTTTCCCCGAAAAATTCTAATATCTTGGAATGCAGCTTAATCACGAAGTTTTGGAATATTCAATGACCATGCCAAGGTGAATGTGGGGAAGAACTTACGTAGTTTATGAGTTAATAAATAAAGGAATTGAAAGACTCATGGATTTTGTTTTTATAATGGGGAAATACCCCAATGCAACTCTTCTACTGCTTGCCAACTGCCGGAGCGACTGCTCTGCTCGTGCTGCTGCTGATTCTTAGAAGTACATACTTAGGAGTTTATGGAACATAGCCTTCGTCGAATTATTATTACATATATATATCTGTGGCTTCCGGTAATAACCAGGTAAGGCACTTTTTTGAAAAAATTGAGATAATGTGGGAAAATGTAGCTTTAAAATAGTACTTTCATCTGCCATAGTACTGAAAAATAAAAATCGAATACTTCCCGTCATAGGGCGACTGTAAATTTTCATTTAAAAATTGAAAAAACAGTAGTAATCGGGTAAGTGCATAAAGTAATGGTGATAACCAGGTAAGATTTCTTTTTATTTCTTTAAATCGTCTATAATTCTGTGGCTTCCAGTAATAACCAGGTAAAGCACATTTTTAATATTTTGAGTATTAACGTTTAAAGTTTTCAAAAATGTCTTTTTATCATTACTTTTATAAAATAGATTAGAACAGGCCTGTCCAACCTTTTCCTAATCAAGGGCGCATCTTAGCTTTTGGTAAGCAATGAAGGGCGTCATTGTTAAAAAAAGTCTCACAACATGAAGAAAATCAACGTTTGATATTAGTAATAATGCATATAGGCAAATGTAGAAACATAATTTCCCTATAAATCTAAAACGCCATGTTAAAAACTAAATTGTAATAAATTTCGAATAATACATTTTTCTGCGAGGGGTTATCTCAAAGATTTTTGAGTTGAAAGGATCCAGAAAATGAAATATTACCTGTTTTAAAAATAAAATGGTAATTAGACATATTGTTGTTATTACATATTTTTGGGGGGCACAAATATTCTGCAAAAACTGGAATTTTTTTTTTCGAGGTGTAAATTTGCCATTATAAAAAATACTGAAACAAAGTCACGGACGGTTCCAAAGAAAGAGCTTGGAAGAAGTTTCGTTGATGGAAATTCTTTCGCACGATTTTATAGATTTTTCTTTTAAATAAAATCATCAAAATTATCTAAAGTTCAAAAGGTCTGAGGGAGGAAAAGACAAATTTTATCCTGTCTTAGAAAACAGCCAAATGGCCAGTAAAACAACATTAATAACGATAACAAACATGCCGAAATTTCATGCATGAAGGAGGAAAAAATTATAACCGACATTTATTAATTTCTATTGACGTAATTCCCATAAAAAGATATATAAAGAGTATCTACAAAGTAATGAAGAAATGCAACAGCACATAATTTTTACTTTCTTCTATCTTTACAAGAAGAAAGTATTGGATTCATGAAAATTTTCGACTTCCGGTTTTCGACGGATTTATACGTTTTAGAAGGTCCTGAACACGTTTTGACTATTTTTAGAAAATGTCTGTCTGTGAGTCTGACCGTCTGTCTGTCTGTATGTGACAAAAAATGTGGGCGCTCTATCTCAAGAACTAATGCTCGAAATTTAATAAAATTTTATATTCAGTTAGACCTTGATATGAGATAGTGCCTATTGGTTTTTGGTAAAAATTGGCCTGCAGGTGGCGCTGCTATACTATGTTTTTCATGATTTTCAAGATTGCTATATCTCAAGAACTAATGCACAGAATTTCACCAAACTTTCAGATTCTGTGACCCCTTGATATACATAGACGCTGATTAAGTTTTGGTGTAAATTGGTCAGCAGGTGGCGCTGCTATGCCACGTTTTTCATGATTTTCATGGTAGCTATATCTCAAGAAGTAAAGCACAGAATTTCACCAAACTTCAGATTCCGCGATACTTTGAGATACATAGCCGCAGATAAGGTTTTGGTGTGAACTGTCTTATAGGTGGCGCTGCTATGCTACAATTTGCACGATTTTTGCGATAGCTATATCTCAAGAACTAATGCAGAGAACTTCATCAAATTTTAGATTCTGTTACACTAGGATATATAACATAAATAGACGCTGATTACATTTTGGTACTAAACTTGCAACAGGTGGTGCAGCTATGCTGCATTTTGCACGATTTTTCCGATAGCTATATCTCAACAAACAACGCACAGAATTTCATCAAACTTCAGATTTTGTTACAAAATGTCATATAACATAATTACACGATGATTAAGTTTTGTTATAAAACCTTCAACTGATGGTACTGCTGTGCTATATTTTACACGGTTTTTTTAAACTAGCTATATCTCAAGAACTAATGCACAGAATTTCATCAAACTTCAGATTCTTTTACACCATAACATAATTAAACGCTTTTTTACGTTTTGGCATAAATTGTCCAAGATATGGTGTTGCTGTGCTACGTTTTTCAAATGTTTTGTTATAACTATATCTCAATAACTAATGGACGAAATTCCATCAAATTTCAGATTCTGTTAGGTCTTGACATAAATAGATGCTTATTAGGTTTTAGTATAAATTACCCAACATGAGGCACTACTAAGCTCATTTTCTCAGAATATTAATTAAATTTTGCGTTTTAGGCTTTTCGGATACCAGAATCTCATTAGGCTAGGTCAAATTTTCGAGGAAATTCGATAGTGGGTAACTTTGGAGTCACCACGTTTTTTTTTTTTTTTTTTTTTTTTTTTTTTAATATTAAAATGTACTTATGAGATAGAAGAAAGTTTTGAGATTGACACATCCAACTAGTTTTTTAAGTAATCAAATTCTTTTTTTTAATACGTTGAGTACATTATAATTGTTGATGCGTGAAATATATTTGTAAAGATTTTTAGAAGGACTCTTAAGCAAATACAGAAGATTTTAAATAAAGTATCCTTTACAAGGGAATTTTACTTAAAAAAGGACTAGTAATAGGAAATCTTCAAAAGGGCGCCAAGAAAACATGCAAAGGGCGCCATGGCACCCGCGGGCGCCGCGTTGGACAGCCCAGGATTAGAACATTATAATTTTCACGATTAAAAAACTTAAAATTTTATTTTATTTACATTTATTAAAAATAAATGTCAAACGGTAATAACCAGATAAAAGTTACATTTTCAATTGGTTCTCAATTAATAAAAACCATTTATATATAACTCTTTTCGCAAAAAAGAGGTTCTTATATCCTATTGAATGTGGTGAAAATTATTAAGTTTTAATCTATTTTATAAAAGTAATGATAAAAAGACAATTTTGAAAACTTTAATAGTTAATTACTCAAAATATTAAAAATGTGCCTTACCTGGTTATTACCGGAAGCCACAGATATATATATATAAACAATTTACAGATCAATTTTATTACTATCGCACAAAATGAAATCTGTACATTAAAAATACAAACATAGTTTTAAAAAAAAAATTCAAAATTTATAACTACTTATTAATAAGTTAAAAACACGTACCAGAAAATTTTATAAAAATATTTATTCAGTAAAAATATACTAATTTTAAAACGTATAAATCTTTGTTATCCTACAAAATTATAGGCAATATTTCGTATAAAAATGGGCAGCCAAACATAACAAAAAATATGCTAAAATAGAAATACAAGCATGTTCAAGCGCATATTATTTAAAAATTTAAATCACAATCAAAATTACACAAAAATCATATAGATCATTAAGTTGATTATACAATTATTGAAATTACAGATTTCATTCGATTGTTGAAATTTCTGGCTATATCTCAAATATTTTCAGCAATGACAATTACATATTTTCAAATTTATTTAACTTCTAACAAACCTTGCAGCTTTGCTCGCGTAATAGTTGAAATGTGCCAAGGTAATATTAGTGTGCCTGATTTTTATTAGAAGTAATAATATATTTAGGAATAATTCAAGAATTTCCGCTTATGCCATAGTTTAACTAAATTCCATTATTACACTGCATTATTCCGAAATGAGACTTAAAATAAAGTTTAAAGCTACTTATTAAAAAATTAAAAACACGCACCAGAAAATTTCATAAAAATATTTATTGAGTATAAAGGCATTGTTTTGTTATCCTTTAAAAATAAAAATAAGCAATATTTCATGTAAAAATGCGCTGCCAAACATAATTAAAAATATGTTAAAAGAAAAATACAAGCATGTTTAAACGCATATTATTTAAAAAAATCCCTGTCGGCTGGGCCTATAGGCGGAGGTAGATTTTGAAGAGTGCTCATTTCAACAATATATATATATATATATATATATATTTATGATTTGAGATAAACACAGTTTAATAACTTCATTTGGCCGTTTATGAAAAATTTTTAATTTCATTTTTCTGCAAAAACTGGTTTTATCAGAATCATCTTAAGAAAAATTCAGCTCAAGCTCAAATGCCCATTTTGACAACATATTTTGAAATAGATTCTGAATTTATTAAAAAATCGACCAAAACAGTACATTATACAGTTCCTAAATAACAAAAAACTGTCAGTTGAATGCATTTGAGAAAAAAATTGAATTTAAAAATGAGTTATAAAATAACCGGTTTGTTGTTTGAATACATCCTTAATTCTTTAATCATAATTGCTTCGGAAAACTTTGTGCGAAATACTCACTTTGACAGTACTTTAAAAAATATATTCTATCTTTATCAAAAAACTGGCCAATGCGTCACAGTATATAGTTTCTAAATAAGAGGATCTGTAAATTGGATGCGTTTGAGAGCGAAAATGGATTTTAAAACGAGTCATAAAAAACGCAATTTGCTATGTGAAAACTTCCTTAAATTTTCAAATCACGAAGACTTCGGGAAATTCTGTTCAAAATACCCTTTTTGGTAGCCTTTTTTGAAATATATTCCGTCTTTTTCAAAAAACTGACCAATGCATCACATTATATAGTTCCTAAATAAGAGGATCTGTAAATTGGATGCGTTTGAGAACAAAAATGGGTTTAAAAACGAGTCAGAAAGAAACGCAATTTCTCATTTGAATACTTCCTTCAATTTTCAGTCCCGATGACTTTCGGAAATTCTGTTCAAAATACCCTTTTTGGTAGCCTTTTTTGAAATATATTCTGTCTTTATCAGAAAATTGACCAATGCGTCACTTTATACAGTTTCTAAATAAGAGGATCTACCATTTGGATGCGTTTAAAATCAAAAATGAATTTAAATATGAGTCAGAATATAAGCAGTTTGGATTTGAGGTTTTCTCTCCAACTCCTATTTTTGTTTAATTTCTTTTTGCTATACGAATTAGTCCTATGAAAAACTTGTCAATATAAAAGTTGTAGATATTTTTGAGAAGATGTAAAATAAATTTAATCAGATTTGATATCTTAAAAATTGACGGAGTTATGGATTTTTCTATTTTTTCAGCGCCCTTTTTCTTTTCGTTTTTAATTATTTTCGTCGGTAAAAGTTGGTCCTATCAAAAACTTGTAAATACAAAAGTTTTAGATAATTTTAAGAACATTTACAAAAAATTTAGTTGGACTTGATATCTTGAAAATTGACGAAGTTATGAATTTTTTTCTCTCAAAATCCCTGTTTTTTTCGCCCCTTGAGTCCACTTCTAAATTTATCAGAAATCTGTCATGCATATACTTTTGGCCCATTTTTAAAAGTAATATAAACTTTAAACCGATTCGATATCTACTTTAATTAAGAAGTTATGGCTTTTTTTCGGTTTTCACAAAAACGCCCCCTATTCCGACCCCCTTGGTCCAATTTTGCCCATTAACGAACTTAGCCAAGATTTTATCCTCTTTGATTTTATGTACCAGTTTGGTGGCGATTGGTGAAGAATTATAGAAGTTATCGTGTCCATAAAAAAGTGAGATATATAGATAGATAGATAGATAGATAGATATATAAACTGGTGCGATTGCAATAGGTAGTATTTCTTACGAAATCTACCTAAAATTTAAATCTTAATCAAAATAACACAAAATTCATACATACCATTAACCCCTTCGCGAAGGGAGCCTTTTACGGAATTTTTAATGTTTTGTCACCGGTTTTAAAAAACAGAAATTTGTGCCATCTTAAATCGAAAAAATGCTTTGATTGAATAAGCCAAATTTTACAGTATAATTTTACTAGTGGGAATTAACAAGGATTCTTAAGCCTTTTAGCGGCACGTATACGTGTCGCTCGTCCCCAAGGAGTTATGTTGATAATTCAATTTTCCGTCGAATTATAACACAAAATATACACTTTTTATAACACAAATAGTTGCAAGAACACAATTATTAGCAAGCAGTCTAAACTTACTTATGAATTGACAAAAGTTTCCTAATTGACTAAAATATATCAGCTAAGGTAATTGTACATAGAAATAATTTCCCGAAAATCTCCACTTTTTTTTAAAGTACGCATCATGTTTGCGAATAAAAACTGCCTGCAGAGTAGCATTTCGTGCATTTATATTTCAAGAAATAATTGGCTAGACAAATTGAAATTAACGGATTTCATTTGATTGTTGAAATTTCTGTCTATAATATCACGAATATTTGTAGAAATGCAACTTACCTATTTTCAAATTTATTTAACTATTATGGTTGGACACCCTTTATTCTATTTACTATTGCATGATTTCTACTTGTGTGCAATCAGATCCAATAGTATTTTATTAGTTGCAGCAGCAAAAGCAATGCTTTGTTTGGATTCGCGAAGCATTATTTCATAAGATAAATATCTGAAAGAAACAATATTCTTTTATATTATTTTTGAATCTTTATTAAACAAACCTTTTTTTATGTTTTGACGCATTTTAATTTTAAAAATGTATTTAGCCAAATAATTAGATTTTCCTCGGAATTTTTTATTTATGATAACAATTAATTTTAACAATCAATTTTATTTGTTTACAATCTTTTTGTTGCCACTTTACAAATATCATATATATTATAAAGCAGACGTTCTGAAACTTCCAAACGAGTGTTTTCAAAAACTACCCGATGGATCTTTTTGCAGATTATATCATTCGATAGGAAATATTTTTGCGGAGGTTTATGATACAAATATGCAGGGATAACTCTGATTTTTCGTACTAAATTTCGTATTTTTCGGTTATTTTTGACGAAAGGGTTGCCAGTACTTATTTTTTGGCGAAAATTATCATTACTAAAGAAATTAAAAAGGACATATCTGTTAGAAATATTACAAACATCTTGCAAATAAAGGCAGAAAATAATTACTGATAATAAAATAACTATTGATAATAATAATAATAATAATAATAAAGAAAAACCACTTAATGAGGCATGATATTATAAAAAAAATATTTATCTTAAAAATGAAAGAAATATTTGTAACGCTTAAAAAATAACGTGAACTATTACATTTGATGCAACATTTGGCGACTTATCCTTTCGTTAGAATTAAAAAAAAAAAATAACTTGAAAATTTGATTAAATGAATTTTGAACCATATTTATTTTCCTTTCTATTATCTCCTTTCTCTTTTTTATCAAATTTCGATAGTATATAACTTACTCCAGAGAAAGGCAGATCTAATTATAAAAGTAATTGTGAGTTATATATTTGTTTCTTTGAGATTTTTTTTTTTTTTACTTTTGTCGGCAAAGAATTAAGCCAAAAATGCATATGTCTAACATTAGGTCGCAATAAAGTTGTTTTTTCCGAAAGGAGATAATTTTTGGAGTATGTTTTAGTATTCAATTGTAAGTTCAATAAACATAAGTTAATATTTTAAAAATTGTAATCAAATATTTAAATTTTAGCTTCAGTGTGAAATTCTGCCACATACATATATATTGTAAAATAATGTCATTCTTTTTCAAAAGTTTTTCACCGTAATTTTGAAAATTGTAATCAACAAACATACTTTTTTTTGCGCCATTTTGTCAAATTCTCTTCCAGGGAAAATTAGTTTTAAAATTGACAAACTGAACAAGGAAATCTATGCAATTTAAATGAAATTTACGCAATTTCGCGTTATTACTATCGATAAATTCAACATTTCGAAATAAAAATTGCCTGCTGAAAAAAATGGCACAGATGTCATATATGCACCACATTGGCGCGATTGCAACAAAACGTCGATTTTATGATCATATGGTAGCCCGGCTATTGTATATTTATTAATAAACTATTTACTCTTATTTATTTTTTTTAAATGATGTAAATTGTTTTATTTTATAATTTTTAAGAAAACATTATTTATTTATTTTTATTTCCTTTTTAAAATAATCATATATAAGGTACCCTGGGGTAATAACGCCAGGCGGGGTAATAACGCCAAGTGCTAATATTTTGCATAATTATGAAATAATCAGGTAAATGACACCCATGTGCTCTGCGCAGAAGGGTTTTGAGTCATATAAATCGCAAAAAACAGCTTCAAGTTAATTTGTTTCATTTTTAGGTCTTATTGTTTTTACAAACAACTAAAATTAACGCTTGATCTAAAATTTGCGAGATACGTTTTGTATATGTGAAGACTATCTTTTTATCCGGAAATACTTTGTTAATTACATAAATTTGTAGTGCATTTCATGTACTTTTAAAATGTTGTTGAAGATTTTGAATAACTTCTCCAGATAATTTGTAACTTAAAATGTACTGCGCAATAACTATACCGGGGTAATAACGCCAATCCTTGACATTAATACCCCGGTTGATTGCCTACAGTGGCCGAGCTACATCCTAAATACTGATTCAAATAAACACAGTTAAAACTGTGCAATGTTTCTCATATTTCTATTTAAACGGTCCTTTTTAAGCAATAAAATAAACTTTTTCAAAAAAAATATAACCGACTTCAATCAACGCTCTAAAAAGAGTTAAATAATTCTTTAAAATACCCTAATGATAAATTGTTATCTAATAACCACACATCAGATATCATGTACCGACAAAAAAAAATGGTTATATGTTTAATACATAGAACTTAATATCCAGCAAACATGGTTTTTCGACAGAATATTTTTTACAAGAGATTAATTTACATGTTTTTGATTTAATTTATGAATATATACATATAAAAAGTAATGAATTACTTTTTGAAGTTGGTGCCAAACAATCACAATCTATAATGATTTTTACCGTTTTATTTATGGCATTAGGCATAATATAACCACAATTCTTACTATACTTACAATAGTTTGGCGTTACAATAGTCGACGTTTTATTTGTATTTCCATAAATATTTTAGTAATTTATTGATTCTTTTGTTATTTAAAATAAAAGTTATATCCGTTTATATAATACTAGCGGCCTTCGCCCGCTACGCTGGTCGGTTTATCTAAAGAAATCTTGAAGAAGTAGTTAGATAAGGTTCAGACATACATTAAAAAAAAAAAAAAAAGCAAGTCGATCATTCAAAAAACGTTGGGAAATATCAAATATTTACTGTAATTTTTTAAGAAAAACAAAGTTTCGAAAAAAAAAATTAAATCGAAAAAAAAATTACACTGACATATTAATGCAAGGAAATTTTCCCAGAGAGAAAATTCGCCTTGAATACAATATTTCAAATTCTTTTAATTGCTTATAGGCGTTAATGCCAACATAGTGAAAAAAAATTCCATGCTGGGAATCGAACCCGGGCCATCAGTATGGCGCACTGACGTTCTACCGACTAAACCACATGGAACGACAGCCAGCTTGAAACTTTCTCATACTTAAGTAGACTGGCGAAAACATAACGATAGCGCGTTTTAAAATCGCACAGTGACATCTATTGGATTTTATATGTACTAAAAAACGTTATGTACTAAAAAACGTGAGCAGCGCACCTAATAGTTTCTTTTGTTTCTTTTTGTTACTTTTTTGTCTGTTGTCCGATTTTGATGAAACAAAGCCTATACACTGCCCGGGAGTGTGCATTCTTCATTAGTGAAAACCGCATAAAAATCCATTCAGTAGTTACGAAGATAACCTCGAACAAACAGACAGACAGACAGACAGACAGACAGACAGACAGACAGACAAAAAATTCAAAAATTTTTTTTTTGTGTTTCATTGGTTTTCTTTTATCGCCCTGACTCCATTTTTGTCAATTATCTTCAATGTACAGACACACCGGGTCCTACTGTTTTATTATATGTATAGATGGTGAATCGTTTTGCAATATGTATAATTTGGCGAAATTGATCGATGGAATAATAAAGTAGTACCTATTATTTGTTAAAATTCTATCTGGATATTTAAGTTGACAGAACTCGCGTACTTTTCAAGTCTCCGTAGAGGCATTCGCCAAGCTGTCGTTAATTCTGGGTTTTAGCCTTATGTATTTCTCATCTGCAGTTATTTTACTATCACTAAAAAAGGAATATTTGCAATGCGCAGGAAAAATCTTCGGAATAACAATGATATCGAATTAAAAATATATATATATATATATTTGCAATTAATTTATCAATCATTCAGGTTAAAGCAAATTCTTTAAAATTGGCTAAGAAAAAAATATACATGAAATACCGACAGTAGAAAATTTTGTTTTTAATGTTTATGTTGCAGTTTTAATTAACATTTAAGACCTATCAACAGAATTTTATCAAAAATTAACTATTAAATACTACTTCATTACCTGTCGAACCCCCGCCCCAAAAAAACTATCGCCAAGGTATAAGATTAAATGCCAATAATAGATGATTGTAAACTTCACTTTCATTTGACAATATACACGAAATAAGTCTATCGTTATAAATGTTTGACGCCAAAAATCATAATGGAATTGATTACAAGCTGAAGTTTTATTTTTCTACAAAATTTAGCACAAAGATTATCCCCTATTTAAAAGCTACATGTTTGCAACTGGTTTAAAAAAATGAAGAGGCAATGAAACTGATGTAATTTTAATTTTACTCAAATAATTCAGCTTTAAAACACACCTTTTATGCTTCATTGTTCTAATAAATATATAAGTTAAAACACTCTTTTTTACACATTTTGCTATGCACTTTGCTGGAACAGACCAAGGTAGAGAGAAAATTGTAGTAGACCTGCCAGGAGAGGACGGTTATTAAAAAATGTAACGCAACATGTAATGGAGATTGTATTTAGGCTACCAGATCTACACATAGTGCAAGTTCAGATTCGGGAGTTTAAGAACTGACATATGATAATGTGCGATATGAAAATTAATAGAGTTTGATAATCATTGCAATTCTTTCTAACAAAATAATGTGATGAGTAGATAACATTTTGATTCCTGCTGTCATAACGGTCTCATTTTCATATCAAACTCTACTATAAATGATAAAACAAGAGAGATAGTACTTAATTACCCAAATTTTGTCCAAGGCATACAATAGTGCAATATCACAATGTCATTGGCACTGGCATCGTTTTCAGCATTGCGGAAGAACATTCCAGGTGATGGTATACACTGCTTTAAAAACGAAATTTCAAATCACCATTATGTTTGAGTCAAGATTCGTTTAGAAAAATGGACCAGCGTAGCGGGCATAGCCTGCTAGTATATTATAAAGCAGAAGTTCTGAAACTTCCAAACGAGTGTTTTCAAAAACTACCCGATGGATTTTTTTGCCAATTGTATCATTCGATAGGAAATATTTTTCCGAAGGTTTATGATTCAAATTTACAGGGATAACTTTGATTTTTCGTAGTAAATTTCGTATTTTTCGGTTATTTTCGACAAAAGGGTTGCCAGTAGCTGTTTTTGGCGAAAATTATAATTGCTAAATGAATTAAAATGACTATATCTATTAGAAATATTACAAATATCTTGCAAATAATAGCAGAAAATAACTACTGATAATATTAATAATAATAAAGAAAGATCGTTTAACAGAGGCGTAATATTATAAAAATATATTTATCTTGAAAATAAAAAAAATATCTGTAATGCTTAAAAAATAAATTAACGCGAAATATAACAATTGGTTCAACTTTTGGCGACTTATCCCTGGCGTCAGAATAAAAACATGAATTTCAGAAATTGATTAAATGAATTTTGAATGATAGTTATTTTCCTTTTTATTATTTTCTTTCTCTTTTTTATCGAATTTCCGTATAATAAAACTTACAGCAGAAAAAAGCAGATCTGATTGTAAAAGACACTGTAAGTTGTGAGTTACTATTCGTTTCCATACCATTTTCATCTTGCTTTTGTCGCAAAAGAATGTGGTTTTAAGTCGAAAATGCACTACTGACTTAATGCATGACTTAGGTTCTTAATGGTCGCAATAATTAGCCTCCGATGCTATTTCTTTCAGACAAGCTAAAAATGTCGTGTCATCAGCCCTGAATTTTCTACTGAACCGATTTTGATAATTATTTTTTTAAATGAAAGCTATTTATTTGTAGTTGTACCCATTTTAGCTATTTTTTAATTTATTTCCATTTTTATATTTTATTTTTAATTTTAAATGCTTTTTTACGATATTTCTTCAAAATGGTTGCAACTTAGTTTAGCTTTTCTCTCGATAATAAAAATGTATTTTCCATTATTACTTTCCACAAGTCAGAAACTTTATTTCATCAGTGAACATGTCCTCGCATTTAAAAGAAAAAAGTTAATTGTTTTCGTAAAATTTAACCACAATAAAATGATTGCATATAATTATGCACTAATTGAGGTAAAAAAATATATTTACTGAGAAATAATATTAATAATGTAAATAAAATAACAGAAAATAATTTATGATTCGCGTTTGAAATGAAATAGACGCCCTCTCGCGGACAAAGTCTGAAAAGAAATAGAACTGATACCGTGAGCATCTTCCGCTGAAATCAGTGTTTAAAAGGCCGATAAATAAATAAACAGTTCTATAATAAATAAATAAATAAACAGTTCTATAACGCATGCAACGTTGGGTTCTTTGTATTAAAATTATCTAAAATCAAAATTTTATACACAAAGTTTAGATCTATAATATAAAAAAGTACATTTGACTTACTCATGGCAAAATAACATGACAGCAACACAATGCTATGCTACAGCATGGAACAAACAGCAAGCATTACGTAAACAAACGATTATCAGGTCTATACAACGCCATCTTTCGGTCATTACAAACGCGAATAAAAATTAATGTCTAAAGCAAAGTAAGAAATATTTCAAATGAGGAAAACGATGGCATTCAGCAACCAGATAAAATGAATTTACAATATTATTACGGACGCCTTTTTCATATTACTAATAACAGTAACTTTTAAAGAACGTTTGAAGAGAAAATGACGTCACTATTTAAAACATCGCATTTTTACTCATAACGATATTGCATTTCAATATTTCTTTTCATTATGGACACTGAGATTGAGATTTTACTTTCAGATGACTTCAGTTAGTGAAAATAATGTCATAGTAAAAATAAGATTAGTTTTTCTTTTTAAAATAAATCTATTTTTCTGTAGTGCATATAAAATAAAATTTCTGGATTTCACCGGCACTCAGATTACAATTTTAACTGAAGATGTGCAAATATTTGCATGCAAAATTGTAACTGGAAAACTTGACATTAAGTTTGGAAATATATTTATTACATATTGATTCAATAATGTAATTACTTTTGCTTTTTTTTTAAAGCCAAATCGACCGGGTCTTTTAAACATTTCATACGTCGAATTCGACTGGATTCCACTCGTTTTATTGTTAAAATGCATTTCCTTTTTCCCAGAGTCTATGAAAAAGCGTTTAAACTAAAGAAAAAATCCGTTTTTGATGAATCTAGTCATTGAAGAAGTAACACGTCAAATTGTATCTCTTTATTATCCCGCAATTCCAAAGTCTCAGACAGAAATTGCTATTCAATTGGGTATTTCACGTTTGCTATTATATTGATAAACACAAGAAAAATGAAGTTAGTTCATTGCATTCTAAACGGGGTCGCCCTTCTAAAAAACCTCTATCAATTTTTTTAAAATTTTTTTTTCTAATCGGAGGCGAAACTGAATTCTGCAATGGCAGTATCTACATTCAACTTGTGTTATTCAATTCGCACCACTTTGTGAAAAATCTTTGCCATGCACTTACACAAGAATACTTTCAAGAGAAATCTGGAACAAAGAATCTTTTCATAAATTATGGTACGAATGAATATAATAATAATCACAAGCACTAGCCCGTAAGCAAAAGGTTAAATGAAAGTTTCACTGTATTAGGTAAGACTCCAATGTTGCCAGTGGGCTACTTTTTAAAAATTCAGATTTCTTAATTCGCACCACTTTTTTGAAACGGCAAAATTCCGTTTGTTTTCGCCTTTATGTTGTTTTTTTTTTTTTTTTCAAGTGAAAATAATTTTTAGAGTATATTTTAATATTCAATCGTAAATTATATAGATATGAGTATAATTCTTTTATTTATTTTTGCAAATGTTTTTATTGTTAATTTAATTTTTCTCATTTAATTTTTTTTGCCATTTCGTCAATTTCACTTACAGGAAAAATTTCAGTTTTAAAATTTAAAAACTGAAGAAGGAAAGATTATCCCATCGATTAAAAATCTACCGCCAAATTCTAAGATTAAATGTCAATAATGGATGATCGTAAATGTCACACATTCACTTGACATTAAGCATAATATAAATTACAATAATTAAAATCAACGTTTAACACACAATACACAAACACACACCACATACGTATACGTTTCGTGAGCACCAGGGCTCGCTTCCTCAGTGTATAAAAGTTAAAATGTTAAAAACAGAAAACCCCCCAACTGACAGCAAGTCAGAGACCCAAATGATCGCAAACATAATACCAAAATACCCACAAGCCTCAGCAACCAATAAGATTAAACTACTATCATAATATAAATATTAATTATGTCATCAAGTGATTTTTAATTCGACATTTTATTTCTACTTTTATATATGCTCTGCTAATTTGTTTTTCGTTATTTAAATGAAAATTTATGCTACTGATATACCAGCTTTCTAAGGTCTTCACTTGATAGAATGCCAAGCCGATTCCATTCGGACTTTGGGGGTAATAGCCTATGAGGCCGAGAAATGAAAATTAAATATTGTTTTCTATTTTTTGTTCCGAGTGAAATTTTATTTTAAAATAGATTGTGGACCTATTATTAGTTCTCGGAATAACCTTTCCAAAATATATATTTTCTCCTACATTTTTGTGAATTTTAATAAAAACATGTCTTTTTTTTTTTTTTTACATTTATATTTATGGCTAAAATGCAGTTTTAACGACTGCTTGGCATCTGACTTGGCGGCTATGCAAGAAATTCGCCAATTCTAACAACCTAAATATTCAGGGCACTTGTGTGTCATATACTCACTGGGATTTACTTGGCGCCAGAATGGCGTTATTTTGCCTAATATGGCAACCCTGATAGTGTTTATTTTTTGATAAATTGTTTATTTACTTTAATTTTTTTTAATTATATAAAATGTTTTTTGCTCTATTGTTATTTGTTTTAAAATTTATTATATTTAAAAATTGTTTTATTTATTGTTATTTTTTTTAATAATACTAGGGGGGCCCCGCCCCCCTGCTCGCTATGCTCGCCAACCCCCCGCGTAATCGCTTCGCGATTTCAAATTATTGGCTACCCCTGCTTGCTGCGCTCGCCAATACCCCATGGTATGAATAAGCAGTTGCAGACCTTTCAAATGATGTGTCACACGACTGGTGTTGTAAAGAAACTAAAAATGTGCCCCCCTGGGGGCAGAGTGGGGGGCGACACAAAAGACATCCATAATATGAATAAGCAGCTGCAGAACTCTCAAATGATATGTCACACGACTGGTGTTGTAAAGAAATTAAAAATGTGCCCCCCTGGGGGGCAGAGTGGGGGTGACACACAAGACATCCATAAAATGAATAAACAGTTGCAGACCTTTCAAATGACAATTTGAAATGTCACACAATTGGTGTTGTAAAGAAATTACAAAATGCGCCCCCTCTGAGGGCAGAGGGGGGGGGGTACACACAAGATATCCATAACATGAATAAGCAGTTGCAGACCTCTCAAATGATGTGTCACACAATTGTTGTTGTAAAGAAATTAAAAATGTGCCCCCCCTATGGGGCAGAGTGGAGGATGACACACAATACATCCATAATATGAATAAGCAGTTTCAGACCTTTCAAATGATGTGTCACACAACTGGTGATGTAAAGAAATTAAAAATGTGACCCCCCGCCCAGGGGAGAGCAGAGTGTGGGGGTGACACACAAGACATCCATAATATGAATAAGCAGTTGCAGACCTTTCAAATCTTGTGCAACACGACTGGTGTTGTAAAGAAATTAAAAATGTGTCTCCCCTGGGGAGCAGAATGGGGGATAACACACGACATCCATTATATGAATAAGCAGTTGCAAACCTCTCAAATGATGTATCAAACGACTGGTGTTGTAAAGAAATTAAAAATTTGGCGAAATATTACAGTTATCGCCAAGTTGGCGTCACTTTTGACAACTAATTTTGGTCGCCAAATTTGGCGATATATCGCCAAGTTGGCGACCAACTTGGCGATTGTTGGCGATGGTAACCTTTCCTCTCTTTATGGTAACCCATACGGCGATGCATAGACGGAGCCGTTTCCTGATTGGTCTATTCAACTCATGGAAGGAGTGGACAACCCGGATTCGTTAGTTCCGGAAATCTTCCACATCAGCATCATTCCAGGAGTCATTCCTTTTAAGGCTAGTTTTTTTTTACTATAGAAGGAAAAGATACTTTAAAAATGTATATTTAACCAGCATTCGAAAATGAGGTTTTCGCCAAATTGACGTTAATTTTTTTTTTTTTTTTTTACCAAACCTTGCGCGTATATGATATTTGCGTCATTTCTCATTTTCATATGTATGCAATATGTATGCAAATAATATAAATAAATAATGTACACAATAATGTAGCGAAATAATTTTAAAAAATTGCTAATCTGGCAAGTTTTAAAATCACACCATTCAGGCGTTAATTCTAAAAAGATTAAGTTACGCTATATTGCGAGGGAAAAAGTTATAACCATACCTTTAAATCATCTTTTTTATTATATTTGTCTTTTTTTAACTTATTTTAGTGTAACTGAATTACAATGTAATGTTTAGAAACAGATAATTGAATTAGAGAAACAAAAAGGTATTCGCCAAAAAAAATTCGACATATCTAGGATGTTTAATAAATAAACTCATCATCGAGATGGTACGAACTCTCCCATTTTCGTATTAGACTCTCTTTTCGCCCATGCGCAGTTCTGTCCAGGTTTCTCTCAAACGTGGTTTATCAGTAATCTATATAATCTGGCTAATAGTTTGGCGATTTGTGTAATTTAGCGAAATTGGTCGACGGTATAACCAAGTAGTACTGAAGGAAAAATTTTGCATTTCAAATTAAATTTATGCAATTATGCGTTATTAACTATAGATAAATGCAACATTTTGAAATAAAAAATTCCCGCTGAATAAAATTTACAAGTCTTTTTTAATTGACCATTTCCTCTTCAATATTTTTTCAATCAATATTTCGTTATTCTCTTTCGCGCAAGCTAACAAAAATGTATTTTAAATATTTTATTAGATAAAACGTAAATAATATTTTTCTATTTTTAAAAAAAATATTTTTAAAATCTAATTCTACCATTATGTGTCTAACAGGACAAAATAGCAGAATTACTTTAAAAAATGGTTTTATCTGTTAATTGTTTATTTGGGTGTTTGAATTTACTTTTGTCATCAAAAAATGCGATTTTATACTAAGAAGGCATAAGCCGTAGCGATGTTCACAATTACTAAATTCTCTCACTCTCTTTTAAATGTGTGAGAGCCTTTTTAGAATATTTTTTTATCTTTAATTGTAAATATTTAAATAGCAGTTATAGAAAAAAAAATGCGTATAATGTTTAAATTTTAGTATAAATGTCTTCCTTATCCAAACTGTAAAATAATTTAATTGCAACTTTTTAAAATTTTGGCGCAGATGTCATATACGCACCACATTCGCACGATTGCAACAAAATGGCGATTTTATGCCACACATGGTAAACCGACTATGATTATTTATTTATTGATAAACTATTTATTAACTTTCATTTTGTTTTTTAAAGTAATATAAATCATTTTGTTCTATAGCTATTAATTAAACTTTTTTATTTATTATTTTTTTTAAATAATACAAAATAATTAAAAAATATTTATGAAATTGGTAATTAAAAACCAAGTTCTCCATATTAGCGCCAGAAAAAAATTGCGCCAATGTGGTGCATACATGACATCTGTGTCAAAGTATTTTTCACTATACATAAGTAGGGAAAATGCAGTATAAATACCGATTGAAGTTTTTTCCAAACATGGAAATTTTGTCACAGATTTGGTCATATACTCATCGAGGTATCTCACTGGCGCCAAAATGGCATTATTTGCTTCATATCGTAACCCAGCTATAGTTGTTTATCTGATGATAAGTTGTTTATTTACTTTCATATTTTTCTTTTTTGAAATGATATTTGTTGTTTTGTTCTACAGATACTTTTTTTATTTATTGTTAATTGCTGTTTAAAATGATAGAAAATAATAAAATATATATAAATTTCTTTGGTATTCTAAAACGAGGATTTTGCCACATTGTAGTTGCAAGAAAATCGTGCTAAGCCTATTGCGTATATGATGTCTGAGTAGGAATTTTTTGTGAAATATGAAAAGTGTAAATTGGCTACTACTTGATTATCACGTTAATCAATTTCGCCAAATCGTTCGCCAAATTGTACAAATTTACATAATTTTATCTTAAATAACTAAAGAGAAAATGCTTAAATACGAAAGAGCAAATAATTTTGTTTTCATTTTTCAGGAGGAAATTTTGCAATAATAAAGTAATTGTTGTAGTGAGAATTTTAATGTGTGTTTTTTTTAATCGTTGGCAACTTGCTGTAACGAAAAATGCTTTTTTTTTTTTCCTGCCATTGTTTTGTAAGAGCTGGTTTTGTGAAAGCCATGTTAAGATGGTATTCAAATTTTTGAACCCTTCCCGATTACCACCCCCTTGGGCCGATTTTGCTCATTTGCAATTCCCACTGAGATATTAACCATCTCAATGTACTTGACGAGTTTGAAGATGATTCTTGCATAATTGTACCTTTTATCGCGCGGACAAAATTTAATATATATACAAACTTTCTAGGTGGGAGTAGCTTTGGGTTCCTGGCTTCACATAATGAAAAGTTGTGAAGAAATTTTTCAGAAGTTGTACCATGGTAACGACTGTAATAATTAATACTTCTTCAGATAAGGGAAAATTTTAAATCCTGTTGCCATAATGGTCTCATTTCGCTTCCAAATGTGCACTGTTAGTAATAAACTAAAATAGTTACTTCTAAATAGCTGGTTTTTGTGCAACGTTTAAGATAATTTAATACTACAATGGTGTCTAAATCGTTTTCAGCAATGAGCAAGGTGCTGCTGGAGGTCCAAATTATTTAAAATACAAATTTAAATTCACCAGTTCGTTTCATCCACGGTTGATTTTGAAATATTGACCAGCGCAGCGGGCATAGCCTGCTAGTTAATAATAATAAAACAATTCTTTTAAAATGCGTAAACATAGTCTGCGTAAATGATTTCCCATTATAAGAATAAATTGTTTATTTGAATTTAATTGAAAAATACTTTTACAACTGAATGCAAATATTTGAATTTTCACAAATTTTAATTCATTAAAAATACGTTGTAATTTTCATTTAAAAAAGGGTATTTTAAAAAAGAAATAATGAAACTAATGTATAAGAACACAATTATTTTCAGTCTAAACTTACTTATGAAATGACAAAAGTTTTCTAATTGAGAAAAATATATCAGCTAAGACAATTGTACATAGGGATAATTTCCCGAAGCTCCCCTCTTAAGAACGCATCATCTCTGCGAATAGAAAAAGCTTTAAGAGTGGCATTCCGTGCATTTATATTTTCAAGAAGTAATTGGCTAGACAGTTTGAAATTACAGATTTCATTTGATTGTTGAAATTTCTAGCTACATCACGAATATTCGGATTCTTTGCATCACAGATTGTACAGAATGCATATTTTAGTTATATACAATTCTTCATAGGTTCATGTCAATTCTATTATATTCGAAAGAGTTTAACACCATTAAAATGCATTTGAAACTGTTTTACCCATTGACCGTAATGTAACAGAATACTTTTGATTGCCCCTGTAATCGATCTATGCATCCGATTTTCATAAAATTTGAAATGACTCGACAAAATGATGTAATAATTATATATTTTAAATTTCAAACAATTCAGTTGGGTAGTTTTTGCGTTGTTATATGCGGACTAGACAGACAGACGGACGGACGGATTGAACAACTCTAAGTGCTACGTATTTACATAATTACGAACGCACCTAAAAAGATTTTGATTGGATCAAAAATTATATCGATATCAAAAGGCAAATCCTCCTCCCCCTAGCGATATCTTACGATATCATGTGCCAGACACCCCCCCTCCCGCCCTAAAATGATAACTTTATATACAGGCTGAGTCATAAATATCGAAACAATAGCATATCTTCTTAAATATTGTCTCTAGACCCATACTTCCAGCTGCAAAAATTCATAAAAAGAGGTGAAATTTCTGATAAGTTGTCACTCCATGGGGGGGGGGGGGGTCTATTTGAAAAAATACGAAAATTAAATTTTTATTCGGCCCTCGTATAGCAAAAATCCCAATTAGGAAATTATTCCTTATCCATTCCTAAATTGAAAAAAAAAATCATCTCTGTATCTAAAAACCTGACAGATATAAAAATCCAAAATTCGTGACTTACACCACTTTACCATACTTATAAACGAAGAATTTTTTTTATTCATTTTCAAAGCAAAAGAGGGATCGTCCACAAATTATTCGTTATTAAAAATCGATTTAAGACAGTGCTTCTTATTTGGACATAATAAAGCATCGTATTGATTTAAATCAAAACTTGTTTTCAAATTATGGTGATCGTCAGCACTGGAGGTTTGCATGGATGGAAATATCTAGGTCCAGTCCCAAACCGACCCATAGAGAGAAAAGTTCTACCCGATATGAAAAAATGTTAAAATCATCAGTAGCGTAGCTATGTTTTTTGGCGCCCGGGGCCAGCAAGAAATTTTGCGCCCCCACCCCAATATAGATATATAACAATTTCTCTCAATTTGGCGCCCCTAGGCCTCGGCGACCGGTGCGGACGCCCCCCTTAGCTACGCCACTGAAAATCATAACCCAGATTGGCCTAGAAAAAAGTTTAAATCATAGCCCGGCTCAGCCGTGCATTTCTACATAGTTTTTTACTTCGGCGTGGTTAAAAATTCCTTTGTATGGCTGAGTTCTGACCAAAAATACTTATTATAGTTTTTCGTTTTTAATATTTATACTTTTTATTATTAAAGAAGCGCCAAAGGCTGTAATATATTTATTTTATCAATGAATCTCTGTTTATATGTAGATTTTTCACTTATATTTTAATATCACTAATCCATATCCCGTGAGTTGGAGATTTTGAAAAATGTTATACAGCAAAACCTTTTAAGACAGAATCATATAGGGAAGAAAAGTTAAGTTATAGACAAATGCCCTTTTAATTGAATACATGAGTAATAGGAGAGTTCTGTTTATTTTCTTATATCCTCCTTCCCTTCTCAGACATTCCAAAAAGTTCTATCTATTCCTGATTTTTTTTTTTTTTTTTTTTTTTTTTTTTTTTTTTTTTTTCTGAGGGCAAAAAAACATTTAAAAAGTTTTCCTGTGTGGTCAACAAGCAACATTATTTAAGAAAGATTTATTGAAAATGATCTATCAAATTATTTTACACTAGCTGTCCTGCCCGGCGTTGCCCGGGGCCCGTGATGTTATTCAGTTTTCAAATGTGTTATTTGCTTTCTAAATGACCCTTAAATTAAACTGAAATTTTATTATCTTGATTTTATATCTTTAAGTCCATTTTGTCAAAATTTATATTTTTAAAACGGAAAAATCACGAAAAGATATTGAATTGAAAGCACATGCTGTTTGGTATTTTGTTTTCTATGTAATTTGATTTTTTGGAAACTATGCTAACCGAAAGCGAACGAAACCGCGACGGAACACTCAGGTTTTTACTGATTTCGTAAAAATTTCACACATTTTATTTTGTAAGAAAAATAATTCTATCCGTACGGAAGTTCCAAAATTTTTTTAAGTAATGTAAATCTGGTTCTGTAAATCTGAAAGGCTCTAAAAAGATTGTGTTAAAATATGGGCATCTAGTTACTTTTAGCCGGGATGTAATTCGTGTTTGTCTCTGTATTTGAACGGGTTAAATCTCATATATATTTTTTTAAACGAATTGCAACATAAATTATGAGAATGTTTCAGCTTTAAGAAAATATTTTCGGTTTGTCAGGATGTATATAGAATTGCGCCCTGCAAAGGCAAAACCGTAATGAAACGATCTGGTTTTTATTGATTTCTTCAAATTGTTCGCACTTTTTATTTTGTAAAAATTATTTCTACTCGTCCGAACGTTTTAAAAATTTTTAAGAAGGTGTAAATTGGATCTATTGAGATGCTTTTAAAAGTTTGGGCTGAAATATGTACGCTTAGATACTTTTAGCGTAGAAAAAAATATTCTATTTGTGAGTCGCAAAGTGCCTCCTTTTGACGGTGTATTTGAAAGGGTTAAATCTTATATTTTAAAAACCGATTGCATCATAGATTATAAAAATGTTTTTAAGTTTAAAGAATATGTTTTTTGTTTACCGGTACCTATAGGATTGCGTTTTGCTAAGTCAAAACCGCAATGAAAACGATCTGTTTTTTATTGATTTCATCAAATTTTTCGCACATTTTATTTTGTAAAAAATATTTCTATCCACGTGTCGAATTTTTTGTAGGGAGTATAAATTTGGTCTATTGAGAAGATTTTAAAAGATTGAGTTGAAATATGCACGTTAAGATAATTTTAGCATGGAAAAAATATCCTCTCTGCGAGTCGCAAAATGACCTTCTTTTGCCAGTGTATTTGAAAGGGTTAAAATCCAAATATTTTAAAACCATTTACACCATCGGTTAGAAGAAAGTTTCAGCTTTAAGATCTTCTTTTTGGTTTGTTTATATCTTAAAAATTACGCCCTGGAGGAGCATTGACAAAAGGGAGAAAAGTAGTTTTGGAAAAAACGACCATTTTTGAATATTTGTTTTCAAAGGGTTAACTGCAACATTTGTTCGAATTGATTATTGCATTTGAGACCTAAAAATATGATCTTTCGAAATATGTCTCTTAAGTTTAACTACGTCGAGCAGTTTGGTTGATTTGGATTTAAACAAAATGATCCAAAAACAGAAATAAACGGGGGAAAAAGGTTCTTCCACCGTTAAAATGCGTAATTCAGTTTCTGCGCATGTGTAAACATTTTCTTTCCCATAACATTTAAAAAATGACTTTTTGATGAGAGTGAGTTCCACTTCATAATTAATATCTATGAAACTAATCAAAAAATTAAAATTTTGAGGCTCAGGTGCATCAGGAGAGGTATTGGGCTACTCTCAAAAAAATTTTGAGCTTCGCACGTGCTGTAGATTTTGCTAACCGTCGCAGACACACACACACGCAGACAGACAGAGCGTTTTGTTCTTTTATTAGTATAGATAAATTATGTAGCTACTAGCTGACCCGCCCGGCGTTGCCCGGGTCCGTTATAATAATGTTAAACGAACTTGAAATTTTTATGATTTTATCTTCAACTCAAAATATGTGTTAATACACTGTTAAGAATTTGACCCTTTTGCTGCATCGTCACTCCACCGCTTTTATAGAAAATGATTACTTCAGCCTATTTTGGAGCATTGTCGTAGGTCAAAAGAGATATATTCTATAAAAGCGGGGGAGTGATGATACAGCAAAAGGGTCAAATTTTTTACATTGTACATTATATTAAATACGTGCCCCCTGACTGTGTCAAAAATTGGTTTTTAAAAAAACTAATATTTAGCTGCAAAAATACCTAAAATGACTGCAATGGGAAACGCAGGAGGGAATATGTGTCCAACGATTTCGTGTTGATATTTATCCTTAAAATTACTGTTAAGTGACTTAACTAAATACTTTTTTCACATAGTTATCCCAAGTGAAATATTTTGAATTTCAAACTAATTAAGTATCACTCTTAAATCTGACTATACCGTGAATGAAATCGATTCTCGATGATTCGCTAAAAGGTTAGTATATAATATTATAAATTCAGAGCCATTTTGCAAAAATAGGTGTATATTTTTTATCAAACATGCGTAATGTTCATTCTACGAACAAAATCCTAACCGTAACCTAATTGTATCGGAATCATAACTTGTCTGTAACTTAGCTGTATCTTAACAGTAACCTAACTGCAAGTTAAATATACCATAAATGTAACTTGGCCGTCACCTAATCATAACCTACCCATAATCTAACCACAACCTAACCGCAACTTAACCTTAACCTAACTGTAACTTAACCATGACCTAACTGTAACCTAACCGGAAAATAAAATAACAAAAGGGTCACCGGAACGTAATTGCAACCTAACTGTTATCTAACCGTAACCAAGTTCTAATTTAACATTAACTATAAACGAAATATTTTAACCATCTCGCGCTAAGTACTTAGTTTCACTTTCCATCGCTACGGAGCGCATTATGTTTTGTAGAACATCCGAATTTTAGGCTCGGATTGGATTCATGTTCATGGAAATTATTTTGTCTTCTTCGGATACGGTTATGATTGTTTGGAATATTTGTGTTCAGATTAGATTCGGTTCAATTCAGATTTCGTGGGGGTTTTTTTTCCTTTCAAATGGGATTTTTAAGTTCGGGTCGGGTTGTACTTATATGGAAATTATTTTACCTAGTTCCAATGAGGTTATACTTCACTGAAATATTTTTGTTAGGTTCAGATTATGTTTGGTTCAAATTTCGGGATTTTTTTTTTTCTTTTTTTTTACAAAGTTTTTGGTTTGGAATGGGGATTATATCCATGGAAATTATATTGTCTTGTTCGTATCTGGTTATAGTTATTTGGACTATTTTCGTCGGATTCAGATTTGGTTCGATTCAGATTTCAGGTATTTTTTTTAAATTGATTTTTAAGGTTCTGGTTGGATTCATGTCCAGGGAAATTATTTTGTCTTGCTCGGATCGGGTTTTGGTTCTTTGGAATATTTTTTTCGGGTTCAGATGTCGTTCAATTCAGATTTCGGCTTTTTAATGGAATTTTTAGGTTCAGGTTGGGTTGCGCATCAACGGAAATTATTCTGCATTGTTCGAATAAGGATATGCTTCTCTGGAATATTTTTGTCAGATTCAGATTTAGTTCATTTTTTAGGTTCGGATTGGGTTCATGTTCATGGAAATTTTTTTGTCTTGTTCAGGTCCGGGTATGGTTCTGTGGAATATTTTTGTCGATTCAAATTTCAGGTATTTTTTTCAAATGGAATTTTAGGTTCCGATCGGTTTCATGTCCACGAAAATTATTTTCTCTTATTCGAATCCGGTTATGGTTCTTTCGAATATTTTGATCGGATTCAGATGTAGTTTGCATAAAACTTCAGGCTTTTTCTTCAAATGGAATTTTTTAGGTTCGACTCAGGTTTATGTTCATGGAAGTTTTTTTGTCTTGCTCTTATCAGGTTATAGTTCTTTGGAATATTTTTATCGATTTCAGGTTTCGTTCTGGTCATTTTTTGGGTTTTTTCAGTGAAAAATTTTAGGTTTCGGGTCGGGTTGCATATACACGAACATTATTTTTCTTTGATCGAATTGGGGTATGCTTCATTTGAATATTTTTGTGGGATTCAGATTTGATTCGGGTCAAATATCAAATCCATATTTTTTTTTTTTTTTTTTTTTTTTTTTTTTTTTTCAAATGGAATTTTTAGGTTCGGGTCGCGTTTATGCTCATGAAATTTTTGTTTTGCTTGGCTCGGAGTATAGTCTGTTTTTTTCTGGTTGGGATCGGGTTATGTGTTAATACGCCTAAACATTATGTTTTGCTACTATTCTTTTAGTGACTATTTTTTATGTATAATTTATTTTGCTATTTGATAATTTATTACTGTGTATGAATCGTCTGCCTATTCGAACAATTGTACGTCAAAGAGCCATTTCATTTTTGTTTTAAAAACAAATTAAAGTCTTAATAAAATTTTAACTTAAATAAATGCATTCAAATTTAATCAATGATTTAAAAAAACCGCTAAAAAAGCCTCATATATACATATACATATATTAACTGCACCATAGCCAACCACAAATACATTCTAATGTACGAAGTACCAACGATCTGACGTAATAGCTATGTTCAAAAATCCTAAGTTAAACTGACACTTTGCCAGTCTATGAATTTTAAAGGTCTTTGGGAAAAAAACAGTCACTTTTGAAATGTCAAAATCTCAAATTGGTTTCTTTTTTAGAGTAAAAAGAAATTAATAGAGTGGAGGTATTATCTCTGGAGATGATGCTTAAGATCTAACCCTACATTAAGTCCAATTAAGTACCAACAAAAGCACGTGCTTTGACACGCCTATCAATTAACGAAATTTTAAAGTGAAGGGCCAAAATCACAGTCAAGTGAAATCCAGCCACCCCATTGGTCGTGTGGTAAGGGTGAAAATCACGAACTTGTTTCTCCATTTGAAAAAGGTGAGGGGGAAAGTATTTTTTAAGCGATTGTTACCGTCTGTTCTTATTTAAGATAAACCATCGAAATTAACTCAATTAAGATATTTTGATGCCATTTTATAAAATGAGATTGAAAAATTTAGATTATAAATGAAAAGAGATAAGATTTACTTCAAAACTGCCGCTACGATTTTTTCTCGGAAAAAGGAGTATGACAACATTTACCCAACTGCTAAGAGATTGTTCCCTGAAAAGGACGCAGCTCAATGACCAATGAGGTGTTTGGATTTCACCGGACTGTGACTTTGGCCCTCCATTTTAAAATTTCGCTATCAATTGAAACAGGTTTAAACCTGTATTTTTTTTTCTCTCGTTTTTAAAAAAAGAACTAATTTATCGCTTCACTGGTAAAAATTTATTAATTTTATCATATGTGTTTTAAATATCAATATAGAAAATTATTTTAACGTTTTGCTTGAAAATATAACATTATTTTGTTACATTAAAATCGTCTGCAGTCAGAAATTTATATTTTAGATTAATATTTATTACTTAAATTTTCATACATGATTTTAAAAGAATGTTTTCATCATTATATTTTAAATATTTATTTACATGCAATTATTAAGTCATAAACATTTTTCATCTACGTTATAAAGTATTGAAAATTACATTAATGAAGGAAACTTTTAGTTATACAATTTTTAATTTGTATCAAATGTTTTCAATATCCTATTTAATTTTAATTTGATATTTAATTATTGCTAATTTTCCAATTTCCTTCATTTTAAAAGCGAATATTTATTCTAATAAATAATAATAGAACTAAGACCATTTTAAAAATTTGCTATTTCCTCTTGAAATATGCTTCAACTGTAATTCATTTCTTTCAATTCGTCTTATAATACAAAATCTCTTCCACGTCCTTTTGTTTGCCACATTAAATTTGAGCGATAAATGGTTTCATATCGCAAACCTTTTTTGAGCTTACTTCACCTCCACTTATCTTATTCCTCCATGGGTTTCTTTAATTCTGTCTCAGCTTTCTTATTACTTCTGCGAAAATTTTTACACAACCAGCCAACCGTAAACAAATGAAAGAGAAAAAAATTGGGAAAAAGATGATTTTTTATGAGAGTGACCTCTTGATTTTAATTAATTACTCAGTTAATAATTGGAATTTTGAAATTCTGAAGCTCAGGTGCATCAGGAGAGATATTGGGCTACTCTCAAAAAAATTTTGAGCTTTGTACGTGCTGTAGATTTTGCTAGCCATCGCAGACACACACACAGACAGAGCGTTTTGTTCTTTTATTAGTATAGATAAAGAAAAAAAAAAAAGGTTGAGCTTGTATACAGAATATTAATTACTCATTTCATTTTTTAATTTTTTTCGTTGTTATCATTAACTAATGCAGTAGATTTTGTTTACATAATTTAGAAATAATCAAAACATAAGTTTTATTAATATCCTATATGAGATTATTTTAATTTTGTTATTTTTATGTTTTTGAAAAATTCCAGATTTTGGGTGGAGTGGGTTTCGAATTTCGAAAGGACCCCCAAATCAGGAAATTTCTAACAACCAGAAAATCTTCATCTCCGTGGATTCCGGATAATAGGTCCAGTACTGTATTATTATTTTCTGTAGGAATTTAATTTTCTTCATTCGATAAAACTGAATCCATGATTTCTTAACCTTAGTGCTTTTTTATTAATTTCCATGCAGTACCAATATAATAAATTGCATCCAAAACTGCGAGATTTTTACCATCAAGATTAATCTATAATCTTGCTAATCAGGAATCTACTATAATTATATATGCATAGTACAAATCAAATGCATTTTTCTAAAAGTATTGAATGGAGCTTGCCTCATAAAGATGCCCTACTAATTCACATAAAAATCGTAAAATAAGAAAGTTTTGGCTTAGCTAGATTTAAAAAAAAATCAATGCATAAATATATTTTCTAAAAACATTGCAATCACCACTAATATAAGCAATATCATGATTTTTTCAGAAATAAATTTACAGTTCCTACAAGAAAAAGAATGAGTTCAATCATATTAACTAGAATTACATATTAAAAAATAAAAAAGTACAAAAGTTTGTAATTTTGTCCCTTCATCTGAACTGAAAGTTACATTGTTTACATCTGTGATATGCAGATTTTAAGTATTTGTGTTGTGTATGCATTTAGGGTTGTGGATTTGAGTTTGTTTACACTGCTAGGAGACTCTACTTCCTACGAGTTATGCTCATCAAACCACATCCCTGCACAAAAAAATCAGTTAATTTGATTGCTTTAAAAAATTTACACAAGATTAAATGAAAAAAGGGGAAAAAAAGGGGCGAGGCGGTCATTTTGTTAATGGGTATTCAATCTTTTCCATTTTATGGAGAGGGTTTACAGCTGAATGAATTCTTGTCACTGGTTGTTTTTTTGCGTTTGATTAAATAATATCATTTTAACATTTCAGAATCAGCTAATATAAAATGAACTTAATCAACAGAGTCTCGGCTTCCCAATATTTTTTTAACAATGCTATATCATGATTAAATACGTAATTTTTAAATGCAACATTTTAAATCTGACATAATTTTCACCAAACTTTTTTTCTTTTTGTAATATTAACACGAAGATATTTTTATTGTTAGGAAGGAAATTTTATTATTTGCACTGACTTATTTTGTTTTTTTTTTTTAAATCTCATGTAATTTTTCTCCATTAGCATCTTTTAATGCATATTAACACCCTGACTGCCAAAAATCAAGCGCAGAATTGTAATGCTGTTTTCTTTGCAAATTTTTTAAAAGTCTAAAAAAAAGATTATATTTTTTTTAACATGACATAAAAAATTCAATTACATATTGGAGTATAAGCTTTGACAGTATTAATCATAACAAAATATTTTAAAAATTTATTATATTTGTAGAATTATATTAATTTAAAAAATGCTTTTATATTGCAGTGAAACCTGCAGCATAGTGATTGGAAAAACAATTCGCGAGAAGGTTAATGAATTTATAACTAATTTATTTTTTAAAATCAAGTGTAATTAATTTTTTGCAGTTAAGTAACAATGACAAGTGCAGAATCTTTTATGATTCCAATTTGCAATCCTCACAAGAGCTTCTTTCAGTGATCAAAAGTGTCATTTTAAATACTTAAAGACTGAAAACAATAACCAATTGCATTACTTAACAAGTTATTTTATTCATAAAGCAGAATAAAACAAATGAAATTAAACATTTAATGCCAAATACAGCTAAGTAAAAAGAACAGAATATTAATAACAGAAATATTTTAATATAATTATTTTAAAATTACACAATACCATAAACAACTAATAATCTTCAAAAGAAGAAAATATATACAAATGCTGGCTCAACTTAGGCAATAAATGACAGTATAAAGGAACATTTTGAAAAAAAAAAAAAAAAAAAAAAAAAAAAAAAAAAAAAAGGAAACAAAAATCCTAAAATCAACCATTTGAAACAAATAAAATCTGTATTACAAAACTATATGAATTAAAGTTTTAAAACATGATTTCTTAATTAAAAAATTTATAATATTTCAACAAACACATTATTTTACAAAAATATAAATTCACTTTATTAGTCATATTTAATATAAAGAAATAACATAACTGAGCATTAAAAAAAATATTAATAAATCAACTTGGACTAGAAACTTGTAGCACATAAAATACAATATCCACCTAAAAAATTTAAATACAAAAAATATGCTCCTGTTTACAGAAGCATATGTTTAATATTTTTTATAAATAAATATCAGTAATTTCGAATTTAAAAGTTTCAAGTAAACTTTATGATTAAAAAGATAGAAAAAACATGTTTTATAAGAGAATTTTAAAAGATATTCTATATTATTTCTTTTATGTTACAAAAAAATAATGCTGTATTTACTCGCGTATACAGCACACGCATGTATAATACACACCCCATACTTTACAAGAAAAAAAGATGATTTTTTAAAATCTCGTATATAATGTGCATCATAAATTTGATATGCAAATAAATGAATGACTAACTGAATTTCAGTAAAGAAACTTAACAAACAAACATTACATCAGGCCCAAAAGAAGATGAAAATACATTTTTAGACTTCGCATAGGGAGTGAATGACGACGTGTAGGAATGATTGATGGCAGTGAGAATTGCCAATTAGCGTTTATATAATGTTAATGTAAAAAAAATTGCAAGGAGTGAAATACAGATACAGTAGTACTTCAATTAAATAAGATTTTCTGAGTAATTATGTCTCCTTTGAATACATTTTTTAGTTCATATATTTATCGAGTGATTACATTCGGCAGTAAAAAAAATATCCCACGCACACACAGGAGTTTTGCCCTATTTTTTTTTTAAAAAATGTGCGTTATACACGAGTAAATATGGTATGTTCAATTAAATCTAGACCGATATCTTATTTAAAGAAAGGTATATTTGACGTCATTATTATTAATAATAACAAAATTATTTAAAAGAAATAAAAACAAGTAAATAGAATGTACAAATTTTAGATTTAAAATTAAATTAGCCATAATTAAAGATAAGATTTGGGCAGTTAGGTATTACGTGTACACATTTTACCTACATAAACTTATAAAAGAAAGAATTGAAAGAATGAATAATTTTGACTCCTGGATTTTTATGTTTTAAAAGGTCATGTGCATGATTTGATTGTTTTAGAAGATATTTGTAAGTGTATATGTCACAGAAACATTATGGGTGCTCCAACTTACATACTACTATGTGGAATAGGATGAAATTCTACCCTTATGAGCAACTAATACTTATTAATTTTGGGGCAAAATCCCCCAAAAGAGGGTGCCACAAACGTACCGTTTGTTTGATTTAAGTGGTACTTTATATCTACACTTTATATGTGGAGATGGAGAATTTAACAAAACACCAGATTAGAATCTTCATAAAAGAAATAGATTGTATTTAAATTTTGGTTGCAGTCACCTAAGGAAAGAGACCCACTGAAATTTGAGGATTTCTTCAAATATAGAACAAGTTATGTTGTTTAGAACAATGTATAGAACAATAATGTTGTGATTAGAGATGGGAATGCTCAGAAAAAAACCGGAAAAATTGGGAAAAAAAACGGTTTTTTTCCGAAGGCTTATTTTTCAATTTTTCCGAACTGGAAAAATTGAAATTTCATTTATGGAATAATATAGTGAAAATTTTGTGATAGCTATATTCTCATACTTTTTATTTTATTTATTTTTATGTTCAGTGTCCCACATGAAAACTTTAATGTGGGTAATCTGATCTCTGAGCAGAAATCTGTTTAAGAAGATTTGAAAGGATCCTTCATATTTTTTTCTTGTTTGAAACACAAGACTCTTCGTAAAATTTCTCTTGAAAATAGGCATTTCAGAAAAAAAGTTTAATCTACAAATTGAATCTTTCGCAAATGCAGTGATTGAAAAAAATAATCTCATGCCAAATTCTCAGCAGCTGAATCTTATCAAGTTGTATATATGCATAAATAACCTTATTAAAAATGTCTAAATAGGACTTTAAAAATAGAAATAATTTCTTATTCACAAATTCTGAATATTTTTTTGTATAAGTATCTATACAAGGAATTCACAATTTTACAAAAAAGGGATTACATAAAATAAATCTAGATATATAATTAGATGCAACTTCTCTTTTTAAAAATCAATTCATGTCCAAAATTATCTCAATAATACGCCGATTAATAGAAATGGTAATATTAAAAATTTAACATAAAATTTGAAGCATGCATTTATTACTTTTTTCTATCTTTTCAAGAAGTAAATATTGAATTCGTGAAAATTTTGACTTCCAGTTTTTGGTGTATTTAAACATTTTAGAAGGTCCTGAACACGATTTGGTAGTTTTTGGAAAATGTCTGTCACTCTGAGTCTGTATGGGACAAAAATTTTATGGGCACTCAATCTCAAGAACTGATGCAGATAATTTCTCAAAACTTTAGATTCAGTTACATCTTGATATAAACTCGAGATGTTTAGTTATTAATGTATATTGGCCAACCGATGGTGCTGCTATGTTGCATTATTCATAATTTCCACAATAGTTCTATCTTAAGAATTAATGTATGTATTTTCATAAAACTTCAGATTAAGTTAATCTTTGATATAACTTTGTGCACATTACTTTTTGTTATAAATCGCTCAACAGATGACGCTGCTATGCTGCATTAATCATGATTATCGCAATAACTATCTCAAGGACTAAAGAACAATTTTTTTTAATCAAACTACAAATTCAGACAGTTCCTGATATATATTAATGTTGTTTAGTTTTTGGTGTAAATTGCCCTATAGGTGGCACCACTATGCTGCATTTTTCAAGATTTCGTTATAGCTGATTAATTGAATGATTTTTCAAGGTATTGAATCTAAAATTGACCTACATTTTGCCTACATAATGTACAGTAATGTTGCATGAACAGGGGCAGTTTGCATTAGAAAAGTACAACTACGATGAAAAAAAAAATCTTATAATTTATTACAAGTAACTATGTTCCAAATTATACATTCCCTCTTGATTAAACTTTGAATTTTTGTAGTTTTTTAAAGCACACTAGAAATTTATCTCTGTATGTAACTGCTTTTGTTAATTCCTCAAATAGCGAGCATTTTCTATTTGTAGTGTTCTGTTTTCATAACTTTTGAGTTCCATTCTTAGAAATACGAAATTACCATGTGGAAACATTATTAATATGGTTTCTTACTCAAGAATAGAATACCAGATTTCAGGATAAAAAGAAAAAAATTACATTTAATTAAACTTTTAAAAAAGATATATTTTTCTGGTTTCAGTGAGTAAAAATCTAATAGTCAATAAATTCTATTCTATTTTTTAGTTGTAGACCTGAGTAAGCCAAACTAAAACATGGTTTTGTTTGAATTTAGATTATAAAACAAAATCAAAATTTTGAGTTAAGATTAGAAAGCTACACCAAAACTAAACATATTTTTTAAAGGAAATAAAATTATAATTGTAAGAAAAAAGTGTAATAATGTAAACATATACATTTTTTTACAAACAATGGAATTTTTTGAATACTGATATTGATAATAATGACAAAACTGCAAGAATTTTTTTTTTTTTAAATATTATCATTTACTTAAAAACTATACTTATGTAAATGGAATGCATAATTTATTTCATTCCAAACTCCAGACATATTGGCTCAGGTTCTTACATTAGGCCAATTGGTAGTTAAACATGTAACTGAAAAATCATTTCAACAGAGATATGATATAACAAACAATTATGTTTTAAAAATTCTTAGGCTGTGAAAAAAAAAAAAAAAAAAAACTAAACTTTTAAAAGCAGGCTTTGCTATTTTCTTTTTATTTTGTAATATAAAGTGAAAATAATTTTCATTTAATACAAATAAATAGGAAAAAATGTTTATTATTTAATATTCTCTAAGAAAATATAATTTATTTGGGAGAAACAGTCATGAAAAGTCAATTTTTCCAATTTTTCCGTTTTTTTCCGAAAAAAACCGGTAAAAAACCAGTTTTTTTCCGCCACTTATATTTTTCCGGAAAATTTACATCTCTAGTTGTGATAGCCACAAAATAATTGTTTTTTTTTGAGTTCAGTGGATAATGGTTCATTAAAACTATTTTCTTTTAAATTATCAAAGCTCTTTTTGAGAACTAATACACTTTTAAGTGCAAACTCAAATAGAGAAAATTTTAAAATATTCTTACTCAAGTCCCATATGTTCAAATTCCTAATATTTGGAAAAACCGATCAGAGAATAATAAATTATAATTGAAATGTACCAATATTACTGAAAGAAAAAAAAAGTTTTATTTTTCATATCTAAATGAGAATACCTAAAAATTCTAATGGATATATATAGAGGGAAAAAAAATCATTATGTCAGACAGATTCATGAGATTGTCAGGAGAAAATAAATATTTTGAAAACAAATCAAATTGTGAATACATCTTACAACATGCAATAAAGTTTAAACAATAATTTTAAAATAAATTATCAAAAAATGTTAAAGCAGATAACATGGGTAACTACTTAGGATAAATTAATACTTTTAGTGCATAAAAGGATTATTCATATTGTCTCGATTAAATATGAAAAAATAATCAGAAAACAAAGTTTACAACAGAATTGAAGTCTCAACAATCAAAAGGTTAAACAACTCTCACTTTAACAATACATTTTCATGTTAACGCACTGACTGTCATTCAAAAGGACAAAATTGTAAAGTTTTTTCTACATTTTTTTAAAAAATGCTAAAGAAGTTTTTTTTTCCTCAACATGATTTCTTTTATTATATATATGCATATAGGATATTAATCATACTTTAATTTTGATTAGGTTAATGAATGTATATATCAGTTAGAAGGTTAAATTCCTGACATCACAATAACAGAGCTTGCACAAGATCTGTGCTTGCACAACACTTTCTTTTATGCATAAGGTAAAACATTGAATTTTTTTTTTTTTCAATTATAAAATTATAGCAATTTTATAATAAAACAGGATTTTTTAAAATAAAAATTAAGAGTATACAGCGTAATTTGTCAACTGAAATTTAACGTTTAACCCTACTCTCTTTTTTCTTTTAAAAAGATACTTATAAATACGATCTTCATGAATTTTTGTATAAATGTAGAATATATATATATAATATATACAGTTCAATTCAATTAAAACAAGGAAGAAGGGAGCACACAATTTGGTAACCTGACATAAAATTGCCAATGATAGTTTGACATTAATTTTTATAAATTATAAATAAAAGTTTAAAATAAAATAATTCAGAAATCACAACCTTCTAATTATTTACAAATTTTAAAGTCTTTTTCTCATCCCCTCCCCCTCACATTAAACTGCGTGTGTGTGTTTTGAAAGAGTGAGAGAAATCAAATTTTTTATTTATATGGCAAACAAAATTTACCCTTTTAAGAAAATTTTATTGATTTTTAAATTCAGAGTAAGCTCTCTTAATTTAAAAATTGAAAATCAAGTCATTAAAAAAAATGTTCTTATAATTTACTCTTTCCTTTATATTTTCTACAGACTGTAATGCAAGAATTGAAACCATAAAATTACAAAATAGAAAAACAGAAATGCATAGTTTACAATTCACTTAAACTAAAACACACAAATTTTATACATCTTACTTATCTTCATGTAATTATAATGGGAAGTTCTAAAAAATTCTAGCAAATAAGTTAATTTCGAAAGATATTTTTTCTAAATTTTTAAAAAATATAAAAATTTATCATATGAATTTCTAAAGAGAAATAGATTACTAGCAGTTTGAAGTATGAAAACTCTAAATTGCAACTCATTCTACAAGTGGGTTTTGCATTATGCTTATAAAAATTATCTACATAATAAAGATTACAAATAAATTTAATATCATGTGTTTCAAACATTATCTTTAATTTAGGAATTATGTAGGTTTAAATTTTACCAAAAATTCCAAATATGTGAAAATTGAAGTCTGTATCAGTCACACTCTTAAATAATGGTAAAGAAGAGCGATTGCTCTACACTATGACCAGATATAGCTTTAACTTATACAATATTAATTCACATGAAACATACATCTTTTATGACAGAATTTAAGGAAATCGACAATTGTCACTATGAATACAACAATAAAAAATACACTTGGTTTTAAATATTATTTCCTAAGGATTACACTTCTCTCTATACAGAACAAATTAATTAAAATATTAGGTATCCATGTGATATAGATGAGAGTCTAGCATTGTACAGGGTTACAATTTTTTTTCTATGCAAATCATAATGATTTTTTTTTTTTTTTTTTTTTTTTTCTGAAAGGAAGGGGCAGGGGATTGACCTGATTAAAAATTTAAACTATTTTATCAGATGGGGGAAAAAAAAAAAAAAAAAAAAAAAAAACTACATGTTTGAATATTAATGAGTGCATATATATATCCGTGATATGAGTTGTAATTCTTATCCACAAGCAAAGCAAACTTTTAATTGAGGCTCTCAAAGTGAAGTATCATGTAACAGATAATATTTTTGATGAAATTTATTCTTTCTCTATTGAAGAAAAATACAGATGTAGTCCAGAATTCAATCTGGGTGGATGCTGCTCAGATCTTGTCAAGCAGATGGATCAGGCACATGCTTAACCTCTTGGGGATAAATGACATATGTACATGCCGCAAAAATGCTTAAGAATCTGTTTATCCCCACCGGTAAAATTTTACTGTAAAATTTGTCTTGTTTAAATGAAGCATTTCTCAATTCAATAAAACACAAATTTCTGTTTTTAAAAACCGGTGAGAAAACATTAAAAATTTTGTAAAAAGCTCCCATTGCGAAGGGGTTAATCAGCAGATGGCCAATCCTTCTATCATGCTAATATCTTATATCACTGTAGATACCATGTATACTTGCATGTAAGGAATTTCTGACAATTTTTGGCAAACAAATTTATCTTCATATTTCTAGCATTAAATGTGTGCTTATATGTACAATCTGAAGAAAGAAAGTATGTATATTAACTGAATATGAAGGTAAGGCTATAAAAAGAACCCTATACTCTAAAAATAATCAAAATTGATAAATTAATGATTGGAAAATTTATGGATATTTCAACAGGATGACTACAGAAATTGTGAAAAAATATTACCTAATTTCCCTGGCTATCTATATCCCTGGCTATAAATTTCATTGATTTCTTTTTTTAATTATACACATACGGTATTTTTCAATGTATATGCTTCCTTGTATAACATACTTATTTAGTTTGCTAATACCTCGTCTGGGAATAAAAATTGCACAACCTTGCCTTATTATTTGATTAAGTAATGCATGTTTAGCAATAAATCACTCCTTGCCAAAGAAAAAACATTTATATTTGCATATAAACAAATTTTCTTGATTTTCAAGTATATTTTTATGAAATTCCCAGACTCTTCCTGATTGATAAACCTTCCTGATTTTTCTCAGATCCACTGATTATCAGAATCTGTAGACACCCTGTTCAAGATACCAATCGTTTTAATAAGTTAACCTTTGGAAGACCAGAAAGTAGCAGAAAGTTCACCCCCTACCATTACAACAATATAGAAAATGGATCAACAATATAGAAAGGAACCTTGTTATTCTTGATGCAAGGTGCTGGCTCTAGTTAGAGAACTCTGGAGGCACATTATTAAGGCAGGCAGGGCTAATAAAAAGCTGCAGAGCCGAAGAAGAATACATATATAAATCCTATGAAATTTTGAGTGCAATACAAAGTTTGACTATTTTCTTCATAATCATATATATTTACATAATGATATAAAACAGTGATTCAAACTGCATGGAATTTTCAAGGGTCTGCTACGATTTTGCACGTAAAATTTTCCACCTATTTAGAGTCCGAATGAAATCTTATGAAATAAAATAAAAGATTATGAATAGTGCTAGAAAATATAACAATTTCCAATATCTACTAGCACACAAAATATTGTGTCTGGTAAATAATATAGGTAATTTTGGACTTACATTTAAGGAATATTTCAACTACAAATGAAATACAAAAAAGGGATAAATCTTAACCAAGTGATTAAAAAACACTGATATAATGTCATTTAGTAAATGTTGACAAAACTAGTAAAGATTAAAATGAGATTAAAATGATAAATTTAATCCTACTTTAATTTATTAGAATTAATATTAGATATTCAAAATCCAATATAATGGTTTGGTTTTATATAAAACTAGTAAATCTTGAGATTAAGGTAACATCAATTTTATAAGACATTTTCATTTTATTTTACTTCACACAATATCTAAAATCCTGAAATTATAATTAATGTTAATTTTTTTGTATAGTTCTAATCATATAAGATTTTTCCAAAGATTCAGAAAATTTCATTTTTGAGAAATATGCCATTTAATTGCAGGCAATCATTAAATAAAAACAGGGAGAAAAAAAGACATACATATTGCTTAAAAACTGTAAAAATGATAAAATAAATAAATGAATAGTCATGAAAATTGATGAAATTTAAAATCTATTTCAATAATTTAAAACATCACATAACAAAACTTTAGTATTTAATGTAACATTTAAATATAATAATCAAAAGTTCAATTTTCATTTCAGTGAATGATAAAATGTGAAAACTGTCTAAATTAATTCTAACAGTAAAACAATATGACAAAACAAAATTTAAAATGTTGTATATATTTTTTTGAAGGAATAAACCAAACTTAATACAGCTAATTCTGGGTACCTCACTAATATTTACCTAATTACAAGCTAATCTCATACATTTTGCAAAAGCAATCTTAAGACATACTAATAGACATGAAAGAATTTCCACTCTCTTCAGTAAGTCTCATTGATATTTAGGCAATAATATATTTTAATAATCATAGGCCCTTAGGGCTTAATGATAAAGATCACTACAAAAAGAGAGCTAACAATGAGGGGGGAAAATCTATTTAGAAAAATCTATCAGTACAAGGGGGAAAAAAAAGCAAGTGCATCTGTTTAATTTTTAACACAAATATTCAATTAGTAGATAAATGATATGAGTTAAAAAACATCTACTATGGCTCAGTTGGCAGAGCATTGACAGTTTCAGCCAAGCGATTCTTGCTCAGACATTTCTCACCCACTTGGAAATTTACAACGCATATGTGAACATTTGCTGAAAACTATTACATTAAAATTTTGAGCTTACAAAATTTAGCTAGTTTTTTTTTCTTATTCATAACAACTTACAGAACGATATAAAGCTACATAAAAGGAATTGCCAAAAGAATATACAGTATAACCCTACTAATCCAGACCAATTTTATTACTTACCCATCATACTTAATATAGGGTAAGTCTTGCAATCGTTTTGAAAATTGGAAAAAATTTTTTGACGGATTTACACGTTTCGGACACTGGAGATTCCGGAAAACATATTTTAAGGAAATTTTTTTTGCTGTCCGTGCGTCTGTCTGTCTGTATGTAATTGTTCTATCTCCCGAACAAATTGAGATAGAGACTTGAAATTTTGTATGTGCTTAGTATGTAAGAATGGGACGAAGCCTATTTAATATCAGTAACCTCAATTATCCGGAACTATTTTTCTCGGACCCTCGAAAAATTTGTTCTGATGAAAGGTATATAAAAAATTTTTAATTTTTTAATTTTAAGGGGTGGACGTAAAAGGCAATAAATTAACATAAATTTTGCATAAAAAACGATGTTGATTGGATTATTAGTTGCCGAGATATTTCTAATCCTGTTTCCCACATTCTTTAATTTTTCATGACCCTGTATTTCATTCAAATTTCAATTCATAGATATCTTTTAATATCAAATGAGACACTTAATTCGATGCAAGAAACCATTAGTGAATATGATAATTATTTTTAGAGTTATAAGGATGTTTTCTTTTATGCAATTCTGTGCTTCTTGAACAGTTTGGCATTTCATACAATTTATCGAAATTGGTTCATCAGAAATTCATTAATAGAGCATGATGATGTGTTAAAAATACTTAATTATACATTTATATTTTATTTTGGAATTGTAATGCATTTTATAAATTGTTTACATATGTTATGTTTTCATATATTATGTTATGCATATCCATGATGGGTAAGTATTACGATGGCCTCCAACGACTAGTTTTTTACTTGATTTACTTTGAATTTAACTTAAAGCATGCAGATCACGAAATTTTCCAGATTACAGGATGGATAACAGGAAAAGTATATAGAACTTAGAATTAAACAAAAAATGCAGTGAAGCATGTTTTTTATTCTTTAAACAGCTAGAAAATAATAATAAATACTCAATAAAGTAAAAAGTACAACATCTATACACAAATACGAAATGAAAATGTAGTCTGTTGGCCTATTTGTTAAAGGACAAAACTGAGGAATTTCATGACTGGCCAATAGCTAGTAGTACAAGATTTATAAGTGCCATTGTCTTTTAACTTGCGAGCGCTTCTTTTTTGTTTAAAAATTCTAAACAGTAAACTTTTGTTAAAATTTCTATTAATATTAATCTAAAAAAATAATAAATATGATAATATAAACATATTGCAACTAGAAAAAAAATAGAATAAAACAATGGAATGCAATAAAATTTTACTCTCTCCTTGCAGGAAAGTGGAAAGTGACAGCCAAATTTTTAAATAGCCATTTTTTCTCCTTTACTGGACCTGTGGCTGGTGGCTAATGCTAATTTTGCCTTTTACTACTCATAGAAGCCATCTTAAAAAAGATCTTGAATATCAATTTAATTGCTAGTTATTATAAATTTTTTTTCTAAACTGCAAAAAAAATTTAATTTAATGATAATTTTTTTGTTTCAACAGTTTGATATTGTAAATTATTTAATTTTTTTTCTCCTCCCCTCATCGATCTGTTAACAGAACTACTTATAGAATCACCAATTGAAGGTTGTTACAAAATTCCTCATTCCGAAGTTCCATTAAAATATTATAAACATAAGAGTAGTTAAACAAGAAATATTTTTTCTAAAACTTGTGTTGGATTATCCAGCATGCTGAATCTTAAGATGATGGATGAATTACAGGATGTTTATTGTACTATTGAGCACTTATAACTTACACTTTTTTTAGCACTATCTTTTTCTTTTCTATTTTTTATTAGAATTTCAGTAAGCCAAACATTCATTGATTCAATTAGTTTGGTTTAATGGGGTTCTGCTGTATTTCAATAATTATACATCTTCAAGGCTTACACGAATCACTGGTAAAATAAATAAAAAAAGGGGAAAAAATCAATATTAGTACATTGAAAAAAGTATGCCGAAAGTTATATTAAAATACAGAGGTCAATGCAAAGTTTGCTTATCTTTTCTCCCCTCCTATTATTCATAACACATTTACAGAATGATAAAGTCAATTAGTAAATATTACCAAAATAACATATTTCATTAGACAGGTCTTAAGAAATTAATAATAGAAATCGATTGATTACTTGATTGAATGAGTTGATTATATAATCAAATTTAGTAAAATTGATTTAAGTTTGGTGTAGTGGAAGGAGCAAATTTGACTCTGTGTTTGTATCCCACAAAATTCTATTTTCAACTGCTTCAAGAACGTGGTTTTTTTTTTTTTTTATGACCAATAATGCTACATCAACAAACATCTGATATATTAAATTGATTTATTTTTGACAAGAAGTACTAAGTTAAGACATCTGGTCATACTGCTTGTGTTGAGGAATTACAGTGATTAAATAATAAGATTTACCAGAGACAAAAAAGTATTGCAATAGAGTTTTAACCTCTTTAGTTCCGAAGCTAAAATAATAATATAAATACTTATTAACTGGTTTTTCCCAAACAAAATAACATTATAAATGGCAGAAAAAAATATCTTTCAGAAATTGATCCTTTAGGTACCTAGTAATTTAGGTTAAAAAATATGGACCTAAAACTAAAATCCCCCTTAAAACATCAATTTCAAAATCATTAATCTAAATTAAGGCAATAAGTAATTTAAGAGCTTTAAACAAATAAATCCTTAAAATTGAAAATTATTTAAGTCAAATACTTATGGAAATTTATCACTTTCTTGGTCACAATGTCTTTTGGACATTTTTGGCATTTCGCAAACTCAGTTGAAAATAACCTTTACTTTATGAGGGATTCAGCTTAGATGGAGGCATTTATTTGTTTGCTTTCAGCGCAAAAGACATTCAACTATTAAGAAGTGATGAGAAAATGTAAAAAAATCTGACACTTAAATTTTTATAAAGAAAAGAACAGAGGTCCCCAAATGAGGACACAGGGACCAAAGAGATTAAATTTTTGTTCATGTTCCCTTGTAAATTCATTTTGATTTTTACCTTAAAATACCACTGAAAACTTGAAAAGGACTATGTTTACTATCTAAAAATACCACTTAAATAATTGCTTCAATTGCAATTTATTTTTCTAAATTTTTGAAAATGTTGATTACCTTAAAAGATAGTTCTTTAACTAAACAATATTCTTCTCCAAGGAAATTTATCATAAAAGAATACTTTACTGCAAAATACTCAAATTGGGTATTTTAGTAATTTTAAGTACTAAAAATTTAACAATAAAAATCACTGCAAAGTAGTTAAAAATTCATATTAAAAAAAAAAAAAAAAAAAAAATCAATATAAATACAGTAAAAAAAAAAAAAAAAAAAAGAAAGTATAAGATAAGAAATCATGTAAAAAATATGGTGGAAATTATCACAGTAGAATTTTTAATTAAATACAAAGTTGGTTATTTATTACTTTATTTGTTATATCTTTAACAGAATGAGATAAAGAAATTTTATAGATTTGATAAAATAAATTTTGATAGTTCCAGATACCAAAATTTTACTAAAATAATAATATAATAAATAAATTTAAAATTTCTATCTAGAAAGATTTTATCATAAAAATTTAATTTTTATATCAACACAGTATTTTTTATAACATTGATGTTACAAAATAATAATAATGTAAAAGATATACTAAAAATTACCACATCAGAGGAAGGGGGGGGGGGGGATGTTGCAAGACTTTTCTATATATACTCTTTTTTCAAGAGAAATACACACACATACAAAATAGCTGAATATCTAAATTAACAACGTTAGATAATAACATATTTACAGACCACATCCTTCAAAGAAATCAACAAACAATAGTTTTGACAAAAATATTATGTATCAATATTTAACACTATATACATGAAACAGGCTTTATACAATTTTAACAAACTTCAACACCAAAGTATATTTACAGGATGATTCAGCTCATCAATTAAATGAAATAGATTATCAAAGTCATCACCATGTAGACCCGAGTTTTCAATTATTAAGCATTGTAACCTTTTGTGTTTCAACAAAACTTCCTGAAGAAAATTGATGCTAACTAAACTCTCAGTGAAATCGAGCTGCAGTAATGAGGCAGAACAGTTTAGAATTACATCTTCCATATGTGCTCCAATAAAGCAGTACTGCAATGACATGGATTCTAATTTAGGACTAGATTTAATAATATAAGCTGGCGACACGACATCTTCTTTAGATAACAACGAACTGCCATAGATTTTAAAATGAGTAAGTTTATCAAATTTAAGGCTTGATGCTTTTTTGTTTGGAAGTTCTTCAAAAATGGGATCAGACAGTTCAAGCAGCTGAAGACTGGGGCAGCTATTTACAAGGACATCTACTGAGAGGACAAAATTTTCAAGACTTAAATTACTGATAAAATATCCACATTTTTGTAGAAAAGGATCAATACACAAAGTAGAGCGTTTACGAGCTATATAGGACAGGCATACTTCTTCCAACTTTTTGAAGGCACAGCAGTTTAATAATTGTTCTGGACTTTCTATATATTTCACAAACAAGTGTTTAATGTTGGGACACAGTTCAGCAACTGACTGCAGTTCTGTTCGTGCATGATGTATTTCAATATAGGTTAAATTTAATAAGTCACGCAACTCATTGGTGGCAATACCATGTGAAATTATATATGACAGATTTTCATGAGAAATAACTTGAATAGATGGCATATACTTTAAGATCATCAGAACACCATCTTTTTTTACACATGTTCTCGCAACTGTCAAGGACTCCAATTGCAACTTATGTTTTTTAGGGAAACATAAATGTCTCATACCTTCATCAGATACTAAAGAGGCATATACATTCAGTTCTTTTAATAGGGGACAATTGTTAGCAATTACTTTGATAGTAGCATCATCACAGTTTGAATATTCTAACTCCAACTTTCTAACGTTTGGCAAATGACATAATACAGGCTGCAAATGATGGAAGTTGAATGCACCCATAAGAGACAGTCTTGAAATACTCTAAAAAGAGAAAACATATAAATATAGAAAAAAGATAATTTAGAAATCATGAATACAACATATTAATAGAAACTAAGAAATTATGAAGCACTGATTTGAAAAACTACAATAATAAAGACTACAGATCATATTAATTTCAGATAACAATAATAATAAAAAGAATAAAACAGATTAACAGAAATTGGGAAACTATCAGACATAACAATTAATAAATTTTACAAATATAATTTGACTCATTAAAAAAAAAAAAAAAAAAAAAAAAAAAAAAAAAGAGAGATCATGATAAATCTGAAAAACAAAAACACTAGACATATAGAAATCAGAAATAAAACAATTGACAAGTTCTGGAAAACTATGAGGCATAGTAACTGAACAAAAAATTTCAAAACTATAATTTGATTTCTAAAAAAAATAAAATAAATATTAAAGCAAGAAGTTACATTAATTTAAAAATCTACTAATCAAACTAATTTTAACACATTTTACATATGGAACTGTTTTAATAAAGTTAAGCATGTATTCAAGAGAAAATTTTAGAGAAAGAGACTTTACATGAGATGCTGACTGAATATGACAATTCATAGAAAATAGCTTCCTGAAAGATTTTAAAACAAAGTAGTCCATTTTCTTTAGACTAAAATCTTAAAAATATTACAGAGTAATCTTTTCAAATTGCACAGGACTCAATCCATTAATAGTTTGTGAACATGTTGGAAGATCTATATTTATAAAATTAAATGAATGCAACAGCTTTTTTCTGACAGCAATAGGTTAAAATAAAAGTTTTTGTGTATTCATTGAAAAAAATTGGGGGAAAAATAATTTTAAATGCAACATAGCAAGTCATATTTGGATATCAGATACTGTAAAATCTGAAATAACAGAGTGTGTATGGTTGGACAGAAGAAAAAAAAAGATAAAAAAAAAAAGAAACTTTTTTTTTTTTTGTTTTATTGTATTTTAAAATTTTTACACACCATGTAGTAAATATTTAATTTCAATAACAATAATAATAAATAATGAGTAATGTTTTATCTGAAATAATATCCAATTAAAACTAAACATCCATTTAGCATGATTTTTTAGTTTGCTTGTAATATAAGCTCAATCCACTCTTCCTCTACCCCTCTAAAAACAGAAAAAACAGAAAAGGCACTTTTTTGAAAATAGTCAATGTCTAAGATACTCTGATTTTAAAATTTCGAAAAAAGTTTAGTACAGCTTCAAGAATGTTTAACTCTTTTATTTGTGTGGTGATTAAAGAGAAGATTTTATGTTCAAAAAAGGCTTTACTTCACAAATTTTATAATTTTATAATTTATTTAATAATTATTAATTTAATTATTTAATAATTTTATAATTGTAAACAAGAATTTTACTGATGGCAATATTCAAAATTTGAAACATTTTCATATTACAAAAATTATTAAGGCATCAACACTCAGCCATCAAAACAAACATATAGCTATGAAAAGTACTTCCAAAGCGTTAGCACAGTCCATCCCTAAAGTTTGAACCAATTTCAAAAATAAAAGTATCCTCATTAAAAAATAAAATAAAATAAAATAAAATAAACTAGGGTTGGCAAGTTTTTGCCATAGGTGCATATAATCTAGTTAAAACTGTTCTGGCAAAAACAGGTTTTTGCCAAAGTGGTGGCAAGAATTGGCTCTTGATTTAATTTCTTTCCCAGAAAAATAGAAAAAATATTACATGAAAGAAAAAAGTAGCTTAATAGTTAAAAAATCAATCTTTTAAATTAATTTTTGAACTCTTAAGTTACATAAGTATAATTATGCATTTTATGAAATAATATGTACTTTTATAATAAAATTATATAACAAGTTTCCTAATAAGACATATGTTATTTTTTTTTTTTTTTTATTATATAATTTTCAATTTAATTACTTTTTTATATGTAACATACTAGTTTCAACAGATAATTATAAATTAGTACCAAAGAATTAAATATTTACATATTTTTAAGACTCATTACATAAAACAAAAGTAGCAAAGTTGTATAAAACCTTTTGATAATTAAAAAAATATTAATGGCTGACAAAATACTTAAGAAAAAAAAATAAATATCTGATTTTTAATTTGGTTCTTTTATTCCTAAGTATTAGACTAGTTGATTGTATTTGTGATGGCTAATTATCTGCATGAGAGGTACAGGCCCTAAGTTGAGGATGCCCTCTGTGGGGGGTCTTTCTAAGGGAACCTAACTCGTATTTATGCAAGGAAAATCCAAAGTTCAAAGAAAAACCAGAAAACTGCGATTGATTAGGCCAGTGGCTGCAATCGGGTTTGAATCCAGTACCTGTCATCTACCAGTTTCGAGAGGAGAAACTCTAAGTCACTTGTAGGGCAACTAAACCTCCCTTATTTTATAAAGATTTAAAAAATATGCAAAAATATTTAATTATATTTATTAATTAGTAAATTAAGAAGAAATATTAAATATGTGATTAAACTTAATTGTTTACACTGTTGTTATCCTTAATAGCTTATAAATTTTAATATACATTAAGTACAAATAAGAATTTGCCATTTTTGCCCTGTTTTTTTTCAAGCTTTTGCCATTGTCCTGGAAAAAATGCCAACCCTGAAGGAAAAACTTTTGCACCAGAAATGTTACACCATAGCAACATTGTTGCAGAAAAAGAACCTTGCTGAGAACTTTCAGCCTCGAGCCGCTAATCGTAGCTGATAGGCATATTATTTTTAAGAACTATTATTTTCATTTCAAATAAAAAGTGTGAGACCTTATCATACTATGTCACTTCCCCATGATTCTATGGGACTTTAATTCTTTTGCAGGGCTGATATTCGATTCACATCATTTTTTTTAATGAAACATTTTGAAATATATTTTGACAACATATGTAAAAGAAATATACTACCAAATTTATTTTTAAATTATAGTTGTGTGAATAGAATATAAAAATAAAATCATATATAAAAAGCTAACATTGGATAAGGTTAAAATTAGTAAAGCATGCAAAAGTATAAGTTTCTAGAATAATATTTTTTTCTTTAGCCTCCGATGCTATTTCTTTCAGACAAGCTAAAAAGTGCCGTGTCAAAAATTGTGGCCCACTTTTACTTACCTATCATACATAGTATAGGGTAAACCTTGCAATCGTTTTGAAAATTAAAAAAAAAAATTTGACGGATTTACACATTTTAGATACTGGAAATTCCAAAAAAATTTTTAGGAAAAAAAAATTCCGTCCGTCTGTCTGTAAACGCTCTATCTCACAAACAAATGGAGATAGAGACTTAAAATTTTGTATGTACTTAGTAAGTAAGAATAGGACGAAGCCTATTTAATATCAGTAACCTTGATTATCCGGAAATATTTTTTTCGGACTCTCAAAAAATTCGTTCTGATGAAAGGTATATAAAAATTTTCGATTTTTTTTTATTTTAAGGAAAGGACGTAAAAGACAATAAAATAACACAAATTTTGCATCAAGAACGAAGTTGGTCGGATTAAAAGTTGCCGAGATATTTGTAATCCTGTTTTCCACATTCTTCGATTTTTCATAACCCTGTATTTTCTTCAAATTTCAATTCAAAGATATGTTTTAATTGTAAATGAGATGCTTAATCTGACACAGTAAACTGTTAGTTAATATGATTATTGTTTTTGGAGTTATAAGGATGTTTCTTTTACGCAATCCGGTACTACTTGTGTAGTTTGGTATTTTACATAATTTGTCGAAATGGGTTCATCAGCAATTCATTAATGGAGCATTACTATGTATATTAAGAATATTTAAATATACGTTAAAATTTTGTTTTGGAATTGCAATGCATTTTATAAATAGTTTTCACATATTATATAATGCATATCCATTATATTGATAAACACAAGAAAAATGAAGTTAGTTCATTGCATTCTAAACGGGGTCACCTTTCTAAAAAACCTCTATCTTTTTTTTTTTTTTTAATTGGAGGCGAAACTGAATTCTGCAATGGCAATCTACATTCAACTTGTAGTTTGTTTCATTCAAATGTGAAACTATGTTGTTAAAATTGAATATTATTATGGTGAAAAGACTTTGCCTTCAAGTTCATGAATGTTTATTTTATTTTATTTTTTTGCAACTAAACAACTGATTAAATTATGTGAAAAACTTTATATTTTTTTGAAAAATTGGTTTTAAATTAACTGGGTTAAAAGAGATAAATGCATTACTTTTATTTATATCATCAAGAGTAAGAATGGCCATACCAATAGCTTCTATCAAGAAGAAAAATTACGTATGTATGTATACATAGTTTAATATTTCAATTAATAATATGTGTACAATGCCTTTCTCCTCCTCCTAATACAATAAATCCATCAAATTATAGTTTTCCAAACATTCGTCCATTTCTACAAATTGTAGCAATTTAACCTCAAACTCAGTCAACAAATATTTAAAAATAATAATAATAATAATAATTAATTATTACAAATTACTGCAAATATACTAAGTAATTTCTCAAATGCTTATTTATTAACTTTATGATTTTGGGCTTTTTTTTTTTTACATGCAATTAAAAAATAGATAAAATCATGGTATATAAACAACATATAAAACTTTCTGGTACATATGACATACTAGTTCTTCAGTGTATGTTTTTTTATTTGTGTTATGTAGAAATTTGCTTTCATTTCTACTATTAAAAAATATTACTTTGCAGAAAACTTTTCTTGTTAATTTGGCTTGCCGCAGAAAGTTTTTAAAAAAAGCTGCAACAAGGTCACAAACAATAAAAAATAAAGTGCTTTTGTGATAGTGAAGTAGCTTTTTAAAGTGCATACTCAAAACTTTGGGAGGGGGGGGGGGGTGGATTCTAATAACACCAAAAATGTTAATGATATGTTTATGTACTCAATAAAGAAATGTCAAATTAACTGTGGAATCCCAGAAAAATTATTGGCAAAAAACTACTTTAAGATATTTGGCACAAAAACAGTAACACACCACAAAATTTGGTAAGCAATTTTTTTTTTTTTTTTTTTTTTTTTTTTTTTGGTCAAATGTAAGTGATTTTAATGCATTTGGAAACTTATTCTAAAAATGAGAATTTAAATGTGTAATACTTAATGAATTATCTTATACAATGAAATAGTTTATTTAAATTTACATTTTTACTAGTTGAATAAAGTTCAGTGCATAATATTAATAGTAAAGGTTAATTAAGAATGTTGTCACAATACATTTCAACACTAAAGAAATCACTTCCATGGCAACAATACTTCTCTTGTCTCCAACACAAACAAAATTAACACCCAATTGACAACAAGTGCTCTTAATGAGCTTAATTTTGAATTTTATACAATTTAAAATTTGTTCTAAACTGTTTAATATGATTCTTTAACTTCATTAAATATATATATAAATGTATATGACAACCTATATTTATAAAAATGTATATACTAGTCTTATTTATTTCAACTGATCTAGGACAAAGAACAGAAAAAATTATCTTAAAGAGCAAAGAAGCATATGTTTTAAAATTTTATTATGCCACTAAAAAAAGATTTTTTTTTTCCTTCTTCAGACATTTAGAGATTCCACAGGAATTTTTAAAATAAACACTTACATCTGCATAAGAAGAATATTCTGCAACTTTAAAAATTTTTTTTAAATGTGTGCTTATGGAAACCTTCCATGTAAGTATACGGGTCACCCAAATGAAAGTGTCATTGCTTTAATAACTTTACCATCTGAAGAGAAAGATGACTGTACGTACTACTGTAGAGGATGCAGAGTGTTGAGAATGCAAGCAATATCATTAAATCCTGTCAGATGCATGTATGATAACATGGGAACATGTTAAACAGCTTCATTTGCATCATGGATATCTCCAAATGGTGTCAATGCATGGTCATGAAATTTTTTAAATGTGAGTGCTAGCGAAATCTATCGTCAAATGCAAATGTGTATGGCACGCAGAATGATATTTTGATGGTATGGGATTTTTGTAGTAAAAGAAGCAGTACTGATGACAGGTCACAATCTGATCAAGCACATGTGGTCTTCTACAACAAGATCCTGACACCATAGGAATACTGATCTGCATGGCATACTCTCTGGACCATACACACTTTGCACTGACTATATACAGTAGTCTCCCTCAAATCTGCAAACCAGAAATCCACAACTCTCTAAAATCCACACATATTTTATGGATGTAAACAATGAAACTTACAGTTCAGATATTGGGACAAAATTTGATTTTTTTTAGTTTTGTATCAATTCCGTATATTTTTTAATTTGTAATTTTTTTAATAATACTCTATTCATGAAGGAAGAATAAATTTTTTTGGAAAAAATTCAAGATATTGCTGATATCACTGGTAATCAGAATCTTCTTACCAAATATATTTATGCATTAATCAAGTTATTTTGGTAGCCAAGCTAAACTTGAGGAAAAAAAACCCCTTTTTTATGATTTTGATGTGAATTAGTAAATGTAATTTTATAAAGCAAGTTTTGTTGAATAATTTTGGAAAAATACATTTAATCTTTATAATGAATATTTAATCATACACTATTGATTATTAACTTGACTTTTGCTATAAATATTTTAATCATTTAAAAAATTATCTAAATTTTTATTATTTTAGTTTATTACTTATTTTAATATTTTATTATATTGTAAGCATTCATTATAGTTCCGATTGCACTCAAATTACTGTTTAAAAAATGTAAACAAAGCAACGACCAAAAATCTGCAAAATTCTAAAATCTGCACAACCTCTGGTCCCAAGCTGTGCGGATTTGAGGGAGTCTACTGTATTTCAATAACAGTTACATTTTCTGGTGGTAAAAATTATATGACTGCATGTCGGCACTGTTTGGAAACATCCTTGATGCAAATGATGCTGTTTAATGTGTTCTAACACTATCACACATGCATCTGGCAGGATTTAACAATATTGCATGCATTCCCAGCACTCTGGGCCCTTTGTAGGAACATGCAGTCATCTTTCTCTTCAAATGACAAAGTTATTGTAGTAATCCTACTTTCATTTAGGCAACCCTTATATAATCAAAAACACATTTCTTTTTCAATTACAACACTCATTACAGCCAAGCAGAACTGTAAAGGAAAATTACTATAATCAGGGATGTAGTTGAAGATATATGGAGATATACGTCATATACATTCTGGATTTTTAAAAATTCCCTCTCTATACCCTCTGCTTCTCAAATAAAGCTATAGTGTACACTCTAGGCATGATGTTCGTGACTTAAGCATACACCTTCTGTATATAGTACATACCCTCTGGTTTTATTACAACAACAACATTGACTATGACCATAGATTGACAACAGATGGCATGACTGAAATTAAAGACAGCTTAACTTATGTTCATGAACGTATGGATAAATGTATACTCAAGAATAAAAACAAATTATTTACAATGAAGAAATTGTTATCAAAGAAAAGGGAAGTTAATACATACATCCACTTAAAAGGAACTCTAATGCATGTTTTGAAACAAAATTGATAAGATATTTTCAAGAAAATATGGTAAATACAAATATTTACAATAACAATAGATTTCACAAATTAAAATCAAATAAAATAACTAAGTATAATGATTATCTTTACCATATAATAGACAAAACTAAAATTTCAAAAAATTTGGAAAAAAAAAAAAAAAAAAAAAAAAAAAAGAGAAAAATTTCTTTTCTTATGAATTTAAAAATGTACAAATTTGCATTACAGACTTTAATTTTAGAATTAAAAAAACAGGATATTAGCTCAAAAAGAGCACTATTTCATAAGAAAATATGTTAATAATATGTTTAGTAAGAATAAAGGACAAAAATACATAATTTTTTATTGTGATAAATGAAAAATCCTTAGTTTTTAAAAATTTTATACATTTCAAATTGAAAAATAATGTTAAATAATGTGGCTCAGTAACATGCTTTTTTCCCTCCTAAAGATAAAGTTATATCATTTTTGTAAAGTCTTGGATACATGTATTTTTAAAAACTGTAGTATGGAGAAGTTTTATTGTCTTTTTAAAAAGGTAGGGGACAGTTCGACAATTTTAAAAGGGTCCTTAAAAATGGCCTAGAAAAAACAATTATGAATTAATAAAAACTTCAAGTAAATAATTTAATTAATTATTAGCACAATAAATAAATAAATAAAACTAACAAATATTATTAACAGCTCATTTTGTTTTGCACTAAGAAAAAATAAGGTTAATTGCCTAAATCTTAGCTTACAGGATGCATGTATATGCTAACCAAGATCAGGGGCGTAAATCCCGGGGGGGTATGGGGGGGTGCGGCACCCCCCCTCTAGTAAATCAGTCGGAAATTTTCATGTTTATCGGTAAAACTATAAACTTAGTCGGGAAAAAAATTGTATTTATCTATATAAACTTACAAATTGGATAAATGAAAAAAATCAGTCGGGAAAATGTCCGTTTAGTCGGAAAAATGTTATTTACTAAGAAGACTTAGAAATTGAAAAAACGAAAATATTAGTCGGAAAAATTCCCATTCAATAAGGAAAATGTACGTTTAGTCTTAAAAATGGTATTTACCTATAAGGACTTATTTTAACAATGTTCGTTTAGTCGGAAAAAAGTTATTTACTATAATGACTTACAAATTGGAAAAACAAAATTAGTCGGAAAATTCCCGTTCGATAGGAAAAATGTATGTTTAGTCGGGAAAATGGTATTTACCTATAAAGACTTACAAATTGGAAAAATGAAAAAGTCAGTCGGAAAAATTCCCGTTTGATCGAAAAAAATAACGTTTAGTCGAAAATAATATATACATATGTATGCACCCCCCCTCCCCCCAAGAAGAAATCAGTCAGAAAATTCCCAGATCGATCGGGAAAAGTTTAGTCGGAAAATATGGTACTGACCTATAAAAACTTATAAACTGGAAAAAATCAAAATATCATTCGTACAATCTCATGTTGCATCGGAAAAGGCGTGCTTAGTCGGAAAAAATAGTATTACGTATTATCCTATAAAAACTTATAAATTGGAAAAACGGAAAAATCAGTCAGAAAAATTCTTGTTCGATCGGAAAAAAATGGCATTAATCCATAAAAATTTATAAATTGGAAAAATGAAAATATCATTCGGAAAATTTTCCGTTTCCATCGGAAAAGGCATGTTTATTCGGAAAAAATAGTATTACTTATTAACCTATAAAAATTTATAAATTGGAAAAACAAAGAAGTCAGTCGGAAAAATTCTTGTTCGATCGGGAAAAAAATGGTATTAACCTATAAAAACTTATAAATTGGAAAAACGAAAATATCATTCGGAAAGTTTTTCGTTCCATCGGCAAAGGCATGTTTAGTAGGAAAAAAATAGTATTATGTATTAACCTATAAAAAGAGTATAAATTGGAAAAACGGAGAGTCAGTCGGAAAAATTCTTGTTCAATCAGAGAAAAGTAAATTTAGCTGAAAAAAAAAAAAAAGTATTAATCTATAAATATTTATGAATTGGAGAAATATTTTTATAGCTTTTAATTAAATAAGAAAAACAAGTTAGATCGAAGAAAACCTATAAAATTTTATTCGTAATCGGATTTATTTCCACTTCCAGATTCTAATTAGAAAAATAAAAAACAATTTAGAACGAAGAAAACAAATTTATTCTTAGCCGGAACTATTATTAATTAATTTAACTAACTGGTAATTTATTAAGTACTTTAATTTACTAATTAATTAATACAATTTATTATTATATAGGGTTTTATTTTTCTGATAAAACTATTAAGAAAAATTTTGATTTGACAAACATTGTGTACTCGGAAACCTCGATATGACAAAAAAATATATGTATATATATATATATATATTTATGTACATATTCTAGCAATGTTAATGTTATTTGTAACCGTGATATTTTGAATGAAACCTTGATATTCCGATTTTTATCTCTGTGCCTTTTGGCTTCGAGATATCGAAATCCACCTGTATTGATTTACTGTTGGAAAGCTTTTAATTTAGTGTCGAAATTTTAAGATATACTGATTAAAGTGAAGAAACTTCAATTTTTTTTTTTACTTAAACTTTAAATTTAGTTAGAAATATATATATCACAGAATTTAGGTGATATCCCATGAAAATTCAAAACTAAAATACAAATATTTTGTATTTTTCCATATCAAAATCTAGATATTTTACACTCCATACAAATTTTACCTTTAATTGAAAATAATTATGGTTTTAATTATTCCTTCTAACTAATTTTGTGTTTTCTTTTTATTTTATCAATAATAATAATAATAATAATAATAATTAAAAATGCAAAATTGCTTTTCATTTTATTTTTAAAAAAATAAAAAATGTGAAATTGTTTTCATTTACTTTGTGACATAATTTTTGATTGATTTAAAAAGGTGCTTAAGAAATTTATATGACACAGGATGAAAATTGAAAATATCCAAATACTTTGAATTTTTATCTCAAAATAATCTGGATATTTTATAGTCTATACGAGTTTACTTATCTCAGAAATAATATGTTCGTTTTCTTTTTCCTGAATCAATTATATGCAATTTTTTAATATTTTTATTAATACTATTACATTTTGTTTAATCGGAAAAATGAGGGATACCACCAAATTGTACCCTGTTCTAAAGTTTGTCGTTAGAAAGAATTAAATCTTATATTAAGAAATGCCGTATTTTTGACAAATTTTTGTCTCTAAAACAGCGGTTCCCAAACTTTCTTGATACGCGACCCACCTTTTAGTGAAAAAAAATTTCGCGACCCACCTTTCAGTAACAAAAAATTTCGCGACCTTCCCAAGATAAAGTTGTATATCAGTATAGCAATTTTTGTACCGTCTCTATACGTTCGGCAATCCTATCCTACTAAAAACGCAAATTTTCGTACAATGTGTGTAAGAGAATAGTAATTTTAAAAAAATGCACAAACTACAAATATAGTTAAAAATACGATATGATAATAATAATTATGAAAACATAACTTTATAATCAATGAGATTTCTGGTACTGGTGTTTACCAATATTGGAACATGTATTAACACGCAGTTTGTCTCAGTACTTGTCTTTCAAAAACAGCAAAGTAGAAAAAGCATGCTCCCATAAGCATGAAGTTTTGAATTTCATCAACGACCTCAAACCTGATTTAAATATTTCTGGATATTCTGTTCATATATTAATCTAGAAGAAAATTAAGGATTTTTCCTTGAAATATTTTTCCTGTTGAAATTGTCGTATATTTTTAAACAAATGAAATAAAAAATATACTTTGATGACAATCCTCGATTGTTCCGCGACCCACCAAAACAACTGCCGTGGCCCACCAGTGGGTCGCGACCCATAGATTGGGAACCGCTGCTCTAAAATATTCCCCAAGCAAAAAAAAAATTCAATTTTACATTTAAAAAAAAAACCGCTAAAGAGATTTTAACAGATTGCAAAAAAAAGTAGAGATAGTTTTTTCTTCAACGTAACTCTTACATGCTTGGGCACCTAGACTACTGGGAGCTGGATCTCCCGCCCTATGTGTCAGTTACAAAACTTACAGCTCGAAAATTGGAGAGAAAATACTTCTTATGATGTAAGCGTGCACTAAGATGGAATTTTTGAAATTATCCCCCTAAGAGGGACAAGCGGCGGGGATAGGGGGGAGGGGGGTCAAAATTCTGGAACAACTTGCCATATCTCAGCAAACATTTAAGGTGGGAGCGTGGAATTTCAGAAAATAAATCTACTAAAAAAATTATCAAACACATAACCCAACGATTTCAGAAATTCCCCATAAGGGGGTTAAAAAAAGAAGGGGGTCTAGAAAATTTGGACATTTAGCGCATCTCAGCAGTCTTTTTTAATAAGAGCGTGAAACGGCAGAAAATAAAATTATTAAAAACTAATTAAATACGTGTTTCAGCGATATTTTAAAATTTCCACTCCCCGAGGGTATTAAAGTGGGGTGGAAAAATTCCATACTTTTTTGGACCCATCATGTGACCCATCATAGAAAAACCCTCAGATCTTTCTTTCATATTATAAATCTTTCTTTCTTCCCGCTGACCCCCTCCTATTTCCCTACCAGGGACAATTTTCGATCTTTTTCGAAATTGTAGCGTTTTATCGTTTTAGTTCGGGTTTTTTTACGGGGACCTCCGATAAATATTATTTATAATAAATGAAAATCAATTAGGGAAGGGTCTATTCTGGTAGGGAGGACAATTTCCTAAATATGGTCTACATCTCTCTTGTGATATATCACGGGCGTCCACTTTTCTAAATTTAGCCGGCACCTTTCATGTGATATATCGTTGGAAAGCCCTGTGACTGCTTATTCGTACTAAGCTCTACCCGTGGCCCTCTCGGGTGGTACGATTATTGTATTCCATCAGGAGACCTTCTAATTGTGGGGAAAATATATGGTTATATAAGACTAATAATAACATAAGATTATTTGACTAACTCGATACACTAAGTCATAATTATCTTGAGAATTATATATGAATGTACATATATATACAGTCGGCTCTCCTTAATTCGAAATCGGATAAGTCGAATTTTTGCTTAATTCGAAGTAAACATGAAGTCCCGATTTTCAATAGCAGAATAACGTTAAAAATTTTCATTCATTCGAATTCATTTTCTCTTGACTTTGTTTAATTCGAACTAACGAAATTCCTATTTTTTCCTTTTTCTTTATTTTCTCCCGGAATTCAGATCTTATAAATAATTTTCTTTCGTTTTTGTCAGAATTGTTCTGAAAAAGTATGCATATAGTCAGTCCTATGCATTTGCTATCCTCTTTTTTAGTGCCCTGTGTGTCCATCAATAACACCTCCACCCTATCTCCGTTTCTGCTTATTCCTAATACTTTAATCAGTTTATGTATTTATATACTTTAATTTAATATTAAATCATATTTTAATGATAACAACCGAAATAGATTTAAAAATATTATGACATTAATTCTTTTTAAATGGTATCCCTTTAAACATGTTTTCCTCTCTTACCTTCCATAATTCGAACGCTGGATAATTCGAACATTTCTTGTGGTCCCAACGAATTCGAATTAACGAGAGCCGACTGTATACATACAGGGTGATTAAAAAAAACGTGGACAAAAAGATATGACAAATTAAGCATACAACAAGGATAAAAAATCACATAGGAACATAGAGTCGCAAACTACTTATTGAGTCACAAATACAGGGTGTTTCAGACTAGCTACACCCGGTTTGAAAGTAATAATTTCGAGGAAAATAAAAGTATTGTAATGAAAATGCAACGATATGTACCTTATTTTGTGTGAAATGTGATAACGTTACGAAAAGATCTGGAAAAACATATTGCTCAAGCAATCGATGATACCGTATAAACTGATTATCACAGTCCAAAATGTGAGGTTCCAAATGCATACTGCTGGTGCGCATAATGCAAACTTCTACCACTTTTGTTTGGTGTTATCACATTTAAAACAAAGGTGAGAATGTCTGTTAAATGTTTTATTACAATATTTTTCAGTTTTCTGAAATTTATTACTGTTAACCGAAATTGAGTTAGGATGAAACACCCTGTACTTGTGACTTAATAAGTGGTTTGCGGTGCTATGTTCCTATGTGATTTTTTACCCTTGTCGTATGCCTGACTTGTCATATCAATTTGTCCACGTTTTTTTTTTTTTTTTTTAATCACCCTGTATATTAGTCCTAGGTTGGCCATAGTACTCGGAAATTTTCTTTCTTGGAGTCGGAAATTTATGAGCCTACACCCCCCTACGCGACTAGGGTGATTTACGCCCCTGACCAAGATATCTTGCAGTGTTAAACAGCTTTATAGCAATTAGTTTTTTTCTCTTGTATATTCTTTTACAGTAGCTGTTGAATAGATATTATTCTTCCATTGTAGAATAAAAACATTCTTCCATTGTAGAATAAAAACATTCTTCCATTGTAGAATAAAACATTAGATGTATTCTTCCACCAATATTTAGTATAAATTTATTATTGCAAAAGTAGAATGAAAAGATAAGATTCTGGATATTTGCTCTTTTATTTTGCAGAAATTTATTATACTTGCCACGCTTATTTTATATAAAAGAATGAATAATTTGATTACTTAAAGGAAATTATGACATCACAAATTATACTAAATTAAAATAAAATGTTCGAATGAAATGCTTTTTATGCCTTTACAAACTTATTGTACTTAATGTTTTACAGTTATCAGGAATTAAGTTTATAAACAAATTTTAAAGCTATTTATTATTATTATTATTAATTTATTTATAAGGGAAAATACATGTAGAAAAATTACAAATTAATCTTCGATTTTAATACTTTTATGTCACTTTAAACATTTATAAAAAATTTTGATTTTAATCAATGATTTTATAAAAAAAATCGGTTGATTTAAATTACAATTTAATCACTGATATAAATCAACTGATTAAAATCATAGACTCCCTACTTTTTGTCAAAATATATATAAAAGTTATTTGATGGGAATTGAACACTAATCCCCTTCAAAGTAGGATCCTTGCACTTTCACACAGTCCACAATTTCTTCCACTGCTGAAAATACTTTTGGAAGTCTTCTTTCGGATTGGTGTTCTACTCTGATGTCACATTCTGTTTACCTCATTTCTACTGTCAAAACAGAATACTTTCAATGGTGCCTTTAATTTCGGAGAAGAACAAGTAACAAGGAGCTATATTAGGAGAGTAGGGAGGTTGTTAAATATTTGGAATTCTATTTTTCACAAAGAAAATCGGAATCTGATGCAATGAATGAGCTGAAACATCGATGAATTTTATAAATTGTTTCACTCTGAGAATCTCCAAGCTTTGAAAAAACTTTGATGCAGTACTTTTTCTCAACTCATTCAGTCATCTTGTAAGAAGTCAAAATCTGACGAACTTGTACGACAGCACCTCAATTGGTGGCTAGCAAGCAACAACTAGCTCACTATAACACAAGGGGGGAGGGGGAGGGGAAATTCAAGCATGCAGATTCAGCTGTCTCCTGCACATGAGACTCAGCTGTCTCCTGCACATGAGACTCAGGGTTTTTTTTTTTTTTAAGTATATAATTAGCTGAAATATTAAACAAAATCTCACCAAATAAAATATTTTAAATTTTGATTTTATTTATTTATTTTTCAAATTGAAAGGGCTTTGCAAGGCATATGATTAATACTGAAAATGAAATGTGCAGCCTTTATAGTTTGCTTACAAAGGCACACAATAAAGTTTCATTACATTATTGCTTCAGGCAAAAAATTGTTTCAATTCCATTTTAATTATGTTACAATGCTTCAAATATAATAAAATTGATATGTATCCTTTAATGTGAATGGAAACATGCTTTGCAAAAAGTATAAAATAAATCTTATATATATTTCATTTACAGGGACACACAAAAGAATTCATTAGATTATGATCTACGAGAGAAAATTGTGTAGAATTTTAATGATGTTATGACACTTCAAACATAATGAAATTAAAAAGCATCACTGAAGTGCACTACAATATATTTTCCATACATTACTGTAGTGTGTAACATTTACTATTCATCTACACAGGTACACAAAAGAAATTGATTACAAGGCTGATTATGACCAATAAATGCTGGAAATGATTTTCTATTTTTCCATTTTTTAAATTACCTCATTTTTTGTGCATTATATGGTGCATGTAAACTCTACAGATCATGCACAGGGCAGCACAAAAGAATTTACAGACATTATGAAATATGGATAATAATTACAGAAAATTGTTTACAATTTTATGAATTCTGTAAAAAATCATCTCCAAATTTAATAAGCATTCATTTGGATCCATACTGTTTAGATTGTGAGCAATATCAATTTTAAATCTGAAAGAATTTAAAAACTTATAACTAAACAAAGAAATTGTGGAAAAGAAAATTTACACTATTTTTTCCACAAATTACTACAAACACAAGTTAAACTGTTATTTCTTTTCATCTAAATTTATGAATAAAAACACATGTTGAAATCCGATTGTATTTCTCCATCTCTTATATGATAAAATCAAAATCAGAAAAGGCAGAAATTTTTTTTTATTTTAACAGGTATTTTACTTCATAATTTTATTCTTTTGTTAGAAATTTAGTACTCATGAAATTATTTCATTATTTTGCTGTATTTCATATAATTCATTCATCAATTTCATAGACTTCATTAGTTAATTATTTAAGAATTTCTTATAACATAAATATATTCTATATGGGAACATAATCACAGAAACATTAACAAATAAGAAAAAGCTTACATTAAAAAAAAAAAAAAAAAACTCAAAACAAAACTAGTATTAATTTGTAAATCTTTTTAAAGAATTTACACCATTGAATAAATGCTTATGTGCAGTTGTGGAAAAAAAAAAAAAGTAAAAACTTCTCACTAATTGTGCAATTAAGAAATTTACTGGTACCAAAGGATTGGAAATTAAATCTACTTTTAAATGATGTATAGAATTTTTGCTTAGGGGACCATATACAAACTAAAATCAGACCAAACTTTGTTTTAGCTTATGACAATACCTAATTTTGACAACAAATTTTAAATCTTCAGTTCAAACCATGCCGAGAAAAAAAATTTCAAGTCATTCTTTTGGATGATAAGTTTTTGAATTATAAACATTCAAAATTTAGAGCTCCTAATGAAGGATCAACCAAAAACAGGTTTTAAAGCCCCCTTTTTTTTAATAATCAGCTTATTATTTACTAAACGTGCAACTAGAAAACATAATTTAGGAATTTTTTAGAATGATTTTTGCTCCTTCCCTTTGCTTGACAACTTTTAAATTTTTAATTTATTTCCGACTGTTCTTATAAGACATTTATATTTTATAAGTAACTACCATGCTTTATTTAAAGTTTCTAGACTCTTTAGTGCAATACAATTCATCATTTTGAATGTTTTTGTTCCTGCAACCTTCTATTGATGTGCCATGGACATACAATGCAGCTTATGTTTGTTATGTCTTAACATATTCTATCATAACCAATTTACTTTTGAAATTGGTTTGATACTTGCTGAGATTGCTTAAAATCCGAATTTCGAATGTTTTAAAGACTCTTTTTTGCATATTTTCCCCTATTTTAAATTTCGAATTTTAATGAGAATGTTGTTAGAGATCATCTAGATCTTATAAGTAACTAGAATGCTAAGTTTAATGTTTCTAGGTGCCCTTAAGGAACAACAACAACAACAAAAAAAAATCGCATTTGTAGAGCATTTTTCGTTTTTGCATTCCATTTGGGGTAGTGACACCAGCAACAGATATAGCCTATGTTGGAATAAGGACTGTCACCATCATTTTGACATAATTTTACATTTATGACATATATAAAAGAAATTGAATTTGACATATAAAAATGACATATAATGAACTCATCAATGACAGAGAAAGATTTTCTAACTATTCCAATTTCATCTAATTAAAAATATTTTAGTTTAATATATGCACACCTCAATTTATCCCCTTATGTAAAAATTTTTGCAAATGATCATCTGTTATTATACTATAACTTTTTCTAAGAGTTTTCGAAATGCTTCAGCAGTTTCTAGCTGAAAAGTTTCTACTACTATTATGTTTGCAGCTTTTAATGAGCACATGAAAAAGTTTAGTTGCATATGTGCTGCTTGTTTTATAATATGCATTAACATCTTGAATCAGGCATGGCTAATACTTATAAACAATGAAGTTTGTAGCAATAAATAGTCTCATTTGAGCTGATAAAGCTCATTTTTCTAAAAATGAGCTTTCAGAGAAACTCAGATTTTGAGCCGAAAACAAAAATTTTCGATCAATCTCTACTTTTAATGTTAAATTACATTTTCATATTTCTTGAAATTATAAGCCTAATATGATAATTTTTTGTGTTACAATCCAACTCTTTTGCATCAAAACTCAAACATAAGTAGATTGAATTTATAATTTAAAAAAATTTATAATGATAATTTGGACATAATGTGAATTGCAGCATACAATGTTTTTGATAGATTTATATTTATTATGTTCTGCTCGACGCAAATTCTCAATTATAAAATTTTCTTAGTAATTTACAAATTGCGAGTAAAAAACATCAAAATGATTGTTTAAGGGGTTGTTTATGATTTCCAGTAAAGTATAGTTTGAAAATATATACATTTTACTCATTTTGTAAAAAAAATTTAGGCTGGTAATAGTCTAAACATATTAAGTAAGTGAAAGGTTCATGTTTGCAAGAAATAATACATTGATAGAAGTGACATTGTCAATCTGTAGCATTTCAACAATTGAGTTCTGAATTTCAATTTGAATACAACCCCCTGAAATAAACTCTTTTTAAAATTTCTTTGAAACTAATCATGCAAATTTCATAAAAATTCGAATTTAGGCTAATTAAAGGGAATAGAATCTATTTATAGGATCAAACTTGCCTATTGCTGTTGGGGAAAAAAAAAAAAAAAAAAAAAAAAAAAAAAAAAAAAAATACTTTAATACGTAGACAGTCTTCTAAGCAAATTTTATACATATCATTTAAAAGTAGATTTCCAATCTTTTGGTACTAGTAACTTTCTTCAACAATAATTTGTTGCAGAATCAATAACGATTGTTTACATTTTTTTTTTCAATGACTGTACATACATTAGCATTAGTTTTTAAATTGATATTGCCTCAATCATTGAAATGGAATGCAGCAAAATCAATTACAGTGGAGCATCGTTTATACGACGCCGAAGGGACTACCGAAAAACGTCGTATAAACGATAACGACGTATAATCGATTTTCACTTCCAAAACTAGAATTAATTTTGTTTTTACTTAATTTTAATGTTTAACGTGATGATTTGCATGAATTTTTAAATTAAACAAACCAAAATAAAAAAATAATCTCAAAAACGGCGGGGGAGGGGGATTAGTAAGCAATTTAAATATGCGTACCTTTATTTATGTTCCACCGAAAGGTTCCTCATTTGCAGTACATCATTTCCTTTCCATTTAATGTTAAAGATCCAAAACCCCGCGTGGCCAACTAAAAGTCGCCAATACTGATAACAGTTAGAAGGATAGTCTATTTGCAACTTAAAACAGGTCGGGAAAGCTGACCATCCCCGAAAAAAGAATGACCCCTCCCAGTGTAATCTGCTACACGTAAGCTGATTTTTCAGACTAATTGAACACTAGCCCACATTTTTATAATGTGCAATGCATTTAAACACGCTCTTTGGTGTCATTCATAACTGCCATCTTCCGCTCGTTCGTAAAATACATAAGAAAAATAAACAAAAACAAGCCTATACAAAATCGAAAAATCGACGTATAAACGATTTTGGACATCGTATAAAAGATATATTTTTACATTAAAATAAATAGGAATGAATCGGGACCACATTAAAACGTCGTATAAATGTAAACGTCGTATAAGTGATCGTCGTATAAACGATGCTTTACTGTATGTTCAATTTGCTTTGGAAAAGATAAAAATATAACAGGTCAATTCCATGTTTAAGGAGTAACAAATTTAAAAAAGTGTACAATCTCTTTTCCAAAAGTGTTATTAAAATGTTTTAGAATTGATTGAATTTGAAATGTATGCAAATTGATAAATTCTTAGTTGAAACTAGACTTTGTCCATAATGTCAAATCTAAAACTAGTCGTTGGAGGCCACCGTAATACTTACCCATCATGGATAGGCATATGAAAATAAAACATGTGAAAATTATTTATACAATGCACTGCAATTCCAAAACAAAATTTAAATATTGTTAATATACATAGTAATGCTCTATTAATGAATTGCTGATGTACCAATTTCGACAAATTATATAAAACGTCAAACTACTCAAGTAATACCGAACTGCGTAAAAGAAACATCCTTATAACTCCAAAAATAATAATAATATAAACTAACAGTTTACTGCGTTGGATTAAGCGTCTCATTTTCAATTAAAATATACCTCTGAATCGAAATTTGAATGAAATACAGGGTCATGAAAAATCGAAGAATATGGAAAACAGGATTACAAATATCTCAGCAACTAATAATTCGATTGACTTCGTTCTGTATGCAAAATGTGTGTTATTTTATTGCCTTTTACGTCCATTCCTTAGAACAAAAAAATTCGAAAATTTTTATGTACTTTTCATCAGAACGAATTTTTCGAGAGTCCGAAAAAAATAGTTCCGGATAATCGAGGTTGCTGATATTAAATAGGCTTCGTCCCATTCTTACATACTAACTAAATACAAAATTTCAAGTCTCTATCTCAATTTGTTCAGAAGACAGAGCGTTTACAGACAGACAGACAGACGGACGGCAAAAAAAATTTTCTAAAAATATGTTTTTCGGAATCTCTACTATCTAAAACGTATAAATCCGTCAAAATTTTTTTCCCGATTTTCAAAACGATTGCAAGACTTACCCTATACTACGTATGATGGGTAAGTAACAAGTTTCTTGCATCTAAAAATGAGACTAAATGGAATTTTTACAATTGAAGATGTATCCAAACCTCATGTTTTGGTTTAAAGATTGTATAGTAGCATATTAAACACTTATTATTATTTCTACATTATTCCTACTTTTATTACACATACCTTTTTAGGTAAAATACAATTTTTTTTAAATATATTTCACAAGAAAATTATAATTTTCTTAATTGAATTACATATCACATAGTTTTTCTATTATTGAGGGGAAAAAATTATGACTACCTCATACTACAAAATATGTTTTTGTTGATATAACTACTATATGTTCAGCTAAATGTCTATAAACTAAGCTTAACCTTCTCAGTCCTGATCGCCTGGAGGAGACACTAAATAACAGACTTTAAATTAATTTAAATGTTTCTAGAATTACTAAAATGACTTCTAGACATTATTACTAAATGCGTAGATATCATAAGAATCAATATATAGACTGATACAACTTTAGAAATGTTGTAAGCAATTTTAGACCGTTTTTTGTGATACATCGTAATACTTGTCTCAGTACTGAGGAAGCTCAAGTAGGTGAAATGTCACCGAAATGAATAAATTAACTAAATAGTTTGTCGGACTGATGATTAAATATACGTCATAAAATGTGCTTCTGTTACCACACAAGTAAGTACATTTGTGGAACAACACTTTATTATTTTATAAATTAAGATCTTAAAAAAATGGGGGGGCGGGGGGAGAATGCTTATTTCACAGTAACTTTTGAAAAAGCACAATGCATAGTTTTAAAATTTCCTCGTTTTGCTGCAGGGAATGGCTATTTACAATCAATAAATGAATACAGGATACTTACTAAGTATCATTACAGAAACAATAAACAACTCTCTATAAATACAAATTTATACAATTATCAAAACTAAGACATTAAAAAACAAATGTTGTATAATTCATAAATCAAATGCACAATTACTATACTACAAATAATTCATCAAATTCTATATAATATTAATTTATTTTTAAAATATATCTAAAAATTTAGAGATAATGTAGTTTTAATAATTTATAAACAACACCAAAACTTTGTTATCAATTAAACATTTTTCACGCAAAATACAGAGACCATCTATGCTTTAGAGAACATTTCTGGCAATAACTTTTTAAAAATTATCACTTATACTTCCAAATTTATTTTTGTTTGAAAGAGTGCCTTTAAGCTAGCTGTGGATTGATGGATTCCTTTTTGTGCTTTCAGGGAGAATTTTCTTAATTTAAAAAAAACATTGTAAAATGTATGGTAAAAAAAGTTTAAGGCAAAATAAGCAATATTAGTAATTAAAAAGGGAAAGTCTGTCAATCAGTACTTTTATATGGAAAGAAGATTCCAAAATAAATACCAGAAAAAAAGTTTATACTATCTTAATGTTTCTAAAGCAAAATTAGTAACAACAAGAGAAAATCTGCTGATGCAGAAGCAAATTGCAAAGTCTTTAAATACATCTGTAGCAACAATAAACAAACTTATAAATCATGTTTTACAGTTTAAAAAGTTACATTAATTTTTTGCCAGGCTTGCTGCTTGCAATGCAAGACATTTTGTAAATGATTGTATGGAAACTAATTAAGGAAATTAAAAATAAGAAAAGTGACAAAAAAAAAAAAAAAGTTAAAATTCACATATACTATAAGAAACTTCTTGTCTGATATTTAAAGAAAACTTTTTATTACTTTATCCAAGTTACTTTCAAAAGAATGAAACTGTGCCAAGATAAAGCCACCAGTCATTAAAAAAGTCCTTCCGGCAATGCCGGGAGGATATATATATATATATAAATATATATATATATTATATATATATTTATATATATATATGTCAACATTTGAACGGAGGGTGGTTTAGGGGTCTGGGGATCATGATCGGTGAAAATATACCAAAATTTTCCGGAAGTGCTTTCCTCCGGATGGCTGCAATAGGTAGCTTTTTACTTTTTGTAATGAAAGCTACCTAAAAACTAAATCTGACACAGGTATTGGATATGTACCTTTAAAAATATTTCTGCATATGCCATTGATGTTTCACCCATTGCCCAGTGTCCCTTTGACCTACTGAAAAAAGATCTTTTTCAATACAAAACCACCAAGATTAACTTTGGAAAGTAGTGAAATATGAATAATAAGCAATATACTAAAGGGCATAAATAGAAAATTTCATTGATGATCAGTAGTCAGTAGTACCAGTTTTATAAATAGAAATTTTTTTTATATTTAAAAAAATTAATTAATAAGCTTTTGTTAAAATTTCTATTTAATCTAAAATTAACCAGTCCAAATATATGTAAATATATTTTAACCCAAAAAACAGTAAATTTATTGATGAAATGCAAGAAAAAATTATGCTTTTTTTATAGAAAAAAGGGAAATAAGGTGACTGCTGACAGACAATTTTTTAACAGCTTCTTTCTCTCCTTTAGTGGCTTTGTGGCTAATGCTAATTTTGCCCTTTACAAAATATCTATAAATTTTACAAGAAGCCCAATACATGTCGGGAGCTGAAAGCACAGACCATTTTCCTATTCCCAGTTATCCATGTTTTCATACCTTTGACAAAAGTAAAGCACAATAGTTAACCAAAGAGTCAACCGCTAAAATCAAGTTTTTAGATATTTTCAAAAAAGAAATGGCTTAGCAGACTGATTGTGTTTTAATATGTAAATCAAATTTTAGATAATTCTTGAATTTCAGCCATGAACTCAATGAGGTGATTGTTCGAGGTGCTGCCCCCAGTTCTATTTCCATGTGGAAAGCACAATGCAGACTTACAGTCTAGAAATAAGGTTATCAGATCAAACATTTAAAAAAAAAAAATCTTAATATATAAAATGTAAAAAAAGGGCAACCTTGATATCATTCTAAAAATGTGTAAAGAATGTAAAAAATTGTGTAAAAATGTGTATGTAAAAAAAACAAGTACTATTTAAATAATAATACTATTAATAAAATATTAAAAATAAATGGTACTACTTGGTTATCCTATCGACCGATTTTGCCAGATTATACAAATTAAGATTATTTTCATTTTAAAAAACGAAAGCGGAATTAAATTAATATAACATTAATAAAAATAAATAAAATGTTGAAATAGAAATTGCTTGGTGATATAACAACGCATGTAACATGCTTAATCTCAAGGGAGTGTGGCATTGACGATCAGCCATTATTGACATTTAATCTCATAGTTTGGCAAAAGGTTTTTGGCCGATGAGATAACCAAGTAATACCAAATATTTTTTTTTTTTTTTTTCCAATACTAAAAGTCAAAATAAAAGAAAATGTGCATGGGAATGAATGCTATACTTACAGTTCTCAGGAATAAACTAATGCAAATTAATGTACTTAACATTATATTAGACCTAAAATAATTCTTCTATATTATTTATTTTTTTAAAATATAGTGAAACACGTTTAAGATACACCTGTTTAATATATGACCCCATTTAAGATACAAATTATCTGTGAGTCCTTGAAAAACAAACCTGTGTAAAATTACTTAGATAATATCCTATTTAAATGCCTAGACTAGTCGCTCAAGAAGACCCAGGCGATAATGTCAAGCCTATAGGGGCGTTATTTTCAAATATCTCAATCCAATTTTAATATTTTTACATGAATTTCTTTTCATAGAATGGCTGAGGATAATTTACAACCAAGCTAGTTTTTACTTTGTCGATTTTGGTTTTAGATTTACTTTAACTTTTGAAACCGGTTCTGTAATTGAAACTCTCATATAATATAAAAAAATATATCCATGCAAAATCGAAAAAGCAAAAACTAGCCCGACTGTAAATCATCCTCAACTATCCTATAAAAAAAAAATAATAATAATAAATTCTAAAAAAAAAAAAAAGAAAATGAATAATGTAGAAATTTTTATAAACACATCGTGTAATTATATTATCACACAATAGTTTTTTTGGCACAAATAATTATAACATACAATTTTTGTACACAGTACAAATTAAATATAACTAAAATTTGCACTTACCTCTCCTATCTGGATTATTTTCGCTTTTATGTCACCAATCTTGCACTGGCTGGGCACAGACTTCAAACTTATTTCATGCAGATGGCTATTAAAAATGAAATCTAAGAACTCAGGTTTTAAATTACCACTATCCAGCAGATCTTTCAACAATTCTTCAGAATATTTCTTTTCTAAAATAAAAATTTTAAATAAATAATTAAATAATTTTAAAACACTTAAATATAAAAATTTACAGAGCAGACTTCTGTTAAATATATTAAATTGAAATTTAAGTAAAACTTTAAATAAGTTATGCACCCAGTAGAAGAAACTGTCCAGCATGGCAGTGGGCACTGCAAATTAATTCACCAGCTTAAAAAAAAAACTAAAAAAAAAACAAGATGAACGTAGATTCTACCATTGCAGAATTCAGTTTCGCCTCCGATTAGAAAAAAAAAAAAAAAAAAAAAATCGATAGAAGTTTTTTAGAAGGGCGACCCCGTTTAGATTGCAATGAACTAACTTCATTTTTCTTGTGTTTATCAATATAATAGCAAACAGTACGGCGTGAAATACCCAATTGAATAGCAATTTCTCTCTGAGACATTGGAATTGCGGAATAATAAAGAGATACAATTTGACTTGCTACTTCTTCATTGACTAGATTCATCAAAAACGGATTTTTTCTTTAGTTTAAACACTTTTTTATAGACTCTGAGTAAAAGGAAATGCAATTTAACAATAAAACGAATGGAATTCCGTCGAATTCGACAAATGAAATGTTTAAAAGACCCGATCGATTTGGTTTAAAAAAAAGCAAAAGTAATTACATTATTGAATCAATATATAATAAATATATTTACAAAGTAAATGTCAAATTTGCCAGTTACAATTTTGCATTCATATATTCGCACATCTACAGTTAAAATTGTAATATGAGTGCCGGCGAAATCCAGAAATTTTATTTTATATGCACTCACAGAAAAATAGCTTTATTTTTTAAAAAAAAAAAGAAAAAAAAATAATATCGGGTACTACTAGGTTATCCCATCGACCAAAAAATTATCGCCAAACTATAAGATCAAATGCCAATAATGGATGATCGTGAATGTCACATTCAATGACATTAAATACGATTCACGTGTTTAAAATGTCATTAAGTGATTTTTATTAATATTTTTATTAATATTCTACTAATTATTTATTTTTTCGTTATTTAAAATAAAAATTATGTCAATATGTATAGTTTGGCTATTAATGTGGCGATTTGTATAATTTGGCGAAATTGGTCGACGGGATAACAGAGTAGTACCTAATATCGTTATGAGTAAAAATACAATGTTTTAAATAGTGACGTCATTTTCTCTTCAAATGTTCTTTAAAAGTTACTGTTTATGAAAAAGGCCTCCATAATAATATTGTAATTCCATTTTATCTGGTTGCTGAATGACATAATTTTCCTCGTTTGAAATTTCTCTTATTTTGATTTAGACATTAATTTTTATCATAAATTATTTTCTGTGCTTTTATTTACATTATTAATATTATTTCTCGGTAAATATATATTTTTTTAGCTCAATTAGTTCATAATTATATGCAATAATTTTAGAAAATAAATTTTTATTATCGAGAGAAAAGCTAAACTGTGTTGCCACCATTTTGAAGAAATGTCATGAAAAAGCTTTTAAAATTAAAAATCTATATTATAAAGGCCAAACGTATCTGTGCGTAACGCATACGTCATTTTGTGAATGGCAACACTTTCCCGAGCAATCTCATTTATGCAATTTTCCCTGCTGCAAATTTTACACTTCTAAACACTGCACAATTTACGTTTTTACACCATCGTATAGAGAAAAAAATTTACTTTTAAATGCAATTTGTTTGAAATCTGTGTCTCAATTTGTTTTTCAGATATTAATTTTTTTTTTATAGTTTTAGTACCAATTTTCTAATTGTGGCAACATAATCGCTCTATTTTCTCTTAAAATTGAAAACAAAATAAAAAACATAAATAAATAGAAATTAAAATGCGTATATTTTGCCAAAAAATCGTCTGTTATAAAATTTGATGATTTCGGTTTTATTTTATTTTTATTCATCAATTAAATGGGGGGGGGGGGGGGGGGACTTCAATTTTTGAGTTAAAGTGAAAAAATGATCATATTAAAATTTCTTTTTTTTTAAACGTAATGTATTCAGATATGAGAAACACATGTGTAAATTTTGAGAAGATGAGAATGATGACGGGTTTCAATTTCGCGTGAAATTCTATGATCGTGTAAATTTCGATTTTTTTTTCATCTGCATTTATACCAAACATAACAGTCTCAACTGATAACTTCATCGTAATAACTAATCTTTATTATATTTTACGTATTACATATGCGATTAAAGTTCAATTTTAAAAATTTGGACAACTGAGTTAACCGATTTGTCAATCTTCGCTTAAAATAAGATTTGTTTGAGAATTAGACTGGTCAATATAAGATGCATTTTATACTTTAATTTTGTAGACTTATTATAAATCAATGAAACAGTTCCTTCTTAAACTTTTTTTCGTCGAATTTCTACGGGTTCCACCTCGTAAAATATAAAAATGGAAATAAATTAAAAAATAATTAATATGGGCACAACTACAAATAAATAGCTTTCATTTAAAAAAATAATTATCAAAATCGGTTGACTAGAAAATTCAGGGCTGATGACACGACATTTTTAGCTTGTCTGAAAAAAATAGCATTGGATGCTAAAAAAAAAAAGGCTGGACTTAAAAATATGTATACTTTAAATTCCTAGATTTATGGTATTTGTTTTATAAATGTACTATATTTTCTTTAAAAAGGCAATTTTTCCTTATTTTATGGATATTGTTATTTTAGTAGGCTTAGTCTAACACTGTTGGGTCAAGATAGATTGTAGTATGCTGCTGACTGATACAGAAAATTCTGCTCCTCGGGTTATGCAATTTTTTTTAAAGGAAAGACAGCCACGATAGCTCAAATTGATAGTGCAGCCTGTGCTCACAAATTTAACATATTTTCAAAGTTTTCCTTTACTTGTTTAGAAGGGAGCATTTTCTTTTTGAATTATTTCCAATACACTGAAAAATGATCAATTATATCATTATGCTATTCCTATTTTTGTGTTAAAAAACAATGTTTTGTTTTCCCATCAGGAGATTTATGTGCTAAATTAATATTCAGCTCACAAGGCTGCTGGTCATTCACTTTCCATGTTTGACAAAATTTGTGGGTTTTTAGCTATATTTGTCAAAATTTGCATTTCTTTCGTGATTTTTAAATGAAAATCACATTTTTTTACAATTTTTGTGACGAAATTTACGTTTTTCCATGTTTTTCTTTTTCTTTCATGATTTTTTGATGAAATGGGCAGTTTCCTGTGATTCTATAATAGAATTAGTTTTTTCGGCTGTATTTTATAAACAAAATTAGAGCTTTTTGATGAAATTCATGATTTTTTAAATGGAATTCGCCTTTTTATGTAATTTTTTGATGAAATTCACATTTTTCCGTGATCTTTTGACAAAATTGACGTTTTTCTGCAATCTTTTGACTTAATTTGAATTTTACAGCAATCTTCTGTTGAGATTCGCATTTTTTATCACAATCCCTTGACGAAATTTGTGCTTTTTTTGCTATCTATTTACTGTGTTTTCTTTGTAAGTCTGACACACTCGCTTTTTTTTACAATATTTAGAACAAAATGTGCGCTTTTTCCGAGATCTTTCGACGTAATTCGCATTTTTTAGAGATTGCTTTACGTTATTTGTGTTTTTCAGTGATCCTTTGATAGCATTTATTCAGATGTGACATAATTCGCATTTTTTACCCACAATCTTTTGATGAAATGTTCATTTTTTGGCGATCTTCCGATGAAATTCACAAATTTTTGCGATTATTTGAAGAAATTAGCGTTTTTTTTTTTCCACGATTCTACTTTGACGAATTTCACGTTTTTCAGTGATCATTAGATAAAATTTCCTTTTGCTTTTCTCGCCAGTCTTTGACGTATTTTCTGTTTTTTTAGCAATCTTTTGACATAATTTACGTTTTCTCAGCGATCTTTTAAAGGGGGGGCGCTTTCTTGGTAGTTTTTGAAAATTTCAATTTGTTCATAAAGTTAGGGGAGGGCGCTTGATCAAGAAGGGTGGATTAATGATATGTTACGGTATTCATTTTTACTTTTAATGGTAGAAAATTGTACCAATTGGCAAATATGTAGTCTCAATCTTATTTAGAACAACCAGAACAGGGTTTGACCTAAAACTTATATAAATAAGTAATATTTTATTTATTAGCCATACTTTTAATATTCTTGTTAAGGTAGTCATATTTTATTAAAATATAATTATGTTTCACGTAATAAATTCAAAATAATGTTACACTTTTTCCTAACCTTTCGACAGTTCAAAGGATAGCATGAATTACAATACCAGCTAAAAATATTTGATGAAACTCTTTGTAACATACTTTTTGTTTACATATTTGCTTCTGTGAATGCGGGCTTCTATTACCCTATTATACAGTAAAACCTCTAAATAACGGACACCTCGGAAGCACGGAAATTGTCCGCTATTTAGAGGTGTCCGTTATTAGGAAAACATGAGACATTAAAAAATTGGTAAGAAATGCTTAATGTTTTATTGATGGACTTTTATATGTAATAAAACCTCTGTAATAAATTAATCAGAAATTAAAATTATTTTTTCAAACAATAAAACTGAAATAAAAAGGTGCATAACTTTATCCACTGTTTATAGGAATAAAATCTGTTATAAAAGTTTGCTTTTGCTTGCAATTACATGTAATTTATTTGTTAACGTGAAGTTTTAACTCTGTATTTTTAATCCTTCTAAACTATCTTTTGTTTGCAAAAAAAAAAAAAAAAAAAAAAAAAAAAAAAAAAACAAATTGCTCATTGTATTTTGAAAGCATCTTTTAAATTCTCAATATTGCAGGGAAAAACCTTCAGTTTCAGTAATAGGCCAAGAGCCAACCGCACAAAACCCTGTGTCATTGAGCACAAGAAAAAATCCTTTATTTTATGCAAGAGTAGTAAGAGGGGAATCTAATGATCCATGTCTGCCGGAAGCGAGATGGTGCATAAGCCAAAAATGAATACCATTAGTAGTAGACTCGTAGACTAAGGATTGCGTTTGCCGTACAATCAAAAGTATGAATCAGGAAAACACAATGCTAATCTTATGAATCAACCACTAGTGGTATTCATTTTTGGCTCATGCACCCCTTCACTTCCGGCAGACATGGAACTTTAGATTTCTCTATGACTACTCTATTCTTCCATAAAATAGATTTTTTTTTTCTTGTGCTTGATATCTCAGGTTTTTGTGCTGTCAGCTCTAGGACTTTATCTCTTTCATCATCACTAAAAGTCAGCTTTTGTCGAAAATTCTGAAGCAGTATAATCGTATACAGTATCTCATTATCAATATTAATAAAAATTTTGGAAGTTTCTTCACTACTGATATATTTTATTAATTCATTTATTACACTTACTTACTTCACTCCTATCAGAAATGTATGTTTCATTTTCTCTTAATGAAAAGCCTGTTTTTATGGAACATTATCGTACTCTTTATGGTATGTTTTTACAACCGAAAAAATCCAAATTATAGCATCAACAGCATTAACTAATTTTAGGCAGTTCTTAAGTGTACTCATACAATGTAACTTTAAAAGAAAGTAACGTAACAAAATCTTTCTACACCAGAATTTAAAATTGTGTTTTGTTCAAGTGGCTTGCATACTGAAATTATGTTTGAAAAAAAAAAAAAAAACACAATTTTAACATTACTGAATTTCAAATTCTTTGGATGAGAATTTGCATTTCCAATCCACTCACTACATGTATAGTAAATATAAAATTTGTGACACATTACCCTCATAAATTTAAAGGCGTTTTACTTTTTTTCCTTGTTAAAAAACAATTTTTCATCTTTTATCGTGACAATTACTGTCCGCTATTTGGAATGTCCGTTATTTAGAGGTTAAATATACAAAAAGTTAGGTTTTGGGAGTGGGAATTAGAAAACTGTCTGCTAAATAGAGGTGTCTGACTTACATTTTAAATATCAGTACTACACTGATCTTGTTCCAAACAAAACCATTTGTTAAAATTTTATTTTAAATTCCCTCTCCCATGTCTATGCTCCTTTAAGCATAAATGTGTCAGTTCCTGGAAACTTGCTAATTCAGTAACCTATTAGATTAAACACTAAACCTCTCCTAATATGAGAAATTTGTGGATGGGAAAGTTTACTAATTGACCCAAATCAATTCCTCTCCTTTTAATGTGTGGAAAGATTTGTGAAGGAACAAGAACAAAATATTTAGTCAATATATATAGAAGGAAAGAGCATGTTTACAAACATTTCCATCAACCAATTTACCACACCGCTGCATTTTTATCATAGTGATCATTGCAGGAACATTTATGGCAATATAACCCAATCATATCACGGACCTGTTAAACAGAGACCAATCAGATTGGTCGAGGTCATGTGTACGGCAGGAGATATAAAGAACAGACAGATGTTTCTTGCTATTGCTACCTCCAGTAATTCAACCCACACTATGTCAGCTGCTCTTTCCTTATAAGAAAAAACAAATGAAGATAAAGGGATGTAGAGTAAACTCTGTATAAGTCAGAATCAATCAGAACTTAAAAAATTGTTCACAGTAAGTGATATTCTGCCTTAGACAAATTTTACATTGTCTAAGGATTCACAAGGACTTGAAAAACCTTTTTGAGCTAGACAAATTTGCATCTTACTCAGTCTGGCTTAAGGAGAATTTACTGTACTTAGAAAATAAATAAATATAAAAGCTAAGTCAAAATTATTTATTTTTTCTTATCTTTAAAGTAGAATGCTGCCTTGTAAATTTCATACATAAACAAACGACTATTTTTAATCATAATACTAACACATTCGTATAAGCTAGGAGCCGTTGTTCAAGTGAAGTATTTTATAAACAGTATATCATTTTGTATATTATTTATTTGGGTATAATTCTTACCCATAATAACTTAACTGAAAACAACTTAACTAAACATAGGATGTGCCACTGGATCTATTGTATGTAAAAGTCTGTTGGCTATTTATGAGGTTTTTGTGATATATTATTAACTGGCTATAAAAGTGGACATCTGAAACATGATTTTAAATGAATTTTATAAGATTTTAGTTTTAATTTACATAAAATGGTCATTTGTAAGGTAAATTAACAAAAGAAATTGTTAAAAATAAATAGTAATATATGCATTGCATAGGCGTAGCATAAGCATATTCAAGCTAGATGCTTGAATGCGTCTAGCAAGCATTGCATTGCATAGGCCTTTTGAACGGGGGGGTGCCCAAAATTTTTAACCTGAACATGTTGGGTACAAACAATATCTTATATCATAAAACCTAATAAAACGGAACCCCATAAAACCTATCAAATTTCCGTTTTATACAGGTTTGTTTTCGCTGAAGGTATAATTGTATGGTACTTCTTTTAAAACGGACCCAAACACAATCTTTCATTTGGGAAGAAGGATGAGAAGTTGCTCAAAACTAAATCTAATGGATAAGAAAAAGACATACAAACACAGATAAAACATGGTAGATATAAAACAAAGATATCCGTTTATGTTTATATATAATATATAAGATTTTATGTTTATAAATCTGTAATTATCACAAATTTTCATTTCAAACAGCAATGAAACACTAAAATAAATACGACTTTAGTTCTTCCGTCATTTTGATCAAAGTAGCAATCAAATAACTTTTAAAAGGAATAAGTACGCAATTTAAAGTGGAAAAGAGTACTTTCAATCTTTTCTACATATGAATAAATAAAATTTTCCAATAAAAAAAAAAAAAAAAAAAAAAAAAAAAAGAGCCCGTTCTTTCTCCATAAAATGTTTTATACATAAAATGTCATAATATGGTCACAAAAAACGAAATTTAACCAACCAACAGACCATTCCCCATTAGAAATGAGTTCGGGGTCGTTTTCTGGGACCCGGGTCCGCCCGAGTTCGACGGTTTTAAATCCGAGCCCGATACCAAAAATATACAAAACAAAATTGTATGGTATTTATGGTATTAAAAATTTATTATTATGTTAATTCTTTATTTTTTTAATTATTATTGTACTATAAATTTATTATTATGATATTAAAAATTTCTTACACAGATAAAATTGTTAAATGAAAATTTAAATGCAATCTTATCAAAATCCATATTAAATAAAAATGCAGTTGACTCTTAAAATTAATCTCAAACTTTTTCCCTAATTTAAAAAGTAAATTTCATGTACATGTTTGTGACTTAATGAATAAATGTATGAAATTTGCAGAAACTACTACAGTAGAACCCCGCTAATTCGGACCCCGTTAATGCGGATCTCCGGATAATCCAGATTGGTTTGGTCATTTTATTTTCAAGTTTGAGAAGCGATTGACAAATTTCCATAACATTAACTTGTTTCATCGTCGTATTCTGAATTAAAAAAAAAAAAAAAAAAAAACACTTTTCTGAAATCTTTTTGGAAGAATTAAGCAAAGTAAACATTTTTATTGTCTATAAATATTCAATAAGTTTAACATAAAGGTGTTTTTCTGTAAGCATGTTTTATTTTATTTCATTCTTTTCTAATTGTCCGGATATTCCGGATTTTCGATAATCCGAATTGGGTTCGGTCCCAATTAATCCGAATTATCGGGGTTTTACTGTATTTGTAATCTGGCGAACATAAACAACGTTTTTCATTTTCTTCAGAAAGTGTACATCTTTAATTATAACCTATTCCTTTCTGATCGCAATCTTCCGTGATTGATAGGTACCTGAAAATCAACGTAAAAAAAAAAAAAAAAAAAAAAAAAAAAACACTTTGTAATCTTAAAGGTTTGATGCTTTTATAGGAAAAGAAGAAACACTGAACAATTGCTTTATATCAGAATAACATAATAATTATGTTTACTTACGCAGGAAAGTTGACTTCGAAAATGTATACCGTCCTCAGCATGAACAAACTTCATGTTGACAAACAGATAGAACAATCACTAATTTTCATATGAAAAACGACTATGACTCCTACACAATCGAAGATTAAATAAGCTGCAAACCTCCAGCTAATTTTCGTCTATTAATAACAGAAGAAAGTATACTATCTTCGGGTAATGTAAGTAAATAATAAATAAATAAATAAACGATGCTATTAAAAAAAAAATATGCTAACGAAAAGTAACTAAAAGCAACTAAAAGTAAATTCATAGCTTTTTTTATTTTGAATGGCGCCATTCAGTAGGTCGTCGTCGGAAATTATGCCGACATAAATCTGTAATTATCACCAATTTTCATTTGAAACAGCAATGAAATACTAAAATAAATAAACACTACTTCAGTTCCCCGTCATTTTGATTTAAATGACTTATTTGAAAAGGAATAAGTACGCAATTTTAAATGGAAAAAAGTTTTTCTATCTTTTCTACGCATAAATAAATATAATTTTTCGGTTTCAGAAAAAATAAGCCCGAGCCCGAAGATTAGAATAAAAATTGAGCCTGAGACTGTATCAGGCCCCTGCTCAGGCTCGGGATGAGCCCGTCTCATCTTTATTCCCCATATTAATTTGAATTTTGCATAGCATTATTTCTCATTATCAAATAGTCAAAGAGCTGACCGCACAAAACCTTAAGTCATTGAATACAAGAAAAAAATCCTTTATATTATGAAAGAGTAATAATAGGGGAATCTAATGATCCATGTTTTCCAGAAGTGAAATGGTGCATAAACCAATAATGAATAGCACTAGTGGTTTGCTCGTAGGTTTAGCATTATGTTTTCCTGCATCCACTTTTCTGTGTTTTCAGCCTTTTGATTGTACGGCAAATACAATGATAAATCTATGAGTGAACCATTAACGTTATTAATTTTTGGCACCACTTCACTTCCGGGAGATATGGATCATTAGATTTCCCTATTACTACTCTTTCCATAAAATAAAGGATATTTTCTTGTGCTCGATGACTTAGAGTTTTGTGCGGTCGGCTCTTGGACTAAAAGGAAACAGATTTGTGAGAGCCCTCCGTTCCCCAGGCTAATCAAACGCTGGAATTATAATTTCACATCTGTATATCTTTTCATTTTTTTTTTGGGGGGGGGGGGGGGGGGTCGGCTTTTATCTAAACTTTAGATTACAAAAGCAAAGATATAAATAGTTTCTATCCTTGTCGAGAATTTATGCAAATTTCTTATGGAATTGCAAAAACATGCATGAGAAAGAACGGCGTAAAAAAACACTTCCATAAACAAAAGATATTAAATTGGGATTGAAAAACCAACTTTTTGACTTACTGTGACTAATACAGATTCTAGTAAATGTTCTAATTTTAAAAAAAAATAAACAAAATAATTTTCTTAAAGAGAATGTGGGTTTCTTTTTTTATTACATTTCAAAACATAGACTGTTTGTTTTGAGTAACTAATTGAATTAACTTGGCTTTCAATTTTTTCCTTTTTTCTTTTATAAATTTCAATTTTTTAAAATAATGAAGCTTGGGTCTGCGCGAGCAGGGGGGTGCCCGGGCACCCAGGGCACCCCCCCTGGCTACGCGCATGCATTGGATAAAAGCCAGTAGAAAGCTGGCTTTTTCCACAAAAGACCAGTCTTTTCCAATAAAAGCCGGCCGGCCTGGCCTTTTTTAAGAAAAAGCTGGCTTTTTTGCAGCCCTGGTACTATATATGCGTTGGAAAAAAGCCAATAAAAGCCGGCTTTTTCCACAAAAGACCTGTCTTTTCCAATAAAAGCCGGTTGGCCCGGCCTGGCCTTTTGTAGAAAAAGCTGGCTTTTTTGCAGCTCTGAAAGGCATGGATGACGTCCATAATTTTCAAAAATAGCTTTTAAATATAAACAAGAAATTTGAAAAAAAAAAGACGACAGATTGCTCTTTTTATTGGCAATTGTTTGGCTTACAATAGCATTCCCAAAATGAAAAATATGGAAGTCATTTTGTTTTCATTCTGTGTGTCAGCCAGTGGACCAAGGAATCATCAAAAACCTTAAAATATTTCTGCAGGCATCTGTTGGTTGAAACAGGGCTCGAAAAATAGCGTTCCTGGGACCCCAGGAATCATTTCTGGGAATGTATATTTTTTCACTCAGGTTCCCAACTGGGAACCTAAAAAATCGTCATGTTTGCCAACGATGCCACGCACGCGTTATATCACGTAAATTACGTAAAAATATAGCCCTTGAGCGATTCGTGGGATGCGTAATTTTGTCAAAATGTTACGGAAAAAGCCCAAAAGATCAGAAAAAACGACAAATTTCGTCAAAAAAACACACTAAAACGGCAAATTTTGTCAAAAAATATATATATACCGAGAAACAATAGATTTCGACAAAAGATCTCAAAAAGCATCGCAAATTTCATTAAAAATCATGGAAAAACAGCAAATGTCGATAAAAAAAAAATAATAAAAATAAAAATAAATAAAACGACAGGGTTTTTGTTAAAATATTGCGATAAATCGGCAGGTTTTGTTAAAACATCATTATAAAACGGCAGATTTTATCAAAAAATCGCAAAAAATGGCAGATTTTGTCAAAAAAACAGCAAATTATCTGAAAGTACTCACACAAATTTTATTGGAAACCTACATTTTTCATCTGGGAACCCAGTGATGCCGCTGGACTTGAAAAATCCTGGGTCCCAGGGACCCAAGATATGTAAAAGTATGGGTCCTTTTTTTTACAAAAGCGGGTCCCCACTAATTGCAAAAGAAAAATTAAATACAATAATTATTGTTTTATCCATAATGTATAAATAATTAAAGCCAATATTATTTTTTTAATTATTAAGAGAAATTTTCTTTACTATTTTAAAAATAAATGTGCAAGATACAAACTGAATTATAAAATAATGCTTGTTTAATTGTAGAAGATAACAAGTATCACCATTATTTGCATTTCTTTTACAAAAGAGCATAACTGATTTATTGAAAAATACATTTTTCCTGAAAAAAGAATAATTTTGTTGAGTAAAGGGGCACTTTTTGTTTAATAAATAGATGTTTTCAGAAGTTACATTAACTCAGAAAGATTTGGAACAATCAAAAACAGATTATGGATCAAGAAAATCTGTTTTTGGAGAGAAAAAAAATGGAAGCAGAAAAGTTAGTTTTTGGAACACAAAAATTCTATTTTGGCATTAACCTTATTATTTATTTATTTATTTTTGAGCCCCTTTAACGAAAATTGCGTTTTAAAGTGATCTTTTGACGAAATTTGGCGGGGGTTTTTTAATACTTTTTTTACGAAATTTGCTGTTTTTTCGTGATTTTTTGACAAAACGTGCCAGTTTTTCACGATCTTTTGACGAAATATGCCGGATTTTCAAGATCTTTTGACGAAAGTTACCGTTTTATCAAGATCTTTTGATGAAAGTTACCGTTTTATCACGATTTTTTTTATGAAAATTGCCGTTTTTCGCTAATCTTTTGACAAAATTTGCCGGTTTTTCGCGATTTTTTGACGAAACGTGTCGGTTTTTCACGATCTTTTGACGAAATGTGCCGGATTTTCAAGATCTTTTGACGAAAGTTACCGTTTTATCACGATTTTTTGATGAAAATTGCCGTTTTTTGCAAATTTGTCATTTTTTTGTGATTTTTTTGAGGAAATTGGCTGTTTTTTCGGGATTTTGTAAGAAATTTAGCCATTTTTTCTCGAATTTTTTGACGGAATTTGCCGGAAAATATTCGTTATTTCGCGATTTTTGTAACGAAATTTGGCTTTTTTGAGATTTCTTCATGAAAATTACGCGTCCCGCGGGATGCGTAAGCTCCATTTTTTTGCGTCTCATCGCCGATTTTTTGTGTATTTTACGCGCTGTAGCGCGTTCGCAGCATCCCTGTGAGAACCTATACTTTTCATGTAGGTTCCCAGCTGGGAACCTCAACATTTTTTGAATTTTCGAGCCCTGTTGAAAGCATCCTCATCATAGATTTTGACATTAAGAATTTCAACATTCTTCATGCTTTAAGAATGGGTAGGCAGGCATGGGACAAGGTCAGTGAGAGAACGATTATGAAATATTTTCATAAGGTGGGATTTATAAAGAAAGAAACAGAAGAAGTAAATGTAGTGGGAAACTTTAAAAAAATTGATCCTGAGCTTACTGTCGATAATTAAGAAGATGTAAAATCTGATCCATCAATTTTGTATGAAGACTATGTCAATGTGAACTAAAATGTGGCTGTGTGTGGTGAGGCAACTGATGCAGAGCATTGTTGCTCAGTTGTTTTGGTGGAGAATAAGCAAGCTGAAGACGGACTATCTGAAGATGAACAGAACAAGGAAATACAAGATAAGCCTTTACCTAGTTTCTTAGAAGCTGTACACAAACTTCGATGCTTTTTTGAAAGTCATTCCAATGTAAAAGATTCTATTTTTGTGTCAATTGATAAGTTATCAATGTTGGAATCATATGTTATGACTGAAAGATTGCATTCGAAAAAGCAATTGGAAATACAGTAGACTCCCTCAAATCCGCACAGCTTGGGACCAGAATTTTAGAATTATGCGGATTTTTGGTCATTGCTTTGTTTACATTTTTTTAAACAGTAATTTGAGTGCAATTAATAGTGCAATCGGAATTATAATGAATGCTTACAATATAATAAAATTTTAAAATAAGTAAAAAACTAAAATAATGAAAATTTAAATAATTTTTAAAATGATTAAAGTACTAATAGCAAAGGTCAGGTTAATTATGATTAAATATTAAATATCCATTATAAAGATTAAATGTATTTTCCCAAAATTATTCAACAAAACTTGTCTCATAAAAGTACATTACAAATTCACATCAAAATCATAAAATAAGGATTTTTTTTTAAAGGTTTAGCCAGGCCTTATAACCCAAAAATCTCGATTAATGCATATATTTGGTAAGAAGATTGTGATTACCAGTGATATCAGCAATATCCTGTTTTTTTTTCAAAAAAATAAATAAATAAATAAAATAAAATAAAAATAAATAAATAATAAATATATATGTATATATATATATTCTTCCTTCATGAAAAAAACATGAATAGAGTATTATTAAGAAAATTACAAATTAAAAAATATGTGGAATCGATACAAAATTTAAAAAAATCAAATTTTGTCCCAATATACAAACAGAAAGTTTCATTGTTTACATCCATAAAATATGTGCGGATTTCTGGTTTGCGGATTTGAGGGAGTCTACTGTCAGTTTTTTTTTTTTCTTAAAAGCGATGAATAATTAAGCTAGTAAAAAATGTTTGATTTAATGAAAAAAAAAAAAAAAAAAAAAAAAAAATGTAGAAGTATTCTTAAAGTTTGTGTGTTAAATATTTCATTGTGAAGTTGATCTTTTTTAATTTATTTCTTCTTTTGGAGTTAATGTATTTAATTTGAATTTTTGAATACAGTAGACTCCCTCAAATACGCACTTTTAAAATCCACAGCTCTCTAAAATTTGCACATATTTTACCGGTGCAAACAATGAAACAGTCAGTTCAGATGTAGGTGCAAAATTTCACTTTTGTAGTTTTATATCAATTCCATACATTTTTTTTTTTTTTTTTTTTTTTTTTTTGTAATTTTTGTTAAGGTTATTGAATTGATGTTTTTTCATGAAGAAAGAATAATATAGTTCTGAAAAAATAAAGATATTGCTGATATCATTGGTAATTACAATCTTACCACATATACTTTATGTATTATAATCAAGCCTTTTTAATTTTTAAGTCTGGCTTAACCTGAAATAAAGCTTCATTATTTTATGATCCTGATGTGAATTAGTAATGTACTTTTATGGGGCAAGTTTCATTGAATAATTTAGGAAAAACACATTTCATATTTATAATGAATATTTAATTGTACATTAATGATTATTAACTTGACCTTTGCTTTTAGTATTTTAATCATTTTAAAAATTATCTAAATTTTTATTATTTTAGTTTATTACTTATTTTAATATTTTAGTATATTGTAAACATTCATTATTATACTTTTGACTGCATTATTAATTACATTCAAATTACTGTTTAAAAATTGTAAACAAAGCAATGACCAGAAATCTGCAAAATTTTAAAATCCACACAAACTTTGGTCCCAAGCTGTGCGGATTTGAGGGAGTCTACTGTATTTCAAACTTTTCTTTTGGTCCCTTAAACTTTGAATTATCCCAGTTCAACTGTATTAGGTACCATTAAATAATTCATAAATGTAAAGAAAATGTGATATTTGAGATATTAATATGATGAAAAGAGAAAAATATTAGGGATGTAACAAATATTTGGCTTTTAAACCGAATACCCGATTTGGCCTAATACCATATTCGACTGAATAGCTCAGCCAAATGCATAATTATTTGAAGTCTCATTGTTTGAGATAGCAATCATAAGTAGAAACAGTCAACATTTTAACTGAGAATATTTTCTCCAGTTTCATAAAAGAAAAATGCAAGTTTAAACCTGGGATCTAACAGAATTGAAATGCAATATACTTTTCTATCAAAAATATAACCAACTTTAAAAATTACTGCAAAGTAAAAGCTAAAAGGTAATTTTTTTACATGATAGTTATAAGAAATTGAATTAAGATCATAGCATTTATAATGAGTATTATTATAATTATGGACATTAATTTGATTCTTTGGAGTCGGAGGCAATACCAAGTTACATGTAATTTTCGAATAGACAATAGTTTTTTCAACAACTATGTAGAAACTTGGTTAGATAATTAAAAAACAGAAAATAATAGTAAATAAACAATTTATTAACAAATAAAAATAGCTGTGTTATCTACCATGTAAAGGAAAATAATCACATTTAGGTGCCAATTAGGTACCTTGGTGCACATGACATCTGTGCCCAAAAGAAATCTGAAAGTAGCATATAAGCTAAAGCTTAACCTATTAGATATGATTAACCTAACAATCATTAGTATTATAAATAAACACTTATATGGGTAAGTCTATGAATTTTTTAGTAGCCATTATTTTATTTTTAAAGGCTAACAAAATCTTGATCAGTTGACTGTAATACAGTAGACTCCCTCAAATCCGTACAGCTTGGGACCAAAGTTTGTGTGGATTTTAGAATTTTGCAGATTTCTGGTCATTGATTTGTTTGTATTTTTTAAAAAGTAATTTGAATGTAATTAATAATGAAATTAACAGTATAATGAATGCTTACAATATACTAAAATAATAAAATAAGTAATAAACTAAAATAATAAATATTTAGATAACTTTTAAAATGATTAAAATACTAAAAGCAAAGGTCAAGTTAATAATCAATAATGTACAATTAAATATTCATTATAAAAATGAAATGTGTTTTTCCTAAATTATTCAATGAAACTTGCTTCATAAAGGTACATTACTACTTCACATCAGGATCATAAAATAACAAAGCTTTATTTCAGGTTTAGCCAGATTTAATAATTAAAAAAGCTTGATTAATACATAAATTGTGATTACCAAATGATATCAGCAATATCTTGATTTTTTCTGAAATAAATTATTCTTTCTTATGAAAAAACATGAATTCAATAACCTTAACAAAAATTACAAATTAAAGAATGTTTGGAATTGATATAAAACTAAAAAAGTCAAATTTTGCACCTATATCTGAACTGAATGTTTCATTGTTTACATCTAAAGGTTAAAATTCAATATTTGCATTAGTAGCCAGTGGCCAGTAGAGGCTGAATGTTTAGTAGCCACTATTGTCAAGTTAGTGGCCACTAATTACTATCATAGATGCCACCAAGAAGAAAATATCGTATAAATTCTAATCAGAATATTAAATATTTAATAATTATTTTATATGTAAAGAAAACCATAACTTCATTCAAACTTAGATTTTTTCCCCATTACAATTACAGATAGTTAAAATGGGGATTTTTTTTTTTTCGACCACTTGATGAATTTAGCAATATTTTCCGCTATTGGGCAATGGATTTCGCAGTCTTTTGAAGAAATTTGCTGTTTTTTCGCAATTTTTTGACGAAATTTATCGTATCTTCACGATTTTTGGACAAAATTTATTGTTTTTCCGCGTTTTGAATCTAAATTTGCTTTTTTTTTGATGCAATTTGCAGTTTTTTCGCAATTTTTTGAGGAGATCTACCTTTTTTCGGCAATCTTTTGACGAAATCTGCCGTTTTTTCGTGATATTTTGATGAAATTAGCTTTTTTTATTATTATTGACAAGGATTACACCGTTTTTTCGCGATTTTTTGACGAAATCTGCCGTTTTTTCGAGATTTTTTGACAAAATCTGCCTTTTTTTCGCGATTTTTTTTATGAAATATTTCGTTTTCCCCAGGTTTTTTTTTGTACCAAATCTACCGTTTTTTCGTGATTTTTTAACGAAATCAACCGTTTTTCGCGATCTTTTGACGAAATATGCCGATTTTTCGTGATCTTTTGATGAGATCTGCCGTTTTGCCGCGATCTTTAGATGAAATTAACTTTTTTTTTTTTTTGCAATTATTGACAAGGATTACACAGTTTTTTCGAGATTTTTTGACGAAATCTGCCATTTTTTCGCGATTTTTTTGATGAAATATTTCGTTTTTTCGTGTTTTTTTTTAAAACCAAATCTACCGTTTTTTCGCGATTCTTTGACGAAATATTATGTTTGTTCGTGATTGTTTTCTTTACCAAATTTGCGTTTTTTCGCGATTTTTTAACGAATTCAGACGTTTTTTCACGATCTTATGGTGAAATATACCGATTTTTCGTGATCTTTTGAAGGAATCTGCTGCTTTTTTGCGATCTTTTGGCGAAATAAGCCGATTTTTTGACAAAATTGCCCGATTTTCGCGATTTTTTTTGACGAAAACTACCGTTTTTTCGCGATCTTTTGACGAAATCTGATGTTTTTACGCGATTTTATGACGAAATCTGCCTTTTTTTCGCAATATTTTGACGAAATCTACCTTTTTTTTTCGCGATATTTTGATGAAATTTGTCGTATTTTCATCATTTCTCGATTAAATTTACTTTTATTCCGCGATTTTTTACCGATATTTGTCGAAATTTTTTGATTAAATTCGCGTTTTTCCGCGATCCTTTGACGAAATCAGCGATTGTTCTTAGAACGATTGGCAAAATTGGTTATTTTCGGCGACCTTTTGTCAAAACTTTCGATATATTTTATGTCCTATTTTCGGATTTATGACCGACTTTTTTTTAAATTTTCCGAAATGATTGATCGCCAAAATGGCGATCAGGTGCATAACATAAAGTCGCCAATTTTTTACATTTAGTCGCCCTGTGGCCGGTGGCGACCGCGAATTTTAACCTTTATTTACATCTGTAAATTATGTGTAGATTTGAGGAAGTCTACTGTATTAAAATTTTTAAAATGTTAATACTATATGACCATCGCTTCTGCAGGCTAAAATAAACTATATTTGAAAGAATATAGCATTTAAAATAATTCTGGATTACTACATTAAAGGGTCAACACAAAAACTGTTGTGCCAAACCACTTCCATTAAAACATGCAATGGCACAAAATGAGCAGGGAAGAGTGAAGTGGAATGAGATAGTGAGACAAATGAACAGCAAGTTTTCCTTTTTATGTATCATTCTAAACATTATCTCAATCACACACCAGATGAAGAAATGGTAGCCTAATCTCCTATAGAAAAAAATTGGTAATCTGCATAAGTTTGCAATTATAATACATAAAGAAAAATATTATTTCAAGAGTCAACAGCAAGTTTTACTTCATATAGTACATTTTATGTCTTTTGTACTAATATTAATGACTTATTCATATGTAGATGTAATATTTTTCCTATTTATGGAACATTATGCTATATGTTATCAATAATTTAAACTGAGCCTAAAAGCAGCATTTCTATTTATACAAGGAGTTTAACATAAAAGAAGGCAATGGGGAAGAATGGGACATGCCAACAAAAGGAAGAATGGGACAATTTAAATCTTTCAATTTAATAAGATGAATGTAAATTGCTAAGATGCAAACACTTTTAGAGAGTAATATATTAACTATAACATTGTTAATACCAGGCTCGGACTGGCCCGCCGGCCAGTGGGCCGGTGCGCCCTCATCTACGTGAAGTTAATAATTTAAAAAAGACAAAAAATAAAAAATAAATAAATAAAATAAAACAAAAAAATAAAAATAAAAATATGACAAATACTAGAATAACTACAACATGGTTAAAAATATTCTTTATATATCTTTTTAAAAAACAATAATTTTGTAAGCATTAAAAAACTAATAAAAAGAATTTATTCCCTTTGCAAAGGAAAATAATTGTATTGTTTATTTTTGACAGTTTCTTTGTTCAGGGCAACATCCAATCAAAATCTTTTAAAATCTAAAGTATATTTTATATGTTACCAATAGCGACAACGAACATGCAGACTGTCTGGCACCAAAGATAACTACTTTCGCTTCGATTTCATTTATTATTATTATCATTTAGTTTGCAGTAAAATCATTCATTTCAAAAACGGGAGCTTTGTGTTTCCGTAAAGTTTAATGTTTTGATTTTAATTTATAAAACATAAGTGGTTCTTATTAAAAGTATTTTTGTTATTAAATATATCTAAACAATTTTAGAAAGAATATTCTCTTCAAAAAAAGGTAATTCAAACTTTTTTATTTCTTTTGCTAAAAATTTTATTTTAATATGAAAACAAAACTGTTTTAATATTGTATATTAAATGTAACAATCAAAACGTTAAGTCTGTCACGGATTTTCATGGTCATGGATATGGCATGAGCGTGCGAAGAGAAAACTGCGCCCGGGTCAATTTGGCGCCCTCCCCCTGCCAACTTTTTCTTGTAGCAGGCCAAAAAATGAAGTCGTTAGTATAAATTTGGCGCCCTATTGAATAACCGCGCCCGGGGAGATCGCCCCTTTCGCTCAGTGCTGTATATGGTAAAGTAGGGCTGATCAACACCGCACCGCACCCCCAGGGTGCTACGGCGACCTTTGAATGTTCTCTTTATATCCCTTCCCAGGGCCGTTGCTAGAAAAGAACAATAGGGGGGGAGGGAGGTCAAGATATTGTAAGGGCCGCTCATAATTTTTTTTTCTCTCTCTCTCTGACGCAAAAAGATTAATTAATGCCTATTCACATTGTTTTTGTATTATGTTTTTTATTAAACTGTTCTAATGAATTCATTTTACGTAAGAAGAGCATATGATGATGAAAATTTTGAGTGTATAATTGGTGCAAAATTAAACATTCTATTTGCTTCCTATGTACAAATAGGATGAAAGAGTGTTGAAACACTTATTTTAGATACAATTTAGTAACTCTGCAAAACTGTGAAAGGGTCTCAAAACTAAATTAGATTTTTGAACAAAATTTCATTTGAATTTTCGGAACAGAAATCCATTTAATGACCTTGGAATCTTTTCCAGGGGGGGGGGGGGGCTGAGCCGCCCATAGCGCCCCCTTAGCTACGGCCTTGTCCCTTCCATGTTCTATTCTATCCCGTTTAAATTTTTTTTTTCTAAATCGTTTTTTTTTCTACTTTGCATTAGACGGATATAAATCTAACATAAAAATGATTTTCAAGTTCCCCGTTATGACTTTTATTATACAATAAACTCTGTATACGGCAGAATATTGTCTACAGCGGAATATTTGATTTTGTCCGAATAGTTTTTACGTATAAAAATCTATTCCAAAGGTTTTAAAAGTTATTTTGTTCGTTACATCCGAATTCGATATTTAATTTACTTTGCTATTCCGACGATTGTTTTTATATAATTTACATGCTTTCCCCTTCTAATCAGAAATTTATTCTTTCATTTGATCGAACTAAATTAATAGATTTTCGAATCGATCCTAATTTATAAAATGATTAAGCTATTTAATTGATTAAGCTATTAAATGATTAAGCTATTTATAATAAGATAAAGAAAATAAACGTACCGACATACCGATAAAAGACATTTTGGATTACAGTAGAACTCGCTAATCCGAAATTCCTGTTAATCCGGACGGATTTTATATTTGAACAAATTAATTGATAAGATTAACTTATGAAAATTTTCAGATTACAAGATGAATGTCGAGAAAGTCGTGTAGAAGTAAGAATTAAACAAAAAAATTGCAGTAAAGCAACTTTTTTATTTTTTAAACAGCTTGAAAAGAGTAAAAATATACTCAATTATGGAAAAGTACAACATTTGTATACGAATATAAAATAAAAACATGCACTGTTGGCCTGCTCGTAAAAGCCTTTTTTTTTTTTTTTTTTTTTTTTTTTTTTTTTTTAAATCTTATATCATTTTGTCTGTCAATCGCTAAAAAACTCTTTTCTCAAACGCAAAAAATATTTAATTCAGATGATAAAAATTTAAATTTCCTTTCAGAAGTTTGATATCACAAATTATAAATGGTTTCTCGTTCCCCCTTCCCTCCCCTCCTTGTAGACGCGGTGAATGAGCTATTTATTGATTCCCGATTTTTTAATTGGTAATGGGTTGTTACATAATTTCTCATTCTCAATTCCATTGTATTATTATAAACATCAAATAATTGAACAAAACTGTAAGAAAAAAAGAAAAAAAAAAGAGAAGACCGAAATTGGGTTGCATGATTTGGTACAGCAAAGTGTTCCAAATTGGAAAGTTCACTTTGTAGCCTAAAATAGTTTTATATTAAAAAAAAAAAAAAAAAAAAAAAAAAAAAATGATGGCAGATCTTTAATAACATTAACAATCGAAACATCTTAGTCAATGTATACATTATATCAAAACGATTGTTTTAATGTTATTAAGGATCTGCACTGTTTTGAACCATTTTTGATTGACTACTTTGGGAATACTACTGTATTATTTTGAGAACAGTACTCTACGCAGAGATCTTACAACCCAGTTTGGGTCTTTTTTTTTTTTTCTTCTTCTTTTCAGTGAAGGAATACTATTTTTATTTCCGAGAGTTGTGCCAGTTTATCCAGCAAGCCGAACCATCGGATGACGGACTAAAAGATCTTTACTGTGCTACTGAGTACTTATAACTAACATTTTTTTTTTAAATCGAAATTTCGGATTTTCCCAGTTTTTGTAATCAAAATAGGCAACGGTTCCAATTCAGACTAGCGAAGCTCTATTACATATTCTTACAGTCTGTTTGTTATTAATGAATATTATTGGCTTCCTATAAGATGATAAAATAATGAGTTTCGTTAAAAAAGTTGCGCCCTCCAAAAATTCAAGGTCTGCGCCCTTTACAATGACCCAGTCCGACCCTGGTTAATACATTCATTTATTTGAAAATGTAATTTGAACTAATGATTTTTTAATGTCATCTGTGACTGACAAGTCTGACATTTTCATCCAGTGAAGAAAATACTAAAATTTTATACATTACCAATCTATAATCTTTGCTAGATTGTATATGTAGCCGACACTAAATTATTTGTGCCTTATAGTTTTATTTTATAGTTTGCTTTTAAAATTGTTCCATATCTCCCTATTGTGGGAGATATAGCTACATATGTGAGAGTATGGCTACATATTTTGAAACTGAAAAATTTTTTAAATAAAAAAAATGTTTCTACAAATTATGTTCCTACATTGTTCAAGGATATTAGAAAATGTTTCATTTTGTATTTTATAAATTGAAATTTTCGTTCGTTCATGTATCAAACAAATTTGATTGTCTATCTTTTGTAAACAGTTTCCCACCCCTCCCTAAAGTTCGGTGAAGTAACAATTATACTTCAAGTCTATTATCTTTTTTGCTGAAAATAAATTCTTTTGAGATTCACAATTTAAGTTTATCTTACATTATTTTGAAACAAATATTTTAGAAACATAAAAATTAGTATGATATTCCAGGAGTCTAGAATCCTTTAATCAATTCAGGGAATTAAGAAAATTTATTTTAAAGTTAATTTTGACACTGCAGATTATACGGCACAATTCTTTTTTATTCGCATTTGCAATAAATGCTTTATATTATAAAATTTCATATTAATGCAAGGGATGATTAGTAGAATCTTCATAATAAAATAAAATGTAAACACTTTCACTTAAATGATCCGAATGACAAAAATAAAAATAATTTGAATCATGTACACTGCGTCAATAAAACTTACGCAAGAAATCAAAAAAATATTTTGGTATGATACTGTGCGGCGATTTATATTCACGAATATATCGCTCAAAATTTATGGTAACAACTTTCAACACTATAGTTTGTAACGATAGCACTTCTTTAAAGAAGGGTCGTTTAGTTGCGAAATAAAACACATTATCATCCATCGTTTAAAACAACATTAATTGTTTTACTCCAAAGCCGAAGCAACAGAAAAACCTCAATATTTACGTCTGGCAAAATATCCCATCATTGTGTTGCCGATTTTTAAACGTAAAAATTGTTATTTCATTTACTCGATTCAAGCGCTTAATGTGCTACCTGGTGGATAAAGATATACGTTCTCGCTTTAGGAAAGCATCGTTCAAGCTCACACAACGTCATGTTACTCACCGTTACATGTAGTTTTTGTGTTTCATTTTTCATATGACATAACTGTTCTGTATTAGATGAAAAAGTAATAATTATCTGATAATTTAACAGTGATTTTGATAACATTTTATCATGTGTTAAAAGAATAATTTTCTACTCACTTTTTTTTTTTTTTTATCGATCCATGATTTTGGTTGGTTTGATAAAAAACGGAGAATTGTACTCCATGAAGCTTTTTTTTCAATTATATTTCATATTTTACCAGTTTAAGGTTATTTGTCTGTTTGTCAGTTTGTTTGTTTATTTATTTGGCTTTTTGTCGGTTTGTTTTTCTGTCTGTTTGTTTGTTTGTTTCTCTGTCTGTTTGCTTGTTTATTTGTAGTATCGTCAAGAAACGGCAAAAAAACATATTTTCCTTTTAAAAAAGGGAAATTTTCGGCAGCATGGGGAATTTCTTGGGTGCATTTGTGATAAGAGCCGTTGTTTGGGGCGGGGTCTAGACGTTAGTTATTCATTGCACTGTTTTTACGGCTGGAAACAATTAAAAATAACAAGGCCGTAACTACCGCCGGGGCACTGCCCCGGGGGCCCCAAACTGATGGTTAAAAAAACTATCGATTTTAGTTTCTAGTCTAAGTTCCTATAAAATGCCCAGCACATACCTAAAAGCTAGTAATAAAAAAAAATCAAAGTGTTAGAATAGATGTTTTTGCTTGTCTGTCAATACACTCCTTACGCTTCACATGCAAAAGGAGTTCTACAGCAGACAGCAAAATGTCGAGTCGAATGTGTCATCATGTCGCGCCAGCATGTTTGCTGATCCCACCGAAGCTAGTATAAGGAAGAAAATATGGACTTCTAATCGACGGAATAATATAAAAAGCATCTAAAAAATTCTAGAAAATCTTTCTTCTTATCTATACTAATAAGTTAACAAAACGCTCTGTTTGTGTATGTCTGCGTATGTGTGTGTGAGAGTGTGACTGTGATGGTTAGCAAAATCTACCGCACATAGAAGTCTGAAATTTTAGGTGAAGATAGTCCAAGACAGGTCCTGATGCACCTGAGGCTCAGACTTTTAATATTTTAAGGGACAGGGCCCTGGGTCCCTTACAATTTTTATGCGCCAAATTGTTAATAGCTTGACTCCTTTTTATCTAATCTTTTCCGTTTTGAGGTACCTTTCTCTTTTTAGATATTTTCGCCTTTTTACTCTTCAGTTATGACCTTGGACTCTTGGGGCCCGTTTTAGGGCCCCTTTTAGTTTTTGTGATAGTAAATTGTTAATAAATTGCTTTTATTAATTTCGATCTTCATTTTTGGGATACCTGTTCCATTTAGATATTTTCAAATTTTTACATTCCATATAAGACACTGGGGCCCCCTAGATAATCATAGGGCCGACCCAGGGCCCCTTGATCTTTTTGTGCGCTAAACATTTTTCACTCCCTAAATTTCTCACCTTCTTAGTGCAAATTTTTAAAGCTTAATCTTGGACTCTTATGTCAGGACCAACACCCTGATATTTTTATTCGGGCTCTGGGGCCCTTTTTTTAACGCTTACCCAAACAATTGGTGCATTTAAAAAAATATATTATTCTTGCAAATAATTCATACTCTATGCTTAATTTTGACTAATTAAAGGTCTAAAGCGTTATGTACTAAAACATTTTAACATGTTTTCATGTTAGGGCCCTGATTGTGTCAGTTGATCCTTCTATCATAGTTCCCTTAAAAATGGTCAGATTCACTAGCTTTTTTTAACAACTTTTTAGGTCCTCCAACTACGACATGAACAACAAAAAAAAATTTTTAGACTTCAGCTACCACTATTTATAAATATTAATCGCTTTCTTGGAGCCCTTGGTGCAGCTTCTTTAAGAAAGATCCAAATTGCTTTCAATTTTATTCAACATAGTTTTAGCGTCTTCCCATTATTTTAATAACTACACAAATATTTTTATATCCAACTACATGCGAAATAATTTCCTGGCCCTTTGGGGCCCGGTACAGGCCCCCTTGAAGTTTTTGTAATAATAAATTGTCAATAAATTGCTTCCTTTTAATCTGATCTTCATTTTTAGGACACTTTATTCATTTAGATATTTTAATGTTTTGACATTCTATACAAGACACTGTGTTCCCCTGTGGAATCATAGGATCCAGCCCAGGGCCCCTCAACATTTTGTGAAATAAACATATTTCACTTCCTATACTTCTGATCTTCTTAGTGCAAAATTTTAAAGTTGCCTGGGAATCTTTTTTCAGGACCAATCCAGAAAACCTGATGTTTTTATTCGGACCCTAGGGCCCCTTTTTAAACATTTGCCCAATCAATTGGTGCATTAAAAAAATTATATCATTCCAAAGAATAGTTTCTACTATATGCTTAATTTTGACTAATTAAAGATCTAAAGCGCTATGTACTAGAATATTTTAACATGGTTTCATATTAGGGCCCTGGTTTTAACTGTCAGTTGGTCTCTACAGTGCCCCATATTATAGCTCCCATAAAAATGGTCCAATTCACTAGCTTTTTTTTTCTATCAATTTTTTATGTCCTCTCTCTACCTATTACATGAACGACAAAAGAATTTCTCAGACTTCAGCTACCATTAATTTTGCTTGTCAATTGCTTTCTTGAGGCCCTTGATGGAGCTTCTTCAAACATGAACCAAATTACTTTCAATTTTATTTAACATAGTTATAGCGTCTTTCCATCATTTTAATAATTACAAAAAATATCTTTATACCCAACTACATGCAAAATAAATTCCTGGCCCCTTGGGGCCCGTTGAAGTTTTTGTAATAATAAATTGTTTCCTTTTAATCCGATCTTAATTTTTAGGATTCTTTATTCATTTAGATATTTTAATGTTTTAACATTCCATATAAGACACTTTGGCCTCCTGTGGAATCATAGGGCTCAGTCTAGGGCCCCTGAACATTTTGTGAGGCAAACATAGTTCATTCTTTAAATTTATCCCCTTCTCACTGCAAAATTTTTAAATTTGACTTGGACTCTTCTTTCAGGGACAAGATTCTCATATTTTCATCCGCGGCTAGGACCCTTTTTTAAAACATTTTCCGAATCAATTTGTGCATTTCGATAAAATATTATTAAAATGAATAATTCATACCCTATTATTAATTTTGACTAATTGTAGATCTGAAGAGCTAAGTACTAAGTTATTTTAACATGTTTTCCTGTTAGGGCCCTCTTTTTGACTGTCAGTTGTCCTTTTTGAGCCCTTATTATAACTCCTTTTTTTAAACAACTTCTTAAATAAATCAGCTACTAAGAAACCGCTATAGTCTAGCTGCTACCAATTTTGAATATTAATCGCGTTCTTGGGGCTGTTGGTGCAATTTCTTTAAAAATGATTCGGATTGCTTGCAATTTTCTTTCACATTGCTTTAGCGTCCTCCCATTACTTTAATAACTACAAAAAATATTTTATACCCAACTACATGCGAAATAAGTTCCTGGCCCCTTGTAGATTTTGTACCATAAATTGCTATTAAACTGCCCTCTCTTAATTCAATCTTCATTTTTGGAACTATTTTTTCACTTAGTTATTCCCATGTTCTTACATTCCACTTAAAAGCCTGAGGCTCCCTATGGTCTCGGCTCAGGCACCTTGAAATTTTTGTTCTCCATGCATATTTCACACACTTATTATCAAACCTTCTCAATGCATAAATTTAAAGTTGAATTTAGGACTCCTATTTCAAGACCTACACCCTGATGTTTTTATTGAGGTCCAAAGGCCTTTTTTAAAGCATTTACTCATTTTTTTATGCACTTTAAAATATTATTTAACGAATAATTCATATGCTGTGCTTAATTTTGACTAATTGTAGATCTAAAGTGTTAACTGCTTGCTTAAGGTTATCATAACGTGTCCCGGGCAATGCCGGATGGGTCAACTAGTCTATTAATAAATACATAAAATCGAAAAAAAATTATCACAATCCATCTTTCAAAAGGTTTTTAAACAGAAACGCATGATTAAGTTACATATACTCAAAAATGAACCTAAATAAAATGCTCTTTAAAGTATTCAACCAATCAGAAGTCTATATTTTCTTCCCTATGCTAACTTCAATGGGATCGGCAAAAATGGCGTCGCCGCCAAGTGCCTGCCGAGTAGTTGTCCAATTTTACATTTTTAGTCATTTTTGGGCTTATCATACTATGTACATTTAAACAACGGTGTGCGAGAAAAGAAACTATGCCCGGGGCAAAGTTTCAATTTCCCCTCCCTGGGGGGCCCCCACCCGAAGGTATTGCCCCGGGGCCCCCAAGTTTATAGTTATGGTCCTGAAAAATAATAACCTTTTCTGAAATATTAAAAGATATCTTTTAAAATTCTAAAATTCTGAATTTAAAATTGAAGAAAACCCTGAAAAATGAGTTAAATTAAAAAAAAAAAGAAATAGCAATTTTAACACCGGGAGCTTCTAATGCATTACCTGTAGAAAAAATTAATAAACTCCTATGTATAATTTTTGTCTCTATAAAACGTACTTAATGGGGCGATTTTGACCAATTTTAACATTAAATATATTTTTTAATAATCATTCGATTTTAAAACTATTTGGATCAGCGTGTTCATCAAACATTTCTCGATAACATTTACCCATTTTCATATCTTTGTAAGCAATAATTTTCCTAATATTAAAGAAGAAAGATTCCCCAGTCACAAAAAATTCATTTACAGTGACAGAAACACCGTTAGTTTTTTTTTTAAACTATTTTGAAAACAGTTGTTGTTCTCGGTCGAGAATTTGGGAAATCTGAAGTATATCTGAATCTTTTTATTGGTTGATTTCCAAGACTTACTATATTTTATTCGTTCTCTGATTGGTCCTGGCCTGAAAACCCCTGACTGCCCGGCAAAAGGGTAAAATTGTAATGTTGTTTTCTCTGTAATTTATTAAAAATATTAAAAAAAGATGATTTTTCCAACCTGATACAAAATACAGTCAAACCCCGTTAATACGCGCCCCGCTTAATACGCGAAACCGCTTAAAACGCGAATTTTCTTTGGTCCCTTGAAATACTCCTATCTTACGCATATAAAATACCCCCTTTAATACGCGAACGGTTAATACGCGAACCCGTTTAATATGCGAAATTTTATCAGTCCCTAGAAAGAAAAACCTACGTTTAATACGCGAATGAGCTTAGTTCTAAACTTACGAATTTTTAAATGAAGTATTTTCCCAAGCATTTTATACAAAAATTATTTAAACAATTATTTTTTATTCAACAATTATTTAAAACCAATTAAATTGAGCATTTTCCCCTTCAAAATCATACGCTGACTAAATTCGGACCTGGCTCCGAAGCTAGCACAGGACTGCCTAATCAAAACTCTCCCAATGAAATATGATAAGCGAGACAAGCTTAGCGTTGTACAAAAGTTAAAGACATTATATCTGCTTTGAAAAACACCTGTTTTCATTTGGACAGTATTATAAAACTATAGTGCAAAATTTTAATGAAAATTCAAATTTTTAAAAAATACAGCATTTAGAGATATTTAACTTTCGCATTTCGGTCTATCATGAGACGCTATTTAAGAATATGTAATTTAAAAAATAATTGATTCAAAACTTTTCGAAATCAGTAAAAACCTGGTCGTGGTTTCTCTTGCTTTCTGAACACATAGCTCAAAAAATCAAATTACGCACAGCAGAATGTACCGTCAATTCAGTACTTTTGTTGCGATTTTTGTCATTTAAAAATATAAATGTAGACAAAAAGGGAATTAAGTTTATAAAATCATACAAATTTGAGGTTCATGTAAGGTTCATTCATCGCGGCCGCGGGATGCTGGAGTCAGCTAGTTTTTATAAAAAGCAAAAATGAAAAGAACTTTTCCCCATAATTAAGAAAGGATGTGACCCCCCCCCTCCCCTAAATTAGAGCAGTAGAACCGATAGAAGAAGCATGTGTTACAATGGCAGATTAATCACGTGAGTCTTTCCAATCGCTGTTTCATCAGTGTTATGATTTTTTTTAAAGAAGAGAGTCGCCTGTCACTCCTGGTATTATCTAGTCTACGACATCCATCTTTGTTTTTATAATCTAGTCTAAACTATGGCGGAAGGAGCAAAACATATTAAACGAAAGGCTCTGTCCATCATTGAGAAGTTACAAATTATAAATCAATCGATGCCCAAGCTGTCTCAAATAAGTCTGCGTTCGCCAAAGAAAAGGGCATACCTGAGTCACTTTAAGGACTTAGTTAAAGAATAGGAATGCCATCGTTAACCAAACTGTGGTTGGAAGAAGAAAGAAAAAGAAAATAAAAACCGCCAAGACACGTAAAAGGCCCAACATGAGTGGTTTGTTTAAGCGCGCTGTACAAATATCCCAAAAAGCGGTTTGTTAATAAGGAAAGGGCATGTTTACAAACAAACACTTCTGTCAACCAGTCTACCGCTACATTTTTGTCATAGCGATCATTGTAGGATTCATCTTGACGACGTAGCCCAATCATAGCAAGCAGAGAACCATAATAAAATTTGTAGACCAATCAGAATGCCTGAATTCATATGTAGAGTGGGTGCTATAATAAAGTACGGGCGAAAACAGCTTGCCCACACTAATAAGAGCCCACAGTGACGTCAGCTGCCCTTTCCTTATACAAGAAAAAGCTTCAGAAATCGCAGAAAAAATGGGATTGCTAGATTTCAATGCCTCAAATGGATGGCAGGATTGATTTAAAACTCGGCACGGCAAAAATTCAAGCAAGTGCGCGGTGAGTCAGCTGCAGTCAACATTAAAGATGTTCACTGTTGAAAAATTAATCTGCTTCCACAGCTGGTAAAAAACTATTCAAGTCAGGATATTTACAACGTGGACAAATTTAGGCTTTTTTACAAACTGACACCCAATAAAACAATAGCCATGAAAGGAGAAACATGCCATGGAGGCAAACTGAGCAAAGATCGTCTTACTATTCTGCTCGGTGCCAACTATGATGGATCAGATAAATTAAAGCTGCTAGTCATAGGGAAAACACGCAACCCGCGATGCTTTAAAAATGTCAAGAATTTCCCCTGCCTGAACGAAAGCCAGCGTAGAACTTGGATGACGGGCAAAATTTTTACAACATGGCTTCGTAATTTTGATCGGCGTATGAGAAAAGAATCGCGCCATGTGTTATTGCGTATCGACAACTACCCTGTGCATCCAAAAGATTTGACCAAGATTTGAGTAATGACCCAGTAGAATTTCTATCTCCAAATTCGACTAGTGTCAACCAGCCAATGGACCAATGATTAATTAACAGCACCAAAGTAAATTACAATACTCACGTCGTACGGCAGTACCTTTACTAAATTGAACACGGCAGCAATCTCTCTTGCTACGAGTGTCGTCCTTTTACAGTCCTTGACGCTATGCACATGCTTACTGCAGCATGTTAGAGTGTTACACCAACAACATTTGAAAATTCCTTTCAAAAAGCGGGTTTCGGAAGTAGAGAGGACATCATTTACACAGAGCCAACCTCGCACCCCTAATGTTGAAGAAGATTGGATAACCGCACAAGAAACTAACAGAAAATTTTGTCGATTTAGACACGTTCATTAACATCAACAAAGATCTAGTCATCTCCGAACTTAGAAGTCTGGATGTTATCATCGCCGATGTAACTGCAATTTACAAACTGGATAAAGAGGAAGAAGATGACGGATCTGCGTTTCCGGCCCCATCCCCATTCTCCAAAGTTACAGAGGCATTCAATTTCCTAAGACAACATGCGTGGTCACTTGACGAAGGATCCTCAATAAGCGAACTTTATCACTACCTAAATAAGGCGAAAAACATCATGGTGATTGCGCCACCGCATGTTAAACAGGCCAAAATTGAGTTACTTTTCCAAAAAATAATTTTTATGACATTATTGACTTCAGTAAGTTTTTTTTTTAATTGACTTTTTATTATTATCAACCTATGTATTACCTCATCTATCTGTTCGGTATAGCTAACAAAGATTTCAGTTTTGTTAACAAAAGTTTTTAGTTAATATGGTTAGCAGAAATTTTTGTGTTCGTCTTATTCAATTTTATGTGTCATATATAATAAATCTAAATATGAAAAGACATAAGGTTTTTACTTGAGAAAATAACGATTATTTGAATTTTCAACTTTCAAACGTTCCTGCTTAATAAGCACATAATGATTAAAATAAATAAAATGTCATTTTATGTCTTAAAAATTGACAAAAAATGTGTTTTGTCGATGAAAATTCGCGACCTTTGGTTAATACGCGAACCCGTTTAATACGCGAATTTTGATCGGACCCCTGATTCGCGTATTAACGAGGTTCGACTGTATGTTATTATGCAGAGGCGTATAATCTTTGAGAGTATTAATCCTAACTTCATTTTTCAAAACTGGGTTTTATTTGTAGAATTATATTAATTTAAATATTGCTTATGCTGCAGTCAACCCTCCAGGTTAGTGTGCGAAAAAATCAGCCAGCGGCAGTCAGGAGGAATGTCTAGAAATGAAGTACTTCTGTTTTTTATTTTATTCCTTTTCTAATTGGTCCATGTTTAATGTCCAAAAATGAAATACTTCTGTTGCCACGATAAAAAAAAAAATTAAAAGCTACAATAAATAAATAAATAAATAACAATAATAATAATAACTTAAAAACAAATTTAGATACAGTTTTCAAACAAGTTGCATTTAAAATTAAATTTTTTTCTCTATACGACGCACAGTGGGGCAAATTCCCGAAAAGCTGGCCAAAATATGAAAATGTATTGTTGAATGTAATGTTGATATTTCCTGAGATTCCATAAAAATGATAAATTAGGGGTTTTCCATCAATGATATCACACTAGGAGGGTGAGAGGGGGGGGGGGGAAGTTCATGAAATTGTGACCAGCGGGTGGGAGGAAATAAGAAGAAATGTGATGTCGCACATTTTGGTTAAAATAAAAGCATTAAAAATCAAGAGATTAAATTTTTAAATTATTATCAAAGTAAAGTACTTTGCGTTTATAAAGATAAGATTTAAAGCCGAATGTTTTAAATTCCATTTCAAATTCCAAAGTATTAGTGTTTTCCATTGCTCTTTCATGATGATATTTTATTACTATTGTATATTAATTATATATTTTTTTGTAAACTTTAATCTTATTTCTTACAAAATAAGTACACGAATCATTTTTATTGTTATCACAAATGTCACTAAAACGCCTATTGATAACGTTTAAAAATAAAATTTTAAATCTGCTCTATAACATAATGCTTTGTTTCTAAACAAAAATTGCTATATGCTTATGTAATATAGCGGGACATGTGACAAGAAGGGGGGAAAAGGTAAAGGGAAGTGTGACAGTTTGTGACAAAAGGGAAGGGGAGAGTCAAAGATATTTAAAAAAAAAAAAAAAAAAAAAAAAGCGCGACATCGTTTATGGACAGCCCCTTAACAATTTTTTGAGCACTTTCAGTTTATTTGAATATTTTAGATTTCGATTTTTTCCCCGTCTGCTTTTAGAGAGCACTTGCATATTCTAAGTAATTACCATACAAAATTTCAAGTTTTTAGCCACTTCAGTAACAGAAATTTCAATTTTCTTTTGTTTCTGCGACCATATGATGACACCGACATAAAATATACCCTATGTTATAACCAGTCCCAGAGATTACTCTTTACTCAGATACACACACAAACAAACGTTATTCGTTTCTAATATAAATATAGATTTTTTTTGCAATAAAAGGAAAAATTGCAATACATAACAATAAATAATAATAAAATATGCTTTAAAAAAATACTAACCGACTTAAAAAAAGAATCAAGCTTGGCGACAACTTGACGCGAACGCATATGAATGCATAGTTTTAATATGCTTATGATTTGTAAACGGTAGCAACAATGGAAGAGGATTTGCGATAAATCATTATATTTTTTTTTTATATCAAATCCACATTTTTTCATTAAAAAATTATAATCATCAGAATTTAATAAATTTAAATTGGGACCACATGGCTTATCGTATACTTTCAAACAAAAAAAGAATTATCAAAATCGGTTCTTATTTAAAGAATTTATGAGTGAACAAGAAATACATACAGGTCGAGATCATAACCTCCTCCTTGAAGTCGGTTAAAAATATTTAGTTAATAATTATAAAACAAGACAATTTATATCTTTAAATAAAAAAGTTAAACTATTTTAAAACAAAATTCCTGCGTGAAACATTTTTATATAAAATGTGCTTAAAAAAATACTAACAGACTTCAAAAAAAGAATCAAGCTTGATTTTACAAAAGAGGAATGGATAATGCAGTATCATTCAGAGTGGTTACCTGTGATATTGGCATTTAAAATTAAATACATAAGACTATTTTCCTAAATCACTTTTCTCACAAAGTATTATGTCACAATTCTCAATTTCAAAATGGTGGGATATTCTTAAAGGAAAAATACAGAAAAAGGGAAATTGATTTTTGTGGATTTTTTTCAATCTCTGCATTCTGTTCCATCTAGCTCTGTTCTATCAAGAGGATTTTCTCTACATTTGGATTCATATTGTCTAAATTACAGAACAGACTAAACTCAGAGCAGTGAGAAAAATTAGTAAAAAATTATAAATATTACCATAAAAGTTAAAGAGAATGCGATTCTGATTGGTAAACTATAAAAAAGATCAATTATAATTATTTTTTATTACATTGCGTAATTTATTCTAAATATATTTTTGTAAAATAAATAAATAAATTGAAAAAAAAAATAACTGAATAATATTCTGAAATAAACTATCACCTAATTACCACAAATATGACTATCTCTTTTTTTTTTTTTTTTTTTTTTTTTTATGTAATTTTGCAAAAGAAACCACCTAGGTTTTGGGCTTAAAAGGAAAATTTGTATTATACTATTAGGAGTACATATTTGTAGATTCAGAAATGATTTTTAACAAAAACTCACTTTTAACAAAAACCCAGGTGGGTTTTTGTTGGTGGACCCGCCCAGAAAAACCCGGGTGGATTTTTCTGGGCCGGGCCCACTTTGCCAACCCTGATTTGAATGCATAGTTTTAATATACTTATGATTTGAAAACATTTGCAACAATGAAAGATGATTTGCGACATATCATTATTATTTTCTTTATATCAAATCCATATTGTTTCATTAAAAAAATTCTAATCATCAGAATTTAATGAAATTAAAATGGGACTACATGGGTATCTTATACTTTCAAACAAAAAAGGAATTATCAAAATCGGTTCATATTTAAAGAAATTATGAGTGAACAAGAAATACATACAGGTCAAAATCATAACCTCCTCATTGAAGTCGGTTAAAAAAAAAAAAAAAGGAAAAAAAAAAAGATTAAAAAAAAGGAGAAGAAATAACTTTTTTAAGAACTATTATTTATTATTTCTTCACACAAGGTACACATATATAAAGGTATACATAAGTTTAATATTTTCTAGTAGACAAAATAATTCACTTGCAACAAAATTAATGATTTTTTTAATACATAAAAAATGTTACTTAAAACTTTGCGCAATTACGCAACTTTAAGTAAATGAAAAAAATAATTCATAATTTAATCAGTTTTGCTATAAAATTATTAAACAGGAAATTATTCAGAATGTAAAATATAAAACTCTGAAATAGGCAGTGTTGCCAGATTGTCGAAAGCCATTTTCCCCCAAATATCTGAAATTTTCCCCAAATCAGGACTTTTTTCAGAAAAAGTCCCCAACGCAATTTCTACTCAAAAAGTCAAGTTCTCGATATTTAATTTTCCGTTGTAAAAATTTTTTAACAAATTTAAACTCAATTTTTTCCCCAAATCAAGCATTTTTTTTTAAAAATTCCCCGTTTATGAAAAAAAAAAAAAAAAAAAATTAATTTCAACAGAATTTTGCTTGTATATTGAAAGCTAAAAACAACAACAACAATGTTATAAAATTCTTTTTATTTTTGTTGTATAAATCTATGCTATTAAATGAAATGCATTTCTGTGCTTGTGTTTCTGTCCGCAATGACAGGGAAATCTGAATCATATATATGAAAATTCAGATGGGATGGGGAATAGCCCAATGCAGATCATGATAATCTGTAGTACATGTAAACGATGAGCACGACCACGAAAACGATTTATATCCATTATTTCTGTATTTTATTTTTATTTTCCAAACCAAAATGGAATTCGAAACAGATCCAATATTGGCAAATGTCTGAAAGTAAAAACCGAAATTGTGATAACAATTCCCCAAGTTTTTCCCCAAATGTGTTCATAGTCCCCAAACACGTCCCCAAGATTTACTTGTCCCCAAAAAATTCCCCAAAATAGGAACAAAATCCCCAATCTGGCAACACTGGAAATAGGTTGCAAAATATTTAAAACTGAATTTTAACTAATTTTTCTGGTGTATATTTTTAATCAAAAATATAAAGTTTTACTTAATTTTATGACATATATAGTAGTATTTTTAAGCAATACAATATTCATAAAAAAGATTAAAATGGAAAATTTTAGATTTCGTAAATAAAGTAATTTATTTTGAGATGCATGAATTAATAAATACAGTGTGGTTATACATATAACAGCAACAACAACAACTTTGCCGATATATCAACAGCTAGCGACTCGTACAAGGAAATGGTATTTCATTTGGAATTTGGGTATGGTTGTTTTATTGCAGGGACTCCAAAATGAAGTAAAAATAATATTATAGTTCTCACAATTATGTTACAGTGGCAAAAATTTGAAAATCTCAAGTAGCGAGATCCACTTTTTTTATTTCATTGAAAAATCATAAATAGTGTTAAAAAATAACTTTAATAGCAGTAATGCCCACATGAAACATACGTAAGGAAAAGCAGCCAGAAGAATAGATGCGTAATATGCGACAATAACAAATAATTTTACTCAGATTACAAAATTTTCAGTGATTACTTTCATACATTGCACGCAAGAGACTATGGGTAAAAATTAAGCAACTTATGAATGTAGTGGAGGTTATAAATAAATAATTATTACTATTAGTAAATAATCACAAAGCAACAAATCAACGAAATCGAAACATACAAGTTATTCAGTTTTTTAGTTTGTTTTACTATCTAGTGTAACGTCATAACAAAGCTTACAGCTTCCTCCAATCTAGGGCCGTAGCTAAGGGGGCGCTATGGGCGGCTCAGGCCCCTTTAAAATATTTTGAGCCGCTCCTGGAAAAGATTTCAAGGTCACTCAATGAATTTCTGTCCCGAAAATTCAAAGGAAATGCTGTTCAAAAATCTAATTTAGTTTTGAGTGCAAATTATTCACATTAATTTAACTATACATAACATGCATACAGGACCATAGCAAGCCCTAGGGAGTGTCTCAGTCCCTTCCCCCACTTAAAACATTTTGAGCCTCCAGTGGAAAAAATTCTGAGGTCACTAAAGGAATTTTTGTACCGAAAATCCAAATGAAATACCATTCGAAAATCTAATTTAGTCTTGAGACCTTTTCACAGTTTTGCAGAGTTACTAAATTGTATCTAAAATAAGTGTTTCAACACTCCCTCATCGTATTTGTACATATGAAGATAACATGATGTTTAATTTTGAACCAATTATATACTCAAAACTTTCATCATCATATACTTTTAGCATAAAACGAAGTTACTATAACAGTTTAATAAGAAACAGAGTATCTACAATGTGAAACTGCGCTAATTTATCTTTCTGCGTCAGAGAGAGAAAAAAATTATAAGCCCCCCCCCCTATTGTTCACTCCTAGCTACGGCCCTGTTCCAATCTAATGGGCATTGGTATAAGCCGCCACAAATTTGTCAGCACGTGGAACACGAAATGGTCTTAGTTGCATTTGTTTTATGTCGCTATTTTTAACACCACGAAGATCATTTTGTGTTGAAAAAAAAGGTGCCCAATTTCAAATGTTTGAAATTTTGTCACTGTTATCGTAACTGGGAGAGCTTGAGCCTCGTTTAAGCCGTTATCACGGAGGAAAGATGGAGATTGGGTATGCCATAAAAATGGGTTTCACTAAGAAAGCAGTTATTATCGCTCTAATTTAAATGCCCTCATTCGGCCCAAACAAGACAAACGCGTAGAACAGAGAACAGGTACTACATCCCATAATTACAGATATTCTCATGTTTTTTTTAATCCAAAATTTTAATCAAAACGCGGACAATGAATAACAATTTGTAACGGTAAAAGCAAAAGCTAATAGTCCAAGAGCCGAACGCACAAAACCGTAAGTCATCAAGCACAAGAAAAATTCATTTATTTTATGGAAGAGTAGTAACAGAGGAATTAATTATTACCAAAATTAATACCTCTAGTGGTTAACTCGTAGGCTTAGCATTGTGTTTGCCGCACAAAACATGGAAAACTGGATGCAGAAAAACATAATGCTAAGCCTACGAATCAATCACTAGTGGTATTAATTTTTGGCTTATCCAACACTTCACTTTTGGCAGGCATGGATCATTAGATTCCTCTATTAATACTCTTCCATAAAATAAAGGAATTTTTCTTGTGTTCTATGACTTAGGGTTTTGTGCGGTCGGCTCTTGGACTATAAGACATATGGGTGGCCTGAATTGAAATAAGCTTCAAAACACACAGTTGTGTTTGTGCCTAATGTAACGGAATTTAAGGTTACATTTTCAGCATAATGCTCAGACACCATACTTGATCTCTATTCTTACTCTTTAGTTTGTATGTCATTCTCGAGCTTAATCTTTAAAATGGGCAATTCGTGTGATAAAAAACTCATGTGATGTCACAGTGAGAATCACATAACATAAAAATAGCGACTGCATAGTGATAATCGTGAGCGTAAAAATAGGGGCTAGCGTGTTTGTTTAATTTTTTTGTGTCATTTAATGCAGCATAAATACAAACATGGGTAAAATACTGCAGATTTATTTTGTATGAATTATTTTTTAATTATTTATATACATATTAATTAAAATCTATATATATTTATTTATTAATGTTAAATTTTTTTATAATAAAGTCAAAATATTTTTAAAATTTTTCTTATAGCAAAGTTAAAATTTTATTTTAAAAATAAAATGAAAAATATGCATGAAATTACATTAAAATAGAAAAATAAAATCATTATATAACCTATGCCTGTCTCCGAAAGGGTCTAAAATTTCATATAAATATAAAATATAAGTATCAGTTTCCTTAACACGATGCTTTTTTCAATAGCGCGGTCATGAATGTTAGTATTTCCAAATAGATGAATTTTTATCACGAACAGAAAAGAATATTTTCCAAGCCTTAAATCTGTCGACGCTCCTTGAACGGTATGGTTGCTCATAAATCGACAAAGATTTTTTTTTTTTTTTTTTTTTTTTGTGATTATCATAAATATGCAGGTTTTTAGCATGAAAAGTTTCATATGTACTCTACTACCTCCATTATCTAATTTGGAAGATTAAATGCATAAAATAAAATTATAAATCGGTTTTATAAAGCGTATTCCTTGTTATCGCCGACAAATAGCTAATTCATAAATTTCATGTCTTAGCAGTATAGCTAATTGCAAAAATTCTTCTAATGTTATTTTTCATCATACGAAAATCCATTTATGTTAAAATAGTTATTTTTATTTTTAAAATTACGAAATTTAAATTTTTATATAACCTTTGACTTCTACAAATTATATATATACATATAATAAACAATTTCCCCCATGTTTTAATAGATAATTTTTTTTTTTTTTTTTTTTTTTTTTTTTTTTTTTTGTGCAACTAAATCTTAAATATTTATGATGCTTTGATATAATGGATTTTCGGTATTTTGTGGCAGTAAAAAAGGAAAAAGATTTTAAAATGCTAAAATTTAATAAAGCTCAATATCGTGATTTAATAATTTTTGGTCTGACAGAAATAGAATTTTTACTTCTTGATAATGGAAATTTTTTTCTGTATATAATTTATAGGACTAAGGATCTGTATAAAAAAACTAATTTTCTTATCTTAGAAAAGAATACAGTGAAACCTCCAAATAAGGGACACCACTATTTAAGTGACAAAAGTTGCGGTTCCAATTATTCCCTTATTTGAAGGTTTCACTGTTTATGGAACTCCGAATAAGGGACACCTCTATTTAAGGGACAAAAGTTGCGATCCCACAGGTGTCCCATATTTGGAGGTTTCACTGTAATCATTTTAGCATTAAGTCATTTTTATGATTAAGAGCAACATTCGAAAAAATTTTGCAATTGAAACAATACATCTGAAATTAACAATTAGAAATTAACTACCATATTCCCCCTCATTAGCCGGCATATCGGGAAAAATCGAGGTACACCATAGCACGCCGGAAAAACTCGCATTTACCGGCATGGTGTAAAATATGAAGTTTCGCTACTGGAGGATGGACTGCTGATTTATTTGGATTTTTAAAGCAAAATTTTACCTTTTAAGGGAAAAAAAATATATATTTACTGTTCTCTCCATCTCTGTCTCTATGCGTATTCATTTATATTTAAGTGATCATTAGATTTTATTTATCTTATTATTAAGCATAATTTTCATGTATGATGTTTCGACTAAATTATCGTATGAAATAGCTCTTTTGATATAGGTTAAGCACATATTTCTCTCCTTATATATTTTGATAATTATTATATTTTTTCTTATTATATATATAATAAGAATAATTCTGCTCATGTAATAATTACTGAGATATTCTATTTCTACATTGTAAATAACGAATGCGTGCTGGGGAGAAAGCCTGCAGTGAAATGGTATGAGACACATGAAACACGCTTGTATTCTCTTGAATATTTAAGAAAGGTAGAATAAATAATTAGAAAATAGGGGACAAACTCTATATTGCACCCCTCCTCCCCGATAGAAATCGCCGCAACTGAATACAACTAATGAGCCTCATTTTTTTCCGCTTTTTCCTTATGCCGGAAAAGACCAGAGATTAATATTCAAAAAAATAGTTTCCCTCGAATTTTGCGGCATGCCGGCTAATGTGGGGGAATACGTTATTTATCAGTGATAAGCAGTGTTCTCGCTGACATTTGACCAACGTCAGTAATTTGGCTAATTAAAATTTAAAAACATTCGCCAAATGAAAAAAAGTATTAGCGAAATAGATTCGACGTGCAGCACAAAAAACATTATCTTTAATCCTTTAATGTACCCTCCTTTTTTCAACGTGTTCTAAAATAACCTAAGGGTCATTCCATGTCAATTCAACCAGACCTTGTAACCCGACCCTCAGGGATTTTGATGAAACTTTGTGTACACACTAATTCTATCATGAAATGACTCCATCAGAAAATTTTCCTTCCTAGACCTCATAGTTTGTGAGATATGGGGGGTCCAATTCTTGGGCTTTTCTCAAATCGCACATTTCTGAGTCTGTATTTTGAAATTGCAGTTCCATTTTTAAAAAATTGTTTCTCTGGATCTAAAACATAAATCATCCTAAAAATATCACTTTAAGAAGATAAAAAAATGTAGATTTTAATAAAAAATATTTAAAAAATTTACTTGTAATATTTAGGATAAAAAAGTCAGTCAAAGTTGAGATTTATGGTTATTTTTCCAAATTTTTGTGACTTCACGAAAAGGCTGTACACAAAAAGGCAAATTAAATTTCCAATTTCTTTTTGTTTTAAATAAATGTTTACACTTTGGGCTTTCTATCTATGAAATAAAAATGATGTGTTTCGAATGGCTTTTGCAAAATTTTGGGTACTTTCCAATTAGACGGATGCATGTTTTATTTTTATATATTACATATGCACACAAAAAGGCAAATGAAATTTCCAATTTATTTTTGTTTTAAATAAAAGTTTACACTTTTGGCTTTCTGTCTGTGATATAAAAATGATGTCTTTAGTATGGCTTATGCAAAAATTTTGGGTACTTTCCAATTAGCCGGATGCGTGTTTTATTTTTACATATGTACATATGTATAGATCTATATAAATTCAGATGTATTATACATATACATATATATGTATATATACAATATATTGATATATATATGTATAACATTGGTGCCCGTCTAACCGAAAAGTACCAAATTTTGCCTTGTTTTGAGAATCTGCACCAATTAAGAGGAAAAAAATCTAAGTTCAGCTGTGGTACTTAAATAATTACTGTAATTTCTATGCGTTATTGAATTTAATGTTATTTTATGCATGTTTTTTTTTTTTTTTTTTTTTTTTTTTTTTTTTTTTTTTTTTTTGCAAAGTAAAGTTTAGGCTTTGTTTTTCCTGATTAAAAAAAATCTGACTGTAATATGTTTCCCCATTAAATTTAGTGAATGGTCCATATATTCCATTTAGTTATTTAATAATGGGCATTTTATGCTAATCTAAAGAATCTCTTACTTTTATTTTCAATAATTAAACTCAAAACAGATTTTTGTTTGTACAGTATAAAATAGATATTTTTTTCGCCTCACATTTCCATTCTTTCTTTCGAATGCTTATATATTAATTATCTGTGCTTAAAAAATGTTCTAAACCTTGTATTTCCTTTTCTTGGTTAATTTTAATCAGTTAAAATATTTATATTGACAAGTTTAAAAACACAAATGTTTAACAGAACTTAAATTTGTTTCTATAGTCTAAAAGATTTAATTGCACCTGCCTTTTATAAACACCTTCTGATAAAGGCAGGGTAATGTTTGTTAGTATGAAAGCAGATGTTTTGAAATCAATTTAATCAAATTATTGTCATTCTGTTGTTTCTTATCATAGAAGAATGATCTAACTTTTACTGTGCTACTAAAAATATATTCTGATTGTTACTTATTTTATAGTTTGTGATATGTATAAATATTTTTTTGCTTTATTGTTTTAATATGGAGCCTGATATTAAACCTTCTACTAGTCTTCGGGCTTGCAGTATTTAATATTAACTGGTTTAGAATGTCACAAAACTAGCTATACAAATAACAGAGAAATAGACTACATTGATAATCTCTGTGATTCAGAAAAAAAAAACTTTATTACTTAGGACTATTGCATTTATAAAACAAAAATTAAGTAAAAACCGCTTGATTAATATATGTGAGCATCACAGAATTTCGCTCTTAATGAAATATGAATTATATAATCCATTTAAGCGGCATAAGAAGCAAGTGAAAAAAGCAATTAGGGCAGTTAATAGAGATTTATATACGGCCGAAAAAGTAAACCAAAGTTGAAAATTATGATTATTTTTCCGAAATTTTGTGACTTTATGAAAAATGTCTCTACACAAAAAGGCAAATGAAATTTCCAATTTGTTTTTGTATCAAATAACATTAAATTCAGTAACTCATAGAAACTCCAGTAATTATTTAAGTACCACAGCTAAACTTGGTCAGATTTTTTTCCCCGTTTAATTGGTGCAGATTTTCAAAACAAGGCAAAATTTGGTACTTTTCGTTTAGACGGGCACCAGTGTTATACATATATATATATGAATATACTATATATATATACATACGTATGTACATGTATAATACATCTGTATTTATATAGATCTATATATATGTAAATAAAACACGCATCCGGCTAATTGGAAAATACCCAAAATTTTTGTATAAGCCATGCGAAACACATCATTTTTATTTCATAGATAGAAAGCCCAAAGTGTAAACTTTTATTTAAAGCAAAATGAAATTGGAAATTTCATTTGCTTTTTTGTGTGCGTATATAATATATAAAAATAAAGCACTTATCCGGCTAATTGGAAAGTACCCAAAATTTTTGCATAAGCCATGCGAAACACATCATTTTTATTTCATAGATAGAAAGCCCAAAGTGTAAACTTTTATTTAAAACAAAAAGAAATGGGAAATTTCATTTGCTTTTTTGTGTGCATATATAATATATAAAAATAAAGCACTTATCCGGCTAATTGGAAAGTACCCAAAATTTTTGCATAAGCCATGCGAAACACATCATTTTTATTTCATAGATAGAAAACCCAAAGTGTAAACTTTTATTTAAAACAAAAAGAAATTGGAAATTTAATTTGCCTTTTTGTGTACAGCCTCTTTCGTGAAGTCACAAAAATTTGGAAACATAACCATAACTCTCAACTTTGGCTGACTTTTTTTATCCTAAATATTACAAATAATTTTTTTAAATATTTTTTATTAAAATTTGCATAATTTTATCTTATCATAGTGATATTTTTAGGATGATTCATGTTTTAGATCTAGAGAAAAATATTTTTGAAGATGGAACTGCAATCTCAGAATACAGACTCAGAAATGTGCGATTTGAGAAAACCCAAGAATTGGACCCCCCATATCTCACAAAGTATGAGGTCTGGGAAGGAAAAATTTCTGATGGAATCATTTCATGATAGAATTAGTGTGCACACAAAGTTTCATCCAAATCCCTGTCGGTCGGGTTACAAATGGGGGGAAATATTGGTTGAATTGACATGGAATGACCCCTAAGCTTTTATAACTGAGACAAAAATTGTTATTAATCTAATTTTAACTATCCGCTACAAATATATTAAAAATATGCATATATTAAAAATACGTATGTGTGCATATGTATGAAAAACAAAAAAGAAAAGAAAAAGCAAAATTTGAGCACTAGCAATTTGGCGAATTTAATCGCTTGTTTACTCGCCAAATGAAGAATTAATCGCAATTTGGCGCAATGGCGAGCGACAGCGAGAACACTGGTGATAAGAAGGAACACATTATTTCATTAGTTCTAGCCTAATGAAAACGTATCTTATGATGAAAATTATGCGTAAAAAATTAAGCATAATCACATCTTAACCCTTCTAGTACCAGCTTTTAATATTTTTTGAGAAATTCTTAGTTTTTCATGATTTGAACCAGAAATTTAATTTTATTATATGTAACATCTTTCAAGAAGTGTCTATGTAATTTCACATATTAAGTATAAATTGCTCCTTTTCTTCTGATTTGGAATATTGAAAATTTCACAGTAGAAAATAATTGGTGTAAAATAAGACCTTAGTGGTACTAGGAGGGTTAAATGTACACTAGTCTGCAAAAGTTAACGATGAAGCAGATAAATTAACTTAAAAAGAAGTATTTCAATAGCTCCAGCCTAATGAAAACGTATCTGATGATGCAAATTATGCGTAAAAAATTAAACATAATCACATCTTAACCCTCCTAGTATCTGCTTTTAATATTTTTTTGAAGAATACTTAGTTTTAGATGATTCAAACCAGAAATTTAATTTTATTTTATATAACATCTTTCGAGAAAGTGTATATAATTTCACACATTAAGTATAAATTATTCGTTTTTTTTCTGATTTGCAACTTTAAAAATTTCACAATAGAAAATAATTGATATCAAATAAGATCTTAGTGGTATTAGAAGGGTTAAATGTACACTGGTCTGCAAAAGTTTAAAGACGAAGCAGATAAATTAGCATAAAATATGAACAAGGCAACATAACGGATTGTTTAAATATTTTTGATCCCATATTTTCACATCTTAAGGATCTTATGGTACGATTTCGGTCTATGTGAAAAACTTCTGCCAGAAGATACATTCGAAAAACCATCTCGTCCTTACACGGCAGTGTATAATTCACATTATTATTAAATAATATCGTAGAATAGCATAACTTCATATAAAGAAGTACATACATCTATATAAGTATCAATAAAAAACAGCTTACAAAAGATTGCAATGTCTTTCAAAATAACCTCAGATCTTTCTAGATGACAAGAATAAAATCGTAATTTTAATAGTTTTTTTTTGATAAAAAAGAAAAAAAGGAAACTGTCATTTGAGAAGACTCTTCGCTTATCCGAGCTGCAATGTTTGTAAAATTACATGGTCTATTCAAAACGAATAAAGTTAATTATAATCATCAAAATATGCGATATGAAGATTGGTCTGAGTTGCAACCTCTCGAGTTTTCTTGATACGGCATACACAATGTAAGATATTGTGAATTCTGCTTGTCGGAGTTAAAACTTCTCGAGAGCGTTGTGTAACAGACATTCGATCATTGCTATCTTGACGATATTTACGTGGTCTACCCCTTTTCTTCCTTCCAGATGAAATGTTTTCTGGCTGTTTTGAAATTCCTGATTTTTCTTTTACATTAAGTTCTTTTTTCTGCAAAAATGGACTACAGCTCGTGCCGCTCAAAACTTCGTGATAACTGTCGATATCCCTATTCTTATAAGGATATATACGGGGCCTGCCTCGTCCTCTCCTGCTTGTAGATGCTATGTGCTTTGCTTGTGGAATTTCCGAATTCTCACTTTCACACAGTTCTCTTCTTTGCAAAAACAAAGGAAATTTGACTTCGTTTTGTTCTTTAGAGTAATTTATATCTCTGAAATTTTTCTCATAATCATCTATGCTTGAATCATTTCGATGATATGTATGAGATTTTCCTCTTTGATAGCTTGTACATGGCTCTTGAATTCTCGTTTTTTCACCGTTATCTTCTTTTAGGTTAAGTATACTATTTCTATCTTCATTCAGTTTTCCTGTATTTTTGTAAACATATTTACCCTGAAGCAAGTGGGAGATCTCCGATTTGTTTTTCCTTAGATTGTTGCTCATAGGACTGAAAGCTGCTTCAGAATCCCGCGTGTTATCATTCTGGGTAAATGTACGTGTATTTTCATTTATCTCGCTTGAAAGTGAAATTAATCCTGTCTGCCCCTGATTTCCCCGTTTTTCAACATTATCTTCATTTGATTCCGCTATAGCCATGTTTTCTTCCGATGCTTCTGTTGTTTTTTTGAGATTTTTATTCTGCAACAAATGAAGGAGCTCAGAACTATTTTCTTCTGGATTCGAAGCCATTGAACTGGAAGTTGCTACAGAATCATCTGTATTACTATCACTCGAGGTATAAGTATGAGACCTTCCATTTATTTTGTACGGGGGCCTTACATTTGTACAGAAAATATATTCCGTATTCCTCTTGGGTACAAAAGTTTCAGGATTTTCTTCATTTAATTCGATTAAATCTCCATCTTCTTCCAGTTTTACTGTAGTTTTGTAATTGTTTCTATTCTGTAATAAATTATATAAATCGGGTTTTCTTTCCTCTGGATTATATCTCCCTGAACTGAAAATTTCCCTAGAATCATTTGTGTTGCTAGTGCTTTGAAGAGTTATCACTCTATAGGGGCTTCGTCTTCTCTTGTTAGCACTAAAAGTGGATCCTGGCTGAGTTGAAATAGTTGATTTTTCAGTAATATCTTCATCCATATACTTAATGTTTCCATCTTTGTCAATTTGTTTCGAATTCTTGTGATGATATTTATTCTGCAACGTGTTAAAAAGTTCAGTTCTTCTTTGTTGTTGATCATAAATCATTGAATTATAATCATTAAAGTTCATGTCGCATTGAGAATGCATATAGGCCCTTCCTCTTTTCGTATTTCTAAATGATATATCCTCTAATTGTCTTCGATTTTCTAATTTTTCTGGATTATTTCCATTTAATTCTATAATATCTTCGCCTTCACCCAGGTGTTCAGTAGTCTCGTAACAGTTTTTATTCTGCAGAGGGTGAGAGGCAAATACATCATCTCTTTGCTCTCGATTGTATCTAATTGCACTAGAACATGCTTTATAACCATCATTATTTTGTAACGTGCGAGATTTTTCGTAGGGTAGTTTTTGTTGCTTTACTGATGATTTATTTTGCGATTCTTGAGATTTGCCAGATAGCATCGATGATGAATGCGTTGGGTTAAAAATATTAACATTAGAAAGTTTTGTCTTTTCAAGTTGTTCATCATCAGTTGTAATCTCTTCGAAAGTTGTTTGAGCTGGATATGTGTTATAAATTCTTCGTTTTTTTCTTCTTGTGTAAAAAAAACAGTTCTTTACTTTATTTTTTTTAGTTACTGTTTGTTGTCTTAGTTGTTTTTGCGCCTCTATCGCATTAAGACAGACATCATTTCTATCCATTTGATCATAATTTTGAACTTTCCCAAACCTTGATTTTGAGCAAATTTCAGAAAAATTTTCTACACAATCTTTTCGGTCGAGCTCAGCTTCCTTCTGTTGTTTAAAGCGAAACATTTCATTTATTGACGGTTGGTCAATATCGACATCAGTATTCATTTTATTTGAGTTATGTTTCGGGGATAATTTTATTCTGTCATTCATTACCATAAAGTCTCTGAAAGATTGAAGTTTTTGGATGGATGTCGGAGCTTTGCTTATAGTTGGGTGTCGACCTCTTGTTGAAGGTCTGCCTCTAATTGGAGGTCTACCTTTAATTGGAGGTCTGCCTCTTAATAAAGGCCTGCTTCTATCTGGAAATATATTTGTAGAGGTAAATCTACCTCTCAATGGAGGTCTACCTCTCAATGGGGGTCTGCCTCTAACTGGAGGTCTGCCTCTTAATAAAGGTCTGCCTCTTAACGGAGGTCTGCCTCTTAATGGAGGTCTGCCTCTTAATGGAGGTCTGCCTCTAGTTGGAAATCTGCCTTTAGTTGGAGGTCTGCCTCTACCCCTAGAAAGAGAAGTTTTTAAATATTTTCGTTTATAATGAATACTTATCGCAGTAGGTCGTTTCCTTTGTAGCACTCTAACACAGTTTATCTTGGAAACAGGCGAGATATTTTTAACTTCAGAAATTTTCACTTTCCTGCGAAGTTTAGCTGAATTTTTTGCCTGAGTTTTTTTTAAACGCTTTTCATTAGATGCAGCATCTTTCATTTGGCGGTAACGTTGAACGCAAGTACGTGTCAAATTGTCTGAAGAAATGTCATTACTAAGTTGGAACGAATTTCGATCATGGTTATTCTGCGATCCTATATCCTGCTGAGATTCTTTTTTAAATTTACGCTCTAAAGAGATGTCTTCAGTTTTGGAAGAGCTGGCATCAAAGGGCATACCATACGGCTGTGCTCGCTTTAACAATCTACAACCCCAATTATGTTGTTTGGGTTTTTGCAATTTTTTTTCAGAATTTATTTCATCTTTAGGTGCATGCTTAGTAAAGGCTCTCAATAAAGTTGGGTCCTTGATGTCCGCAACAAAACTTTCTAGGACGTTTTTGGACGTTTTTTGAGGACGGTTTTGTTTTCGTTTCTCAGCAGATCCCAAACGTCCATCAGTTGTTGTTTCTTCTGAAGAACTGCGCCGTTCTAACTTAATGTAGCTATGAAACTCTAGACCTGTATCTAATTTAATAATAACGTTTTCATCTGTATTTGGCAAATCACATGGAGTAGCAATTTCAATATTTGAAGCAATATTTAAAACATCATCATTGTCATTATCACATTCAATCGATAACATGATGAAACTTGTTTAATTTGCAATCTGAAAAAAAAAAAGAAAAAACTACTTTAGTGTCTGCAGTATCATATCACAAAATAAAAAACAAAAAGTAGTTTTATGCAAATAGTGCAGAAAATCGTTTTTTTTTTTACCATTTTATTGTTGAAAAATCTTCAGGCTTTAAGATAGTATAATAAAGCGCATAATTAATCTTTTACTTTTTTATGGCAACTTCCTTTTTCAGAATAATTAACTTGAATACGAGCAACAACTTTAATTTTTGGAATATATTAACTTAAATGCAAGCTACGTCTTAAATTTGCTAAAAAAGTAAAAAAAAAAAAAAATAAAAATAAAAATAATTTTTTATAAAAATATAATAAATATCCAAAAAAATTAAATCTTCCTTATAAGCTTATGTTTTTCTGGCTGCCTAAAATAGTTCTTATACATAAATTTGGCACTTAATTATGTGATATATTTTTAAGTATCACTAAATGTTTTAATTTACCAGTGATGATTTCAACAATCCTTATGAATATCTAAAATTAAAGATCCATTGAGGATCATGACCTGTAGTGCTGTTTTCTTGGTCATAAACCTAAGGTGTAATACAGATGCGTCATAAATATCGAAACAATAGGCTACCTCCTTAAATATTGCCTCTAGACTCATACTTCCAATTGCAAAAATTCATAAAAAGGTGAAATTTCTGATAAGATAAGTTGCAACTCCATGGGGGGGGGGGGTCCATTTGAAAGAATACGAATATTAAATTTTTATATGCCCCCCCCCCCTCCCAGGGCGAAATTCCCAATTGGAAATTATTCCTTATCCATTCCTAAATTGAACAAAAAAAATTTCATCTCCATATCTAAAAACCTGACAGAGATATTAAAAATCCAAAATTGTACAAAATTCGTGACTTACACCACTTTCCCATGCCTGTAAACAAAGAGTTTTTGATTCATTTTGAAAGGAAGTGAGAGATCGTTCACAAATTGTCCGTTATTAAATGTCGATTTAAGACAGTGCTTCTTATTTGGACATAAAAAAACAGCCTACTGATTTACAGTTAAACTTGTATTCAAAATGTACTCATAGTCTGCATTGGAAATCTGCATGGGTCGAAATATCTAGTTCTAGTCCCAAACCGAACCATAAGGAAAAAAATATGAGTCCGGCCTGCAAAAATCAGAAAAATCAGAACCCAGACCGGCATGTAAAAAAGTTTAAGTCACAGCGCGGCTCAGCCGTGAATTTCTACTTATTTTTTTACTTCGGTGTAGTTAAAAATTGTTTCGTAAGGAGAAATTTTGACCAAAAATACTTATTATAGCATTTCGCTTTTTATATTTATACTTTTTATTATTAAAGAAGCGCCAAAGGCTGTGGTATATTTATTTTATCAATGAATCTCTATTTATATGTAAATGATTCACTTGTATTTTAATATCGTTAATCCCATGCGTTGGAGACTTTGAAAAATGTTATACAGTCTTTTAAGACGAAATCACATAGGAATGGAAAATACGTTATAGACAAATTCCTTTCCTAGGAGGTGTAAATGAAGTTTATTTTTTATTAGATATTATTGTATTTATTTTGTATGGGTTAACGCATTTTCCGTTTAAGACAGAATTCCGTTACAGGCGCAGATTTTTTTCACTGGTTTTCTTGTATTTAATTTTTTAGGCTTTAAATATACTATTCTTTAAAAATAATAATAATAATTTTAAAGTTTTTTTTTTCGTAAAGTACAAGGGATTTCAAAATCTACGTGGTTTTCATAAAAATTTTGATTGAACCAAATTTTACTTATTTGATGCACGTATTAGGTCAGTCAGAGACAGTGATTTTAATACGGATTGTTCGGGCCGGTATTGAAAATCTCGTCCAGTGCAGACCTAGTAAGAAAAAAGCAGTCCCATCCGGTATGAAAAATACTTTAGGCCCGGATAAGCGAGTCTTCAGAAAAAAGTAACATCTCGGGTCTGATACGACCTGGACCCAGAATACAGATTTTTTAACAGCTCTCCAGGACAATGAAAAGCTTGAAGTCTGAGAGCTTTTTAAAAAAGACTTAATCTGCATCTTAAAAATACATTCTTTTAAATAACTGATGAGCAGTAAAAGAGTACCACTTCGTTTTTCTGCCTAATGAATTTTTTTTTTTCAGAACTATTCTTGTCTTTAAATTAAGTTAATAATTGTTAAAGAAAAAAGTACAAACTTGAAACATGCCATTTTTAATTATTTTACATTAGTTTTGTTAAAAAAAAAAAATGAAAAATTATTTACTTTTGAGAATATGATTCTTTTAAAAGTTATATTACTTTTTTAATAAATATTTTTAATAGTTCTAAAATTAATATTGAAATACAAAAAACCCGAAACAAAACTAAAATCAGATTTTCATCTTTAATTAAATGGAAAGAAATTGAAATCCGATAAATAATATTTGGAGTTATCCCATTCTAACCAGTACTAACCATATGAATTTTTTATAAATTTTATGATAAATTTTAGGATGTGATTTTCTTAGCAAATTATATGGCTAACCATCACAGAAAAGAAAAAAAATCAAAATTCTAACTCAAAAGATACACGTTTTTTATACACATTTGCTAGAACTGTTAAAATAACATCGTCTTTTGAATTGCGCGCATTTCAATTTGTGTCTAATCCCTTAAAACCAGATGAATTATTCAAACGGCCATAAATCTGCGAGTTTTGAAGAATTCAAGATGGAATTTTTTATGTATTTTTCAGGACTGGATAAGAAAAGTTTTCCTAATTGGAATTTTTATCCTACGGGGGTCGTAAGAAAGTTAATTTTCGTACTTTTTCAAATAGACCCCCCCCCCATAAAGTTGCAACTTATCTTATCAAAAATTTCACTTTTTTTAATGAATTTATGCAACTGGAAGTATGGGTCTAGGGGTGACATTTAAGGAGATAGCCTATTGCAGCGGTTCCCAAACTTTTGAACTCACGGAGCCCTTTTTGGGAAGAATTTCTGAGGCGGAGCCCCTGAACCCAACGATACTCTGTGGTTTACAAATTGATGTTTTTTGTGCCTATGGAGCAGAGAAAAATCTGCTGGATAAAAATCCAGGCCAGTAATTTCCAACATTGGACTAAGGTTCTCAGTTTGGCCCTTTCCTGATACATAAATACTGAATTCATAAGAGAAATTTGTTAAAAACAAATTTTCTATTATGTAACACTTTAATAGTTTTATTTAATATTACTATTATAGGATACAATAAAATAAAAATAAGGATATTATTAAAATATCTAACTTGTATAATCAAGATATTTCAACAAAAATTATAGTTAAAAATTTGTTATTTCTGAAAGCTTTTAGTAACGAGGTAAACAAACTCTTTTTTACCCAAGCGATGTTCAAGTAGTACTGTTTTGGGGTTAATGACATCCATTTTTAAAATGAGAAATATTCTTTTGGGATTTCCAGTAAGAACTCGGAATTAAAGATCGAAATTCTAACCATGGATTATCCATTGCATTGGGTCTTACATAAAATTATTATTATTTTTGGCGAAAACCACACACACAGAAATAAAGGTAAGTTGTACAGTTTTCGTTTGCAGAGAGATACTTCTGTATAATTCCAGGATGCTCGCGAAAAAAGAAGAAAATGCATAGTTCCGTCACCCATGAGTAATTTTGTAACACGTTTCAGCTAGTCCCGCCTATCCGTAATAGAATAATTCGATTATGGAATATTTTTTCGTTCTTTTTTAAGTTTCTAGTACTTCTAAATATGTAACGAAAATAAATCGCCTCTCAGCTTTTTTTTTTTGAACTATTTTTAAAAAATACATTTAGAAGTAGGTCACTGCTTTAGTGTTTAATTGGGTGCGGCAAAATCTATAAGCTTTATTGTTAAATGCAGCATTGTTAACCCTTTCGGGACGAACGACACTTATACGTGCCGCAAAAAGGCTTAAAAATCCTTGTTTATTCCCACTAGTAAAATTTTACTGTAAAATTTATTTTATTTAATCGGAGCATTTTTTCGATTTAATAAAGCAGAAATTTCTGTTTTTAAAAACCTGTGATAAAGCATTAAAAACTTCGTAAAAGGCTCCCATCAGGAAAGAATTAACTTTTTTTAATATTTTATTTAAAGTATTTGGTTATTAATTATAGTTTTGAAAGAAAGTTTCTTTCGTCTTTTTTTTTTTGGCTCAAAACAGCTACGCAATTAAAAATTCTACTCATGTTAAACGAACTGAAACTAGTAGAAAAACTTTACTAACACAATGTGATACATATATGGGATTAAATTTGTATTATGGCGTGTACTCATTGACAAAAGTCTAAGCAAGGGGTGCAACTGAGTAAAATTTTAAATTCTTAATGTGATGAAAAATGTAAAGAATATATTTTTTAAATTGCTAGACTTATTTCTTATTGAAAAATATGGCAGAGACCTATTAAAAGAAAATTTTAAAGAGAGGCTTAAAAATATTTTAAACGTAATGTTATTTTGAATCATACATAGAAAGAAGCGATATTAAAGATATTACAGCATCAAACTGTGATTAATTAATACAAATATCTTGCAATTTATAAGAATTCTTATAAAAATATATGAAAACCCTTGGACGGTGAAAGGGTTAAATGAATTTAATAGTTGGTTTATTAAATGATAAAAGATACAAAGGGGGGGGCGGCATTTTATTTGACAAACGATGAAAATACGATGAAAACAATGAAAAACAATATAGAAAATTTAAATATACAAATAACAAAAACAAATTAAAGAATTTAAATTTATATAGGGTAACACCCCCAGTAATTGGCATGCACCAGTGATTGGCACATCCTACAAACATGCCCTAAAATAAGATTTATATCCAATCTTTTAAAAATGCAAGAGCATATACCAGTTATATGCTCATTCACGTTAAAGATTATAACTTTGATTTATGCTACTAGATGACAATAGTGCCTTGGAAAGAAAAACAATTATACCTTGTATGAAATTAGCCATTTTTGTTGCAAATGCTTCCTCTTTGGCTTAAGGAAGGCATGCTTTTCAATTCATTATAATATGATTTATAATATATTTTAAATTTTAATTGACAACAGTTTTGTTTAGTTAAAAAGGGTTACTTTAATTGTGTAAAAGTATTTTCGACACAAATATTTGGATTTCTGAATTAATGATAGATGTCAATTAATGGAGCTTCAATTTTGCTAGTTCCAAGTAACTGGCACCTATTCCAATTACAAGAAATACGCAAAGAATTTGAGATTAAACCACTTATTTTGGAAGTACTTTTAAAGTTATAGACTAATTTTGTTTATCATTTGTTTTATTTGAAATTATGAAATATTATCAGTAATTGGAATCCATTAAAGCTTCATATGACAATTACTGGAGACAGCATGACAATTACTGGGGATTAATGCAAGTATATTTTATTGTTTTAAAGTGTTCACATTTCAGACAAATATGCTGATTTCTTACTCTCAAAAACCTGAAATATGGCATCTTCATCTACAGTAAATTCATTTAAAGCGATTAAACCCAATGCAAGATGTAAAGGTGTTTTTTTTTTTTTTTTTTAATATAAACTTGTGCCAATTACTGGATCACAAGGTGTCATACATCGGTGCTCTAGGTGCCAATTACTGGTGATTTCAGCAACTTTTTATAAATATATTTTTATAAAAATACTTTTTCAATTTTTTTTTTTGCTTTTAGTGGGCAAAATAGATGCACAGATATGCATTCTTTGATTTAAAAATATTTCCAAGTAAATATCTTATTTCTTTGTAATGGAAATTGAAGTAAGTTTAAAGACAAATTCTTAAAGTGCCAATTACTGGGGATGTTACCCTATAAAAAAAGAAACATGTATATGCAATGTATACAAATGTAATATGAATCTAACGAGGGGTTGTAAATGATAGAAGACTCAATAAAAATATACTTTTAGCGACAAATATTTTTTTTCTATGAAAAACAGTACAACAAATTTTAAATAATTAAAAATTGATACAAATAACATAAACTGATTAAAAAAATAAAGATATAAAAATAAAAAGAAATATATAGACACATTACACACAAGTGAATCTAGTGAGGGATTTTAAATGATACAAGATCTTTTAAGAAATGACGTTTTAAGCGACAGATATCGTTTTAAAAATTAAATACAATTTTAAAACTAGGACAGAAGATTTAAATAAGTAAATATAATAAAAAAAACAGATTAAGGAAATTATAAATCCGAAAATAAAAACAATATAATATGCAATATATACAAATATTAAATGCCGTTAGTTTTTTTTCCCCATAAAGTTTGGCAAACAATAAAATATAAAAGTTTAGTGTGAAAAATGCGCATGAATTGTTCTGCGCAGTTTTTTGATATTCGGTGCAATTTTCGGCAACTGTAAGCGAATGTTTGGTTCTGCCTTTAACCGGTTGCTGAATGCAAAAACATAAAATAAAACAATTCAAACCAAAAATATTATACAGAAAATAGGTACATGTATAATGTGAATATTTAAATAGCTTTGAAGTGTATTATTGTATTTTTTCAACCCGGTTATATATTAATTTTTTACATACACGGACAAAAATTCCTACATAGTTTTCAAAATCTTTCACTTGGAATATGCTATATATTTTTAATGTTTTGTTTATTTTCCTGGAACACCACGGAGCCCCTGGAAGGTTCAGGCGGAGCCCCAAGGGCTCCGCGGAGCACACTTTGGGAACCTCTGGCCTGTTGTTTCGAAATTTATGACTCACCCTGTATAAACATTAAATGTGTAACACGTGGTTGCAGTAAGGTATATACAAAAAATATACAAACATACATAAAATAGACTCAACAGGAGTGACAGATCAGCCAGAGCCAAGAATCGAGCCCAGCACCACAGCATACTAGGCTCTTGCTTTACCCACTGAGCTACGCCCTGTATATTATTATTACGTCCTGAATTCTCTGTATATAATATAGAGATTTGTATTGATTAACGACATGCATTCCAAAATTTAGTTCATTTAAGAGATACATATATTTAAGAAAATTACCCTTCAGCAATTTCCTCCAATAAGGAGAATGGCATGCGAATACTTTTGTGCAGTCCTGTATATGAGGTATAGAATTTATATATAAAGAGTAAAATGCAAAAAAAAAAAAAAAAAAAAAAAAAAAAAATCAATTTAAAAGCGCATGCCGAATTTTAAAGCGTACTCTTCAGCAATTAAGACAGTACTGCAACCTATTTCTTTTGTGTGTTCCTGTAAATTAATAAAAAATGCAATGCTCTGTTTTAACGTAATCGTAGTGAAGTTCAGTGATTTATATCAGTTTCAATACATTTGAAATAGCGCCATGTCGTTAAAATACTCTCCAAACGATCTTCGACATATACCATAATGTAATCAAATTCTTTTGAATGTCCCTGTAAATAAACTATTAATCGTACATACTTCATATGCAATACCAAACATGCTTTGGTGACCCTAAATAAGATTTATCAATTGCATGAAAATCCGAGTGTATTTACGGGAGTTAGAGCGTGGACAGACGGCCGGACAAACCGAATGTATAAGCACTTTTTTAACTTTGTTGGAAAGTGCTAAAAAATGCGTACAAAAATTCGGGGTCGTAGCTAAGGGGACACTATGGGCAGCTTAGCCCCCCCCTAAAATATTTTGAGCCCCCTACCCCTAGAAAAGATTCCAAGAATTTCAAGGAAAATACTCCATTCTCAATGAATTTCTGTTCCGTAAATTCAAATGAAATTCTGTTCAAAAATCTAATTTAGTTTTCAGATCCTTTCACAATTTTGTAGAATTACTAAATTGTATCTAAAATAAGTGTTTTAATACTCCCTCATCCTATTTGTACATATGAAGCTAGCATGATGTTTAATTTTGTACCTGTTATACACTCAAATTTTTCGCCCCACCAGTGGCCGAGAGGTACAGACGGCAAGTGCTGGTAGACGGCAAGTGCTGGGTTCGAACCCGATCGCGGCTGCCGGCCTAACCGTTCGGAGTTTTCGTGGTTTTCTTCGAACCTTGCATAAATACGGGTTAGGTTCCCTTAGAAAGACCCCCACGAAGGGCACCCCCCTGGTCCTATATCCCAAGCGTAGATAATCGGACGGCATAAAATAAACCAAACCAAACCTCAAATTTTTCATCACCGTTTTCTTTTCTTAGCATAAAATGAGTTTATTACAACAGTTTAATTAGAAACATAGTAACTATAGTGTGAATATGCACGAATTTTATCTTTTTGCGTCAAAAAAAGACAAAAAAAAAAAAAAAAAAAGAGCTTTTTTCTTAAACTTTGTTGAGCCCCCCCCCCCCTCTATTGTTCACTTATAGGTACGGCCCTGCAAAAATCGCGTTTTTAAATCCTTTCCTTCATTTCCTTACCCTCTGAAAGAATGAAAAGAACTCACTTGCCACCAAACTGAAAAAAAAAGTCATTCAAAACTTTAAAAATAAAGATAAAAATGTAAGAAAATGAGAATAATGATAAAGAAAGATAATGATGACTCGTCTACAAATGAATAGTTAAAACAAAATAATTATGATTCAGTAGAAAGTTCAGACAATGTGACTAAAAAAAAGATGTGACTAAAAAGTTTTAAATATATGGATTCTTGATAGAAATATTATTCGTTTTGTGGTAAAAACACGTGAAGCAGTTCGTTAACTGTCTAATCCTCTGTTAATAAATCAATCAGAATCAATCAAGCTATTCATTCATTCCTCACTTACATGAACGGTATTCTGAGAAAAAAAATGAAAATGCGGTACTTGATGAGTAATAAATGCATTTACTCAACCAACTTAAAGGTTAAAATAAATATAGTTTTCTACGATCATTCTGAGATTTATTACTGAATGAAAAGTATGATTAGATTATGAATAAATGCACACTGACTTGCGTAGATGTATATATATATATATATATATATATATAAGATTATCTATTGAAATATTCATATGTTTTTTTCTGTTCTGTTTAATTTTCATTGCAATGTAAAGGAAAACAAAAAAAGAAAATAATTAAAACTTGTAATTTAATTCGTAACTGGAGACTAGGGATGCACCGAATATTCGGTATCTATTCGGTATTCGGCCATGTTACCGAATACTCGGTTAGGGCCAATATCAAACTATTCGGCCTATCGAATATCAAAGTTATTCGGGCAAATAAATTACTTAAAAAAATTCTAATTTCAACTGTCTATTTATAAATATATTTAAAATAATTAGAAACAAAATCATATTTAAATAAAGATTATTTATTTGCTGTTTGATTATTTTCATAAGAATTAATGATGTGCAAATGCAAGTTCCTAAATTTTGTTTAATAAATAATCTGTTTCTTGCTTTTTAGCAGTTAAGAGTTTCTAAACAAAATAGAAAAACTTTTGGGGTTGGTTAATAGGTATAGCAAAAATTTCCGTTTTAAAAACCGGCGATAAAGGATTGAAAATTCTGTAAAAAACATACAGTCGGCTCTCGTTAATTCGAACACGTCGGGACCGCAAGAAATGTTCGAACTATCCAGAGTTCGAATTATGGGAAGTATGAAAGGAAAACATGTTTAAAGGGGTACTATTACAAAGAAATTAATGTTCTAGTATTTTTTAAATATATTTTGGCTGTTATCATTAGAATATGACTTAATATTACATTTAAAGATATAAATGCACAAACTAATAAAAAGAATACTGCCCAGTTAAACTGATGGCATTAAGCTCACAGGCTACGCATACTAATTGCACATTACAGACTTATGTTTTCAAGGGTTATTTCCGATCGGAAAAAAAAATCAAAGGAGGGGAAACAGCTTCCCCTTTCCCCCTTTTATACTTAATCATCGAACCCCCTAAACTAATCAGGGCCATGCTTTATCATATAAAAAATCTATATCCAAAATTCAAAGCAAATCGGAAAATTCTTAATAAAAACCCATTTATATAATTTAAGAGGAGTTATCCCCTTCTCTTTTATACTTAACCATTGAACTTCCAAAACTATTCAGAGATTTGAACGAAAGAGATTTGAACGAAATCTGATTATTCTGCATGAAAATCCCATTTATATCAATTAAGGGGAGGGGCATTAGAGCTCCCGTTCCTTTTGTTTATACCTATACAATGAACACCTAATACCAATCACTGAGGTACCTCATTAGAATGATCTTATACCTAAATTTTGAACGAAAACTGATAATTCTGAATGAAAAACCCATTTATATCAATTAAGAGGAGGGGCATGAGCTCCCGTTCCTCCTCTTATACTTATCGAATGAATTGCAAAAACTAATCAGGGAAGCGCCTCATCAGGATATGCCTGTATACAAAATTTCAAGTGGGTAGGATACTTTTATCATGAGTTATCGCGTTACGCACGTACGAACGTACATACAGAACGGGCGGGCACATAAGCTCTCAGGCTGATAGCCTGTGAGCTAAAAAAAGAGATTAGACACAAGCTCAAACGAAGATGGGGTGGAAGTGTCATTGAAGGACAGACGGGACACTAAAAAAGCGGATATCAAGTTCATGGGACTGAAGGTATACTTGTTCAAAACAGTCCTGACAAAAACGAAAGAAAGTTTTTTCAAGGATCTGAAGTACGGGAGAAAATAACGAAAAATTAAAAAATGGAATCTCGTTAGTTCGAATTAAACGAAGTCAAGAGAAAATGAGTTCGAATAAATGAAAAATTTTAACGTTATTCTGCAACTGAAAATTTCGGGACCTCATGTTCAGTTCGAATTAAGCGAAGATTTGATTTATCTGATTTTGAATTAACGAGAGCCGACTGTATTCGTCACTTAAGAGAACGGTGTTCTGTTCTGTTTTATCTTCATTGCAATGTAAAGGAAACAAAAAAAGAAAAAAATTAAAACTTGTAACTCAACTTGTAACCCCCACACAATTTCCTTACGTGATTAACATAGTCACAGACATAAGAGTCAAACAGATTCTAAAGTTATTTTTCTTTTTTAGGAGCGTTCATAATTATGTAATTACGTAGCACCTATAGTCGCCGATCAGTCTGTCCATCCGTCTGTCCATATATATAGAGAAAAAACGATCCAACCAAATCGTTTGAATTTAAAAATATATATTTGTTGCATAATTTTGTCAAGTCACTTCAATTTTTTTGAAAATCGGATGGACAGTTGAATTACAGGAACAACCAAAAGTATCCCGTTACATTATAGTAAATGGGAAAAAAAATAGTTCCAAGTGCATTTTAATGATGTTACACTATTTCGAACATAATAAAATTGATATGCATCTATTATGAAGTATATACTATGAGACAGTTTTCTCTGGGAGGGATTTCTAGGGCTTTGGGAGGTAGGGAAATTATAGAGTTGGGGGGGGGGGTGCGAGGAACTGCACTTTTTGATTATTAAAAACACCAAATATAAAATCTTCCGGGGAGATGTGTCTCATTTCTCAGAAAGGGAATGTCCTTCTTGGGCTACCCCCTGAATTCAACACTATCCCTGAGACAACTAAAAGTTTTGGTACTACTCTGTTATCCCGTCGACCGATTTCGACAAACTTATAGCCAAATTAGCCTATTGACGTAATTTTTATTTTAAAAAACAACAACAACAACAACAACAACAAAAAATAATAATTAGTAGAATATTAATAAAAATAAAAATAAAATGTCGAAATAAAAATCACTTAATGACGTTTTAAACACGTGTATCGCATTTAATGTCACTGAATTGACATTCACGATCATCCATTATTAGAATTTAATCTTATAATTTGGCGATAGTATTTTGGTCGACGGGATAACCTAGTAGTACTAAAGTTTTATATATATGTATTTATAGGAGTTTTGTAAATATATTTATTTTTTCGTATTCAAAGTGGCCATGTAGATCAGGGCAATTTAAACTTAATAATAATTTGCAAAATTCAAATTTATTGACTTCCTGTTGCCGTCTATTCATTTTAATTCATCAAGTTAAAATTAATATACATTGGGAATTTCTCTTTTGTGATTAAAATGCTGCGACAATTTCTTTATTTACCTTTGAGTCGTGACTTCATTCAAATGCAGAATTTAATCAATGTTTATTTATGATTAAATTAAATATAAACAAACCACTTCGCCTACTCAAATGAATGCTTAAAAATGAATGATATCCCACACTCGGCATATTTTGAAGTCAGTGAAATTTAGTAATTATTGGCAGATTTGCATTTTGCGCTTTGATTGTAAGCTAAGTGAATTCAACCATAGAATTTTAAAACAGCCATGTAGTTTTAACTCATTTGTGCCGCGAATTTTTGTTTAATCAAATTTGTTAGTAAAATCCCTTTAAAATGTCGCAAAATGAATTGAAAGAAAAATACCAAAAATAAAAAAAAAAATACGTTAAATGCTTTTGTATTTACTTGATAAAATGTAAAAGTACTAAATATGGAAATATACACAATATTGGTAATAATATAATATGCATATGCATAATTATATGTTTTGTATAAACTGATACAAAAAAAGATCTTAAATTGTATATTATATACTATAAGTAATACTTTTATGAACTACTAAATATATATACATTTGTTTCTTTAGAAAGACTAATAACATGATAGGTATTAGTAATAATAAAAGAAGAATAATCGTATTTGCAGTTTAAAAACAATTTGCTTTATAATCATCTTGAAAAAAAAAATATACATAAATAACTGCCTCTAAGTGGCCAATAAAAATAAAACACATTCGTGCCTAACGCTCTATATTTTGTGTGTTACGAAAACTAAGCAGAACCCGAGGAATTTCGGTGAAAGAAAATGCTTAAAAAGGAACTGTTTCATTAATTTATAATAAACCTGCAAAATTAGTTACAATAAAAAATGCATGTTATATTGGCAAGCCTAACTCGCAAACAAATGATATTTAACGTAAAGTTAACAAAATTCTATTTTTATGTAACTCAGTTATAGAAATAATTTAAATTAAACTTTACTCGTATATGTAAGCAGTAAAATATAATAAAGATCTGTTATTATGATAAACTTATAAATTAAAGCTCTTATGCTTGGTATTTCAAATTGAAAAAAGTAAAATTTATTCCACTTTGACTCAGTCGGTGTTGAATTCAGACACTTTTCCCCGGGAGGGACTTCAGTGGCTCCGGGGGGGGGGGATTGTACTTATTGACCATTGAAACCTCAAAATTTCAAATTTTCTGGGGGGGGGGACATATCATTACTCCGGGGGGAGGGGAATGTCCCCCACCCGAGCTACTCCCTGAATTCAACACTGGACTCAATCATAGAAAACTTTCCCTGTGAAATCTAAACCCGACGTCATTTTCACAATCTCAAAATTTATATTTGACCTCTCAATATCAAATAATCAAAATTCTCCTTTTTAAAATTTTAAATATAATAATAAATATAAAATTTTAAATATAATAATAAATATAAAATTTTAAATATAATTTAAAATAATAATTTAAAATAACCTTTTTTCACCTTTTATAATCAAAATTCGCCTTCTTTTTTTTAAAAAAAGGTACATTTAATTTTATCATTTTAAAATATTTTTAATTCAAAACTTGAAGTGTCGGCTGTTATTAATTGGAAACAAATACTTAACTATTTATATTATTTTAAGTGTAAATGAAATTTTCTGAAGTAATCTGCAAGCAATAAATACGATAAACAACAATATTCCTGTGGCGTCACATAAAGTAAAATGGTCTCGAACTTGAATTATTGCCAAGAATTCTTTTATTTGCTTGTCTTATTCGGCGGTTTTTTTTTTTTTTTTTTTTAACAAAGATTTCCGATTACACCATGCACACTGGTGTTGTCATGGCTCTTCTATAAAGACACTCTAAATTTTTGTAAAACATAGTATTTTATCAGAGTGGGATTTCAGTTATATTAATTACGAAAGTGAAGTATCTTTACTTGTGGTATATTTCAAAGCAGCTCGGGTGAAACTGACGCACTTCTGCGATATATATATTTCAGTTTTAAGAATTAAAATACTCGCCTTTTCATATAAAAATTAAGTCATTTGCATCGCTAAAGTATTTCTGTTTTATTGTCCATTCTTAAACTAGTGTTCATTCTAGGCCATTTTTGAAGGGTGCAGCACCCTGCCTTTTTTCAATTTTACAAAATGCACCCTGCCCTTTTTAAAAGTTGTAAGATGCACCACTGATTTTACCCAGAGGTTTTTAATAAATATTTTTTTATTCCGTAGTATTTCTAAATTTTTGTTCCCAAAAATGATAGAATTTTTTCATTTCTTAAAGAAAAAGAACACGAAACTATTCAATCATGTTTTAATTTAATTGTATTTTTAATTTTTATATCATAAATCATTCGAAATTAATGTTACTTGATTTATCATACTTAAAAAATATGTATTTTGCCGCTTTCTTTTTTCCCCTTCTAAAGGCAATACAAAAAAATTCTTACAAAAGTGCCCTTTTCTGCTGCAGTAGTGCCCTTTTTAGTGAATAGCACCATGCCCTTTTTATTTCTAGAGTGAACACTACTTAAACATTATAGAAAAAGGACGCATATGACGCCATTATCGAGGAATAATACACAAACTTAGCAAGAAAAAAAAAAAAAAAAAAAAAAAAAAAAAAAAAAAAAAAAGCCGAAACATGTCAATGTTATTTGTTTTAAATTTTTTGTAACACCACTTTCAAGTAATATAAGTTGTTCATTTTAATGTTTATACAAAATTTGCATTCTTTCCGCTATTTAATACGATTTAAGAAAAAGCGGAGAAAATAAGCCCCACCACTTATTCTTTAAAATATTTTTTTGTAAAGAGAAAGCGTTGTATCGAGTGCAAAGTAAGTTTGTAATAAACTAAAAATCATTTAGATGAAAAATAAAAACGAAATAAAACAAAAGTTTAACGGGTTTTACAACAGACGATATTCTTGTCAAGTTTTTAAATTGTGTATTTTAATTTTCAATTTTTTCACTTTTTATAAGAAAATGGCAACGAAAGGATACAATAATCTGATTTTTTTCCTTCTTTTTATAGAAATGGAGTGCTTCTATTGCCACAATTACAAAAATGGTATTAAAAACTAGAGAAAAATAAATAACTCAAAAAATAAAATACATTTTTCAAACAAATTGCATTTAAAAGTACATTTTTTTACCCTGAACGACAGTGAAAAAGTTGAAATGTGCGGTGTTTAGAAGTTAAAAAATCCTCAGTAGCGAAAATTGCAAAACCTAAATTTCATTTGAAATTTCAAAGTATTGTCTTTCACAAAATGACGTATGCGTTACGCACAGGTACGTTTGGCCTTTATAATATAGATACATAAAAATAGGCTTACACTTATAATTTCACAGTTTAAAAAATACGCATTTCAAAGAAGTCTACAAGGTAACATTATGTCTTATTTATTTAAACCCTTCGTGAAAAAAAAAAAAAAAAAAACTTACTTTTTTTCGGGCTTGAAATGAAAGCGATTGAATGTGCTGGAATTTCAAGTAGTTGAGTGTTTCTATCAATTTTAAATGGAGGGGAGTTGAAGTTCTGAGGAAGGAGAAAAAAAATCTTTAAAACACTGTTATTTTTCGTGCTATCTATAAAATTACATTAATACATACATGACAAAATGCCATTAAAATAATTTAAATAAACAACCCAGGAAAATTATACAAATTGCTTTTTTTATTTAAAAGAGGAAGTCAAGCTTTTATGAAATAAGTCAAACTTTTATGGAGTCTGTTTTCCAACTTTCAACCAAATGTCATGGAACCTTAACAATGGAATTGTTAAATGAATTTCAAAACTTGGGTTTTATTCGATTTTGGGTCCCGAATAATTTTTTACCAAGATCAACTTGTGATAGACACCACAACATTTGCAGCTTTTTAAATTATCCGAAAGTACCGTTATGCTCCCAGTACAATGTTTCCAATAGGAAACATGAAATTAAAAATTTAGTAAAAATTAAATTTCATCAAAATTGACTTAAAAAATTAACAAAAAAAAAAAAAAAAAAAAAAAACAGGATTTGATTTTTTGAAATAGAAGTTACATTCCTATCATTAACGGTTAAAGTACATAAATCATGACCAATGACCTCCGGAAAATGACCACCGGAAGTGAACAATCTTTCCAATTGAGAACATTTTGAAAATTATATCTAAAATTTTTTTAGACGATATTAATGATTAATATCCCTTAATTAAAGCATTAGAAGGAATAATGTACAAAAAAATCATTTAAAATGTACCTGGATCTGAATTTGGCGTGTAAAAGGATAAAAAAGTTTCAGAAAACATTGCAACACTTTAATTTTCATACTTTAATTTTTAACTACTTGCATGAACAATTTATATTCTGTGATGGCATCATCAATATCTGTTTCAGGATGAAATTGTTTTATTATACCCTTAATGGAATTATAGTCAAAGCTTGGTTGCATGGTATTTTCTTTGATTAAACATTTTTCGAGGCTTTCAAATTTTAAACACAGTTTGAAATGGAAACCGCCGATTCTTTTCTTTGCAAGAATAAACTAATTCGGCGTTACTAAATATGTTTCATTGGAGCTCTCGCAGTTTTTTTTCTCTAGATCTTTGCAGTCCTTCTAATCTTATTTTTGTTTAGTACTGAATCTAGACCATTAGTATAGAGCAGCCTTCAGTGACACCCACAGTACCTTTTTGATGAATCCTTTTAGATATTTTCCTTTTTCTGTCATGGAAAAAAATATTGTGAAACATGCCAATCGGGGGCAGGAAAAAAAATCATGAATTTCTCAATCGGTCGAAGGAAATATTTGGCGAAATTTTTTTATGTATCTCACAAGGAAGTTTCCACACGGACATACTCAGAAAAATCTAAAAAATTATAGAATGTTCTTCTCAAGACAGTGTTGCCAGATTTTTAAAACGAAAAATACTACACCTACCCGCACCAACCTCTGAAAAAATACTACAAAATACTACGCTACAAATTTGACTTTGGCGCCATCTACTGGCGTTAATTAGTACTATAAGTATTAATGAATCAGTATATTCGTTATCGATAGTTTAGATAACAACTTTAAATGCGATTATAAATTCTTTGAAAAACTAATAAGAATTTTTTTCTTACCAATAATTTTAACTTTTTTAATGAGAAACTTCTATTATCGATGTTTTTCTTACCTTCATATCTCCACGGAGGCAAATAAACCACGAAAATAATATTTTGTTAAATTGCTTTTTCAGATTGGCGACAGTGACAGTCCGACATTTGCACTTTGTTATTGTTGTTCTCGACTTTGTTTTTGTTTATGTTTCTCAACGTTATTCGTCGAATACATGTAAGCTGTAAGCTAAAATTTAATTCGATTAATATTAATTTAGTGTATAAATTATACTCGATGAAACATGAAAATGAAAACGATGAATCCGATGCCGATCTGTGCGATAAAGCCCCCAAAAAGGGTAGAAAACAGAAGTATCGGCCCGAATGGGAAAACGACGATTTGTTTAAAAAATGGTTGTGTATGTCTAAGGATGGACTTGAAAGTGCATTTTGCAAAGCTTGCAACTCATCTATGAGGCCGCGAAAAGCCAGTCTTGTGCAACATGCAAAATCCGGCGTTCATATTAAAAAAATGAAACATTTCAATGGAACGTCAAAACGTAACATTAGCAAATTTTTAACACCGCCGATTGAAGGCGATGTAAAAAATGCGGAACTGAAAGTATGTGCAGCTTTAATCGAACACGGCATTCCCTTCAAATTTATGGATCATTTCTCCGATGTCATTTCAAGTTCATTTCCTGATTCTGCAATTGCCAAAAAATTTTCCTGTAAAAGAACAAAAGCTGTGGCACTGACAAATAATGTTATAAGTTCAAGTATGAAAGATAAAATGCTTCTGGACATAACAGGTAGCAGCGATGGTATTTCAAAAGTCAAATATTCTATTATTATAGATGAGTCCACTGATATTTCAGTTAAAAGCAACCTTGCAATTGTGATAAAATATCATTCTGAAACAAGTGATACTGTGAAGACGAAGCTATTGAATTTAGAGGCAGTGAAGGACAAATCAGCAGAGGGATTATTTACCTCATTATCAAGTGAAATAAATAACCATGGCCAGCAAATTCAAAATGTATTAGGTTTTGCAGCTGATACCACTAATGTTATGTTTGGTGAACATAACAGTATAGTACAAAAAATAAAATTAGTCTCACCAGATTGCTTGTTCGTAAAATGTGTATGTCATTCAATTGCATTAGCAGTGAGTAAGGCATGTTTAAAATTGCCAAGGGACATTGAAGATATGATACGTGATACTTATAATTATTTCTCTTACAGCTCTAAAAGAAGAGAGGAATTTAAAGATTTTCAAGATTTTGCGAATACGCCCGTACATAACATCCTCAAGCTGTATGATATTCGTTGGTTATCACTAGGTGATTGTGTTGACCGAATATTGGAGCAATGGGATGCATTGATTCTCTATTTCAGAGAACAGCATCTAAGTGATAGACTGTTAGCAGCTCAGAGACTATATGATATGTACATGAATCCATAAAAAAACTATACCTATACTTTGTAAGTCACGTTTTAAAAATATCAAACAAGTTATCGATTATTTTTCAAGCACGAAATTCTACAATGACTAATTTCTACACAACTATCAGTGAAGCATATAAATCTCTGTGCTCCATGTATATGAAAAGTGGATATATAAATGGAACTAATATAAAAGACATTGATCCAGAATCAACAGTTAATTTCTTACCTACAAAAGACATTTATATTGGTGTTAAAGGTACATCATATTTTTATACCAATGAAACCTTAAAAAAGGATAAAAAAAATCATCGATTTTTTTACTGTTTACCAAGCATTTTTGATTGTATTGTGCAAGGAATTAAAGGCACACCTTCCTTTCAACAACCAGTTGTTCAAAGAAATAAATGCTTTTGATCCAGCAAAAACTATTACTGGTTCAACACCTACATTGTTGCCAATTTTAATGCAATTTCCGCATCATTTTAGCTCTGAAGATATGGAATTGATCGATAATGAGTGGCGTTCATTAATAATATGTGAAAGTGTCATGGAAATACACCAAGAAAACCCGACAATAACAGTGGAGAAATTTTGGGCAAAAGTTGGGAAGATAAAAGAAGAAGAAAACTTAAAATTTAAACATGTGAGTAAATTTGTTTTTTTGTTGTTATCACTCCCAGTTTCTAACTCAGACTGTGAGAGAATTTTTAGCAATGTGTCTTTGATAAAGACTAAACATCGAAATAGACTTTCTACAGCTACAGTTTCTAATATAATCATTTCAAAAGAAGGTTTAGAAGGTAATTGTACTCAGTTTGTTCCTGACAGCGAATTGTTAAAAGCATTCAATTCTGATATGTATACTTGAATTTTTTCAATAAAGAATGTAGTAATTTTTTGAATTATTTACTTAATTAATTTTTAAATCTATGATATACTTCAATATATTTATTTATTGCTTTATTACGATTTACATTTAAATATGGAAGAAGAAAAAGATAATTAATCTAGCAGCCATACTGACACATTTTTCTAGAAAATGCTTGGTTATAAATAAAATGTACATTTTTTGCAATAAGCTAAAAAGTGGTTGATATTATTTTTTACGTATATAAATTAAAATGTGCATAAATTAAATTACGTGTATATATTGCTTCGATTTTGATATAAAATGTTTCAAATTATGATATTTCTTTTATTTTCTTTCTTTTATTTATTTATTTTATTATATATATATATATATATATATATATATACAGACATATATATATATATGTGTGTATATTTTTTCATTTTAAATTAAATTAATGCAATCCAAATGATGGTGATGGAACAATATTTGGTAATTTATAACCTGCATCCAAATAACAAAAAAGTATAACTTTTTCGTACAAAACAAAATGTCATTTTAAGTTAATATTTAAATCAAAATAATTTATGACAGAAGTATGCTGCATTTTATGTTATAATTGTACTATATTATAATTACATCTCACAGCTATATATCACAGTTAAGTGTTTTTATACTTTATATGCAGTAATAACATTTTCTACGATTTATGTTTAATAAGTAATTAAACGTAGCAATCATTTGTTTGGTGTCAGGATTCAATGAAAACGTCATGACTGACGTCACACTGAAAGCATCTATCTGCTAAACATTGTGCTATTGTGCATCTTTCATGAGTTGCTAAAATTTCCGAAGCTATGCTTTGTTGGTTCGCAAATTTAATATTTTCCGATAATTAGTTGATGCCATGTCCAATTTCTTTCCCTCCTCTCTCCCCTTTTTTTTTACAAAAAATTTCTGCAATTCTTTTTTTGTTTTTGAAAAATATACCACGAAAATACTACTTTTAATCAAAATACTACACCCTTAATTTTGGCTGAAAAAATACTACCGTAGTATTGAAAATACTACATCTGGCAACACCGTCTCAAGAGGATGTATACGTTTATAAAAGGAATTCTGGCGCAACCTCGATAGAGTGTCCATAAAAAAATAATGAAATTTTTGTTTATTTGGCGATTTATCACCGATTGGCGATGGAACAGAATTAAAAAAAAAAAAAAAAAAAATACGCTTTTATGTCGAATACTCTTTAACCTCTTCGCGACGAGGGTCCTTTGGTTAATTTTTAATCTTTCGTCACCAGTTTTTGTAAACAGAAATTTTTTTCTAATTGAATCACGAAAATGCTCTAATCAAATAAGGTAAACTGTACAATAAAAAGTAACTGTTGAGAATAATGAAGGATTCTAAGCAACAATTAACAAGCACTTTTCAGATGCATTAGAATAGTTTGCTTTTGGCAAAGAAAAATCTTGCTCGGAAAAATCTCGTGTCGCTTTCATATTTTCGCGCCAAATATTTGAAAATATTTTATTTTTTACAAACTTTCTACTGAAATTCCGCCAGTAAATTTAACTGATCCTTTATTACATTCGTAAGTAATACAAGTAGCATTTTTTCAACATATTTTGAGTATGCCCGGTATGTAGACCTTCCTTGTGAGAGATATTAAAAAATATATATAAGGTTGCCGGCTTTTATCCACTTAAAAAAAGTTTCCTTTTAATTTTTTAAAAAGATGGTTTACAAATATTTCATATTAGATAATATTCACTAGGGATAGAATGAGCCTCATTCATCCCTAATGAATATTATCTATTTCTAAAAAATAACTAACTTTAACTGTTCTTGATTTGTTCCACTGTTTATTAGGCAATGGATATTTGTACTGATGATGCCTTGCGAGTAGCTTGGCGAAACGTTTACTTTGCGAATTTTAAATGTTTTTTAGTATTTTTATTTTTTGTATATAAATTATAATTTTTTTAAATGTATTCAAGTCTGTCTTAGTTTATTCAATTCAATCTTTTAATAGCTTTTTAAATTCAGATGTTAAATGTATCTGTATTGCAAATTTACAAAATATCTTAATTTTAGTTTAAAAAGACGTAATTTAGCAAATTACAACGATTATTTGGACGATTATATTTTCAAAGATTAAAATTTTAGACTTATAAATAAATTCTATATTTAAAATAATAATAACAATAAACATCTTTTATATGATGATCAAAGCATAGTTTACGTAATAACAGAGTCTTATATTACGTACGCCATTGATTAAAAATTAATATTCCTGTACCAATCATATACAAATTTTAAATGAGATTTTAGTTTTACAATTTTTGGTATTACAAATTTTTAAACTTCTAAACATTACACATTTTAAATTTTTACACCACTGAATAGAGAAAAAAATGTACTTTTAAATGCAATGTGTTTAAAAGCTGTATCTCAATTTGTTTTTAAGTTACTATTTTTTTTGTAGTTTTTTTTATACTTTTTTTTTGTCATCGTTGCAACAGAAGTGTTTCGTTTTTGGACATCTAACATTGACCAATCAGAAAACGAATAAAATTAAATAAGTTGCGGAATTCAACCAATAAAAAGATTCAGATATACTTCAGATTTCCTAATTCTCTACCCAGGACAATAACTATTTTCCAAATAGAAAATAAATTCATAAAATAATCAGGATATTTTTCTATAAAAATTCTTCTCATCGTTTACGAATGTTGGCATCAACTTTCTACCTCAATGAATAAAAATTGATCGAAAATACCGGAACAAAAAGTACTGAAAAACTAGTTTGGAAGTATTGGGAAACTAACTTTGATTTTTTACATACTTTTTTAATTTTCAAATTATTTTAAAAGAAACATTTGTCTATTTAAGAAAATTTTATAGCAGCTATTCTTCGAAAAATTCTTGGTTCTATTCCTGTTTTAAATCCTTTAATCTTTTGGAAGTTGTCCACATTTAAGTCAGATTAGTAGAAAGAGTTTTTTAAATAGATAATCATTGGCTACAATCTTTAATTACCTAATGTTTTCACAAACATAAAAGTTTTGTTTTTGTATAACTTTACTATCTATATTATATATATATTTAAAGTTTTCATTTAAATGCATTATGCAAAATGACAATGAACGATGAAAATGATAGAGAGAATATTTTTTAGTGCTTTCCAATAAAGTTGAAAAGGGCACATGCATTCGATTTGTCTGTCCGTCTGTCCACGCTCTAACTTCCGTAAATATACTCGGATTTTCATGTAATTGATAAAGCTTATTAAGAGTCACCAAAGCATGTTTGGTATTGTGTATGAAGCATGTATGATTAATGGTTCATTTACACGGACTCTTAAAAGAATTCGATTACATTATAACATATGGTGAAAAATCGTTTTAAGAGTATTGTAATGACATTACGCTATTTAAAATGTATTGGAACAGATATAAATCACTGAATTTCACTACGATCACGTTAAAACAAAGCATTCATAGCATTTTTTATTAATTTACAGGGACACACAAAAGAAACTGTCTTTGCGTAATAATTGCTGTTGAGTACGTTTTAAAATAATGTGTGAAACTAGACTAAGCTTTTAACATGAGAAATTTTTTTTTCAAAATGTTACTATAAGCTCTAAAATTTACTTAAAGTGCAAAAGCAGTTTAATAGCTAATTTCCAAAGATCTCTTCACCCTCCTCCGCTTACGCAATTTACAATAGCCAGAATAAAGCAAAAGTAAAAAAAAAAAAAAAAAAAAAAAAGAAGATAGAGCTTTCTAGCACTTTACAAACAGTATTAGACAAAATCACAGCCATAAAAAACCCCAGCAAACTAAAAGGATGTTTTGTGATTTCAATTTACAATTTTAAATAAAGTGTAGTAACAAAAAGATACGTTCGTAATAAGCAGGGGTGTAGTCGTAAAAATAACAGAGGATATACGCTTTAAGCAGAGGATATACGCTCAAGGCAGAGGGTATACCCTAGAGCCTAGAGTGTGTATACTGTAACTTCCTTGAGAAACACAGGGTATATGGTATTCCTTAAAAAAAAAACCAGAGGGTACACGGCGTATACCCCCGTATACCCTTCGCCTTCACTACATCCTTGTAATAGGTTTAATTGTGCATACTTTTTTTGGAGACATTTTTTTTAATACAAAACCACAAACAAATATATTCAATAATAGTCCCAGAGTTATCCACGATTCCAAAAAGCTTCTTTTCTTGTTAGAAACCTAGGAAACCAATATATTTTTGATATGTAATGAAGCATTTATAAAAACCAAGCACATTTTGCTGCCACTGGTTTTCGGTAACGTTTCCTAGTAGTTTGTTTAGTGTATTACTCGATTTTCTCGAACCTGAATACAGTTGGCTCTCGCTAATTCGAAATCGGATAAATCGAGTTCAGGGCCGTAACTACCGCCGGGGCAGACGGGGCACTGCCCCGGGGCCCCAAACTGATGGTTAAAAAATTATTGATTTTAATTTCTAGTCTAACTTCTTATAAAATGCCCAGCACCTGGACTAAAAGTTAGTAATTAAAAAAAATCAATCTGCTAGAGTAAATATTTTTGCGTGTCCGTGGATATACTCCATACGCTTCGCATGCAAAAGCAGCTCTACCGCAGACAGCAGAATGTCGAGTCGAATGTGTCATGGCGCCCCAGCATGTTTGCCGATTCCACCGAAGCTAGTAAGGAAGAAAACATGGGCTTCTGATCGTTTGAATAATATAAATAGCATCTAAAAAATTCTAGAAAATCTTTCTTTTTATTATAAAATCGAAAAAAAGATCAAAATCCATTTTTTAAAAGGTTTTTAAACAGAAACGTATGATTAAGCTAAAAAAAACTCAAAAATGAACTTAAACAAAACGCTCTTTAAAGTATTCAACCAATCAGAAGTCCACATTTCCTCCCCTTCAGTGAGATCGACAAAAATTGCGCCGCCGCCAGGTGCCTTCCGAGTAGGGTTACCCAATTCTACGTATTTTAGTTATTTTTGGGCTTATCATACTATGTACGTTTAAACAGAGGCGTGCGGGAAAAAAAACTGCGACCGGGGCAAAGTTTCAATTTGCCCCGGGCGCGAGAGGCCTCACTAGTTTGCCCCGGGGCCCCCAAGTTTATAGTTACAACCCTGATCGAATTTTCCCTTAATTCGAACTAAACACGAAGTTCCGAAATTTTCAATGGCAGAATAATGTTAAATTTTTTCATTTTTTCGAACTGCTTCTCTCCTGACTTCGTTTAATTCGAACAAACGAGAATTGCATTTTTTCATTTTCCCCTACTTTCTCCTGGATTACGAAATCTTGAGAAAAACTCTCTCTCTTTGATTTTTGTCAGAATTGTTCTGAACTAGTATACTAATAATACTATGCATTTGATATTCGTTTTCTTAGTGGCCCGTCTATCCGTCATCCGTCAAAGAACTTAACTGTTTGTTATAAATAGTAAGACTGACTAAAAAGTAAAAATGAATAGGGCTATGCAAACAATAATTGATAATGTTTTTTTACAATGATGATACATAATGTAAATAATTTCTTAAATGTTAATCTATTTTCAGGTGAGAAAATCATAGTGCAATTAATTTAAATTTTGAAATGCAGTTGTTTTATTACAGTATTATTAATTTTCATGTTTTATTTATATTATTTTAATATTATTAATTAGTTTATATATTTACATCTTTTAATTTATTATTAAATTACATTCAAACGATAACAGCCAAAAAAAAAAAAAAAAGAAAAAAAAATACTATAATATTTATTACTTTGCAATAGTACCCTTTTAAACATATTTTCCTCTCACACTTTTCATAATTCGAATTCTGGATAATTCGAACATTTCTTGTGGTTCCGACGAGTTCGAATTAATGAGAGTCGACTGTATCTAGTTTTAGGAAGGTATGGTATCAATTCTGAAGTTGACATTTTCATGTTCAACAAACATGCTTTACAGACAAATAAGTTAAATTCAATGGCGTAGCTAGAATGAGTGACACCCGGGGCGGATGTAAATGGTATCCCCCTCCACACTTACCAAGGTGTCAACCCCCCGCTTATCCGTCACATTTTTTCTATCACAATTCTATGTTATTTCAACAAATTACCACACCATTCTTTATTTACCTTTTGTTCTACTGCATAAAAAAACAAACACAGGAGCGACTCATCACTCAACCCATAATTCGCATATGTCAATGCGATGTCTATTTGTAGAAGATAGGTCTATCTTTTACAATTTGCTTTCGCTTCCCCTTCGTCGGATAGGTTAATTTTTGTTCGCTGGTGCATACCTTATTCAGAAAAATTTCACATTCTCAAAGAAAAGAAAATTAGCTCTGATGCGTCGAGCGCTAGAATTTTCATTTTATTTCATTATTCATTTCCAAAATCTATATATAATATATATATATATATATAGTATAATATATATATATAGTTTCTCCCAGAGGGTTTCAGGGGGGCGCTCCGCCCCTCTTGCCCTTTAGTTTAAAAAATAGAGCCCTTCTTGCCCTTCATCCTAAAACTAGCGCCCCTCTTGTCATTTATTAAAAAAAAGCGCCCTTCTTGCCCCACATTTGAAAAAACGCAGCCCAGCGATGACCCGAACGCGCTATAACGCGTAAATTATGCAAAAAATCGGCGACGGAACGCAAAAAATAGCCTCATACGCGTCCGAGAAACAGGTAATTTCATCAAAAATCGCTAAAAAAAGGCAAGTTTCGTTAAAAATCGTGAAATAACGACTATTTATCGGCAAGATTCTCAAAATAATGGCTAATTTTATGACAAAATTTCACAAAACGAGTCGTGTTAAAACGACAAATTTCTTCAAAAATCGTGATAAAACGGAAATGAGTCGCAAAAAACGGCAAATTTCGTCAAAAAATAGCGATAAAACGGTAGATTTCATCAAAAGATTTGCGAACAAAAGCGGCCAATTTTGTCCAAAAATCGCAATAAACCGGAAAATTTTGTGAAAAGTTCCGTTTTTTCGCAATATTTTCTCGAAATTTGTCGTTTTTTCGCGATTTTTTAGCAAAATATGCTGTTTATTGCGATCTTTTAACAAAATTTGCTGTTTTTGGCGATCTTTTGACAAAGTTGGCCGTTTTTTCATGATCTTTTAACAATGTTTGCCGTTTTCTCGAAATCTTTTAACAAAATTGAACTTTTTTTCTTTTTCTTTTTTCTTTTTTCCATTTTTCGAGACTTTTTGAACCGCTAGATTCAACTCTATAAAAGTGCCCTGAAAAATGAAAAAGTGCCTTGAAAAATGTAAAATGTGCCCTGAAAAATTAAAAAAGTGCCCTTTTCAGAAGAGTAGCGCCCTGCTCCTTTTTAAACCTGGGGGCATAAATTAATAGCATTGATAAAACTCTATATACAATTCGAACTTGTCGGGATCACAAGAGATGTTCGAATTATGGAAAATATGAAATGAAAACATGCTTATTATGGTACTATTACAAATTAATTAATGTTATAGTGATTTTTAAATTTATTTCGTCTGTTATCATTAAAATATGACTGAATATTAAATTAGAATGTATAAATACATAAACTAATTACAATATTAGAAACAAGTACAATGGAAGAAAATTTTAAAGCGTCACTGATGGACAGACGCTTATCACAGAAAATGGACAGAAAATGCTTATCAAATGTAGTGGATTATATGCATACAGATTCGGAACATTTTTCACAAAAATAAAAGAAAGTTATTCAAATGATGCGAAATCCGTTAGAAAGAAGAGAAAAATGAAAAATCGGAATTCTCGTTAGTTCGAATTAAACGACGTCAAGGGAAATCGTGTTCGAATTAATGAAAATTTTTAACGTTGTTCTGCCATTGAAAATTTTGGGACTTCATATTTAGTCCGAATTAAGCGAAGATTCGAATTATCCGATTTCGAATTAACGAGAGTCGACTGTATTTATATATATATATATATATATATATGTAAAAAGAGATTGGGTATCCCCCTTATAGAGGGTGACACTCGGGGCGAACTGCCCTCTTCGTCCCCCGCTTGCTACGCCACTGGATAAATTAATAGCATTGATATAACAGTAGACTCCCTCAAATCCACAACTCTAAAATCTGCAACTGTCTAAAATCCGCACATAATTTACCAATGTAAACAATGAAACATTCAGTTCAGATGTAGGGACAAAATTTGACTTTTTTATTTTTATATCAATTCCATCTGTATTTTAATTTGTAACTTTAGTTAATATTACCGAATTCATGTTTTTCTCATGAAAGAAGAATAAATTTATTTCTGAAAAAAAATCAAGATATTGCTGATGTTATTGGTAATCACAATCTTCATACCAAATATATTTATGTATTAATCAAACTTTTTGGTTATTTAGACTGTAATACTGAAATAAAGCTTCCTTATTTTATGATTATGATTGTGGTGTGAATTAGTAATGTATCTTTATGAGGAAAGTGTCATTGAACAATTTAGGAAAAATACATTTCATATTTCGAAACATTATTGATTATTAACTTAACCTTTGCTTTTAAAATTTTAATCATTTTTAATATTATCTAACTTTTTATTACTTTAGTTAATACTATTTGAATGTTTTATTACATTGTAAACATTCATTATAGTTTCGATTGTATTATTAATTTACATCCAAATTACTGTTTAAAAAATGCAAACAAAGCAATGACCAGAAATCCGCAAAATTCTAAAATCCGCACAACCTCTGGTCTTAAGCTTGGCGGATTTGAGGGAATCTACTAATATTACTTTGTTACTTTTGATAAATTTAATTACACAGTTGAAGACGTTTAAGAGAGAAATGATAGCATAAGAAATTGATATTGAGGAAACGAATTAATGCATTAAAACAAAACAATAACAATAACAACTCGAAAACGTTTCTAACAGTCGGTGGCAGCAAAATGAACTTTGTTTTTCATAAATTCTTTTTTATAGCTAAAAATTTTTTGATTTTTGAGTTTTCGAAATATAAAGAACACTACTGCCGACTTTCGTTAATTCGAAATCGAATAAATCGAATCTTCGCTTAATTCGAACTCAGGCCCGGACTGGCCAGGTCGGCTGGTCGGCGATCGCCGAGGGCCCCCGGCCCAAAGGGGCCCCGGAAGTGCAACTCAAAAAAGGAATATATGATTTTATAATTACTACTTACATAAGAAAAAAAAATAGTATTTTCCAATAATAATATGCGTTTACAATAAATTTTAAACAATTGATAGTTTTTTCATGGTAACTTACATAGTTTCGTCGTGTCATGTCGTTGGACAGACGGAATATGGCTGCTGACTGATACATTGCCCTTTCTGCAGTACTCATAGAATAAGATTCAGAGTGCATCGCGACGCTTACTTGCCAGTCTCGCATAGTATAGTTGTAACTAGTGCAATTTCACAGTTAGGTCAACATGAAGCAGTTGTACCAAAGCGAAAGTACGAAAGGGAAAGAAAAAATGAGAAAATTTTTAAACACTGAAAAATGTTTAAAAACTTTTAATGCTTGGTCAAGTAGTATAGACGACCCGATTCCACTCAATTTCCACAAAAAAAAATTAGTTTTTCTTAACATATAATTAAGATCCTTTTAAAGAATACTACATACATATTTATGAAATAGTTTATATTTTAAAATTTAATTAAATCACGATATTTTCTCAATATAGAAAATACACGATAATAACATTAATAATTACTTAGAAGCCTAAGATTTTTGAACATTCAAATAAAGATTCATTTTAAAATTAATGTAGTTTAGCTTTAAAGAAAAACCAGTTAGAAATTGACGTGAAGCGTAGCAAATGATGTGCGTTCGTACGATAACGAAGTCTTAAAAATATCACTCTCATATATCAATCTCATAAAATTGTAAATAGTTAATTACAATTAAAATGCGCACCAAACTATGTTAATATGTACTTTATAAATGCATATCAATTTTATTATGTTTGAATGAGTGTAACACCATTAAAATGCATTTGAAACATTTTTTCCCCATTGACCGTAATGTAAAGGAATACTTTTGATTGTCCCTGTAATTGAACTATGCATCCGATTTTGATAAAATTTGAAATGAATCGACAAAATTATCTAATAATTATGCATTTTAAATTTCAAACGATTAAAATGCATTTGAAACTTTTTCCCCATTGACCGTAATGTAATGGTATATTTTGATTGTACCTGTAATTGATCTATGCATCCGATTTTCATAAAATCTGAAATGACTCGATAAAATTATGTAATAATTATATGTTTCAAATTTCAAACGATTCGGTTGGATAGTTTTTGCGCTGTTATATGCGGACAGACGGACAGACAGACGGATGGACTGAACGACAACTATAGGTGCTACGTATTTACATAATTACGAACGCACCTAAAAAGACGGTAAAAGCATGATTAACTTTTGAAGATGTATTATAAAAAATATATTTGTGAAAATATTTCTCTGACATTTATTATAGCTTCTTTCAAATCCAAAGGATTTAGCTCCTGACATATTTCTAAATTCATTTTCTTCGGAAATGCATAAGTTTTGCTGTTTTTTTTAATTAAGAACCTATGTAATAGAATGGTGTCTTCCATTTTTTGATAAAGAGATTACATCTTTTAGAAATATTGTCAAAGTTAGCGTTTTGATTTGAATTTTTGGAAGAGATATCATTGAAAAGGGGAAAAACCTGCAGTTACGTGACAAAAATCTCTTACAATTTGATAATTTAATTACCAAAATTGGAAAAATTATTCTATTCTCAATTTCTTTAATAGTCACGCATGTCAATTTCATGCATTTACAGTTAAAAATTAATTAAAAAGTTTCGCGTTATTGAGAAGTGGATTGAAAACCACCCTAAGTTATACTTCCAAAGATTCCATTAACAGAAGTTTATTATCGTTATTAATATTTTTAAAAAGCATATAACTTGCCCTATACATTCTGAGAACATTTAAGTCTAGTTTTGGCCCGACTCTACCATGTAGAAAAAAAGTGCACATCTGATCACGGCCTTAGGCATGAGTCTGCTGAAAAAAATTAAACCCTGCCTCTGATATCACATAACTGTCCGATGCCCGCGTTTTTGTATAGATGGCGTCAAACTAGCATCGGCTCGTCACGCACATTTATACTCATTCTCGCGGAAGTCATTCACTGATAGCGGATCATATTTATATCGTCTTCGTTTAAGTTTTTATATCGGATTGGCAGATATTTTTTTTTTTATCGGCCCAGCACTCCCGCTAATTTTTTTTGCCTGTCCGGCCTGCAGACCGGGCAGGATACGGGTCTCGGGCAAAACCCGGGCCCATGCAAACCTCTACAACAAACAATAGGTTCAATGTTCTGTAATTTTATTTTAAAAGACCCATATGATAGCATAATATTCAGCATAATGGCAGGTATTACTCCAAATATAGCTGTTACGAGTTGGCAATTTGCGTTAACTATGGTCACACCAGTTGCGAGAAGTTCTGACCTCAAAACTGATAGACGGTAGCTGCTGGGTTCGAACCCAATCACGACCGTCAGCCTAACCGTTCGGAGTTTTCCGTGCTTTTCTTCGAACTTTGGATATCTTTGCGTAAATAAGGGTTAGGTTCCCTTAGAAAGACCCCCACGGAAGACACCACTCCCCTTAGGGCCTATATCCCACGTGTAAATAATTGGCCGGCATAAAACACAAACAAACAAACAAAGCGTCAGCTATGACCTTCAAGGAAATGTATGTAAAAGACTTTTAGGAAAACAGACTCGCTAGTAAACAGAAGATTCACAGTTCGAATCGTAATGTTGGAATTTGAAGTTTTCATACTTCAAGATAGAAATTTTTTTTAAAAATTCGTATTTTTTATAAGGGTTTATATTATTTTTATCTCTAATATTCACACATATATATATATATATATATATATATAATTAATTACAATTTTCTTTCTATTTTTAAAACGAGAGGTTTATTAATAATTGAACATTTTAAATTTCGTTTAAACTTTTTTTCGTTTTTAAAAATTTTAAATTTTAGTTATATCTCCGCTATTTTTCTTTTTATTTCGCGTTTTTAGAGAATTTTGAATTTTATTTAAATAATTTAATTTGACCATTTTTAATTTAATTAAAATAAATAACTTCCTTTTACTTTAAATTTATTGATGCTACCATCTATGTAAGAATTTAATAATTATAAATGAACAATTTGGATTTATTAATTAAAGGATAAGTTGTTTTGAAATATATATTAAAGGAAATACTCTGAACGATCTGCAATCACCCGTACCCACTTTTTAAAAAATTATTAGTGTTATCTGTTATGCCATTTTTAATATTTACTTACATAAAAGGTCTCCATACTGGGCAAATTCAGATTTTTTTGGAAAAAATACTAATTAAACTATTTATGTATGTAATAAAGGTTCAGCGAAAATTAGCGGCGGAATTGCAGTAGAAAACATGTAAAAAAAATAAAATACTTTAGAATATTTGGTGTGAAAAGGTGAAAGTGTCACACGATTTAGCGAGCAGCAGTTTTCTCCGCCATAAGCAAAATATTATAATGCGACTGAAAACTTTTGGATTTTTGTAAAAGGTGTAAATGAATTTAAACATAAACAATGAGCGAGTTTAATATATTACACACACACACACACACACACATATATATATATATATATACATTAAATTGCATATATATTTATTATTTGTTGCTGTAGTTATTTAATTTACCCCTTGAAAAATATTTTCATATATGAAAAATCCTCATTCAGTAAAATTATTTTCATACATTTAAGCGTATTCAAAAATAAAAGCCAGATGTTTCCATAGCAACAAAATCGAATCGACAATGCTCACCTCAACTTTGAACTTAAAACAATTTTAATGAATTTAAATTCGAAATTTCATTTTAAATTAAAAATTTTGATGGTTAAAATTGAATATAAATATCAATATAACAAAATTATACTTAAAATAAACTAACGCTCACAAAATAAAATATATTTAAGTTATCTAAACACGTTGAACATGAAACTTTTTTCCTTTAAAATGCATTTGACATAAGGGAATTTTTTTTTTTTTTTTTGAATTTGCTTTTTATTGCCAATCGATGATAAATGGACAAATAACGAAATTTTCATCATTTTTTTCGGACAGGGTACGGAGGTTCCACCGAAATTTGTTTGCAAGCGTATATATCCTCATGAGAAGAACATTCTGTATTTTTTTCAAATTTTTCGGGGTATGCCCGTATGGAGACCTTCCTTGTTAGGTATCACAGTAGGATTTAGATTATTATGACTTCGACACAGTCATTTGAATGCCTAAAACTAAATATATACCTCACGCTCATTTTTAAGTAATAACCACTTAAAATGAATAATTCTTATTTTTTTTCTAGAATGGAATTAATTTAGGTATGGTGTATAAAAATAATATAAATATATATTATGAAAATAACTTAACAACATTACAATAAGCTTCCATTTTACTCAACTATTTTCCAAGTGACAAAATAGCCTAAACGTGGTTTTTTGTCATTTAAGCCTAAATAAATAAAAAATATATATATATAATACTGTTTTAGCTAAATTTCCCGTAAGGGGCCCCTTTTCAGTCTCTAGCCGAGGGCCCCCAAAGGAGCCAGTCCGGGCCTGTTCGAACTCAACATAAAGTCCCGAAATTTTCAATGGCAGAATAACGGTAAAATTTTTCATTTATTCGAACCCATTTTATCTTAATTTCACTTAATTCGAACTAGCGAGAATTACGGTTTTAAATTTTCCCTTTTTTTCTCACGGACTTCAGATCCTTTGAATAGCTTTCTTTCGTTGATTTTTGTGAGAATTGTTCCGAATGAGTATACATATAATCCCCATGCATCATATAGCCACTTTCTTAGCGTTCTGTCTGTCCATGAGTGACATCTCATTTGTGCTTGTTTTTAATCCCTTAATTAGTTTATGTATTTATACATTTTAATTTAATATTAAGTCACATTCTAATGATAACAGACGAAATAAATTAAAAAAAACACTCTAGTGAAACCTCCAAATAAGGGACACTTCAAATAAGGGACACTCCAAATAAAGGACACCTCTATTTAAGGTACAAAACTTGCGGTCCCATACATGTTTTTTATTTGGAGGTTTCACTGTATAAGAAACTCCGAATAAGGGACACTTCTATTTGAGGGACAAAAGTTGCGGTTCCATAGGTGTCCCTTATTTGGAGGTTTCACTGTAATAGTATCATTTTAAGCATGCTTTCTTCTCATATTTTCCATAATTCGAATTTCGGATAATTCGAAAATTTCTTGTGGTCCCGACGAGTTCGAATTAACGAGAGCCGACTGTATATGATATCGTTGGTAATTCGAAAGCGGTTATTGTAAATTTTGTGGTTATATAATTTTTTCGTAGGCTAAGAAATACTTCCTTCCTTTGCTTTTTTAAGTGTATAATTTTCATTAATTTTTGGGAGACTTCATGCTTCTTCTTCCAATATCTAAGTTTTCACGAACAGGACTTAATTATTTGAGTAAAAGATTTTATATTACTTGAGAGGGGTGTTACAAAAATTAACACCTTAACTCCCCGGGCGTATATATATGTCTCGCTTAAATAAATACATATTTCTGAAATTGACTATCGAACAACCACTTTTTTGAGTTAAAAATTTTGCTTTATTTAACAAAAAGAAACTTTTACCATTAAATAAAAGAAAGATTATTTTCCAAAATTTGTGGTGGCATTTTTTTTTTTTTTTTTTTTTTTTTTTTAAGCAAAAAATTTGAAGATTCTTTTCTTGAAACTTCGGCAGTAAGGGGTTAAAAACAAACAATATTGATATATCTCGGTCCTAATCTGATAAAAACCATAATCATAATAAAAATTTGTTTGAAACGATTTGTATTTGTATTTTTATTATGATTATGATTATGGCTCTTATCAAATTAGGACCAAAACATGTCAATGTTATCTGTTTTTAGGTGCGTTCGTAATTATGTAAATAAGTAGCACCCATTGTTGTCGCTCAGTCCGCCCGTCTGTCCGCATAAAACAACGCAAAAACTACCCAACTGAATCGTTTGAAAATTAAAATACATAATTATTACATAATTTTGTCGAGTCATTTCAAATGTAAGGAAAATCGGATGGATAGATCATTTACAGGAACAATCAAAAGGATTCCGTTACATTACGGTCAATGGGGAAAAAAGTTTCAAATGCATTTAAAAGATGTTACACTCATTTGAACATAATAGAATTGACATGAATCTATGAAGTATGTACTAAAATATACATTCTGTACAATCTGTGATGCAAAGAATATTTATTATTAAATTACAGGGCCACACAAATGTATTCCACTAAATAATGTTATACGGGGAAACATTGTTTGGGGCGTGTTTTAATTATATTAAACTACTTCGCATTTTATGAATAAGATATACGTTAATGAAGTATTAGGTAGCTTTCATTACAAAAAGTAAAAAGTTACCTATTGCAGCCGTCCGGAGGAAAGCACTTCCGGAAAATTTTGGTATATTTTCACCGATCATGATCCCCAGACCCCAAAACCACCCTCCGTTCAAATGTTGACATATATATATATAACCATATATATATATATATAACCATATATATATATATATATATATATATATATATATATATATATATATATATGATTTTTGTCATGCGATAACTAACGTATTTATGAACCGATTTGAATGAAACTTGGTATGTACATAGTACATACAAATGTCTCGACCGAGTTCGTTGGTCAGCACCATCCGCCATTTTGTTTCAAAATGGCGGCCATTTTAAATTTTTTAAAAAATTTAAATTTTAAAATTAAATGCGAAAAAATTAAAAGTTGAAAAATATTTTTCTTTTACATGTTAGAACTTAAAACAAAGATTCCAGAACACTTTTTATTTTGTCTATATCTTAAAAAATGATTGAGTTATAGCACTTTGAATTTTTCTTATAGCTGACATTTTGAAACGATCTGATTTTTGTCACGTAATAACACGCGTATTTATCAACTGATTTCAATGAAACTTGGTATGTACGTAGTACATACAAATGTCTAGATCTAGTTCGTTGGCCAGCTTCATCCGCCATTTTGTTTCAAAATAGTAGCCATTTTAAATTTTTCAAAAAAATTTTAAATTTAAAATTAGATGCGAAAAAATCAAAATTTGAAAAATATTTTTCTTTTACGTGTTAGAACTTAAATCAACGATTCCAGAAAACCTCTTATTTCGTCTATATCTTACAAAATGATTGAGTTATAGCACTTTGAATTTTTTTTATGGCTGACATTTTGAAACGATCTGATTTTTGTCACGTGATAACACGCGTATTTATGAACCGATTTCAATGAAATTTGGTATGTACATAGTACATACAAATCTCTCGACCGAGTTCGTTCGCCAGCATCATCCACCATTTTGTTTCAAAATGGTGGCCATTTTAAAATTTTTAAAAAATTTAAAATTTAAAATTACATGCAAAAAAAATAAAAGTTGAAAAATATTTTTCTTTTACGTGTTAAAACTTAAAACAACGATTCCAGAACAATTTTTATTTTGTCTATATCATAAAAAATGATTGAGTTATAGCACTTTGAATTTTGCTTATGGCTGACATTTTGAAACGGTCTAATCTGAACGATCCATCATGTTGCTTTAAAATGGCATACACTTTATGATATCGTAGAATTTGGCGACTCTCTAAATTGCTTAAAATAAAACCAGGTTGAATAAAAGATGACTAATTTCTAAAAATTTCTATTAATATTCAGTCTTGACAAAAACTGGCATTCAATCTTATAAAATCACTAATTTTATAAGATTATTTCCACTAATTTGAGCTTAGTATTTTTGAACAATGTAACTTACTTTAAAATAAATAAATAAATATATAAGTATATGAAAGCTACCTCTTCCTCCCGGCATTGCCGGAAGGACTTTAAAATTACTCCCTGCATATTTACAGGAACACAAAGATTTCAAGATCTGAATATTTCAAAACGTTAATATTTTTATTTTTTATCGTACGGACGCACCTCATTTGCTACGTTTCACGTGCAATTTCCTACTTGTTAATTTTTGTAACACCTCTCTCAAGCAATATAAAATTATTTACTTAATTGAAATCTAATGGATTTAATAAACATTTTAGAATTTAATTAATTCAATTGCATTTTTTTTTAAACTAAACTTAGAAAATTACATTTAAAAACATTATTAAATTATGTTTAGATGTAACAAACACGGCACTTAACCCTTTATCTACCGAATTATGAATTCATGAAAATTTTACATTCTAAAGCCTTTTACGTAAATTGTTTAAACTAAGTCAAAAGATAGAAGGATTGAAGGATTTAGAAGGGTTAATTAAATTTGAATTTACAAGGATTTTGTGCAATATTTACAACCCTACACAAATATTTTATTTTAAATTGTTTTCTTAGTATTTTGTAGATTAATATAAAATGTACAAATATAATGTTCTTACAATATAAATATAGAAATATTACCGAATTGAAAAATCCCCATCCCTTTCCCTTAGCGATAAGAATGCTGAAAAGATACATAAGGCAAAATAAATCATCGTTTTAAAAATATTTTTGTTTTCTGTAACCAATAATGCTTTAGGGACAAGATAAAGTAATATATCTGCAAGTCATTCTAAACAGTATTGCAACTAATTGATGTATTAAAAGAATTTTATAATAAGTAATTTTAATGGTACTTATAAGTACCGTCAGTAGATAAAGGGATAATAAGAACTGTCTTGATATACATTTTCTAATTAAGGAAAGCATCCGGGTATACAGTCAGTTACAGTTAAGAATTTCATTTACACTTGCTTTGAATGAAAATATCAAAGTTATCTCGCACAGTGATACTTTGAAAATAAGTATAAAATATACAAATTATCAAACATCTTGATATTTTGAAAATAAATATAAAATATACAATATGAACTTTAAAATGTTAAGCTTTACTTAAAAGGCAATTAAAAAATCAAATAGAGATGTTAATATTTAATATTTTATTTAAAATATATTAGTACTTTCAAGCCTTAATCAATCTCATTCTCAGGCTATATTTTAATAACTAATTTTTGTTTATTTATACAAATACACGAATATAAAAATATATTCTGAGGAAGAGCCTGATTAAGGGTTGAAAGTACTAATAAATTTTAAATAAAATTAAATATTAACACCTCTATTTCATTTTGAATTGCCCTTTAAGTAAAATTGAATATTTTAAAGTTCATATTATATATTTTATGTTTAAAACAAGTTTATGTTTGAAAAAAATGTGCTGCGTCATATGTTTTTATTTATAAAATATATTTTAAAATATTGAAAATAGCATAAATTTCGATAATTTAAAAATAAATATTGGATATATATATCAAGATACATATCATTATCAGGGTTCGTAAATATCCTAATACATTCGAAAACATCCAAAATATTCGATATTTTGATATATATCCGATATTTTCTAAGTAATCAACTTAATGTTGATAATAAATATTTTAAAACATAATATAAATTAGAAACTAAATTAGAAACTGTATTGCACTTAACATGAAAACTTAAACATTATTCTAAAAATGAATTTTTCTTAAATATTCCCCCCCCCCCAGCCCACAAATCTGTAGATCAACTAGTTTAAAACAGAAAGAAGCTGTTGTTTTACACATTTATATATATATAAAGATAAACTATAGTGCATGGTATGTTTTATCTGTTTTTTTCTTTCTTTTTCTATCCAATTTAATAATGTTTTTATGTTTATTTAATGTTTTTTCTCCATTTTATTTTGGTTTTCTGTGTGTTAGTAGCCCCAATATCGAGTTTTTTTTCTTTTCTACGGCTAATGCGAAGATGAAACCACATATTTTATTTGTAGTTCCAAAGTATTTGTGGGCCTAATGATTCTGGTTTGGTTTTGCAAAATTTCATTTGTATTCATTTTACCCCCCCCCCCCCATATTTCAAGTTAGTAATTTTGTACTAAATTCAATGGTTAATATATTTTTTTTTACAATTAATGGTATCATATATTTAAATGAGCTTGCACATTTGAATATATTCCCCACATGTTGGCAATTGTATACTGTAAATTCTTTTTTCTAATTTAATTATTAATGGTCTAATATATGTCTTGTTTTTTCATTGACTTAAATTTTGAGGTTACGATTAATCGGGTAATATGAAATCATTTTTAGAATTTTCCTGACTTCTTATCAGAAATTAATCGTAATTGTTGTGTTTACATGGTATTACCCTTGAGAACGAGCCATGTACCACAATTTCCAATAATATTCGTTATTGTTCCAACATTGCTAACTCCTCTTGTCTTGTTTAAGTTTGTTATATGTTGGGTTATTCTATATTCAGTGTAGATGTTGAAAAGTAGTATAATATAATGGTTATATATATATAATAACTACAGGATTTAGTTTCAAGTATTAAAAAAAAATCAGAAATTTATGAAACAAAATTTTAAAAGTAAAGAATAAATCAGAAATTTATAAAACAAAATTTTAAACACAGATTAATTTTTTTCATTGAAAATTTTTAACATGAATGTAAGCTTTTCTGATCTTGTATTTCCTAACATGTTGTACAGTTTAAATTCAACTGAACTAAAGCCAGAAAAATATTATTCACTAATAAAACTGTATATAACTGATTTAAATTAGTTTATATTTCAATGGCTGTTGTACTGAATCAACTATGCCCCACATAATTATTAGTTCTACATTTAAAAATAAAATCTTCACATCTAAAGTTTGAAAAAGATATATGTTTTCTTCATTGGTTTAAACAGTCAATGATGGAGACAAAAGTTCAGTATCTACAGAATGACACTGTCAGTTGAAAATTTCTTTTACTACTGTTTTGCATGAAAATATCAAAATTTTCTTGCACAATAATATTTTGAAAATAAATGTTTGATGTAGAAAATGATATTTTGTAAATAAATGCTAAGTATGACAAAATATCGGAAACATTAAAAATCTTGATATTTTGAAAATAAATATTTGATGCTAGGTAGATGTGCTAGTAATGTATCCCCCCTTAAGGAATTACTTATTATTATTATTTTTTTTTATCAATAGTTATAATTATTATATCCATTTTTTATAGCAATCTTTCAACAAAACTTAACGAAGTCCATAGTTACATTTCTCAATAAAAATAAAAATTTAATTTTAAATAAAAGAAATACATTAAAATACCCAAAAGCCCAGTGATGGACAATCTTCCTAAAATCTTAAAAATAATAAATAAAATTTTGTAAATGACCATTGGTACATGAAATTCAAAATTTTATATTACTATCCAAATAAAAACATTCGATTTTAACAAGAAAATAATGAAGATTAGATAAGTAAAGTCAGCTCTTAGCATGTTCATTAAGATTTTCAGTGAAAACAGTGAAACTTGAATTTCTATTTCCTAATTATTTTAATAAAAAGTGTAAAAAAAATCCAGATTATAAAGCATGCATGGAAAAGTTAAGAAATAAATAATAAAATCTTAACTGTTCTTTATTTTTTTTTATAAACCAAAAACTGTGAAGCTGCTTATTACTGCACATCTAAGCTATATCATGATATATATCAACGAACTCTGATCATGATATATATACAACGATATACATAAAGGAAACCTGCTCATAAGCACGTATATTTAAAGTATTACTTTTGTGTGTCGAATTATTTCTTTCGTTCTTATATATTTTAAAATAAAAAATAATAATATATTCATAACATAATAACATGTTTAGTTTGTTTGTATAGTTATGGTAGTAAGGCATACGCATTTTTTTCTTTGTAAATAATTTTTAATCTTTTTTTATTAATTTATTAATTATTTTTTATTAATTATTTATCATTCCAAATACACTTGCTTTATTTTAGCATTAATTACACTTAATGATATTTTACATATACAAATTATACATATTACATATAGAGAACTTACTTTCGTTTTCAACATTCATAAATTTCATAAATGAAATATTATAATATTTTTAGCTTTTTAATACTTTTTTTCGAAAGCATACTAATGAAAATTTTGATAGAGAAAAATAGAATTTTTAGGATGTATTTTTTTAATATTAAGTTCTATCACGAAATATTTATATATTTTTTAACAACCATGTCAAACATTCTAATATTATCTATGTATAATCTGTTTATGTATATCTAATATACTATCTATAAGCATAAAAGAAATTATTATATGTTTTATAAAAAACATTCACATATTAATAAAAATATTTCATATATGTATATATAAACACGTTTTCATAAATAAAATCCGAGATGCATTTACTCAGGTTATGCAAAGTTACATAAAATATTTGTAAAAATTTAAATAATAAACAGAAATAAGAATATTTAATTTTATAAAGTATTTATTTTCTGTTATAAAATGTAACATATATAAATGAAAGCTAATACATAGCATTTGACAGGGAAAACTAAACTTAGTAAATAGGTCTAACGTTACGTCCAAATTTTTAGGTATTTTATTTTTATTTGTTTAAAAACGTGTTAGGCAAAACTTAAAAAAATTTTTTTTAGAGTTTTAAAATGAAATTATGTAATATAATACTAGAAATCATACAGTATTTTCCTTTTTATCGACACTATAACGTTATTTACAATGTACATTAAATAAAAAATATATTTGTATTTGGTAAAAAAAAAAACAACAAATATAATTTCATTACATAGATATTTCATATGAATTTATAAAAATTTCACTTATATTTATAAAGAAAATCTAAATTACTCAAACTTACTACTAAGTCGATAGCTGAACGTCGAAGAGGTCCCCTTGTTATCAGCTGGTCTTTATAAAGAAGTCCGAGAGGAATCATGGGAAGTGAAAGTTTTGGTATTTAATTATTATCAATCGGTTATTTATATTAAAATCGAATTTATCGATTTGATAATATTCCATTTTTTGAGTAAATTTAGGAATGAATATGTTTTATTAGATATACTAAAAAAACTACCTGCATTATTTTCCTCAGTTTGTAAACTATGTAAATTTATAAAGACCGGAGAAAAATCCGAAGCAAATTGCTTTGTTTATAAAATATGAAAATCATAAAGATGAAAGAATTAATGCTACTTATAATTTTTTTTAAATACGTGAATGTATATCTACCATTAAAATGGGGGAACTTTTTTAGACCACCAAACTAAAAGAGTTTCGTTAAATAAATGCCATATACTCTCGATTCAGATTCGATTCTTTGCAAAATCTTAGATTAGAAAAAGGGAGAGAAAAACTGAATTCTGTCAACGTGGCAACAACTAATGTGATTTTCATCTGTCATTAGTGAAAGTAGAAGTGTTTAATAATTTTCCACTTTCGTAATTTTGACATAATACATTATGAATATGTTATTAAATGTTTATGAGGCATTATGGTATCAATATAAATTACAGAGATAAAAATGAATTATTTTTCTGGTGATTTAACATTTATTAATCACTGCAGGATTAATCTTCTGTATGGGTTTATTAATGTGGAATTTAAGACATTTTAAATACTTGAAAGCACATTTCTGTAGTTCTTTGTTGAATTATTCTCCTCTGTGATGCAACATAATTACTTTGACGGTAATATATTGTTACTTTTATTTAATCTGAAAAATTTCAAGCACAAAAAATTTAAGCTCAACTATTTACTCCTGTTGCGAGTCGTCTTTAATTACGGCACAAATATCTTTTTATTGTAAAAATGAAATTGAATAGTAATTTTTAAAATTTTATAACGAAAATAAATAAATAAATAAATAACAAATAAACAAAACGTGAATATTGAATAAATGTAAATTGCAGTGGTTCATAAAATTAATCTGGATCTGTTTAAGTGAGCTTTAAAGATCTCAGCAAGAAGCTATTGTTTTGTGCTAGTTTCTTGTTATTTACTCAAATTTAAAAATAATTAGCTTGACAATAAAATTCTAATTATTTAAATTAAAACAAAGAATTAAATTAGAAATTTGAAGTTTTAAACTGAAGCTATTAGTTTAGGCTATTGTGAGTCGTACATCACGTATATTGACAACAATGAAGATAAAATTGTTATGAAAATACAGCTGTCGAGTACTTTTTATGCTTATGTAGTGGCTAAAGAAATAAAAATCGATACAGAGAAAGTATGAATTGAGGGAATTCACAAAACGTATTTAATTTACTTATTACTGTTTTCATCTCTCTAAGGAAATGTAATTACAAATTTGAAGTTTTAAGCTGAAACTATTCATTTTGGCTAATGTGAGGTGCGCAATCTAAATGCTATCGAATAATAGTTTTTGTGTTATTGTGGCTAAGTTGTTAAAGAAATAAAACATAAATGCAGGGGAAATGTACACTGCAAGAAATCGATCACGTAATTAATTTAACAATAATACCATTACTGCTTTAATTTGCTCAGTGAAATGTAATTACAAATCTGAAAGTTTTAATGTAAAGCTCTTCTTTGTGATTGTTGTGAGATGTATAAAACACAAATCGTAGGACCGTAACTAGAAGGGAATAATAGGTGGGAGGGGGTCATATTTTCTCTCTCTCTTTCTCTAACGTAGAAAGATAAATTGGTGCATATTCACAGTGTAGTTACTATGTTTTTTATTAAATTGTTGTAATAACTTTATTTTATGCAAAGAAAAGAATATGATAATGAAAAATTCGAGAATATAACTAGTGTAACATTAAACATCATGTTAACTTCATATGTCATGTGTAAATAGGATGTGCGAGTGTTGAAATATTTTTTTTAGTTACAATTTAGTATATCTGCAAAACTGTGAGAAGGCTTCAAAAGTAAGTTAGATTTTTGAACATAATTTCATTTAGATTTTCGTAACATAAATTCATTTAGTGACCTCAGAATCTTTTCCAGTGGAGGTTCAAAATGTTTTAGGGGAGGGAGCTGAGCAGACCCTAGTACCCCCTTAGTTACGATCCTGGCACATCGACAACATTAAAAACAAAATACACCTGTATTGGTAAATACAGTCGAAGAGTAACTTTTATATTTTTATAGTGATTTAGACTTTCGGAACATAAATTCATTTAATGACCTCGGAATCTTTTCCAGGGGAGGTCCAAAATGTTTTAGGTGGGCTGAGCAGTTCCTAGCACCCTCTTAGCTATGGCGCTGGCACATCGACAACATTGAAGAGAAAATTACATCTATATTTATAAAATACAGCCGAAGAGTAATTTTTATATTTTTGTAATGATTCAAGAAGAACTAAAATATAAATACTGAAAATGTAGGAAATCAGCACACACAAAAGAAACAAAAGCTTTTAAATATACAGGGTATTTCAGTTAAACGTTTCAGAACTCCTAAGAGAGGTAGAGTGCATCCTGACAACTCGAAAACATACAACATTGCGGAGTCAGAAATGCTTTCCCGACGCGCTAGATAGCGTTGTGCAAAAGTTCCGAGCTTTTATGCAGGGAATCGTCACCCGACCTATCATCTCTTGATTTTTATTTCTGGAGTCGTATGAAAACACTGGTTTATGACACCTCTGTTGACAATGCTGAGGAGCTGGTTGCAAGAATCGCAGTAGCTGCCGAAGAAATTCGAGATATGCCTGGAGTATTCGAGAATGTTCGGATTTCCATGCGCCGGAGATGTGAGGTGTGCATTGCAGTCGGTGGCAGAAATTTCGAGCACTTACTTTGACCCATGTACATTTTGCTTTTTTACATGTATTAATAAAACGATTTTTCACTTACGGTGTCTTTTTTTAATGGTGCTTCTGTGTACATTACCGCTTTAGGAAAGCATTTCCGATTCCACATTGCTATATGATTTCGAGTCGTCAGGATGCACCGTACCTCTCTTAAGAGTTCTGAAACGTTCAACTGAAACACCTTGTAATCAAAACGTTTAAATGTGTTAGTATATTTCGCGTCGCTGCAACAAACCTATTCTTTTAGGATTTTTCACTAAATTTTTACTTTTTTGTAATTTTACAAGAAGGCATTGGATTTGTGAAAAATTTCAAATTCCGATTTTCGGTGTATTTATACGGTTTAGTAGGTCCTGAATACGATTTGACTATTTTAAGAAAATATCTGTCTGGGAGTCTGTTTATCTGTATGCGACACAAATTTTGTGGACTCTCTATCTCAAGAATTTTGGGAATTTTATAAAAGTTGAGATTCTCAGTTAGTCCCTTATATAAATTGGAGCTGATTATTTTTTAGTGTAAAGCGTCCAACAAGTGGCGCTGCTATGCTGCATTATTCACGATTTCCACCATAGCTATATCCCAAGAATAATGCACCGATTTTCCTCAAACTTACGATTCAGTTGATTTGGAGCTGATTACTTTTTGATGCAATCCGCCTAAAAGGTGGCGCTGCTATGCTGCATTTTCCCCGACTTCTGTATTAGCTCTATCTCAAGAGCTAATGCACGGATTTTCATCGAACTTGAGATTCGGTTAATGATATAAATTGGTGTTAATCCGTTTTTGATGTAAATCATTCAATAGGTAGACTAGGCAGACTTCTAGACTCTAACTTCTAGGCAGAATTTTTCACGTTTTCATCAATAGCTCTGATAGTGTCACTCCGAAAATGCTCAAATAATCACAATCTTTCACAGTTTGGAGAGAAATTAAGATTAATAAATAGTTTATTAATAGTGAAGCACTAGTCCACGCATAAACACACACATTGTTTTATTAAAACAATTATTACAATAAAAATAATACATCGCTGTTTATACATCGCTGAGATTTAACATTAAATGCAGTTTTTACTGAGATGAGACGTTAGCACCACTTAGATAAAAATATTGTTCCAGGAATTCTCGTGAAGCTCGAGTGGAGTGGAGACGTTCCTGAGTAATGGTGATAAAAGTTATAAAACGGTTGCAAACGTCAGTTATGGTCAAGGCGCTACAATACTCCCCCCCCCCCCAGTGTCTTCAGACACGGAATCTGATTGGCAAATGGACTTTTCTACCGGACTTGGTTATTTTCTCTGGGTCATTCTTTTGTTGTTCTATCGTGTTTGGCTGTTGAAGGGTTTCTTTGGCTATTGAAGGGTTTCTTTGACTGTTGACGGGTTTCTTTGACTGTTGACGGGTTTCTTTGGCTGGACATCTTCAGGCACACTGAGCAAAAATGCTGGTTTTAGTCGGTCAAGACAAACTGCTGTCTTTTTGCCTTTAATGTCAATTGTAAACCATTTGTCTGAACGGGAAAAGACTTTAAATGGTCCGTCGTAAGTAGTTGGAGTGGTTTCCTGGTTGCGTCATGTCTGATAAAGACGTGGAAACAGTTTTTCAAATCCTGATAGATGAATGGTGTATGGCGTCCATGGTTTGCAGGAGGTACTGGTTGCAATTTTCTCATGGCCTCTCTCAGGTTATCCACGAAAGGTTTAGGATCAGGGTCCGAAGGTGATCGCAACCCTAAGAATTGACCTGGAAGTCTCAAGGTAGTTCCATATATTAATTCTGAAACTGTAGCACCAATGTCCTCTTTCAGAAAAGAACGAAGGCCGAGCAGCACAAGTGGTAATGTATCCACCCATCGTTCTGTCATGTGGCATTCGATGGCAGTTTTCAGTGGCATATGCAAACGTTCTTCAATGTCGTTAGCCTTCGGGTTAAATGAAGTCGTTCGAAGTTTCGTTATTCCGAAATGTCGAGCTAGAGAATTTAATAGTTCTGCTTCAAACTGACGATCTTGATCGGTTGTTACATATGTAGGCACTCTGAAACGAGAAATCCAGGCAGAAACAAATGTCCGTGCAACCGTTTCTGCTGTGATATCAGCTATGGGAATGACTTCGGGCCAACGCATGAATCGGTCTATCATCGTCAAGGCGTAGCAGTATCCTTGAGATGGTGGCAAAGGTCCAATTATGTCCATGTGGACATGTTCAAATCTTTCAGTTGGGGTCTTAAAGGATCCCAGATAACTGGAGACATGACGTTGTACTTTAGATTGATGACAACATGAAGGGGCGAAGACCAGGGGCTCTTGGATGGGCGACAAATACCCTTCTCAATCATAAATTCAAATTCCTTTTTAACGTCATCGAGGGTTTTTGGATGTAATCTTCTAGGGCGACTATGGACTGGCGGCCCAACTGTCTCAATATGATGCACAGTGGAATGTTTGGCCTTCCCAAATTTGGGATCTGGGGTTATAATATCTGGATAAGATCTTAACAAAGCGTGATAACAGGAATTTTCTATAATGACTTTAACTGCCCCTTGTTGAACATTATCTAAACTGCCTGAGGTGCCTATTTTTGTTATTCCATTGATAAGTCTTTTATTCCTAATATCAACAAGTAGATTAAAATGTCTCAAAAAGTTTGCTCCGATAATGGGTGTCGAGACCTCAGCAACTATAAAATTCTATTTAAAAACCCGGCGTAAACCTAAATTCAATTGTAATAATTTTGTACCGAAGGTTTTCATTTTTGACTGATTTGCGGCATATAATTCAAAGGAGTCAGGAATGTGTTGATAACCGTGTTGGTTTATTTTTATTGGTATGCACGAAACATCACTATCGGTATCAATTAAATATTTCAGATTTGTAGCACTGTCATACACGCAAAGGCGGTTATTAGTTTTAGCTACCGAAACATCGCTATCACCCACGGCACTTGTTTGAGTGGTAGCATCTACTCGTTTCCCGACTGGGCGAACGAGCAAGGCTGCCTACACTGCCTAACAAAACGACCAAACCGATTATGGTAATAGCATTAATTTTGAATTTTTTCATAAGCCGGATTTCGGCTTACATTCCTAGATTGGCCTCGGAATGTGAATCTTCGGCCCCTTGAATTATATTGACTTTTTTCTTCGAAAAGTTTCTCGACAAGCAATGTCAACTTCTCAATTTGTTTTTGCATGTCTAAAATAGCTGGCTGGGCTATTGCAGCAATTGGTTCCGATTTTGCAACAGAATATCCCTGCGTGTTATCTGCTGTAGTTTCGTATATCTTGTCGGCTAAAACCGCAAGTTCAGGTAAATTTTCGTTCGATACCAATAAAATGGCTTGAATATTTGGTGGTAATCTCTGTAACCATAAGCTCTGCAAAAAGTTATCGTTGAGTTGGCCTGCAGTCAAATCGCGCATTTGGCGGAGTAATGCAGACGGTTTACTGTCTCCCAACTGCAATTCACTCAGAAGTTTTTTTAAGCGTGTTCCATCAGAGTCCGCGAACTCTGCAATAAGCCTGCGCTTTAATGTGTCATATTTATCCTGCTGTGGGGGACTGTATATAAGGTCACTAACATAATTTAAACTTCCAGAGTCGATTGATGAAACTAGACTAGCATATTTGGTGTCATCGTTTGTAATTCCAGATAACTGAAACTTGGCTTCTACTTGTGAAAACCATAATTGAATATTTTGTTTCCAAAACGGCGGCACGCAAAGTGCAATTCTATTAATTTCATTGCCTTGCATATCCAGTTATCTATAAATGTTTAAATTATGCTCAATTATAATATGAATGTGTTTTATGTTCAATAACCTTAATAATAATATGAATTAAGCATGATAAAGTTAAAAAAACTCTCTCGAATTTACAGAAAATAGAACTGACCTGATATCCATTTCTCTCATCAATCAAAAGTAAACCCTTTGATGTGCTATTTATTTCTTCATGAAGTTTCTTCTGCTAGGCTAAAACTTCCTGCAGTTTAATCAATTCAGCTTCTAAAGTTTTTAAATTTCCTTCCGGGTCACCACTGAAGCACTAGTCCACGCATAAACACACACATTGTTTTACTAAAACAATTATTACAATAAAAGTAATACATCGCTGTTTATACATCGCTGAGATTTAACATTAAATGCAGTTTTTACTGAGATGAGACGTTAGCACCACTTAGATAAAAATCTTGTTTAGGAATTCTCGTGAAGCTCGAGTGGAGTGGAGAGGTTCCTGAGTAACGGTGATAAAAGTTATAAAACGGTTGCAAACGTCAGTTATGGTCAAGGTGCTACAATAGAATAAAGTCCACATTGGAATATGAGCATTATTAGCCAAGATACTACATTGCACTCTCATTGGTACAAGGTCAATGGTTGTTTTCTCAAATAGAGCCATGAAACTATTTCAAGATTCTGAACTTACACATTTGTAGCCATAGAGCCAAAATATACAATTTATCTGCCTGGTTGCAGAGTCAAGACTGAATACTTTTAAAAATATATATATAATAACAAGAAAAAACATCAAAATATGCTTACATCATAATAATACAAAATTGTAATTATTTTAATCATAAGTCATGTTAAATTATCTATTATTTATTAGAAATAACAATAAATTCTCATTAAAATGACATCAAACAATTATAAACCAATAAATATCTCTTAATGATTTCAAAATCAACATAACTTGTCAACTTATTAAGAAATCAAACATTAAATTAATACTAAATCAATCAAGAAATCAAATATTTAATTATAAAAACAAATAAATCAGTTTTAAGTAACTTGAAATCATCATTTTACCCATAAATATTAATCAAGAACTTTCAATTGACACAAATTACATTTTTGTCAAGGTCAAATCAATTAACCTTTCAATAAATTTGATTTATTTTTCAAGGCATTACGCCGAAGCATCCTCTGCCTCCATGAACGGCGTTCATCAAACTTTAAACTAATATAACTTATAATTATATTAGTTTTTTTAAACAAATATTAATTAATCAAATAATAAAATGGAAACATTTTACCTGGAAAATTGTAAAAAGTATTAAAATAAAATAAAATAAACTTCAACTATCAATAGTACTTTGTTGATGGCAGGAATTTAAAATTGTATACACTGAAAAATAGAAAAAAAAACATTAATATACATTATAATTTCAATAAATCACAAAAATTAAACATATAAAAGCGAATAAACAAATAATAATGCTTCATTCCATTGGTAAAGGAGAAAGTTTTGTTATGTTGCTTTTCAGTTCCGCATGAAAATATTTTAATTTTACTACACAAGCATAATTATCATCACCAGGAAATAGTTCAATTATTCTGTCCAATTTCTATCTTAATGGAGACTGGTTTTCTTCTTTTGTCAGCACTAAGTCATTGATTTTTAAGTTTGGGTTACTGTTAAACCACTTTGTTCGTTGTTGCAATTGTGAGAGATAGTCTGAATACCACCTTTTCCAAAAACTCTGGAAAATCTTTTGCAGAAATTTCCAACGTTCCAAAGGAGTAACAAATGCCAAAGCGATGTCAGGCTCAAGCAAGGAGGTCATTGGTGTTTTTATAATAAAATGTCCTGGTGTCAAAGTAGTCAAACTACTCAGTAGTTAGAAGACTCAGCCACGAGTGGTCTTGAATTTAAACCTAACTCAATTTATGCAATTAATGTTAAGAACTCTTCATAAGTCAAAATTTGTTCACCAATTGTTCTTTTCAAATGATTTTTCATTTGTTTTATTCCCGCTTCCCAAAGACATCCAAAGTGAAGGGCAGAAGGTGGAGTAAATTTCCATATTATCATTTCATTAGTGCGATACTTGTGAAAATTTTCATCAGAAACAATTCGATCCGTAATTTTCTTTATTTCCCGATCAGCTCCTAAAAAAATTGTACCTCTATTTGAATATATTTCTTGAGGCTTTCCACGTCGAGCCACAAACCTTTTCAACGAGGCTAGAAATGTTTCAGTAGTAAGATCTGTGACAATTCCAAGATGGATAGCTTTTGTTGTGGAACAAACGTAAAGGCAAATATAATACTTAAAAGGTTTCACACCACGTCTCTTACGAGGTTTTATAAAAAAAGGGCCAGCTAAATACATTCCTACCATCGAAAATACTCGAGCTTGTGTTACACGTGATGATGGAAGATTTCACATCAACAGTGATGAAAGGTGTGAAGTATTTCGGAAACATTTCATACATTTTCTTATTTCTTTTTTCACAGCTTCTTTAGCATTAACTATCCAAACATTTTTTCGAATAGTTGAAATTGTTAATTGAGTGCCACTATGAAGATGTTTTACATGAGAATATTTTATTACCAAACCTGTAACATGATGCCTTTTAGGTAGAATGATTTGATGTTTTTGGTATTCAGACAGATTTGCATTTCTTAACACCTCAAATACGAAGAATACCATTTTCGTCAAGAAAAGGGTGTAAAGAGAGTAGTTTACTTTAGAAATAAGATTCTTTTTGGAATTTAGAGTTTTCAGTTCTCCGAATTCATGACTTTGAATCAGTTTCACAATAGCGTTGTTGCCCCTTTAAGTTCCGGAACAGTTAAAAAATCATTGATTTGTTCAGATAGACATAATGTAACGGAATACTTTCACTGTCCTTATAAATAAACTAAACATTTGAGACACTCCATTTGAAGTAGGTTTTGTCCTAAAGCAAATGTCAATAACTTCCAAAAAATTTCAGGGCAATCCCAGTATATTTACGAGAGTTAGAGCGCGGCCAGACAAACCGAAGTCGTACAATTTTTTTAAAACTTTGTTAGAAAGTGTTAAAAATGAAAAAAAAAATACATTTTGTGCCGTGTACCATGTTAAAGTAATTTAACCACCTTGAATTAGGGTAGTACATTATGTAAACCATTCAATGTTAATCCGAAACTGCCTAGTTGTATGAAGAATTTTGGAATGAAATTTTGCTTTTAAAATGTATGTGAACAAAAGAAATTACTTTTTTTTAAACAAATTTGTTTGTCAATTCTGGATTCATTAAATCAGTTAAGATTTTTGTAACTGAGTTAATATGTCACCGGAAAGGTACATTAATTAAATCCGTTTTCCGAATCAAAATTTTGAAAAGATTTAAGCATGGCTGCCAACTACTACGCCTATTAACAGTCGAATAAACATATTAGAAACAGAAAGTTTAATAAATAATTAAGCATAAGTATTGCAATGCATAACATTGAATATATTTTGCATACATTTTACTAAAATATTTTTGTGGTTCCAAACACGTTTATAAAATTTAAATAGGCGTAGAAGTTGGCAGCTCTGTTTAAGTATAACTTTCTCAATTTGTCCTAAAAACACTGAGAATAGATAAATTACAAAAATTTTATTCTGGAAATCTTTTATAGTAATTTTTACTTTTAAGTAATAGTAATTTTTACTTTTCTTCATAAGAAGAAAGTTTTGGATTCGTAAAAATTTCGATTTGCAGTTTTCGACGGATTTACACGCTTTAGGAGTCAGAGATAAAAAACATGTTTTTACAAAATGTCTGTCTGTGAGACTGTGAGTCTGTCTGTCTATCTGTATGTGACATGAATTTTGTGGGCGCTCAATCTCTAGAACTAATGAACGGAATTTTACAAAACTTAAGATTCAGTTAGAACTTGATATAAATTAGATCTGATTAGTTTTTGGTGCATATCGCCGAACAGATGGCGCAGCTATGCTACCTTTTTCGTGATTTCTGCTATTGCTATAGCTCAAGAACTAATGAACGGATTTTCATAAAACCTTAGATTTAGTTACTCCTTGATATACTATGGTTCTGATTACGTTTTGTTCTAAATCGTTCTACAAGTGGCCCTTATTATTCATGATTATCATATATCATGATTATAATACATCAAATATCATAGCCCTATCTCAGGGACTAATATACGAATTTTCATCAAAATTTAGATTGAGTTGTGATATACGCTCTCCCTATTTTCTTCATAATTTCTACGGAACACCTGTTTATGTTGAAATAATGCAAAGAATCCGGCTTGACAAAAAAACACAAAAGTTTATTTGACAGATGGAACACACAAGATGGACTAACACAGCAAGACTTTTAACACAACAATTAAATATATATATAACTTCTAACTACGCTTCTTTCGTAACAGATCAATGTCGTGCCCATAGCACATACATATACCGATTTTCCGGATAATGTTTTTTAAATTCTTTTTAACCTGCATTCGACATTCGCAGGTCTACCTCTTACCTCCGCACACACACCTCTCTCTCTCTGCGTTCGTAACCCCTTCCTCTCCACACACACTCGTCCGCTGGTCACGTGACTCAAGAGCGGGCGCCGATGAATAAAACAAAAAAACACATCATCAGTCATTACACCCCCCACGCAAGATTGAAAATATGGTACACACTTATTTTAAATCTGAAATTCGACTGATGATGTTACACTATTTAACAATGATTCCCCAAATTATAATATGTATATATAAAAAAAAAAATAACACCACAAATACAACCGTATCCGGAGAAGGCACATCTTCCGGGGTTCTTCCTATCTGCTAATATAAAATAGAATTAAATTAATACTTCATATACACAATATAACATACAATTAACAAAAGGCAATACACAAAACTTAGTAAACATTAAACAGGACACTAAGAGCTGCTGAAAAAAAAAATGCATATTGTTCCACACTCTTCAAGGAATGTTCAAACACTGGGTGCTTCAAAAGTTGTTGAATGTCTTACATAGTGTCCAAGCGTGATAAGGCATCAGCATTAATTAGTTTGGCACCAGGGCGGTGCGAAATCTTAATATCGTACTTTTGTAAGGCTAATGCCCATCGCTGCAGTTTTGAAGATTGAGGGGCATTTTTGGTGATAAAAGTTAATGGATTATGGTCCGTAATAAGTTCCACAGGTGAACCGAAAATCCACGTTTCAAATTTTTTCAAACTCCAGATCACTGCATAGGCCTCCCTTTCAATTGTTGGCCATGCCTGTTGAGTTTTGGTGAGTTTTTGACTGGCGTAACTTACCGGATACACTACTCCATCTCTTCTCTGCGATAAACAAGCTCCGATGCCGATTGCAGATGCATCACACTCTATGATGAAAGGTAACCCGATAATAGGAGTATGCAGACTGGGCGCTTCGATGAGACCTCTTTTTAACGCGTTGAACGCCTGGTCATGCTCTACTGACCAGCACAAATTCTCTGGACTGTCCTTTTTTGTCAGTTCAGTGAGGGGATATGCTGTTTCAGCATATTTTGGTATATAATCTCTATAGTAATTGCACAATCCTAAGACACTTTTTAGTTGCTTCTTAGTTTGAGGCACAGCTAACTTACGAATGGCCTCCACTTTTTCCGGATCGGTCCGATGGCTGCCGGACCCAATGAAATGGCCTAAGTACTTTATTCGGGGTTTTGCAAACTCACATTTTTTCAGATTGACGGAGAATCGTAACTGTGATAGTTTGGAAAATATCTTCTCTAAATGCACCAGGTGTTCCGCGAACGTTTCGGAAAATACTGCTATGTCATCGATATATGCTTTAGAGAAGTCCTGGTATTCAGAAAGCGCTCTGTTGATTTCTCGTTGAAACGTCGCAGCAGCATTCCTCAGCCCAAAAGCCATGACCTTGAAGCGATATTGAGCTCTATGAGTCTTAAAACACGCTAATTTTTGACTCTCTTCTTCTAGTGGTATGGCCCAGTAGCCTTTGAGTAAGTCCAAAGTGGAAATGAGGTTGGCCCTGCCAATATTAAATAATAGATCAGTAGAATTTTCCATAGGAAAATCATCAACCTTGGTGATTGCGTTCAGTGCCCGAAAATCTACGCAAAGTCGCAGCGTTCCATCTTTCTTCATCACGCACACTACCGGATGCGGTGCTTCTTCATCACTTTCTTCAATCAAACCTAATTCTAGTAATTCTTGAATTTGTTTGTCTACTTGAGGTTTTAGGGCCTCTGGAATTCGATAGACATAGGGTTTCTTCTTCTCATTATCATTTAATCTTATTTTGTGTGCACCAACTTTTGCTATTTGTATTTTCTTTGAAAACAATTCTTTATATCTAAGCAATAAATCTAACATCTTTTCTCTTTCTACGTTTTCCAAATGATTTAAATTTACTTCTTCGATTTTAAAATAGTTCGAGTTATCCTTTGTACTAGGAGTGGGATGGACTTCCCCTAATTCTTCTTCATTCTCAAAAATTACCCCCACTGCTTGTACCCTAGGAGTAAATTTCCTTATCTTATTCACGTGAACATTTTTAATATTTCCGTTCGTTAACCTGACTTTGTAAGAGTCGGGATTACACCGTGCCACTATTTCGGCTGGTCCTGTCCATCTAGCGTAAAGTTTATTACTAGAGTCTGGGATTAATAAATATACCTGCTCCCCCGGTATAAATTCCTTATAAATTGCCCTTCGATTCGCATACTTCGCATACGCGCCCTGTTTAACCTCCGCTACTAGTGAAGCTTGTTCCGCCGCCTTTTCTAAGTTAATTTTTAAATCCTGAAGGTATTCGGTTGCACTTTTCCCGAGATTTATAGGTAGTGGAATTTCGCCCGACCATGTAGATTTTAATACCGCCAATGGCCCCCTGGCCTCCCTTCCATACATCAACTTAAATGGCGACACCCCCGTCGTACAGTTAGGAATCTCCCTATACGCAAATAATAAATAAGGGATGTGTTTATCCCAATTTTTAGGATCGCTCCGAATGATATGGTGCAACATGCGTTTCAATACCTGATTATACCGTTCAACCAATCCCAAACTTTGTGGATGTCCCGGTGTTGCAAATCTAGGAGCCGCCCCTAGCCTAGCCTGAAATTCCTGCATTAAACCTGATACAAAATTTCCCCCCTGATCACTTGCTATTACGCGGGGTATCCCTGTCCGCATAAATATTTCTAACAGCGCATCACAAGTAGCCTTAGCCGAAATTGTTCTTAACGGAACCGCTTCGGGCCACCTACTGTGTTGGTCAACCAAAGTAAGTACATATTGATGTCTACGCGCCGAAGGTGGTTCAATTTTCCCAATTATATCAATATTTACAACGTCAAATGGGAGCTCCGGTCTTTCAATCGGAAGAATCGGTATCTGATCACTGGCTCTCTCCCGGCTTCGCAACTGGCAGTCCTTGCACGATTTACAATACTCCTCTACATCCCGTGACACGCCTGGCCAAAAAAATGAATATCGAATTCTTTCCTTCGTTTTCCTTATACCGAGATGGTTCGCAAAAATTGATTCATGTGCAATCCTTAAAATTTCCTCCCTCCTAATTTTAGGCACTACTAATTACATGACTTGATCTCCCGAAACCTTTTCCCTATGATAAAGTAAATTATCCACCATAACAAACCCATTTTTCCCTTGTTTTGCATCTTTAAATGCCCCCTGTAAAGATTCGCAATTCTTTTGTTGCTCCCTGTAAATGGTCGTTTCCGAACGCTGATTCGAATTTAAATCCTCGCAATCATTTTTCGTTCCAATACAATTAATAATCAAATTCTCTTCAAAAGATTCATTTTCAACCTGCAAACATAAATATTTATCACTCGTATTTTGTTCTTTTTCCTTTTCCAACGATAAATTTTCATCCCCCCTTTTCGTCTCATTTGTTGGTGCCACACTGTCGGCTATTCTTTTCCCTTCTCCAATTTGCACCGATTGTAATAATTCATAAACCTTCGGAGTAATAATACATGAACTACATAATTTATCTGTCACTGCAAATAACACATCCACACTGTTAAATAAACAATTTGATTCACTCATGTTTAGAGAAACCGGTAATGTTAAAAGATCAGCAGTAATTTGCTCGCCAAAAGCTGAAATCAACTGAATTGATGAATTTTCATTATTTTTAAATGATTCTGGTACTTCATTCGAATTTATAACGGGAATCTCAGCAGCGCTGTCAATTAATGTCTTTATTTTTTGTTTCCCCAACCAAATTTCATCGTATTGCAATGGTTGAGTACTTATTGCGTCATTTTCAAAGCATAAAGCTGTCACTTTCGCTATCAACCTTTCGTCTTTATTTTTCCCGGTAGAATCTTTTTTCATTTGATAATGCGAATTTCCCGACCTCTCTTTTTCTTTATTATTATTATTAGGACAAAAACGTAAATGAACGATTTGACGGCACAATTTACACACAGACTTTTTCCTATCATTACGCGAATTAAAATTATTTCTTAGATGCGGTGGAATATATTTGCCAGATCCGAAATCATCAGAACCGCGACAATTTGTCGATTTATCATATACCTCAGAAAAGGTTCTACCTTTTGATGTAAACCAATTATCGCATAATTCCGCAATTTCCCGCGCTTTTAACCAATTATCTAATTGTTTTATTTTGACATAGCTTCGCGCCTCTGAGTCTAACGCATCCATTAATCTATCACTAACTATTAATTCATTAAGTGCATCAAAATCATTTACCTTTCTAAGTTCGCAATAAAAATCCCAATTCGCTCTTAACCTAGATGCGAATTGCATATGATTTTCATTTTTCGCCCTCTTTGCCGAAAGAAAATTTTGAAGACAAGCTTCAGGGGTGGGTTGAAATTCTTTTAAAATTAAAGCTTTAACCTTTTGATAATCCTTCATTTCATCTGAATTTGCATATACTAATAAATGCGCAGCTTTTCCCCCTACTAAATTAAACAGTATTTCAACTTTCAAATCTTCCGCGACATTCTTTAATTCAAACGCCCTTTCGAGCGAAGAAAAAAATAAATTCCACGATTCAGGTTTGGTAGGAATCGCAATAGTTAAAGTTTTAACGCTTTTAATTAGAGCTTCTAACGAATTAGTTTTGGGATTTTGTCCATCCCCCCCACCATCAGAATTTCTGTTCTCAGACTGCAGTTTAGCCATTTCTAATTGGTGTTTGATAACTTCTAATTTCGTTTTTTCTAATTCTAACGCTGTTTTCTGCTCAGAATTAACATATTCTTTTTAATTTTTAAGGGCCTCTGCTTCTTGTTTCTCTTTTGAAATGCGGTCTGATACCGTTGTAACAAGGAATTCTTTTACGAAATCGAAATCCTTATCATATTGTTCACTTCCTTCGATTAATGCTTTTAAATCCACTATTCTATGATCTGGCTCTACTTTTAATCCTAATTCTGTGGCTACTATGACCAAGTCTTCTTTTCTTAACCCTTTAATTGTAAACATGTTCTTTTTCTTAACTAATACTATCTTTATCAATAATTATAATCATTAAATAATATAATCATTCATTATAATCATACACTAGAACATACTGAGAACAATACTTGTTTTCAATTCTAATCCGATTATCTCTTTAGAATCATTGTAACATTCATTAATCTAATATTTATGTTTCTTCAAATAATGCATAAAAGTTATATCTTTCAATTTTATTTCCAGAACAAAAATTAGTTTCACTTACCACTGGTTCTTGCGAAGAGAGCGTGTGATATACGCTCTCCCTATTTTCTTCATAATTTCTACGGAACACCTGTTTATGTTGAAATAATGCAAAGAATCCGGCTTGACAAAAAAACACAAAAGTTTATTTGACAGATGGAACACACAAGATGGACTAACACAGCAAGACTTGAAACACAACAATTAAATATATATATAACTTCTAACTACGCTTCTTTCGTAACAGATCAATGTCGTGCCCGTAGCACATACATATACCGATTTTCCGGATAATGTTTTTTAAATTCTTTTTAACCTGCATTCGACATTCGCAGGTCTACCTCTTACCTCCGCACACACACCTCTCTCTCTCTGCGTTCGTAACCCCTTCCTCTCCACACACACTCGTCCGCTGGTCACGTGACTCAAGAGCGGGCGCCGATGAATAAAACAAAAAAACACATCATCAGTCATTACATGAGTTAGTTCCATATATAAATTAGTATTCTGTAGTTTTTAGAGTATATTACTCAACAGTTGGTGCTGTGCTGCTATGTGGCATTATTCATGATTATCGTAATAACTCTATCTCAGGAAATATTGCACAGATTTTCAGCAAACTTCAAATTCAGTTAGTTCCTGATATAAATTAGTATTCTTTAGTTTTTAGTGTAAATCGTTCAACAGGTGGCGTTTCTATCCAGTTTTTTACGATTTCTGCGATGATTCTATCTCAAATATTAATACACGGATTTTCATCCAATTTCAGATTCAATAAAATTTAAAATTAGTTGTTGCAGATTAGATTTTGGTGTAAATTACTTAACCGGTGACGCTACCACGTTTCATTTTTCTGGAAGTATTAACTTGTATGAGACAGAAGAAAGTTTTCGGATTGCCACATCTGACTAGTTTTTTATCAATTTTGTTTAAGGTATGTGCCTACCTTTGGAGCACTTTTTTTTAAAAATATGAACATTTTATTAAACACATGTATATTTAGTTAAAGCAGGAAATACAACTATGAATTAAAATAAATTTTCAAAGGAATTTCTTTAACTTTTCAATATTCGGCAGTATAAAGTCAAAATTTAGCAAAAAAATTGCGTTTATGCAAACTTTCTGTAACAAAATCCATTCAATACATTTCACTTTTTTAAAAATAGTACATTAGTAAACCATCTACCTGTGTTATAAGGCAAAAGATTTGCAGTACCTCTTGCCATTTACTATCATATACCAAATTTTATATATGAAAAGCAATTTTTCTTTAAACAATGTGCATTTTTTGCTAAAAAAGTTCTTAAATTTATATATACAGTAAAACCTTCTACAAAGGTCACTCCGAATAACGGTAACTTCCGAATGACGGTAATCTCCGAATACCGGTCATGTTTTAGTGTTGCCGAATCTCTTTCATTAAAATAACATAACACGAAACCTCCGAACGATGGATTGAAAAAAAAGGCCACCCCACAACCTTTTTTTTTCGAAGCTATGTTTTAATTACAACTGAAATTACGAAGAATGTGGGGGTGGATTTCTTTATTTGACGTCCTTACAATTTCTGTCTAATCTCTAGAGGTTGCTTAGAAAAACACCGTCCGTAAATAGATGTGGCGAAATATTTCTTTAATGTAAAATAATCGTATGTATTTTTTTAATTGAAAAAAATAAAAATAATTCTGGCCAGTTATTTTGATTTTAATGTAATGTTATTTCGAGCTTTTAAAATTCGGAACCTCTGAATAACGTCAACTTCTATAGCTGGTTTTAATTTTTATTTAGGCTGCTAAAAGAATGTCTAAAACATTTAGGATTAGGAGACATTTAGATGTACTCGTTTGTAATAGTGTTTATAGCAGATAGATGAATTTTTATTTTATAAGCAATTACAAATAAATAAATAAAAACAGGTTATTTTAGTACATTTGAAAAACAGGGATACAATAAGGGGTTAACGATACATTTTTTAGTGTTTCACACCGAATCTATTTTGATAACATATCTTTTCATTTGGCGATTGTTCTTCTTTTTCGCTAAATTGCTAATGTTGCTCAAAAGTCAGCGAGAATCCTGTATGCAGCTTTCAGATAGATAGGAATATAAATTGATAAGGATGCAGGATATTATTGTGAAAAGCAAAAACAATTAAAAGATATCTGTAATAATAAACATTTTTCCCGTCAGTAGAAAATACCTGAAAATTGTCTTCTACGGAAGGATCAGAAGAGCAGAATAGCCCTGATGAAAAACTCTTCGCTTATTTTCTCTTCGAATGCTTGGTTATTTCAAGTCACTTTAGAAAAAATATTTATTTATTTATTTATTTATTTATTTTTTCAAAATCATCAAACGAAATAAAAAAGAATACTGCCCAGTTAAACTGATGGCATTGAGCTCACAGGCTACAAATACTAATTGTACATTAAAGCTTTATATTTTCAAGGGTTAATTCCGTTCGAAAAAAAATTAAGAAGAGGAAACAGCTTTCCCCTTTCCTCTTTTTTTATACTTAATCATTGAACCTCCTATACTATCAAAGACATGCTTTATCATATAAAAAATCTATATCCAAAATTCAGAGAAAATGAGATAATTCCTAATAAAAACCCATTTAGCATTTATATAATTTAAAAGGAGTTATCCCCCTCTTTTATACTTAACCATTAAACTTCCAAAACTATTCAGAGATTTGAACGAAATCTGAAAATTCTGCTTGAAAAACCCATTTATATAAATTAAGGGGGGGGCATTAGAACCCCTGTTCCCCCTATTTATACTTATTCAATGAACACCTAATAACAGTCACGGAATCGCCTCATCAGAATGATCCTAATCTAAATTTTGAACGAAAACTTAATTCTGCATGAAAATCCCATTTATATCAACTAAGAGGAGGAGCATGAGCCCCCCGTTCCCCCTCTTATACATGTCGAATGAACTCCAAAAACTAATCAGGGAAGCGCCTTGTCAGGATATACCTATATACAAAATTTCAAGTGGATCAAATATTTTTATCATGAGTTATCGCGTTACGCACGAACGCACGTACGAACGTACATACAGAACGGACGGGCACATAAGCTATCAGGCTATAATAGCCTGTGAGCTAAAAATTTAATCGTTTATATTCCAAAATTCAGACAGGGTCAATGACCTTTTTCTGCCGGCACCCATAGACTATACTGTACGTCTATACTAATAGAAGGGGGTTTGATTCAATCAGGGCCGCAGCTAAGGGGGTGTTAGAGGCAGGCACGTAGCCAGGGAGGGGGCTAAGGGGGCTGAAGCCCCTCCCGAAACTTTGGAAATACAAAATTATCTGTATGATAAAAAAAAATAAGTTTTGTTTGTTTTTATCTTCCATTACATTAAAATCAATTGCATTTTTAGCTGCAAAAATATCCATTTATTCAATTACAGTTACGGTAATCCTTCATTATATCGGTTATTTGGATATATTGTTTTTTTAATCGGTATGTACCACTAAAAATATAATTTATTTTTAAAAAGTAATTTTTACTGTCTTTATACGCAGTAAAGTTCGATTAAGGGAAATTTCTTATCATTAATTTGACTAAGAAAAATTAAGTATAATACGCATACGGCATAAGAAAGATCACGAAAAATTAGGAAGATTATTTTCTACATGTTTCAGTCATTGGGAAAAAGCTAAATGTTTTTCTTAAAACATATACAGTTAGATTATCACAAACCTTATATTATTTTAACAAACTTCAGATTTTTTCAGGAAAATAGAAATAGAATTTTTTCATTGCTGAGTTTTCAAAGAGTTCCAGGAAAAGAAGAAATTAGAGAAGATCTTGAACTAATACTTGAAACAATCTTATTTTGTGCAGAATAAAATAGCCACTGACCACGATGACGATCCTCTAATTTTAGAGAAATTGGTATAAAAAAGACTAGTTAAGAGTTCTTTTAAGTTTTGAGCAAAGTCTGCAGCGAATGAATTGAAACAAGACATTATAAATATCCTTAGAAATGATATTTATTCCACCCCGGAAACTCAGAATGATATCAAATATTCTGGGATACAGTTACCGAAGTATTAATTGTCAAAATATATATTGCGATCTGTTTTAGCTCTAATTGCTGTTGAAACTATGGACATTTCAAGCACAGAACTGCTTGCCATTTGTGCTAGATATGTGAACTATAAAATTCACAAAACCCAATAATTCGGAATTTTTTTTCACATGTTATTCCAATAAATATCTCCAAAATTCAAGAAAAGTAATTTTACAACATTGTGATGAACTAAGTCTTGGCATGTATAAATGTGTCGCATAGGCGTATGACAAAGTAGCCAATAAGTTTGGTCATGTTAGCGGGGTTCATTCTAGAATTCTTCAGAATATCTAAAAATTAGATACGTCCTCTCTGAAAATTATTTTTAAAATCTTGCCTTGTCCAACAACATGCTGATTCCCTTCATTCAAAAATATCATGCATGGACTTGTTAAAGCAGCGACAAAAGTTTTTAAAACTCATTTGAAGGCAAATTTAGCACTCCAAGAAGCAATTGTATCATATATCCTAGAAAACAAAAGAATATAGCTTTTCTGCATTTGCAATACAAATTTTATCGAGAGGCATGAAAGCATATTGACTTTTGTTGAGCTACTTAAATACACTTGTATTAACTCAGAAATTTTTTCGAAAAACACATGGAAGATTTCTTCAACACTTGGAGTTTTTTTGGCAGTCAGGGAGAAGAATCATAAGCTTGTCTGTTTGTCAGAAGGTTTTCTGTTTGACAATCATAATGGGTTCTTCAAAAAAACTCGTGATATAATATTGACTGTAACCCATGCTAAAGATGCCTAATTCTTTTACATAAATATGCAGAAAAATGAAGTAGAAATCTTTTGTGAGATTTTATTGTACAGTCGGGAAGACATCTTCCAAACTGAAATAAAGATCCCAAGACTGACATTTAGACAGGCAACATGTACAAACCTTCAAATTATATCCACTGACAAGTATTACAGTATCACGGTCTTATTTCCCCATGTAGAAAGTCTTATTTAAAATTTAAATTATCGATTCGTTTCGAATGAAGACATTCTAAGAGATTCCCAGTTACATCTTCCAGGATGTGCTTCACTGGAAAAAGCAAGCAAATTAGAGAATCCGATGCAATATTTTTAGGATAAAGTGTCAATGTAGCAAGTGAAAGCTGAATATGAATTAGGGTGCAAACAAATTGCTAATGTTGACACCAACACAGAGGTTTTAAAAGTTTTAGTACTGTAATGTGACATATTACGATATAATCAAACACTTGCTGACAGTTTTGCTTGAAAGCCGAGTAACAAAAGTCAGTGCTGAAATATATTTTTCGGCAAAGAAAATAATTAAATCCGAAGCGTTATGGTCGATGATAAACTGAGTAGTTTTTCTATGATTTCCATTCTTTGGAAAATTACAGAAACTCTTGATAAGTCAATCAACATCGTGCCTAAGAAGAAATTATGATGATTGCTTCTATTGCACTAGTAAACAGTGTTGAATTCAGGGGGACATTCCCCCTCCCCCCGATATCGCATCCCGGAAAAGTTGTGATTTTGTGTTTTCAATCGTCAAAAAGTGCAATTCCACCCCCCCTCCCCCGGAGCCCCAAAATCCCTCGCAGAGAAAAGTGCCTGAATTCAACACTGCTAGTAAATTTATTTTATCATGATAGTCATTTATAATTATTATACTCAGAGAATGTAAAATACAAACATAATTTTTATGATTACATATGGCTGTAGCAATTTTTTTTCAAAAAAATAATGCATGTAATTTATTTCATTTATGGATCAATAGTTTCAAGACCTCGCACTCGTAATGTCAGATTCTCGCACGTTAACATTAATCCTTCGTTTTAAATCAATACATATTATTTGTTTGCATTTCAATATTTTACAATGTTTTTCCTTCATAGGATAGGGGAGAGGGGAGCACATTTGAACAATTTTTTTAAAAATCAGTACATTTCTTATTTGAATTATATTTTTTGCGTTTTAAGTATTAAATAATAAAAACAGTGCATTGCTTCATCATATGAACCAGAAATTAAAAGTTTTCCATATAAATTTTAAAAAATGTGAGGATTTAAAAAGCTGAAATATTTCTGTTCAAACCTGTCCCATGTAGGAGTATTTTTGAACAAGTAAGAAGCACCTTTGAACAAATGAGTAAAATATGAAAATATTGAGTTTTCATAAAACGCTGCATGTGTTTCAGGAATATAAAGTAATACGGATAAAATTTAATAACTAAATTTTATTGAAACTAATATTTTTTCTATTATTTATCCAAACTTAAATCCATCAAAGTTGATGTCAAAAATCATTGTTGAAACAACACAGAATGTCTCTGAAGTTATATGTTTGCTTGAGAAAACTTTTTAAAAATATCCTTGTAATACAACAATATGATATCTGATGCTTCTGGAAATTAAAATTCTTCATTAACACTTTTTATGAAAAAACTTGATTTAAATTCTGTTTTATCTAGTACAAAAGTACTAGTGATTCCGTAGTTTGGGAAAGAGTTTGTTAGACAAACCTACTAAACCATGAATCATTATTGTGCATCCGGATTTTGCAATTATCAAATAAATGAATGCCATCATCAATTTAGGTTTGAAACTTCCAATCGCTGATACATCCAGAGATTGTAATACATGTTTGCAGTAAAGAAAGATTGTTAACAGTATAAGTTCATGGTCTTTGATATTCTTAATTAACCTCTTTTCACATAGAAAAAATTCCAAAAATAGTAACATTTACGTACATCAACAACTCTTTACTTCACAGTTTTAGATGTTCAATGGTGCCTCAGCTTTATAGTTCAAGGGTGCCCCATCGCATAAAGTTCAACATTACAACGGTTTACTCAATTCGGCTGCTGAATTTGAATGAAATAAAACTTATAAACTAAAGATTACATCTTTATTTAAGTGTTGAACAATAAATCAAAATTTAAGGGATACAAAATTTTGAACAAAAATCTTACAACGTTATTTTCTTAAGTTTAGATTCAAGAGGGAGAAAAATAGATATCTTGCTTCGACAGTCTTGTGCATACAAAATGGATGAGCTTTGCATACTTATTGCACTGAAGCAATAGTAATGTATTGCCATAGACATTTTTAGAAAATAATTTATTTGAAGGAAAATATTTAGTGTTCAAAGATGCCCCCAGTTCAAATGTGCCCACCTTTCCCCTACTTGAGACTCATCTCAAACATTGTTAATTTGTGCTTTTTAAGTTTCGCAGAAAATTTTTCCTAAAAACTCGCCGGTTCCCAAATCGGTTTGGAAATTGGAAATGCTCTTAACAGTTAAAAATTGCAACAGAAATTGAAAAAATTAAATATGAAATTACAATATTTGACATAGTTAACAAGTATCCGACGTAGAAACACACATTAGAATAAGCCTAGATTATTTTAAAAATTTTTACTGAATATTATTCAAATTACTTTTGTAACGATAGAAAAAATTCCAAAATTGAGCCCCTCCCGAAAGAAAATCCTGGCTACGGGCCTGGTTAGAGGCGGCTCAGCACCTCCTAAAACATTTTGAGCCTCCCCTGGAAAAGATTCCAAGGACACTAAATGAATTTTTATTCCGAAAATCAAAATGAAATTCTGTTCAAAAATCTAATTTAGTTTTGTGGCCTTTTCACAGTTTTGCAGAAATACTAAATTTTAACTAAAATAAGCATTTAAACACTCGTCATCCTATTTGCACATATGAAGGTAATATAATTTTTAATATTGCAGTAGTTAAACACTCTAGTCTCTAATAATCATATTCTTTTCTTAGCATAAAATGAAGTTATTACAACAGTTTAATGAGAAACATAATACCTACAGTGTGACTATGCACAAATTAATTTTTCTGCGTCAAAGTGAGAAAAAAATATGAGCCTCCCCTACAATTTCTTGACCTCCCCCCTATTATTCATTTCTTGCTACGACCCTGGATTCAATATGATATTTTTCTTTTAAAATCCGGAATTTCGTCAAATCATGTCATATATTTTCTTATTCTGAACTGAACAGCTGTGTGCATTCTTGCTGCTACCTCTAGTGTTTATTATCCTGTGCCACAAACAGTTTATAAATTATGCTAACTGCCTCCGCTCGAGAATGCTTTCTAAATGGATAAATGTAATAATTATCGCATTAACTCCACCGCTCATAACAATGTTACGACAACGCCATCTGATGGCTTCGAAACGAGTCTGTCAATTGGAGGTATTCCAGTTTGCTGCCCAGCTAAGTCTCATGAATACGCATTTCTCTAGAGACTGCTGTCCTGCAGAGACGTTCAACAGATACATATGTAACACAAGTAGTCGTCAGACAGACAGGGATAAAAGCTGATTCGATAAAGGATGTAATCTGTGGAAATTTAAGATAATATGCTAATGTGGATAGCCTATTAAGAGAATAAATGTTTTCAATCAAAAGCATTATTATTTCTCCGAGTTACATGGAAATATTAACGTTTAAAACTTTTACAAATATAGATTTTAAAAGTACTATTAATTACCTCAACTTATTAAGGTATGAGCCTACCCTTAAATCGCCCTTTTTGCGAAAAATTTCGTTTTTGTTCACATTATTTTTAATTAAAGTTCAAACATTTAAGGCGGCTGGTCACTCAGGGACCGAATAGATCTCCTTAATATTAAGTCCATGGGCATTTTTATAATCAAAATACGTCCTCAGGAAATTAATATTTCTAACTTCTTTTTTCAATGTTCTCTTCTTTAAAAAAGCATCTTTTTCCCTTAGTCAAAATATTTCTAAAACTTATACTCAATATAATATTTTATGTTTTAAAAACTGACGAGTTGAAAGTAAAAATTTAACACTTCATATAAAACTGTGCATAGATTTTAGAAATATTTTGAAAACTAAGATAAAAAGTGACATCCTTTAAGAAAAGAACACTGAAAAAAAAAAGTTTAAAATATTAATTTCCTGAGAGATATTTTGAATATAAAAAATCCCTGTCGGCTGGGCCTATAGGCGGATAGATTTCGAAGAGGTCTATCCTATAGATAGATTAGATAGGTAGATTTCGAAGAGTGCTCATTTCAAAAAAAAAAAAAAAAAAAAAAAAAAAAAATATATATATATATATATATATATATGTGTGTATATGATTAGAGATAAACCCAGTTTAATGACTTCATTTGGCCGTTTATGAAAAAGTTTTAATTTCATTTTTCTGCAAAAACTGGTTTTATCAGAATCATCTTAAGAAAAATTCAGCTCAAATGCCCATTTTGACAATATATTTTGAAATAGATTCTAAATTTATTAAAAAATCGACCAAAACAGTACATTATGCAGTTCCTAAATAGCAAAAAACTGTCAGTTGAAAGCATTTGAGAAAAAAATTGAATTTAAAAACTAATGAGTCATAAAATAACCGATTTGTTGTTTGAATACATCCTTAATTCTTTAATCATGATTGCTTCGGAAAATTTTGTGCGAAATACTCACTTTGACAGCGTTTTTAAAAATATATTCTATCTTTATCAAAAAACTGGCCAATGCGTCACAGTATATAGTTCCTAAATAAGAGGATCTGTAAATTGGATGCGTTTCAGAGCGAAATTGGATTTTAAAACAAGTCATAAAAAACGCAATTTGCTATGTGAAAACTTCCTTAAATTTTCAAATCGCGAAGACTTCGGGATATTCTGTTCAAGATACCCTTTTGGGTAGCCTTTTTCAAAATATATTCTGTCTTTATCAAAAAACCGATCAATGCATCACATTATATAGTTCCTAAATAAGAGGATCTGTAAATTGGATGCATTTGAGAACAAAGATGGATTTAAAAACGAGTCAGAAAAAAACGCAATTTTTTATTTGAACACTTCCTTAAATTTTCAGTCAAGATGATTTCTGAAAATTCTGTTCAAAATACCCTTTTTGGTAGCCTTTTTTGAAATATATCCCGTCTTTATCAAAAAACTGACCAGTGCATCACATTATATAGTTCCTAAATAAGAGGATCTGTAAATTGGATGCGTTTGAGAACAAAAATGGATTTAAAAACGAGTCAGAAAAAAAAACGCAATTTCTTATTTGAATACTTCCTTCAATTTTCAGTCCCGATGACTTTCGGAAATTCTGTTCAAAATACCCTTTTTGGTAGCCTTTTTTGAAATATATTCTGTCTTTATCAGAAAATTGACCAATGCGTCACTTTATACAGTTTCTAAATAAGAGGATCTACCATTTGGATGCGTTTAAAATCAAAAATGAATTTAAAAATGAGTCAGAATATAAGCCGTTTGGATTTGAGGTTTTTTTCTCCAACTCCTATTTTTGTTTAATTTTTTTTGGTATACGAATTGGTCCTATGAAAAACTTGTCAATATAAAAGTTGTAGATATTTTTGAGAAGATGTAAAATAAATTTAATCAGATTTGATACCTTAAAAATTGACGGAGTTATGGATTTTTCTCTTTTTTCAGCGCCCTTTTTCTTTTCGTTTTTAATTTTTTTCATCGGTAAAAGTTGGTCCTATCAAAAACTTGTAAATACAAAAGTTTTAGATAATTTTAAGAACATTTATAAAAAATTTAGTTGGACTTCATATCTTGAAAATTGACGAAGTTATGAATTTTTTTCTCTCAAAATCCCTGTTTTTTTCGCCCCTTGAGCCCACTTCTAAATTTATCAAAAATCTGTCATGTATATACTTTTGGCCCATTTTTAAGAAGTAATATAAACTTTAAACTGATTCGATATCTACTTTAATTAAGAAGTTATGGCGTTTTTTTGGTTTTCACAAAAACGCCCCCTATTCCGACCCCCTTGGTCCGATTTTGCCCATTAACGAACTCAGCCAAGATTTTATCCCCATTGATTTTATGTACAAGTTTGGAGGAGATTGGTGAAGAATTATAGAAGTTATCGTGTCCATAAAAAAGTGAGATATATAGATAGATAGATAGATATATATATATATAAACTGGTGCGATTGCAATAGGCAGTATTTCTTACGAAATCTACCTAATAGATAGATATATATATATATAAACTGGTGCGATTGCAATAGGTAGTATTTCTTACGAAATCTACCTAAAATGCATTAAATGCCCATAGACTTAGCATTACAGAGGGAATTCGGCCGCTAAACGACCAGCCGTCTTAAGATTTCAAAAATGTTTTACCTTTAATTTAGCGATAGTTAGAAGTAAAGTTATAGCCCAAAATATAAACCTTTATACATGAGTTTTTGTGCTGGATTAAAATCTCAATTTGCGACTGGTGGAAAACTGCGTTTTTCATTGTTTACATTTACAAGAAAATTTTTCTTAAAAAAATTAAGATACTGAAAAAAAATTTAGCCACAAGATTATGTTTGTCTGTTGGTATAATATTAAGCAAAATACAGCTTTTAAGTATTTACAGTAAAACCTCTGAATAGCGGCCACCGTTGGAAACACGATAAAGTGACCCTACTTAGTTGATTTACCGTTGTGAAAACATACGCTAAAAATTGCTATGAGATTTCGACTCGATCGAAAAAAATTGACCAGCCAATGATTACTTTCTATACAACTAATAAATAGTATCGTAAACGGCTAATTTCAATATCACATTGCAGCAAAACTTTTCTCTGTTTGGCACTTGATGCGAGTAATTTTGTTTGTGTTTTTACCGGTACAACGCCAGTACACAGAAGTGATTAACTGACAATAATATGACAGTTTAGATAAATATATATCATATCGCATAATCATTTCCGTCTTTGACTGCTGTTAAACAGAATTGGTTTTGAGTCAGTATCTCTATCAATCAACCAATCAATGAAAATGGCACGATGCGATTGAACATGTAAAGCAACGTCTAATCGTTCAGCTACGTGGATAAGAATCTCCTTTGTATAGGCACACATACACACGCAAAAAAGGAGCAAAATTAAGTCTTCACAATTTGGCGAGTCTGATTGTTCTTTTAGTCGCCAAATAGAGGATTTCATCGTGATTTGGCACAATGAGGAGCGGCGGCGAGAACCCTCTCTGTGTATATGTAACAAGCATCTGTTGAAATACGGGACAAAAATTTTACAGAAATGTGTATATGTATTTATGGGACTTTGCCTAGGTAGTCAACTGGAATACAGTTAAAGTTCCCTGTGCGATCACCTCCATTAAGCGACCACTTCTGAGAACGACAATTTTCTCATGGAACGAAATTTATTCCCATAGGCTCAATGCTAATTTTATCTCTATTCAAAGACCATACCAGTTGAACTACCTCCCTGAGCAACCTATTTCTATGAGGAAAATGAAACAAATTACATTTCTTCCTGGTCGATTGAGGAAGGTTTTATTAGTAAACTAATTCCGGAAGGAACATTATTTATCAAACTAAAATTTACTTAAAAAAAAATGCCGGTAATTTTTATGCGTTTAAATGTGATTATGTGCCTTTTTAGGCAATGACTATAACTCTCATTACGAATTAGGAATGACGGTGAATAAACTCTCCTGTTCTATTCTGTCACGAAACTCTCGAAGAAATAGATAAAGTAATGAAATCATCATTATATTTGTTCCCATCCAAAAAAAAGAGAAAAACATTTATTTATTGAATTTTGAAATGACTTGGAAATAAAAGTTATAAAAGATAAAACCGTAAAATCAAAGCAAAAAAAAAAAAAAAAAAAAAAAAAAAAAAAAAAAAAAAAAATTTAAACACTGCATTAATAAACCTATGTAATTAATTCACGTTTTGATATTTAAACATTTAAAAAAATTTCCTAATGTGAAAAAGGAATTATAGTATCACTAATTGTTACTTTTTTCAACAATTAAAAGCTAGATTTAAACATGACTTCCATTAAGAGACCATTTCTCGGAGCGATCAATTTTAATTGGAACAGAACGTGGTCGCTTTAGGGAGGTTTTACTATATATATGTCTTTAATGCAGTATACTGTTTTCCCTATTTTTTTGTCAAGTTTACTGAAAATGGTGCTATATTTGGAAATTGTGAGTTACAAACAGAAAACACATTAATTTTACCCGGAAATGTTAACATCTTTCCGAACATATGCACTATGATTATACAAATACACACAAATGTTGAACAGGACCATACAGTTAACTGCTACAGTGACAGACAATTTGAAACATTTTCTGTTATGTGGGTGATCGAAATACTATTTTATTACTAAATAATTGTTATTTCTCTAAATGTCTCCATTTGTTGTTTCTCGAATGTATACATATGAATAGTGTGCTTGACTCAGGCGCTCGTTTGTAAGTCACCATCAATATACAAGAACATTTACAACACGCACAATGAAATAGCACAAGGAAATTTACATCAGAAGAGAATTATAAACTGGAGCTCCACAAGTAGAGTGCAACGGAGCTAGCGGGAGCTGAGCCTGCAATCCACCCGCGCTCTCAAGTTAGCATCGTTTTGCCTAACAACTCGGCCACGTGAGACCATGTCTCTGGTTATAAATCTTTTAAATACCATCGATTATTCTACTGAGTACTAAAGCAATCGATTCCACAAATTCGTTGTTGAAGAATAGATAATTTGTGGCGTTCTTTTCGATACAATCCATGTTTGTAAGCCAAAAAATATAATAACCCCAAAATTGGAAACCTTTGTATTTCAACAACACAGATTTCGAAAATATTTAATCAGATGATAGAATACATCACTTTAAACGTATAAAATATCCTAAAAACAATGTAGAGCATAAAAATTAAAAATTATTGACTAAAAGGGCCTTTTTTTCACAGCTGTTTAAAAAAAGTTACATACTTCTCATTCATATTGTCGATTTACTAAAACAAACATGTAAAGTATACAAAACTAGTATCACTAATTGTTACTTTTTTCAACAATTAAAACCTAGATTTAAACATGACCTCCATTAAGAGACCACTTCTCGGAGCGATCAATTTTAGTTGGAACAGAACGTGGTCGCTTTAGGGAGGTTTTACTATACATATGTCTTTAATGCAATATACTGTTTCCCCTATTTTTTTTGTCAAGTTTACTGAAAATGGTGCTATATTTGGAAATTGTGAGTTACAAACAGAAAACACATTAATTTTACCCGGAAATGTTAACATCTTTCCGAACATACGCACTATGATTATACAAATGCACACAAATGTTGAACAGGACCATACAGTTAACTGCTACAGTGACAGACAATTTGAAACATTTTCTGTTATGTGGGTGATCGAAATACTATTTTATTACTAAATAATTGTTATATCTCTAAATGTCCCCATTTGTTGTTTCTCGAATGTATACATCTGAATAGTGTGCTTGACTCAGGCGCTCGTTTGTAAGTCACCGTCAATATACAAGGACATTTACTACACGCACAATGAAATAGCACAAGGAAATTTACATCAGAAGAGAATTATAAACTAGAGCTCCACAAGTAGAGTGCAACGGAGCTATCGGGAGCTGAGCCTGCAATCCATCCGCGCTCTCAAGTTAGCGTCGTTTTGCCTAACAACTCGGCCACGTGAGACCATGTCTTTGGTTATAAATCTTTTAAATACCATCGATTATTCTACTGAGTACTATAAAACAATCGATTCCTCAAATTCGTTGTTGAAGAATAGATAATTTGTGGCGTTCTTTTCGATACAATCCATATTTGTAAGCCAAAAAATATAATAACCCCAAATTTGGAAACCTTTGTATTTCAACAACACAGATTTCGAAAATATTTAGTCAGATGATGAATACATCACTTTAAACGTATAAAATATCCTAAAAACAATGTAGAGCATAAAAATGAAAAATTATTGACTGAAAGGGCCTTTTTTTCACAGCTGTTTAAAAAAAGTTACATACTTCTCATTCATATTGTCGATTTACTAAAACAAACATGTAAAGTATACAAAATTACCTTTGTAAAAAATTCCTTTGTGCAATCTCCAACCTTTTTTATTTTACAAAATTTACGAAATTCATTTTAGCAATAACAATGCAAATCTGCTCAAATAATGGATAAAACTTTGGCATGAAAAGTTCACTCAATATCGCCATCTGTTGCAAATTCTATGAACAATTATATTAATTGCTTTATTAGGAAATAGCAACAGTAAATAAAATCGTCTATTCACAAGCCTGCGATGAAAAAATTGTCGGCATAGTAAGTGGTATTTTTTATAGTTATTTGGATGCTGATTACTAGAAAAAATATTGAAAAAATTCCATCACGTACAGTTTCTTCACAAATCGCAATTTATTATTTCATGAATTTAGCAAATTTCGAACAAAAAAAACTATTATTTATATGAGTTTGTCAAATAAATTTATGGACTTTAAGTAGTAAATTTGTGTATTTAACTAATAAAAAAGAAAGAAAAAACTATTTCAATGCAGAATATTTTTTTTTAATCGGCAAACCGCCTATTAAACACAATATTCAAGACAGAGGAAACAAGATGAAATCGGATCTTTTCTGCTTGCAGGTGTCTGTACGCCCCCTCTTCTTCACACCCTTTTTCACTGTCCTTATCTCTACTCCTGATTCAGTGTCTTTGTTTACTCTGTGCTGTACACATGTGTTTTTATTCCGAGCTATGAGTTAATAGTAATAGTTGTAATTTTAACTTCTAGTTATTGCTGCATTAGAGAACATGGCTTCCACTTCCAGAGGATGCGTTAATTCACCGAATTGTTTCTGTTATATTTGCGGTAATTATACAGTGAAAAAACAACAGAGAAGCATTTCTGATTTTGTTAAAAAAGTGTATTTCGCTTATTTTGGCATGAAATTGGGTGATCAAGATAAGCCGTGGGCTCCACACAAAGTTTGTAGTATTTGCGCAGAAGAATTAAGGCAATGGTTTCAAGGCAAGAAACAATCATTTCGATTTGGTATACCAATGGTTTGGAGAGAATCTAAAAATCATAGTGATGATTGCTATTTTTGTCTTTGTAATGTGAAAGGATTCAATTTAAAGAACAAAAAGAAAATATTGATTATTCAGATACTGTGCCTGAATGTGAAAGTGATGATGATGTTGATGAAGTATATGACTCTATTAGCGATGAACCTAAACTTTTCACGCAGTCTGAATTAAATGATTTAGTCAGAGACTTAAATCTGTCTAAGGATTCGGCAGAAGTTTTAGGTTCCAGACTAAAAGAAAAAAAATTGCTAGCTCCTGGTATGTCATTTTATTGGTTTAGAAACCGAGAAAAAGATTTTATTCCGTTCTTTTCTAAAGAAGAGGAACTTATTTATTGTAACAATATTCCAGGCCTCATAGCATGTTTCAAAGTCCAATATGAACCTGACGAATGGAGACTTTTTATCGATTCATCAAAAAGAAGTCTGAAAGCAGTACTATTGCATAATGGAAATGAATATGCTTCTGTACCTGTTGGACATTCTGTTCACTTAAAAGAGTGCTATGAAAATCTTGATTTTGTCTCAAATAAAATATCGTATTCAGATCACAAGTGGGCAGTTTGCGGTGATTTGAAGGTGATTTCTATGTTGCTTGGTCAGCAGAGAGGGTACACAAAATTTCCCTGTTTTCTTTGTGAATGGGACAGTCGAGACAGAAAGCAACATTACATTAAGAAAGAATGGCCAATCAGGAAGACATTAGATCCTGGAGTCAAAAATATTCAAAGTAAAAATCTTGTGGATCCAAAAAAAGTGTTACTTCCACCGCTTCATATAAAATTAGGTCTTATGAAACAATTTGTCAAGGCTTTACCAAAAGAAGGTGAATGTTTTAAATACCTTTGTGAGCAGTTCCCAGGTTTATCCGAGGCAAAACTGAAGGAAGGTGTGTTTGTAGGACCAGACATCAGGAAATTGTTGAAAGATGAAAATTTTGAGAATAAAATGAAATTAAATGAAAGAAAAGCCTAGAAATCTTTCAAACTAGTTGTTACTAGTTTTCTTGGCAACAAAAAGGACCCAAACTACAAGTCTATTGTAGAAGAGATGGTAACAAATTTCAAGATTTTAGGGTGTAATATGAGCTTAAAAATTCATTTTCTCAATTCACATCTTGACTATTTTCCAGAAAACTTAGGTGCAGTTAGTGAGGAACAAGGTGAAAGATTTCACCAGGATATATAGAAAATGGAGAGGCGATATCAAGGCAAGTGGAATGTCAGCATGATAGCTGACTACTGCTGGATGCTACAAAGAGACAATCCTTGCAAAATTCACAAGAGGAAAAATGGCAAAAAAACTTTTGATGGAAAGAAAAAATAATACTCTGATGACTTGCAACCTTGTATGTATAATTAACTATTACTTTAATTCAGATATAAATGTAATTTATATTGATTTATAAATATATGAAATTAAAACGAAATGTTGAAATTTCGTTATTTTACCTCTTTTTTTAAAAATTATGCAACCATTTTGTGAAAAATCCTTACGTGATAGAAAAAAATGGATTTCATTTTTGTAATCAGCAATGAAAAAAAACATAAAAATTAGTTATCAAAATTAAAACAATTTTCAAAAAGTATTTTTTCGCAGGTGTGTGATCGTCTTATCTTATTAATTTTATACATATTGCAGATATGTAACGTGGTGGTACAACAGGTTAATAAGAACAACAAAAGTTTGTTCATATCAATAAGGTTACACACAATGAAAGTGATAAGAAAAAATAAGGAATTTGCTCTTCAAATCACTACTCTAAAGTTTAAACTTTCAAAGAAACTGAAAACTTTAAATCAGACTTCTTAAATTACCATTAAAAGTCTGGAGATGATTGGAATACAAATTCAAACACTTTCAATAAGTCTAGAAAACAACACATAAACTTACCTTTTAAATCTCGTTAAACCTACTCTTTGAACTATTTTATTTTGAGTATTTTATAGTGCCTTTTCGATATATTATTAAATACTTTTATGAAGAAAAATGATTTAATAAAGAAAATGCGTAATCCTTGACTTGTAATTCGTGATAATGCTTTGAAAAAAAAAAATTGATTAAAAATATATTTAAAGATTTTTTAAAAACGACACGTCTACAATTTTGATTTAATTTTTTTTTATGTAGAGTGAACTCTCTCTATTCTGAACACCCATGGGACCGGCCAAAAATGTTCAGATTATGGGGGTGTTCATTATAGAGGGAGATTGGAAATGCATTACTACCGTTACTATGTAGGCAGACCGAGCTAGTAGTTGATCAAATAAGGTCTGTGCTACAAGGTTTTTATTATATTTCCTCCCCTTTAATTTTTAAAAGTAAACTAATGTGATTCTACATCCCTAATAAATGTCCTACAATGGGCAAAAATTAAATCTGCTAAAATTAAATAGCAACAAAATTATAAGCAAATAGTTTCTCTAATTGCCATTTTCCCAATAGGCGATCAGTCGAATCAGATCGGTCAAATTTGAAAATTAATTTTTAAAATATCATGCTTCAGCTGTGATTAAGAATAATTTATATGAAACTATTATTTGAAATAAGCAAGGTGAAAGAGGATTAGTTTAACTTACAGCAATTATCTCCAACTAATCAAAAACTAAATGTTTGCACTTTTAAATAACAAAAACCATAAAATGGCTTCTCTTTCAGCAGGAAATTGGCAACAATGCAATAACAAATGCTCAAATTTTTTAACTGAAGATTTTATAAGAACTATTCAAACAAACTGCAACTTCAAGTACATATGTTTAAAATCGAGCTTTGATTTTGTCTGTTTATTTTTTGAAAGAATTCTTTAAACTTTTTTATTCTTCTGTAACATAGGAGAATTTGAATTCCGATTGCAAACACATGTTCAGTTTACAAAGAGCTAAAGTAGAAATGGGGACCAAAAATAGCGTTCATAATACTGGGGTGTTCAGATTAGAGAGTGTTCGGAATACAGAGAGTTCATCTTTTGTTAAGTCTATGGAGTTTCGCCTGGACCGTGGTAAAATGTTCATAATACCAGGGTGTTCACATTAGAGAGTGTTCGAAAAGAGAGAGTCCACTGTACATTTTTTATAATTGTATTTTACAACCGTAAGAGCTAGATACCCAGAATGTTAACTAATTTAACCAAAAATATATAAAGTGTCATGATATCAGTAAAAATACTTTTAAAACGACTACTTGCATAATGTTTTTTTTATTAAAAAAGTTAACAATTTATTATACTATTGTAAATTTCTAAACCAAGGATGTAGTAGAGGGCACATGGGAGTATACGTCCTATATCCACAGGAATTTTTAAAGAAGCTTCGTATACACTCTATATCTGAAGTACAGTCAATCAGGGTAACTTTGAACTATTAGGGTTACTTTGGACCAAAAGAAAAAAAAAGATTAAATCTGATAGATCACGTGAGTTAACGGTAAAGTTTTGGTCTCAAAGTATAGATAGCAGCACTTGTGTGAGTTTGACAGCTCATTGGAAATAATTCGTTGTTTCCACCATGGTAGAATAGATCAAAGTTTCTTAAAGGTGGTGCAAAGTTACCCTGATTTGGCGTAAAATTACTCTGATTGACTGTACACAATCTCTAATTACTCTTTGTACCTAAAGTACTCTATAAAGTAGTAACGTATATTCTATCCGTAAATGTTCTTAATTTTTGCAAATCGCTCTTTTTTCTTAATGACTAGAACATTGCAAGAAACGTATCATAAAGAACGTCCATATAAGGCTTCAAGTAAATCAAGAAATGTATGTTGAATATTTAACTTTTCGAGAAGGCTGATGCATTGTAAAACTGAAAATAAAACAGTAATAGAAGAAATAATTTTTTTAAACACTCTTTTTCTTTTTTTTTTACATTATTCTAAAAGTTTCTCGTGTTTTTTGACCGAAACAGATTTCGAAAACGGTGAGATTTTATTGAAGAATACCTCTGCTATTCTGTTTTGTGAACCTTCTTTTACATTCCCAGGAGTCCTTTAATGATTTCTTTGTAAAATTATTTTGATTTGGTTCCAAAATACTTACCCAGGGGATTTTTTGTGTCATTCAAACAGTTAATTGTTTTGATGAAGAGAATTTTTGAGAGAGAAAAGAAAACAATAATCGGATAGAGCAATTTCCGAAGAGTAAGGTGGATGCGTCAAAACATCTCAATCGAACGCAAGGAATTTTTTTTTCCTAGGCAAATATTGTTCCAAAAGCACCTTTTGGTATTCATGCGCTATTTTTTAATTCAACTGGCACCACTTTCCGAGAATAAAATTTTTTTAGTGATACTTTGATAACATTTGCAAAAGAGAAATACTACAAAACGTGTTTTGAAAAATATTGGCTCGAATATAATATAAAAATAGTTGCTAGTAGCCGATCTCCTCATAACATGTTGGCAAACAACTTTCTAGATTTTTAAGATCGAAAAATCCTTTTTTGAAAAGATTAGTCGCTGCGGACAAAAATTGAATGCTTTATAGCAATCAGGAATGCAAATAATCCTTGTCCAGTCGAGATACAGGTCCAATTTTTGTCCTAAAGCCGAGCTCTTACAGAAGAAAGGTCTTCTTCTTTATTTGTCGAAGTTTGATTAAATACCAGCAATTTACAACTAACCACCATCAATAATGAAAATTAGTACTGGCAATTAGATGAATATAAGGTAGCGAAAGTCATGAAACATCTCGGAATAGCAAAAAAACGAGGTATTATCTTCCATTATGACGACTTCATTCCACATGTATCTTTGACTATCAGAAACAAACTCCTTGCATTTGATAGAGGCATTATGATCCATTCTCTTCACTCTCCGGGCATTGCTCCATCCGATTACTATCTGTTCTTTCTATTAAAAATTCTGTTCACTAAAGTAAAAAAAAAGGAACTCTGTAAATGACATAAAAAATAATCTCGGTAAGTATTTTGCAAATTATTACTTGACCCTTAAGGGGTTAAGAAACTTTTTGCCATTTTCGAATTAAAAATTACATTGAATGATTAAAAACATTTTTTTTAAATCTCAGCGCAAAAAACTTTATTGAGCTAAAATCCAATATCTTTTACAATACAAATGTTTTGCAATCCAGTTTTTTACATTCCAAATTTCCATTACACAAATAACTTTGCGAGGATAACTGATTTTTAGTTTATTTTCTTTCTTTCTTTCTTTTTTTATTTCAATAACAAAAATTTTTCTGAAGATTATTGTGTTTCATGACATCTGACTTTTTCATATCTGAAACTGTTTGTTTATGGAATAGTGCGAGTGCCGCTCAAAGCAATCAAAGCGAAATATTTTCGTTTCGCGATATCTTAATAATAGACGATATTTCAAACCTTACGAGATGTGGTGCAAAATATTAAGATATTTTGCCATGCATTTATTCTTTATGTAAAAATGAAATAAGGTACCCTGGGGTAATAACGCCACGTTAAGGTTCTACCAATTTTCACGGCTTAGTTTTAGATTGTATTTTTCAAACAAATATAGGATCTGATACAGCAACTCATTGACTATCTATAAAAAATAAAATAATTTGACAGGTATGTATTCATAAAATAAAATGGCGTTTTTTCTTGACCAATGCTATTTGGCGTTAATACCCACCTATATGGGTAATAACGCCATGCAAACAAAACTATAAAATAAGATGGAATAATGGCATATAGATTGCCCATTTCTAAAAATACAAACTCTACAGCTCTAGAAATTGACAAATTGCAATCTAAGCTATTGAAAATGTACAATTTTTTTGTGACTCTGAAAGAAAAAGAAAGGTGTGGTGGTGGCGGGGGGAGGAGGCAAAATAATATCAGATTCTAAGCTAAGTTTTGCTTTAAAATGACCATTTAAATAGAATTATTAGAAACATTGCACGGATTATTTGAATCAGTATTTATATTCCCATGTATGCATTCTATGCGATAGAAAATGTTGATTTTTTTGTGAAAGTGAAAGAAAAAGGAGTGAGGGGGAGCTTCAACAGAATATAACATCCTGTGTCTCTCTTTGCTTAAAAAGTCCCACTTAAATATGATTATAAGAAACATTGCATGGTTTTAACCATTCACAATGTAATATTTTAATCATGTGAAGTTTTATAATAACTAGAGTTATATGTAATAAATATTTTTGTTAAACCTTAACTGCTGTTAGCGTCTCACATACCGCTGAGTTTTTCAAGTTTCAGAGTTTAACTTGAAATTTTTAGTTTAACTATAGATACCGGGAAAATTTTGTTTCATTTGGAGTCCTATTACTATCTCTAGAGACTTTTGAATAGCTGAATTTTATTTATAATAGTCCTGTATATAAGGTTCAATACAAAAATAATATTCTAAAAGTTAATTTAACATTTTATTCATCGTTAGATTAAGCGGTCTGACAGGCCGCTCACAGTAAGTTATGCGACAATTTTTGCCACAGCAGTTAAGGGTTTATACTATTATAGTAATCTAGTTAGTTTTTAACCCATAACTCCACACTAATGCGGAATCTCCAAACCTACAGTTAAATTGTCGACATTTTAAAGAACATGCTTTAATAAATTTTTAATAAATTGAATAAAATTTTTGATTAAACAATATTATCCCAAAGACATCTCTATTCAATTTTATACATAATTCATATGGTTATATATCATTATTTCTATATTAGCAACAAAATTAACCTTTAACTGCTGTTAGCAATCTGACTGAACACTGTACCCCCTCCCTCCCAAAAAATAGCGTTTAACTTGTATTTTCCAGTCTAACTATAGTTACAACTGAAATTCTCTTTCGTTTGGAGTTCTCGTAATATTGTTAGAAATATTTGAATACGATTAAATTTAATTCGAATTAATTCTGTACAAAAAGTTTAGCACAGGAACAGTATTCTATGATTTTTAATCATGGATCACCTTTTAACCTTTAACTAATGTTACCGGTCTCGTAGACCACTATTTTTCTTTTAATTTTTTAGTTTAACTTGTAATTTTCAGTTTAACTGCAAACACTACCGAAATTTTGTTTCATTTGGAATTTTAGTACTATCATCAGATACTAAATAGGTGAATATTAAGTATAATACTCTTGTATAAAAAGTTTAGTACAAAAACACAATCCTATGAGTTATTCCCACCTTTTATTCATCTTTCAATTTTGCGCTCTCACAAATCGCACCACATTCATACGTTACAATTTCTGTCACATCAGTTAAAGGTTAAATTTATAAAGTTTTGAAAAACCGAACGCTGAGAAAATGGACAGTTAAAATTTCGAACTCAATTGAACAATCCAGTGGAAATTTAATAGAAACCTGATTTGGAAGATGTTCGAATTTGAATCTCGAAAACATTTTGATATAGTTTTATTTACAAGAGTTAAAAATTATTTTTTACATTAGTAAAAAATAATAATAATAATATAATAAAAAATAAAATAGAGAGATTATTTTTAAGTATTGGGCACCCCCCCCCCTTAATCTTACCATTTCAACAATGATGATAATGCTGTCCCATATTAATATATAAACCCCCTTCGGATATAGTTCGCCCACTGTTGGGAATCAACCGGGGTAATAACGCCAATCCCTGGCGTTATTACCCCGGGATACTTATTGCGCAGTAAATCCTAAACTACAAATTATCTCGAGAAGATATCCAAAATCTTCTACAACAATTTGAAAGTACATGAAATACACTACAAATTTATGTAATAAACAAAGTATTTCCGGATAAAAAATATAGTCTTCACATCAAAAACCTTATCTCGCAAATTTTAGATCAAGCGTTAATTTTAGTTGCTTGTAAAAACAATAAGACCTAAAAATGAAACAAATTAACTTGAAACTGTTTTTTGCGATTTATATGACTCAAAACCCTTCTGCGCAGAGTACATGGGTGCCATTTACCTGATTATTTCATAATTATGCAAAATATAAGCACTTGGCGTTATTACCCCGCCTGGCGTTATTACCCCAGGGTACCTTACATTCATTTAAATATGATATTGATATATATGAAAAAGAGGGAGCAATCCTATGTAAGTATAAAGAGTGTATATAACTCATAGTATAAGGTTTAGGGACTGATATAGCAAAACCTTTATAAAATTGTAATACAAGCTATGATGCACTAAACCTCATTTTCCAATTTAGCTGATTTTCAGTTTTTGAATCTAGAAAAAAAATCCCATTTTTATAACTAAAACATACTTGGAGATTATTGCTTTCATGACATCTTACTCTTTTCACATTTGAAACTATTTTTCTGCAGAATTCTGGAAACGCTGTTCTGAAAGCAGTAAAAGTAAAATATTTCACTAAGCCTTAATAATCGACTATATTTGAAACATCATGAGAAATAGGGATCCTTTGCATGCGACTGGAGACATACGGAGTCTAAAACATGTATTCAATCTTACTGCAACTTACAGGATTGCCTGCACATTGTCAGCATAACAGTTTTGAATGATAATGAATCACCAAAATCTTGACCAACCGTTCATTATCTCAAATTTTATGTTTTTTAATTTGTGCTCGACATGAAAGCCTGCTTATAAGTCATAGTCAACATATTGGAACGAGATAGCACAAGGGGATTTTACAACACGAAAGAAATACAGCCGGGTGCACCATTCAAAGAGTGTGTGCAGTGAAGCCAGCGAACCCACAGCTTCCTATGCTCGTAAGCGATTAGCCTTGACCACTCTGCCGCAAAGATCCCTTTTTAATTAGTCTCCCACGTCTAACCGAACTCCTCCAGGTGAGTATTGACAAGTTTGAAAAGTAGGTTTGCCATAGTTTGGACAAAATTCTCTGCTTGAACATGCATTTTGAACGTATATCTTCACTCTCAGACAGGTTAATCCTAAATTAACGTAGTGACATTTCTTAAACCAGGACAAAAGCTTGTATGTGATAAGGGAATTTAAATAAAATATGTACGGTCCTCTGGCGATTGTTTTTTCAATATAACTTTATTATACATTTCCATTAGAATTGCTTAATATGAAATTGGCGACTTACATAGAAAGCGCATGTTGAAGCTGTGCCCAGATAGATATTTTTGTCCAAATTAAAGCAAACCCACATTCTAGAAATCGGCGATATTCGCGTGGTCGTTACAGACAATACGACCTGCACTTTGCCTAGAAAATTTTGTGCGGCGAACGGCCAACCGAAAAATGCTAAAAAATTGTATAAAATAAATTTTGGACGTTGCTCAACGATAAATGTCGATCACAGAGACATCTGGTAGTTCAAACGTAAGTATTATATAAGAAGTAAACTGAAAAAAGCATTTCGACCCCAAACTGCAAACATATCAGCGTACAATGCTAACGTTATAATCTGGCATAAACTGGCACATCTGTGCCATCTGGTGGACGGGATTGATTACGCAGGTAGGCAGGTTTTAAATATGATATCATGTTAGCGCAGATATCTGCTATCTCCTCATCTCTTGCGTATATTTTTTGAATTTTTACTTATTTATGGAAGATAAACCTTTACCAGATTTATGACAAAATATTTTTTTTACTGTTTGTTTTGATAAAATTATGCACATTTAAAAAAATAGTCATAAAATCATTTTTATTTCAGGAGAAAAAGCATTAACACTACGAAAACAGTAGTGCTTTTAGGGAATCAGAGCATTTTGCCCTGAAACTAAAATGACAACGCAAACTTTTTTAATGCACTTATTTTTATCAAAAAAGCTGTAACAAAAATATTTTGAAATAAATCTGGTAAACAAGATTTATCTTCTGTGAGTGAATAACATTTGAAATTTGTGATTGGAATTTTAACTGTGATTACCTAAATCACTTTGACTGTTTCAGGAAAAAATATAATCTGGCGATTTTAGGAAAATTATTAAAGTTATTGTCTAGAACCGCAAAGTACTTAAAAAATAAATGAACAATACTTGCTCGTTTAATAGTAAAAAAATTAATACACGTGTTTTAAATTAAAGTGATTTCCAATACTTCTTTAATTTTTATTTTATTGCAATAATAATTCAGTCATCTTATCTTCTCACCCTCCCCCCTTCCCCAATCTACTCCAAAATTTACATTTTATAATCTTGTGCTTAAGCATACCACCAAGAAACTAGAGAAATTTATACATATTTTTTTCTTATAAAAAAATTAACAAATAATATAACTAATGATTATGATGATAAATAAATGAATAAAAAGAATGTCAAAATTTCCCCCTATGCTCACGTATGCATAATGCATTTATAATTACCCTGCTGGTGGGACACATGTGAACAATTTATTAAATTTATAAAAGTATTAAAAAATTAAGAAGATATGTAAAGGTAATTTCATAAAAATTACATGGATAAAAAACTTCTATTTACTGTATTCACTAGTTTTTGTTTATGGAAATTAATCCATTTATGAAAAAAAGTTATATTTATGTGAACTGTTCACATGTGCCCAGTCTTTCCCCTATATGTATTTTCTAGTTTCACCAAAGTAAATGACTTCGTCGGAATATGATATCTGTAATAGTTAAGTTGTATTCAAATGAAACTAATCACAGATATTTATAAATTAAAAAAAATTCCAAAGTGCGTCTGATATATATGAAAAAAAAAAAAAGATGAAGGGTGGCTTCTAAATATTGGTACACTCCAAAAAGTAAGAACTAGTTTTAATCGTTTGGTAAAATATTTTATTTCTGTACTAGCTGACCTGACCGGCGTTGCCCGGGCCCGTGATTTTATTCAGTTTTCAAATGTGTTATTTGTTTTCTAAATGACCCTTAAATTAAACTTAAATTTCTATGATTTTATATCTTTAAGTCCATTTTGTCAAAATGTATATTTTTAAATGGAAAAATCGCGAAAAGTTATTGAATTTAAAGCACATGCTGTTTGGTATTTTATTCTCTATGTAATTTGATTTTTCGGAAACTATGCGAACCGAAAGCGAAAGAAACCGCGACGGAACACTCGGGTTTTTACTGAATTCATAAAAAAATCACCTATTTTATTTTGTAAAAAAAGAATTCTATCCATACGAAAGTTCCAAAGTTTTTGAAAGTAATGTTAATCTGGTTTATTGAAAGGCTCTAAAAAGATTGTGCTAAAATACGGACATCTAGATACTTTTAGCGTTGCAAAAATGTATTCTCCGTGTGCCGGGATGTAATTCGTGTTTGTCGGTGTATTTGAACGGGTTAAATTTCATATTTTTTTTTTTAAACAAATTGAAACATAGAATATGAGAATGGTTTAGCTTTAAGAAAATATTTTCGGTTTGTTAGGGCGTATATAGAATTGCACCCTGCAAAGGCAAAACCGAAATGAAACGATCTGGTTTTTATTGATTTCGTCAAATTTTTCGCACTTTTTATTTTGTAAAAAATATTTCTACTCGTCCGAACGTTTCAAAATTTTTTAAGAAGGTGTAAATTTGGTCTTTTGAGATGCTTTTAAAAGATTGTGCTGAAATATGTACGCTTAGATACTTTTAGCGTAGAAAAAATATTCTATCCGTGAGTCGCAAACTGACGTCCTTTTGCCGGTGTATTTGAAAGGGTTAAATATTTTAAAAACCAATATCCTCATAGATTATAAGAATGTTTTTAAGCTTGAAGAATATGTTTTTTTGTTTCCCAGTACCTATAGGATTGCGCTTTGCTAAGGCAAAACCGCAATGAAAACTATCCGTTTTTATTGATTTCATCAAATTTTTCGCACATTTTATTTTGTTAAAAAATATTTCTATCGGTCCGAACGTTTCAAATTTTCTGTAGAGAGTATAAATTTGTTCTATTGAGAAGATTTTAAAAGATTGAGTTGAAATATGTATATTAAGATAATTTTAGCACAGAAAAAATATCCTCTCTGCGAGTCGCAAAAAGACCTTCTTTTGCCAGTGTATTTGAAAGAGTTAAAATCCAAATATTTTAAAACCAATTGCACCATCGGTTAGAAGAGAGTTTCAACTTTAATATCTTTTTTTTTTGTTTGTTTATATCTTTAAAATTACGCCCTGGAGGGGCACTGACAAAAGGGAGAAAAATAGTTTTGGAAAAAACGACCATTTTTGAATATTTGTTTTCAAAGGGTTAACTGCAACATTTTTTCGAATTGATTATTGCATTTGAGACCTAAAAATATGATCTTTCGAAATATGTCTCTTAAGTTTAACTGCGCCGAGTAGTTTGGTTTATTTGGATTTAAACAAAATTATCCAAAAACAGAAATAAACGCCGATAAATGCTTCTTCTTTCAAGGTTCGTAAAAGGGTCTGTGCGCATGTGCAAACGATTTCTTTCCTCGAACGTTAAAAAAAATGAATTTTTGAAGAGAGTGAGTTCCGCTTCATAATTAATATCTATGAAACTAATCAAAAAATTAAAATTCTGAGCTTCAGGTGCATCAGGAGAGATATTAGGCTACTCTCAAAAAAATTTTGAGCTTCGTACGTGCCGTAGATTTTGCTAGCCATCGCAGACACACAGACAGACACACAGCGTTTTGTCCTTTTATTAGTATAGATTTCATCGTTTAGCAATTTTTTATTAATGCGGAAGATTTTCGTAAAAAGCAAATATTTATAATCATTTTAAGCAGTGTTGCCAGAATGGGGATTTTGTCCCCATTTTGGGGAATTTTGAATCTCCAGGGAATTTTCTGGGGGACAAGTATATCTTGGGGACATGTTTGGGGACTATGAACATATTTGGGGAAAACTTGGGTAATTGTTATCACAATTTCAATTTTTACTTTGAGAAATTTTCCAATGGTGGATCTGTCTCGAATTCGAATTTGGTTTGGAAAACGAAAATAAAATATAGAAATAATAGATATAAATCATTCACGCGGTCGCGCTCACCGTTTACATGTACTACAGATTCATCATGATCTGCATTGGGCTATCCCTCATCTGAATTTTCAGATAAGCGATTCAGATTTTCCTGTCATTGCGGACAGAAACACATTTCATTTAATAGTATAGATTTATAGAACAAATATATATATATATATATATATATCTTTCTGTTGTTATTGTTTTTTTTTGTCGAGATTAAATGTTATTTATTTATTTATTTTTCCATAAATGGGGATTTTTTTTCAGAAAAATGCTTGATTTAGGGGAAAATTGAGTCTAAATTTGTTAAAAAATTTTTTATAACGGAAAATTAAAAATTGAGAACTTGCCTTTTTAAGTAAAAATTGTGTTAGGGACTTTTTTTGAAAAAAGCCCTGATTTTAAGAAAGGAAGTTAAAAGAATGATGATTAAACAGCTTTCTTTATTGCGGATTTTCCGCAAGTAAAATCTTTAAGAAAGTTAAATACTTTGGTTTTAATAGATTATTTATACAATGTCAGAAAAAAAAAAAAAAAGACACTTGCGATTTTAGACGTTTTGTTAAATATCTAGAAATATGCATAAGGAATTATTTTGAAACTTCAGGTGTGTAAACAAAATAGTACAGGTTATATATTTTCGCGAAGATTTTTTCCCGAACTACCATAGGGGACCGTCAACAAATTGAAAAAGAACGAAGATCTTTTGGATAACAATGTCAAAACTAATACAGCAAAAGCGTTCAAACTGCAGATTATGATTAAGTAGCTTATTGTAATAAACTGTGTTCATTTTTAGGAATATAGCATGTATACTTGAAGAGAAATTAAGATTTTTATAAAAACGGTCCCAAATTTTGCCAAGATTTTTCCTTATAATTGGCAGAGTTCTTAACAAAAAACAATGTTATTTTGAGAAAATCTGAGAGACAACGTTGTACATAACCCCCATGTAATTAAAATTTAAAAATATTTATAACTGTATGAAAAATGAATAGATTTACTAAATAAGGTTTCATTGCGCATGATTGAGCTCAATCAAAATATAATTTGCATAATGTGTTAGCTGAATGTATAGAGCATCTTTTATGAAAGTCTCAAAAACATAGCTTGAAAATTCTGAAAATTATCGTCGAGAGACTAAGATCAAAATACGTTAATCTCAAAATGAAGCAAAAAGATAAGGAGCTGTATCTATATTCCATTGATTAGTGTCTACACAATACTGCATGTTCTACAATATTTGGATACAGCTTCTCATCTTTTTGCTTCATTTTGGAAATAACAGACTTTGATCTTATTCTATCGACGATAATTTTCAGAATTTTCAAGCTATATTTTTATATATAAGAACGAATTTTGAGAGCACGTTTACATACGTATAAAAACATCAATCTTTTGGTTGACAGGATGACTTGAGAGACCATGGGGTAGATTAGAGACAGAAAAAGGTTTTCTATATATTGTGAAACTTTTGACCAATAACTTTGATTTTATTTATTTTTAATAGAATTTACATGGTGCATTTTAAAAATCATTCTTTATGACGGAATATTTTAAGTCAATAATCTGTAAGAATGGAAAATATTGTTTTTTAAAGAAGAAAAATACTAAAAGAAAATGACTGTATTAAATCCAATAGTTTTAAAAGTTAAATTTCTTAAACTGCGAATTATACCGTCACAGATATCTATAAACTTAAATAACTTTCATAAGTAATTGACGTCCCGTTTATGAAAATAAAAACTCATTTCAATAACAATTCTCTCTCTTGCATGCGATCTTCTGTGACGCCCTATCATTTCAAGTTTGAAACTATTTGTTTATAAAATACTGATATTGCTACTAAGAGCAGTGAAAATGAAATTTTTTTGTTGTGGACTACCTTAACATCAGACCCTATATCTCAAGAAAAACGTGATGAGAAATATTAGAGCATCGTGGCACATATTTATTTTTTTATGATAGAAATGGAACACTTCACATCGTCTTTTCAGATTTTTATGGAGTATACAATAAATATGATATTGACTCATATGAAAAGAAAGAGTGGTAATTGACATTCACGAGATTTCAGTTACATTTGACGGTGAAAGATGTCTTTAAAAAAGGTTTTCTATCCTAGAATAATTTGATCTTTCACTTTTCCCCCCCTTGTTTTCCCACCCCTCAAGAACTGTTAAAGCAATATCAATGTACAGCTTAATGCGAATGATACCCGGTCACTTGTAATTTTAGACATTTTGTTAAATATGGAGCACGGGTGTTAGAAAAAACAGTGAATGTTTATTTTTTAGAAGCGTTCGTAATTACGTAAATACGTAGAACCTATTGTTGTCACTCAGTCCGTACGTATGTCTGTCTGTCCGTCCGTCTGTCCACATATAACAACGCAAAAACTACCCAACCAAATCGTTTGAAATTTAAAATACATAATTATTACATAATTTTGTCGAATCATTTCAAATTTTATGAAAATCGGATGGATAGATCAATTACAGGGACAATCAAAAGGATTCCGTTACATTACGGTCAATGGTTGGTTGGTTGATTTTTGTCGTCCGATTATCTACGCTAATGGGATATAGGACAGGGGGAGTGCCCTCCGTGGGGGTCTTTCTAAGGGAACCCAACCCGTATTTACGCAAGGTTCGAAGAAAACCACGGAAAACTCCGAACGGTTAGGCCGACAGCCGCGATTGGGTTCAAACCCAGCACCTGCCGTCTACCAGTTGAGAGGTCCGAACCTCTCGGCCACTGGTGGGGCCAATACGGTCAATGGGAAAAAAAGTTTCAAATGCATTTTAATCGTTTGAAATTTAAAACGTATATTTATTACATAATTTTGTCGAGTCATTTCAAACGTTATGAAAATCGAATGCATAGATCAATTACAGGGACAATCAAAAGTATTCCCTTACATTACGATCAATGCGAAAAAAAGTTTCAAATGCATTTTAATGGTGTTACACTCATTTGAACATAACAGAATTGGCATGAATCTTTGAAGTATGTACTAAAATATACATTCTGTATAATCTGCGATGCAAAGAATATTCATTATTAAATTACAGGGCCACACAAATGTATTCCACTAAATCATGTTATACGGGAAAACATTGTTTGGGGCGTGTTTTAATTAACTACTTCAAATTTTTTGAATAAGATATACGCTAATGAAGTATAATAAAAATTACTCCCTGCATATTTACAGGAACACAAAGATTTCGACCACTGTACTATATCCAAAGTATGCTCTACTATATCATCAAGATCTGAATATTTTTAAAACTTCGTTATCGTACGAACGCACCTCATTTGCTACGCTTCACGTGCAATTTCCAACTTGTTTATGATAGAAATGGATTACTTCACTTCGTCTTTTCAGATTTTTATGAAGTATATATAATAAATATGATATTGACGTATATGAAAAGAAGGTATAGTAACTGACATTCACGAGATTTGAGCTATATTTCGACGGCGAAGGATGTCTCCAAGGAAGGTTTTCTATCCTAGAATAATATAATCTTTCACTTTTTTTCTTGAGAACTGCTAAAGCGATATCAGGGTACATTATATGGCCAACGATGACCGGTCACTTGTAATTTTAGACATTTCGTTAAATATCGGAGCACACGTGTTAGGAAAAAACAGTGAGTGTTTATTTTTTAATGATAGAAAGGGTACATTCCACTTCGTCTTTTTAGATTTTTTTAGAGTATATAATAAATAAGATATTGACACATATGAAAAGAAGGTATAGTAATTGACATTCACGAGATTTGAGTTATATTTCGACGGTGAAGCATGCCTTCAAGGAAGGTTTTGTATATTAAAATAATATGAACTTTTTCATTCTTTATTTTTTTCAAGAACTGCTGAAGTATTATTAATGTCTCATCGTAACATGAGAAATTAAAATCATTAATTATGGCCAATGTTGAGCTTTCTATTTTAGGCATCTTATGATGTATGTAAATAATCAGAGTGAAAGTTTGCATAGAAATATTCGGGTCAACCAATCTATCATTTTTTCTACTATTATAAAACTATTATTTTTCATTAAAGTTGTAGCTATCTTTTTTGAATATCCTGTACACAGATGTGACCAGTACCAAGTACAAAATTTATGCATACATACAATATAGTTTAGTACTAGTCACTTCGACATTATTCACAAAATATTGTATCGATAAACAGGATAATGCTTGCCGCAGGGCCCTCCATAGCCTTAGACGGTTCCTGGAAATATAGTTAGAAAGGCATTCGTGTATTTATCTTCTTAAGTTTCACAAGGTTAGAGATTTCATTTCTTTTTTAAATGCTTGTTATTTTTTTTCGATTATTACACTATACATCTTCGCATATATAATTCCATAATCGTGGTACAATTTCTCTTCAGTACTTATGTTTGGGATATAATTTATTTTTCATTAGAGCCATTGAATGATATAGATATCAACGCATGTTTTTACGTGTGGAGTTTTTCAATTTTCATATAAATCTATCCAAGTATTCTGAAGCAAACGATAATCTCAAATGTTATAAAAGTCATACTGCTGAATTCATCTTTAATGAGAAAAGGTGAAAAACATTGTAACTTTGGATGTTAGTGACTGAAAAAAAGGAGTGTCCATATTATTACCCCCTTGCTTAAGTATTTCACTACAAAAAGTATTATGTAGCTTTTGTTACAAAAAGTATTATGTTGCTTTCATTACAAAAAGTAAAAAGCTGCAAAGTAAAAAAAAAAAAAAAAAAAAAAAAAAAAAAAATATATATATATATATATATATATATATATATATATATATATTGATTGATGCATATATATTGATCTATGTCATGCGATAACTCTCGCATATATGAACTGATTTGGATGGGATTAATTTCATGCATAGTATATACCAATGTCTCGACCAATAGTATGTTAGCCAACTGCATTTATCATCTTTTTCCAAAATGGCGACCACTTAAAAAATTTCTTAAGATTAATATAAGCATATTTCGTTTTATTTTAATCTTAAAAATTGAGATTTATAGGAGATAAAAAGCAGTTTGAATTTCTAGGGTGGCCGAAATTTTGAAACAATCTAATTTTCGTCATGCTCTAACATTCGTATTTATAAACTGATTTGGATGAAATTGATTGTATGTGTAGTACATTCCAATGTCTCGACCGAGCTCGTTGGCCAGTTTTATCCATTAAATTATTTCAAAATGGCGGTCATTTGCACCGTGCATTGCCGCGCAATGCTTAAGTATTATTAATATCTGTTAGCTTCAAATTCTCGCCAAATTTGGCGACCAAAAGAAGTAACCATAAATGATGCTAACTTGGCTTACTAATTCGGCACAATTCTCATTCAAATTCAGCATTGACGAATATTTTTCATTCGTCATTTTCATTCGCGGGTTCATCGCATTTAGCTTCTTAAAATTTGAATAATATTAGTTTCGAGTAAAACTTGCAAAATTTTAAAACCAAGCAGTATGAAAGCTACTTCTTCCTCCCGACACTGGCTGAAAGAACGTTTTAATATTAAAGGTATTCATTTCGTTGTGTAACATATTTAGTATAAGTTATTAAACTTAAATTTTGAATATTCGATAGATAATTTTTAAAAGTTGAAAATAGTAAAACTATATTGGAAATAAAAAGAAGGAAAATAAAGCAAAAAAAAAAAAAAAATATATATATAATAGATAAACAGAGCATAAATAAAACACATAGTCTTTTGTAGAAATGAACAAAGTCTTCAATAAATCTTTATTTATACGCTTGAAATAAAAAATAATGCCGCATTCAACTAGGGATAAAATTCTCGATAAATTATTCTTACCTCCAGCTCCTAGAAATTAATTTATTCTGCTATAAGATTTTTATTTAATCTCATTTGGCAACAAAGCTTATCGAATCATCTCTGGCGTTACTTTAAATAAGAAAAATTACTCTGTAATCTTCTACTGTATTAAGTTGAAATGAAAGTCTGTGTTTTTGTGTTTGACAGCCTCTTTGAATAGTTTATTAAATATTTCAACAATAGATTTCCTATTCTGAAACACGTCAAAGTTATCCTGGTTTAAATAAAAATTTGATTTCATTAAATGAAGATGCGGTAATTGTTATTAATGAAACCGATAAATTTTTGATAAATGTAAGAAGGAAATTTGACGAGGTTAAAAGAAAATGTTGTAAAAGTAGCATTTTGAATTCGCTATATAGATAGAGCAGTGAATTTAAATAAAAATAATTTTTAACTCAATGAATAAATGCAGTTATTTAAATCTTTTTCAAGAATTTGTTCGTGCAGTAAAATTTTCTTAGAAAAGAAAATTACATTAAAAAACACACACAAGTGGTTTTGAATGAACCAGAGCAGTGTGTTTTGATTTCAGACTATCAACTTTGAAACTCCTTGGCGCACGAACATTTTGTAAGCTGTGTGAAATAATATGAACTTTTTTTATTCTATTTTGCTTTATGTTTTTTTTAATGATTTTTCTTGAAACGGGACGTACGATTGTACGCATTTACGAATCGAGTTGTAAAAAAAAAAAGAGAATTATTGTAGTATTTATGTTCGTTTTGTCAATAAATGTTATTGTTTCGTGAAAATGGATGTTTTCTGAAGAATAATACTTAGAATTAAGACGAAGTATACCAAATAAAAGTGTAGAGAGCCTACATCCGATGTAAGAGGTTTAGATTAACAGAAATTCTTGTTTTTATTTATTTTTTTTTTTTTACAGAACACTGTGGTTTCTCAGGGAAGCAATTTTATTTTTTTGGGGGGATGATTTCAAATTACCACTAAACCTATTCTCTGTAATTTTTTTGACTTATTTTGAAAAAAAAATTTAATAGATTAAACATAAAAGTAAGAAATTAAAAAAGGAATTGTAATGAATTTTCAAAAAATTAGCAATCAAAATTAAAAAATAGTATCTGTACAATAATAATTGTATGAAAAATCTTAAGTATCTTTAAATGATAGAATAAGTATTCTTAATTTAAAAATCTCTATAATTCTTCTTATCATTTTATTTATGGCTGGATGCATTTTATAATTTTTCAAATTGATTATTTTTATTTTCGACTACATATTTGTTGAATAAGATTTGTGTGTTCATTAGTTTTTCTATGTGTCGCATGAAGAAATCCTTTTACGTGAAACTACTTAATTTTTTAGAGGGACGGTTTCAAATTACCACTAAGCCTTTTCTCGGTATTTTTTTAACTTATTAAAAAATGCAATAGATTAAACATAAAAGTGCAAAATTTAAAAAGAAATTGTAATGAAATTTCAAAAAATTAGCAATCAAAAGTTAAAAATATAATCCACTCAAGAATAATTCTATGACATTTTCCAAAACCGTTTAAAATAGTAAAATAATTTTTATTTTAAAAACTCTATAATTCTTCTGGTCATTTCATTTATGACTGGATGCATTTTACAATTGTTCGAATTGTTTATTTTCGTCTGTTTATTGAATAAGACTTGTGTTTTCATTCGCTTTTCTATATGTCACATAAAGAAATTTTTATACGTGAAACTACTAAACACTACACCTACCAGACTAATCTAATGGACCTAAAAGATGGATTCAAACTTATTTTTGTCATTAAGGCCGCACAATAGTCACTGAAAAAGATCCGGATGATAATGTAAAGTCTACGGGAGCGTTCTTTTCAAATATCTCGCTCAAATTGTAACATTTTTACGTGATTTGTTTTGCATAGGATAGCTGAGGACGATCTACAACCGGCCTAGTTTTTACTTTCTCGATTTTGCTTAAATATTTTTTATATTATGATAATTTCAGTTTCAGAATCAGTTTAAACTGGTTTTAAAATTTAAAGTAAGTAAAAAAATATCTGAACTCAAAATTGAAAAAGTAAAAACTAGGCCGGTTGTAGATCGTCCTCAGCTATCCTATGCAAAAAAAAAAAAAAAAAAAAAAAAAAAAAAAAATCATGTAAAAATGTTGAAATTTGAGCGAGATGTTTAAAAAAAACGCTCCCATAGACTTTACACTATTAGCCGGGTCTTTTTCTGTGACTTGTGTTGCGCCTTAAAACAAAAGACTGAAAATTCTGTAAAAACTGACTTTTTCACATATTTACAGAATTTTCAGTCTTTTTCTTTATGATAAAAAATAATTTTCAATGTACCTCTCGGCTCTATTAGACCAGTCTGGTAGGCGGAAGGTCAACGGTATGTATTAAAAATATTGTCTTGTACATATTTTAACCCTTCGAACTCCGGTTTCTCTTGTACAAATTTTATTCGATTAGTACCACTTTTTTAAAAGAACTTTCCTTGAAGTAGACACTTTCAAAAATTCTTTGATTAAATAAGGAAAATTTTATATTCCTTTATTACTGGTACCAAAAACAAATTTTGGAAGGAAAGATGATGTCTCCGCAGCGGAGACAACGGAGTGCCAAGGGTTAAAAATATATGAAATAGCTGAACGATGTATAAATGAATACACTTTAAAACGAAACTTAAACTTTAAACTTTATACGATGAATAAACTTTATAAAATGCATAAACGCCAAATGTTCAAATGAGCCATTAATTTTAAAAGTGAAGCAAGTCCGTTGTGGAAAAAACGTTCTTATTAGCTAAAGCTAAATGTTATTGAAAATTAACAACAGCAAATTAAAAAAAAAAGCTGTGTTTAATCCCTTGAAGGGTGGTGATGCCACAATGGCCAACCCTAGTTGTCACATTGGCACCCGATTTTTTAAAAGAAATTTCACCTTTTTCAAATGCGCGAAAATACACATTTACTGTTTTATAAATAAATTTTCTTGCCAATACTGGTATCAGTCAATTATTTCAACATTTTATGGATACAAACACTTTGCCCCGGAAAGAGTTAACCAATCCACAATAAATACGTATCAGTATAATTCCTTTAAGAGCCATTATTTTGAAAATAAGACAAAGTGCGATAGTTGTATTTTTTGATTTGCTTGATTTTTTTTATATTGAAGTACATCATATTTAATAAATAATGTGCAATTTTGAAGCCCTGAAAAAAATTCCTTTTCCCTATAGAAAATGTCAAAGTTCAAGGCTGCGAATGCCATTTTTCATGAAAAGTGAAATGCTAGTATGTTTGGAGTGCTATATCTCTGGCAAGCAACAACATCCCAAAATTCTTTCGGCATAAACTGTTAGTACAACACTACCTGCTCATTAAAAGTTTTATTTTTCCATAGGGCATTGTTCTTTTACATTGTTATGTTACTACAAAATGCAATCTAAATAAGGTTTTTGTCTATTTTCCTCACTTAATATCTTATTAATACAATAGTACCCGAAACTTTTTTTTATAGAATATAAAAGCGTACTAGTAGGACAAGTTAAATATTACAATACTGCATCGAGATATTGCTGCTGTTAGCAGTTATCTGTAAAATATTCAAAATTTTCAAAATCTGCAACATTTAAATTAGTGTTTTGTAAAAAGAGCGTCACGGTTGAATAAAACAAAATACAACAATCAGTAGTTCAACATATGTACAAAAACATGGAAAAGAAAAAGAAGTAAAGTCTCGTCATATTTTTAGGGAAAAAAATGAGAAAAGTTACAAAAAAAAGCAATGTCAATGATCACATTTTTTCCCTATCAGAAAATGAAATATTCCATTTTTCTTTTGGAAGAGGCAAGAAAAAAGGGTATTCCATTTTTTCATAGGGAAAATACAGAAAGAGGAGAGAGAAATAGGATTTTTCATTTTTTGATAGTGAAGAAGTGTGATCATCAACATTGTTTTTTTTTAATAACTAATCAATTGATTGATTTTTCTAATTGCTCAATTAAATAGGAGAGGAGCGGATTACTAAGAGACCGGATGGCGGCAGCTTATCATCGAGTTCATGGATGAAAATCTAAGACTAGTTAAATTTCGATTCCATATTAAAATGCAGTCGGTCTGCCAAGTCATATCTTAGTAGAAAACGCCTAAAAACACGATTTTAGCGGTTGGTTCATAGGTTTATTAATATGTTTTTTCCTGCCCCCAATCCTCCATGTTTTCATACTTTTGGGCGCAGGAAAGCACAATGATAAACCTTCAAATCAACAGCTAAAATTGACTTTTTAGGCGTTTTTGAACAAGATATTACTTGTTGACCGACTGCGTTTTGATACTCGAACTCAAATTTAATTAATCCTAGATTTTCATCCGTGAACTCGATGAGGTGATACTCCGTGCTGCCACCTCCCGGTCTATAACAGCGTTTTGTATATTTTTGATTGCATTATTTATACTATGCTCCTATTGGCTATTATTTGTATATTTCTCTTTTCCTTTACAATAAAAGCTACCGTAACTATAACTGGTGTGCTCAAACTTTGCATATTCTGGCCTTTTAACTTTTTTTTAATTTTTTTTATTTATAGTAATATATAAATTGAAGTTGTGTATCTTATGAGCACTGATAATGCGGACATATATAGGGTGTCCGAAAAGTCTGGAAACGGCCGAATAACTCGAGAAATACATATGAGATTGAAAAACGTAAATATGCGTGTTAAATATTTTTAAATAAGCTACTCAGTGATACCAAATTTGACCTTTGAAACCGACCCCCTGGGGGTCAGGGGGGTCCAACTTTGAAATCTTAAATTATAACCCCCATTTCTTATTGCAGATCCGGATTCTACGGACAAAAATACGTAACTTTTGTATTTGATGTTTATTTCAAATCCTCGTTTATCACGGTGTAATTGAGCATATTAAATCGATACATATTTCGGCTTTTCCATCGGGATTTTCCCTAATCGAAACTGATTGGACAGAATTTTTGACGTCAAATTTCTCGTCTTTTGTACATTTATTTACATTTACATTTTACATGCTTTGAGGTAGACGCTACAGCTATTCGCCGGCATAACCTCCAATGATCACAAGAAACCACATAGAACACTTTATTACAGAATATCCGGTACATCTATTATCACAGAGACAACACAAGACACCCATGCCGCTAGCTGGACTCGAACCAGGGTCCAGCGGTGTGGGAGGAGCTGACGCTGCCAACCAAGTCATCTTTTGTAGGAATAGCGTTTCCTGATAATCACCCGTGGCGATTATTTCTGTAGTGCTACACTGTTAAAAATTTGACCCATTTGCTGCAGCGTCACTTCACAGCTATTATAGAATATCTCTTTTGTGACCAATGAGAATGCTCCATAACACAGTAAAGTAATCGTTTTTTATAAAAGCAGTGGAGTGACGATGAAGCAAAAGGGTCAATTTTTTTACAGTGTACTTTACTGTGTTATGAAACATTCTCATTGGTCATGAAAGAGATATTCTATAAAAGCTGTGGAGTGACGCTACAGCAAATGGGTCAAATTTTAACTGTGTAGCACCAATGAAATAATCGGAACGGGTGATTTTCAGGAAACGCTATTCCTGCAAAAGACGAAGAATTTGATGTCATAAATTTTTCCCAATTAGTTTCGATTAGGGAAAATCCCGTTGGAAAAGCAAAAAAATGTATCGATTTAATATGCTCGATTACACCGTGATAAACCTGGATTCGAAATAAACATCAAATACAAAAGTTACGTATTTTTGTCCGTAGAATCCGAATCTGCAATAAAAAATGGGGGTTATAATTTAAGATTTCAAAGTGTGACCCCCTCTGACCCCCAGGGGGTCGGTTATGAAGGTCAAATTTGGTGTCACTGAGTAGCTTATTTAAAAATATTTAACACGTATTTTTACGTTTTTCAATCTCATATGTATTTCTCGAGTTATTCGACCGTTTCCAGATTTTTCGGACACCCTGTATATTTTTTCTCGTTCCCAGAAATTTGAGATATTAGCCTTTTTTGCATGGTAAATGAGTGAATGAAATGAAGGTATTTTATTTCAGAAGAGAGGCCTAAGTTGTTTTTTGACTTCCTCTATCAGTCGAAAATTTATGGAATACCTTTTATAAAATCATCATTAGTGTATTCCAAATAATTTGTAAGGTATCCCGGGGCAATAACACCAGGTGCTAATGTTATGCATAATTATGAAGGAATCTAAAAAATGGCACATGTGGGTCTGCGCAGAAGGGCTCCAAGTCATCTGAATCACAAACAACCGCTAAAGTTAATTTTTTTGCTTTGTAGATCTTACCGCTGGAAGAAGCACGTAAAAGCCAACGCCAGATCTAAGTCCTGTGATTTGAAGGCTATATATTTATGGGACCGTTCAAGTATTACGTAAGCATATTTTTCGTCATTTCGTACCCCCTCCCCCCCCTTGTAAGAAAATATAAGCAAATGCTAGACTTCCCCCCCCTTTGCTTACGTAAGATTTTATGACAGTTTATACATCAATACTTCTTGACTTATAAAAAGTTACCAATCAATTACATTATTAATCCTACAAATTTATATAGGCATATAGGAATTATGATATCAAAATACATAAAATCATTTTAATATATTGTTGCTAATTGCATTAAATAAACCACAGAATACAAAATGGTTTAAATATATTGTTATTTATCACTTTGAACAATAAAACAAGATATACAAGAAGTCTTAACTTACTTAGGCATCATAACTAAAATTTTTGCCATAAATCATACAAATGTTGGAGTTCAATTTGGTGTTCATATGTTAACCTGATGTCCAGAATCCTTGAACCCATGTTTCAACATTGGCTGTTATAAGGTTTTCACTGGAACAGTGGCCTGGGGTATTGCAGGTTTCCGGTCCTTGTTTGCTTGTTGAATTTGAACTGCAGTTGCTTCGTTGTTTAATGCTTACGCAAGAATTGTCGTGACTCCCCCCTCCCCCTTGTCAGAAAAAATAAGCAGACTCTGGAATCCCCCCTCCCCCTTTAGTGCTTACGTAATACTTGAACGGTCCCTTATTAGGAAATACTTCATTTATTATATAAATTTGCAATGTATTTTATGTATTTTCATAATGTTGTGGAAGATTATGTATGCGTTTTGCGAGGAAGTTTGATATGCTGCGCAATAAGTATACCGTTGTAATCAGTGGCGTAGCCAGCGGGGGGCTGAGGGGGCGGTCCGCACCGGGTGTCACCCTCTAAGGAGGGACTACCAATCTTTATTTGTAAATATATACACATAATCTTATAAGATTTTGGGAAAAAGTTCTGGAATAAAATGAAATTTCCAGCGACGACGCATCAGAGTTTATTCCCTTTTCTTTGAGAATGTGGAAAATGCAGAATGGGGTTCCTGAATAAGATATGTACTAGGGGAAAAAAAAACAACCTTTCCAACAAGTAAATAGCAAAAAGCAAAGATTAAAAGATTTTTTTAAAAAAAATATAGACAGGACATTGACTGATATGGTCATTTTTTATAATAATGTATATTAGTGATCGGAAAAATATGACAGATTGCGAGGGGATGAAATCATGGTGATTGGGGGGTGACACCATTTACAACCGCCCCGGTGTCACCCATCCTAGCTATAACACTGGTGGTAATATCGCAATATACTGACGTAATTACTCCGGTTGATTCTTTTCAGTTTTAAAACTGTATCAGAAGAGGGTTTATTTTGTATATTATGATTGAAATAGCATTATTGTCGTTGTTGAAAACAAAAAAGGATAAAGAGAAATTCGTGTGCCCTAAGTGCTGTTGATTATTTTCATATTTGTCACTTTCTAGGGCTGTAGAGTTTGTATAATTAAAATTAGACAATTTACATGTCATTAATTCATCTTACTTTACAGCTTTGTTTGCATGGTGTTATTACCCAACTATGTGGGTAATAACGCCAAATAGCATTGGTCAAGAAAACACGCCATTACATTTTATGAATAAATTTCTGCTAAGATATTCTTTCTTGTATGCATAAATAAGTTGCTGTATTAGACCCTATATATATTTGTTTGAAAGAACAAAATTAAAACTAAGAAGTAACAATTGGTAGAACCTTAACTTTGCGTTAATATTCCAGGATATCTTATTTAAAATAAAATAAAATAGTATTTTATCAAAATAATAAAAATTCTGAAAATTAAAATTGTTATTAAAATATCACTTATATTTTGAGATTAAATGGTGAATTTTTCTATTTAGTACGTTCAAACGTCGTAAAATTACTTGGTTTTAACAATGATTCCTTACAATCGAAGATAAATGATGCATGTTTCCGTTTCATTCGTAAATTGTTTTAATTGTTTGATGGATTTCATAATTTCTCTCAGTTAATTAAAATGAAAGATGTATTTTTCTGAAATTTATTTCAAAATGATTTGAGTTATTTTTAGTTATTACTGATCATAATTAGAATAAGAATGCCTGACATTATTTGCCGATTCTTCATTTTTATTTATAAATACCCAAATTTCTTTTGTTCTTTTAAACATGATGACGACGAACTGGCAGTCGACGCGGGTGCGTTAACTTGGCCCCCCCACCACCGATTTTTTTAAATTCAAACACATGAGGAATTAGCTCTCAATTAGCTCTAATTTGCTCTCTAATATTAGAATTTGTTCTGGTGATAAAATCGAGATATTTAAATTAGAAAGGTGGGGGGGCTAAGTTAACGCTAGCCCCCCCACTTTCAAATATCGAAATTTCAAAGGTGCCAAAATTTAGCTCTCAATTAGCTCTAATTTGCTCTCTAATATTAGAATTTGCTCTGGTTTTGTTATCGAGATATTCCAGATTCCAGTAGGGGGAAAGCACTAGCTAGCCCCCCCACATTCGATTTTCGAAATTTCAGAGGTGCCAAAATTTAGCTCTCAATTAGCTCTAATTTGCTCTCTAATACCAGAATTTGCTCCGGTTTTTTTAACGAGATATTTCAATTTATATAAAGGGGGCAAGCGTTAACTTAGCCCCCCCACATTCGATTTTCGAAATTTCAAAGATGCCAAAATTTAGCTCTCAATTAGCTCTAATTTGCTCTCTAATATTAGAATTAGCTCTCATTATATTATCGAGATATTTCAATTTATATGAAGGGGACAAACGTTAACTTAGCCCCCCCCCACATTCGATTTTCGAAATTTCAAAGATGCCAAAATTTAGCTCTCAATTAGCTCTAATTTGCTCTCTAATACCAGAATTTGCTCCGTTTTTTTTAACGAGATATTTCAATTTATATAAAGGGGGCAAGCGTTAACTTAGCCAACCCCCCCTCCACTTTCGAGTATCAGAATTTCAAAGGTGCCAAAATTTAGAACTCTAATATTAGAGCTCCAATATTAGTAGCTCTAATTTGCTCTCTAATATTAGAAGTAGCTCATCGAAATTTCAAAGGTGCCAAACTTTAGCTCTGAATCAACTCTAATTTGTTCTCTAATATTAGAATTTTCTCTTGTTTCGTTATCGAGATAGCCCTCCCACACACACATACACACACACACACACACACGCACACACACAAACATTCTAACATTAGAGAGCAAATTAGAGCTAATTGAGAGCTAATTCCTCATGTATTTGAATTTAAAAAAAATCGGTGGTTGGTGGGGGGGGGGGGGGCGGGCAAGTTAATGCACCTATTGCAGGTGTTATTTTTAACACTCTGACACTCCAGAATTTTGGTTTTGTTTGGTTTATTTTTTGTCGGACAATTTTCTATACTAGGGATATAGGCCCTGGGTAGGAGTGCCCATCGTGGTGGTCTTTCTGAGGGAACCTAACCCGTTTTTACGCAAGATTTGAAGAAAACCACGAAATCTCCCAACGCTTAGGCCGACGGCCGCTATTGGATTCGAAATCAGCAGCTACTGTCTACCAGTTGATAGGTGGGAACCATTACACTTTTTATTTCTCAAATTGTGAATTATTAATTATTTTACTTTCCAAAGATTTGCCCATTTTTTTTTAATATGCCAAAAAATTTAATTTTGTTTGTTAATTAGATAAATTTGAAATTACACAATTGTGGAATACTTTTAAATAATTTCTTTTGAATATTGTTTCTGATTGTTAATGAACTAAATAATTAGAATGTACGAATATACATTAAAATATAAAATACAAAAATAAATACAGAAATATTCAATAAAAATATGTAAACCATAATGTAATTATTGAAATATACTGTAGAAATGTACAAAATTTTTAAAAATAAAATCTTCATTTCCATATCTTTCAGCATCTAAATTGAAAAATGAAATAATATCTATAAAAATGAGCTAAAAAAAATAAACAAGCAATATTTATATTTCAGAATAAAAAGAAGCGTTATTCCAGAATTCTGGGCCCCACCAGAGGCCGAGAGGTTCCCACCTATCAACTGGTAGACAGTAGCTGCTGGTTTCGAATCCAATACTGGCCGTCGGCCCAACCGTTGGGAGGTTTCGTGGTTTTCTTCAAATCTTGCGTAAAAACGGGTTAGGTTCCCTCAGAAAGACTACCATGATGGGCACTCCTACCCAGGGCCTATATCCCTAGTATAGAAAATTGTCCGACAAAAAATAAACCAAACAAAACCAAAATTCTGGAGTGTCAGAGTGTTAAAAATAACACCTGCAATAGGTGCATTAACTTGCCCGCCCCCCCCCCCACCAACCACCGATTTTTTTTAAATTCAAATACATGAGGAATTAGCTCTCAATTAGCTCTAATTTGCTCTCTAATGTTAGAATGTTTGTGTGTGTGCGTGTGTGTGTGTGTGTGTATGTGTGTGTGGGAGGGCTATCTCGATAACGAAACAAGAGAAAATTCTAATATTAGAGAACAAATTAGAGTTAATTCAGAGCTAAAGTTTGGCACCTTTGAAATTTCGATGAGCTACTTCTAATATTAGAGAGCAAATTAGAGCTACTAATATTGGAGCTCTAATATTAGAGTTCTAAATTTTGGCACCTTTGAAATTTTGATACTCGAAAGTGGAGGGGGGGGGGGTGGTTGGCTAAGTTAACGTTTGCCCCTTTCATATAAATTGAAATATCTCCATAAAAAAACCGGAACAAATTCTGGTATTAGAGAGCAAATTAGAGCTCCTTGAAAGATAAATTTTGGCACCTTTGAAATTTTGATACTCGAAAGGGGGGAGGGCTAAGTTAACGCTTGCCCCCTTCATATAAATTGAAATATCTCGATAATATAATGAGAGCTAATTCTAATATTAGAGAGCAAATTAGAGCTAATTGAAAGCTAAATTTTGGCACCTTTGAAATTTTGATACTCGAAAGGGGGGGGGGGCTAAGTTAACGCTTGCCCCCTTTATATAAATTGAAATATCTCATTAAAAAAAACGGAGCAAATTCTGGTATTAGAGAGCAAATTAGAGCTAATTGAGAGCTAAATTTTGGCATCTTTGAAATTTCGAAAATCGAATGTGGGGGGGGGGCTAAGTTAACGCTTGCCCCCTTCGTATAAATTGAAATATCTCGAAAAAAAACCGGAGCAAATTCTGGTATTAGGGAGCAAATTAGAGCTAATTGAGAGCTAAATTTTGGCTTCTTTGAAATTTCGAAAATCGAATGTGGGGGGGGGGCTAAGTTAACGCTTGCCCCCTTTATATAAATTGAAATATCTCGTTAAAAAAACCGGAGCAAATTCTGGTATTAGAGAGCAAATTAGAGCTAATTGAGAGCTAAATTTTGGCACCTCTCAAATTTCGAAAATCGAATGCGGGGGGGCTAGCTAGTGCTTTCCCCCCTACTGGAATCTGGACTATCTCGATAACAAAACCAGAGCAAATTCTAATATTAGAGAGCAAATTAGAGCTAATTGAGAGCTAAATTTTGGCACCTTTGAAATTTCGATATTTGAAAGTGAGGGGGCTAGCGTTAACTTAGCCCCCCTCACCTTTCTAATTTAAATATCTCGATTTTATCACCAGAGCAAATTCTAATATTAGAGAGCAAATTAGAGCTAATTGAGAGCTAATTCCTCATGTGTTTGAATTTTAAAAAATCGGTGGTGGGGGGGCCAAGTTAACGCACCCAGTCGACACTCTTTCTCCGTTCTTCAGTTTTGATAGGTTGTGTTTTTTCTTTTTCTTTTCTTTTTGTTCTTTTTTTCCTTTCATAGTAGTAATACTTAAGAGTGTTCTTAAATCAAAAAGGACAACTTTGTGACAAAATTTTAATTTATTTTTGTTCGGAAATGCATGAAACTACCAAGTGCTGTTGTTCAGAAACTATATCAATTTGCACTCATTTTTCAGTTTTTTCGTAAACGCAATAGATATTTCAAAACAAGTCGTCAAAGTTGACGTTTTTCTGCGCATTTCCGAAGAAAGCAGAAAAACTAGTCAGCGACAGGGAAAAAAAATCGCATGATCACGTGATCAAAATAGCTTATAATTCGGAAGGTAATTTAACTATCATAAATTGGGAAACTAAGGCAGATTCGAAAGCGCTTCCCTAGTCAGATCTTTTAATTTTTTATCTTTCCGCTGAAAAATGAATTTGTAAGTGTGTCAAAACGTTTTGCGCTTGTTGAGCGGAGTAGTTGGGAACACCATTAAAGCCACACACTAGGCACAGAAAAAGACCCGGATGATAATGTAAAGTCTATGAGGGCGATCTTTTCGAATATCTTGCTCAAATTTTAATATTTTTACTCGATTTTTTTGCATAGGATAGCTGAGGACGATCTACAACCGGCCTAATTTTTACTTTTTCAATTTTGGTTTCATATATTTTTTAAAAAGTTATTTTAATTTTCAAAACCGGTTTAAACCGGTTCTGAAATTAAAATTATCATAATATAAAAAAAATATATATAAGCAAAATCGAAAAAAATAAAAACTAGACCGGTTGTGGATCGTCCTCTGCTACCTATTGCAAAAAAAATCATGTAAAAATATTAAAATTTGGGCGAAATATTTGAAAAGAACGTCTCCATAGACTTTATATTATCATCCGGGTCCTTTTTTGTGCCTAGTTTAGGGCCTTAAAGAACGCTGAAATTTCTATGTTTTTCTAGCCCTCCATTCTTTTTGTTTTCATTTTGAATAACAGATGGCGCCACAGAACTGTTTTTATAGCTTTTTTGATGTATCCGTTAGGGGCTGTCCATAAATGATATTGCACTTTTTAATAATAATATTTTTGACCCCCTCCCCCCCATTGTCACAAAGTGTCACACTTCACCAAACCCTTCTTCCCCTCTGTTCACATGTCACGCTGCGTTGCATAAACATATACTACAAGTTCAGAAACAAAGCACTACGTTATAGATTTTAACTACAGTCGAGTCTCTCTATAACGAAACTCCATACATCGAATTTCTCTATATAACGAATTTTTAGTAGGAACGGTACCCTTTTCGCATGATTACATTACAAACAGTCTCTATATAGCGAAATGTCTATATCCATATAACGAATTTTTTCATAAATTGGTCTTAAATTTATTCAGTTTTAAAAACCTTCGAAATCATATGGAATCAATTTTCCATCAGTTATTTTTGATTTATCGCCAGTGCTGAGTTTTTTTTAATATTACTTCTCTCTTTGTTCTTTAAATCCAACGAATTCATCCCACCTCCTACACATCTTTCCACATCCTTCTCAAAACAGTGTCAATGGGATTGATACACATGTAAGAGAGGAATCAATGAGAGGCACATAAGAGAGGTCTTCATATGAAGGGAAATGTTAACTACAATTATTCATTTCTTGCTAAAATTTGAGCATGTTTTTGAGAGCGTAACAACTTTAAAATCAAAGCAACAAAAAATTACAGATTTCTTCTTCTGAAATTAATGCAAGTCTTCCTTATTTGATTTTCATTAGCTTTCAAATAAATGTCTGTTCTCTTTTTTGAAACGGCTTAAATAATTAAGAAAAAACGTTACGTTAATATTTACTTTTAAACATTTCAAATTCTTAATTCAAAACATCAAAAATAATATTTGTTCAAATTTCACATATTAAATACGTTTTTTAACATTATTCTCCATACATCGAATCTCTATGTAACGAATTTTTTATTGGAACGGTGGATTTCGTTATATGGAGACTCGACTGTATATGCTTTGATAATACTTCTGAGCTGAGCAATAAAAATTATTCGTGTACCTATTTTGTATGAAATTAGAGTAAGGTTTAATAATAAAACATATTTAATATACAATAGTAATACCATATTAATATGAGAGAAAAATTGAAAACAGTAGTATTTTGGAATTTGAAATGGAACTTAATATATATTCGGCTTTAAATCTTATCTTTCGTTTATGAACCCAAACTACTTTAATTTTGAAAATAACTAAAAAATTTAATCTGCTGCTTTTTAATGCTTTTATTATAACCAAAATGTGTGATGTCACATTTCTTGTTATCCCCTCCCACCCCCTTGTCTCAAAGTCTCATAATTTCATGACCCTCCCCTTCCCCCTCCAAATGTGACATCATTTGTGGTAAATTCAATTTGAATTTAATTTTTTATTAAAATGTAGATAGTTTCCTGCCAATTTGTATTTTAGAGCATTTTACTCCAGATGATGATTTTTAAAGATTAAACCGAAACGTTGAGATTTATTTTACTCATATTATATAATTTTACACCATCTTTAACCCTTTATCTACCGACGGTACTTATAAGTCTTATAAGCCATAAAAATTACTTATTATATAACTGTTTTAATACGTCAATTAGTTGCAATAATGTTTAGAATGAGTTACAGATACATTATTTTGTTCCAAAAGCATTATTGGTTACATAAAACAAAAATATTTTTTAAAGGATGATTTCTTTTTCCTTTGTATCTTTGTATGGGAGGAGGATGGAGATTTTTCATTTCGGAAATATTTCTATATTTATTTTATAAGAACATCATATTTGTACATTTTATAATTCTACAAAATACTAAGAAAACAATTTAAAATAAAAGATTTGAGTGGGATTATAAATACTGCACAAAATCCCCGCAAATTCAAATTTACTTAATCTTTCTAAATCCTCCAATCCTTCTAAAATCCTTCAAAAATTTATTAAATGATTATCTAAATCTTTTAATTTAGTTTAAACAATTTACGTAAAATGCTTTAGAATGTAAAATTTTCATGAATTCATAATTCGGTAGGTAGAGGGTTAAACTTATGAATAAAGTATACTTTGGATAGCAACATCTATTTTGTTTAATATTATATACTACAGCGTAAAACTCCTTAATATTATTAATAATGATATTTATTTTAGATTAAAATGAAACCACTATAGACAATCAGTGGCGCAGCCAAGGGGGTGGTTTTGGGGTTAAAACCCCTCCCAGAGCTAAGAAAAATCGCTATAATTGCCACTTATATGAGTCAAAACCAAATTTAATATTTAAATGTTTTGGCACATTCCGGAATCCCTGCTTTATTGAATCAGATTTTATGCAATAAAGAGATTCAATAAATGGTGAAAATTTTACTTAAAATTGGGAAACTGCATATTACATGGATTAGTTAAATAAAAATTGGTTATTTGAATTAAATCACTCTTCTGAGACATGCTAAAAAAAAATGATGATTTCCTGCCACAGAGATGCTCTTTCATTCTAATTAGTACCGATTCTATTAACCGTCGATTCAAATAACCGGCAGTCACCTTTATTAAAAACTCAAAATCCCCCTAGAACCAAATTCTGGCTGCGCCACTGTAGACAATACTAAACAAATTACAACAACCCTTTGGAAAATGATTGTTTTCAAGGACTGAAATTTAAGTTGCAAATAAATACTATATTTAAAAAAAAAATCCCCACTTTTTGTAAAAAATACAAGCTTATTTTATATTTAAAGTTAAATAAATGTGAAAGATTATCATTTATCGCGAAGAGATTATCATTTATACAATCCTTTTTTTCCCCTAAAGGATATATTATTAAAAAAAAAATCAAAATAAAGTGGTGATGGAGTTTATTTCTTCCATCCTAAATTCGTTCAATTTCTTATATTACTAAGCAATTAATAAAGCTTATTTAAGGTCATCAAAACATGTTTGGTATTGCATATGAAGTATGTACGATTATTGGTTCATTTACAGGGACACTCAAAATAATTTGATTACATTATGGTATAGGGAAAAAAATCGTTTGCAGAATATTTTAATGCCATTATGCTATTTCATGTTCATTGAAGCTGATATAAATCACAGAATTTCACAACGATTACTTTAAAAAGGAGCATTCATAGCATTTTTTTTATTAATTTACGGAGACACACAAAAGAAATCGGTAACAGTACTGTCTTTGTGTAATAATTGTTGGAGAGTACGTTTTAAAATTCGTTATGCGTTTTTAATTTCAATTAGTTTTACTCATTAGTATTACTTATTGAATTAGTTATTAGTTTAAAATTCAATTAGTTTTGTTTATTACTCTTTACATATAAATTCTATACCTCATATATAGGCCTGCATAAAGTACTCGCATACCTAATTCTCCTTATTATAGTAAGTTGTAGAAGGGGAATTTTCAACTGAAGTATCTCAAATGAAATAAATTTTGGAAATGCATGTTGTTAATAGATACATATAGGTATATCATATACCAGGCTACTAAAAAAATTGAAACATTTTCCGACTGTAGATGGGAACAGCTGAAATTTGGTTTTGAAATGCGCTATCCATTTCCGTATGGTGAAATGAGACGTAATACTTTAACTTTTTAAAATGTGCAGTTTTGTTGCATTATTCTGAATTGTGTTGGAAAATGCTTCATATTCTATGCTTGACTCATGTTTTTTTCTTTCTTGTTTTCTTTTATATTTTAGAATATTAATTTTTGAAATTTCTTATACTCCTGCATAACCCGACTCCCCTACTTTGGGAAAGAAAGAAAGAAAAAAAAAAACCTACACCAAAATTCTCGGCTTATGCATGGAAATATATGGTATTGCATTTTCTAGTGTTAGGATGAAGCTTTTTTTGTTTGTTTTTGTACATATGTAATCAATGAATATTTTTTAAAAATCCTTTTCATAAAATTTTCCTTCAAAACTCTCTTTTCTTTAAAATAAAGAGAAATAAAATAATTTTTTTCCCAAGAAAATAATAAACAATCTGTAAACTTGAATCTTCATTAAAAATGAATATTACTTGATGTTTGAGTTCACGTTTTTCTATTTAATTCGCTTAACTATCTTAAAATGACTTAACTTCAATAAATGTTTTCGATGCATAACTGATTCGATGTTAATTTAGAGTCTATTGTAAATTTACCAAATAACTTCTCTGTCTCTTAACGGAATCTCGGTTTTTCTAATCTCTGTTATTTTACATAAGACTTGGATTACCCGTACATTTTCTGTAATTTCACAGAAAAAATTTTAACAGTGTGCTGACTTATATGAAAATTTGTTTTGAGTTATTTTATGGTATTTTTCTACCTATAATTTGGTGCCTACCATCTCTATGTCTCCCTTTATCTACCGATATTACTTAAAAGTACCATTAAAATTACTTTTTATAAAATTCTTTTAATACGTCAATTAATTCTAATACTGTTTAGAATGAGTTACAGACACCTTACTTTATCTTGTTCCAAAAGCATTATTGGTTACAGAAAACAAAAATATTTTTAAAAGGATGATCTCTTCCTTCTTTGTATCGTTTCAGCTTTCTTAGCGCTGAGGGTGGGAGATGGGGATTTTTCAATTCGGAAATACTTCTATATTTATATTGTAAGAATATCATATTTGTACATTTTATAGCTCTACAACATACTAAGAAAACAATTTAAAATAAAAGATTTGAGTGGGGTTATAAATATTGCACAAAATCTTTGTAAATTCAAATTTAATTAATCTTTCTAAATCTTTTATTGCTTCTAAAATTCTTAAATTTTTTTAAAAAAATGATTGTATAAATCTTTTAATTTAGTTAAAACAATCTTCGTAAAATTCTTTAAAATGTAAAATTTTCATGAATTCATAATTCGGTAGATAAAAGGGTTAAATTTTAAATTATCTGTCTTTTCATTTTTTATGTTATCTGTATGTTCTTACAAGATTTTATTTTCATAAAATCTAATTTTCATCTTTTTTTTCTATGGCAGATATCCAAATTTCTTTCGTTCTTTTAACCACGATGTCGATGAAACAGAAGTCTCCACTTTTTCTCCATTTTTTTCATTCTTGATGGGTAATGGTATTTTTTTCCTCCAGTAGTGATACTTATTTTCGATTTATTTGCTTTGTTTGAAAGATTATTGGCTTGTACTTTCATTTTTAAAGATTGAGCAGCATTGTGTCGCATACTGATAAATTTATTGATGCTTTATCATGAACGTTAAATCTTTGTACAAAATTTTTGTTTATTGGAAATTATATTCAAGACATTGATTGACACCCAGAACTACAAACGATATCAAGATCGTACGATAGTTCACCCTATTATTTTTCAGCATTTTGTGTGACTCTTTAACCCTTTATGTACTGAGGGTACTTTAAAGTACCATTGAAGAAAATTTTATATAAAACTTATTTATTCGGTCTATTAATAAAAGTTTTTTATTCTTTCATTAATTTATATTTCCTTAATTCTTAATTTATAATTAAATAATTAAGCTTTTTCATCGTTTCTAATTAGTTATTTAAGCACTGTTCCGTAAATTAACATAGTCTTGTAAAATTTTTGTCTTTGGAAAAATTAGTAAGTATTTAAATGGTAAAATTCTTGTGTAATGTCCCCTCTGGTACGCTTGGAATTCATCTATTTCATGCAAAATGCGAGTCATTTTTATTGTTCAGCTCACAAATGTCATTAAAACACATATAGTTAAAGTTTAAAATTTAAATTTTAAATAGTATTTAAAACATAGTGCTTTGTTTCTGAATTGCAAGTATATGTTTATGTAATACAGCGTCACATATGAGAAGAGGGGTGAGGGGGTAAAGAAAAATATGACACTTTGTGACAAAGGGGAGGAAGGGAGTCAAAAATAGGGAAAAAAACGCGTGACCCCTTATATGAAAATGTGTTTGAGTTATTTTATGGTATTTTGCTACCTAATTTGAAAATCATTGCGTACCATCTCTTTGTCTTACATTAAATTTCAAATTCTCTGTCTTTTCATTTTTTATTTTATTTGTATGTTCTTACAAGTTTTTATTTTCAAATAGTCTGATTTTCATCTTTATTTTCTATGGCAGATATCCAAATTTCTTTCGTTCTTTTAAACACGATGGCCATGAAACAGGAGTCCCCGTTTTTTCTCGATTTTTTTTTCATTCTTGATGGGTAACGGTATTTTTTTTCACCAGTAGTGATACTTATTTTCGATTTATTTGCTTTGTTTGAAAGATTATTGGCTTGTGCTTTCATTTTTAAAGATTAAGCAGCGTTATGTCGCATACTGATAAATTTATTGATGCTTTATTATGAAAGTTAAATCTTTGCCCAATAATCTTTGTACAATATTGTTGTTTATCGGAAATCAAGAATAACAAATGGCAGTTTAAATTCAAGAGAATGATATGTGCTCAATGTGAGATCATCCAGAATTACAAACGATATGAAAACCGCATGATAATTCATCTTACATTTTTTTTTAGCTTGCCTGATGTGGACTCTTTAAGGAAGTCCCGGACACGTTTAAAAATAATTTTTATTGATTTAATAAAAATTCTGAAAATTTTTGTGATAGTTTAGCATATTATTTGCAAACAAAATCATATGATAAACCTCTTCATAATTAAAAGAAAGTTAAAAATTAAAATTTACAAAAGAAGTGGGTCAATTAAAAATCGTTATAACTCGAAGTATTATTTGTAGAATTTCATTTGTTTTTGTTCATTAAACAGAAATATATAAATTTTAATTTTAATTCAGCATTAAAAAATATGTTTAAAAACAAAAATAAAAAATATTTAAACTAAAACTCTTATAAAAAAAAGATGTAATTTTTTTTTCAAAGGTAATTTTTTAAAAAATTGCTGAATCAAAATTAAAGTAAAATAATTCGAAAAGCCATGTTCTAAGTTTGAACCAATGATCTTAAACGGTTCTTGAATAATAACAATTTAACTGCGAGAAATGTTTGAAAAACCCATTATGAAGAAAAACGCATGTTCACAAATGTCGTTTTTACGGCAGCCATCGCTTGAAAGGAATATTTTGAAACCATACCAAAACTAAAAAAGTAATATTTCCTGTACCAATTAAGATAGAAACAGGATTTAAACGTCATTTTAAGCAGAAAACAAACAGAGAAATTTTTAGTGCAATAGAATTATTTTAGAAAATTTGAAGATGTTTGCGTCTCGGGTATCCTAAAATAGTCGTAGATATATGTGTATCTTAAGTTCGTCAACGTCAGTTGGCATAAACACCTGTTTTTTGATGAGGCCCACTAAAAAATCATGTTGCGAAAAGTGTGGGAGTGGGATAAATTATCTTACCACCCCGAATCGTTCATGTGTTTCGAGAGCCTCATACTGAACACTTATACATGTATTTAAAGACTTGAAAAGTGAATTTTACACTGTAAGTAATGTATGAACAATGAGATAACGCATCTCAATTTTTTATACAACTTCTGAATCAGGAACAGTTGTGCTGGCGAAATTGCTCGAAATTGCTCTGATTCTTAAAACCTCGTTCATGCAGGAAGATTTAAATAACTTAAATTTAAGTGACGTTTAATTAAACGTTCTCTAACACCATAGAACAGCACATATAAACTTAGATAACAGCATGGAGAAGTCAAACCTAGGAGGCTATTTCATATTCTGCCCTTCATAGTATGAAGAATGGTCATTTTTACAGCCGCAGAAGAAATCGGAACTGGACAACTGCATTATATCGCTGAGTGCTGTTTTACCCTTCACCTACCGAATTATGTATCAAGAAATTGATCCACCTCAATAATTAACTTATTTAATATCTGAAGGTATATTGGAATTTTTAGATAATACTAATGTGGAATTTAGATATGTTTTTTTCATTAAAATTGATTAAACATATCGGTAGTTATAGTTTTTTGTGAAACATTTACAAAAATAACCAAATTAATTAACCAAAATTACTCTTTTGAAATTATCACAATTCTTAAAAAAAAGGCAATGAGTTTAAATGCATTATGATCCTAGCTATAAATGGAAACGCTTTTGTAGTTGAATATGTTTCATGTAATTTTATTTAAAGAAAGAAAAAAATACTCATAAAAATGAATAACAAAACTACCACTTTTTGAAAATATTTAGCTTCGACTGTTTTTCTATTCTATCTAAACTTGATCAAGAAGAGTTTATTGTGTGGAAAGAATAAGAAACTTTTAATAACAGCCAGAATAAATAAATTTTATATAAAGTTTTTTTCAATGGTACTTTAAAGTACCATCAGTGCATAAAAGGTTAATTTTAGGAGAATACAATAGATACATGATACTGTACTGATGTTCGCTGCAGTGCACTATTATCTCTCAATTCTGTTTTTTAATACAGAATGCTATCTTTTATAGATGACGAGTTGGAGGATCAAACATAAAAGCATTTTCTTTATTATTCTACATCCTTTATTTTTAGTAAAAAATAGAATCAAACTAACACTGATTAGAAAAAGAAGATTTTGCAGTACGTTTGAAGTTACAACAAATACATTATAAAACTACTTTTCGCTGCTCAAGAGAGAACAAACGAAGCATACAACATCTTTTTCTCTATGGAAATGCAAATTACATGATATTTTTAAAATGTTATGTTAAAAAATGTAACATAATCACTTAAAATATCAGCACTAATCGTTAATTAGATCCATTATAAAAGCTTTTCACTGATATGTGTAATTTCTTTCTTTTTGTATAAGCATGTACAATAATAAAGGAACTCGATTTTATAATTTTGATCTTTTTCTTGCAGTTATAGTATTTTAAATTGCTTAAAAATTAAATATTTGAATTTATTAATAATCGTCAAAAAATAAGATTAGTTTAAATGAACTAAGCTACTTGTACTTTTGTTTCTTAAATACATTAGCTCTCGAGTAAGTAACTTATATTTAATGAAGTAAGAGAAATCTTTCAAAAGCTCTCAGTTGTTTACTTTTACTATATTCCCCTTGAAAAATGTATTATTTTTAAAATATTCAAAGTCTTAAAACAGGGGGTGTAACATAGAGTGTAATGTAGTAAGAACTTTCACTGACAGTGGACAGCATCGGGGATTAAATTATGAGCGAAAGTCAGACTAATGTGGGAAATTTTGAGGGGAAATTTGTCTGACTGAAATTACCATCACTGATTCCTACCCTGTAGAAAAAAAAAAAAAAAAGATTATACCAATAATCGGGACGCCAGTACAATTTACTGTTTTTTAAGGGAAACATTCCCGTGAATTCCCGAAATTTTCCCGCTTTTTCCTGAAATTTTTGGGAATCTTTCTGTTAAAAACAGTAAATTGTACTGGCTTCCCGATTACCAATACCATCTTCATAAAATCATCCGCTCTTCTTCTTCTTCTTCTTCTTTTTTTTTTTTTTTTTTTTTTTTTTTTTTTTTTTTAGGGCTCTTAATATGGACACCCCGAATATTTTTAAAGGTAATAATTTTGATTGAGAGATGGCTAAACATTTTCGCGAAGAAAAGCAGTTGAAAATATAATTAAGTCTGGAAAATGTAAAAAAATCTTAATTACTTGTAAGCTTAAATTATTATTAGATATGGTAAAATTACATTAAATGTTAAAAAGTGGATTATTTTAGAAAGCTAATGAAACATATTTTGGATTGCTATTGCATATTTTGCTTAAAATAATTTTCCTTATTCATTTGGTACAAGATTTAGTAAAACTACGCCCGGTTCTCGATATGGACAGCTTATGTTCCCATCGACTACAACTGTAAGAAAGAAGAAAATTCTACGTTGCCAAGCAATAACTTGAAAAGTAATCAAAGTGGTAAAATCTTTGTTCAACAAGATGTTATTTGAACAATCCCCCAAAAATTTTCCTCCAAAAGACCCTTGCAGAAAAAATAAAAAGAAGCCCCCCCCCCAAGTAGGATACCTGTTGGCGAAATCGTAGGTACCAATGGCATGACTTCCTCAACAAAGCAAGGCTGGTACTGCTTCTTTTGCAGTATTGATGCTTTTTCAAACATGCGGCCATGCATCACATATGGCAGGTATGTTCATGAGGATTATGTGAGACTTACTGCCCATGGTGAAAAAGTTTCTATTTGTCCATGCTGTGAGAACTGAGTAATAACAGATGTATATTCGCAGACGGATGCAAAAAAAGCTAAGCAAAACCAATAATATTACTTCATAATATTTACTAGTAACTAAGGGGCTTTGCATGAGTGTTCGAAGGGTAAAAACCGAGAATGACCCCCCCCCCCTTCTAAAATGCATGTTCTGAAGATATTTACTGTCCCTCCTCCTATTCGGAATACTTTAAGATGCGTTTTTTTTATTCCCTCTCCTCTAAAATTCCTTGGAAAAGTGGCTCTTCCATGCACACTGTGTAGAAAGTCAATAAGGAAACACCTGTCCATAATAGGGACAGGTAGTTCCTTATATGGACACTTGTAAACATTTTTTTGCCTTTATCATTTAAATTAAACCAGAATAATTACAAGTTCGCTAATTTTAATAATGATAGTCAATAGTCCAAGGATAGTGGTCACATATTTTTGGAGTCCTATGATTTGTACATGGGGGTGAAAAAAATACATTTTCCTTAGGGTGTCCATATTGGGTACAGGTACCTTAGAACAAATTTTCCTCTCGTTGTTAACCCTTCACTGCACCATGGGCTATGTATGGCACGTACCTGAAAACACAATAATTATCATTATGTATCACGAATTTGAATCAGTAGGATCACCATAACTGATCAAGAATAGTCCAAAGAATGAAATAACCTTCATTTTGTCTATGACAGATGACAGCATTTAACATAAAATTAGAATTTATCCTTTGGAAAGAAAAAAAAAATCAAGCTTTTAAGGTCAAATTTACTTTTATTGTTTTCATTGAATACTTAAAAATATTCATATAAAGCAAATTGCATAGTATTAAGCACATAAAGTTAATTAATTTAAGCCCATTTAAATGCAAAGTATAGCAATACAATATTTAAAAACCCTAATTGCGTATACAGGGTACAGGCCATAAAATATCAAATTTTAGCTGAAAATTTGAAAATTAATTTTTTTATTATTTTCCCCCTTATTAGACCGTTCTATAGATTCCAAACAATTTTTTTCATAATAAAAGAAAATTATCGTGCAGTGAATGGTTAAATTAACATTTCTTTTCTTTTCTTACTATTATTTCCAGTAAACAAATTTTCTTAGTGTGATCCAACGTATTTCAATTGGTTAAACTCGATTTATATGGTCTTAAAAAAAAAGTCTTTTTTTAGATAGTATACTTTCTTGGGTTGCTTTTTCGTCTATTGGAATTAAAAAAAATTTCCTGTTTTCTTTATTTTTAAAATTTTAACAATCTGGTATTTTTATGTTGTTTTAATTTTTTTTATTTCTCATATATTGTTAAACTTCTTATAATTATGTGGTTTTCAACAACTTTTGCACAATTTCCTTTTCATGGTTTTCTATTGATTTGAAAGTCAAATTACCTTTCGACTGATATAAAGTTGCACCGCAACTAGGGACTCCAAAAGACGATCACATTGTCCAATTGTCTGCTCGTCATTAAAGCCACTTGAAGGACGGTGATATATTTTTCACTTAATTTTAATCAAGATTTGTAGCACAATTGTTAAACCAAATTGCACTATTATTTATTTGAGTAGCAAAAGCTGTAAAATTGTGCTTCTTTATTTTTAAATAAAATTTTACAGAAATTCAGATGTGAATGCAGAATTACAGAAAACTTATTACTTACCTTTGAAAAGGTTAAAAAGATGAAACAGAACTACATAAATTTTTGCTAGATATTTTGAATAATAAAAGTGCCAAATTTTTGACGACTATATTTGTGTCCATTTAATAAAATATTAAAAATGCAATATTTATATTTTGAGGTTAATGTCGCATTTTTGTTTATTTAGTTTCTTAAAATATTGTTAAAATCATTTAATATAATATAGACCGTAAAACGGAAACACAGAAAATTACCTTATAGAGTTAACGGCTGAAATTCCAGAATTAGTTAAAACGCAATTCGCAATCTCCCAAGTCATTTCTTGGTGGAAAACACCTGAAAAACCGATTTTAGCGATTGATTCACAGGTTTACCATTGTACTATCCAACCCTCAAAGGCATGGAAACATGGAAGATGGGAGATGGAAAAAACAATGATAAAGCTACGAGTCAATCGCTATAATCAAGTTTTGAGGTGTTTTCCACCAAGATGAGACTTGGCAGACACATTGCATTTTAATTTGTGAATCGAGTTTTAACTACATCTGAAATTGTAGCCATGAACTCGATTACGTGATTGTTTGTGCTGCTGCTTCTTGGTCTATAAACAATTTTTTGCAATTACTAAACATTATCAATGAATATTTTCATCTAATCTATGTAAAAAATATCCAATTGTTCAAATGTTTTCCGAAATTACTTCAGAAACATATATATTTTGTTTCTAACTTATGCGAAAATGTTCTGCGTTACATTATGTGCATTTAGTGCCTATAATAAGAAAATCAATGTTCACACACAAATGCACTGACGTACACGTGGGCATACGGATTGACAGACATTCTATATAAACATGCTTTTCGGGATTTCCGACACTTGAAGCGTGCAAATCTGTCAAAAACCGGAAGTCTAAAAGAATTTGATTACAGTACATTTTTCTTTGGAAAGAAGAAAATAAAAAATGATGAGTTTATATGATAACTGTGCGATCGTAATAAATAAATTTTTAATATTAGGAAAGATAGCCTTGTTGTCTTTGTATATACATTGGTTATCAAAATTAAAGGATAATGATAAATATTAAAAGTAATTTTTACTTAATGAAAAATTATTAATAAAAATTTGTGCAAAAGCATTAGTTAAGATAAAATGCAATGTTTGGCAGTTGATTATTCTCAAAATATTGAATTTAAAACCAAATTTCGGAGATTTTAGGATGATGGAAAAATTTAGTCACCTCTTTTGAAAAACTTTTTTCTTTAATGGTCACCTCAGTGCATAATCACCTCGGAGACACATGCATGCCTCACATATGTATATCATAGACTTTACCAACGTGTTATTCAAGTCCTGTGGAATTTCTTGCCACTTTTCTAAAATTACATTTTTCAGCTCCTGGCGAGTCCGGATAAGAATTTGGCATACTGAAATTTGTTGCTCAAAGTCATTCCTTTCATGCTCAATTGGGTTAAAATTGATTGAGTAAGGTGGCAAATCCATTCGATCGATATCTTATGTTTGCGAGTACTCTGACGCCACCTATGTCCGATGTGGCCGAGCATTGTCATCCATTAGCAGAACTATGTGCCAACAGTGACCCTAAATAGTCTAACGTGGTGTTCTAACACTGTTTCACATATCTCCGAGTAGTTACAAAGCATCTTTGAAAGAGATGCAGCTCGGAGCGGCCATTTGTCACAACCCTCTCCCAGACCATTAAATTGAATCGGGGCAACGGGATATTTCATGGATAAGGGAAGACAAGTTGCACATTATTTCCACTCTCCATATCAAAAACTATCTAGAATCAGTGTCCAGACTCACCTTTCAGACTGGACTCGTCAGTAAACAATATTCGAGCCTGCTCTACTAGGTTTCAATGAACAGGATGGCAGAATCAATTTAAACAAGCCCTTTTGGAAGTTGGGAGTGAGACTCAAGATACTGATTTTTTCCTATACAGTCCACGCTCATTAAACTTTCTTATAGTGGTCAAACGGCTAATTTGAGTTTCTGTGGCGGCCTGAATGTCTGAAACTAAATCTAATCGTATAGTCGCTTCATTATTTCTTTGAGCCGATAATGACAGAAAACGTCTTCTGTTGTAGTTGTTGCTCTTTTTCGCCCTTTGACCAGAATGTGTATCAACGGACAGTGCTTAAAAAACAGCTCCAGGCTCTTAATATTACACTTTGAGGGATATTAAAATCTTGCAGATCTCCGTTTATGTTTGACTTCCCTCGATTCCACCAAATATTCGCTACTTTTGACCTTCACTTAAATGATGCTTTTGAGCCATAACTTATAAATACTGATCACTCTCAGACACCATATTAACTTCAAACCGCATTACAGACCAGAGCTCTAACATACGTCTATTGCGCATCACATTGTCAATCACCGAATTGCCTATTTTCGACGCTAGCGTATCTATGGAAATGCGATTTTGTATTCATTTTCATTTAATAACACAAATAATTGAAGCATTGAGAATTAGTTGCAACATTAACTTCGTGAGCATATTTATTCTTATTATCCTCCAATTTTGATGACCAGTGTATTGATAAGTAGAAAATTTCAGAAGAATCTTTTACAAAATTATCCTTTAAGTTTTTAAAAGTTTTCTCTTTTAACTTAAATAAATTTTCTTTTATCAAAATAATAAATTTTTTTAAAATTTGAATCTATATTAAAAATTATTGTTTGTACTTCGTGATCAACGGCAAATTTTTCCATTTAGTTTATTCAAGTATCGTAAAATTGCTTGATGTAAGCAACTGTTTCAATACACAGGTATCAAAGATGTATGTTTCCGTTTAATGTGTAATACCTTTCTGAAATTGTTTGATGATATTAGTAATTAACTCCAATTAATTAAAATGAACGAAACCATTCTTTTAAAAACTTATTTAAAACTTATTTGAGTTATTGCAAGTCTTTGCTTCTCATAATTAGAATGTCGATGATTACCATCTCTGAGTCTTCGATAAATTTCCATATTTTTTGTCTTTACATTCTTTATTTTATCTATTATCTTCTTAGAAGTTATTGTTTTCAAATAGAGTGAAAAAAACATTTTTTTCTTATCTCTAATGGCAGATATCCAAAATTCTTTTGTTCTTCTAATCAAAATGTCGACGAAACAGCAGTTTCGATTCTTTCTCCATTCTTTTACATTTTAATTGAGTTATGGTTTTTTTTTTCATTCTTTCAGAAGTGATTTTATTTTCGATTGTATTGTTTGACAGTTTATTGGCCTGTAATTTCATTTTGAAAGAATCGGTACATAAGCAGTATTCTGCCACACGCTAATAAATTCATTGTTGCTTTGTTAGGAAATTAACTTGTTTAGCAATTTCACAAAAGTTTGGGATTAGGAATTATTTTAACTTAAGTTAGGCATTTTATTATGAATAATTTATTGCTTATTAATTGATTGTTTCAGTATTCTTGATCATATTTGGCATCTGATTGTTAAAAAGACCACACTATTAAAAATTTAAATATTAAATATTAATCCATTATCTTAGGTCTTACGTAAAATTACAGAAATTAGAAAAACCGAGATTCTGTTAAATAACAGAGAAGTTATTCCGTAAATGTAGTAAATTAACTATTTAAACGCCAATGTTCCCAAATGGGAACATTGCATTATTTGTAATACAAAACATTTATTTTCCAACATAATAACGATGTTCTTATTTTTTCCTATAAGATATAAGGTTGATTTTAACTTTTGAAAAAAAAAATTATGTTTAAGCGTTTATCACAGGTATAAAGAAAATGTAAATTCATTAATTTGCATAAAAATATATTATTTATTTTCATCGTTTTCTCTATATTACTTATATTTGACCGCTAGAAATTTAAATGTTTTTGGAATTCAAGAAAATACTCAAGAACAATTTACAATAGCATATGGCGGAAAATAATTTGTTATATTTGCATAGGTTGTCAATCAATAATCATGTTTCAAAATGCGAACATTGAAATAAAAACAGTAAAAAAACGGCAGAAATATATATATCTTTAAATTTGTTTGCATAAATTAAAACATTTGAATCTGTAATATAGGAAAAACAAAATTATAATTACATTGCGATACTAATTCGGCGTGTAAACGGTTAACATCTTTAAGAAGGCACAAGACTGTAAATTTACTTTTAATGATGATGATTTAATTTAGTCGTTAAAATTAGTGAGCCACTCGATTTTCTGTGGGCTTCAAAGAATGTGAATTTTCTGAGAAAATTTGAACTGCTGTAACATCTAATTTTGCACAATTTGTTTCAAGCCATTCTGGGGTTTGAAGCCGAAACATCTTGAAAGTGGAGAAATACCGTATTGCCTGAGCTGCAGGAGCGATTGCAATTGAGAACAAAGTACATCTCTTTTATCATTCAGCGGGGTAAAATCACCACTAAATCTGATGAGATGATTTTCCCTTTCTAAATTATTCAAAATTTGAAAAAAAAAATAAATAAATAAACCTTTATGTACCGAGTTATGAATTCATGAAAATTTTACATTCTAAAGCATTTTACGTAAATTGTTTAAACTAAATTAAAAGATTTATATAATCCTTTAATAAATTTTTGAAGGATTTTAGATGGATTGAAGGATTTAGAAGGATTAATTAAATTTGAATTTAGAAGGATTTTGTGCAATATTTATAACCCCCACTCAAATCTTTTATTTTAAATATTTTTCTTACTATTTTATTGAATTATAAAATGTACAAATATGATGTTCTTACAATATAAATATAAAAATATTCCGAATTGAAAAATCCCTAGCCTCCTCCCTCAGCGCCAAGAAAGCTGAAAAGATAAAAAGGCAAAAGAAATCATCCTTAAAAAAAATATTTTTGTTTTGTGTAACCAATAATGCTTTTGGAACAAAATAAAGTTATGGTATCTATAACTCATTCTAAACAGTATTACAACTAATTGACTTATTAAAAGAATTTTAGAATAAGCAATTTTAATGGTACTTATAAGTACCATCGGCAGATAAAGGGTTAAATTTTCTTCTTTAATATTTCTAATAAAATTTCTCAAGAATTTTATAAGTGTATATTCCCGTAAAGCATGGTGATGTCACTGCGACGTCGTTGTGAAGTCACATTGTGACTTTGTGACCATCGATTGTCGATGTGACGTCACGTAACGTCGATGTGAAGTCACCGTGACTAAAATGTGAAGTCGTTATGGCCCTTTTAGAGCTCGTTTGTGACGTTTCACAAAGTGGTCACAATGTGACAAATTTGTAAAAAATGTGTCATTTGTGACTTATTTGACATTAACATTGTGACGAAACTGTGACAAAAGCAACGATATTTAAATTGCCAGAAACATGTTTTTAAAAGTAACTAACATGTTTTGAAGGATATTTAGAATTTTCTAAAAGTTTTTAATAAAGCCACATTTCAGTCACAATGTGACGTCACTGAGTGGTGGCATTTTGGTTACAGATGTTATGTGACCATGCATGTTATGAGGGTTTTGGTTTTCAACCTTTAAGAAAGGTAAAAATATCTTTAAATACAGACATGGAAATCCCTACAAGGAATTAGACATAAGATAAGGCAAATGTGTGTGAAATAATGACCGAGAAACTCAGTAGAATGCATTTAACTGAGAACTAGTGTAAATTTACACAGAGTCTCGCTTTTTCTCTGTGTTTTTGCAGAAATTTTAACATTGCAGAGTCTTATTTTTAAATAAAATTATTCAAAATGGAATTAACGGTTGCTGAGAAATATCAGCACAAGGTGGATATTTATTTGTTTTAAAATGACGGTGAACGTTATTTTTTTTTTTTAATTTTCATCATAGCAATATGAAATTTTGTGCATATATATACATTTCACCAAAAGCATATAGAACATATTAAAAAAAAAATTCAATCTTATTAAAATTTTTAATTAAAAAAAAAAAATTAAATTTTTAAACAAAATTTTAAAATGCTCCTCGTGTTTTAATTTTTGAGATATTTTCCTGTTTTTACATTTTTATCACTTAAAATTCTATTATAAACAAATTTGTGTAAGATTTTTTAATCTCTTGAATAATTAATATTTTACAGATTTTTTCTACATTCCATATCGATTTTCATCAAAATTTTGCCTTTAAATAAGTAAAAATCAAATTTGACTATCTTAACGAAGACGAATTTTAAAAATCTTACACAATATCATGATACTTCCTTATCAATTTCATAAATATTGATCAAAAGTTACGTTGCAAGGAGCATTCCAAAAATCTAATAAAGGTAAAAAAAAAAAAAAAAAAAAAAAAAAAAAAATGGTTTTGAGAAAAACAGATTTAAAGTATATAAATGCACTTACCTTTATTAATTACTTCTTAAAACCTTGATAAATGCTATCTCAATAAGAAGAAACTGTTTTGGTACTATTATACCACAGAAATAGACTTTTTATTACAATTTCACAATCAATAAGGCTTTAAAAAGGATTTCGTTGCATTTTAAAAATTCGAGGTAATTTCATATAATTAGAGTGTATGTAACTGATAAGTGACAATTTTTACTACAATATACAAGTGTTGTTATTTTTATCTTTCTTACAACTGACTACATTATGCTTTTGTAATATATATATTTTTTTTTACTCAGTTGTAATTTTTTTCTCATTGATTTATGGGATATATAATAAATTGCCGAATATTGTTCGGCCATCAACATCATGTATTCTTCATTCATTTCATTAATTTCAGAATACATCTATCATATTCATTTAAAATGCATGCCTTTCACTCATTTTATTTAAAATACCCCCTCTTCTCTCTCAAATACAAACTACTGAACGAAATAAAATCACAAACCAAAATATTTTATTTCAACAACAAATTATTGTTTCTGATTTAGACTAGTGAAATATAAAGGTGAGTACTATTTGAATTTTTTTTTGGAAATTCTAAAATTTACTGTAAATGTTTTCAGTAAAGTACTGTTTAGTACACACACACACACACACGCACACACATATATATATACACACACACACACATATATATATATATATATAACCATTAATTGTATTATAATATATGAACCATTGAATTATATAATTTGGCAATACCTTGTACAAAGAAAATCCATGGCTTTATTAATCCCGCCCTCAAATATATATAAACTAAAAAATCTAATTTATAATCAAAGCATTGTTTGTAATTTAAAGTTGGGGTAAATAAAAGCTGCTATAGTCGAATAAAAAATGCTATTTGCAAAATTTGTACATGGCTAACATAAGAGTACCGATTTATGTAACATTCCAAAAGCATATCATTATCAAATTTTCAAATTACTGAAAATGTTTTCAGTAAAATAGTGTTTCGTACACATATACATATAATATTTAGTTATATATATTAAAAATGATTTGGAAATACTTTGTACAAAGAAAATCCATCGCTTTTACAAGTTGTACAAGCAACTTTTTCGCTGTTAAAGGTCCAAAAAATTGTTTGTGTACAAAATTCAAACGCTTGTAACTTTGCGAAAAATAATCGCATCTGCATGCCGGTTTTTGCAAATGGCTCAGAACAAACTGGATAAGAATAATATGCAAAAAATTATTCTTCAATATTTGGATCGATTTTGCTCACTGTCCCCTTAACGGGAAACCTCTTTTTTATATTTATAAATTTTTCATCGTTCAAGATGACGGGATGTGAAAAGTTTAATTGTATTTTTCTATCATGGATACAAATAAATACGTTATAATATTAGTTTATAGGCTTCTTTGAAATGTAAATTTTTTAAATTTATCAAATTATGCATGTGTTCTTGCCTATTGTTTTATGCATGTTTGTAAAATGTTAAATAGAGGGCGCATGGCACGAACGGATGCATAGTCTTATTAACCGTTTAGGACAGTTATTTCTGTAAAATCTTTTTAAAGATGATTATGAAAAAAAGTTTTTGAGTTTCAAATATAATTATTTTTAATTTATTAATAGTAATAATTTTATGGTATTAGTTAATGTAAAGAAAGAAATATATTTGTTTAGGGATACATAAAAACATTAATTAAGGTACATTATCTACCAATAAGTATTTGGACGCTTTCAGTTTTTGACATTTTGTAAAATATTTAAAAATATGCTTGACGGATTCTTCTGGAACTTCAGGATTATAAAGTTTATGTTTGACTTCATATTTATCAACATCCACTTGATAAGCAGGGAAATTAGGGGGCCGTCAAAAAAATCAAAGAGTAATAGAAATATTTGGAATCACACTGTACATGAAAATGCACGAAACGATTTATCGTTTCAGAATACAAATATGTGAATACTATACAACATATACACTGATTTTTGTAAGAATAGCATGTATATTCAAGGAGAAAGAACGATTTTTTGGAAAAATTAAAAAAATTCTGGTATGTTTTTTGTTTGTATCATGCAGGTTTTTTTTACCAAATTTAACGCAAATTTCAGAAAAATTAGCAAAATGTAGTGGAAAAAACATAGCATAATTGGAATATAAATATGTTAAATATTTTATAAAAAATGAGTAGTTGTATGAAATAATTTTTATCTGCGCATGCGGGAACGATATAAACGATTTTTTTACATCATTTAATACTCAATTCTATGGAGTAATTCATAAAAAAATCCAATCAAATATCGTGAAAATTCAAAAAGATATCATTATTATAGTAAGCTGTTTTTACTTTGCTCTCTAAAAACAGCTGAATGATAAGGGGTTCTCCACAAATTGACATTTTTTATAATTTTATTAATTCTACAATGATAAATTGTTTCGTGCATTTTCACGTACAGGATGATTCCAAATATTTCTATTACTCTTTGATTTTTTGAAGGCCCCCTAATCGTCCTGCTTATCAAATGGATGTTATAGGTAATAACATCCATTGCATGCATTATTTGTAAGTATGAGGTTAACATAATTTTTATAATCCTGAAGATCCAGAAGAATCCGAGAAGTATATTTTTAAACATTTGACAAAATGTCAAAAATTGAAAGTGTCCATATACTTATTGGTAGATAGTATATGCGAGTATAATATGCAATTTAAAAACTTGTTTTATACAAATCTAGATAAAACTTAAATTTAATGCGTACATATATTATTATAAATATTATACGTATGCCATATTTAGAAACTTTACATTTTATCAAATAAATACAAAAAAATTTAAATACTTTTCCAAATCATTTTGTAACACTTTAAAGTGATTTTACCAGCAAATTTGAGAAAACAAAATTTCTGTCTTCCAAAATTCTGCTCTTATAAGTAATGCAATTGGTACAAAAATAATGAATGATTTTTCAATTCAAATTAAAAAAACTGTATTTTATTTCAAATTAGATGTACAAAGTAAAAGCATTTCCGATCATTACATTTTAATCAACAGGAAATGAGCTTAGTGATTCCTGTAACATAAAAGTCTGGGCTAATGGGGAGCTAAAAAACTTCGGAAGGCGTTTCCGACATCATCTTGATTAATGAAAGATTTTCCCTCAAGATGTGTTTTGGGTGTTTAACCCTTTCCGGCACGGGCAAAATCGTTAGTAAAATGACAAATTATCGACTGGCACCGGATTTCACAAACGACCTTCTTAGATATTTTGAATTCCTTAATTTAAGCTATTATCGTAAAAGCAAAATTTTACTAAAATATTATTGGTTCCGTTTGCAAGTTTGGAATTTAAATTAGGTATCCCTGACCGGGCACAATGTGCCGGAAAGGGTTAAAGAAGTAGTAGTCGGTTGGCGAGAGATCTTCTGAGTATGGTGGGTGTATTATTGTTTCGTTGGCCATCTTGTGTACCTTTTCAAGGGTCTTTTAAGCGACGTTAGTTATCGTTCAACTCGTGCGGATTCATCAATTGAGTTTCTGCACTTTTCCAATTGGCTGTACCGGGCGAACGATATTTTAATGGTCAACGTTGAGTTCATTTGCAATTTCTCGATTAGTTTTGGTTTGGATGAATTCCGGCAGCCTTCACTCAAATGAATAATTTTCTTTTGTGTTGAAATGTCCAAAACTATTACAAAAAATAATTGACTGCATCAGCCACGTTGCAAAGAATCAGTATATATTTCAGCTTGCGCATTAGCCAGCTTATTATCAAATCATATCTCTATTTTAGAGGTCTGCACGGGCCCGGGATTGGCCCGTGGCTCGTACCCGGCCTGGCCGGTCCGGCGGGATCGTTTCGAATTTTCTAACGGGCCGGCAGATTTAGAATAGTTTTTTTAACGGTCCGGGCCGGCAAAAAAATTGAACGGGCCCTACGGGCCGGGCCGATAAAACAAATTTTCGGGCCTGCCGGCCCGTTCTGAAGATTTAAGCAGAAACGATAAAATATGAGCTATTTTCAACGAAAAATGGTTTTAACGAGAATAAGTATAAATGTGGCCATATTAGTTTGACAGCGTCAATATAAAAATGCACAGTGTATCGGCATCGGAGAATTACATTATGTGTAACCCGTTTTAATATTTTTTAGCTGACTCATACCGGTCCGAGATCTCGCTTGCATTACTTTTCTACATATAGACTGGTCGGACCGGTACTAGACTTAATTATTGGCAGAAAACATGATTTGTAAAATTATTAACAGCGATAAAGAACTTATGTTAGCTTAGTCTTCGGTTATATACTTCTTGATGATTTTTAAATTAATTTCTGAATAATGCGAAAGTTTGACACATTTTCTGATTAATTTTAAATTGTAAAAGTACAAAAGTGATAAGCCTAACTATTGAAGCGATTTGGAATCGAATAGCGTTTTTCATTTTTGGTAAATAAAATACTTGTATAACCTTGTTGAGATATAATAATTTCTCAAATGATTGCAGGTTTTTCTCCCTTCCCTTGCTATTGCATCCGGAAATTCTATTCAAAACGCTAATTATGACAGTATTTTATTTGTTTGCAGTATTCTTAAATTGCTTGTATCAAAAAATGGATAACGCTATTCGATTATATAATTTCTGAATAAATATCTGCTAATCTTATGCGTTTCTGAGAAAAAAAAATGAATTTAGAAATGTATCAGAAAGAAGCTTCTTTGAATTTACGAATGAATTTGGAATTGAAATCTATAATAAAATTATATAGAAATATATTTATAAATCTTCTTTTATTAAACAGCTTCAAAATTAACGATGTTTTCAGCTTTCTTACTTTTTTCTTTTATTCTAAGCCATATTAATTTTTTAATGAATCTTTATTCGAATGTTGAAAGCCTAAGAATCTAAGTAATCATTAATGTTGTTGATGTGTATTTGCTGTAAAATATACTGTAAAATCATTCCATAGATATGTACGCAGTATTCTTTAAAGGAATCTCAGTTATATGATAAAAATCGGAATTTTTCAGAAATCGTAGAAATTGTAACGGGCCAAAACGAGCCGGGCCGGGCCTGTTTTCACTGATTTTTGTACGGGCCAGGCCAGGCCCGGGCTTGGAAATTCCGGCCCGTGCAGACCTCTACTCTATTTAAACATTTCTAAAAACATTTACTCTATGAAACTTTTGATACTTAAACTTTTTAATAAAAAGTGCATCTAAAAATTCTTTATAGACATTCATAAACTCTTAATTGTCTTAATTAACTCTTCTATTTAAAATTTTAAAAAGTATATACTTTAATATTGTATTAATTTTAGGTTCGCCCAGAATAAATAAGGTAACCATTTGCGAAACAATTGTATTTTTTTAAAATAAATGTTAGGTGGGGCTTGTTGAGCTCAAGCCATATGGTAGGCCTCCCCACCTAATTGGATATGAATCAGAATCTGATCATCCTCAGCAACTGATTGGTGCCCGCGAACAATCTCGTGTTGAATATTGAAATCTTCTCGATAAAAATGTTTTGATAACCAACCTTGTGCTAAAGTTGATGCTTTCTTCACCTCAATTTTCATGGGTGTTTCGCACGGTTTGTACTGCACTGTGATCGAGCTGAAACTCTTAAAAATAACATGGACGAAAATCTTGGTAGATAACACAACTTCTGAATTTAATTAATATCCTAAGAAAACAAAAAAATAAAACAATTATTTTGTAAAGAAAATGTTTAAAATGAGCTTTAAACCATGTATAGAATATGCCATTAGGATTAAATTCTGTATATAAAATTCTTATAAAATAAGTTGCATTGCAAGATCATGCAAAACTTTTTCATCAACCTTACATTTGTTACCCTTTTTAACTTTTTCACTGGTACTCAAGTGTGCTCTTCGTGCATCTGATTTGTTTTGGTATCTATTCAAATTCTGCTACAAATATTCTAACAATGGATTTAATGAGAATATTTGAAGATGCATCAAACTTTAACTGTTGCTAGCAGCTCAAGTTACTTTATAAACGATAAAACATCCCCTTCAAAGAAACAGCAAACTGCTTTTATCATTCTTGGGAAGTTGCAGCTTTATATTTCATTTTTTTTCTTCCATTTCCTCGTCAACTGCTGTAGCGTGAAATATTTATGTTTTGTCCTTGCTATTCCTTCGTGAAGATAACGGGGATATTCTGTACTTAATCTGTAGTGTAACATTTAAGGATACCTTCAAGTATTTTTATTTTGCCTGATTCTTGAGTTCCAAGAATATATTTCTCTTTATAAAAGGAATGAAATACTTTTTCCGTTATATTTACTGAAAACGAGAAGAAATTATTAGAACATTTATGCCTAAAATTTCTTTAAAGTGAATGTTGCAAAATGAACTAGGGAAATATTGAAAAAAAAAATAACACTGAATATTTTTACATTTACTTACTACACTGTTAAATAAATTCTGAAATTCACAGAAAAAGTCCCTTTTCACAACAAAAGGGCTATTTCCATTAAAAATCCGAAAACTCCAACATATTTCCTGAAAATAACGAAACGGAAGGAAATAGAAACAAAAAACGCTCCACTAAAAATAATCTTAAGGTTATCTGAAGAAATCGGCACTTTCTACAGAAATTCTACAGAAATCTGAAGAAAATTTGCAGACTTAACTTTATCTTTAAAACATCTTATATATTCTTAAAAATATCTGCAAACTGGGCCAAATACCTTTGAATTTACCACAGATTTTGGGCGAAAAAGCTGTAGATTTTCTACAAATTTCTTTTAGTGGGGCGGAGACACTCCGTTATGTGAGGGGCTCTGTGGCCGAGTGGTCAAGGTCCACACCACTAATCACCTGCGATCGCAGATTTTGGGTTCGAATCCCACTGACGCCATGAAATAATGAAAATAAAAAAATCCCTTTTAAATTACATTTTTTCTGTTTATTTTTCTCTCAGTTCTTATTAAAAAATCTTTTAACTAATTAGTCAAAAATTACATAAATAAATAGTGTACGACAATTTAAAAAAATTGTCTATTAAATTATTTTTGTAAAAAATGAATAATTTTTTTCATTCATTCATTCATTCATTCATTCATTCATTCATTCATTCATTCATTCATTCATTCAAAAAAAAAAAAAAAACAGCGATTTAAAAAAAAAAAAATTAAACTATATAAATAAAAAAAATGATTTTAAAAAATAATAAGTATTATGCATCAGTCTAAAATAAAATAAAATAAACTGTTTACAAATATTCTAACGAATATATTTGAAAAGAAATCTTTAAAAAGCACAACAGATTTTCCCACTAACTCATAAAAAACATACTTTGTACAATCCGGCATCAGCAGCTTTGGCTCAGTTAGTAAAGATTTGTTCCGCTGTCAAAAGGTCTCGAATTCGATCCTCACGACGGCTTGAAAAAAATTATACAAATAAATAAATAAAAAAATAAATGAATAAGTAAAATGATATAGCAGCTTAAAATCACTTGGAAATTTCGAATTCTTTGACGGTTAATCCATTCCTTAATTTTAAAAATTATATTAAATTATTATCACTAAAAACAAAATCTGTAACAGAAAGTTATTGTTTCTTCAAACGGAGTTTTACCTTCTTTTATTTCCCAAAACAGAAAATCTACTAATGGAACGGTGAAAGTTCGGCTACTTTGCTGCCGTAGTTTCATTGTGAATTCACAGATTTATTTTTAACAGTGTAAAATTACGCTCCCTATGTATGGGTGCATGTACACTATATTGCCATTGATTATGGGACACTTGCGATTTTAGACATTTTACTAAATATCTAGAAAAATACATGAGGAATCATCTCGAAACTCTTAGTGTATAAATATAATAGTATAAGTCATACATCTCCGTGAAGATTTTTTCCCGAAACTCTAAAGGGGACCGTCAACAAATTAAAAAAGAATGAATATCTTTTGAATAACCCTGTCAAAACTAATGTAGCAAAAGCGCTCAAACTCTAGATTGTGATTGAATGCCTTATTGTAATAAGCCTTGTTCATTTTTATGCAAATAGCATGCATACTCGCAGAGTAATTAAGGTTTTTATAAAAATGATCCCAAATTTTTCCAAGTTTTTTCCTTATAATTTTCAGAGTTCTTAATATAAAATATTATTTTTTTCAGAAAATATGACAAACAACATTGCGCACAGTACCCTGTAATCAGAATTAAAAAATAATGAAAATTGTATAAAAAATGAGTTGGTTTACTAAATAATTTTTTACTGCGCATGCGTCAACGATATCAAAATTTCATTTGCATATTATGTTAGCTAAATGTATAGAGCAACTTTTGTGAAAGTCACAAAATCATAACTTGAAAATTCTGACAATAATCGTCAATTGAATAAGTTGAAAATCCGTTATTCTCAAAATGATGTAAAAACAAGAGGGGTTGTATCCATATATTCATTGATTAGTGTCAATATAGAATACACAATATGGGATGTACTACTGTATTTGGATAAAATCCCTCATTTTTTTGCTTCATTTTGGAAACAACGGATTTTGTCCTTTTTCTATAGACGATTACTTTCAGAATTTTCAAGCTATGATTTTGAGACTTTCACAAAAGTTGCGCTATACATTTAGCTAACATAATATGCAAATGAAATTTTGATATCTTTGACGCATGCGTAGTAAAAAATTATATAGTAAACCTACTCATTTTTCATACAATTTTTATTATTTTTTAATTCTGATTACAGGGTACTGTATGCAATGTTGTTTGTCATATTTTCTGAAAAAAATATTATTTTATATTGAGAACTCTGAAAATTATAAGGAAAAAACTTGGAAAAATTTGGGACCATTTTTATAAAAACCTTAATTACTCTGCGAGTGTGCATGCTATTTGCATAAAAATGAACACAGTGTATTACAATAAGGCATTCAATCATAATCTAGAGTTTGAGCGCTTTTGCTAAATTAGTTTTGACAGGGTTATTCAAAAGATATTCATTCTTTTATAATTTATTGACGGTCCCCTATGGCGTTTCGGTAAAAAATCTTCACGGAGATGTATGACGTATACTATTATATTTATACACTAAGAGTTTCGAGATGATTCCTCATGTATTTTTCTAGATATTTAGTAAAATGTCTAAAATCGCAAGTGTCCCATAATCAATGGCAATATAGTGTATATTTACAATGGTTAAATCCTCTTTATTATACATTTTGCTTAGATTTATATAAAATAGATTTTTTAATTATGTTTCATACTATAATTAGTATATTTATGTACTGCTAAAAAAATTCCGATTTGTTTTGGTATCTATTGAAATTTTGTTACAAATATTGTAACAATAGATTTAGTGAGAATATTTGATAATTCATTTAGAAAAGGAAGATTTCATTGCTACTAGTAGCTCAAGTTACTTTATAGACGATAAAACATTGCGTTTAAAGAAACTGCAAACCGCTTTTATCATTCTTTGGGAGTTGCAGCTTTCTTTTCCTTCCTTTTTTCCCTTTCTTTGCAATTTCATGTGAAAATTTTTTTATTTTGCTTTTTTTGTTCCTTCGTGAAGATAACGGAAATATTATGTACTTAATCCGTAGTGTAACATGTAAGGATACCCTTCAGGGCTTTTACTTCGCCTGATTTTTGAGTTTTGAGAATATATCTCTATCTATAAAATGAATTAAATGTTTTTCTTTTCATTATATTTACTGAAATGAGAAGAAATTATTAACTCTTCCTAATTACTCACCTATATTAACCCATTATAATAACCCATCCATTTTAATCCATATCTATTTATACCTGAAATTTTGTTTTCTAGAATTTCTTGGTAAAAACATTTTAAAATGAATGTTACAAAATGAACTGGGAAAATAGTAGAAAAAAAAATAACGCAAAATATTTTTTGAATTTAATTGATGAAATTTAAACGTCCTAAATATGGGTTATGTATAATATTTACAATAGTGAAATGCTCATTATTATGTATTTCGTCTATATTTGTTTAAAATAGACTTTTTAATTCTGTATTTCTTTCTACAATTAATATATTTATGTACTATTAAAAAAAATCTTTGATATGCTTTGCTGTCTGTTCAAATTTTGTAAGAAATATTATATCAGTGGATTTAGTGAGAACATTTGGTGATTCATTTAGTAAAGCGAGATTTCACTGTTGCTGGATGCTCATGTTACTATATAAACGATAAAATATTACGTTCAAAGAAACAGCAAATCGCTTTTATTGTTCTTTGGAAGTTGCAGCTTTCTTTTTTTTACCTTTTTCTTTCATTTCTCTATCGTTTGATGTAGCGTGAAAGATTTATGTTTTATCCTTTCTGTTCATTCGGGAAGATAACGGAGGTATTCTGTATTTAAGGCGACGGTGGACGTTAATTTTTTTTTTTAATTTACTTCATAGCAGTATGACATTTTGTGTATACATACATTTTACCAAAAGCATATAAAACACATTCAAGAAAATTTCCAGTCTTATTAAAATTTTTAATTCAAAAAAATAATTTTTTAAACGAAATTTTAAAATGTTCGTCGTGTTTTAATTTCTGAGATATTTTCTTGCTTTTGCATTTTTTTTTCACTTAAAACTCTATTATAAACAAATTTGTATAAGATTTTTTAAATCTCTTGAATAGTTAATATTTTACAGATTTATTTAAAACTAGCGGCCTTCGCCCGCTACGCTGGTCGGTTTATCTAAAGAAATCTTGAAGAAGTAGTTAGATAAGGTTCAGACATACATTAAAAAAAAAAAAAAAGCAAGTCGATCATTCAAAAAACGTTGTGAAATATCAAATATTTACTGTAATTTTTTAAGAAAAACAAAGTTTCGAAAAAAAAAAATTAAATCGAAAAAAAAATTACACTGACATATTAATGCAAGGAAATTTTCCCAGAGAGAAAATTCGCCTTGAATACAATATTTCAAATTCTTTTAATTGCTTATAGGCGTTAATGCCAACATAGTGAAAAAAAATTCCATGCTGGGAATCGAACCCGGGCCATCAGTATGGCGCACTGACGTTCTACCGACTAAACCACATGGAACGACAGCCAGCTTGAAACTTTCTCATACTTAAGTAGACTGGCGAAAACATAACGATAGCGCGTTTTAAAATCGCACAGTGACATCTATTGGATTTTATATGTACTAAAAAACGTTATGTACTAAAAAACGTGAGCAGCGCACCTAATAGTTTCTTTTGTTTCTTTTTGTTACTTTTTTGTCTGTTGTCCGATTTTGATGAAACAAAGCCTATACACTGCCCGGGAGTGTGCATTCTTCATTAGTGAAAACCGCATAAAAATCCATTCAGTAGTTACGAAGATAACCTCGAACAAACAGACAGACAGACAGACAGACAGACAGACAGACAAAAAATTCAAAAAATTTTTTTTTGTGTTTCATTGGTTTTCTTTTATCGCCCTGACTCCATTTTTGTCAATTATCTTCAATGTACAGACACACCGGGTCCTACTGTTTTATTATATGTATAGATAACTAGCGGCCTTCGCCCGCTACGCTGGTCGGTTTATCTAAAGAAATCTTGAAGAAGTAGTTAGATAAGGTTCAGACATACATAAAAAAAAAAGCAAGTCGATCATTCAAAAAACGTTGGGAAATATCAAATATTTACTGTAATTTTTTAAGAAAAACAAAGTTTCGAAAAAAAAAATTAAATCGAAAAAAAAATTACACTGACATATTAATGCAAGGAAATTTTCCCAGAGAGAAAATTCGCCTTGAATACAATATTTCAAATTCTTTTAATTGCTTATAGGCGTTAATGCCAACATAGTGAAAAAAAATTCCATGCTGGGAATCGAACCCGGGCCATCAGTATGGCGCACTGACGTTCTACCGACTAAACCACATGGAACGACAGCCAGCTTGAAACTTTCTCATACTTAAGTAGACTGGCGAAAACATAACGATAGCGCGTTTTAAAATCGCACAGTGACATCTATTGGATTTTATATGTACTAAAAAACGTTATGTACTAAAAAACGTGAGCAGCGCACCTAATAGTTTCTTTTGTTTCTTTTTGTTACTTTTTTGTCTGTTGTCCGATTTTGATGAAACAAAGCCTATACACTGCCCGGGAGTGTGCATTCTTCATTAGTGAAAACCGCATAAAAATCCATTCAGTAGTTACGAAGATAACCTCGAACAAACAGACAGACAGACAGACAGACAGACAGACAAAAAATTCAAAAATTTTTTTTTTGTGTTTCATTGGTTTTCTTTTATCGCCCTGACTCCATTTTTGTCAATTATCTTCAATGTACAGACACACCGGGTCCTACTGTTTTATTATATGTATAGATTACATATCGATTTTCATCAAAATTTTGCCTTTAACAAGTAAAAAATCAAATTTGACTATCTTAATGAAGATGAATTTTAAAAAAGTTTACACAATTTCTTTCTAAACAATATCAGGATACTTCCTCATCAATTTCATAAATATTAATAAGAAATTACGTCGCAAGGAGCATTTGAAAAATCTAAAAATGCTGAAAATTTAATTTTGAGAAAAACATATTTGAAGTATATAAATACACTTACCTTTGTTATTTATTTCTTAAAACCTTCATGAATGATATTTTAATAAGAAAAAACAGTTTGGATACCATTATAACAAAAAATAGACCTTTTTTTTGCCAAAATTTTGCTATAGACGATTTCGCTCAAATAAAGGTCCACTGTCATTTCAATTTGTAGTGTAATATTTAAGGATACCTTCAAAGATTTTACTTTGCCTGATTCTTGAAATTGAAAAATATATGTCTTCTTGCAAAAAGAAAACTATTTTTTTTCCATTATTGTTACTAAAAATGAGAAGAAAGCATTAGCACATTTATGCCTAAAATTATTTTAACACTAGAACGCCCTGAAGGAGTCTTTTCGACTCCAACTATGTGATTAAATTCCAATTCGAACCAGAAAGTTTTTCTTGAAGTGATTTAAATTTAATCCACGCATATTTACGCGTTTAATAAATCAATAAAAAAAATTTGAAAAAAAAAATGAAATATTATTATTTAAACTTTGTGAGGGAGTGACCTTTCCATAAAGGCACTCTAGTGTTTCTGAGATCGTGACGTCAATAAGTTAACATGTGTAAGCGTAAAAGCGACATCCATCCTCTCTTTAACTTTCTAGAGTGTGTGTGCTCTTTCGGATTTTACAGTTGGCTTGCGGTTATTAGTAATATGTTAATGTGAAGTATCTCAGTTTGCAGCATATAAAAGCTTGGGTTTGAGTGAATGAGGGGTGTCTCTGGCATTAGCCAGCGAGCGTCTGTGGCATTAGCCACCGAGTGAGGATCTCTAGTATTAGACAAGCGAAGTGAATTAGTGTTCAGCGAAGTGCTAGCCGATTGAAAAGTAGCAACGAAGCCTCCAGTGAGTGGAAAGGAGTTCCGACAGTTGACTTGAGAGTTGGCCGGGGTAAGAAACCTCTTAGTTTCATTTGGATTGTTTTTGAATAAAGGATTACCCACAGCCACGGGCTGTTTAATTAAGCTTTATCTAGCAGATCAGCCAAGAGATAGCGGAAGGTATTAGCAGGTGCCCCGACTGAGCTAGGCCGAAGCTTGTGAGTATGTGTTTGGTTTTTTCATAGTCTTCTCAGTTGTGTAAAAATTAAGACTTGCTCCACTTCCCTTCAGCCTTTATCGTTTCAATAAACGTTGTTGTTTTATCTTAATCACTGAGTATGTTTACATTTAACCTGCACCACGACCAACCTAACGTTACAAAAGACACTCAGCATGCATGTAACGTTACAAATGGCGCCCACCGTGGGTTTGCCGTTACAAATGGCGCCCAACGAAACATCGGACATTGTGAGATTGTGCCACGTGTGTATTTTACCGGTGAGGGTGATATTAGTGAATTTTTAGTTAAATTAGATGATTATATTTTGTTCAATAATATACCTGAGAAAAGTAGGTACGTAGTGCTTAAATGCTCGTTGAAGGGCGAAGCACTTTTGTGGTTAGAGAATATAGGAAAGTTTTTGACTACTGATGAAGCGAAAAGATTTGAACAAACTGTGATTGAGTTAAAGAAGGCATTTCCTCCCGTTAAAGATAAAAGTATTTTGAGAAAAGAGTTCTATTGTAATAAGCAGAATATTTATGAGTCGGCGTCAAAATTTTATCTTCGTAAGCTGGAACTAAAAAATAAATTAGATTTAGATATCACATTTGAGGAATTGTTGGACATTGTTTTTCCTCTTTTTAATCCAAGTATACAGGACTTTATTGAAGTTAGAGCATCGAAGAATTTTGCAGAAATGCACCAGTTACTATCGAAGTATGAGACTCGGCATAGCTCGGATCAACGGGATTTGCGTAACCCTCGTCAGAGACCGGTCACAGATAGTAATTTGAGAAATGAGGGGGAACGTAATTTTGTGAGAGGGGGGCAGCGATTTCCGAATAGTAATTTGCGTAATAGAAATGATGGATTTGATCGTAATATGTCGAATACGGGTAATGGTAACAGGAATGGTGGTGGTGCTAATAGTTTTAGAAGTGGTGAGAGAAATATGTATGGAAATAGACAGAATAGTGGTTATGATCGTAGTGGGGGAGGACGGGACAGGAATGTTTCTTCCGCAAGTAAGGAGATTAACTTCGGATGAGAATGTTGAAAATAGGTCAATGCAAAACAAATGTGTTCAGAGGTCGGAAATGTCTTCGGTGAGTTTGAATAAAATTACTATTAATCCGGTTGAGTTACCTGAAGTGTTAATTGTGTTAGATGGTATTGTCGTTAAAAGTGTCTTCGATACAGGGGCAGATAAGTCGTTCATTTCTTTTGATTGTTATCGGAAATATTTTTCGTATAAGAAGTTGAAGAGGTCAAGTCTGGTGGTTCAGTCGGCACAGGGAGTAGCTTGCGATAATAAAGGTTCAGTAGAATTGGAAGTTGAAATTCGTTCGGTTAAGACATGTTGGGAGTTTTGTGTGTTAGATGGATTAACAGTGCATTTTATAGTTGGTGTGGATTATATGAAGGATAGAGGAATTAGTTTGGATTTCTTTAAAAAGTCGTTAATCGTGAATAATGATGAGAATGTGAGTAAGAAAGAGCATGTTTCAGTGTCGGTTAATTTGGAGGAGTCGGGTTTAAGTGAGGTTAAGAAAGTGGAGTTTAATAAGTCTTTAGTCGATTTTTGTAAAGTCTTTTCAGATAAACCGAGTTTAAGGAATGAAATTCATATTGGTTTTGACGCACTAGTTGCTAGTAAACCATTTCGTTATGATTTTATATCTAATATTTTTAAGTCTTTGTGTGAAAAGTTGGAGACTGGGGACAGTAAGGAACTTACTCAGTCTAATATGGCTGAACGTATAAATCGTACATTAATTCAAATGATTTCTTCGTATGTTGGTTCTCATCACGCAAATTGGGACCAGTTTCTTCAGCATTTTGCGTACGCACATCGTACAGCAGTTCACGAGTCGACGGGGAAAACGCCAGCTGAATTGTTTTTGGGTAGAAAAGTCATTACTCCATTCCAAAGGTTAGTTATGGTGTCAGATGCGGAAAGTCAGTACATGTGCCAGGATATTGAGAGGTTGGTTAAGGAAGCTCAAGTTCAGATGGGAAAAGCGCAAGAAAAGCAAGCTCAGTATTATAATATGCGTAGAAGGGAGTTAGAAGTGAAAGTTGGAGATTTTGTGTTAGTAGAAAAGCATTGGTTAAGTTCAAGTCGTCAAAAGAGAGTAGCTAAGTTTGGTCCGAAGTTTTTAGGTCCGTTCGAGGTTTTAGAAGTTCAAAATAATAATTTGGTTGTTGATATCAATGGTGAAAGAATGACGGTTAATTTGGATCAGGTTAGAGTTTATAAGTTTAGAGAAAATGGTAGTGAAGGTTCTCATGTGTCGAGTGGTGTTTCGCGAAATTCCCGATCCAATGAGTGTCCCGAGTCCAGCACTTCTTCATCTAATTCTTTTCATCAATATTCAAGAAGAAAAGTTGGTCAATCAGCTCCAAAAACTGTTATTGAGAGTCGAAAGCCTAGCAATCCGAGAGCAAAGTATGATAACAAAAATAAGAGAGCAGTGTCAAATACTTCAGATTCTGTGTGCCATAAAAGGAAAAAGATTATAAACTATCCCGTTTCTCCACTTATGAGACAGCAACCTCACAAACATACATTATCTAATAGTTCACCATCTTCGGTACTTAATCCCCGGAAAAGATTTCAGATGGACACTCGGCAAACTGTTAAACGAACTTTAAATTCCGAATTTTTGCCTAATAAGAAACAACATAGATCCGGAAAGAAACGTGGCCTAGGATCTTCAGTAACTTCGGGTGCGTCTAGAAAGAGGAGACAACTCTCAGATTACCGGCATCAACAGTGTGAATCTCGCCATGGAGTGAGCCCAGCGAACCGGCCAGAGCAGAGTCGTCGAGCGGAACCTACAAGTATCCCACGGCATCCATTCAGAACCAGGCTGCAGGCACGACAGTCAACTGTGGCGTCACCGTACAGTTCCGATGACGACAGATCCTTCGTACAAGGTTTCTGGGACAAGAGGAGAAAGCCATCCTGTAGTATGAAGCCTGCCAGCAGCGAATCATCTCTATGATTGGGTGATAATGTTCTTTATTAAATTTCTATTAGAGTGCATATATGTGGTAGCAATATGAAGGAATAGAAAGCAGAAAGACTGTTTTGTATTTTTGGCCATTTTTGGAATTTTTTGATGGACTCACGATTGGTGCTTAATTGTGTTCAAAATTTGTTTGCAAAATTGTTAGTTTTATGTATGTTTGAGATTTTGGTCTTAACTGCTTTTAAAAATTCTGGATCTATTGTTAAATTGTTATGTTATTTGTTAAAAATGTTACTATATTGTTGTATTGTTCAGGTGTTATAAAATGTATGTTAATGTATGTTTAAATTTTCAGAAAGTACAGATAGTAATTTGGGTTATTTTGCACACGCGCCGCGGTTCAGGCGCGCACGTGTTTTGCGGTCAAGAAATCCTTGACACGCGTTTCTATCTCTTATACTAACATTTAATGAATTAACTTTCTCCTTATCGTTCGTGTTTTATGTGTTGCGTTTGTACTTTAGTTGGGAATGGTTTCCGCAAGTTGCGAAGTTTTAAGCTGCGTTTGAATTTGAAATTGTATTGAATGTTAATGTGATCTTCTTGCAGGGTGTTATGTATTGATTCTGCTATTTTTCTTTTAGTTAATACAGATGAAGAGCATGATGACGTCATTTTGTAAATTTTTGATTTTTTTTTTGATTGTTGCATAAGCACAGCGATATGACGCTGTACGTATGTGCCCCAATTATTGTTAAAGTAGAGTTAAGTTTTGAAGAATTTTGGGAGTTAGTTCATTGGCTAATGGGTATGTAGGTATTACGTAATAGCAGAGTTATTTTGAGTATGAAGTAAAATTTAATTTTAGATGAGTTCGGTATTTGGATGAGGAAAATTTTTGCGCATTGGGTTTTTTGGACTTGGTGCGAATTTTAGTATTAGGAAAGTTATGGAGAGATAATTTTTGGTAATGTTATAGTTGTATTGCAATATTGAGGAAAATTTCGGAAGTTTAGTGTTTTGAGAAATTTTAGCACTCCCAGTGGAGTGGGCTGTTTTGAAAGAAGAAGTAATTAGTTTTGAGAGTTTTACGAGTTTTTGGAAGTTTTACGGAGGCTATTTGTAAGATAGAAGAATGATTGGATTGAATATGTGAATATTTGAGGCAAACGGAGGTTTTTTGGTTGTGATGGGTTAAAGTTAATATTTTAAAAGTTATGTTTCGGCGCTAAATTTCACCCATCACTGTGTTTATTACGGCTCGAAATTTGTAACAAGAAAAAGTTCTGGGCATGCATTTGGCCCAGCCCTTTTTCTCTGTGGAATCCGAGGGGGGGTTGTGAGGGAGTGACCTTTCCATAAAGGCACTCTAGTGTTTCTGAGATCGTGACGTCAATAAGTTAACATGTGTAAGCGTAAAAGCGACATCTATCCTCTCTTTTACTTTAACTTTCTAGAGTGTGTGTGCTCTTTCGGATTTTACAGTTGGCTTGCGGTTATTAGTAATATGTTAATGTGAAGTATCTCAGTTTGCAGCATATAAAAGCTTGGGTTTGAGTAAATGAGGGGTGTCTCTGGCATTAGCCAGCGAGCGTCTGTGGCATTAGCCACCGAGTGAGGATCTCTAGTATTAGACAAGCGAAGTGAATTAGTGTTCAGCGAAGTGCTAGCCGATTGAAAAGTAGCAACGAAGCCTCCAGTGAGTGGAAAGGAGTTCCGACAGTTGACTTGAGAGTTGGCCGGGGTAAGAAACCTCTTAGTTTCATTTGGATTGTTTTTGAATAAAGGATTACCCACAGCCACGGGCTGTTTAATTAAGCTTTATCTAGCAGATCAGCCAAGAGATAGCGGAAGGTATTAGCAGGTGCCCCGACTGAGCTAGGCCGAAGCTTGTGAGTATGTGTTTGGTTTTTTCATAGTCTTCTCAGTTGTGTAAAAATTAAGACTTGCTCCACTTCCCTTCAGCCTTTATCGTTTCAATAAACGTTGTTGTTTTATCTTAATCACTGAGTATGTCTACATTTAACCTGCACCACGACCAACCTAACGTTACAAAAGACACTCAGCATGCATGTAACGTTACAACTTGAGTAAAAATTCCGGGCGTTCTAGTATTAAAATAAATATTGCAAAGTGAACTAGGAAAATATTGACAAAATATATCGCTAAACTTTTCTTGCATTTATTTAATAAAATGTGAACGTTTTAAGTGGGAATATGTATAATATTTACAATAGTAAAACATCCTTTATTATATGTTTTGCCTAGTTTTATATAAAATAGACTTTTAAATTCTATATTTCGTACTATAATTAGTATATTTTTGTTCTACTAAAAAATCTCTGATTTTTGTTTTGCCATCAATTCAAATTTTGTAAAAAAAATCTAATTAGAATGGATTTAGTAAAAACATCTGGTGATTCATTTAGAAAAGCAAGATATCACTGTTGCTGTCAGAACAAGATACTATGTAAACCACAAAACATTGCCTTCAAAGAAACAGAAAATATCGTTTATCACTCTTCGGAAGTTGATGCTTCATTTCTCATTATTTTTCGTTTATTTCTCGTCATTTCGTGAAGCGTAAAACACTGTAAAAAATTTTTTCGTTAAATAACGGAAATAGTACTGGTAATTTAGACGCCAGTACTATTTTCGTTTTTTAACGGAAAAAAAAATTCCTTTTTTTTCAGAAATATTTCTGTTTTTTTCACAAAATAGTTCCGTTTTTTTCATATTTTTTACATATAAATTTTCGCTTGAAAGCCAAAAAACAATTTTCAAGGACAAACTGGCGCTTTTTTCACAAAGACACATCAGGTTAAAGCACATACATTTAATTAAAACAACAGTGAAGAAATGTCACTTACCCTCGATGGGGATGGAACCAGAGACCTGTCCTATGGCAGGTGTAATACCATTACGCAATAGTTACGCATGGAGAGGTTGCAAATATCTTTACTTATTTCGAATGATTTTATAAAGGAAAGGTCTTATGTTGAACGCGGTATTAATTTTTGTAGAGAATTATTTTCTATTGCGTGTACAGGTCTAAATGTTTAACAGATTTTATTTCCATAATTTTCAATATTTAGTTTTTAATTTCAGTTCTATAAAAATAAATCTTAAATTTTAAAATATTACATTTATTAAGAGTTGAATGCATTAAAAAGTTTTGTTTCCTTCATTTTAAGGAGATATTTAAAAGTTTATTGTAATATTATTCATATTTATTTACTTATTTATTTTTGAAACATACTAACAAACTTTTTTACAAAAATATATCTATTTTAACAAAGTATTTGTATGATTATCAATTTTAATCTGAATAAAGATAGTTATTACGGGTTATTAAAATAAATTTCCATTACTGTTTTTTATATAGAAAATCGTCAACTTTATAATAATTTCTTTAATATAGTTCAGATGTTTAAATTTTATGTACAAATTTCTTAAAGTGAATAAGATTAAAAAAATATATTAAAATTAAAAGCAGAAATTTTTTTCCATTTTAAAATATCCTGCGCACTTTTTAAAAAATATGCTATAAATGAGTTAAACATTATTTAAAAATCATAATGGAAATAAACTAACTGAAAATAAACTAACTAACTAATCTCAAACTTAAAAAGGATTAATAAAATTTTATAATTTTATTATTTTTTAATATTGTAAAAATATGTTAGCTTTATATTATTAAAACAGAAAGAAATAAAGAAAATTATTATAGAAAGTTGTTTATAAAAGAACTCTATAATGTTTTTCTTTCCCAGATATAGATGGAGCCACTAGAGTTATTTATGGAATTTATGCTGTTTTAATACGGAACTTCTCTGTTTCCAGATAAATTTACGGAAAACTTACTGTATTTATAATCTCAAAATGTCGATAACTGAAGTTCTATTGTTTTTTCGAAAAAATGAAACTATTCCGTAGAAATTTACGGAAAAATTTGTGTATATTAACGGATATTTTTTACAGTGAAGATTTATGTTTAGTCCTTTCTGTTCCTTCATAAAGATAACGGAGTTATTCTGTACTTAATCTGTAGTGCAACATTTAAGGATATCTTCGGAGCAGTGACGTCGCCTGATTCTTGAGTTTCAAAAACATACTTCTATTTATAAAATTAATTAATTATTTTACGTTATATTAACTGAAAATGAGAAGAATGTATTAACTCATTTATTCGTAAAATAACATTAAAATGAAAGTTTCATAATGTTTAATAAAAAAACTTGACAAAAAAAATCATTAAATATATTCGCATTTATTTAAAAAAATGTAAATGTCTTAAATATTGAAGTATGTAAAATATTTATATTAGTGAAATGCTACTTATTATATATTTTGCCGATATTCATATAAAATAGATTTTTAAATCTTATATTCTATACTATAGTTTTGAATGCCTATAAATTTATATGCTACTAAAAATCACTGATTTTTTTCTTTTTCTTTTTTTGGATATCTATTTAAATTTTTTAACAAATATTATAGCATTAGATTTAGTGAGACCATTTGGTTATTCATTCAGAAAACCAAGGTTTTGCTGTTGCTGGCAGCTTAAGTTACTTTAAATATAATAAAACTTGGCGTTCAAAGAAACAGCAAATCGCTTTTATCATTATTCGGAAGTTGTAGCGTTTCTTTCATTTCTCTGTCATTTGATGTACCGTAAAAGATTTATGTTTTGTCATTCTGATACTTTGTAAAAAATAACGGAGGTATCTGTACTTAAGCGATGCAAGTGCATTACCTAAGGGTATCTCCAGGGCTTTTACTTCGGTTGATTCTTCAGTTTCTAAAATATATTTCTATTTATAAAATGAATTAAATGTTTTTTATTATAATTACATAAATGAGAAGAAATTATAAACGAATTATAATCACAACCTCAAATTAACCCATTACAATAAATAACCCACTGATATTAATCCATATTAACTTATTTATATCTGAAATTTTATTTTTTAGAATTTCTTAGTAAAAAAAAAAATGAATATTACAAAATAAACTGAGAAAATTCTTGCGAAAAATTACGCTAAATATTTTTTGTATTTATTTAATAAAATATTTATGTCCTAAATATGAGAGATTAATGTTAATTTTTATAGTAAATTGTTCCGTATAATATAGTTTGCTTAGATTTATATTAAATAGAATTTTAAATTTCGTTTTTCGTACTGTAATTAAATTTATGAACAGCTAAAAAGTTTCCGATTTGTTTTGTTGTGTGTTCAAATTTTGAAACATGATATGCTAACAATGGATTTAGTGAAAACATTTAGTGATTCTTTTAGAAAAGCGAGATTTCACTGTGCTGGCAGCTTAAGTTACTCTATATACGATAAAGCATTAAATTCAAAGAAACAGCAAATCGCTTTTATCATTCTTCGGAATTTGCATCTTTCTTTTTTCATCTCTTTCTTTGATTTGTCTGTCATTTGATGTATCGTGAAAGCTTTATGTTTTGTCTTTTCTATTCCTTCGTAAAGATAATGGAGGTATTCTGTACTCTAGTGTAACATTTAACACGTTCGCTGCCGCTTACGTGAAGATGTGATGATAGTTAATGCCGCACTGTAGAAGTGGGTTTTTCCAAAACCGATTTACTTTTTATAACAAAGAATAAGTGAAAGATTTTCCCGCGCCAGCGCGTGACTGGCTATTGGACATCACCCCACATCACGCGCTGGCGCGTGAGTGGCGCCTTAATGTTGGCGCCATATCACGCGTTTTCACGTGAGCGGCAGCGAACCTGCTAAGGATATCTTCAAGGCCTTTCTTCGTCTGACTTTTGAGTTTCAAGAACATATTTCTATCTATAAAATGAATTAAATACTTTTCTTTCCATTATATTTACTTAAAATGAGAAGAAATTATTATCCTATAATAATTACTTACTCACATTAGCCCATTATAATAACCCAACTGTTTTTATCCATATTAACCTATTTATTCAAGAAATATTGTTTTCTAGAAATTTTTGGTAAAATCCCTTTAAAACGAATATTGGAAAATGAACTGCGAAATACTAGCAAGAAATTACGCTAAATATATTTTATAATTATTCATATTCATATTTATATTCATAATAAAAATATATACATCCTAAATGTATCAGTATGCATAATATTTTTAGAAGCAAAATGCTCCTTATTATACATTTTGCCTAGTAAGGTACCCTGGGGTAATAACGCCAGGCGGGGTAATAACGCCAAGTGCTTATATTTTGCATAATTATGAAATAATCAGGTAAATGACACCCATGTGCTCTGCGCAGAAGGGTTTTGAGTCATATAAATCGCAAAAAACAGCTTCAAGTTAATTTGTTTCATTTTTAGGTCTTATTGTTTTTACAAGCAACTAAAATTAACGCTTGATCTAAAATTTGCGAGGTAAGGTTTTTGATCTGAAGACTATATTTTTTATCCGGAAATACTTTGTTTATTACATAAATTTGTAGTGTATTTCATGTACTTTCAAATTGTTGTAGAAGATTTTGGATATCTTCTCGAGTTAATTTGTAGTTTAGGATTTACTGCGCAATAAGTATCCCGGGGTAATAACGCCAGGGATTGGCGTTATTACCCAGTTGATTCCCAACAATGGCCGAACTATATCCGAAGGGGGTTTATATATTAATATGGGACAGCATTATCATCATTGTTGAAATGGTTAGATTAAGGGGGGGGGGGGTGCCCAATACTTAAAAATAATCTCTCTCTATTTTATTTTTATTATTATTATTATTATTTTTTTTTACTAATGTAAAAAATAATTTTTAACTCTCGTAAATAAAACAATATCAAAATGTTTTGGAAATTGAAATTCGAACATCTTCAAAATCAGGTTTCTATTAAATTCCCACTGGATTGTTCAATTGAGTTCAAAATTTTAACTGTCCGCTTTCTCAGCTTTCGGTTTTTCAAAACTTTATAAATTTAACCTTTAACTGATATGACAGAAATTGTAACGTATGAATGTGATACGTTTTGTGGTTTGTGAGACCGTAAAATTGAAAGATGAATAAAAAGCGCGAATAACTCATAGGATTGTGTTTTTGTACTAAACTTTTTATACAAGAGTATTATACTTAATATTCCACCTATTTAGTCTCTGGTGATAGTATTAAAATTCCAAATGAAACAAAATTTCGGTAGTGTTTGCAGTTAAACTGAAAATTACAAGTTAAACTAAAAAATTAAAAGAAAAATAGTGGTCTACGAAACCGGTAACATTAGTTAAAGGTTAAAAGGCGATCCATGATTAAAAATCATAGAATACTGTTCCTGCGCTAAACTTTTTGTACAGAATTAGTTCTAATTAAATTTAATCTATTCAAATATTCCTAAAAATATTACGAGAACTCCAAACGAAAGAGAATTTCAGTTGTAACTACCCCACTAAAAAAAATCTGTAGAAAATCTATAGTTTTTTGGCCCAAAATCTGTGGGAAATCCGAAGGTATTTGGCCCATTATGCAGATATTTTTAAGAATATTTAAAAAAATTCTGGAGATATTTTAAAGATAAAGCTAAGTCTGCAAATTTTCTTCAAATTTCTGTAGAATTTCTGTAGAAAGTGGCAATTTCTTCAGATAATCTTAAGATTATTTTTAGTGGGGTATAGTTAAACTGGAAAATACAAGTTAAACGCTATTTTTTTTTTTGGGGGGGGGAGGGGGTACAATGTTCAGTCAGATTGCTAACAGCAGTTAAAGGTTAATTTTGTTGCTAATATAGAGATAATGATATATAATTATATGAATTATGTATAAAATTGAATAAGAGATCTCTTTGGGATAATATTTTTTAATCAAAAATTTTATTCAATTTATTAAAAATTTATTAAAGCATGTTCTTTGAAACGTCGACAATTTAACTGTAGGTTTGGAGAATCCGCATTAGTGTGGAGCTATGGGTTAGAAACTATTTTTTAGATTACTATAATAGTATTAACCCTTAACTGCTGTGACAAAAATTGTCGCATAACTTACTGTGAGCGGCCTGTCAGACCGCTTAATCTAACGATGAATAAAATGTTAAATTAATTTTTAGAATATTACTTTGTATTGAACCTTATATATAGGACTATTATAAATAAAATTCAGCTATTCAAAAGTCTCTAGAGATAGTAATAGGACTCCAAATGACACAAAATTTTCCCGGTATCTATAGTTAAACTAAAAATTGCAAGTTAAACTCTGAAACTTGAAAAACTCAGCGGTATGTGAGATGCTAACAGCAGTTAAGGTTTAACAAAAATATTTATTACATATAACTGTAGTTATTATAAAACTTCACATGATTAAAATATTATATCATGAATGGTTAAAACCATGCAATGTTTCTTATAATCATATTTAAGCGGGACTTTTTAAGTAAAGAGAGACACAGGGTGTTATATTCTGTTGAAGCTCCCCCTCACTTCTTTTTCTTTCACTTTCACAAAAAATCAATATTTTCTATCGCATAGAATGCATACATGGGAATATAAATACTGATTCAAATAATCCGTGCAATGTTTCTAATAATTCTATTTAAATGGTCATTTTTAAGCAAAAAGTAGCCTAGAATCTGATATTCTTTTGCGTCCTCCCCTCGCCACCACCACATCTTTCTTTTTCTTTCAGAGTCACAAAAAAATTGTATATTTTCAATAGCTTAGATTGCAATTTGTCGATTTCTAGAGCTGTAGAGTTTGTATTTTTAGAATTCGGCAATCTACATGCCATTATTCCATCTTATTTTATAATTTTGTTTGCATGGCGTTATTACCCATATAGGTGGGTATTAACGCCAAATAGCATTGGTCAAGAAAAAACGCCATTACATTTTATGAATACATATCTGTTAAATTATTTTACTTTATATAGGTAGTCAATGAGTTGCTGTATCAGGTCCTATATTTGTTTGAAAAATACAATCTAAAACTAAGCCGTGAAAATTGGTAGAACCTTAACGTGGCGTTATTACCCCAGGGTACCTTATTATGTAAAATAGATTTATAAATTCCATATTTCGTACTATAATTAATATATTTATGTACTACTAAAAAATCTCCGATTTGTATTGATACCTGTTCAAATTTTGTAACATGATATTATAACAATAGATTAAGTGTGAAAATCTTATTTTTTACTTAGATAAGCGAGATTTCACTGTTGCTGGCAGCTCAAGTTAACTATACAAACGACAAAACATTGCGTTTAAAGAAACAACAAATCGCTTTTATTGTTCTTTGGAAGTTGCAGCTTTCTTTTTTCATCTTTTTCTTTCATTTCTTTGTCATTTGATGAAGCGTGAAAGATTTATGTTTTATCCTTTTCTGTTCCTTCGTAAAGATAACGCGGGTATTCTGTACTTAATCTGTAGTTTAACACTTAAGGTTATTTTCAAGGTTTTTATTTTGCCTGATTCTTGAAATTGGAGAATATATGTCTCCTTGTAAAACGAATAAACAGTTTTTTTTTCATTATTGTTACTAAAAATGAGAAGAAAGTATTACCAAATTTATGCCTAGAATCACTATAACACTAAAACGCCAGGAAGGAGTCGTTTCGACTCCAACTATGTGATTACATTTCAATTCAAACCAGAAAATTTTTCTTCAAATGATTTAACCCTCTCGTGAATGAAACCTCAAATGATGTTGTCAGATAAAAAAATTAATCTAAAATAACCTAATTAATCTAAATTAACCTAATTGTTTGGATTTTCAATTGCTTAGTAGTTTAGTATGCGACTAAAATCATATTTTGAAAAGAATCAAGAGATAGTAACAACGTGCATTTCATTTTATTTTGTACATTTTGTGGTTTTAATCACAATTTTTGTCAAAAGTCAAGTATGCTAAAACAACGGATTTAAAAAGTGTTTTCCAGTACACAAAGGAGCGTAAGAAGTAAGTAAAAATATATGTCGTGTTTCTTACATCATTTTAATTACAAAAAAAAAAAATTGAGGTTTAAATATGTTTTGGAGGGATTTAAGGGTGTTTAAGTTTGAAACCTCAAATTAGGCTTCCATGCAGTTGTAGCATTTACAGCAGTCTCTGCATGCAAACCTCATTTGAGGTTGTACATGCAAATTAGAAAAGCAGAAAATTATAAAATAAACCAATGCTATCAATTTTTAAAGTATGAATTTTATATATATATATATATATTAGTTTTTGTGTATGCTAAAAGTAATACAACAATTTATATAATAGTGGAAGAACGCCACTGTCAAAAGAATATGGTGTAGCTGGTGACTTAATCCGTTTGTGTCATGATACAGCTGGAAAGAATCACAAACTATATTGTGACAATTTATTTACATCAATTCATTTAATTGAATTGTTGAAAACACGAAAGATTTATTTAGTTGGATCTCTTTGGGCTAACAGAATGAGAAAACAGCCTAGAGAAAAAGTTAAAAGATGCCAAATTTCTTATGAAATATGGAAGGGGATCAGTTTCTGTAACTACCTCTGAAGATAACATAACAGTGACTCGATGAGTTGATAAAGGTATTGTGCACATGGTGTCACATTTTATTGGAATTGAACCAACAGGTAAAGCAAAAAGGTTTTTATTCTGCAACTAAGATTCACCGTAGAAATATATAGACCACAATTAGTGCAAATATATAACAAGCATATGGGAGGTTGGGACTTAATGGGTTCATTTGTGCCACTTTATCCTCATTGTCAAAGAAATAAACATTGGTATTTGCGCATTTTTTTCATTTTTTAAATGTTGCTGTTGTAAATGTCTGTTTTTTTTCTGGAGAAAAGATGTGAGCAGCTAATGATTTATTAAAGTTCAATAGTAGCATTGCAAGCAACTTAAAATATACAGGTACCTCAACTTCGAACTTGAAGAAAAGGGTCGACCATCGGCTAAAGCATCTTCTGCTTTGGTATGACTAGCAAAGAAAATTGTCTTTAGTTGCTAAAGAACTAAGATATGATAATGGTCTTTGCTCAAAAAAGTCTGATGGTGAATTTGCACTGTAGTGCAAAAATGAAAGCTGTTTGAGTAAAACAAGATATATTTGTGGCCGCTGTCAAGTACATTTATGTCCAGAATGTATCGAACATTTTCACGAAAATTCATTTTATCTTTTACAGAAAGAAATATGTGTATATTGTAAAATACGTGATATTACACCACTATAAATAGCTAAAAAAGACTAAAAACTATTTCGCTGGCAAATTATCTTGGAATAGATGAGTATATTAACAAGAAACTGGATTTTTAGTTTTTAAGTTCTTAAGGAAGTTTTATGTGCAACCTAATATGAGGCTTGTATGCAGAAATGTTACTTTTATTACAAATGTAACAAATGTAACATTTCTGCATACAAGCCTCATATGAGGTTGCACATAAATTTTCCTTAAGAATTAAAAAAAAAAAAAAAAAAAAAAAAACACCTAAAAGTCAAGTTTCTTGTTAATATACTTATCTATTCCAAGATCATTTGCCAGCGAAATTTTTTTTTTTTGACAGTTGGAAAATAATTCATTACATGAGAGGGTTAAATTTAATCCACGCATATTTACGTTAAATAAATCAATTAAAAAATTTTGAAAAAAAAAATATTATTTAAGCATGAGTAAAATTTCCAGACATTCTAATTTTAAAATAAATGTTGCAAAATGAACTGGGATAATATTGACAAAATATATAGCTAAACATTTTTTTGTATTTATTTAATAAAATGTGAACGCTCTAAGTATGAGAATATGTATAATATTTATAATAGTAAAATGCTATTTTATATGTTTTGCCTAGTTTTATATAAAATAGACTTTTAAATTCTATATTTCGTACTATAAATAGTATATTTATGTTCTACTAAAAAAAAATCTCTGACTTTTACTTACCCATGATACGTAGTATAGGGTAAATTTTGTAATCGTTTTGAAAATTGAAATTTTTTTTGACTGATTTACATGTTTCAGACACTGAAGATTCCGAAAAACATATTTTTAGATTTTTTTTTTTTTGCTATTTGTTAGTCTGTCTGAATGTCTGTGTGTCTGTAAATATTTTATCTCCCGAACAAATTGAGATAGAGACTTGAAATTTTAGATGTACTTAGTACGTAAGAATGAAACGAAGCATATTTAATATCAGTAATTTCGACTATGCGGAACCATTTTTTCGGACTCTCGAAAAAATCGTTATGGTGAAAGGTATATAAAAATTTTCGAAATTTTTTATTTTAAGGAGTGGATATAAAAGGCAATAAAATAACACAAATTTTGCATCAAGAATGAAGTCGATCGGGTTATCAGTTGAGGTATTATTAATCCTGTTTTCCACATTCTCTGATTTTTCATGACTCTGTATTTCATTCAAATTTCAATTCAAAGATATATTTTGATTGGAAATAAGAAGCTTAATCCGACGCAGTAAAGTGTTAGTTAATAGGAATATTATTTTTGCAGTTATATAGATGTTTTTTTGACGAAATTTGGTACTACTTGTGTAATTTGGAGTTTTATATAATTTGTCGAAATTGGTTCATCAACAATTCATTAATAGAGTATTACTATGTTAATTAAAAATATTTAAATATAGGTTTAAATTTTGTTTTGGAATTGAAATGCATTTTATAAATAGTTTACACATGGTTTATTTTCATATATTATAGTATGTATATCCATGATGGGTAAATATTACGGTGGCCTATCAATGACTAGTTTTGATTTAGTGTCAATTCAAATTTTGAAAAATATATAATAACAATGGATTTAGTAAGAATATCTGGTGATTCATTTAGCAAAGCAATATATCACTGTTGCTGTCAGCTCAAACTACTATGTAAACGACAAAACATTGGGTTCAAAGAAACAGCAAGCATCTTTCATTATTTTTCGAAGGTTGCTGCTTCTTTTCTCATTTTTTTATTTCATTTCTCTGTCATTTCGTGAAGCGTGAAAGATTTAGGTTTTGTTCTTTCTGGTCGTTTGTAAAGATAACGGAGGTATTCTGTACTTAATCTATAGTGTAACATGTCAGGATATCTTCAAGGCTTTTACTTTGGTTTATTCTTCAGTTTCAAGAATATATTTCTATTTATAAATGTTTTTTTCCCCATTGTAATTACTGAAATGAGAAGAAATCATTAACGAATTATAATTACACTCCCAAAATAACCCATTATAATAACACACTGATATTAATCCGTATTAGCCTATTTATATCTGAAATTTTGTTTTTTAGAATTTCTTGGTAAAATACTTTTAAAATTAATATTTCAAAATAAATAAGAAAATTCTAGCGGAAAATTACGCTAAATATTTTTTTTTGTATTTATTTAATAAAATGTTAACGTTCTAAATATTAGAGTATACATAATAATTATCATAGTAAAATGCTCCCTATTATATATTTGGCGTAGATTTATTTTAAACAGATTTTTTAAATTCCGTTTTTTGTACTATAATTAAATTTATGTACTACTAAAATATCTCCGATTTGTTTTGCTGTGTGTTCCAATTTTGTAACAAAATATGTTAACAATGGATTTAGTGAGAATCTTTAGCAATTCATTTAGAAAAGCGAGATTTCACTGTTACTGGCAGCTCAAGTTATTATATAAACGATTAAACATCAAATTCAGAGAAACAGCAAATTGCTTTTATTAATCTTCGGAATTTGCAGTATCACATTTAACATCATCTGTATTTTTTTGAATGATTTTTACCTTATTTAATTATTATATCCAGATACAAACTAATAGGTAAATATATTTTTGTTTTTTTTTTCATTCTACTATTTTATTTAAATCTAACTTATTATGGATGCATGTATGCATAAGTGCAGGAATATTGAATTAACAAATTATATGAAGTAAAAAAAAGCCCTCAAATGCACAAAATATTTTGTTTACTAATTTTTGTTGTTCAATTTGGGTTAATTTTTGAATTTGAATGCTTATATTATACAGATAAATATTTCAAAAATGCATGTCACAACGTGAATCATTAATTAATTCACACACAGAAATAAAATAATTTATTAATTCTTAATTTGGGCTAATTTTTATGTTTGAAAGCATATTTTATACAGATAAATATTTCAAAAATGCATTACACAACATGAATCATTAATTAATCTACACACAGAAGTAAAATAATTTATTAATTCTGAATTTCACATATAATAATTAACTTTTAAAAACATGGAATACAAAACTGGGATACAATTGACCATAGTCCATTGTACTCCATATGGAAGTTGGACAAAAACTTGATAATAAAAAAAGAAATTTAGAATTCTATTGTTTTAATAAATATAATAATGTATTGTCTTACCTTTTTATTTTACCACGCAATGTCTTTCAAATTACAAATCTGTAATAAATAAATGAAGATATGTTTCGCTGAAAATATTTACCTTTGCCTTACTCCTCCTGTGTCAAATCAATTATAAAGCATAAAATGGCTAAAATGTCATCTATGCACATGGTTTCAAACTTCTTTTTACTACTTCATGACTGCCATCTATATACTAAAATATGAATTATCAAAAACAGAATTAATATAAAAAATAGGGGGTGGACCATTGTACCCCGTGGTCCATTGTACCCCAGTCTCCCCTATGTATAATATTTATAATAGGGAAATGCTCCTTATTAAATATTTTACCTAGATTTATATAAAATAGATTAGCAAAATTTATATAAAATATTAGCAAAAAAAAAAAAATGCTTTCTTTTAATATTTATTTATTAAAATGTAAACGTCTTATATATGGGAGTATCTATAATATTTACAACAGCAAAATACTCCTTATTATATATTTTGCCAAGATTTATTTAAAATAGACTTTAAAATTCTATATTTCGTTGTATAATTAATATATTTTTGTACTACTAAAAAACTTCCGATATTTTTTTGCTGTCTCTTCAACTTTCGTAACAAATATTATACAAATGGATTAATTGAAAACATTAGGTGATTCAGTTATAAAAGTCAAATTTCATTGTTGTTGGCAGCTCAAGTTACTTTATAAACCACAAAATATTTCGTTCAAAGAAACAGCAAATCGCTTTTTAGGTGCGTTCGTAATTATATAATACGTAGCACCTATAGTTGTCGTTCAGTCCGTCCGTCTGTCCGTCCGTCTGTCCGTCCGTCCGTCTGTCCGTCCGTCCGTCTGTCCGTCCGTCCGTCTGTCCGCATATAACAACGCAAAAACTACCCAACCGAATCGTTTGAAATTTAAAATACATAAATATTAGATATTTTTGTCGAGTCATTTCAAATTTTATGAGAATCGGATGGATAGATCAATTACAGGGACGATCAAAAGTATTCCATTACATTACGGTCAATGGGGAAAAAAGTTTCAAATGCATTTTAATCGTTTGAAATTTAAAATACGCAATTATTACATAATTCTGTCGTGTTATTTCAAATTTTTTGATAATCGTGTGCATAGATCAATTACAGGGGCAATCAAAAGTATTCAATTACATTATGGTCAATGGGGAAAAAGTTTCAAATATATTCTATACGTTTGAAATTTAAAATACATAATTATTACATAATTTTTTCGAGTTATTTCAAATTTTATGAAACTCGGACGAATAGATCAATTACAGGGACAATCAAAAGTATTCCATTACATTACAGTCAATGGGAAAAAATGTTTCAAATGCATTTTAATCGTTTGAAATTTAAAATACGCAATTATTACATAATTCTGTCGAGTTATTTCAAATTTTTTGATTATCGTGTGCATAGATCAATTACAGGGACAATCAAAAGTATTCAATTACATTATGGTCAATGGGGAAAAAGTTTCAAATATATTCTATACGTTTGAAATTTAAAATACATAATTATTGTATAATATTTTCGAGTTATTACAAATTTTATGAAAATCGGATGCATAGATCAATTACAGGGACAATCAAAAGTATTCCATTACATTACGGTCAATGGGGAAAAATGTTTCAAATGCATTTTAATCGTGTTACACTCATGCGAACTTAATAAAATTTATATGCAACTATAAAGTACATATTATAATATACATCTTACATAATTTGTGGTGCAAAGAACATTTGTTATTGATTTACAAGGCCACACAAAAGTATTCCATTACATAATGGTATAGGGAGAACATTGTTTGATGAGCGTTTTAATTGTAGTTCACTATTTACAATGTTATGAGATTGATATATGAACGTAATATTTTTAAAACTTCGTTATCGTTCGAACGCACCTAATTTGCTACGCTTCACGTGCAATTTCCAACTTGTTTCATTCTTCAGAAGTTACAGCTTCTTTTTTCATTTATTTGTTTCACTTCGATGTCATTTGAATTAAGGTTTAAGATTTATGCTATCGTCCTTTCTTTTTCTTTTTAGCACTTTTCAACTTTGTTGAAAAGTGCTTATGCATTTGGTTTGTCTGTCTGTCTGTCTGGCCGGATGGCCGTCTGTCCGCGCTCTAACTCCCGTAAATATACTCGGATTGCTATGAAATTTTTATACATTGTTGATGTTTACCCTAGCACGAACCCTATAGAAAATGAAGTTTCTATCATGATTGGTTTATTTACAGGGAGTGTCAAACATTTTCGATTACATTACGGTCTATGGGGAAAAATCGTTCAAATGAATTTTAAAGGTATTTACACCCTGTCTAACATTCTCATATTCTTATGGATTCACAAAGTGCACTAAAATATGCATTCTGTAATGTATGCAGTGAAAATATAGCTATTATTCATTTACAGGGCTGCACAAAAGAATTTCATTAGATAATGGTAAAGGGGGAATTGTGTGCGACATATTTTAAATATATTAAACTGTTTCATGAATATTGAAATTGATATATGTCACTGAAGCTTAATATAAATTATACAGTACTGTCTTGCATAATATGAAGTACATAGCATTTACTGGGCCATACAAAATATTTCAAATAGTATATTTTTTCCGAAGTACCGTATAAGGTGTCCGATGATGGCTGAAGGAGGGATGTAATGTATTTTGATTATGATATGTGCGTTTATGTTTCACTAAATATATGCACATTATATGGTGAGTATAAATGTTATAGTTGGTATACAGGGCTACCCAAAAGAACTCGCCAACGTTACTGAATGTGAGCGTAAATTACTTAAACGTGGTTCTTAAATAAGTTATGCATTTTTACGCTGAACTGCATTCAATTTACTGAGAAATGTTTGCAGAATATAGATAAAAGGATATACAGGGCCACGCAAAGAATTTGGTACATGGACACCTATGGATGATAATTTATGAGAATGTGATTTCAGTTGTTTTAAAAGTGTTTTAGTTTACAATAAATTTTAGCTAATGCTAACGTGTAATAAAGGTACAAGGTAAACTACAGGGCTGAACAAAAGTATTCAAGTATATTTCCATCTAATAGTATGAATTGCTGAAAAAGAAATTTCAAGCTACTGGGCATTTTCTTCCTAAGCTAAATTTTCCCATTATATTAACTGACAGATGAAATACAGGGCTATTCAAAAGTACTGGAATACATATTTAGGTATATTTGGCTATACACTATTATTTCCAGAAATAACGAAGTTTTGTTAAAGATTTCATGAAGTGCTGAAAAGTGTTTCATAATCTATGCTTAACGCATGATTTTTCTTACTTGTTTGAAGATAATGGAGGTATTCTGTACTTAATCTGTAGTGTAACATTTAAGAATATCTTCAAGGCTTTTACTTCGCCTGATTCTTGAAATTGAAGAAAATATTTTTATTTCTAAAATGAATGAAATATTTTTTTCCATTAAAGTTACTGAAAATGGAAAGAAAGTATTAACCCCTTTATACCAAAAATAATTTTAAAATGAATGTTTCATAATGAACTGAGAAAATCTTGACAAATATACACTCTCAGAAATAAAACTCTCATTTTTGACGATTCAGAAATCCTTGAGCCTCATTTCGTCGTTTTTGACGATGATTTCGTATCAAAATCACGTGACTTTTAACGAAAAGTGAACAAATATTTAACGTAACAAATGTAATAACGTAATAAATGTTTAATGTAACAAATATTTAACGAAAGTGCTTCTTTAATCATGGCCAGACTTGATGAATTTTAAGGAAACTGTCGCGGTAGCTGTTTATAAAAGGACCTGATATTGTACCTCCCCAAATCTTGCAATTTTAGCAAGGATATATTTCTTGTTTAAAACAGTACTTTTTAGCGTTTTTCAGAAAATAATGAAATGTAAGCAATTACTCTTGCTACATACAATCAAGTAGCAATTACGCTTGCTACTTAATTTCGTCGTTTTTTTCTTTTTTTTGGAGGGGGGATGTTTATTACTATTTTTATTTATTGATTTGTAAGTTGTATTTCGTTTTGATTTCATTCGAAAAAAAAAATTACTTCGTTCTACAAAACCGTTCAAAAAGTAAATTTGATCAATAAAATTTCAAAATTCTAAGATCTATTTTACATCCAATATCTACTTTTTTTCACTCAAATTAAAAATATATACATATTTTTTCTCTCTCCTCTCTATAAACAGTAAATTGTTAAAATCTTATCCACCTACTTAAAGTCTCGCTTAAAGTAGTAAAATCTCTCCCAATAAGCAATTCATCATAATTCGTTATTTCTGAACAACAAACTAACCAGCCCAAATTTTAATCATTCCTTAAGCAAATAAATTTCTCCTAGATGTTATTTAATTAAGCCATATTATAATTATTCATTAACCATTAGAAAATCAAAATAATAAATTCGTCTTATTATTTAAAAGTTGCAAGATTTATAATAAAATCGACAAAAGTACTATTACAATTATAAAAATTTAAACACACACTATAATTCACTATATGCCTTGATAATCATGCTTGTGTGAGTAATCTGTGGCGTGAACGTAGGGCGTCGGACTGCCACACTGTACGTTATGAGTTCGAACCCCACGTGTGACATGTCTTTTTTGCTTCTGTCATTGAATACAGGAGCTTCTAAAATCTTCGATAGATGGCAGCACTAGTCCCTTTTTGACGAATTTTTTTGACGATTTGGTATCGTCAAATGAGTGAGGGAAGTGATTTCATCAATTTGACGAAATATTTGTTCCTAGCATTTCCCAGGAAACGGTTTCGTCAAAAACGAGGAGAATTTCGTGAAATCTGAGTATTCATTTCTGAGTGTGTAGCATTAAATATTTTTTGAATTTATTTAATAAAATGTAAACGTCTTAAATATAGGAATATGTAAAATATTTATAATAGTGAAATGCTCTTTATTTTATGTTTTGGCTAGATTGGTGTAAAATACATTTTTAAGTCTTTTATTCTATTCTAAAATTTATGTATTTATGTATTACATAAAAACCTATGACTTGTTTTGAAACAAATATTATTATAACAATATATTTAGTGAGAACATTTGACTGTTCATTTAGAAAAGCGAGATTTCACTGTTACTAACGAAGATATTCTGCACTTACTACGGAATCTTCCCAGGCGTAAGTCGTGGATTTGGACGAGTGTGTCATCAAAAGAAAGATCTCGTCATGTACGTTAAAAAGTGCAAAACCTTCTTAATCCAACCGTTTTCAAGAATATCAGTACTTGAAGGATGAATAAATAATTAAATAAATTGACAGGCAAGTAGGAGGAACTGGGGCACATTGATACACCTCCTCTACTGCTCATAGGGTCATTAAAGGAAATTTTACAACAACTCCAAAAGGTGATGCTAGTGCACTCAACTACAAGGGGGATTAAATGAAAAGGTACGAGAAGACGTAAAAACGTAACTGTTAAATATTTGCATATTCCGTCATGGGAAAACATAGCGAGACATCTTGGGATACGATTGGAATCTCTGACAGAGATCAGAGCATGCGCGGGCGTCCGCATGCTCAGTAGAGAGCAGAGGCTCTCATCAAAAGCGTCGGCCAAATGATGCGGCAGTCCGTATTAGGACAGGATGGCGTACGTGCTGCAAAATTCGATGACTGAGGAGCAGCTAGGTATTACCCGATTTCTGACAGCGAGTCATCACCCAGACTCTCACGGCCTGCACGAAAACGGGCACTCCATTTTCTGACAGACTTGTCAGAGACACATTTCTCCCCGTAAACCGTCATCATCCGGCGATGAATAGCCGCTGGTTTCTCACCTTCTGCTGTCAGAAATTGGATAACGCCTCGCTGCACCTCAATCGTCGAATTTTGCAATGCGAACGCCATCCTGTCTTCATACGGACTGCCGTATCATTTGGACGCCGCTTTTGATAAGAGCCTCCGCTCTCTACTGCGCAAGCGTTCGCCCGCGCATGCTCTGATCCCAGTCAGAGACTCCAATCGCATCCGAAGATGTCTCGCTACGTTCTCCCATGGCGGAATATGCAAATAGTTAACAGTTACGTTTTTATGTCGTTTCGTACCTTTTTATTTGATCACCCCTTGTACATACAGAAAGTCTTGGGATGATTCAGTAGCTTGATGAAATGGAACGGGTGATTTATTGTTTTTGTAGGTCAAAAGTAAATTTGAGTTTTACAATTGAAATGGTATTATACAAATGTTCCAGTATTTTCAACCGAAAAGAATACTCTTTCTGGCAAGTAAAGCTGCTCTTTATCTGTTCCTTATTCTTTATTGTTAGTTAAATTATGAAATGTTGGATTTGAGACTCATTTTATTCAAAATGGCTGTATGGGGCACATTGATACATTCTATGTTGGGGCACACTTATACAGCCTAAATCCTTTTCTAGTTCATTTTTCCATTACCTTTTATTATTTTTTTCGATACTCTCCTTAATAAAACCATTTTTCACCAAAAATTTCTAATATTAGTTTTTATTGAAGGGAAAAAAGCTCTAATTTTTTTTATATTGGAACATTTTATAGTATATTTGCAAACAGAAGACGTACGTATTTACCCAACATCTAGTGCAAGTGAAAATAACAAAAGAAAAGGACGGCAGCCTGGTAATTCTCGAATTTATATCTATTTTCCAGAGAAAAATGTATTTTCGAAATGAGAAGTGTTAAGTAAGAGAAACAAGCTGCATAAAAGCAAAGGATAATTATATTAAAAACAGAATTTTTAATGTATTTATCCTTTATTTTCTGTTTATAAACCGATTTATAAACAGAAAACTTGGTAATTTTTTCATCTTTCCCAAGAAAGAAGATAATGCTGGGGTTGAAGTACCAGATATAACAAAGTTACCACAGTCAACAATCAGCCAGGGAATAGCCAGAACATTAAGTCATTATTAATTTTATTTTGATTGCTTTAATATTACTTACAAATAAATTGTGAGTGATTTGAATTTCTATGAATAAATATAGAATGGTTTGCTAACTATTTTCTATGAAAAATATGCATTGGTGTTATTTTGTCTCCATTTTTTCCAAACGTATCAAAGCGCCCCATGAGGTGTATCAATCTGCACCGTTGATGGGGCACATTGATACAAATAACTTTTTTTGATTTTTTTAAAAATTACATGCAAAAATAATGTATAAAACAACGATTGTAAATTTTTGTAACACACTATACAAGTTTTGCTGACACCACATGGAAAAATAACTTGAAATTTCTGCTTTCTAGATACCAAAAAAATTTTTAGAAAAATACTGCATCAATGTGCCCAAGTTCCCCCTATATAAATTGTTCTCAAGTTAAACATTTATTTGCATTGCTTTTAATCCTTCCGCCAGTACCTTTTTCCCGAGCTACGAACAAAATCCTTTATACTTACACATTGCCAATGATTTACCCTCTTTTAGATAGGTTCTCCTCGTTTAGATGAAGTTTTCGCGTACGGCTACATTTGGAGAGTTTTCCCATCTGTTTTTGTTATTTTCAGCACTTTGTTTAATGCAAATTTTTTGGCAAATGTTTGACGTGCGGTAATGAATAAACTGTATGTATATATAGTATGTAAAATAGAATGATTTCTTAGGCTGGCTTGACTTGCAATTTAATTTATATACCTGCATGTCAATTTTTTATTTATTCATTCACAGTTCCAGTCCTGATATCTCAAAAACGGTTGGATTCGGACGGGTAGTTCCATTGCACTTTTTAACGTACATGACGAGATCTTTCTTTTGATACCACACTCGTCCAAACACACACCTGGGGAGGTTCCCTAGTTAGTCTGTAGAGTAACATGTTAGGATATTTTCAAGCCTCTACTTTTACCTGCTTCTTAAGTTTCAAGAATAATTGGTAAAATAAATAAAACATTTTTTTACGTTATATTTCTGAAAATGAGATGAAAGTATTAACGTTTATACACTCACTTCCAAAAGTTAAGCACGGAGGGGAAAATGCTAATTTTTTGAAGCCAATCAGAATTGAAGAGGATGCAAATCACTGCAGAGGTAAATGGATACATGGAAATATGTTAGGTAACAGCCAATCACGTTTTCATGTCAAGAAATATGCAAAAAGGGCGGTCTTATAAGAAACCAGGGGTTACAGAGGGGGAGGGAGGGTTACAGAAGTTGATTGTAAGTGCTGATATAAGCTGTTTAAAACTTTCGTACAGTTTGTTTTGAAGACATATGTGTTTCTATGACTTCCAGAAGATGAATGTAAGAATCTGAGCGCTGGCGTGCTATGGGATGCATCGAAGCAGGACAGCCGATCACAGATGTTGCTCTTTTCTTCGACGTTCGTCATTCTGTAATTTCACGTTTATGGTAACAATTCCAAACCACACAGATAGTTGTCTGAAGGCCCCTAGTCGGTCGACCAAGGGTTACAACCCCACGGAAGATCGATATATTGCTATTGTAGCCAAGCGGAATCGCAGAGCGACTTCCACACGTGTGATATCTATGGTTACAGTGTCCATTGGTAAGGCGATATCTGCAGCTACTATACGCAGAAGACAGTATATGAGTGGATTGTACGCCCGGGTACCTCGAGTTTGTGTTCCTCTATTTTCCCAATCAAGAGGAGCACGATTAAAGCGGTGCCGGGAGCATGTCGATTGGACTGTGTCTGACTGGGACAATGTCATGCTTACTGGTGAGTCAAGATTTGCTCTGCAGCCAAATTACATACATATAAGGATATGAAGTGAACAAGGAACACGCAATCAACCCCAAAACATCACCAAACATCACGCATTCCGAGGCGGAAACATTATGGTGTGGGCAGGGAATTCATTAAGATACCGCACCGACCTGCGCATCTTTAAACTGGGTTCTGTGACGGCTGTCCGGTATCGAGATGAAGTCCTAGAACCCATTGTGAGATTGTACGCTGCAGCAGTTGGTCCTACTTTTGTTTTAATGGACGATAACGCACGTCCCTATAGAGCTGGCATCGTCAATGACTACCTGAAGAGTGAAAGGATTGCGCCTATGGCGTGGCCAGCATATTTGACCGACCTTAATCTCACTGAACATCTTTGGGATACTCTCGGCTGTGCTGTATGTTTACGTTTCCCTCCTCTAGCCACTCTTATTGAGCTGGAAACTACTCTACAAGAAGAATGGCAATTACTTAATTCTGGGGTGGTTGACGACCTAACTGAAAGCATGGTCACTAGGTTTTAGCTCTGTATACAGATGAAGGGGGATTACATACTCTATTAATGTCTTATTTTCATTTTATGCTGTTTATTTTCACCTTATACATAATTCTGTTTAAGTCACCAGTATGTCATTATCTGATAACTTATAAAAATTTAATATTGTTTTTATTTCTGTATATAATTATTGATTTTGTTTTATGCATAAAAAATATGTATGCTACTTTCCTGCCGAATTTTGTGTCAATCAAAGCAGAATTTATTGACTTTTTTGCATTTTACATCTTCGTGCTTAACTTTTGGAAGTGAGTGTAATTATCTATTCATATTAACATATTATAATATCCCATTCATTTTAACCTATATTAGTCTCTTTATACCTGACATGCTGTTTTCTAGAATTTCTTGCTAAAATCACTTTAAAGTAAACTGGGCAAAAAATTATTTATATACACTGTAAAAAAAATTTACGGCAAAACTGCTGGCAGCAATGTTACCAGCAGTTTTTCCGTAAAAATTATAGTAAAATTAGATGTAATTTTTTTAATTACATCTAATTTTACTTCAATGAGTTACGGCAAAGGAGTGCGTCTTCTCCTTCGGGCCGAAAGAGCTAGAAACCGGTTTTCTGAAGGTGTTGTACCACGTGGGCTGCCTAGAACAATTCTTATTGACACAGAATCTTCGGATTCATACTGATCCCAGAATCGTTGGACTACAATGCGAGACACATTGAGCCGTCTAGCAGTATCGGCCTGTGGCAATCCCATTTCCATCCATCCTACCACCCGCCATGAATTCCACCTTAATGAATAGAACACATGACTTTTTCTAGACATTTCTAGACTCTACTGGTTATTGTGAACAAAACTGACAACAATAGCTCGAATACAACAGAACTGACCCGCGAAATTACGAAAGCTTCGTAATTGCATATTTTTCTCTCATTCGCAAATATCTATTTTTTTCTATAAAATAAAAATGGTAGCTGTAATTTTTGCGTAAGTTTTTTTAAAGCTTATTTTTGTCATTCATATAAACTATGAAGTTTAATCTGACTGCCATTTTTTTTCTGGTGAGCTTCGAGAAACATGTTGTACTTTAACTTTTGGAGGCCAGTGTATTATTAAGCTGAAAGCATTTGGCTGTCATCAACCGTTTGCCGGGATGATCACTTCGCTTTTCTTATGCCAAGAGGCCAGTTTAATCAAAATTATTTTTTCGGATAAAACTGCATATAAAAGACGCATTTTTAATCCCTTAACTGGCTTTCCTGAATGCCGTTTGGACAAGACAAATTTGCTTAATTCATCATTTAAAGCTTTTAGACACCACTATTATTTTTAAGAAAATTTTCCTACTATTGAAAGGCGGAAATGTTTAGACTAAATTTTACGAATATTTTATTTAAATAATAGTGGTGTGAATCCGCTATTTTCAATTTATTAAACGGAAAAGAATTAACCAATTAAGTGGTTAATGAGATCGCTTGAAAAAAAATATATATTTGAGGGATGAATTAAATTGAGGTATATACACTATATTGCCATTGATTATGGGACACTTGCGATTTTAGACATTTTACTAAATATCTAGAAAAATACATGAGGAATCATCTCGAAACTCTTAGTGTATAAATATAATAGTATACGTCAAACATCTCCGTGAAGATTTTTTCCCGAAACTATAAAGGGGACCGTCAACAAATTAAAAAAGAATGAATATCTTTTGAATAACCCTGTCAAAACTAATGTAGCAAAAGCGCTCACACTCTAGATTGTGATTGAATGCCTTATTGTAATAAGCCTTGTTCATTTTTATGCAAATAGCAAGCATACTCGCAGAGTAATTAAGGTTTTTATAAAAATGATCCCAAATTTTTCCAAGTTTTTTCCTTATAATTTTCAGAGTTCTTAATATAAAATATTATTTTTTTCAGAAAATATGACAAAAAACATTGCACACAGTACCCTGTAATCAGAATTAAAAAATAATGAAAATTATATAAAAAATGAGTTGGTTTACTAAATAATTTTTTACTGCGCATGCGTCAACGATATCAAAATTTCATTTGCATATTATGTTAGCTAAATGTATAGAGCAACTTTTGTGAATGTCACAAAATCAAAACTTGAAAATTCTGACAATAATCGTCAATTGAATAAGTCGAAAATCCGTTATTCTCAAAATGAAGCAAAAACAAAAGGGGTTGTATCCATATATTCATTGATTAGTGTCAATATAGAATACACAATATGGGATGTACTACTGCATTTGGATAAAATCCCTCATTTTTTTGCTTCATTTTGGAAACAACGGATTTTGTCCTTTTTCTATAGACGATTACTTTCAGAATTTTTAAGCTATGATTTTGAGACTTTTACAAAAGTTGCTCTATACATTTAGCTAACATAAGATGCAAATGAAATTTTGATATCTTTGACGCATGCGCAGTAAAAAATTATGTAGTAAACCTACTCATTTTTCATACAATTTTTATTATTTTTTAGTTCTGATTACAGGGTACTGTGTACATTGTTGTTTGTCATATTTTCTGAAAAAAATATTATTTTATATTAAGAACTCTGAAAATTAGAATGGAAAAACTTGGAAAAATTTGGGACCATTTTTATAGAAACCTTAATTACTCTGCGAGTGTGCATGCTATTTGCATAAAAATGAACACAGTATATTACAATAAGGCATTAAATCATAATCTAGAGTTTGAGCGCTTTTGCTACATTAGTTTTGACAGGGTTATTCAAAAGATATTCATTCTTTTTTAATTTGTTGACGGTCCCCTATGGCGTTTCGGTAAAAATTCTTCACGGAGATGTATGAAGTATACTATTATATTTATACACTAAGAGTTTCGAGATGATTCCTCATGTATTTTTATAGATATTTAGTGAAATGTCTAAAATCGCAAGTGTCCCATAATCAATGGCAATATAGTGTATATTTTGAAATTACGTAAGTGAACCAAATATCTCTTCCCACCAAAGCAAACAAAAAAAGATTCATTCTAAAATAAGTGAAAAACAAATACTAATTTATGGAGGTAATAATTCTCAGAGAAAATTCTCCAATCATGAAATTTGCCATACAAAAATAATTCGAGCATGTAACCCAATAAAATTTTAGTATTATTCTGTTACGTGAAGTATTGCATAACTCAACTTTCAAAAATTTTTCTTCACGAAGCGAAATGTAAACAATCCTAACTCATGTAATATTTAATGAATCAAATTTCATATCTCATCGTTAATTAATTTGGTGTCTACATATTATTTATGTAGATCACTATAAATTATTGTTAATCGCCAATTATATATAAAACTGTCACAGACCAATCGCATTCAAAGCTGTATTTTAACATACATTTATTAAATATAAAACTTGGAAAGAGTTCTAAAACCTCTGTGATTAATGTCTCGAAATGGTTGTTCTAATCTTCAACAAAGGTTGCTATTTTTTAACTCGCCATTTAACATTTTTGTTTTTTAACGTGGTAAATTAAAATGATTCTTTTCTTAAATGTCATGGATTATGGTATTATTTACTATTATTATTTTTTGTTTAAGAAATAAGTAAATATTGTGAATTTTAAATATAATGAATGGAAGAATGACTTTTGGTACTACACTATATCCCATCGACTAAAAAACTATTACTAATTTATTTGCTCTTTTGTTATTTAAAATAAAATTACGTAAGTTTGTGTAATTTGTCGAAAAGGGTCCACGGGATAGTCAGATAGTATTTTATATTTTAAGTAAAATTAATAAAATGCAAAAAAAGTGCGGTGAGAATGTTATTTGGCGATTTATCCCCTGCGTCCAGCTAAGATAAATATGCAGAATTCTTGATTTCTGTACCAGAATCTTCCGATTTGCAAAGGATTGAACAAATAAATTAAATTATGAATAAAAGTAACTCCACAAAAGGATTAGCATTATATTTAACGGCGACCAAACTGGTCACCAAGGGCTGCTAGTAAATAAAATAATAATTGAGAAAAAAATATACTACATTTATACAGAAACTTGTCTACGGCGCATTTTTTTCTTTGCGTTATAGCAAGATATGGCATTATAGACAAGTGACACAATTTTCTGCTATAAACGCAAGAAATACTATTAATGTTCATAAGCAACCCTGGTTTTGAAAGCATTAATGGATAAATGAGGTTCTGTTGTTGTGGTGAATTCAAAAATGTATAGCTTACCATGAAAGTTGACATAAAAAAACGAGCCTTTGGCTCAACGATAGCCAGAGGTTCGTATGATTCTCTATTTTTCGTTAAAATTTTCGAATGTCAATTTTCGACGGATTTTCACATTTTTAAAGGACAGCGATTTCAAAAAACATTTTTTTAGAAAATGTTTGTCTGTGAATCTGTCTGTCATTCTCTCATTCTCTCATTTTGTGATTTTGTATGTGACAGAAAGTTTGTGGGAACTCTCAAGAGCATCTCAAAAGCTAATGCTCGGAATTTCACAAAACTTTAGATTCAGTTAGATCTTGATATAAATATTATCTGATTAGCTTTTGATGTATATCTCTCAAAAAGTGGCTCTGCTATGCTCTTTTTTTCATGATTTCATCAATAGCTATATCTCAAAAATTAATGGACTGGGTTTTATAAAACTCTGATTCCGTTAGTCCTTCATATAATACAGTGCTTATTACTTTTTGGTGCAAATCGCTTTACAGGTGGCACTGCTATACTACGTTAATCATGATTATGGCAATAGCTCTATCTGAAGAACTGATGCACGAATTTATATAAAACTTCAGATGAAATTAGTCCATGATATAAATTAGTTTTCTTCAGTTTTAGGTGTAAATCGCTCTAAAGGTGGCATTTCTCTCCAGAATATTTTACAATTTTTGCAATCATTCTATCTCAAAAACTAACGGACGAATTTTCAGCACATTTCATAGTCATTTGGACGTTCACATAAGTTGTTGCCGAGGGGAGTTTGGTGTAAACCACCTTACTGGTGACGCTGCTATGCTTCATTTTTCTCGAAGTATTAATATGTATGAGATAGAAGAAACGTTGAAGATTGCCACATCCAACTACTTTGCAATGGTTTGCGCATAACTTTTTTTAAAATTTGCGATTCATTTTGAGCAACACTTTGTAATTAGAGGAAACAGAAGTTCTGCATTACAACATTTTTTTTCAGTGAAAAAAGGAGGGGGCAGTTTGGTAGCTCTGGCGAAACCCAAAATGGACAAACTCTTGAAAAATGATTTCCGCCTCATGCATATTTAGGGTTAAACGGCAATTTGCGGCGACGAGAAAATTTTTTAGACTACGATAACTTTAGGGTATAGCTTTGATTTAATAAATCAAATGTTTATCAAATTATATATATGTGTTTTGCTTATTTATAATTTCTTTAATTGTGTTTATTTTGAAAATATTTACTATTTCTATTTATTGTGTAATTTGTATCTTCTTACCGCCTAAAAATCACTACCTTATGAAAGCTCAATAAAAAAAATTCAGCAATCAATTTAATAAAGAGCGATTTCATTGTTTCTTGTAGCTCGATTTATTTGTGTAAATAATAAAAAACTATGTTCAAAAAACAAAACAGAAAATCGCTTTTATCATTGTTTGGAAGTTATAACTTTTATTTTCAATTTTTTTCTCTCTTTGTCACATGATGTAGCATGAAAGATTTATGTTTTGTCTATTTTGTTACTTCGTAAAGATAACGGAGATATTCTGTACTTAAACTACGTTGTATGATGTAAGGGTGCATTAAAAGATTTTATTTCTGTCTGATTCGTCCGTTGTAAGGAAAGATTCGTGCTTATAAAATGCTTACAAATAAGAAAATTCTGATATCAACTATACATATAAAATCCTTAAGAAATAAATCTTTGAAACGATTGATTGTGTCTCGCGGCTATTTCTTCTAAAAGATGAAAGTTTTGGAGGTCAAATTACCACCAATTATCCATATTAAAACACAGGTGTCAAAACTGGTATTTTAATTTAAAAATTTGATTTAGTTTTCAGAATGTTAATTTTTTTTAATAATTTTAATGACATTTAATTAGTGATGGCAACTAAATAACTCCACTGTTGTAAAAAAAAAAAAAAAAAAAAAAAAAAAAAAAAAAAAAAAAAAACAGTTAAAAATTGTAGAGGCTAATAGATTGCTTCTTTTCCGTCATTTTCAAATTGAGACTATAAAATTCTCTTGTCACAGTGTTAGTTGCCACACATCTCATAAACAGCTGGACCGATTTTGATGAAATCTTATATGTATGCTCAGTAGGTCCGAGAATAGGTTGTTATCTATTTTTATACCCCTAAGTGATAAGGGTGGACCACCCCAAAAAATTTCTTCGAAACGGCTTAACCGATTTTGATGAAATCTATACACATGTAAGAAAGTTTGCACGTACAACGTGCAATTAATCAACGCACAGAAAAAAACTACCGAACCTAAAATCTTCAAAATTGGGGAAAAATACTTCTTATAGCATCGAGTGCCGCCAAGAAAAAATTTTCCAAAATTCTACCCCTAAGGGAGGTAAACAAAAGAACGAATTAAAAAAAATTCCTTAAAAATCTGATTTTATAGATATTTAGCATCTGATAACATATTTTTGTGTATTTGTCCATGCAGAATCAAATGGTACTAAGCAAATTTTTTTTAATCCAGTAGTTCATGAGATATTTCTAATTTTTCTAATTTGGTCATGTCTTTGGCGCAAAAACCCAAACTTTCAAGTAATAATGTCTAAAAATATCTCTGTTACTTTAACAAGGAAAAAAATTTAAATTGCGTAATTTTTAATGAATTCGTTTTAAAAATAATTAAAACTACTATATCAGTTAGAAAAAAATTATAAACTCCTCGGAAAAAAATTGTGAAACTTTTTTTATATTAATATCATGCCAAAGAGTATAGTATTGCGCTATTTATTTCAACCCTAACCTTTCAAATGATTTTTATTGCAAATCGTGCAAACATTTGCTATTCATTGAACGTGAATTTTTTTAATAAGTATTATTTAATCGTAATCCTGAAAAACATTATAATTTGTTATTTTTCGAATAGAAAATATTTATTGTTTATTATAACTTACAATTATTACATATACTGACATGGTTTTTAACATTTAGTTTTTACATAATGATGAGGAAGCTGCGAAAAAAAATATTTCAGAATTTAGAAATTATACATGTAAAAATGTTTTGTTCAAAAAACTATGAATGTCTTCATTTGAAAAAGTGTAATGCATATTACAGTGTGAGACATGTGCATTATGTACGCCACGTTAAAGTACTAAAGCATATTCATAATTTCAGGTCTGCAGTTTAAATCGACTATTTTATTAATTGTAAAATATTTATCAATTCTTTCATTTTAAATATTTATTTACTATTGATTTAAAAAAAATGATTGGTGAAAGTCAGTATTTTTTAAGGGTTGTATTTTTTTAATATTCATTTTTTTTATTAACAAAGTTATTTTTTCGAACATTTCATTTTATTTTACGCCATGGCTACAATGGTGGTCGTAGAACTTGAAAATACCAAATCAAGTACATACTTTATTTTAAATAGGAAGAAAAAATGTTTTAACGAAAAATAAATAATATAAAACAAAAACGTTTAATCTACACCATTAAAATCCGACCGTATGTATGTTTTATGTATGTGACGCTATCTCCTCCAATCCCGGAAACGGAGAAACAACGTCGCGTTTGTTTTGAATTGAAGGAAAAAAAAATCCCGGGATCCCGAATAGCCCATTCACATCCCGAAATTCCAGTTAGTTGGTAAATTATTAATTAAAAACGTTAAAATTTTAATTGAAGTCAACCGATAGTGAATGATAAAAGGAGAATATATGTATATTTTAATTGCTATAGCGGGTGTTCTAACAGATTCAAACAAAAAACAACGAGATTTTTAAATAGGTTGTTCTTTTCTTGGACTAAGGGTCTAATTTTTTTTAATGTACATTTTTTTCGATTTTTTTAAAAATTTTTTGCGAAACGTTCATCTTCAGTCCTTTAAAAAAAAAAAAAAAAAAAAAATATTTTCGAGGAATGCATTTTTGAATTCCTGTCAGAATTCCTTTTGAATTTTGTCAGAAAATCTGACAAAAAAAAAAAAAAAAAAAAAAAAGATGCGGATTTTAAATCCTCATTCCTTTCTAAGAGTGATAGTGTAATTATTATTATAATGCTTTCACAAGTAAATATTTTATATCTCCCAAAGTTATTGCGCTATCGACTTGCTTTTTTTTTAAAATGTTTGTCTAAACATTGGCTAAGTATCTGTAGAAGATAGAAAAAATCGGTTGAATGGTTGGTTGGAAAAGGATGGATAAGCGATTAAGAATAAACATTTTATATCTCGCCAATTTTTTTATATTTTCACTCAAAAATTTTTTATATTCTTTATTTAAACATGATTGAAGTGTATTATAAATTTGAAAAAATTGACTGAATACTTAAAAAAAAAAATCCATGAATGTGACGAGGAAACGAAATAATTACAAAAAATCTATTGAAGAGTGTTTTTGGCATCATGCCAAAAGCGACTTGCTTCTCTTTTGAATTTAAGGTATTTCAGGGGACTTTTAAGTTTTATTTCTGCTTAAAAAAATAAATATCACCACCCAATTCACAGATATATTTCGTGTTCTTCAAGTTTTCTTCAGATAAACCGATCAGTGTATCGGGCAAAATCCACTAGTGTATTTTAAAATTAGATTTTTTCTAAATGATAGATTTAATGAATTTGGTACTACATTAATGTGTATGTATTTGCGTCTCAGTATTTTTATCTCTATCTAACCTGTGAACGAACGTTTACTTTATTCCACATGGCTCGATTTAACCATACATATTTCATACATATTCCGGAGTAGCGGTCGAAGGCCGCTAGTATGTACATACATATTTAATTAAATTATGTTTTTCAGGAATATTTGAAAAAATAAAGATTAGATTTGTTTTTTCTTGTCATTTTCAAATCGAAACTGAAAAGTAAAATGATTAAAAATGGAACAAAAATTTTAAAATAAGAATCAAATGATCACGTTTGGGATTAAAAAGTCCTTCCGGCAATGCCGGGAGGAAGAGGTAGCTTTCATATACTTATATATTTATTTTTTTATTTTAAGGTAAGTTACATTGTTCAAAAATACTAAGCTGAAATTAGTGGAAAAAATCTTATAAAATTAGTGATTTTATAAGATTGAATACTAGTTTTTGTCAAGACTGAATATTAATAGAAATTTTTAGAAATTAGTCATCTTTTATTCAACCTGGTTTTATTTTAAGCGATTTAGAGAGTCACCAAATTCCACGATATCATAAAGTGTATGCCATTTTAAAGCAACATTGTGGATCGTTCAGATCAGACCGTTTCAAAATGTCAGCCATAAGCAAAATTCAAAGTGCTATAACTCAATCATTTTTTAAGGTATAGACAAAATAAAAGTGTTCTGGAATCGTTGTTTTAAGTTCTAACACGTAAAAGAAAAATATTTTTCAACTTTTAATTTTTTCGCATTTAATTTTAAATTTTTAAAAAATTTAAAATGGCCACCATTTTGAAACAAAATGGTGGATGATGCTGGCCGACGAACTCGGTCGAGACATTTGTATGTACTATGTACATACCAAGTTTCATTGAAATCGGTTCATAAATACGCGAGTTATCACGTGACAAAAATCAGATCATTTCAAAATGTCAGACATAAGAAAAATTCAAAGTGCTATAATTCAATCATTTTGTAAGATATAGACAAAATAAAAAGTGTTCTGGAATCGTTGTTTTAAGTTCTAACGCGTAAAAGAAAAATATTTTTCAAATTTTGATTTTTTCGCATTTAATTTAAAATTTTAAAATTTTTAAAAATTTTAAAATGGCCACCATTTTGAAACAAAATGGCGGATGATGCTGGCCAACGAACTCGGTTGAGACATTTGTATGTACTATGTACATACCAAGTTTCATTGAAATCGGTTCATAAATACGCGAGTTATCACGTGACAAAAATCAGATCGTTTCAAAACGTCAGCCATAAGAAAAATTCAAAGTGCTATAACTCAATCATTTTTTAAGATATAGACAAAATAAAAAGTGTTGTGGAATCTTTGTTTTAAGTTCTAACACGTAAAAGAAAAATATTTTTCAACTTTTAATTTTTTCGCATTTAATTTTAAATTTTAATTTTTTTAAAAATTTTAAAATGGCCGCCATTTTGAAACAAAATGGCGGATGATGCTGACCAACGAACTCGGTTGAGACATTTGTATGTACTATGTACATACCAAGTTTCATTCAAATCGGTTCATAAATACGTTAGTTATCGCATGACAAAAATCAGATATATATATATATATATATATGGTTATATATATATATATATATATATATGTCAACATTTGAACGGAGGGTGGTTTTGGGGTCTGGGGGTCATGATCGGTGAAAATATACCAAAATTTTCCGGAAGTGCTTTCCTCCGGACGGCTGCAATAGGTAGCTTTTTACTTTTTGTAATGAAAGCTACCTAAAAAGGGTTTTTGCTAAATAGAGTTGTCCGGAATTAGGGAATTTCTATTAACCTCTATAATTGACCCTCCCGAATTATGAATACCCCTATTTATACCCCTAATGCAGATTTGGATATTCAGCTAAAAAAGAATTTGATTGAAACATGGGTAAACTGGGTAGCATCTCTACCCCTCTTCCTAGGGCCTTCATTATAGGGCCCCCAAATTAGATAGGCAATTTTTGAAAAATTTATATTTTAAATTTCTTTTAACATTGTGCTGATTATAATCAGTATTTTGAACTTTTAAAGTAGAATAACTCTAAAAACACTAACTAAAAAAGAAAAATCTAAATGCAACAAACCTCTCAATAATAAACACTTCTAGAAAAATGCTGAATTTGTTTGCTATTGAAAGGTGTCGTTTTTCTGATGTAAAAATACAGTAAAACTTCCATAACGGACACTCCCGAATAGCGGACACCTCTATTTAACGGACAGTTTTCCAATCCCCACTCCCAAAACCTTAATTTTTATATGTTTAACCTCTGAATAACGGACATTCCGAATAGCGGACACTAATTTGACGATGAAGGCTGAGAATTTTATTTTTAAGGTGAAAAAAAAGTGAAAAAAAAATGAAAAAAAAATCTCTAAATTTATTGGGACAGTGTGTCATATTTTTTCTGACCACTGAAAAATTTAGGGTTAGGCTGGGGAAAATCTCCTTCCCGTGCCCTGTATTGAATTCAGGGGGTGAGTTGGGAGAAAATCTACTGTCCAGAGCAATGGTATGGCTCCTCCCTCGTCGAGAATTTGAGATTTTATGCTTTTAAAAAGCGGCAGAATATAGTGAACAGTTATACAATTTTTTATAAGGAAAAAAAAGATGAATCAAAAGTATTAAAACTACCACCTTGACTAGAACTTGACACCGAAAAGCAAGTTACGTGTAATCGCAAGCAAAAGCAAAAAGTGTTCAAAATTTCGTTTCAGTTTTATTGCTTATAAAATTTAATTTCTGATTATTTATATAATAGACGGTGGTATATTTTTACGGTCATATATTTAGGAGGTACTTACGTATTAACGCTAAAGCAGCAGAAGTTGCGCTAATGCGCTTAAAAAGATCAATCTTGTTGTTTGCACACTCACGCAGATATATTTCGGATTCCTTGCTGTTTGCTGATTTTCGGCACCCTTTTTAGTACTTTTTTAGTGTTTTTTGTTTAAAAAAAGCACTAAGCTTTTTTTTTTCTCATTTATTGATTTTGAAGATTTTTTGTTTAATGGCGGATAAGCGCAACTTCTGCTGCGGTGGCGTAAGTACCATTTAGGACATATATGAGTCAAATAAGGAAACATACGCATTTCTTATCAATTTTTGAATCGCCGAGGTTTTCCCAATAGCGGACACCTCCGAATAGCGGACATTTTCAGCGCTCCCGAGCTGTCCGTTATTTAGAGGTTTTACTGTATATGCATATGTTGAAAAAGTTGAGTTTTCGCTAAATAAAGCTCTCCATATGAAAGTTTTAAGGTAAAAGCTCCATTGGGCTCTCTAAAACAGAGAACATCACTATTTAGGAAACACATTCTTTATTCACACATCACGTTTTAGGAACCACATTATTTTATTCACAACATACACATGTTTTATGTACTTTTTCTTAAAAGAATATAGATACCTCTGAATTGAGAACAAATTCTCCAGGTGACTCCTATTGAAGGATTTTTTATTAGTATTTAGATAAATACTTTTTTGGTTTTAATCTTTTTCTACTCCAGAAGTTCAAAATATTAATTATAATGAATGCGATGCAAAAAAAGATAAATTATCAGGTTTACAAAAATAGCAAACCAACTTTGAGTGCCCCTTAAATGGAGTGGTGGAGGGAACAGAACCATGGCCACTTATTTTTTTAGGATTCAAAGTGGTCAAACATGGCTTCGTATAATGCTTACAAAAAAAAAAAAAAAAAAAAAAAAAGTGATTTAGACAATTGAGGTGTCTGAAATTCAGACGCAAAAAGTGTCTGAAAAATTAAGATATTTTAAATTGTTTGAAAATTGAACACCTCATTTCAGACACTTAACGGTCTGAATTTAGACATTTCAATTTAGGGTGTATTTAATCCAAATAGAAAAAATGGAAAGCAACAGAAAAGATCGAAACAGAAGCTTTAGGAAATGTGTGTCACGCCTCTTCAAAAAGAATATAAAAGTGATCAAAACTCTTTAGGAAGGTATGTAAACCAACTTCATCAAGATCAACACAATGAGATGAAGTAAAACCATGTGGAAATTAGTGTTGCCAAGTCTAGTGAAGCAAAAAGTGGGTTCTTGAAACGGAATTTTTCACCTGTTCTTTAGATTCCATCTAAGCAAAATTGTTTATGCATCCCATTTTTCCAGATAATTTTTAATAACAATTAAACCATGTTGAATAAAGTTGTTCTGCTTTTTTGAAAACTGATTTTATTTTCCTTAGCAAATATTTCTATGTAAAGTAAAATAAGCCAAGCCTCCCAAATACGGAGAGCCTTGACCTATTATTTTCACACTATTAAAATCAATCATTTTCCACGTTATCTGCACTGATATCGCAATATCTTTTGATAACTGATTGTATAACAAATAAAATGATACATGAAAGCTTATTCTAACTTCAACATTAAAAAAAAATATATTTTGTAAAAAATGGGACAACCCACCGCAGTCTCCCCTATATTATTGTAGTGATAATGGGACATTAAAATACAGTGGTATTGATAATTGTAAATTTCAAAATTAATTAAATTGTAATTGTAATTCTTCCTGTATTTATGACCATAAATACAGGATTGTCATAATAAAACTTGCCCAATATATGAGCTCCTAGCGTCTTAACCGCTGAACCAATCGAAAAAAGAAATTTTAGATATTGAAGGTATGCGCCCGAGATCGTGATGATTTTAAATATTAGAGCACTCACGGTTACGATTACAGGGAAAAAAATTCGAAATTTTCAAAAGGCAACATGCATTTGTTTCATGCGCAAATTCTTCAGCGCATTGAAAAACCATAAATAGCGTTTGAATGATACACATACGATGAAAAATTCTGAAGTAAAACACTTGCAAAATAAGTGGGTAAGTGTGATCGCACAGAGGGTTTCGTTTAATATCTTCTTCAAAACATTTTATCATTAAGTTAACAAACGAAAAGTGGTTTTTCGGCACGTTTTTGGATTTATTCACCAATCGCGCCAAGCAGAACAGAATACTGGATTCTTCCCCTAAATGCTACTTTGATCACATAGATTTGTTGATTTCTCCATCAGTATCTACAGATTTAGTGAAGGTATGCAAGTAAATAAAATTATGTATAAAAGTAAAATGTTATAAAGCTTAGCATAAATTTAAGGCAGACCAAGCCGGTCACCAGAGGTGGCTAGTAATTTAAATGAATAGGAATTTAATATAAAAAAAAATGTTTCACTTCACATGTCAAAAATAAAGGATAAATATGATGTAATATGATGAAATCAAAACAAATAAAAACGTTTTTCACATGATTTATTTAATCCATTAATTTATGTTACATACATAATAATTTTATTTAAACTTGCGTGCAACAATTAGAAGAAATGAAATTTAAATTTTGAAATTAACGCTATTGCAACATTTTAAACTTATAAATACCGCACATTTTTAATTTTTACACCATCGTATAGAAAAAAATGTACTTTTAAATGCTATGTTTTTAAATTCTGTATCTCGATTTATTTTTGTGTAGATTTTAATACCAATTTTGTAATTGTGGCAACCGAAGTACTCCATTTCTTTTTAAAGCGTAAAAAAAAAAAAAAAAAATACATCTATTTAAACTTGTGTGCAAAAATTAGAAGAAAAAAAAATTAAAAAAATGGACTGATGATATTAAAAAAAATATTTTTATTAAAATAATAGTTTTTTCCAAAATTTTATGATTTGTTGTGTGACAAGAGGTATTTAGATATAACTACACAAAATTTTAACGCTCTTACTTATATAGTTTTTATGTACGGATTCTGTGACAGACAGATAGCGGACAGAGACGAATAGGGTTTTGTCAGATAAACGAAACCCTAAAAAGATAAAAGGCCCTATAACAACGTGTATAGGGCCAATGACAATGTTTTTCAGTAGCCCAGGTTTTTTTCTCTTGTAAACTGAATAATGTTGTAAGATTTATCTTAAAAGGTGTTTTTGAGTTGTGTTTGTGCATACATAGTGAAAATAAAAATATAATTATTTGTTTTAGATGGTTGAATATTACATTACATAGGAACTGATTAGGATTGAGTGGCACGATATTGCACGGGCAATTTCAGCCGTACGTGTATCGTTCTAGTGCCATTTATGCTTTTTCAATATGCTGATTAATTTGCAAAGGAAAATAAAAGATGTTGCTCTTCGAAAATTTCGAAATTGTTTTAACTGATCACGAACCCCAGCGCAAACCTTCAAATAACTAAATCTGAAATTTCCTTTAGATTGGTTGAGCAGTTAGGTCACTAGTGGTACATATATCGGAAAAGTTTCTTCTTGACCGCTGTGCGTTAGTGTCAACTGTACGTTAGTGTAATAATAAGAACTATTTTAATTCATTAAGAACTATTAATAGATAGCCATCATGTTTTCTACATATGGGACGTTCTCAAAAGGTGGGCACTGTACAACACACATAATAACTTTGAGCTTTTGAATAAATAAATTTATTCCTCATTGACTTTAATTTTTATTTTCACTGAATTTTTAATTCTGTTCAGAGACAAAAATTGATATGACTTACATTAAAAATTTTGTATAAACATCATAAAATTTTAATTTTTTTAAATTAAAGCGGCTAATTTTGGACATTCATAACGTTAACTGTTCCAATGTACCAAGAAAAAAAGTTTTAACTTGTTTCCAAGAGATTCTAATGATAAACAGCGAATGCATAAAGGAAATGGATGATTGTTTTATAATTTTGTTAACAAATGGCACTACCAATTTATTGCTTTTTGAAGTTAGAAGGACTTTTCTAGAAAGACTTTTTTTGTATTTTCTTATGTCAAAAAGTAACGATCGGAACAAAGCTGTTATTTACGCGCAAAACACGTTAAGTAAGTACTCTAATCTCTTTTATCTGTCTTTAAAATCATTTTTGTTTAATTTGAAAGTATCTATATGTATTTTCGTAACTTTTTTTTTGCAATAAATGCTCTTTTCTCAAACAAAAAATTGGAATGTCCGAATTGCGTGACAATCTAAACGCCGATTTTTTTTTTCCCGTAAATTTTTTTTTTAAAGATGATCTGATGTCCTGGAACGTATAATAAGATATTTATTATAATGTTGTATTATAAATAATTATGTGTTTTGTGTAAATAAAGCGTATTTAGTACCTGTAATAATATAATTTTACTTAGAAACACGCTCAACTTTCACGTGTAGATTGATTAATTAAATGCTTTAATAATTAATTTTCCAGAATAATTGCTGTCTTTTAATGTTTGTATATAAATTTATAGACTTATATGCTGTATTGTAAAAAAATTGGCCTTAAATTTGAAAATTTAAAAAATCATCAATAGTTAACGTTTAATGATCCCACGTTTTGATAATTCGCCATATAGTACTTTGGTACGATTACACATTTATTATTTAATACTAAAACTTCTGTTATCTCATTCATTTTAATTTAAAATGACTGTGTTAAATTAATTTATGTCTTTTTTAAGTTCTGTAAATCTTTTTAAACACATAGCTAGTGTAATAAGTAACAATATTTTTTTGCTCACAATAATTAGTTCCTTTTAATTTTTTTCTTCTGCTTTTAAATGGATTTCGCCTGTTAAATTAGAAATTCATTTAAATCTGCAATTAAAAATGCATCTGAAAACGATTGTTTTTAATTAAACTTTTACTACGGATATAAAATAAATATTTGAAAATTTCTTGAAAATTCCCTTTTCACATGTCACCGGAAAAATAAAGTGCCTAAGAAAAAAAATCCCTCTGAGAAAAAGCGGTATTCATTTAGATTGAATTAAGTTATTTAATAGGGATTTAATCCGGAAATATGTGAAACACTAAAATGGGAAAAGTAACTTACGTGATTTGAAATGCTTAGCTAAGAATGGCAAATGTATATTAGTTTACCTTTAAAATTTGTTTTGGCCATGAAATGTTTATTTAAAGTAGAGGACTGCAGCGGCAAAAATTTTCAGGTCCTGGCCCGAAACACAGAAAAAAATCGATCCAGTCAGTAGAGAAAAATTTAGTGTCCCGTCCCTACCCGATATAATAGCTAAAAACTCGGCATATATATTATAATATAAAAGAAATATATATATATTTCTCGTGTATGATTATATTCACTTTGCACGGATTAACAGTTTAAAAGAAATTTCCAGTTTTAATTTAAAAAGATATTCCCTTTAAAAATTCCCTCTAAGAAAAAGCGGTATTCATTTAGATTGAATTAAGTTATTTAATAGGGATACAATCAGGAAATAAGGGAAACACTGTGATGCTGAAAGTAATTTACGTGATTTGAAATGTTTACTTAGGAATGGCAAAAGCAGATTATCTATGTTAAATATAAAAGCGGTAAGTCTTGATTACGTCCATTAATAACTATGTCATAATAATAATGATAATATGCATTCAGGGGTGGGGAGATACATCATATTGCTCTCCTGTGGCGAGTGGATTTTGTAGCAAGGCGAGTGCATTTTTAGTTTTTTAAAAACTGTAGGTTATAAATACATTGACAGAGACACTTTTTCAATCTAGATATTTTAAATTTCCAAATTATTACAGTGTAAATACGATACTATATTAAGGTATCGGTACTATATTATGGTACTATATGGCCTTATATTAAGCTTACCTCTCTTGCACATATTTCTTAATTTGATAGGAAAAAAATAATTACGAAAATGCATTGTAGCAATAGTTATTTGTGTGCAACTTTGTTATAACTATTTTCAACTGTGTGCATGTTGCTTCTCGCAGGGTGGTGAAATAAATCCTTGGCTGGTAAGACTTTTGAAAAATTCCCCACCCCTTCTACGACAAAAAGGTAAGAACTTATATTATAAATAGCTATTTTGCTTATAAGACGTCACTTTAATAATAAAACATTTAAATTATTTTAAAAATTGATATGTTTCAACTCATTTTCATTGAGTCTTCTTCAGAATGTAAATAGAAATTTACAAACACAATGAACATGATAAACTGGAATAAATATTTATTAAATTCAAATTCATATAACGCCCTCTATATTTTCGACACCATTTATGTCCCTACTATGTAGTTACCCTGCAAACTGTCCAACCATTCAATCCATATATTTGGGATGAGAAAAGATGGTTACAAACATGTGAACTTTTAAAATAAATTTCAATGGATTCTCTTATGAATAACTAACAAATAGATCTGTAAATTAATCTACTACCGTTAAAATATATGTTAATATTCTCTTTTGCATTCAGTCCAGTGGCGCAGCCAAGGGGGTGGTTTTGGAGTTAAAACCCCTTTCAAAGATAAGAAAGATCGCTATAATTGTCGATTATACTACCTCTGACAATAAAGTTCGGTGAATGAATTCAGAACGGCCGATCTGGCTACACTGGGGAAACAAAACGCTGCATCTGCATAGAGGCAAGTGTTGACATCTTCCCCTACCGTTGTTTAGTTGAGCGTCGTTTGTGTTCTGTGTAAGATGTGCTTTACTAAGTGCTTGTTCAGTGTGTCGGTTCTTAACGGAAACCAGGAAAGTGAACAAACAAAAGATCAGATTAAAGTTTGGTTTTAAGCTTTGCAAGACAAAAAAAGAAATTCATGAGGAGTAGTGCAAAGTGAACATCAACCATACTCGCCAGATCTCAATCCCCGAGACTTCTTCCCATTTCTATGAGTCAAACTCTCTTTGAAAGAGATTTAACCATATTGCTGACATCCAATGAAACGTGACGAAGCTTTTGAACTACATTCCAAAAGAATATTTCTTGCAAATTTCCCATGACATGTATTCAGTTTTAAGCAATGCATATTTAAGAAAAATGACTATTTTGAAGGATGGTATGGTAACTTTCGTTAATATTTCATCTACATTAATTTTACAGGACTATTCACCAAACTTTATTGTCAGAGGTAGTATGAATCAAAACCAAACTTTTTTTTAAAATGTTTTGCCGCATTTCACAATCCGCCGCTGTATTGAATCAGATTTCATTTAATAAAGTGATTGAATTAAATGGCGAAAATTCTACTTAAAATTGCAAAAGTGCATATTACATGAATTAGTTAAGTAAAAATTGGTTGCTTGAACTAAATCACCTTTCTGAGACGCATTATGCTAAAAAAATGAAGATTTCCTGTCACACAACTGCTCTTTGAGTTTAAGTATTATGCAGAGTTTCTAATTAGTACTGATTCTATTAACTTCCGATTCAAATAACCGGCAATCACTTTTATCAGAAACTCAAAACCCTCCCTAGAACCGAATTCTGGCTGCGCCACTGATTCAGTCTAGATAAAGCATTTTCCCTCTGTTATATTTTATATCCGTTACATGTTCTTTACGTCTGATATGAAATTTCCACTGGGTCATACCTATATAATAATTTAACAATTAATATAATAATGTAATGGTTTGCCGGATAACTGCATAGTAGGGACACGGGCAATGTCGAAAATATAAAGGATGTTATATTTAATTTAATTTAAATTCGATAATTATTCATTCTAGTTTTTCACGTTCATTGTGTTTGTAATTTCCCATTTACATTCTGAAGATGACTCAATGAAAATGAGTTAAAACGTGCCATTTTCTAATAAATTTTAAATGTTTTATAATTAAAGTGACTTCTTATAAATAAAATAATTAATTATAATGTAAAATCTTACCTTTTTGTTGTAAAATATATGTTATTATTATTACGATATTAAAGTAGATTAGCTTCTCTTTAAAATTCATTTTATCCATGGAAAATCTATTTAAAGAATCGTAATAAAATATTAAGTCTAAGAAAAAATTATATTCATTTTCTTGTAGCTTTACAAGAAGTAAATAATGGGTTCGTGAAAAACTTCGACTTCCAGCTGTCGACAGATTCACATATTTTAGTAGGTCCCGAACGCGATTTGACTATTTTTTGAAAATGTCTGTTTGTGAGATTGTCTGCATATATGTTACATAAATATTGAGGGTGCTCTATCATAAGAAATAAAGCATGAAATTTAAATAAAATTTTAAAGTCAGTTAATATCTAATATAAATTGGTGATGATTACTTTTCGGTGTAAATTTCCCAACAGATGGCACTGGTATGTTGCCTCTTTCCCAATTTCTGCAATACCTCTATCTCAGGAGCTAATGCATGTATTTTTGTCAAACTTCACATTCAGTTAGTCCCTAATATAAATTGGTGCTGATTAGTTTCTGGTGTAAATCTCACGACGAATAACGTTTCTATGTTACATTTATCCTGATTTCCGTAACAGCTCTATCTCAAGAGCTAATGCACAAATTTCCTCCAAGTTTTAGATTGAGTAGCTCCTGATATAAATTTGTGATGATTAGTTTTTAGTGTATATCACCCAACAAGTGACAGTTCCTCATTTTTTCCACAATAGCTGTTTTCAAAAACTAATGCATGTGTTTTCATCAAACTTCAGATTCAGTTAAAGCCCCACACTAGTCACTGAATACGACCCGGATGATAATGTTAAGTCTATGGAGGCGTTCTTTTCAAATACCTCGCTCAAATTTTAATATTTTTATATGATTTTTTTGCATAAGATAGCTAAGGACGATCTGAAACCGAGCTAGTTTTTAGCTCACAGGCTATCATAGCCTGAGAGCTTATGTGCCCGTCCGTTCTGTATGTACGTGCGTTCGTGCGTAACGCGATAACTCATGATAAAAATAGCCGATCCACTTGAAATTTTGTATGTAGGTATATCCTGATAAGGCGCTTCCCTGATTAGTTTTTGGAGTTCATTCGATAAGTATAAGAGGGGGAACGGGGGGCTCATGCCCCTCCCCTTAATTGATATAAACGGGATTTTCATGTAGAATTAACAGTTTTCGTTCAAAATTTAGATATAGGATCATTCTGATGAGATGATTCCGTGACTGTTATTAGGTGTTCATTGAATAAGTATAAACAGGGGGAACGGGGGGATCATGCCCCTCCCCTTAATTGATATAATCGGGATTATCATGCAGAATTAACAGTTTTCGTTCAAAATTTAGATATAGGATCATTCTGATGAGATGATTCCGTGACTGTTATTAGGTGTTCATTGAATAAGTATAAACAGAGGGAACGGGGGGCTCATGCCCCCCCCCCCTTTAATTGATATAGACGGGATTTTCATGCAGAATTAACAGTTTTCGTTCAAAATTTAGATATAGGATCATTCTGATGATATGATTCCGTGATTGTTATTAGGTGTTCATTGAATAAGTATAAACAGGGGGAACGGGGGGCTCATGCCCCTCCCCTTAATTGATATAAACGGGATTTTCATGCAGAGTTAACAGTTTTCGTTCAAAATTTAGATATAGGATCATTCTGATGAGATGATTCCGCGGCTGTTATTAGGTGTTCATTGAATAAGTATAAACAGGGGGAACGGGGGGCTCATGCCCCCCCCCCCTTAATTGATATAATCGGGATTATCATGCAGAATTAACAGTTTTCGTTCAAAATTTAGATATAGGATCATTCTGATGAGGCGATACCGCGGCTGTTATTAGGTGTTCATTGAATAAGTATAAACAGGGGGAACGGGGGTTCTAATGCCCCTCCCCTTAACTTGTATAAATGGATTTTTCAATCAGAATTGTCAGATTTCGTTCAAATCTCCGAATAGTTTTGGAAGTTTAATGGTTAAGTATAAAAGAGGGGAATAACTCCTCTTAAATTACTTAAATGCTAAATGGGTTTTTATTAAGAATTATCCGATTTGCTCTGAATTTTGGATATAGATTTTTTTAATATGATAAAGCATGTACTTGATAGTTTAGGAGGTTCAATGATCAAGTATAAAAAAGGAGAAAGGGGAGAGCTGTTTCCCCTTCTTAATTTTTTTTTCGAACGGAATTAACGAAAATACAAGGCTGTAATGTACAATTAGTATGAGTAGCCTGTGAGCTCAATGCCATCAGTTTAACTGGGCAATATTCTTTTTATTACTTTTTCGATTTTTGTTTCAGATTAAAAAAAATAATACTTTAACTTTTGAAATCGGTTAGAACCTGTTCTGAAATTGAAACTATCATAATATAATATATATATATATAACCAAAATCGAAAAAGTAAAAACTAGCTCGGTTCTAAATCAACCACAGCTATTCTATGCAAAAAATCATGTAAAGATATTGAAATTTGAGTGAGATATTTGAAAAGAACGCCCCCATAGACTAAACATTGTCATCCGGGTTTTTTTCAGTCACTAGTGTTGCTTCTTAATCCCTAAAATGAGTTGGTGCTGTTTATGTTATGATGTAAATCGCGAGTGTTACTATGCTGCATTATTCGCGATTACTACAATATTTCTGTCTTAAAAACTAATGCATGGATTTTCATAAAACATCATATTTAGGTAGACATTGGCATAATTGTTGCTAGTTAGGTTTTGGTGCAAATTACCCAACAGGTGCTGCTGCTATGCTGCATTTTTCAGAATTTATACGATATATTTGATAAACCTAAGTATCGCATTTACTATAAAGTACGTTGCTTCTTACACAGAAAAATGTAAAATAAATAGGGTTTTTATTGTACCTTTTATTCGTATTATCACATTTTATTATTTCCCCCACCCCCAAATTGATAAACTTAAGATTAAATAGGTTCTTAAAATTATACAGCGTACTTTTACGAATAGTTTAAAACAAATTAGCTCAAAAATGTTCAAAATTGTAAAAGGCGATACATTTTAGAATTTGATTAATTTCTTCATAAATAAATAAATAAATAAATAAATTTTTAGAATTCTGCATGGTTAATTGAAGAATTCCTTGATAAAATCATTTTCTTTTATTGAGTACTTTATTATTATGGCAAAAATGCACCTTAAAATGCTTAATTAAAAAAAAATTCAATGGATACCAGCTTAATCAAAAAAAAATTCAATAGATACATACTGTGCACATTAGAAGTGCGTATAAAAGAAACAACAATAATTTCATTCCATGCATTTTCTTATCGGAGATCACTGAACCAAAATATTATTCCATGTTTATTCAATATCCTAAGACATTTAAATATTGCTAAAATATAAATATTCCATTTCTTCTTTTTGTTTAAAGATTAAACTGATACGACTTAGATAAAGCAAGTGCCGCAAATAAATACTGTTTCTTTTTATTATTTGAACAAATGTTTTTCGATGAATTTTTAATGAAGATTAATATTTTGCGCTTAATGATATTTAATGGTGCGTGATTTGTTCTTTCAAACAATTAGTACGGCTTTTTAACAGGTTTATCGAGATTAAAAAGTTACACAACTGAATTTTATTGAGTCAATAGAAGTTTTGTTTTTCTCGATGACACTTTAAAATAAATAGCTGCTATTTTTTTATTTTCTTTTTAAAGAAGATTGTTAAAAATAATTCTTTCTTTTGAATTATTTTTTATAGCGTTTTAAAGACACCAGAATTAGTTTTTTAATCGTTTAAATTCATTTATTTAAGATTATGTCAGTTGATTCGTAAATTAACGGAGCGAAAACAGTTTTGAAATCTCATGTAAATCAGCTGTCATTGCGTAGTTTTTTTTTTCTTGGGAACTAATCCTACAAAACACCCCCACACCACCAACTGCACAACAGTTTCAATGCATATTTTAACAGTTTAACAGTATACAAACTATAAATTTATCATTCGTCAAAAAAAATAGAAAACAGGAATATTGCCTTTTCAGAATTTAGTGTCGTCCTAAATGAAAAGAAAAAAAAAAGATTTATATATGTATAGATAAAACATATTTCAGTTTTAAGATTTAAAATATATGCTTTTATTTTATATAAAATAAAGTCATTGTCATCCAATAGATAATTCCGAATTTACGATCCAGTTTTAAAGAACATCTATAGAAAATATGAGTAAGACGCCATACTATTGCGGAATATTACACAAATGTTGCAAAAAACGCTATTGACATTAAAAAAACTCGAGAAAAAATCATATCAAATGATTCATATGTGCTTATTTGTTTGTAACATTATGAATACTTAAAATTAAATACAGTTTACAGTAGCTCCATGTTTTATCAGAACATTCATTTATATATTTTTCAAAGTAAAATGTATTTTAATTACAAGATAAATTTTCATTTTCATATATTAGATTTGATAAAATAATTGTATGTGAACGAAATAATTTGTAATTGCGTATATGCAAATTACAACACTTTTTTTTTTCGTTCGCAATTTGTCAGTCAGGTATAGAGGGCAACTTAATTAAAAAAAAAGACAATTAAATATCATAAATAGTCAGCGATAAACTCGGTTATATTTTAGTAATTTCTGAAAATGGCCGGACAATAAAGAACTATTCATAAGTAGTAATTTACATAATATAAATTCTTCTAATTTACGGAAATTCAATTTAATACAATGCATGCGATACATTTTTCTTCATTTATAAGTATGTGTGTATATCCAGAGCATTATTAATTTTTATGTAATTAACTCCTTCACCACTTGCCCCGAGATAAGTCGGGGTAAAAGCACTGTTTCTCCATACTTATTGCCAATAAAGTGGTTAATTATAATTATCTATTTATTTATGATTAGAATTTTAATTCGTCATAAATTTCTTATTGCCCTGTCGTTTTCAAAAAAAAAAAAAAAAAAAAAAACTGAAATATAATGCATAAGGTATGAAAAGCTCACTGCATTGTCGATATCTGAATTTTCGCGATATTTTACTGCGATTTTATATAAAGTGCCCTAAATATTTTGACTTGAGATCATAAAATTATAAATATTCTATTAATAGCACATGGGCAGTTACAGAATATTTCACAAAATATCCATATTATATATTGATAATATATTTATTATATAATTACAATGTAATGTTTATCTTGCATATTTTAAAATTTCTAAAAGTGGCTTTACATTTAATTAAAAATCCGTATATATTATAAATCGTTTTGAACTTTTAATAAAAAATTTAAATCACCATAAATATACAAGATTTTCTTACACAATTGTCAATACACATTGTAGTGGACCTACATAATCATTTGCTAGAGGTACAAATCATCTAGAGCTTTTCATAATACAAGAATGATTTTTATGAGAATTGCGTGCATTACATATTGTATGAAATTTGTTCAGTCTTTCTTTAATTGCTCGTTTATCTGTATTGTCACTGAAAAATATGAGACAAAACTTGAACTTTGTATCTTCGAACCTTAAGACCAAGTCGTTAAGTATTTAATTGGATTTTTGATGAAATGCTTAAAATCAAAATTATATCCGAATTATTTCGACATGATTATGTATTTATACTACTTATTTTTAGTAATACAAATAAAATTCTTTTTATTATTAAAAAATTCTAATTATTTCTGCTGTCATTTTGTCCATTTACCAGATCTTCAAAACTTACATATGACATAAAAAAAACAGAACATAAAGCAAAAATAAAAGATTTAAGTTATCAAATATGTAGAAATATGGATATTAATATTGATGATTGCTTTTAAAATGCAATGTTTTTTCCCAGAAAGAGCATTTATATTCTGCTTTTTGTTAAATCTTTCCAAAATCCTTTTAAGAATAAATACTTCGTACATTTATTTTTAGCTGAAACACAGCTCAATTTGTTTAGTTACACTACCAAAATCTTATTCTACATTATAGTTTTTAAGACTGGTTTTAGAAAAGACATTTTTATGAGTCTTGAACATACAGTTTGATGCCATTTTCAGAAAATTAAGTTGTCCTTGAAATTCCATTAACATGTGACATTGCAAGTTTATATACAGGGTTTTAAGTTATTATTATTAACCTTTACAAAATCAAGTCATCTCTGTTTCTTTGGCTTAAAAAGCTCGTCTTTTATATAGTAAACTTCATGAGATGTTAATTTATCGGATTTTTTAAGTTCTATAATCCATTTTGTCCATTTACAAGATCTTCAAAACTCATATATGACGTAAGAAGTACGAAAAATCATGCGTTAAGCATAAATTAAGAAGCACTGCCCAACACTTCCTGAAATCTTTAACAAAAGTTCGTTATTGAAGGAAATAATTGTATATAACCAAATATAGTCAAATACGTATTCAGATACTTTTGAACAGCCCTGTATTCGATCTGTCAGTTGATATACATACTATAAAATGGGAAAATTTAGTTTAGCAAGAAAATGCCTAGTAGTTTGAAATTTTGTTTACAGGAATTTTTAATATTTGGTGGAAACATAATTCAATACTTTTGTTTAACCCTATAGTTTACATTGTACCTTTATTACACGTCAATATTAAGCTAAAACTTACTTTAAGCTAAAACACTCAATAATTGTTATCACATTCTCATAAATTATCATTCATGGGCGTCCATGTACCCAGTTCTTTGAGTGGCCCTGTATATAATTTTATCTTTATTCTATAATCATTTCTTAGTAAATTGAATGCTGTTGACGGTGAAAATTCATTACTTAGTTAAGAACCACCGTTAAGTAATTTACTCTCATATTTAATAAAGTTCTCAGTAAATTCTCATGAAATCGAGCTCTTTTGGGTAGCCCAGTATATCAACTATAGCATTAATACACACTATAAAATGTGCATAGATTTAGTGAAACTTAAACGCGCATATCATAATTAAAATGCATTTCATCCATCTATCAGGCATCATCGGATATATATACAGTATTTCGGAAAGGATATACTATTTGAAATCTTTTGTTTGTCCCAGTAAATGTTAAGTACTTCATAATGTAGTAGATAATATCGTATAATTTTTTAAGCCTCAGTGCCAGAATTAATTTTATTATACATGAAACAGTTTAATATTTTAAAAATATGTCGCACACAATACCTCCCTTTACCATTATTTAATGAAATTCTTTTGTGTGGCCCTGTAAATGAATAATAGCTATATTTTCACCGTATACTTTATAGAATGCACATTTTAGTGCACCTCGTGAATGCATATAAATTTTAATACGTTTGACTGGGTAAAAAATCTTCAAAATTTCTTTGAAACGATTTTTCCCTATAAGCCATAATGTAATGGAAAACTTTTGACTCTCCCTGTAAATAAACTAATTATGATAGAAACTTCATATTCAATAGGGTTCGTGCTAGGGTAAACGTATTAACTTCCACAAATTCCAGGGAAATCCGAGTGTAACCGCAGGAGTAATAGCGCGGACAGATGGAGAGACGGACAAACGGACAGACGGACAAACGGACAGACGGACAAACGGACAGACGCACAAACGGACAGACGCACAAACGGACAGACGGACATACGGAAAGACGGGCAAATGGACAGACGGCCAGACAAACCGAATGCATAAGCACTTTTCAATTTTGTTGGAAAGTGCTAAGAATGCATTTCATCCATCTAATAGCCATCTTCCTTCGAGCTTTTGCCAGTCGTAGCGCCCCTTGTCGCGATGGAGCAGGCCTCCGGTGCACATACCACTGTGGTGATGTTGGACAGATCAAGTTTTCTTCTTCAGCCGATTGACTTTTCAATAAATAGACTTTCCTTCAATCAATAGACTTACCTTCAATCAACAGTCAAGTTTCCACCTTCAGCTCGCCGCTGTCTATCGCGAAAGAGCTTTGTACTCTAGCGGCCTGTATATTATGTTTTTTTTTCTTTGTGAGGACTGGAAGTTATTGTAATGAATCCCCGCATGCCGAAGAACTTACCGGGTGGGACAAATAGAGTCTACACCGGATCCTAATGATCTGCTGATCTTGTTCCATTTAGGCAACATCCCGGTATTATGAAAACATTCCGACAGTCCCAGTGAAACTTTTATTGCCAATACCAAATTAAGTTCATAAAAACATCTTTTAATAAAATTTTAAAAAGTTATACAGAATAGTCACATTTAATATTATTTAGGTTTTATATATCTTTGAAATTTTATGATATACCCTTTCATACTTTTATAGTATATAGACAAAGTAAAAGTCTTCAATTTGTGCAAACACAACCCAACATTGTATAGTTTTTTTACAAAGCCTTATCAATCTTTTAGCAAAGATTTTTTTTATAATACAGTTAATAATCCATATGCATATTGTACGGAACCCTCTGAGCTCGAGTAACACTCGTACTTGACAGATTTTTTAAATAATTGGATATATGAGGAGAGGGCTCACTATCATGCTAGATAAAATTCATTTTGGAAATAATAATAATAAAAAAGAAATATGTAAAGTTATTAAATTTTTTCTAGGAAACTGGGATTCTTAGAACTTTTTATGCAACGGCAAAAAGAAAAACTTATTTAAAAGAAACAGATTTGCTCTGTAAATCAAAAAATCTGTAACGTTACTAAGATTTTTTTAGAAACTGTAGTGATTAGAATTTTTTATGCAACAGCAACCAGTGTTACAAATAACCTTTTAGTAAGGTTACTATAATTTTTGTAGATTTGTTTGTAAAGTTACAGATTTCTGTAGTTTTACAAAAACTAGTTTTATAGATTTACATCTTTTTTAGGGTTTCGTTCTTTTAACGAATCTCTGTTCGTCTCTGTTCTGTATCCGTCCATCACAGAATCCGTACACAAAGATTGTATAAATCAGATAGTTCAAATTTTGTGTATTACAGCTGAATACCTTATGTCACTCGGCAAGTTATTAAATTTTCAAAAAATATATTATTTTAATTAAATTAATTTTTTCAATGTTATTCGTTCATTTTTGAGATTTAATTATTAAAATAAATCTTAATTTTAACGCTTTCCTATAGACATCATAGCTTGGATGTAAAATGTCTCGCTAGTAAACAGAAGGTACTTTTTTCGAATTCCGATTCTGGAAATTGAAATTTTCATATTAAGACGGATTTAATATGAAGAAATTTTGTATTTTTATCCAGTTTAAAAGCTTATATTAATAAGGTTTCGTTAATTTTTTTTCTTGGAATTCAATTTTCTTTCTATTTAAAAAACTTTTACGATATATCAATGATTTAGCAAATTAAATTTATTTTTAAACAATTTTTTTTCGCTTTTAGAAATTCAATTTTTTTAAAAATCTCCTCTAAATTTTTTAAATTTCGGATTTTTAAAAAATTTGGAGTTTTGGATTTTATTTAAATAATTTTATTTGATCATTTTTAATTTGATTAATAATTTAATAATTTAATTAATTATAAACTTCCGTTTATAATTAATTTAAAAGTAAATTATTTTGTGCTAACATCTGAGTACGAGCTTATTAATTATAAATTAACAATTTGGATTTGTTAATTAAAGATTAAGCTGTTTTGAAAAAAATATTAAACGCATCTTTTTTTTTTTTTTTTTTTCGATCTGCTATCTCACTTATCGGCTTGTTTTCGTACAATGCTCAGATAAAAATTAAAAAAGTATTTAGATTTCTAAAATTTACTTTTCTAGAATTATATATATATTTTAAAGAATCGTCCGTTTAGAAGGTGTATAAAATTTGCTTTATCCGATTCCATGGTGAACGAAGTTTGTAAACAGACACCATAAATGAAAAAGTATGTGAAAACAGAATTGGTTCACTGGCTCCAAATTCATGTAAAAGCAAAAATTCATGTATAACAGATACACGTTTGCACTGTAAATCAAAAGTTTCTGTGGCTACTAAAAATACTTCAGGAAACTAAGATATCTAGAATATTTTATATAACGGCAAACACGGTCACAGATAAAATTTTAGAAACATTACTGTAATTTCAATAGATCTTTTGTTCGGAGTTTTCGTGGTTTTCTTCGAACCTTGCGTAAATACGGGTTAGGTTCCCTTAGAAAGACCCCCACGAAGGGCACTCCTCCCGGTCCTATATCCCTAGCGCAGATAATCGGACGACAAAAATAAACCAATCAATAGATCTTTTGACAGCTATAAATATCTGAAGATTTATAAAAACTACAAATGTAGATTTACATCTTTTTTCCTTTTCTTTTTACATTTTACAGATAAATTTCTAGTAAGCATACAGATTTCTCAGCTTTACATCTACATAATTACGCATATTTTTACAGTGTATGGCATTACTCTTTTTCTATTTAATATATTCAAAAGACAGCAATGTAAACTAATTGCAGTTTCCGCACAAAATACTCTCTTTTACCACTTCAATCTCAGTAAAATACGTCACCTGGCGCTGAGTGTATAAGCAATGTTAAAACCATGTTTCGCAGAATTGAACGCAAATCTTTAAGAATATATCACTTGAAATCGCACTGATTATTTTTTGTTTCGAAATTATCTGTTATTTTTTTAATACAAAATGAAGACATTTCCGTTGAAAAATCTCATTCCTTTGCAGCAAATTTCAAATACGAAGTATATCAAAGGTATTGAAATGAGATTTAAATTTTTATTTGTGGAGACAAATTGGCATTATAAATTGTAAAAGTGCTAAAAATAAAGTAGGATATAAGATTATCTTGATGAAACAGTCCTTTTATTAGTTTGCAAGAAGTGTTTAAATTTTTACATGGTATCTGGTTAATGTAAAATACATCAAAGGGAAATGAATCATATTTTGACTAGCAATGCACTCTATAAAAATTGCGTTCTCCGATAATGAAATCTCGCTGTGATATTGGTTTGAATTTTAGAAAATTTCGGAGTTTTTCGGCACTAAAATCAAAATATTTTAGTGCAAGAAAACTGAGAAATTTCATAAAATTCATAGTATCATAACAAGGTGAGATTTGGTCGTAGAAGAAAGGGATTTTTACTGTCTTACTTATTATAGTATAGAGAAAATGTATTCAACTGTGACTCATAGAGCCCAAATAATATATAAAATTTTAAAAAGTGAACTTTTTCTAAGTTAATGGCATGAGAATTTCACCAAAATAAATTTAGTTACCATTCTCATTTAAGTATTTTTATGTAAAATTATATTGCTTATTTTTCTCTGACAGGAAAAAATAAAAATAAAAGCACATTTTAATTTTTTGTTGCATCATATATAGAAGAAGTTAGAAGAAGTTTATTTATAAATACAAATATCAGAAGAATTATATGATGATAATGAGCATATACCCGATAAAAGGAATTTCATTTGTGCAATATTTACCCTCTTTTTTCTAAACATTATCCGTAAAAATTGCAATGTGATAAAGGATTTCAGACATTAAATTTGAAAAACGCTAGATTAACGCTTAAAAAAAAAAAAAAAAAAAAAAAAAAAAAAACCCTGCCAAAGCTTCTTTTTTATTGCTTTTGTAAACTAAAAATTGTCTCTGACAGATTTTATCGTTCCTATCCAAATAAAGAAAATCTATACCATGTTTTGACGCTGTTCTTGCTTACCTATGAATACATTGATAAGAAAATAATCCGTGAAGTTTTTGTTACTCTGATTTAAAAAAAAATCTTAAAGCATTTTTTTCCCGACAAGCTATTTTTCTATAGCTTAAATCTGAGCCAAAAATGTAGGAACTGATATTTTAGGACACTCGTGATTTATCCTCTTTAATTGATTTATAGACTTCAGAATTAAGCCTTCGAAATGATTTGGCTTTTAGCCAGTTCTGGTATCTTTCGTGGGCCAGATTATTCTGGCAAGTGCCCAGAAGGGTTCCGCGTAAAATCTGTGTGAACCAAGAAGATAAAAGATTGATCTCCGGTATCCAACTGGTGTAGAAGGGATGTTTGTTTACTTATTTCAGTATGCATTTTTCTACCTGGTGAAACAAATATTCATCATTTCAGCTCCATTGCACTTTATAAATTTTATTTATAGCTCGCTTGTGATTTCTTATTTTTGTGTGTGTGTGTGTGTTGGTATCGGTGGTAGTAACATTTGAAATGGGGTTTGGGACGTCGTCAGTCGGATTTAGAGGTATTAGTGAAAAATTTATTATGGTTAGTATAATAAATTTATTGTTTCGTCTTTCATTGCATTTGACACACACACACACAGATATATATATATATATATATATGCGTGTGATAGAGTGTGATAAGAGGATAGAGTTTTCAAATTGTATGGTGGTTTTATACATAAAAATATAATTTTGATTAGTTGAAAAAAAAAGTATTTTGTACAACTAGCTCATAAAAGAAATTTAGATTAACACTCGATAGTGCACTAGAAAAGTTTTAAGAAAATATGAAATTTTATGTACAGTTTTGGTCATTTTAAACAATGGTTAAAATATACATGTGAAAAAAAATATGTGGGTAGAAGTTCTATGCTATTTGTCACGTAAGTTACATTTGTAAATTTGCTAATCGTGTCGACTCTGTACGAAGATATGTGGATGAGACTGCGTTTAATTTTCATGTTTAGGGCATTGTCGTCGTCCAAAGAACGTGGAAGATGATACATCACGTTGTTTACATTCCCTGACTCGCTGATCAGCCTGCTCAGAACATTGTAGTCGTAGTTTACCTCCACGTGACGCAATTTCGATATATCGATGTCTGACAAAGACGGTGAGATTCAATCTCTCTTCTATGGGGTTCAGCGGACGCAAACGAGCTTGGCTACGTGAACCAGTTGGATCTGTTGAGCTGTGGAACCTTTCTTGAATTCAAAGAAGGCATGCAGACGCAACAAACCGAGTAATTTGAGGAGTCCAACCTCGCATCGAATGGTTTGATGAGAGGGGCAAAGGCTTTGAGTTGACACTAAAGTTCTGCACGGGCCGGGCCTCGACCCAATTTTCAATAAAGGCATTCGGGCCGGGCCCGGGCTTTGCTTCTGAAGACTTGGGCCGGGCCGGACGGGCCTAGTGACTAATCTCTTCGGGCCGGGCCGGGCTCGGACCTTAATTTTTTTTCCTGGAGTATCGGGCCGGGCTGAGCGGAGGCTAACTTTTTTTTTCCGTACGAAGCCGAGACTAATTTCTTTCTTCCTAGTCTTCACGGACCAAAATATTCAGTTCCTGTTGAATCTTCCCGTATGAAAATCTTTTTCTCGACGTGAAAAAGTCTGTTCATAAATCAGTAAAGTTTGGCTTGGTCCAAAAATTTTTGCACAATAGACTATACTTTTAAGTCGACATTATTCTATAATTAAATATTAGAATTTATCCTTTTTAAAGAATCGTAGATTATTAGGCGTCTTAAAATAGAATAAAAAAAAAAACATGATTATGACGGAATTTTTGTTTAAACTGAAAACAACAAATTTTTTTAAACTGTTCATTCATGCAAAATGAATCCAACAATACGCGAAAAAAATATATATTTAACATTTACATCTGCTAAGAAAGAAACGTATTTTTTACTTTCCAATGTCTTAGAAGATTTTACTTTTACCATATACCATTTTTAATTTTTTTTAATGTATTAATAATACTAATGATAATTGAAACATTTACATATAACAAACAAAGGATCATTAAAAGCGTAAAAATCGCAGTCTATGGCACTTCTGCATAAATAGAGATTATTATAAACATGAAAGAAAAACAAGACTTATGAGGACGGTTTCAACATCGTATAGGAAGTTCGCGTTGCAAAATCGTAAGTGTAGTTTCAATCCCAAGTTCGTAGATACTCCATGAATATTGAGAAAGGCAACACAGGAGGCTATTTGCTAGAGACAAGTTTTTATTACTTTCACAGTTCCAAGAATGTTGCCGTGCCAGAGAGGGACCCTCGCAGAGATAGGTCCGATCGCTAGTACTTACAGAGAAGAAGTGGTCACAAATACATTTTTCACATCGTCAAGTGTTGGCGCGATACATGTACATAAAAATAGCCAAAAACGACTGATAAGCACAAATTGCGGTGAGAGAAGGCACGTGGAGAGTTTCCGTTAAATAGACTTTCAATGACATGAACCAAAGTGCATGATTTGAAATAATTAACGCCAAATGATAAAAGATAGCATATGGCTCGGGAAACCACAAGGATTGAATTCTTTACATAGGGTTAACAAAAGTCTCACGGGTTCAGAAAGGAAATTAATTCTAATGAAATAAAATAAAAGACAAACTTAGCACATCTGGTTCTTAAGTGAATAGCGTTTAACTATGCTTAACAACAGCCGAGAAATAACTCTTTAAAAGGTTGTTGCTATGGGAAAATACTTACATGTACATGAACAAACGGATATATGTTGTGTCTTTAAAGAAAGAATTAGAGATAAGTGTGTGAGGGAGTGACCTTTAGTCATAAAGGCACTCTAGTGTTTCTGAGATCGTGACGTCAATAATTTAACATTTTGTAGGCGTAAAAGTGACATCTATCCTCTCTTTTACTTTAACTTTCTAGAGTGTGTGTGCTCTTTCGAATTCCGCAGTTAGCTCGCGGTTATTAGTATTATGTTAATGAGAAGTATCTCAGTTTGTCGCGTATAAAAGCTTGGGTGTGAGTTTGTGGTGGGTGTGTTTCTGGCCTTAGCCAGCAGCCAGCGTCTGTGTGTTTCTGGTAGTAGCCAGCAGCCTCTGTGTGTATTCCGCCATTGGACAACGAAGTTGATGCTTGTTTAGTAAGGTGCTGACGATTAGAAAATAGCTACGGCCTCCAGTAAAGCGAAAAGAAGTTCAGATAGTGGATTAAAGATTCGGCCTTGGTAAGAAAGTTTAGTTTTGATTATTTGAGAAATAAAGAAATATCCACAGCCACGGGCTGTGAAATTAAGATTTGTTTAGTAGATCAGCCAGGAAATAGTGTCAAGTGTTAGACGGTGCCCCGACTGAGCTAGACCGACGCCTGTGAGTATGATTTAGCTTTTCATAGTGTTCTCAGTGAGTGAAATTATAGACTGGCTCCACTTTCCTTTAGCCCTTATCATTTTAATAAACTGTGTTGTTTTAACCTAAATTCCTGAGTATGTCTGCATATAACGTTACAAATGACACCCAGCATGAATATACCGTCACAAGTGAAATTATATTTCAAAGGAAAAATGACCGTTAGTACTTGAATAGAATTAAAGGGATTAAAAATCTAGCTTATTAAATAAAGTTACAAATTAAGGGAATATTGTAATTTTAACTAAGGGGGAAAACAATTATTAACTAATATGTAAAGGAAAACGCCTTTACATATATCTCCCCGACGACCGACAAAGAAAAAAAGCGTGAAACGCGGGAGATAAAAGAAAAAAAACCCCCACAAACACATGCCTCCTCTCAAAGCTACACTACCAACTCATATAAACAAAACATATTATTAAAGAGGAACTGGTGATAACTTGTCTAATAATGCAATTCTCAAGTAGTAAATAAGCAAAGGAAATACATCATGTCTCAATTAAAACAAAAAAAAAACATGCTAATAAGCATGAAAAAGCAAGTAGGTACCTATAAAACTTGCAAAAAGTCTTTAACTGCAGTGAACTTCTGGACAACTGTATATTATCTTGTTTCTTTTTTTTTTCTGTGTGCACATTCAATATTATTCCAGAAGATTTTAATTCAAATTGCTTGAAATTTCTATTCAAGCCAAAGCAATTTTTTTTATTGCTTAAACGAGTTGGTTACATTCCAACTTCTACTTTATTATTATATTTTTGAGACATGAATTATATCAAAAAGGTAAAATAACACATAAAATATTGAATATATATAAGAACACAATCAAACATTTTGAGAACTCTGTGATACATAAGTTTTATAACTAGAGCAAAAAGAGGAGCAAATATGGCAGAATTATATGATTTACCTTGACTTTATCAATGATTCTCTGTGTCAAAAAAATCTGTTTACTGATCTAGGTTATATTTAGTTTAGGCAAAAAAAAAAAACAGTGGTGTACAATGAACATTTTTTTTTTTAAAAATGTAAGAAAACTAGCCTTCTTCAAAAGATTTAATGTATAACGTGTGAAAAAAAAATGTAAGGCAGGTTAATGTGAATCGTACACAAGCGTCAAAAGAATAGATGTGTGTGTGTGAGAGAGAGAGTGCAGCCCGTAACACCATTCGGTGTAGTAACTGAAGACTAACAGCATGCGGCTACATATGTGAACAGGAAAAGAGTACAAAAAAATAAGGTTTACCTGTGTACAAACTGATCAGAAATAGTGAAAACTTTACATCACGTGTAATGTCTTAATGGACAATAAAAGAGCCTAATGAAAAAAAACTGACATGGTGTACATCTATTAAATTGAGAAAAGTCCTGTTAAATCAAATTTCCGCTATGCACACTACCAAAAAGGTGAACGTAAACACGGTGTAGTATGGAAGAAAACTGAAAATTGAAACCGTAACTACAAATTAATTTTAGAAAATCTGGCAAAACACATGCGCGGTGTATGTAATAATACAATGTGTAAAAATATCAAACAAATTTCTGACAAAAGTGTAAACGATCATATGAACTATGTGAAAGGAATCATGTGTGAAAGTAACAGGAACTGACATAGCAAACCCACAGAAAAAATGAAATGTAAAGGGCTATAGTACCAGTGCACACGAAGAACTGAAAACACAAGGAAGTAGTGTTCTTGTAAACGATGAACTAATGTGTAATGTGTGTGAAACAAAATTTTGGGTACTGAGAGACCCAAACCATGAGTAACGTGTGTAATATCCTATGAACAAAAATGCAATGAACAAATGTGTAAATTCAATGAACAAAAGTTCCTCCTGTATACTAAGCACAAAACCCATTGTGTTACGTTTAGAAAGTTACCGTTGTTTACACTGCCAGTTAAGGGTTAAATTACGAAAAAAAAACAATATTGCTGTAATTTTGTTATAAAAAGCACAACAATGTCCAAACAGTGAATGAAGAAAAAAACAACGAAAAAACTTGTAAGGAAAAAAAATATGGAATATCTAAGGTAAATTCTATCCAAAAAATCCTAAAACTGTGAAAAAATCCATTACTTTTTTTTTTTTTTTTTAAAAAAGGGACCTTTTTTTTAGGAGAAAAATGCTACAACAATATACTTTCTTTCTTAAAAAAAGGAAAATACAGTCATGAAAAATAAATAGAGTAACATAGTACACAACCAGTATGTGTGTAAAAAAAACAATGAACAACGTGTAAAGTGTAACTAGGATTTGGTTAAAGTCTAACCCAGCTACCTTGAGTTTCGTGTAAATCATCAATGAACTACTATGTATGAGAAAAATATACTGTCGAATACTATATTAGCAAAAGAATACAAATAATAAAATAAAATGAGTACATACACAATATTATTGAAGTTAAAGTGCAAATGATTTAAAATTTTATTAAGAGGCATGAATTCTAAAATAAAAAAATAAATCCTTTTTTTTAACCAGATCCAGTCGTGAAAGATGATATGTATCAAAGCAGGCAAAATAGCATCGTGTATACACCGTCATGAACTTTAAAGATATGCTGTCATATATTTGAAAAAAAAAACATATATTTGAAAAATGAAAAAAAAACAATATTGTTATCGAGTCACTATTTGTACAATTAATAAATTATCACCTGTGTGTTTATCTGTGTAAAAGGAATTCAAACCTACAAATTATTTCATGCATAAAATTTAGATGCATGTGCAATCACTGTGTACAATTAATTTATGTACGCACTATATGTAAACAAAAAAACACCATAAATTACTCTAAGTGTTGTGTGAATAATTAAAATATAAAAAAAATCGTGTAATTAATTCCATTTCAGTCTTTGATTAAGCAAGCGGCCAATTTGCTCAATCAAACCCTGAAATCAAAACATCAGACACATTGCTGCTCCCGGGAAAACAGCGCCGTGAATGATGACCTAACACAAAAATAAATATAAAATTTTATGACTGCCAAAATAAAAGTACAAATACATAAAAAAATGCACTGTGTAGGGGTATGCCAAATGCCTTTAAAGAAAGAATTAGAGATAAGTGAAATTATATTTCAAAGGGAAAATGGCCGTTAGTACTTGAATAGAATTAAAGGGATTAAAAATCTAGCTTATTAAATAAAGTTACAAATTAAGGGAATATTGTAATTTTAACTAAGGGGGAAAACAATTATTAACTAATATGTAAAGGAAAACGCCTTTACAAGACTAACATAAGTTTTTTTGGTCTGAACTCTTCTGTTAGAGTTAGTAGTCGGGCCGGGCCAATATTTTTTTCGTTCGGGCCGGGCTCGGGCCAAAATTTTAACTTTCGGGCCGGGCCTGGAAATTTCGGCTCGTGCAGACCTCTAATTGACATGTCTTGAGATCCTTTTTGAATATCAGTTCACAGCAGATGTCATTTACTGTAAAAAAAAAAAAAAAAAAAAAAAAAAAAAAAAAAAAAAAAAAAAAAAAAATCCGTAATCTACAAATGTAAAGTTGCCGAAATCTGTATGTTCACTAACATTTTATCTGTACACTATACAAGAAAAAGATGGAAATCTAAAAATTTAATTTTTGTAAAGCTACAGAAATCTGTAAATTTACAAACGAATCTACTAAAGTTATATATACCTTACTAAAATTTTATCTGTAACCTAAGTTGGAATTACATAATATATTTTAGGCATCCCAAGCTTCCTAAAATATTCTTAGTGACCTTACAGATTTTTTGATTTTTAGTGCAAATCTGTATCAGTTACATGAATTTTTGTTGTCTTTCGTTACATAAAAAGTTCCCAATTTCCTAGAAAACTTTTAGTAACTTTACAAATTTTTATTTACAGTGTAGGAGCCTCTGAATTCCTCCTCTAAGCTCCTATTCTTCCCTGTGCAAAATTGTAAGTAGGTAGCAACGTAACGAAACAGCACATCGGGCGGCATGAGCAACATTGACATTAGGGGAGTCTTCTTGACCTCTTTTTTGAATTTGAGTACTTTTCTTATGGTATTATAGAAACAGTTTTTTCTCGGCAAACAAGATACAATCGTCATTTGCCTCTCCGGAAGTACTAGATGCGGTCTTCTCGCAGAACCTCGGAATGCTGTACGTTCTATCTTATTCGAAGCAAACAACCCTTTACCGAGCTGCTGATTGGCTGGAATCGATTTCATTGGGATGGACGGACTTGTTCTCGATATGATGACACATTGTAACTCTTTAGCGCTGCTATTTCCAAGTATCTGAAATAAATAAGATTAATCAAGCATTAAAAGATTTAAAAAATATTGTGCTACATGATAATGCTGATATGCTCTGCATGATAAAACGCGTTTTCGAAATTGATTGCAATTTTGAAGCACCAATGAAATTCATTTTCAAATGTAGCGACTGCTTTCAAAACTTAAAATCGTTAACTTTTTAAAAATTTCTGTTGAAATTAGGCATAGAAATAACTAGTTTTAAATAGTTATTTTCATTGTTGAAAAAAAAAAAAAGAAAACGCAGATTTGCATAAGTTTTTTTAAGTGATCGCTGTATTTTAAATTAATAAGTTTCTCTCGCGGTTTCAGTTTGCGTGGCGATCAATTTCGAAAACAGCATTTTGGAGCGTAAAAAAAAAAAAAAAAAAAAAAAAATCGCCAAGTTTACGGTGAAGACCATAAAAATTATTCTTATTCGAAGCAAACAACCCTTTTCTGAGTCGCTGAGTGGCTTCAATCGTTTTCATTGGCCTTGATGGACTTGTTCTCAACATGATGACAAGTTGTAAATTCTTAGCACTACTCTTTCCAAGTATTTGAAATAAATAAGATTAATCAAGCATTAAAAGATTTTAAAAATATATATTCTGCTACATGATAATATAATTGTTTCTTCCGGATTCACACAAACATGATAAACTTATTTTTTTCCCAATATTGTTAATTGTCTTTTATATGATTTTAATATTTAAAATGCATATTTCAAGAAGTATATTTATTTACTGTGTATGGAGGAAAGTACTAGAGCAGTGCTTCCTAACCTATTTTCTTTCACGTATCCGTTTCATAGAGTTCTCATTTTGGAGCACACCCATTTTTCATAAACACCTTCCCCCCAATTTCCTCCGGGGACTAAACACCTATGCCAAGTTTTTGGTGAGTGTCCCGGGTGGGTGTCCCCCCCCCACATTCTCCATCAACTCAACTAGATTATGCAAACATGCTTTTTTTCATTTTTAATTTTATCACAACACTTTATAATAATAAATCTATACACGTCACTTTGACATTTCTAACATTTTAATTTTTGATCTTGCATTAAAAAAAAAATTGTTTTATATAATACAGGTATCGCAGTTTTGCAGTCGTAAAAAAAAGCAGACAGTATACCATTCAGGCAGAGGATATACGCTGCCATCATGAACATTTATAGACAGGGTATACGCTAATGCTTTATTTGAGAAACAGAGGGTATACGGAGCTTCTTAAAAATACCCAGAAGGTATATGGCATATACCCCCGTATACTTTCCGATACATCTCTGAGGTATCGTACGCTTTAAGAACATTTTACCGCAATTTTTGTAAAGTAATATTTACCTTATTTGATGGGGGGGGGAACTTGCTTTCAGATACAGATGTAACAACTAATACTTTACGAAATTTTTGGCACTAAAACTATTAAAATCCACTGAATCCCATAATGCGCATTAACCCCGTAATATTCGCTATAAAAGCTAGAAAAATCAGTGCAGCATTAAATTACTTTTTAACTATCTTAGGATGATTCTTGATAATATTTTGTATCCTGATATACATATAAACAAAATGGAAACAGAAAAGAATATTGCGTAATGACTAACTGATATTTCGGGAAAATAGGGGAAAATATTTAAATACTCATTCAATATACTTAGCAGTGGGCGTAGCTACTAACATTAGCATTATCAATGAATCATTTGCTGCAGTGAGCCTCTTCGTTTATTCTGAGCGCAATACGACACTCGTACTTACACACGAGACTATCTTTGTAATGTAAAACTATTATTGTTATTTATTAACTATTTGGAAAATAGTTGTTGTTCTCGATAGAGAAATGGGAAATCTGAAGTATATTTGAATGTTTTTATTGGTTGAATTCCGAAACTTATTTTATTTTATTCGTTTCCTGATTGGTCCAACTTTAATGTCCAAATAGTGAATACTTTTGTTTTTTATTTTATTCGTTTTCTGATTGATTCAAGTTTAATGTCCAAAAACGAAATACTTCGGTCGCCACGATGACAAAAAGAGTAATAAAATAGTAATAATTTCAAAACAAATTGTGATAGAGATTTCAAACAAATTTCATTATAAAGTGCATTTATTTCTCTACGCAACGATGTAAAAATTTAAATTGGGCGATGTTTAGAAGTTTAAAAATTTGTAGTTCCGAAAATTGTAAAACTGAAATTTCATCTAAAATCTGTTTGTGATGGATCTAGGAATATTAATGTTTAATTCATGTCGTACGTAATGTGAGGCTTTCAGAAGTCAGTCTGATTAACTTTATCAAATAAAAATGTACATTTTAAACAGTTAAAATTGTCTGCCTATAAACTACTGTTTTTTTTAATCATTGATCTAGGAATATTAATGTTTAATGCACGGCGTATGTTACATATGACTTGCTATAATCATCCTAAAAAGGATGTTTATTATTATTATTAATTAAAATATAGAATTTATTTATAAGTCTTTAAAATTTTAGTCTTTGAAAATATCATTTTCCAAATAGTCGTTGTAATTTGTTAAATTACAGTTTTCTTTTTAGTTACTAGGGGGGCCCCGCCCCCCTGCTCGCTATGCTCGCCAATCCCCCGCGTAATCGCTTCGCGATTCCAAATTATTGTCTACCCCTGCTTGCTGCGCTCGTCAATAACCCATGGTATGAATAAGCAGTTGCAGACCTTTCAAATGATGTGTCACACAATTGGTGTTGTAAAGAAATTACAAAATGCGCCCCCTCTGAGGGCAGAGAGGGGGGTTACACACAAGGTATCCATAATATGAATAAGCAGTTGCAGACCTCTCAAATGATGTGTCACACAATTGGTGTTGTAAAGAAATTAAAAATGTGCCCCCCTGGGGGGCAGAGTGGGGGATGACACACAACACATCCATAATATGAATAAGCAGTTGCAGACCTTTCAAATGATGTGTCACTCAACTGGTGTTGTAAAGAAATTAAAAATGTGACCGCCTCCCCCCCCCCTGGGGAGAGCAGAGTGTGGGGGTGACACACAAGACATCCATAATATGAATAAGCAGTTGCAGACCTTTCAAATCTTGTGTAACACGACTGGTGTTGTAAAGAAAATAAAAATGTGTCCCCCCTGGGGAGCAGAATGGGGGATAACACACAAGACATCCATTATATGAATAAGCAGTTGCAAACCTCTCAAATGATGTATCAAACGACTGGTGTTGTAAAGAAATTAAAAATTTGGCGAAATATTACAGTTATTGCCAAGTTGGCGTCACTTTTGACAACTAATTTTGGTCGCCAAATTTGGCGATATATCGCCAAGTTGGCGACAAACTTGGCGATTGTTGGCGATGGTAACCTTTCCTCTCTTTATGGTAACCCATATGGCGATGCATAGACGGAGCCCTTTCCTGATTGGTCTATTCGACTCATGGAAGGAGTGGACAACCCGGATTCGTTAGTTCCGGAAATCTTCCACATCAGTATCATTCCAGGAGTCATTCCTTTTAAGGCTAGTTTTTTTTTACTATAGAAGGAAAACATTTTTGCGATTTCCGAAATTACCAATTACAAGGTAAAACCTGTCAAATTTCGACGAAAGAATTTTTTTAAGAAGGGGCTGTCCATTGATTTACAATAAACCTACAAACAGTGTTCTCGCTGTCGCTCGCCAAAGCGCCAAAATGCGACTAAATTCTTCATTTGGCGAGTAAACAAGCGATTAGATTCGCGAAATTTTTAGTGCTTAATGTTTGCTTTTTCTTTTTTTCTTTTTCGTTTTCATACATATGCATATATATTTAATCTATACATATTTTTTTTATATTTGTAGCGGATAGTTGAAATTAGATTAATAACAATTGCTGTCACAGTTGTAAAAACGTGGGTAATTTTAGAACATATTGAAAAAAAAAAAAAAAGAAAATACATTAAAATATTAGTTTTTTTTTCTACATGGCGAATCTATTTTGCTAATACTTTTCTCATTTGGCGAATGTTTTTTTATTTTTAATTAGCCAAATTACTAACGTTGGTCAAATGCCAGCGAGAACACTGCCTACAAACCTTATTGCAATAAAAAAATGTAACTTAAATTGGTAAGTCTAACTTTTAAAAAAATGCTATTTAACTTATTATCAATTAAAGCTCTTATGCTTGGTATTTCAAAAGGAGAAACATAGAAAAATTTATTCCAGTTGGACTCGATCATAAAATGTTTTCCCCATAAAATTTAAACCCGACATTATTTTCATCAATTTAAAATTTACAGGTGTCTTTCTCACATTCGTATTCATCTTTTTTTTCTGAAATAATCTGCATGTAACAAATACCATAGATAAATAATCCTGTGATGTCACATAAGGTAAAAAGACAATTTTTATAGTCCCGAACTAGTTGTAACTTCTTAGCACTACTCTTTCCAAGTATTTGAAATAAATAAGATTAATCAAGCATTAAAAGATTTTAAAAATATATATTCTGCTACATGATAATATAATTGTTTCTTCCGGATTCACACAAACATGATAAACTTATTTTTTTCCCAATATTGTTAATTGTCTTTTATATGATTTTAATATTTAAAATGCATATTTCAAGAAGTATATTTATTTACTGTGTATGGAGGAAAGTACTAGAGCAGTGCTTCCTAACCTATTTTCTTTCACGTATCCGTTTCATAGAGTTCTCATTTTGGAGCACACCCATTTTTCATAAACACCTTCCCCCCAATTTCCTCCGGGGACTAAACACCTATGCCAAGTTTTTGGTGAGTGTCCCGGGTGGGTGTCCCCCCCCCACATTCTTCATCAACTCAACTAGATTATGCAAACATGCTTTTTTTCATTTTTAATTTTATCACAACACTTTATAATAATAAATCTATACACGTCACTTTGACATTTCTAACATTTTAATTTTTGATCTTGCATTAAAAAAAAAAAATGTTTTATATAATACAGGTATCGCAGTTTTGCAGTCGTAAAAAAAAGCAGACAGTATACCATTCAGGCAGAGGATATACGCTGCCATCATGAACATTTATAGACAGGGTATACGCTAATGCTTTATTTGAGAAACAGAGGGTATACGGAGCTTCTTAAAAATACCCAGAAGGTATATGGCATATACCCCCGTATACTTTCCGATACATCTCTGAGGTATCGTACGCTTTAAGAACATTTTACCGCAATTTTTGTAAAGTAATATTTACCTTATTTGATAGGGGGGGGGGGGGGAACTTGCTTTCAGATACAGATGTAACAACTAATACTTTACGAAATTTTTGGCACTAAAACTATTAAAATCCACTGAATCCCATAATGCGCATTAACCCCGTAATATTCGCTATAAAAGCTAGAAAAATCAGTGCAGCATTAAATTACTTTTTAACTATCTTAGGATGATTCTTGATAATATTTTGTATCCTGATATACATATAAACAAAATGGAAACAGAAAAGAATATTGCGTAATGACTAACTGATATTTCGGGAAAATAGGGGAAAATATTTAAATACTCATTCAATATACTTAGCAGTGGGCGTAGCTACTAACATTAGCATTATCAATGAATCATTTGCTGCAGTGAGCCTCTTCGTTTATTCTGAGCGCAATACGACACTCGTACTTACACACGAGACTATCTTTGTAATGTAAAACTATTATTGTTATTTATTAACTATTTGGAAAATAGTTGTTGTTCTCGATAGAGAAATGGGAAATCTGAAGTATATTTGAATGTTTTTATTGGTTGAATTCCGAAACTTATTTTATTTTATTCGTTTCCTGATTGGTCCAACTTTAATGTCCAAATAGTGAATACTTTTGTTTTTTATTTTATTCGTTTTCTGATTGATTCAAGTTTAATGTCCAAAAACGAAATACTTCGGTCGCCACGATGACAAAAAGAGTAATAAAATAGTAATAATTTCAAAACAAATTGTGATAGAGATTTCAAACAAATTTCATTATAAAGTGCATTTATTTCTCTACGCAACGATGTAAAAATTTAAATTGGGCGATGTTTAGAAGTTTAAAAATTTGTAGTTCCGAAAATTGTAAAACTGAAATTTCATCTAAAATCTGTTTGTGATGGATCTAGGAATATTAATGTTTAATTCATGTCGTACGTAATGTGAGGCTTTCAGAAGTCAGTCTGATTAACTCTATCAAATAAAAATGTACATTTTAAACAGTTAAAATTGTCTGCCTATAAACTACTGTTTTTTTTAATCATTGATCTAGGAATATTAATGTTTAATGCACGGCGTATGTTACATATGACTTGCTATAATCATCCTAAAAAGGATGTTTATTATTATTATTAATTAAAATATAGAATTTATTTATAAGTCTTTAAAATTTTAGTCTTTGAAAATATCATTTTCCAAATAGTCGTTGTAATTTGTTAAATTACAGTTTTCTTTTTAGTTACTAGGGGGGCCCCGCCCCCCTGCTCGCTATGCTCGCCAATCCCCCGCGTAATCGCTTCGCGATTCCAAATTATTGTCTACCCCTGCTTGCTGCGCTCGTCAATAACCCATGGTATGAATAAGCAGTTGCAGACCTTTCAAATGATGTGTCACACAATTGGTGTTGTAAAGAAATTACAAAATGCGCCCCCTCTGAGGGCAGAGAGGGGGGTTACACACAAGGTATCCATAATATGAATAAGCAGTTGCAGACCTCTCAAATGATGTGTCACACAATTGGTGTTGTAAAGAAATTAAAAATGTGCCCCCCTGGGGGGCAGAGTGGGGGATGACACACAACACATCCATAATATGAATAAGCAGTTGCAGACCTTTCAAATGATGTGTCACTCAACTGGTGTTGTAAAGAAATTAAAAATGTGACCGCCTCCCCCCCCTGGGGAGAGCAGAGTGTGGGGGTGGCACACAAGACATCCATAATATGAATAAGCAGTTGCAGACCTTTCAAATCTTGTGTAACACGACTGGTGTTGTAAAGAAAATAAAAATGTGTCCCCCCTGGGGAGCAGAATGGGGGATAACACACAAGACATCCATTATATGAAAAGCAGTTGCAAACCTCTCAAATGATGTATCAAACGACTGGTGTTGTAAAGAAATTAAAAATTTGGCGAAATATTACAGTTATTGCCAAGTTGGCGTCACTTTTGACAACTAATTTTGGTCGCCAAATTTGGCGATATATCGCCAAGTTGGCGACAAACTTGGCGATTGTTGGCGATGGTAACCTTTCCTCTCTTTATGGTAACCCATATGGCGATGCATAGACGGAGCCCTTTCCTGATTGGTCTATTCGACTCATGGAAGGAGTGGACAACCCGGATTCGTTAGTTCCGGAAATCTTCCACATCAGCATCATTCCAGGAGTCATTCCTTTTAAGGCTAGTTTTTTTTTACTATAGAAGGAAAACATTTTTGCGATTTCCGAAATTACCAATTACAAGGTAAAACCTGTCAAATTTCGACGAAAGAATTTTTTTAAGAAGGGGCTGTCCATTGATTTACAATAAACCTACAAACAGTGTTCTCGCTGTCGCTCGCCAAAGCGCCAAAATGCGACTAAATTCTTCATTTGGCGAGTAAACAAGCGATTAGATTCGCGAAATTTTTAGTGCTTAATGTTTGCTTTTTCTTTTTTACTTTTTCGTTTTCATACATATGCATATATATTTAATCTATACATATTTTTTTTTATATTTGTAGCGGATAGTTGAAATTAGATTAATAACAATTGCTGTCACAGTTGTAAAAACGTGGGTAATTTTAGAACATATTGAAAAAAAAAAAAAAAAGAAAATACATTAAAATATTAGTTTTTTTTCTACATGGCGAATCTATTTTGCTAATACTTTTCTCATTTGGCGAATGTTTTTTTATTTTTAATTAGCCAAATTACTAACGTTGGTCAAATGCCAGCGAGAACACTGCCTACAAACCTTATTGCAATAAAAAAATGCAACTTAAATTGGTAAGTCTAACTTTTAAAAAAATGCTATTTAACTTATTATCAATTAAAGCTCTTATGCTTGGTATTTCAAAAGGAGAAACATAGAAAAATTTATTCCAGTTGGACTCGATCATAAAATGTTTTCCCCATAAAATTTAAACCCGACATTATTTTCATCAATTTAAAATTTACAGGTGTCTTTCTCACATTCGTATTCATCTTTTTTTTCTGAAATAATCTGCATGTAACAAATACCATAGATAAATAATCCTGTGATGTCACATAAGGTAAAAAGACAATTTTTATAGTCCCGAACTGGTGTCTGCATTTTAATTTTTTGCTGAGTGTTCCAGGGATATTAATGTTCAATCTATGGCGTACGTAATATATGACTCTTTTATTACGTATACCACGTTTTAATCACCATAAAAATACTTTACTGTTTTTTTCTGTCAACAAAAAAATACAGTAATTTACTATTTTCCCTTTACTTTCAACAGAAATGGAATATTTCTGTTGCTACGATGACAAAAAAATAATTAAAAGCTACAAAAAAATTAATAACTGAAAAACAAATTGCGATACAGCTTTCAAACAAGTTGCATTTAAATGTAAATTTTTGTTCCTATAGGCAGTGTAAAAACTGAAAATGTGCAATGTTTAGAAATTAAAAAATCTGTAGGAGCAAAAATTGCAAAACTGAAATTTCATTCTAAGTATTGTCATTCGCAAAATGACGTATGCGTTACGCACAGATACTTTTGCATTTATAATGTAGAAAGACAGATGGATAGATTATCCTCAAAAATCCCCAGCAGGCCCGCCATGTATCCGAGGCTTGGAACTTCTAAATTACAGCTATAAACATATGGTATCTTCTCATTTTCTTTTCTAATGCTATTTAAGAATTAAATGTTTCATAAAGCTGGTAATACCTTGCAGAAGCGTTTATATATATTTTTTAGGTTAAATTTATTCTGACAGTCAATTTTTTAAATAGTTTCATTTGAAAAACATTCTTCGCGTGACATATAGCATTTTATAGCAACTCATTTAATAAATAACCAAAAGCGCTAAGAAAAATTGTAGAATATAAAACCAGAAAAATTACTGAGAATTTTAATATTTGTAAATGCTGTCAATTTAATTTAGACAGTTTTTCTTGTAATTATACTTGTATTAAATCTATTTAGAAGTTTTAGCTATTAAAAAAAATAAAAATCCAACAACAACATCAACAAAAACACTGATTTTTAAATTGTGCTTTTATTCTGTTTATTTTTAGATTACAACATTATTTAAAAATAAATAAATAAATAAATAAATAAATAAATAAATAAATAAAATAAAATAAAAATAAAAATCCCTCTTGATGAACGAGTGAATAACAAAATTGAAATTGCCGCCATAGTAATTCATATTTCAATCTCATTATGACTGAAATAGCGTAACATCAATCAAAACACGTCGATTATTTTTATAGATCGTAATGTCACGGAAGTATTTTGTGCGTCCCTGTAAACAAACAATAAATGCTATACACTTCATTTCAATAAAGAACTTTTAAACTTTGTAGAAATACATAAAAAAGAAAGGTATGTTTCCTGAGCTATTCTAGAAATAATTTAATGTTGGATGGATTTTAGAGGGATTTTTTTTGTTCATGATGCATAAAGGGGAAAAATTTCAATGGTCGCATTATGAAAATCTGTCCGAAAGGGAATAATAGTTCATTTACATTGATATGAAATACATTATTTAAAAAGAGAAAACTTTTTTTTTTTTTTTTTATTTTTTTTTTTTTTTATTTTTATTTTTTTTTAAATATTCAAAGAAGAACACGCTTAAAGAACACAAAAGCAAAATTTGAATTTTAAAGATAATGACTTCAAATTGAGTATTAAGAGGTTAAAATGTATTACTTGATATTTGAAATTTCTGTGAACAAGAGTAAAATTTTAAGTACAATGATTTCTTTTTCGAATATTTATTGTTTATCTATCTGAAAATCGTTACTTAAAAATATACGTTCCTAAAATTCATATCATGATATTTTAGAATTCAATTATTTCTCTATTTTAATGTAGTTTCTTTTATTTATTTAATGCTAAAAAAATTGAATGAATAAAACAAAAAATCAAAACAATGAACTTTAAAGTGTCGTCTGATTTTAGTAAGAAAATGCATTAATAAAGTTTGTTTCATTCATGATGCGATTTTACTTGCAACACATAGTTTTCAACATTCTACATTTTAACAGCTGAAGAACTTTCAGTAAATTAAAAAAATATACTAGTTGTTTAACCCGCTCTACGAACGGGTTGAAAATATTCCTTTAAAGGGTCGATCTGACAAACGATGATTTCTGACAAACGATGAATCGTCTGACAAACGATGATTGTAAAATTGAAGTTCAGAACATTCAACATCCACACTCCAATCCTTTTAGTCGAGTATGAAAAAAAAAACATAAATCATTCGGTCGCAAATAGAATTCAAGGCATTCATTACGCAGATAATTCCCCATTGGAAATCCCTTAATATATCTCTATTGGTAGTTGGCGCACCATCTGAAATATAGAAATCCATGGCATTCTCACTTTACTTTGAGGAATTGTATCTGCCTCGATGCTGGTTCGCTGATAATTTTTAACGCAGGTATACATAATACTACTTTCTGCTATTTCATGGAGTATTTGAAATGCATTTGTATAAGGGTTAACACGTCTTATAACATCGTCGAGATTCTTCATGATTCCTTCATTACAATGTAAAATTTCTCTCCCTTTCATACGCTGCTATATCAGAATCCAATAGACTAGCCTACTTCAAATGAATGAAGAGAAATAACATTATAAATTTGTCTATAGATTCTAAAACAATACAGGCTAGTACCGGGTAGTGGTGTAACTTGACCACACTTGGAGGCAAAAGACAACGCGCATTTATGTAACCTTACGTGTTCCTTAACCCTTTGCGGCTGAGGACAAGTTCATTGTTTAAGTGTTGAAATTAATGACTGACACCGGAATTTGAAAACAACTTTATCTGTAAATAAGAAAACGCTATATTTCACGCATTCAATAAAATGTAATTTTTTAAAACAAAATTCCGGTGCGAATGCGGCGTTTGGGAATAAAAATTAAGTGGTTTATCTATGAAACCACTGCGCCGCAAAGGGTTAAAATCCCATGACGATCTATCACTCCCATCTACTATAAGCTGTCTCACTTGGTATGGTGGAAGAGGTTCCAAAACTGCTTTGCCATTTTGATAACACTGAATATAAATCTCTTTTGTATTTTTCTCTGCATTAAAAAAAATATACTACACTTGATGCAAACATTGTTGTTATTCAACCGTTGAGTGCAAGACGAATCTTCGGACATTATTTGTACTATTCATTGTTCGACGTCGAGCAATGGCTTGTAAGCAATTTTTCCTCACAGAGCGTGATTGGCTTTCCTCATCGTAATAGATTAGGAGGCGACAGCACTGACAATCACCTCATCGACTTCCGGACTTTGGTTATTTAAAACCCGATTCACAAATTAAAAGGCAATCGGTCTACTAAGTCATATCTGATGGAAAACACCTAAAAACCCGATTTTAGCGATTGTCTTGTAGGTTACTATTGTGTTTTCCTGCACTCAAAGGTGTGAAAACATGAAGGACAAGGAACAGGTAAATACAATAGTGAATTTACGAGAGAACTACTAAAATTAGTTTATCAGATGTTTTCCACCAAGATATGACTGACAGACCGATTGCGTTTTAATATGCAAATTGAGTTTTAACTAATTCTCTTCTTGCTACAGCTTCTTCCTTTATCTCATTAGCTCACCGCTTGCTTTACACGCTGTCTTATACAGCCCTTTCTTTTCAAAGGAATTGTAAGTTACTGAGTTTTTGCACTTAAGCATTTTATTTTTAAAAGATTCGCAAAAATTCGTCAAAAAACATAAAAAAATTACTTAATTTTTTTTAAATTCTTGGCTTTTAGTGCAGTAGAAATAAGGCAAAAAACACCTTTAGGTGGAACTAATTGGAACACAAATGATTCTTGTTGTAAATGGCAGGTAACATGCTCCTAATCAACATACTAAAAATATACAGTCGTACTGTTGCGCAAAATGCGTTTTTTGGCGGCCATCTTGAAAAAAATGCGAAAAATTTTTAAAAATCGAAAAAGGCCATGTGGGGTATCATATTAAAGGAAATTTTGAGCTGATAAAGAATATGATATTTGTTTTTAAAAATATAAATATATAAAAAAGTTGTGGCAAAAAATGAAGGATTTTGGTTTTTTGAAAAACATGGTTTTATTTAAAAAATTCAAAATAAGTACACAAGAAAAGGGATTTTGTCTATAAAATCATATTTATCTAACCAAATTTAAATAACCTCTCCATATTCATCTGAATCTAAACTGTCTCCTGTGTTTGCACAGTCCTTTCCACAACATTTTTTACAAACTACTGAACATGCAAGTCTATATCGGCGACATGTACACTTTGCAGTGTTACATGGATCTTCAGTTGTAATTTGACAAGCACATTTAATCATTTTTAACAGTTTGTCTGGTGCTGGGTTTAAGTCTGTTAATATCGGTTGGAAATATCCATCAACTAACTGCCAACCCCACAGTGTAGGATCAGGAGTTGGTATATTTAGATTTCGCCATATAAAACACTGCAAATGTACTCGAAGTAGGTGATATTTAGCTGCATTTTGCGTAGGAGGCAAACGAGCTATGTCGAATTCTTTTTTAGCTGAAGCTATTTTTCTCATGTACTGCTCATAACGAAGGACGTTTAGGTCACTTTTTTCGATGTTGCCGCCATAAAGAAACATGATAACTTTACAGCCATTTTCAATCAATTCTTCCATAGTAATATCTTTGGTTGATCCATAATATGAAGCCCATTCGCATAAAATTTTCGATTGAATGATTTTTTTGAAAGCAGAAGATTTACTTTTTCCAAATAATGCACTCGTGGTGTCACATCCCGTTAATGCGTGAATAAAAAGTAAAGTTTTGCAAGCTTTCTCTCCAATAGATCCTTGCATGGCTTGAATGTCACGAATGTTTTCAGATTGTGTCGCCGACTGCATGAAAATATTCTTTGAAGAATGATATAGTAGTAGGATTAAAATGTCAGTGTCATCAGCTACTACAGTGACATGCTTTTCCTGGGCTAACTTTAGAGCTTCTCTGACGATTACCACGTCTGCATCTCCTTTTGCATGAATGACGGAATGACCCCTTTCTTGAAAATAATTCCCCAGCATATTGATAAAGCGTTGTTTGTTTGCAGGGTTAGAAAGAAACTGGCTTTTCTTTACGATGACGGGTGAATTTTCATCAAAGAATACTACAACGGACGAGTGCTTCCAGCGCAATCTATGCTCCATATCTTTTATATTAGGTTCTTCATACCCATCAAAAACTATTGTTACTTTTCCATACTTTCTGTTTACAAATGATTCGTATTTACTTACGACATCGCCAAATACTGCAGAAGCGGACCATGGTATCTGGTGAATTAATGCCCCACCATCAAGAAGGTAGTAAGTAGTTGAATGACACCGCTGTATTTCATTGACATTCATACTATATAATGCGTGTGCTAATGATGATTTATCTGTTTTTCTCATTAGTTGCGTATTATGGTCAAACAATGAAGGTGGTAGAATAGATAATTCGTAATTAAAAAATTCTCTTGTATCCTGAGTGCTATTATTCAAGGAGACACAAGCTAGCATCCTCTGTGTTAAAAGACGAGAATCTACATGGTGAGTCTCACCAGCAATAATAATTCCTTTTTTCAATACTTTCATGGTTACTGCTTGGTCTGATTTCAATAAAGTTTCACCTTTAAAAAGTTTACCGGTAAGTTTATCTTGGATGCTTCTTCCAATGTAGTCAGCATTTTCTACAGTTACTTTCCTTTTACTATCTGTAATTCCATTAAAAATATTCCATAAATCAGTTGAAGTAGCAATAAATGGATTTTGGTCCATAAAAAATTGCATTACCTTTTTCATATCTTCGAAATCTCTCGCCATCCTTGCATCAGTTAAATCAGTATGTTGTTCATTGCCAACACGTGAAACATTGGTCAGCAAACTCATTGCACATGCTACTTCACTACATCGAGAATGACTCAAAATCCAAGTTGCACGTTGACTTTCAGTCATACCTCCTCCATGAGTTATACCAGAACGACTTTTGGTGCATTTCATGAGCGTTTGCTCAATGTGCATATCGATCCAAACACCAGACCATTTTCTGCCCTTTCTTCGTACTGTAAAGTGACCTTCATTAAGCATTTTGTAGAGTTCTGGTTTCGTTGTCTTTAGTTCCCGCATTTGTTGAAGGTAAATTCTTGCACATTTGGCATAATTGTTATGACCTGAACTCGCAAAAAATGGTAGCATCTGCTCAACCGCCTGTAAGTGCATTTTAAAATTTCCTGATCACTCAGCCGAAATAAACATTTTTACAATATCCACCATGTTCAGATACAACAGCCAGAGTTTAGCAGTGCGGCTTTGTGATTTCAGAAGGTTCTTCCGTTCATGTATTAGTGTTGAAAGTTTATGAAGATCAGGATCTGAAATAACTTTTTCTGCCTTGATATCACTTTTGAGCACTTTTTGGAAAAGGTGAATAAATTTTTGAAGATTAAAATCATCATTTAACTCCATTTCCATTCCGTCACCAGCAACGCGACAACTTTTTGATGCAATCTCGCTAAAATCTGAATCTGAATCTGTAGTAACTTCAACTGGGAGGCTGCATTTCAGTATATTGGCTACGATTAAAGCAGTGAGAGATGAAGAAATTAAAAAATGTCCACGAAGAGCACGCGAATATGCTTTACCTTTCAGCATATGCGATATTGAATTTTCAGCATAAACTGTCTGTAGGGCTTCTTCTATGCCTGATCCAGCCATCAATCCTCCAATAGTTCCAAGAAAAGACATCAGCGTATGAAACCCACCAAGCCGGATTACTACATTATCAAACTCTCTCTTGTGATCAGAGCATTTAATTTCCAGTGCCTTTATCCACAAGCATTGATCGAAGGTTACAATCGGAGTTTCTACATTTAGTCTTTTTGCTTCATTGCTGATGAACATAAGTGTAGTGTATACACAGCTGTAAGAATTGGGATTTAGATTAATCATTGGCAGAAACTTAGTTACTGTTGTAACACTGTTTTCACCTTCTGAAGCAGTTTGCATATATCCTAACCATCCTGGTTGAGGCGTTTTAAATAACTTACTGGTACTCCAAAGAACATCAAAATGATTAATTTGCATTGGTGCATAAGATAATTTTTCAAACTTCAATTTATTCATCGCTATTGAGCTAGGAGATTGAATGTAGTAAAGAGGAATTTTTGCTTTTTTAATAATGTCATGTGCTAGAGGGCGAGACTTGAGTCGTTTTATTGCGTCTGTGAGCAATAAAGAGTTGTTAAAAGATTCTCCTGATGAACACATTATAACTCCCATCCCGTGAAAGGTATTATGGCCATCTATTGTTGCTATATTATGATCAACATTGTCAGCAACTCATTGAGAAAAGTGACCTGAATGTACAATGCTTTGGTTACTTTCATCCATTACAGAAGAGTGTATGTATTTCTGTATTTCATCAAAAGACACACTGAATCCTAGACTATAAAGTTCATCAATTAGAAAACGAGATCCAAAATCTCTATGAATCTGAATGCCTACACCAAGAGGAATCGGACATATCAGAGAACGAGGTCTGCATGCTTGCATTACAGCTTGACCTATTGAAATCTGCTTCAGATCGTTCCGTTTACCACCAATTAGGATATCTAAAAAAGTTAATAAAAAAGGGGGTAAATATGTCTTATTTTCTTCACTGGATGCAATATCTGATGAACTAGGATAAAAGTCCTTATTTTTGTACAGCAAATTTATTTCTGTTCTAATCAATTTCGCTGCAGATTCTATTAATCTAAATTTTTCTTCATCGGGATCATCAAGTCGTTTTTGCCTATGATAGTCCAGTATTATGTTTGATACAGTTTTTCCAAACGTTATCATGTCACTTTTCCCATCACTACTTGATATTATAATGTTGTCTCCAAACCTGTCTAGCAATTTTTTCTTCAAATGTCTAGAAGTGTAAGGCTCTCTTTCCTCTGATGAAAAACTACGCATTTTTTCGACTAAGTCATTGACAGATATTGGCTCTTTACAATTTTCTTGAAACCATTCACATGTCCTTTCAAAAGCATCAGAGTTCTCAGTGTTAGTTGGACGTCCTACTGCTGCGGACAATTCTCCACTGCTACCTTCAGATGTGTATTTCACAGGAATGGGTTTTCCGTTCCTAAAATTGATACTACACACTTGGTGATATTGAGCTTCTGCAGAAGGTAAATCTATGACTGAAAGCAACCTCGTATGTACATTTGTTGCCCATAAATCATTTCTACCATTACATACTTTCAAAACTGTATCACGAAACTGGAAAGTACGTACAGGAAAGACTGCTCTTTTTTTACGGTTCTGATGATCCGTAATAATCTGACCACAGAATAAACAATTCTCTTTGAAATTGAAGGATAAAACACTTCCTCGTAGCGTTCTTGAGCTGGTTGAACTAGCATCATCTTGCGACATTTTCAGTTTTCTGTCACTTTTAATTTTGATAGGGTTGACATATACACGTCGACATTCTGTATGTACTTTAAAAGTACCTGTAGAAGTAGGATTGAAAAATTCATGAATTTTATCAATTCTTTGCTTGCTTGCATTAATAATTCCTTTCAGGCCTTTTGCTGTTAATGTGACATAGGGAGTATCGTCACAAAGTTCATTAGAACACAAAATGCAAGATTTTTTTTCCATATTCCTTATACTGATTTTAAAAACTCAGAACAAAGATTGCATATTTGAAAAGAATAAGTAAGCAATTTAAAATAAGTCTCACAGTGTCGTAACTCGTAATAATATTTCATCATCTCACCACCTGCATTTTATTATTGCAACACAGAAAACTATTTATGCGTCAGATTTTTTCCCCATGCAATGTAAAGAGAATATTACATAATCTTTTAAACGTACTTTTTTATCCTGCGCCTAAAAGAATGGCGCATGTGCTCTTGTAGGAGGGTTGAACATTTTCTCAGGTTAAGAACAAAATTTTCAGTATTAGTTTTTTTTTGTTGTTGTTGTTTTTGGACAAATAGAAACAGAAAATTTTAGAGCAGTTTGCTGTTCTAAAAATTTATTTGCACATGAGCCTTTTTACTTTTTGTAAAATTAACATTTAGTGTAAAGATTAAAGTGTATCGTCTAACTTATGATTCTTATTTTAATAGAGACAATTTTATAGTATGACATTAGAATTATAAATTTTAAATTAATATGGTATAAACGATCCCGATCCTTTGGAAATTTGGAGATAAGAAAATTTTATATCTTATATTTCATATTGTATAAATTATTTAGTAAAAATAAAAGCTGATCAATATTTATATTTTAATTTTGTAATAACAGTTAGTGTTGCAGTGGGAGTTGTCATATGACAGTATCAGGTGTTTTCTGTAATGCAAAGCAACAAAGTTACATTTAAGGTACATTTAACTATGGAGTCATGTAGGTATCATTTTTCTAAAATTTCCCGCTAGTTAATCCTTACAAACTTTTTTTTTTCAAAAACCAATATCAATCTTTTTTAAGCATTAAATTTCCTGTAATTTAATACCCCACATGATTATTTAACACTTCAAATCATGATTTTCAAAAATCCGAAACCCTTCATTTTTTTGCCATATTTTTTTTATTTACTTCTACTTTTAAAAACAAATATCATATTCTTTATCAGCTCAAAATTTCCTTTAATATGATACCCCACATGGCTGTTTTCGATTTTTAAAAATTTTGCGCATTTTTTTCAAGATGGCCGCCAAAAAACGCATTTTGCGCAACAGTACGAATGTATATTTTTAGAATGTTCATTAGGAGCGTGTTACCTGCCACTTTCAACAGGAATTATTTGTGTTCCAATTAGTTCCACCTCTAACGCTATTTCTACTGCACTATTTAATCGTTCATGGGTCCCCTACCAGCAACTCGTGTGTCATATTTCGTAGCCCTGTGCCATGTGGTTTCCAAGGTTTTGAGCTTACATAGATATGTACGGAATTTAAAAATGATAATGCTTAAAGGTTTAGCTGTTTTGTTTCTTTAGCATTAATTCTTCGAAAATAAGACAGTAACACTTGATTGTATTTAATGTGTATTTTGCTGTTTATTTAGAAGGAGGTTTTTTTTTTTTTTTTTTTTAAAAAATCATGTAACTAAGAAATGCGGAAAATGTATCAAAAGAACGTAGTATAGTATCTCACGAATTTTTTGTAAGATTTTAGTATTTATTTAGAATGCTTATTATAACAATGCAAAAGCAAAAAACCTAAATACAATAAACCTAATTTAATATTATATAGAAAAAAAAACAAATTTTTATTTTTGATTGGGATCATTGTGGTTTTTAACTAATAAAACCCATCCTTATTTATTTTAATCATAATTTTAATTATTTTAATCATAATCAAACGAAACTTTATATCGCATGAAAACTACATTTAATAGTTTAAAAAATGCAATGCCGTTTTTCTTTCTGTTTCAATGAAATATTTTAATGCGAGAGCAAATTTTAAGTGGGATTTTTTGGTTCACTTATGATGCATTAAAAGGGAAAATTTTAATGGATGGATCCAGGAACGCCATTTGAAAAGGAGTAATGGTTCACATACGGAGATATGAGATGTAATTTTTTAAAGAAATAAAATTCTGTACTTAATATAGTCTGAGAAAAACTTGCTTAAGAGAAGATAGAAGACAAATTTTTAGTTCAAAGGATACCAGTTTCAGACTGTGGTGTAAGAGGTTAGAATGAGTTTGATGTTTGTTTTTTTTCAAACAAGAATATATTTTAAAATGCGATGGATTTTTTAAACTTTTTTCAAAATAAAACCTTGTATTTAAATTTTTAAAGATATGTGTTAGAATTTCTTATCATAATATTAAATTTAACATGTTTTGATTTTATTTTGTTTATTAATGGGTCTCTTAACGAGAGACTTTTTTTATTTTTTTTCCTTTTCTTTCCGTGCTCTTACTGTCATAAATATGATCAGTCGGTAATGTATTTAATATGTGTCATTGGAAACGTACTATGGAATGTTTGGTACTGAAAATGAAGCTTTTATGGTTTAATTACAGGGACACTCAAAAAAAAAAAAAAAAAAAAAATCACGTAACGTTACGATTCATGAGGAACAATTGTCTAGGGGTGTATTTTAATAATATTTTACCATTTTAAAATAATGAATTTTCATGTCTTATAATAAGGTGTACAACAATGCAGTTGCAATAAAACTTGGTGTGCATATAGTTTATCGTTAATTTACCAAAGTAAACAAAGGAATTTGGCTACAGTACAGCCAATGAATAATAATTGCTGGGACTAAATTTTCAGTTTTGGTATGGGTTTTAAAATTTATTAATAATAAATATTATTGCTTATTACTTGGTGTGTAAAAATATTTATATACTGTACAGTGCTCTAAAAAATCTGAAGTGCATTTCTCTTTAATGCGGAAAAAAAGGAATTGAAACTGTCCGCTGTTCTATGAATTTAATTGAAAAAACTTTTTTGCATAGAAAATTGTATTCATGCAAAGCTATATATCATATACTGAGCTGCACACACACACACACACACACACACACACACAAAAAAAAAAAAAACGAGTGTTTTTTGTTAGATAGTACACATTTTTAAAGAAACAATTAAAAAAAATCCTGTAAAAAAAACAAATTTTTATTTTGAATTTAAGTAATTGTGGATTTTAACTAACAAAACATGATACCGACTCTTTTTAGGTGCGTTCGTAATTATGTGAATACATAGCGCCTATAGTTGTAGTTCATTCCGCCCGTCCGTCTGTCTGTCCGCATATAACAAGGTAAAAACTACCCAACCGAATTATTTGAAATATAAAATATATAAAGGTTGCATAATTTTATCATTTCAAATTTTATGAAAATCGTATGTGTTGTTCAGTTACAGGGATAATCAAAGTATTCCGTTACATTGCGGCCAATGGGAATAAATAGTTTCCAGTGCATTTTAAGAATGTTGAACTCTTTCGAATATAATAAAATTGATATACAACTATGAAGCATATACAAAAATACTTATACTATACAATCTGTGGCACAAAGAATATTTGTTATTAATTTATAGAGGCACACAAATGCATTTCATTACATAAATGAATAGGGAGCAACACTGTTTACAGAGCATTTTAATTGTATTAAAATATTTCACACTTTGTGAAAGTCATATACGTTGCTGAGGTTTACTGAAAATTTATTTCTGCATAATAGAAAGAAGATTGTGTTTACAGGAACACACAAAAGATTTCGGATACTAATATATTGTACATACACAGATTTTAATATTTTTACATATTCGCTATATTACGAACACACTTCTTTTGTTATGTTTGACCTGCTATTTCCGACACGTCATTTCAAATCATAAATTTTAGACAAAAGAAATATTTGAAAACACTACTTTTAAAATCTTAAATAATAATAATAATAATAATAATAATAATAATAATAATAATAATAATAATAATAATAAGGATAATAATAATAATAATAATAATAATAATGCATTACATTTCGTTTCAGGAACTATTTTTGATGCGGGACGAATTATAAGATGTATGATGTTTTTCTTACTCACTTATAATGCATTAAAAGGGAAAATTCTAATGGATAGATTGCGAAACGCGGCTGTCTGTAAGGGAATAATGGTTCACTTACAAAAATAGGAGATATGCTTCACAAAATACAAAATGAGCTACTTAAAATATTCAGATAACATAGAGGGGAAAGTTTATGTTTCAGAAATAAAGCTTTCAGAATATTATTTAGGAAGTTAGAATGTGTTTTATATTAGAGTTTTGCGGGAAGAAGAAGTAACATTTAAATTTAACGAAGGTTTTTTTTCCTTTCTAACATTTTCTAACATAGTCGAAACATATTTATGAATTTAGCTTGCTTGACTGTGCTCTAATGGCGTAAGTATAGTCCAATTACCACAAAATTTACCTACCGTTACATTCGTTATATGTTGAATAACATTTGACAAAATTTGGGAATTGAAAAAAAGGGGGGCGTGGTCGACTTATACATGAAGTACTAAAAACAAAAGTGATTTTTTTTTGCAGATAATCGCAAATGGGCTATTTTTTTTATTAATTACATGTGGATCTAGATTAGAGAGGTAGATAAAAGCAGACAAAGGTAATGTTTATGTGATTAACAAAAAAGCTCAACAATAATGTCTCTGTAATTGTTCTGCAGCCATTTTCTCTTGGGATATAATTTCTTTTCAGTAGAGGACATTCCTTTCAGCATTTTTATTCCCCTTTTTAAAAAAGAGTTGAACTTGAGAATACTTCTATATATCTCTCTTAAAATTCCTACAATACAAAGAAATACTATATTTTAGAAATCTAAGAAATTAGATACCCTTGAAAATAAGCTTTGAATAGATTTTTAAAATATTTTTTTTCTTTTTAAGTATCATCGAATTGATGTGATTATGATTTAAAATAGTTTAATCTTCTGTGATTTTACATAGTTACACAGTTTTAAATTGTTGAATTAAAAATTGTCTTATTAAAAAAAACGTTAAAAAATATTAATTAAATGAAAATTTATTAGATTTTTTATTCCCGATTACAAATCTTTTTTCAACATACTACCAGAAATTTGGTTCACTTTAAAATTGAAGATTCAATTTTTTTTCTGAATTCTGTTTACGAATTGGGCGTGACTTATACACGAATATATAAGGTATGTTACTGGTGTTTATTCTGGTACTAGCTGACCCGCCTGGCGTTGCCCGTGTCCGTATTAACAATATTAAACGAACTTGAAATTTGTATGATTATCATTATCATTATTTATGATTATCATTAACTCGAAACATGCAGAAATGCATTGTCTGAAATACGTGGCCACTGACTGTGTGAAAAATCGGTTTAAAAAAACAACTAATATTCAGCTCTAAAAATACTCAAAATGAGCAATGAGAAACGCGGGAGGGAATATGTATCCAACGATTGCGTGATTTTCATATTAAAGTGTTGATATTTACCCGTAAAAATCACTGTTAAGTCACGTAACTAATTATTTTTTTCACTCAGAAATCCCAAGTGAAATATTTTGAATTTCAAACTAATTATATCACTTTTAAATCCGACTATACCATGAATGAAATCGATACTCGATGGTAGCTAAAAGGTTGGTATATAGTATTATAATTTCAGAGCCATTTAACAAAAGTAAGTGTTATTTTTAATCAAATCATGCGTAATGTTCACTATGTGGATAAATTCCTAACCGTAAACTTTTGTACCGTAACCATAACCTGCCTGTAACCTAACTGCGACTTAACAGTACCCTACCGTAAATTAAATATAACATAAATGTAACCTAGCCTTCACTTTATTGTAACCTATCCTTATTCTAACCGTAACATAAATGCAATTTAACTTTAACCTAACTTAACCGTGACCTAACTATAAATTAAACATAAACGGAATATTAAACATAATCAAAGACTTACCGTAATGTAATTGCAACTTAAATGTTATCTAACCATATATTGGGTTCATGTCCATGGAAACTATTTTGTCTTGTTTGGATCTGGTTATGATTCATTAGAACATTTTCGTCGGGTTCAGATTTCGTTCGATTCAGATTTTAAGAATTTTTTGAAATTGAATTTTTTTTATGTTCGGGTGGGATTTATGTCTATGGAAATTATTTTGCCTTGATCAGATCTAGTTATGGCTCTGTGGAATATTTTTGTCGGGAACAGATTTGGTTCAATTCAGATTTCGGCTTTTTCTTCAAATGGAATTTTTGGGTTCGATTTTTCTTGCGTGTTCACGGAAATTATTCTGCCTTGTTCGAACTGAAGAACATGCTTCACTGGAATATTTTTTTTCAAGTTCAGATTTGGTTCAGTTCAGACTTCGGGATTTTTTTAAAGAAATTTTTTAGGTTCAGATTCGGTTCATGTGCATGGAAATTTTTTGTCTTATTCGGATCTGGTTACGGTTCTTTGGAATATTTTTTATCAGATTCAGATTTGGTTCGATTCAAATTTCAGGTATTTTTTCAAATAGAATTTTTAGGTTCGGATCTCGTTCATGTCCACGGAAATTATTTTGTCATTCTCAAATCCAGTTATGTTTCTTTCGAATATTTTGGTCGGATTCAGATGTGGTTTGGGTCAAATTTCAGGTTTTTTTCAATTCGAATTTTTAAGGATCGAGTCGGGTTTATGTCCATGGAAATTATTTCGTCTTGGTTGGATTGGGTTATAGTTCTTTTGAATATTTTTGTCGGGTTCAGATTTAGTTCAATTCAGATTTCCAGTTTTTCTTCAAATATAACTGTTGGATTCGGGTCTTCTTACGTGTTCACGGAAATTATTCTGTCTTGTTCGAATAAGGACATGCTTCACTGGAATATTTTTGCCAAGTTCAGATTTCGCGATTTTTTCAAAGAAATTTTTTGGGTTCAGATTGGATTCATGTCCATGGAAATATTTTGTCTTGTTTGGATCCGGTCACGTTTCTTTGAAATAGTTTTGTTAGATTCAGATTTGGTTCGATTCAAATTTCAGGTATTTTTTCGAATGGAAGTTTTAGGTTCGTATTGGGTTCACGTCCACGGAAATTATTTTGCCTTACTCGAATCCAGTTATGGTTCTTTCGAATATTTTGGTCAGATTTAGATGTGGTCTGGGTCAAAGTTCAGGATTTTTCAAATGGAATTTTTTAGGTTTGAGTCGAGTTTATGACCATGGAAAGTATTTTCTCTTGCTGGGATCGGGTTGTAGTTTTCTGTAATATTTTTATCGGTTTCAGATTTCGTTCGGGTCATATTTCGTTTTTTTAAAAGAAAATATTTAGGTTCGGGTGAGTTTCGTGCCCACGAAAGTTATTTTTCCTTGTTTGGATCGGGTTATGCTTTATTTGAACATTTTTGCGGGATTCAGAATTGGTTCGGGTCAGTTATCAAATCCATGGTTTTTTTTCAAAGAGAATTTTTAGGTTCGGGTCGGGTTTATACCAACGGAAATTTTGTTTATCACGAATCGGAATGTGATCTGTTTTTTTTTTTGGTTGGGATCGGGTTTTGTTTAAATTAGTCTGAACATTAAGGTTATTATCAGATTTGCTACTATTCTTTTTATGGCTATTTCTGATAAATAATTTACTTTGCTATTTGATAATTTATTATGATGTATGAATCGTTTACGGATTCAAACAATTGTACCCCAAACAGCTATTTTATTTTTGTTTTAAAAAAAATTAAAGCCATATTACAATTTTAAATTGAATAAAACACATTTAAATTTAATCAATGATTAAAAAAAAGTCTACAAAAGTGTTGTGTAATTTTTTTTACTGCAACACAGCTAATGACTCATACATTCTAGTGTTCGAAATGCCAAAAATCTGCGTACAACCATACAGTAAAAAGAAATTAATAGAGTGGCAGTATATTGTCTTGGGGTGAAGCCAAAAATGTACTCTAAAATCCGCTACATTAAGTCCAAATAAGCACCAACAAAACAATGTGCTTTGACACTACGATCAATTCAAACTGATTTAAACCCGCATTTGTTTGTTTTTATTTTTTACCTTCTAAACTGTTATTGAATAGATGACTAAAATTTCTTTTAAAAAATAACGTTTTGTGCCATTATTGGCTGTAATACACGATTGGAATGCATAAAAGATACAAATAGATCAATAATAGGTAAGAATTATTTGATTATTTTTATCACATGACTTTGAAATATAAATATAGAAGCATCATTTAAGATTTTGCTTGAAAAGTTAACATTCTTTCGTTAATGTCTTAAAATCGTCTGCACTCTGAAATCTAGATTTTAGATTAATATTTGTTATTTAAGTTTTCATGCATGATTTTAAAAGAATGTCTTCATCAATATATTTTATATACTGATATGAAATTATTAATATGTTGTTAAATCATAAATATTTTTCATCTAAGTTATAAAGTATTAAAAAGTTCTGAAAAAAAGAAAACTTTTAGTAATACAATTTTTAGTTCAAATCAAAGGTTTTCAAAGTTTTATTTAATTTTATTTTGACATTTAATTATTTCTAATTTTCCAGTTTCAATTATCTTAAAAGCAAACATTTATTTTAATAAATAATATAATAGAAAAAAAAACATTTTAATAAATTACTATTTCTTCGTAAAATATGCTTCAGCTGTAATTCATATTTTTCAATTCGTCTTAATAATACAAAATTCCTTCCTCGTGCTTTTGTTTGAGACATTAAAATTTCAGCGATAAATGGTTTCATATTGCAAACCTTTTTTTCGGATTACTTCACTTCCACCTAACTTTTTCCTCGGTGGCGTACAGCAGCTGTGATGATTTAAAAAAAAAAAAAAATCCTTATTTTAACTGACAGTTTGCCAGTCTATGAATTTTAAAGGTCTGCCCCAGCTTTTTTAATTATTTCTGCGAAAATTTTATGCAACCAACCAACCATAAGAAAATGAAATTAAAAAAAGCGAAAAAAAGCGATTTTTTATGAGAGTGAGCTTTGGAATTTAATTAATAACTCAGTTATTAACTAGAATTTTGAAATTCTGAGCTTCAGGTGCATCAGGAGAGATATTGGGCTACTCTCATAAAAATTTTGAGCTTCGTATGTCCCATAGATTTTGCTAGCCATCGCAGACACACAGACAGACAGAGCGTTTTGTTATTTTATTAGTATAGATATTCGGTATTGAAAATGAAGTGTGTAGTATTAACGATTCATTTAAAGGGACACCAAAAAAATTCCATTACATTATGGCTTATGAAAAAGACTAGTTTGCGGTGTGTATTTTAGAGATATTATACTTTTCTAAATATATTCAAATTTGTATATATCACTGACATGTACCATAAAGCGATTACTGTAGAATCTGGCGTGCATACAGTTTATCGTTCATTTAAAGGAACTCACAAAATTATTACTACAGTAAAGTAAAACTTATGATGAATAATTGCTGGAAATCAGTTTTTAGTTGTAATGCGTGTTTTAAAATTTAACTAAGTTTTTGAATATTATTTTTTGTTTATAAATTAAGATCACATACAGAGCTATACAAAATACTATATCAAGTTCATTTTCGTTCATTGACGAAAATTTCTGAAAAAGAAATTTCAACTATACTACGCGTTTAATTAAATTAAGTTTTAGTGTATTATGTAATATACATTTGAAACCCCATGTTGTGTACAGTATTCACCGACAAATTCCGATATTTTTCGCACTATTTATGATGACTGCAGAAATTTTGTTTTAAAATGCGTTACACATTTTTCAGTTTCTTTATTTAAACGGTTTTCATCTTATTAAATTCTAAAGATTTGTTACAGTATTTTGAATATGTTGGAAAGTGCTTATTAATTTATGCTAGACTCAAGATTTTTCGTTCCTGTATTTTTCTTTAATTTGAAAGTTTTCTTGATAATTTTTAAAATATGTACCCTAATTTCTATAATCCACACTGCAAAAAGAAAAAAAAATTCCGTTAAATTTACGGCAAAAACTGCTGGCAGCAATATTGCCAGTAGTTTTTGCTGTAAAAATTGCAGTAAAAATTGATGTAAATTGTTTTATTACATCTAATTTTACTGCAATTTTTACGGACAAAATTGCTAGCAATATTGCTGCCAGATGTTTTTGTTGTAAATTTAGCGGATTTTTTTTTTACAGTGCACTGAAAATCCATTTGAAAGAGCAATGTAATAAAAGTCACAATCACTTAGAAATCATTTTCTGACTTCATTAATAATATACATTAAAGAAATATTATTTGAATTATGGATTAATTTCATTTGCACAATATTAGTTTTGCAAATTTATTTTTCTTTAATAACAGCAGAAATCTTAGTAAATTGAAAAAACACTGTGCTTAAAACCGCAGTTTTTTTTTTCTTTTAACATTCGTTATTTTAAAAACCGAATACAGGTCTCGCAGCATTCCTAAAAATTTCTAACTTAACTACTGGTATTTTAAACCGATATCTTTATGGCATATTCTGGGTATCCCAAAAATGACTGCTGGATTTTAAAGTGCAATAACTTGTAAACGGTGATTAATATTAAAAGAATTCTTTCAAGGGAGAGTTATGTAAGATGTCAGGAGTACTTATTTTGCGATTTCCAGTTGTAGTTACAAAGAGCAGCGGTAGATTGCACTGCAAGCAGTAACTGCTAAATCCGAGCTCGATTTTTAAGTCTTATTCTTCGCCAATAAAAAAAAAAGGAGATTAAAATGTTTTGAATAGATTTCGAAGTACCAATAAACAGGTCTGGAATGAGTGCACATTGCACACAGTGTCATCCATTGTTTGTAATTCGAACTAAAATCAAGAATAATAATAAAAAAAATGGATTTTTTGATAAGATAAATATTTGAAAGTATTTTATTATGTTAGTTTTGCATCTTTATTATTATTTTATGTTTTGGCGTATTTTAAATTTAGAAATGTAAATTCAGCCAAATAACTTAGAATTTACTCGAAATTTATTATTTATGATACTAATTAATTTTAACAATTAATTGTATTTGTTTACAATTCTGTTGTCACTTTACAAAGAAAAAATATAATGATATAATTCCTTTAAAAAACAGTTTTTGAAATATTTTGGTGGAATATTGAAAATATATTTTATTTCTGTAATTAATCATGATTCTATCTATAATTACTGACTCCATGATTTATTTTTTTTCTTAAAATATACTTGTTTCATTTTTTATTTGCAAAAATACGTCCATAATGGAAAAACATGCAAAATAAATTAATTACAATAATAATTTTTTTAACGTTATTCTGTAAAAAAATCATATTGTGCAGATCTACGGATCATAATTTATTTTTATGTTTAATTCCAAGTCAAAATACTGGATAGTTTTTTTGCAAAGTGTACAACAAAATGCAATTTGTGTAACCTAGTAAAGGATTCGCTTCGCTCATCCTAATAAAACTAAAATGTATCATCACATAATTTTTGAACCTCTTATACGTGGGGATTCAACAATTAAGGTCCTTAGTGTATATCATAGAGCACGATAGTGCTGTATGATATACACTCCGTCAGTTAGTTGTAATATTGTTTAGAATGAGTTATAGATACCATTACTTTATCTTGTTCCAAAAGCATTATTGGTCACACAAACAAAAATATTTTTAAAAGGATGATTTCTTCTGCATTTGCATCTTTTCAGATTTCTTGGCGCTGAGTGAGGGGGATGGGGATTTTTCAATGCGGAAATATTTCTATATTTATATTGTAAGAACATCACATTTGTACATTTTATATTTCTACAAAATACTAAGAAAATTATTAAAAATAAAAGATTCGAGTGGAGTTATAAAAATTGCACAAAATCCATGTAAATTCCAATTTAATTAATTCTTCTAAATCCTTTAATCCTGCAAATATTTATTAAATGATTATGTAAATCTTTTAATTTGGTTTAAGCAATTTCCGTAAAATGCTTTAGAATGTAAAATTGTCATGACTTCATAATGCGGTAGATAAAGGGTTATCCGGGCTCTTCCCCCAGGCTGCATGTAGGCTAATAATTACAAAGAATTGCTAGAAATCCATTATTGCCAACTGAAGAGATAATTCGTGGGGTAAGTTGCATTTTTCAGCAGGAAAATTGCCTCATAACCTTTGCAAAAGCCTCTTAGGAATTTTTTTGGATGATTGCAGGTATGTTATGGAAAGACCTGTCCTGTACTTTTATTTTAATTTCCAAGGAAATGCACAGGGAATAGAAATTCCCAATAGAAATTTAAATGCCAATGGCTAACAGTTCAAGTCTGCGGTAGGATAGAAGTCCGCATCATTGAGGCCTTAGATTATTTTGACGATGTCTTCCACGGAAATTTTAAATGGTATGTCATATCGTATATTGCTAGTCATATCGTCGGTACCATGTCAAACTAAGGTACCTTGGGGTAATAACGCCAAGAGGGGCCAATTATTATATATATGGCCAGGCGGGGTAATAACGCCAAGTGTCAATATTTTGCATAATTATGAAATAATCTGGTAAATGACACCCACGTGCTCTGAGCAGAAGGGTTTTGAGTCATATAAATCGCAAAAAAGAGCTTCAAGTTAATTTGTTTCATTTTTAGGTCTTATTGTTTTTACAAGCAACTAAAATTAACGCTTGATCTAAAATTGGCGAGAGACGTTTTGTGATGTGAAGACTATTTTTTTATCCGGAAATACTTTGTTAATTACATAAATTTGTAGTACATTTCATGGGCTTTCCAAATGTTGTTGAAGATTTTATATATCTTCACGAGATAATTTGTAATTTAAAATGTACAGCGCAATAACTATAACGGGGTAATAACGCCAATCCTTGGCATTAATACCCCGGTTGATTCCCTACAGTGGTCGAGCTACATCCTAAATACTGATTCAAATAAACACAGTTAAAACTATGCAATGTTTCTAATAATTCTATTTAAGCGGTCCTTTTTAAACAAAATGAAGTTCAGCGTCTGATATTCTTTTGCCTCATCCTCCCCCCCACACCACACTTTTATTTTTCTTACACTTTCACAAAAAATTGAACATTTTCAATAGCTTAGATTGCAATTTGTCAATTTCTAAGTTTGTAGAGTTTGTATTTTTAGAATTGGGCAATCTACATGCAATTATTCCATCTTATTTCATAGTTTTGTTTGCATGGCGTTATTACCCATATAGATGGGTAATAACGCCAAATAGCATTGGTCAAGAAAAAACGCCATTACATTTTGTGAATACATATCTGTTAAATTATTTTATTTTATATAGATAGTCAATGAGTTGCTGTATCTGATTCTATATTTGTTTGAAAAATACAATCTAAAACTAAGCCGTGAAAATTGGTAGAAACTTAACGTGGCGTTATTACCCCAGGGTACCTTATTAGTGGGTTAGCTTTTTAAAATTCAGCTTTCTTGATTGGCACCATTTTTTTGAAATGGTAAATTTTTTCTTGTTTTCTTTCTAAATAAAATTTCATTAAATAAGATTAAAAAGACGAATTTTACTATTTCAAAAAAAAAAAAAAAAATGGTGTCAATCAAGAAATTTGAATTTAAAGAAGTAATCCACTATTTTCCCATTGGATAGTTCGACATGGTACCGACGATATATAAGCATGACGAGTATAATTGTTATTAACAATAGTGGTTTTATTTCGGCGGGATTCTTTTTTACCCCTCTTTCTTTATGCATTCATTTTTTTCCTGATCAAGTGGGGCAGGGAGAGATTTGTTCCTTGTTAATATCCACTTCTATAGAGCCTTTCTTAATATAAGGTACCCTGGGGTAATAACGCCAGGCGGGGTAATAACGCCAAGTGCTTATATTTTGCATAATTATGAAATAATTAGGTAAATGACACCCATGTGCTCTGCGCAGAAGGGTTTTGAGTCATATAAATCGCAAAAAACAGCTTCAAGTTAATTTGTTTCATTTTTAGGTCTTATTGTTTTTACAAACAACTAAAATTAACGCTTGATCTAAAATTTGCGAGATACGTTTTGTGATGTGAAGACTATCTTTTTATGAAGACTACATTTTTTATTCGGAAATACTTTGTTTATTACATAAATTTGTAGTGCATTTCATGTACTTTTAAAATGTTGTTGAAGATTTTGGATATCTTCTCGAGATAATTTGTAATTTAAATGTACTGCGCAATAACTATACCGGGATAATAACGCCAATCCTTGACTTTAGTACCCCGGTTGATTCCCTACAGTGGCCGAGCTACATCCTAAATACTGATTCAAATAAACACAGTTAAAACTGTCCAATGTTTCTCATATTTCTATTTCAGCGGTCCTTTTTAAGCAAAAAAAAAAGCTCACGGTCTGATATTCTTTTGCCTCCTCCCTTCCTCCCACACCACACCTTTATTTTTCTTAAACTTTCACTAAAAATTGAACATTTTCAATAGCTTAGAATGCAATTTGTCAATTTCTAAGTTTGTAGAGTTTGTATTTTTAGAACTGGGCTATCTACATATAATTATTCCATCTTATTTCATAGTTTTGGTTGCGTGGCGTTATTACCCATATAGGTGGGTAATAACGCCAAATAGCATTGGTCAAGAAAAAACGCCAAAACATTTTATGAATACATATCTGTTAAATTATTTTATTTTATATAGATAGTCAATGAGTTGCTGTATCAGATCTTATATTTGTTTGAAAAATACAATCTAAAACCAAGCCGCGGAAATTGGTAGAACCTTAACGTGGCGTTATTACCCCAGGGTACCTTACTTGTTTCGTTCTCGTGGTTTTGTTTTGTCTCCGATTATGGTACAAAATCATGGTATCTTTATTTGTGTGGGACACACTGCAGTGCTTTTTTAAGTGTCTGTAATGTTTGTTCTGACAATCTGTAAAGAAAACTTCGATTTAATGTCACATAAAAAATTAAAAAAATATTTTTCATTTTTTTATTACCGTAACTGGGTTTATTAACTTACAAAACGCGGTATTAACTCTTTTTCTCAGAATCCTAATTTCAAGGAAATGAAAGATTACCTAGAGATTACTACATTTAATATCTCAAAAAGAAAAAAAGAAAGAAACGTAGGAACTCTTTTAAAGTTTAACGAATTTTAAGACATATTTTCTTTTTTTTTCACTTACGATGCATAAAGAGACAAAATTCTAATGTATATATCACGGAACGTCTGAAAAGAGTAATAGTTCATTTACATGGATATGAAATAAGTTTTTAAGAAATTAAATTTTCTACTTAAAATATTCAGCGTAGAACAAGGATAGAAAATGCGTAGAAAAAGTTCTATATGGAATGTAATGATTTCAAACTGAATTTTAACCTCTTCACGCCTGAGCATAAAATATCTCTCCAAATATATATTTATTGCTTTTGCATAATTGAAATGACACCATAGATGTCAAAAAGAGTCATTTTTATGAAATCAGTACTTTAGGGGACTGGTAATTTAGGTTTACAAATAAGGATATAAAAGTACTAATCCCCTTAAAACATCAGTTTAACTATCATTAATATAAATTTACGCAATAACAAAATTAAGGTCTTTAAACAAGTAAATGATCAGCATATCCTCAAAAATTTTTTTTATTGTAAAACATTTAAATTAAATAATCATTAATATTTCTTACTTTCTCTCAAAGGTATTTTCGAAATTCGGATGAAAATAATATTTATTTTATGAGGTAATATTCATCAGGGCTGACATTTATTGGTTTTCTTTTAAAGAAAAAAGCATTCAGCTGTACAGAAGTATAGTAAAAATGCAAAAAATTCGAACAGTTTAATTTTCATGGGCTAAAGAATGGAGGCACACATTTATGTATCTCAGGTCTGAAGAGGTTAAGATGCTGGAATGTGTTTAAATCATTGAGTTTTCTGTAATAACAAAAGTACATTTTTAAATCCACTCATTTGTTTCTTAGAATCTTTTATTTTTTTCTAAATAAAATTCCATGCTTCAATTTTTAATTGTACGTTTCCGAAGTTCATTTTACGATATTTTCAAATTACTTTATGTTTTATGTAATTTTAATGTACTCCAGCAAGGAGTGCACTTTAGTAATACAATGAACTCAACAATACGGGTTTGACTTTGATAGTAAAATGCATTAATACTTTTTACTTAAAGTATGATATAATTTCATTGTCGCAACATTGTTTTTATTATTTTATCTTTTATTTTTAATGAAAGAATCACCAGTAAATGAATATAAGCTGTTTTTAAATATTTAGTTGCATTACTCTTTTAGAATGTGTTGTTTTTAAAAGAAGTTAGCACCTTCTTAGCTTTAATTTAGGTCACCATTTTAAAAAAAAGGTTTTAACTCTAAAGCTTTTAAACTTTAAAAGTTATATATTTTTTAATCTTATTTTTTTATTCGTGATAATTTATGAACATTTCAAAATTCAATAAATCTGAAACTGTTTCTTTAAAAACGAAATGTATTAATAAAACTTATATCGCCAACTTAATTTAAATCATGCTTAAGGCTTTTTTAAAGTATGTTTTTATTTTTATAGTTTTTGTATTTGATCACATTTCGAAACCTTTTGAACAAAATTAAATAAATATAATATGAAATACATCAAGTATTTATTTTTGATTATATTAATTGTTATTTTAAGAGCACATTGAAAGGATGGCGAGTGGTCAAGGATAAACTTTATCAATGAAGGTGTTAAATACCATCATTTTGTTAAATGGAATTTTACCTTCTTTAATCCCTTTATATTATTCGAAGTATTTTCTATAATAAAATGCAGATAGAATTCCCCTTTTTTCCCTTTTACTGTGTTTTTTCGTGACCATTCGCCAATCTGTTTGAACATCTCGACAAATAAAATGAAGTAGGTTTTGCAACATATGTAAGAACATCATGTAAAACATATGTAAAACTTAAACATAGAGTAAAAATAATCATTTTTTTTTTCTTTTTACAGTGAATAAACACTTTATAGCCTATGAATAAATCAAAAGAAATTAATTTCATGCATAATTTAGTTTTCAAGAACTAATTAACTTTATACCTATTTTTTGAACAATATGTCTGTTCGGAAAACTTTTCTGAAAAACTGTTGGATATATCATCTTAAAATTTGTTGTGGTATTAGAAAACATATTGTTTTCGAATGAAAACAAGCAATTTACATTTTGGTTTGAAACAAATGAAATTAAAAATATTTCACTAAAAACTTTGAAAATTAAAAAAGTTTTTGACAATATAATTTTTATTACATTAAAGAAATTTTTGCTCAGATCTAAAATGTTAGATATTAAAAAAAAAAAAAAAAAAAAAAAAAAAAAAAAAAAAAAAAAACGATTTAGTTACACAATTTTGTGAAGCTTCAACGTTTTACCTAAAATAGAATTTTAGAAAAGAGAATCAAAGTATAGAAATTCCACATTTCGAAAAAAAAAAAAAATACACACCAACAGTACTTAAAATTCATTATTTCTAAAAATTTCAACATCATAAACTTTTAAGTCCTTAATCATTTAGAATAACTATCTTTTAGCTCAATTTTTTAGGCTGAATATTAAATACTCAAAAAGTTGAATCACTTTATATTCCATGCGTCCTTAAATAGTAAAATACAAAATTTGAGGGAAGTGAAGAACAACTTGTTTCCAAAAGGAAACAAGTAGGTAAGTGTGATCGCCGATCGCATATAGGGTTTCGTTTAATATTTTTCTCAAAACAACTTATCCTTTAATTAATAAATCAAAATTGTTAATTTATAATTGTTAAATTATTACAAAGGTGGAAGCACCAACGAATTTAATTTAAAAATAATTATAAAAGGAAGTTATTTATTTTAACAAAATTAAAAATCTTCAAATGAAATTATTTAAATAAAAGCCAAAATTCTAAATTTTTTGAAAATCCGAAAAAAATAGCGGGAATAAAAATAAAAATTTAAATTTCTAAAAGGGAGCACAATTCTTTAAAATTAAATTTAAAATGCTGAATCATTAATAAATTGTAAAAGTTTTTTAAATAGGAAGGAAATTTATATTAAAAAATAGTTTGAATGTCAGATGAATGAAACATAATAATATAAATCCTTAAATTGGCAGAAAATAAAAAATTTCTTCTTATTTATCTTAGGTTGGAAATTTCAAGTTCCAAAATCGGGGATTGAATTATGAAACTTCTATTTATTAACGATATGCTTTACCTTCAAGCCATGATGTCTACACGCAAAATGTTGATTAAGATTTTCTTTTGAAATCTAAATCTCAAATATGAATTGATGACATTGAAAAAAATAATTTAATTAAAATAATAGACTTATTCAGTCTTTAGGTAGTAATTTGTTATGAATAATGAATGGAAAAATCCTTTTCGTTTAAAGTGTCCATTTGGCGATTTTGCCCGATCTCTTTGAGGTTACTTTCTCTGGAATAATACCATTACAAGAACTGTGACTTAGCATCTGATCCACATCGCTTAACATTCTAACACATTTAAAAGACTGTTTTGTACCAATCAAACGGCATAAGAGTAAAAAAGTATAAACGATACATATTATTCATAGTTATAATTAAGAAATCATAGCACTTTCCTAAAATCAAAAATCTTCAAAACAATAAAATGAGTTCAGAACTAGAATAATGTAGCCTTCCAGTTAAAAGTTGCAGACAATACTATCAACATGTATGACGACCGTTATGAGAAGTTGTAGCGTAATGGGGTGCTATATAGTGGTAAAAAATCAAATGTGGCTTTGCCCTCATTGGCCCTTTTATTTGTCTCTTCTCTATGTATTTGTATTTTAAATGTAAAGACTTCAAAGTGGTATGTAAGATGGTTGTATTCGTTGAATTTGAGTTTTCTTTGAAGCATAAATTCATTTATGTAGTCCATTATTTTTTTAGCAAAGTGAAATTCGGAAGAATATAATAGTACATTATTTTGAAAACAGCAAACCATAAGAAATGGCAAAGCTGTTTTAATGAACCTTATTCGATTATATATATATATATATATATATATATATATATATATATATATATATATATATATATATATATATATATATATATAAATATTCTGATTTTAAACTATATTTAATGATTATAATAATTGTGATTTTATAATAACAAACAGGATATCTGAGAATCTCAATTTCGCGGAAGTGAACCTTTATCTTGAGAAAATAGTTTTAATGTCTTAAAAAAGAACACAAAGATATGTGATGTACATCACTGTACGTAGAAGATAATTTTATGCGAGACGAAATTTTAAGAGGGATTTTCTCACTCACTTATGATGCATTAAGAGAGAAAATCCTAATGGACGGATTCGTCGTCTGAAAGGGAGTAATGGTTCACATACATGGATATGAGATACATTTAAAAGAAAAAGAAAATTTTCTACTTAAAATATTCAGAGGAGGACATGGTTAGAGCATGCGGAGAAAAGAATGTATTTTAAAGGTAACGATTTCAGAATGGGATTTGAGGTTAGAATGTACTTGATATTTGAGTTTTATGTGACGAAAAATAATTACACTGCGTTTCATAGCTATGTATTTTTTTCCACAACATTGGTTTATCCAACACACCTGTTACATTTTTAAATTATCCTTTGCACTTATAGGATATGTGGTTTCCCAAACAAGAAAATATATGCTTTGGTTTGAAGCAATTTGTATTAGTAATTAATTTGTTATACTTGTATTTGGACGATGCCAGCATAAAAAAAGGACAAATCCATTTAATCCTTTCGGGTCTGGGTCCCAACAGTGGAAGAGAGTTTCTGCCTCCGAAACTGGACGGCAGATGCTGGGTTTGAACCCAATCACGGCCGGCGGTCTAACCGTTTGGAATTTTCCGTGGTTTTCTTCGAACCTTGGATTTCCTTGCGTAAATACAGGTTAGGTTTCCTTAAAAAGATCCAACGGAGGGCATCCCTCTCCCTTTTAGGGCCTATATCCCAAATGTAGATAATTGGCCGTCATAAACATAAAAAACCTTTCGGATCAAGTGTACTATTAATAGTACATGTCTTTTCATTCATTATTTTGTCTTAAAAATTATTTAGTTACTTTCTATATACAGAAATAATAGTCTATGGCTACGACTTTCTTAATATGATTTTATTTATGTTTTAACATTAGTAATAGCAATAACAATAAAAGTTTATTTATTTCGCTTTACGCCGTTGGCGATTCCTTTTTTTAATGTATATATTTCCTTCTTAATTTTATAAATATAATATAGGTATTTATTTTAAACGAATCATGTGTGATGAAATGAAAGAAAACATTAGAAATTTGTAATATCAATAAACCAGTGTTGGGCACGCTCACGAAAAAAACGAACGAATTCAAAATCACGTTCAATTTCTTAAAAATGAGTCAAGTTCAAGTTCAAAAATTTTCAAAAGAACGCGTTCAAATCAAACTCATTTATAAAAGTGAACGAAGTTCACTAAAAAGTTCACTTTTTTTCGTTTCTTTCTTTTGCATATTATAATTTTCTTGTCCAAATTTACAAAATTTTGTGAACTTATCTTTTGTTTATTCGACGTAAGGATCTTCATAGGCCCGACACATTTTTTTTCTGATAGTCGGACCGAGCTTGGTTTGGGCTTTACTCTTTTCTAGAGGTACAAACTATGGACCCAAATGTGCCGGGATTGAATTTTCCTTGAAGTGTGAACATGCAGAAATTTTCAGTCCCAGCTTAGAAGAAACCATTGATAATCATATACAGATTTTTGTAGCACCTTTTATAATACTTAATCCCCCTCCCCTAGCATTGTATATGTACTATTCTTTAAAGAGAATTTTAATTGTTGAATTATGGTAATATAAAACTACAATAAACTCTGGCTAAGGCGGAATCGAGAAAATTTTCCGTAGTAGACAATATTCCGTCTTAGACAAATTCTACTCTTTGTCTGCGGATTCGTAGGGACTTGAAAATCTTTCCGAGTTAGACATATTTCCGCATAACATACACTCCATCTTATACAGAGAGTTTACTGTATATATGTATTTTCGGCGAAAATTGCATATAGTCTAGTTCCGGTTCGGCGCGGCCCGAGCCTGCAGAAAGAAGTAAGACTAGGGTACCACCCAGAGAAGTGATACCCAGACTAAACCCGTCTTGACGCACATGTAGGTCCAGGGCCGTAGCTAAGGGGGCGCTATGGGCGGCTCATCCCCCCTAAAATATTTTGAGCCCCCCCCCCCCCCTCTGGAAAAAATTCCACGGTCACTAAAGGAATTTCTGTTCTGAAAATTCAAATGAAATGCCGTTCAAAAAACTAATTTAGTTTCGAGATCTTTTCGCAATTTTGCAGAGTTACTAAATTGTATCTAAAATAAGTGTTTCAACTCTCCCTCATCTTATTTGTACATATGAAGCTAACATGGTGTTTAATTTTACACCAGTTATACACTCAAAAATTTCATCATCATGTATTTTTCTTAGCTTAAAATGAAGTTCTTACAATAGTTTAATAAGAAACATAGTACCTACAATGTGAATATGCACAAATTTATCTTTCTGCCACAGAGAGAGAGAGAAAAAAATATGAGCCCCCTAAATTCTCTTGAGCCCCCCCCCCCTATTGTTCACTTCTAGCTACGGCCCTGTGTAGGTCTCCAAATGTCATTTGAAAGGGGGAAAAGGCGTACTAAGGTCTGGAAAATTTTTAAATAAATTATGAAAAAAATTGAGTTTGAACGTAAATTTAGTTCAAACTCGCCAATTTTTTGAGTTTTCGTTCATTTCACGCTCATTTTTTACATAAGGAAAGAAGTTCAGTTCAAAGTTCACAAATAGTGAGCGAAACTCGTGAGTTTTCGTTCAGTGAACGCATTCATACCCAACACTGGATAAAACCCTGTTGTAATATGATATTTTCTTAACAACTCCAAAAACTGTTCTTATAAATCTGAATTGAATAGTGCATGAAATGATTATATTTGTTAGGTTTCAGACACTACGATAATCTTTAAACTTCACTAAATCTAATTTTATAGTTACGATTAACATTATTAAAGAAAAAGTAATTTTATTCTCAAAAGGGAAAAAAATTCGGATCTGAAATTGTTACATAAATCTTTTCCGCTGTTACGTAAACAAAATCAAAATTTATTTTGTTATTAGAATAAATATGATTTATATTTAGATTTAATGCTTGATTTAGGATGTTTGTGTTTAGATAATACTTACACAAAAGTTTAAAAAACTGTTTTTAAAAAACATTATTTATTATAATATAAAAAAAACAATCTTTTTTTTATTGTAATACTTGGGATTTTTAACTAACACACAGGGTACCTGCTTTTTTTAAAAATTCCTTTTTTAAGTAAATGAGACACTATGCGATAAAAATACAATTTCCAAATCGCCCTCCCCCGCCAAAAAAAGTAGTGCATATCGTTGTAGAAACTATTCTAAAAAGAGACGAAACTTAAACGGAATTTTCTCATTCACATTTGCTGCATTGAGAGGGATATTTTTAATGGATTGAACATGGGATATCATTTGAAAAGAAGTAATGGTTCATTTACATGGATATGAGACACAGTAAGGAAAAAGAAAAAAAAAACTAAGGAAATTCTGCACTTAAAATATTCAGAGAAGAACATGGTTAGTGTACGCGTACGAAAAATTTGTATTTTAAATGTAACGATTTCAGACTAGTATGTAAGATTAAAATAGCAACTAAAGCCTTTGTGCAAAAATACTTAAGGATAGAAAACCAGCGATTAGAAATGTACAAATAATGCATGAAAAGGTAGCAAACAGCCATTCTTAATCCACTATCGAGATTCTTTATCAGTGTAAAACTCAGAGTGATAGAAAAGGCAAAACTGAGCCAAAAGCGTACTAGAAAAAGCAAAGGTGAGTAGTAGTCAGCTTTGCTTTTTCTAGCACTCTGAGTCTAGCTCTCATGAAAAATCTTGATAGTAGACTGAAAGCGGCAGTTTCTTAGCTTTTCATGCATTATATGTGCATTTCTTATCGTTTGTTTTCTATCCTTATAGTATGTAAGTAGATTGAATTGATTTAGTTCGAGTTTTCTGCGAAGAATAAACTTATTTATGTTTTTTAAAAGTGGAATTTACAAAGTATGTGTTAGTGCTTAGTTTTGTAAACAACAAGAAATGAAAAAAAAGAAAGAAATGACAAATGAGAGATAACAGATCTGTTTTAATAAACCTTTTTCAGTATTATACATATAATTTTTTTAATAACTGTGGTGTTAAACTACATTTCATGATTAGAATAATTGTGATTTTCTAATAACAAACAGGGTATCTTATCTTTTCTGAGAATCTCAAATTCAAGAAAACGAACCTTCACGGATCTTCAGAAAATTACTTTTAATACCTTAAAAAGGAAGAAAAAGGATACGTGATGTATATAATTCTAAAAATTAATTATATGCGAGAGGAAATTTAAGAGAGATTTTCTTACTCACTTATGCTGAATTAAAAGGAAAATCCTAATGGATGGATCCTGGACCATTTATGAAAGGGAGTAAAGGTTCACATACACGGATATGAGATACATTTAAAAGAGAAAGAAAATTCTTCACTTAAAATATTCAGGGGAGAACATGGTTAGAGTACGCGGAAAAAAGAATGAATTTTAAAAGAAATGATTTTAGAATGGGACATAAGAGGTTAGAATGTACTTGATATTTGAGTCTTACGCGAAGAAAGACTTTTTTTTACACTGTAATTAAAAAATATGTATTCTATTTTCCCCCTAACACTACATTGGATTATCCAACATAACTGTTACATTTAAAAATTCTCCTTTGCTCCTTTAGCATGTGCTGTTTTCCAAATAGGATAATATCTGCTTTGGTTTGAAGTAATATGTTTTAGTGATTTATTTGTTATGTTTGTATTTAGATAGTGCCAGCACTAAAATAATGACAAAACTGCTATAATAAACCTTATTCAGTATGGTATAAAGAAAATTAAAAATTTTTTATTGTACTTGATACGTGAGAATTTGAGTACTTGAGTATTTGAGTAATGTATTTGATATTTGAATTTTATGTGAAAACTTTTCCTTTTTTTACATTGTAATTCACAACAATAGTTTGTATTGCATTGTATTATACTTTTTTTAAAACAGAAAATTGGATTATCTAACACAACTATAACATTTGAAAATTTTCATTTGCTCCTGTAGTATGTATTGTTTTCTAAACTTGTTGATATCTGCTTTGGTGATTTATTTTTTATGCTTATATTTAGACAGCTTCAGCACACACACACACACACACACACACAAAAAAAAAAAAAAAAAAAAAAAAAAAAAAAAAAAAAAAACTAAACTGCTATAATAAACCTTATTCAATATTTTATAAACAAAATTAAAATTTACTTTTTGTCAAAAAAATTCCGTTTTATAGAGTTATACTTAATGATATATTTTTATTGTTTATTTTTAGATAGCAGTTGCACAAAATAAAAATAATACAAAATAACTATTTTTACAAAATCTTACCTGATGTAATAAAAAAAAATCAAATTTTTGTTTTTAATTATAATAATTAGGATTTTAAATAACACACAGGATAACTGATTTTTTTGTGAATTTCCCTTTAAAGTAAAAGAAACATGTTAAAAAATCTACTGTTAATACTCCGCAAACTCCCCCCCCCCCCAAAAAAAAAAAAAAGAGAAAGAAATGTGATGCATATCGTTGTAAAAACTATTTTAATTCAAGACAGATTTTTACAGGAATTTCTTTACTCACTTCTGATGATAAAGAAGAAAATTTCTAATGGATGGAACATGAAAAGCCTCTGGAAAGAGAAAATGGTTCACTTACATGGACATGAGACACAATAAGGAAAAAGAAACCAAACTAAAACAAATGCTATACTTAATGTATTAAGAGAAGAAGATAGTGTACACGCAGGAAAAAATTGTATTTTAAATGTAACGACTTCAAAGTGGTATGTAAGATGATTGAATTGCTTGAACTTAAATTTTTTTTGAAGAATAAATTTATTCATCTAGCCTATTTATTTTATTTATTTTTTTAAAAGTGGAATTCGCAAAATAAGTGATAGTGCTTAATATTGTAAACAACAAACCATAAGAATTTACTAAGCTGTTTTAATAACTCTTATTCAATATTATAAATAAAAGAAGAATTTTTAAAAATAATTCTGGTTTTAAACTATATTTAAAGAGTAGAATAATTGTGATTTTATAATAACAAACAGGATATCTGCTCTTTTTTGCGAATCTCAATTTCACGGAAGGGAAACCTTCATGGATCTTCAGAAAAGTACTTTTAATATCTTAAAACAAAAGAGAAAGATATGTGATGCATATCACTGTAGAAACTAATTTTATGCGAGACGAAATTTAAGAGGGATTTTCTTACTCACTTATGATGCATTAAGAGGAAAATCCTAATGGATGAATTCGTCTTCTGAAAGGGAGTAATGGTTCACATACATGGATATGAGATACATTTAAAAGAAAAAGAAAATTTTCTGCTTAAAATATTCAGAGGAGGACATGGTTAGAGTACGCGGAGAAAAGAATGTTTTTTTAAAGGGAACGATTTTAGAATAGGATATAAGAGGTTAGAATGTACTTGATATTTGAGTTTTATGCGAAGATAAACTTTTTTTTACACGGTAATTCACGACTGTAGTTTGTATTGCATTGTATTATACTTTTTTTAAACAGAAAATTGGATTATCGAACACAACTGCTACATTAAAAAATTTTCATTTGCTCTTTTAGCATGTGTTGTTTTCGAAATTAGTTGATATCTGCTTTGATTTGATGTAATATGTTTTAGTGATTTATTTTTTATGTTTATATTTAGACAGCATCAGCACTAAAAAATAACAAAATCGTTATAATAAACCTTACTTAACATTTTAGAAACAAAATTAAAATTTATTTTTTGTCAAAAAAATTCCGGTTTTTAGTTATATTTAATGATACATTTTGGATTATTTATTTTTAGATAGCATTTGCACAAAATGATAATAATAATACTAATAAGCTATTTTCACAAAACCTTACCAGATATAACAAAAAATCAATTTTTCTGTTTTTTAATTATAATAATTAACATTTTTAAATAGCACACAGGATAACTGATCTTTTTTTTGCGAATTTCTTTTTAAAGTGAAAGAAACATATTGAAAAATCTACTGTTATTATTCCGCACCCCGCCCCCCCTACCTAAAAAGAGAAAGAAATATGTATATCGTCGCAGAAACTATTTTAATTGGAGACGAATTTTTTAGAGGAATTTTATTGTTCAAATCTGATGATAAAGAAGAAAATTTCTAATGGATGGAACAAGAAAAGTCTCTGGAAAGAGAAAATGGTTCACTTACATGGAAATGAGACACAATAAGAAAAAAGAAATTAAAACAAAACAAATGCTACACTTAATGTATTAAGAGAAGAAGATAGTGTAGACGCAGGAAAAAATTGTATTTTAAATGTAATGACTTCGAAGTGGTATATAAGATGGTTGTATTCCTTGAATTTGAGTTTTCTTTGAAGCATAAATTCATTTATGTAGTCCATTTTTTTTTATCAAAGTGGAATTCGTAAGGATGTAATAGTGCTTCATTTTGAAAACAGCAACCCATAAGAAATGGCAAAGGTGTTTTAATGAGCCTTATAATAATAGAATAGATTAGAATAATTGTGATTTTATAATAACAAACAGGATGTCTGAGAATCTCAATTTCGCGGAAGTGGACCATTATCTTCAGAAAATAGTTTTAATGTCTTAAAAAGAACACAAAGATATGTGATGTACAACACTGTAGAAGATCATTTTCTGACATACATGGATATGAGATACATTTAAAAGAAAAAGAAAATTTTCTACTTAAAATACTCAAAGGAGGACATGGTTAGAGCACGCGGAGAAAAGAATGTATTTTAACCCTCTAAGCGTTTGGCCCGTAAAATTCCGTACGCTAAGCTCCAGGTTTCACTGCAATATAAGCAATGTTTAAGATATTATAATTCTACAAATTTAATGAATTTTCAAAGCATTGAAGAATGACTAAGACTCTCAAGGATTACATTTATATTCCTAAATAAGATTTTTTATGTAATATTGAAAGAATCATATTTTATTAGCATTTAAAACAAAATGCAGAGAAAACAACATTACAATTTTACCCATTTGCAAGACGCTTGGAGGGTTAAAGGTAACGATTTCAGAATGAAATTTGATGTTAGAATATACTTGATATTTGAATTTTATGTGAAGAAAAAAAAATTACACTGTGTTTCATAGCTAAGTATTCCATTTTTTCCCCCACAACATTGGATTATCCAACACAGCTGTTACATTTTAAAATTTTCCTTTGCACCTATTGGATATGCTGTTTTCCAAACAAAAAAAAAAATACATGCTTTGGCTTGAAGCAATTTGTTTTAGTGATTAATTTGTTATACTTGTATTTGGACGATTCCAGCATCAAAGAAAAGACAAAACCATTTCATCCTTTCGGGTCTGGGTCCCAACAGGGGAAGAGAGTTTCTGCCTCCGAAACTGGACGACAGGTGCTGGGTTTGAACCAAATCACTGCCGGCGGTCTAACCGTTTGGAATTTTCCATGGTTTACTTCGAACCTTGGATTTCCTTGCGTAAATACAGGTTAGGTTTCCTTAGAAAGATCCCACGGAGGGCATCCCCCCTTTAGGGCCTATATCCCAAGCATAGATAATTGGCCGTCATAAATACAAAAAACCTTTCGGGTCAGGTGTATTATTAATAGTACATGTCTTTTCATTCATTATTTTGTCTTAACAATTATTTAGTTACTTTCTATATATAGAAATAACAGTGTATGGCTACGACTTTCTTAATATGATTTTATTTATGTTTTAACATTAGTAATAGCAATAACAATAAAAGTTTACTTATTTCTCTTTGCACCGTTGGCGATTCCTTTTTATAATGTACTAGCAGGGGAGACCGAGCTTAGCTCGGTCAAAATTAACTTTGTGTTCAACTCGATATAGTATTTTCACTGTGTCATTCACTCGGTATTATTACTGTAAAACATGTTGTTTATTTAGAAAAACAATCAATAAGAAAACTATGTTTTTATACGCATGTTTATAAATTTTACTTGATTTTAAAATTTACAACGAAAGGACATCGATATAAATCACTTTTTTAGCTCGACTCTGATTGGTTTAACCATGCATCTAAAATCCTCTTAAGAATGTATAAAAAAAATTCTTTACATTCTGAAAGACTATATTTTCTGCTAGATATAGCCAAATTTGGAGGCATTCTTTCATTTGGCTCCAAATACGTGTTTTGGTTTTCGTAATTTTTATAGTCGATTTTTTAGCCATATGTCGCCGATATTTTTTCAAATATCACCAAGTTATTGGCTTTTGCCATATTCTCGTGACCCTGACCCGTATTACCCAAAATGAGCCACTAATCAAATTTGATCAAGCATGTGACATAGCTCAATCGTCTTCAGGTAATCAAAAACAGTAGAATATAAAATTGAATCAAAATCTTTTAAGCCATTTTTTAGGTAAAATTAGCTTGGCAGCATTCAGCAATGAAGCAAAATGACCCACTAATATAATTTTGTTTAACACTCGACTCAGCCCAATAGTCTTCTCGTGACAAAAACGTTTGGTTTCAAAATTTAGGTAAAATTGATTGAGTCGTTGTTAGATATAATTAGAATGACCCTAGCTCATTAAGACCCAAAATGACCCACTAATCGAATTTTCGCGAGCATGTGTCCATCCAAATGGTTTTCTCTTGCTCAAAAACGATATAATACAAAGTATAGTCAAAATGGTGAGTACCATTTTCTATATAAAATTAGGATGACCCATCATGACCAACAAATGACCCTTATAATCGAAATCTCTCGAACGTGTGGCCTAGCTCATTAGTTTTAGCATGCCGAAAAACATTAGATACAAAATTTAGATAAAATCGATTGAGCCGTTTTTTAGATATAGTTAGTTTGACCCTGACCCCTTATGATCCAAAATGACCCATTGATCGAATTTTCTCAAAAATCTGTCATAACCCAATGATTTTCTTGTGCCCGAAAACGATAAAATACAAAATTTAGTCAAAGTTGCGCGAAACGTTGTCTTGATAAAATTAGAATGACCCAAAAGTGGCCCACTAATCGAAATTTCTCGAACATGTGACCTATCCCAATGATTTTCTCATGCCAAAAATATGTTGTATACAAAATTTCGTTAAAATCGACCCACCCATTCTTTATATATAGCTTGACCTTGAGCCATTATGACCCACAAATGACCCTTATAATCGAAAGCTCTCGAATATGTGACTTAGTCCATTAGTTTTCTTGTTTCTAAAAATTGTTACATACAGAATTTCGTTAAAATTAATCCTGCCGTTCTTTAATTATATATAGCTTGACCCAGACCCTTTATTATCCAAAATGACCCATTAATCGAAATTTTTCGAACATGTAACCTAGTCCAGTGATTTTATCATGCCAAAAAAATGTTGCATACAAAATTTCATTAAAATCGATCCACCTGTTCTTTAGCTATAGCTTGACATTGACCCATTATGACCCATCATGACCTACAAATAACCCTCATAGTCGAAATTACTCAAACATGTGATTTAGCCCATTAGTTTTCTCATGTCAAAAAACTGTTACATACAAAATTTCGTTATAATCCATCACGTCGTTCTTTAAATATAAATAGCTTGACCCAGACTCTTAATGAACCAAAATGACCCACTAATCGAAATTTTTCGAACATGTAACCTAGTCCAATGATTTTATCGTGCCAAAAAATATTGCATACAAAATTTCATTAAAATCGATCCACCTGTTATTTAGATATAGCTTGACCATGACCCATTATGACCCATCATGACCCACAAATGACCCTGATAGTCGAAATCTCTCAAACATGTGATTTAGCCCATTAGTTTTCTCATGTCAAAAAACTGTTACATACAAAATTTCGTTATAATCCATCACGCCGTTCTTTAAATATAAATAGCTTGACCCAGACCCTTAATGGCCCAATATGACCCATTAAAATTTTTTCTCGAACATGTAACCTAGCCCAATGTTTTTCTCGTGCCCGAAAACCATAGAATGCAATTTTTAATCAAAATTGCGTGAGAAAATCCCTAGATAAAAATAGCATGACCCACAATGACCCCAAAAATGACCCACTAACCGAATTTTCTCGAACATGTTACCTAACCCAATTGTCTTCTTGTAATCTAAAACGATACAATATAAAATTTGGTCAAAATCGTTAGAGCCGTTTTTTAGATAAAAATGGCTTGACCCATAATGACCCAAAAATGACCCACTAATAGAAATTTTTCGAACATGTCACCCAGCCCAATAGTTTTCTCGTGCCAAAAAACGTTTGGATAGTAAATTTCCTTAAAATCGATCCAGCCGTTCTCTAGATATATATAGCTTGATCTTGACCCATTATGACCCAAAATTACCCAATAATCGAATTTTCTCGAACATGTGACCTAGCCCAATGGTCTTCTCGTGCCCAAAAATGGTAAAATCCAAATTTTTGCGAAAATCGTTAGAGCCGTTTTTGAGATAAAATTTACCCCCCCACACACACATACACAATTTTTGCTCGCATTATAGTATAAGATATATTTCCTTCTTAAATTTTTAAATATAAAAAGGTAATTGTTTTAAACGAATCATGTGTGATGAAATGAAAAAAACATTAGAGATTTGTAATATCGATAAAACCCTGTTGTAATATGATATTTTCTTAACATCTCCAAAATCTCTTCCTATAAATCTGAATTGAATAGTGCATGAAATGATTATATTTGTTAGGTTTCAGACACTACGATAATCTTTAAACTTCAGTAAATCTAATTTTATAGTTACGATTAACATTATTAAAGAAAAAGTAATTTTATTCTCAAAAGGGAAAAAAATTCGGATCTGAAATTGTTACATAAATCTTTTTCGTTCTTACGTAAACAAAATCAAAATTTAATTTGTTATTAGAATAAATTTGATTTATAGCTACATTTAATGCTTGATTTAGGATGTTTGTGTTTAGCTAATACTTATACAACAGTTTAAAAAACTGTTTTTAAAAAACATTATTTAATATAATATAAGAAACAATCTTTGTAATAGTTGGGATTTTTAACTAACACACAGGATACCTGCCTTTTTTTTTTTTTTTAATTCCAATTTAAAGTAAATGAAACACTATACAATAAAAACATTATTTTCAAAATCGCCCTCTCCCGCCAAAAAAAAAAAAAAAAAAAAAAAAAAAAAAAAAAAAAAAAAAAGTAATGCATATCGTTGTAGAAACTATTCTAAAGAAAGACAAAATTTAAGAGGAATTTTCTCACTCTTATTGCATTGAGAGGGAGATTTCTAATGGCTGGAATATGAAACATCATTTGAAAGGAAGTAATGGTTCGCTTACATGGATATGAGATACAGTAAGGGAAAAAAAGAAATACTGCATTTATATTACTTTGAAAAGAACATGGTTAGTGTACAAGTAGTAAAAGTGCGTATTTTAAATTTAGGGACTTAAGAATGGTACATAAGATATCGTTGAATTGCTTGAATTTGAGTTTTCTGTGAAGAGCAAGCTTATTCATGTAGTTCATATATTTTTTTAAATAGAATTCGCAAAGTACGTGATAGTGCTTAAATTTTTTAAACAGCAAACCATAAAAAATGACAAAGTTGTTTTAATAAACCTTACTCAATATTATGTATAAAAAACGATTTCTTTTTATAATTCTGATTTTAAAGTATATGTAATGATTAGAATAATCGTGATTTTATAATAACAAACAGGATATCTGCTCTTTTCTGAGAATCTCAATTTCACAAGCGAACCATTTTCTTAAGAAAACTACTTTTACTATCTTAAAAAAGGAAGAGAAAGATATGTGATGTATATCACTGTAGAAACTAATTTTTGCGAGACGAAATTTAAGAGGGATTTTCTCACTCACTTATGATGCATTAAGAGGGAAAATCCTAATAGAACGTCATCGTCTGAATGGGAGTAATGGTTCACATACATGGATATGAGATACATTTAAAAGAAAAAGAAAATTCTCTACTTTAAAGAGAAGAATTCAGAGGAAAGCGTGATTAGAGTACGCGGAGAAAAGAAAGTATTTTAAAGGTAACGATTTCAAACTGGGATATAAGAGGTTAGAATGTACTTGATATTTCAGTTGTATGCGAAGAACCCCCTCCCCCCTTTTACACTGTCATTTACAACTATGTATTATATTATATTGTATTGTACTTTTTTAAATTACAACATTGGATTATCTAACACAGCTGTTACGTTCAAAAATTTTCATTTTCACCTTTATAATGCGTTGTTTTCCAAAACATGATGATATCTGCTTCGGTTTGATGCAATATGTTTTAGTGATTTATCTTCATGATGATATCTGCTTCGGTTTGATGCAATATGTTTTAGTGATTTATCTTTTATGCTTGTATTTAGACAGTGTCAGCAATAAAAAAAATGACAAAACTGCTATAATAAACCTTATTCAATATTTTGTCAATAACATTAAAATTTATTTTTTGTCAGAAAAACTCCGATTTTTAGTAATATTTAATGATTTATTTTGAATGTTTGTGTTTGCTAGCGCATGTACAAAATAATAATAATAATAAACAACTTTTTTTAGAAAACTTTATTTAATATAATAAAAAAATCAAAAATTTTTTTATTACAATAATTGGGATTTTTAAATAGCACACGGGAGAACTTATCTTTCATGCAAATTTCAGTTTCAAGTCATAGAAACATTATATTGAAAAATCTATTGTTAATATCCCCCAAACTCCCTCCCCCCCCCAGAAAAAGACTAAGAAATGTAATGCATATAATTGTAGAAACTATTTTAATTCGAAGAGAATTTTCAGAAGATATTTTTTACTGATTTATGATGCATAAAGAAGAAAAATTCTAATGGATGGAACTTGGAACATCATTGAAAAGGGATAATGGTTCACTTAAATGCATATGAAGTATAGTAATGAAACAAACTTTGTTCTCAAAATTTCCTCTGAAGAATAAATTTATCATACAGTCCATTTACTATTATTTTTTTAAACGGAATTCGCAATAGCATGTGATAGTGCTTAACCCTCTCGTCACCTTGAGCCTCATATGAGGTTCCTACTTTGAATGCGTTGCCCGGTCCGTGATAAGAGAAATCTTAAATTTAGAGAAATCTTAAATTCCTTTGATTTTATTTCTAACTCGAAATACGACGAAATACGTTGTCTGAAATACGTAGAGGCTGACAAAAATTAACAAAATGAAGAAAAAAATTGATATTTAGTGGTAAAATTATTCAAAATGACTATAATGGGAAACGAAGGGAGGAGGATATGTGTTTAAAGATAGCGTTATTTTCGTATCAAAATATTGATATTTATCTATAAAAATCACTGTTAAGTCACGTAGCTATTTATTTTTCCACATCGAAATCCTAAGTGAAATCTTTTGAATTTTAAACTAATTGCATCCCTTTTAAATCCTGAAAAGCGTGAATGAAATTGATACTCGATGATTAGCTAAAAACTTAGTATATAGTATCACAATTTCAGGGCCATTGTACAAAATTAAGTACATATTTTTAATGAAAACATGAATGACGTTTACTCCGTGGATAAAACTCTAATCGTAACCTAATTGTAACGTAACTGTAACATATCTGTAACCAAATTGCAATTTAACGTAAGTTAACCGTAACTTAAATATAGTATAAATGTAGACTAATCGTCACCTTATCGTAACCTATCCGTAATCTAACTGTAATCAAACTGTAACTTACCCTTAATATAACTGTAACATAAATGCAACCTAACTGTTACCTAACCACATTCTAATTTAACACTAACTATCCTAACTGTGCACGTGCTACAAAGTACTTTACTTCTACTCTTTACCACCACGGACCGTAATGTTTTGTACGGACATCCGACACGGAACATCCTCGCCTGCGGCCGGCTATAGCAGAAGTCACCGATATTTTAGCTGATATTATCGTTCCATCAATCAAAATAGAGAAAAAAACAAACAGCAGATGGACGTGCAACATGCGTTTCAGGTTGTCAAGTTGGTTGCTAGGTTGTGACGTCATTTGAAACTAATCTGTTTCGTCATTTGAAACTAATCTGTTTCGTCATTTGAAACTGATTCTGCATTTGAAACTAACACGTTCATTATTATTAAATACGTTTTCGAAGCAAGTGTTTCACCTCCGAGCTAAAATTTAATGTTTAGTTGAAAAAACAGTCACTTTTGAAATATTAAGCAAGCGGAAAGAAAGAAATGTATTATTGATGAGCGATGCTTTTTCAACCAATCAACCGAAAGTAAGCGAAGGGGTAAAGCGGATAAAGGCATATGTTTGATTAGAGCGAGCTCTGAATTTTAATTTACTCAGCTAATAATTATAATTTTGAATGTCTGAGTGTCAGGTGCATCATGAGACTCTCTGGGTTAGTGTCCATACATGCCGTAGTTTTCGCTAGTCGTCGCGCACACACACAAATAACAGACAGGCAGATATACATACATACAGACAGACGATTTGTCCTTTTATTAGTATAGATTATGACTATAATTATATTTTAACATTTAATAATAATAATGATGATGAATGTTTAATTATATATTAGAAAACTATTGACGTTTCTTTTAATTCAAACACATATTTCTCTCTTTAAATTTAAATTAGGGACTCCTTTTCCGAAATAGTAATTTGCGATAAAAGATAAAAAATGCCACTAAATTTTTTATGTTTGTTTAATCTGGTTGTAATACGACATTTCCTAAACGTCTTAAGAAATTCTTCCTCAGACTATTTTTATATAAGAAACACGCAGCATAACCACATTTGTTAGATTTCTATGAAGAACACATTCGCTAAATTTCAATAAATTATAAGTTCTGTGATTTCGATAGCTACTTAATTTTGATAGCGTAAATGAAATTTTTTCCGAAAATTGGAAAAAATTCAGCTATGAGAGGATCAATGTTTTAAAAAACAAGCACTAAAAAAAGACAAAATGGCTTCAAAAAACTACATTCAATCTTACATGAAAATCAAAAGAAAAATTAGGTTATTTATTTGAATTCTCTGATTTTCAACTACATTTAATGCTTTATTTACAATGTTTGTGTTTTGATAACGCTTGCACTAAAAAAAAATAAAAAAATAAAATAAAAATAAAAATAAAAATAAAAACAAAACTATACTTTGAAAACTTTATTTAGTATAATATGAAAAATAAAAACTTTCGTTTTTGATTAGAATAATTGTAATTTTAAGCTAACAAGTTGAATATGTGCTTTTTTTTTCTGAGAATCCCAATTTCAAAGTAATGAATCCTTATTTTGCGAAAATTTGCTTTTTAAAATTATTATTTTATTTTTAATAATTTTGAAAAAGTAGAGAAAGAAGTGTGATGCATTTCATTGTAGGAACTATTCCAATGTAAGACGAATTTTAAGAGGAATTTTCGTACTCACTTATGATGCATTAAGAGAGAAAATTATAATGGATGGCACATGAACCATCATTTGAAAGGGTAATAAGAATAAACTTACATGGATATGAATTACATTAAACAAGCAAACAAACAAAGAACTATTTAAAATATTTAAAGAAGAACATAGATTACATGGAAAAGAAATTTGTATTCTAAAGCTAACAGTTTTGTATTGCTTGTGATTTGAGTTTTCTGTGAAGATTAAATTTATTCATGTAGTCCATTTATTTTTTAAGTAGAATTACCAACAGTATGGTATAGTGCCTTAAAAAATACAAACACTAAAGAATGTAAAATTTCTTCAATCAACTTTATTCAATGTAATATATATATGAAAAAAGTATTTTTAAAAATATTTTTGATTTTGAACGATATTTAATGCTTTATTTTGAATGTTTGTATAGAATTTGCACTAGAAAAGGACAAAACTTATTTTATAATTAAAAAATATATATAATATGAAAAATCCTATTTTTGTTTTTGACTAGAATAATCGTAAATTTAAACTAACAAACAGGATACTCGTTCTTTTTTTCAGAATCCTAATAACGAATTAAAAAAAAATTTTTAATGAGAAAACTGTTTTTAATACCTTAAAAAAGGAGAGAAAGAAATGCAATGTATATCATTCGAGAAATCATTCTAATGCAGGATGAAATTTAAGAGGAATTTTCTTGTCTGAAAGGGAGTAATGGTTCCCTTACATGGATATGAAATGCATCTAAAAGAAAAGGAAAATTCTCTTTTTAAAATATTCAGAGGAGAAGATGAGTAGATAACTCATTGGGAAAAGAAATTGTGCATTAATCATAACAATTTCAGATGTATGTGATTAAAATGCGTTCGATACTTGAGTTTTCTACGAAGAATACACTTATTCATGTAGTCCATTTATTTTTTGTAAAGTAAAATTCTCAATAGCAAGGGATAGCGCTAGGTTAAAAAAAATACAACCACTAAAAATCTGCAAAATTTCTTCAAATAATTACATTCAATATTATATATAAAACAAAACAAAAGTATTTTTTAAATAATTTTGATTCTGAACTACATTTAATGCTTTATTCTGAATGTTTGTATAGAGCTTGCACTAGAAAATGACAAAAATGATTTTACATTTTTTTTTAAATAATATGAAAAATCCTATTTTTGTTTATGATTAGAATAATTGCAAATCTAAAGTAACAAACAAAATTACCCGCTCTTTTTCTCACAATCCCAATTTCAAATAAAAGAACAATTTTAACGAGAAAACTGTTTTTAATACCTTAATAAAAGAAGAGAAAGAAATACGATGTATATCATTGCAGAAATTATTTTAATGCAGGATAAATTTTAAGAGGAATTTTCTTACTCACTTATGATGCATTAAGAGAAAAATTCTAATGGATGGATACCAGAACGTCATGAAATAGGGAGAAATGGTTGTCTTACAAGTATATGAGATACATCTAAAAAAAAATTCTCTACTTAAAATATTTAGAGAGGATGAATAGACTACGCGATGGAGGTATTGTGTATTTAAAGATGTTTCAGATGTAAGAGATTAGAAATCGTTTGATATTTGAGTATTCCGCGAAGAATAAACTTATTCATGTAGTCTATTTTTAAAGTAGAACTCCCGATAGTATAAGATAGTGTTTAGTTAAAAAAAACACTAAAAAATGCAAAATTTCTTCAATTAATGACATTCAACATGATATATAAAAAAAGGTTTTTCAAAATAATTTTGAGTTTGGACTATCTTTAAACTTTATTTTGAATGTTTGTATATAGCTTGTACTAGAAAATGACGAAACTGATTTTAGAAATTTTTTAAACATAATATGAAAAATCCTATTTTTGTTTTTGATTAGAATAATTGTAAATTTAAACTAACAAATAAAATGCACGCTCTTTTCTCACAATCCTCATTTCAAATAAAGGAACAATTATAATGGAAAACTGTTTTTAATACCTTAAAAACGAAGAGAAAGAAATATGATATATATCATTCTAGAAATTATTCTAATGTAGCACGAATTTTAAGAGGAATTTTCTTACTCACTTATGATGCATTAAGAAGAAAAATTGGAATGGATGGCTTCTAGAACGTCGTCTCAAAGGGAGTAATGGTTCCCTTACATAGATATGAGATACATCTAAAAGAAAAAGATAATTCTGTACTTTAACTATTCAGAGGAGAAGATGGTCAGAATGCATCGTGGAAAAATTTGTGTATTAAAGATAACAGTTTCAGATGTAAGAAGTTAGAATGCGTTTGATATTTGAGTTTTCCGACGTGATATATAAAGAATTAACACATTCAAGTAGTTCATTTATTTTTTAAAGTGAAATTAGTGCCATTCTCCGATAATATTTAATTTTTAAATACGAATGATTTCACACCCTTTGGTATTAAAGTTTCGCGTTGCTCGCTTAACATGCATTGTTTGCCAAATAAAATACTATCTGCTTTTGTAAAATACTAAATGATCCGGCCGGTGTTGCCTAGGCCCGTGATAGCATTCTTAAATAAATGTTAAATTTGCATAAATTTTTATGTATTGCCCGCGTGTAGCACAATTAATTTATCAAGCAGCTGCGTGATAAAAAGCACTCGAAAAATAAAATTGTTAATTAATGCATAGACATTGATTGTGATCTGATTTCAAAGATAATCAGATGTGGGGATTTGTCGTTAAAAAAATACACATAGGCATGTTAATTTCAAATCGATAAAAACAGTATTAATATATATATATATTATAGCTTAAAAATGCATTCTGTATTTTGATATGCTGTAATCTGGCGAATAAAAAATTTTGGTAAACACTTCTGTCTTACAGAAGAAATTTGAAAAATAACTTGCTTTGAAGCCGAATCATAATCCACGCGTTTTTCTTCCGCAAACCGTTGTCTTCGATGTTATGTCAAAGTGAATGTGTTGATTGGATAGCCATGCGCGACTCTCGCGTCAGGGTTAAATTTCTGGTTGTAAGTCAATTGGTTCTTCAATTGGACCACTTGATAAGGTTTTAATTAATATCTCAGCTAATTACTATAAATTTAACATTTTGAGTCTCAGGTGCAGTAGGAGACACCTTGGTCTATCTTCGCAAAAAAAAAAAAAAAAAAAAAAAAAAAAAGTCTCATACGTGCCGTAGATTTTGCCAGCCATCGCAAATACACTGTCAGACAGAGCGAAATTTTCTTCTATCAATAAAGAAATTTTTAATACTTTGTTCGTAATGTTTGTATTTTAGATAGTGCTTGCACTAGAGAAAGGACAAAGCTGCTTTAATAAAACTTGTTCAATATGAAAAAATAAATGGTATTAAGAAAAAAATAATTTTCATTTATAAAAATGTTATGCTTATCTAACCAAGCATGACACGTGCTCTTTTTTAATTTTAGTACCTTATCAACGAAACATTATCTTCAAAATAATACTATTAATTTCGCAAATAAAAGAAATAAATGTGATCTTTATATAACCAAGAACAGGACGTGCTGTTTTATGAAGAAACCCACTTTCAAATAAACGAAACTTTATATTCAAAATACTATTAATATCGCAAATAAAAAAAGAAGTGTGATCTTTACGTAACGAAGCACGACACGTGTTTCATCTTTTTGGACTGTCCCTTTCAAATAAATAAAACTTTATCTTCAAAATACTACTGTTAATTATGTCTCAAATAGAAGAAATAAATGTGATCTTTATCAAACCAAGCACGACACGTGCTCTTATTCTTAATTTTCGAATACCACTTTCAAATAAACAAAACATTATTTCAAAATACTACTATTGATGTTGCAAATAAAAGAAAGAAATGTGACTTGTACCTAACCAAGCACGACGAGTGTTCTTATTAGTGTTTTGTTCGTCTAATAAAGGCCTATTCGTCTTCTGTCTGTCTGTCCGTCATAGAGTCTGGACTAGAGTCTGGAGTCAGTCAACCTGTTAGGCGTTTTCTGTCTAAACTAAATTTCCCAATTATATAGTATACATGTCAACCGACATATCAAATAAAAGGTCTGTTCAGATCGATTGGAATACATATTTGATTGTAGACAGTAACACCTTATTTCGGTAAACCTCTGCGGCGCAGGGCAAAATCATTGCTTAAATGTTGAAAGTAATGACTGACACCAGAATTTGAAAACAAAAAATTTCTTTTAAATAAGAAAAAGCTATATTTCACTCATTCAATAAACCGTAAATTTCTTATCAAAATTCCGGTGCCATTGTGGCGTTTGGGAATTAAAATTAAGTGGTTTCATAGATATACCACCACGCCGCAAGGGGTTAAATCTGTGGCTTCCAGTAATAACCAGGTAAGGCCCATTTTTGAAAAAATTGGGAAAATGTAGTTTTAAAAGAGTACTTTCATCTGACATAGTACTAAAAAATGAAAATCGAATACTTCACGTCATAGGACAACTATAATTTTTCATTTAAAAATTTAAAAAACAATAATAATCGGGTAAGTGCATAAAGTAACGGTAATAACCAGGTAAGATTTCTAGTTATTTTTTTAATCGTCTACAACAGGGCTGTCCAACCTTTCAGTAAGCAGGGGCGCACCTTAGCTCTTGGTACGCAATGAAGGGCGCCATTTCTCATATGACTGAAAACATGCGGCAGTATTATTGCACAGTACTAACATGCACATTTTAACGATGTGGAAATTAATCTTAAGGTAGTAGACAAAAAGCATCTATGGTTCTGAAGTTACATGTATCAAATTTCAAATTATACATTTTTCTATGTAAGGACTATCTAAAAAATGTTTGTAGGGTAAAGAGTCAAAAACTTTAAACACGCCTGTATTAAAAACAATAACAAAAAATAAAATAAATAAACATGGAAATTAAAGATATTGCTAGGTTTCTTTTAGTATGCTAAAACACATTTTGATTATTCTGAAGAAGTGAATTTAGTTTCATAAAATGTACATAAGAAAAACAAGCATGATAGTGACCACTTCACATAGCTGGTTGCAGAGAGCTGGTTTCACAGTCTGGAAAAGCTTTCACAGATGAAAATCATTTTATAGTATTTTATTAATTTTTCTAAGCAAATTAAAAAGAAGACTAAAATTTCAAAAATCAAGAAGGAAAATTAAAGCTTTTTTATCCCTTGTATTTAACAGCCTGGCCAGTGTGACAACAGCAAAGTAATAATAATAATAATAATAATAAAAGCTGAAATTACATGCATATTCACACTTGTCTTCAAAGGGGCGCACAAGGGGAAGTGAAAAAGATTTATTTTTCTGTTACTTTTTAATATTAAAAATAGCTATTTCTAATTATTATAAAATTTAACCATTTTAATTACACTTTATAAAAAATAACTAGAAATCGTGAAAATATGCATGATTACATTTTCAAAGTATGTCTCTGGTTTTTAATATGTTTTCGCAGGTTTTGAAAATATATCTTATGGAAATAAGAATGATTTTAAAGAAAAATTTGTTTATAAAGAAAATTTATTTCTAAAAAGTATAATAAGAAGAAATCTTCAAAAGGGCGCCTAAAAAAGCTTCAAAGGGCGCCATGGCGCCCGCGGGCGCCGCGTTGGACAGCCCTGGTCTACAATAATAAAAATAACATAAAAATGGCTTGTATAACTTATAAATATCTCTAAATTAAATTAACGTCAATAAAATATAAAAATTACCTATCTGTGGCGGCTACTTTAACCAGCTAGTGGATAAATTTACAAAATAATCACACAAAGTAAATGATCTGGTTAACGCTATGTATACTTTTAATATAAAATAAATAAACAATTATAATAATAAAAGTTGATAAAGATGAAATTATCTTTATCATAATTAGAACAGAAATTATAAATTTAAATTAAATATTAATAAAAAAATCTTTTTTTTAAGACAACGCTCCAGATATATTAATTTTAATTTAATAAAAAATGAAATAATTTGATTTAATTTAATAAAAAATTGACAATGTATTTAATTGTCGTGAAATTATTGTTTAAAATGTAAATAAATATTTAATTTTGTTCACATTTTTTAATTGGTTCTCAATTAATAAAAACCATTTTTATATAACTATTTTGACAAAAAAGAGGTTCTTATATCCTGATTGAATGTAGTGGAAATTATTATATTCTAAATACTTCTATATTCTATATTCCTATTATTATATTCTAAATATTATATATACTAAAAATGTGCCTTACCTGGTTATTAGCGGAAGCCACAGAAATAATGAAGTTTTGTTAAAGATTTCAGGAAGTGTTGGAAAGTGTTTTATAATCTATGCTTAACGCATTATTTTTCTTTCTTTTTTATTCGAATAATTGTAATTTTGTATTAACCTCAAGATGCTTGCCTCAATTTCAAGAAAACTAACTTGCGAATACTGCTTTTATTATCTTAAAAAAGAAACAAATACGGCTCATATCGTTGTAGAAACTATTTTAATACAAGACGAAATTTAAGAGAGATTTTCTTTCTTACTTATGATGCATTAAGAGAGAAAATTCTAAAAGATGGATCCTGGACCATCCGCTGAAAGGGAGTAATGGTTCACTTACATGGATATGATATACATTTAAAAAGAAAAGGAATTTTCTCTTCTTTAAATATTCAGAGGAGAACATGGTTAGAGTACACGGTAGAAAAATTTGTGTTTTAAAAGTAATGGTTTCAGATGTAAGAGGTTTGTAATTTCAGTTTTCCGTGAATAAAAAAACTTATTCATGCATTTTATTTATTTTTTTAAAGGGTATGCCGTAATATTATTTGATAATGCTTAATTTCCAAACACAAACAATTTTGCACTTATTACATATTAAATTTTTGTGCTGCTCTATTAAAATGTGCTGTTTTAAAAGAACGTAATAACGGCTTGTATTTATAATCTATCTATCTAAAGTAAATTTCACTATTTTTTAGTATATGTATCAACCGACAGATCAAATACAGATCAGGACAAAAGTATTGGATTACATATTTCGCTATGGACAGTAATACCCCATTTCCCAAAATAACGAGGTTTTGTTAAAGATTTCAGGAAGTGTTGGAAATAATTTCATAATCTATGCTTAATGTATTAGTTTTATTACTTGTTTTCATTAGAATAAGTTCATCAACAATACAAATATCAAGATTCATACCTCAGTTTAAAGAAAACGAACTATTTTTTGCGAATACTGCTTGTATTAGCTTAAAAAAGAAACAAATACGACTCATATCGTTGTAGAAACTATTTTAATGCAGAAAGAAATTTAAGAGATTTTTTTTACTCACTTATGATGCATTAAGAGAGAAAATTCTAAAGGATGGATCATAAACCATCGTCTGAAAGGGAGTAAGGGGTTCATGGAATACATGGATTAAAAGAAAAAGAAATTTCTCTTCTTAAAATATTCAGAGTAGAACATGGTTAGATTACATGGTAAAAAAATATGTGTTTTAAGGTAACGGTTTCAGATGTAAGAGGTTTGTTATTTGAGTTTTCCGTGAATTAAAACTTATTCATACATTTCATTTATTATCTTAAAGTGTGATTCGCAATACTAGGTGGTAATGCTTAATTTCCAAACAGAAACAATTTTAAACCTATCAAATATTGATTTTTTGCGCTGCTCCCTTAATAAGTGTTGTTTTTTAAAGAATGCAGTAGTATAACTGCGTTTATATAATATATCTATTGTGTTTATAGGTGCGTTCGTAATTATGTAAATACACAGCACTTATAATCGTCGATCAGTCCGTCCGTCCACCTGACCGTCTGTCCGCATATAACAAAGCAAATCTACGCAACCGAATTATTTGAAATATAACTGCTGCATAATTTTGGCGAGTCATTTTAAACTTTATGAAAATTGGATGAGTAGTTTAATTACAAGTACAATCAAAAGTATTCCGTTACATTACGGACAATCGGAAAAAATTGTTTCATGCGCATTTTAATGATGCTACACTCTTTCAAATATAATAAAATTGATATGCATGTATGCAGCATGTACTAAAATATACATTTTGTATAATCAGTGGTTCAAATAATATTTGTTATTAATTTACAGAGCTGCACAAAAGTATTCCTTTGCATAATGATTTAGGGGGAAACGTTGTTTGGAGTGCATTTTAATTATATTTAACGATTTCACATTTTATGAAATTGATATACGTTGTGAGGTTTACTACAAGTTATTTCCCGTTTAATAGAAAGCAGATAGTATTTACAGGGACACACAAAAGATTTCGTCTATTATACTGTATCCGAAGTACTATATACTATTACACCAAGATCTCAATATTTTAAAATTTTCGTTATAGTAAGAATGCACCTCATTTTCCATATTTGACGTGCTATTTAAGTTTTGCTTTTTTTTGTTGTAATGTCTGTATTTTGATTATGTCTGCACTAAAAAGGACTAAGATGGCTTAATAAACCCTGTTAAGTATAAATGAAGTCAATGGTTTTAAAAATAAGAATTTATTTTACAATTATAGTAATTGTAATTTTTAATTGACCATGCACGATACCTGTTCCTTTTTTTAGAATCCCAATTTCAAGGAAATGACACATATTTTTAAAAGCTACTGTGAATATTTTAAATAAAAGAGAAAAATGCAATGCATATAATTGTAGAAACTATTTTATTACGCACACATTTGTGGTTCATTAAATAGATTCTAAAATAGGTTATAAAACGTCATCTAAAAAGGAATAATGGTTCGTTTATATGAATATGGGATACATTTAAAAGAGAAACGTAAAATTAAACATTTCAAAAACAAACATGGCCGGTATTTCAAGTTTATGACTTCAGATTGTGATTTAACTGGTTAAATGTGATTTTTATTTAAGTTTCATATGAATACTATATATTAAGCTATAATAATTTATATATATATATATATATTAAGTTTTATATATCTGTTTGTTTATTTTTCTTGTAGATGGATTTTAAATATGTGAACATCAGATGGTCAGTTCATCTTTGACTTCGTACCCTTACGGACGCGTGACTGTTTGAGCTGGTGATGAGTTGTATTGGTGTAGCTCGAAACGGGTCCTGCCTTGGTTTTTTTTTATTTATGGTGTTACCTAGTCTATTATTATAGGTACTTTTTAGTATTTCCTTATTTTTTTTTTCATTAAAGAAAATTTTAAATTGAAGACATGTTTATCTTGTGTCAAAATCTGGAATAAATAAGAGATGTGCGCACATATAGATTTAGTTCTGGTGACCAAGGTATCCACATCCGTGCATTCTCTCATCCAATCAGGAGGCGTTTATCTGCATCGTCCTTAATTTCAAATTTATGCACAGTTTGAATGTAGTAGACATGCTTGTAGTACCTTGCTTTCAGAGGCAAGGTACTTTCATTACTAAAATAATGAAATGTATGATTTACGCTGAAATTGGAATTTATAAACAAATTTATTTGTAAATATGAACAAGAAAAAATACCTGCGTCAAGCATAGAATATAAAATTTTCCAACACATTCAGTATAATGTAGCAAAATAGCACAACTTATTAAAACTTTATATAGTAAGCATTGAAAAAGAAACTAAATTATTAATAATAACAAAAATAAAAGTATTGTCAATCATGGAAGAGTAAAAAAAGACAACTGAAGTGAAATAAATGCTTAAAAAATGAAAACCATTGAAGTATCCAAAAAAGTTACATTAAGTTCATTTAAAGAAGTTAAGTTGGACTTTCAACCAAAAACTTATAATATAATTACTATTTTTTTCTGGCATAAATGCTAAATTAATATTTTTCAAAAATAGAACTTTTCATTTTAAAAACTTTGCTTAGAATAAGAAAGTATAATATGAAAGCAACAACAAAATCTATAATCCGATTATGATTGATTTTCTTCATAGTAATTATGGTTGCTTAAGGTGTCATTTGTTCAGTAAGTTAATTTGTTTCTAGCTCAATTATCCAATGGAGTATTCACAATTAATAATTCATGATAAATTTTTAAACGATGACAAAAATGAGATTATCTTGAATGATATGTTTGAATAACATCATACAATAACTGCAAATCAAATAGCAAAAAATAGTAAAATCAGAAAGGAAGTCGAAAAAAAAAACGTAAATGAATTACTTAAGTTAAGAAGTCAAAGTCAGTTAGTGCGTAGCGGTTTTAGAAATAATTTAAAATATATAGTAGAAAAGTGTCAAAAAATATTTAAAATTCTCTTATGTACATTTAAAAGATATTATTATTTAATGCAAATGAAATGAATAAAACTGATGAAATTTAAAAACAAGTTGAAATACAGAGTACAGTACGGAAGATTCAGTATGGGAGAACCGATATGTGAGCCCCTAGCAATCGTACCATTCGAGAACACGTGTTGCATTTTTGAAGTGGTTCTTTTGTGGCATGCTACCGATAATAAGGTAAAAAAAAGCAATTTTATAGTTAATGGTTACAGTGACAAACTAAAAAAAAAAAAAAATCAAACTATACATGCAATTGATTTTATTTTAAAATGATCCTCACAGTGAAAAAAAACAACCCTAAATAGCTTAGAAAAATAGATTTTAGCGGTAAAAATGACGACATCAAACAGATTATTTCATTGGAGTTAAAAAAAATTTCTAAGATGCGGTTACAGACGATGATACATCGCTTGTAGAAGGCTACGGGCAACAATAAATCATAACATGAAAACTATGCAGAATCTCACATTTTATGTTTTTTTTTTCATGCCAGATTCATTTAGGGATTGTGTTGTATACGCAGCACAAACTTAAAATATACGTATATATACCTAAAATTTGAAGAATTCCAAGAAACAAAAAGCGATGGCGATGCAGATGACCCTGTTTTTCACAAACGCGAAATGGCACACGGTCATCAATTTATTTTTGTAGCATATATTAGGTAGCATGAAACGTCTAAGAATTATTCTTTTTTTTTGTTTTATTTTCATATCTCAATTTCTACAGCTAACAGTAATCTTTTAACGTCATTTATGATTTTCCACCTTTAATATATATATATTTTTTAATTTGAGCATTTTAAGGTGCATTTTTGACAGAATAATAAAAGACTCAATGTCAATAGGCAAATGATTTTATAAAAAAATGTTCAATTTATCTGGCATTTTTTTTAAAAATTTAAATAAATTTCAAAATGTATTTCCTGGTACAGTTTTGAATATTTTGTGGTAATTTAATGTTTAAATTATTCGTAGAAGTGTATTTATAATTTTAAGTATCAAATTTATCATAGTTTTATTAGTTTGAAAGAAAATAAATAAAATGACGAAAAAGTGTAAAATTACAGTAAAAACTGAATTTATTTTACATTTATACGCGTAAAATTTAAAACATTTTGAATTAATTCATTTTTTAAATTATTTGTAAAAGTGTGCTGTATAATTTAAAGTATCAGATTTATCATAAGTTTATTAGTTTGCGAGAAAATAAATAAAATGTGGAAAAGAGTGAAATATTACAGTAAAAACTGAATTTATTTTAATTTTTATGCGTAAAGAAACTTTTTAACTTTATTGTAAATTCGACATTTAGTTTAATCAAATAAATTAGGGCTGTCAAATGCGGCGCCCTTTCAAAGCTACACTGTTAGTAATATTTTTAAATAAAATTACATTTAAAAGTATACTTTATTAAAACTCTTGATATTTGCTTGACAGTTTTTAAAACATCTCTAAGTGTATATGAGGAACAATTAAAATATATCTTTTAAATGTGATTCTGTGTAATTGTGATTCTTCAGTAATTTATAGTTATAAGTTATGCAAACTGTTATGTAAATTATAACCATGAAATCTGATAAAATTTAACAATAACTTTTTCATTTTGTCAAAATGTGAAATGCATAAAAATATGCATAGTCCACCCCCCTCTTTCGTTCTGAAAAGTTTAGCTTTTTTGTTGCTGTTGATACTGATGTTTCTACACTAACCCAATATTTTTTATAATACAGGTAAAATAGTGTCATTTTGACTACCAGGCCTTTAACATTTTAGGTAGCTTTCCCATTTTGTTAAAGAAATCTGCAACATTGGGCGAAATGATCCCATCAATAAAAGCTCTTCCAGGTTATCTCTTTTAAAACCGGCCATGGATTGATTGCTAAATAAGTAGGTATGTGTCTTTGTTTTTGTACTTTTTATAATAGCATATTTGCGACTTCCATATAAATTGGGAGTATTTATTAATACTAGAAACACATAACAATATCTCTAATTTCAATTTTACTTCATTTAAAAGTCAGATTAAACTTCCTGGCTACTTCGCTTTAAAAGTTTTGAGATAGTACCATAGAAAAATGTATAATTCAAAATTTATTGCAATTTATAGTTATTTTCCTTTTATTCTTTTTTACACGAATCACCAGATTTACATAACGGCCCTATATATTTAGTATATAGGGTACGCCGAAAAACTTGTTCTCTGAAATAAATCTAAAACAAGGAAAATTCTCAAGTCAGGCATTCTTTGCAATCAGAAAACAATCTTTTCAAAGTATTCACTGATCGAACTTCCGTATAAGATTTTTACAGCATTTCTAATAAACAAACCATTTACCGCTTAGTTCTATCAATCTTTTTTTTTTTTTTAGAAATTTAAGTTTGAAATTATGGTTTTATTTGCTGGACAACCTGTATGAGAAAGTATTTGGAAAACATACTGTGGGCGTACGTACAGAATATTTATGCACATTCAAAATTATCTCATTTTTAGACAAACGTTTTCCGACAAACGTGAAAAGTGCTTATGCATTCGGTTTATTTGTTCCTCTGTCTACGCCTCTAATCCTCGTAAATATACTCGTATTTTAATACAATTGATAAAGCTCATTTAGGATCACCAAAGCAAGCTTGGTATTTTTCATTTGCAGGGATACTCAAAAGAATTCAATTACATTATGGTATACGGGAAAAATGACTTGGAAAGTATAAATATGCTATAAATATGCTATAATGCTATAATATATGCTATGAAAGTATAAATATGCTATATGCATTTACAAATATATATATTTATATCTAATATAATATATTTCAAATAGATCTAAAAACCCGATTTTAGAGGTTGACTCGTACACTGTAAAAAAAAATTGGGAAAGTTACAAAATTTTTTCTAGTAGAATTGTATTCCAAGAACTTTTTATGTAACGGCAACAATAAAAATTCATGTAACAGATACAGATTTGCACTTTGAATCAAACAAATTTTAAGGTTACTAAGAATTTTTTTGGGAAATCGTATTCCAAGAACTTTTTAAGTGACGATAACGAGCATTATAGATAAAATTTTAGTAAAGTTACCAAAATTTTAGTAAATTCTTTTGTAAAGTTACAGATGGTTTTAGTTTTGCTTACAAGTTTTGTAGATTGACATCATTTTCTTGTACAGTGTACACATAAAATTTTAGTAAGCATAAGAGATTTCGGTTAATTTAGATTACTAAGGTTACAGATTTTTTTTACAGTGTAGGTTTTGTCTTACGTTTTCCTGCTAACAGTCCTCCATGATTTCATACTTTTGAGTGCAGGAAAATACAAACTTACGAATCAACTGTTCAAATCGAGTTTTTAGATGTTTTTCACCAAGATATGATTTGAGAGACCATTGCGTATTAATATGAGAAGCGAGATTTAACAAATTCTAGATTTTCATTCGTGAACTCGATGAGGTGATTGTCTCTGCTGAAACCACTCGGTCTATAAAATTCCTTTTAAATTCCACTTCCATGATACAGCAGTTACAGGCACCAACTATTTGGATATTGAACAAATTGAATGCATATGACATCTGAATTCAGGGCATCAGTGACAAATATACACTTTCTAATATCTGTCATGAATAAAATATCCTTTCGGTGTTATTCAAAGTAAGTTATGCATAACAGTAATAAAGTGAGCAAATAAAATTTTGTAAGTCCTTTTATGTTGAGTGCAACACGTTTTTATGCTTTTTTACTGCACAACGAAATTATTATCATTTGTAATAAAGCGCAGGCCTGATTATAAATGACAATAATTTCAAATTTATCACTTTCGGAATTTAGCATTTCATGTATTAATTTTGTAAATAAAAAAATAGTGAAATAAAGATTTTGTTAGAATTATTGTAATTTATGTTCGGATCTGGCATTACACTTTGTTGGCTAATGTATGTAACCATAGAAACGTAAATCGTGTGTTTTCGTTCTAGTTGTTTTTTCTTTTGCCATAAGGGTACGCTACGCATTGCAGTATCTTAAATAAAGTATGTGCAGTCCTTAAAAGAATGTGAATTTATTAATTATGTTAATACGCATCGCTACATTTTTAATAATAAAATTTTAACCCTCTCATGCATAAATTATTTTTCATTTTTGGGTAGCTTTCATTACAAAAAGTAAAAAGCTACCTATTGCAGCCGTCCGGAGGAAAGCACTTCCAGAAAATTTTGGTATATTTTCACCGATCATGACCCCCAGACCCCAAAACCACCCTCCGTTCAAATGTTGACATATATATATATATATATATATATATATATATATATATATAACCATATATATATATATATATATATATATATATATATATCTGATTTTTGTCATGCGATAACTATCGTATTTATGAACCGATTTGAATGAAACTTGGTAGGTACATAGCACATACAAATGTCTCGACCTAGTTCGTTAGACAGCATCATCCGTTACCTTGTTTCAAAATGGCGGCCATTTAAAAATTTTTAAAAAAATTAAAATTTAAAATTAAATGCGAAGAAATTAAAAGTTGAAAAATATTTTTCTTTTATGTGTTAGAACTTAAAACAACGCTTCCAGAACACTTTTTATTTTGTTTATATTTTAAAAAATGATTGAGGTTTAGTATTTTGAATTTTTCTTATGGCTGACATTTTGAAACAAACTAATTTTTGTCATGCTGTAACTAACGTATTTATGAACCGATTTGAATGAAACTTGGTATGTACATAGTACATACAAATGTCTCGACCGAGTTCGTCGGCCAGCATCATCCGCCATCTTGTTTCAAAATGGCGGACATTAAAATTTTTTTTAAAAATTTTAAATTTAAAATTAAATGCGAAGAAATTAAAAGTTGAAAAATAATTTTCTTTTATGTGTTAGAACTTAAAACAACGATTCTAGAACACTTTTTATTTTGTCTATATCTTAAAAAATGATTGAGTTATAGCACTTTGATTTTTTCTATTGGCTGACATTTTAAAACGATCTGATTTTTGTCATGCTGTAACTAACGTATTTATGAACCGATTTGAATGAAACTTGGTATGTACATAGTACATACAAATGTCTCGACCGTGTTCGTTAGCCAGCATCATCCGCCATTTTGAAACAAAATGGAGGCCATTTAATTATTTTTTTTAATTTAAAATTTAAAATTAGGTAAAAAAATGTGAGAAATTGAAAAAGATTTTTATTTTGTGTATTTGACCTTGATACAAAGATTCCAGGGCATTTTTTGTTTCATCTATATCTTGAAAAATGGCTGAATTATAGCACTTTCAATTTCCAGTGTGGTTGACATTTTGAAACGCGGTAATACGCATATTTATAAATTGATTTGGATATAACTCCGTGTGTACATAGTACATATCAATGGCTTGACCAAGTTCACTAGCCAACTTCATCCGCCATCTTGTTTCAAAATGGCGGCTATTTAGTTTGTCAAAAATCTTTTAAATGTATAATGATGTACAAATAAAAAATTAGAAATTGAAAAAGGATTCATTACTTCTAGGTTATCCCGTCAACCAATTTCGCCAAATTATACAAATCTCCAAACTAATAGCCAAATTATACACGTTGACATAATTTTTATTTTAAATAACGAAAAAACAAATAATTGGAAGAATATTCATAAAAATATTAATAAAAAGTCGAATTAAAAATCACTTAATGACGTTTTAAACACGTGAATCGCATTTAATATCATTGAATGTGACATTCACGATCATCCATTATTTTCATTTAATCTTATAGTTTGGCGATAATTTTTTGGTCGAAGGGATAACCTAGAAGTAGCAAAGATTCTTTTGAATGTATTTATCTTAATAATGAATTCCGGAGTAATTTTTGCTTTGTCTTTATCTTAAAAAACACCTGAGATATAGCAGTTTGAATTTCTAATGTGGGTGATATTTTTTAAAAAATCAATTTGACCGCGACAGCACTTGTATATATTAATCGATTTCGATATGAGAGTGCATGTCCACATGAATTAAGATTTTGACCATGCTCATTGGTTTGTTTTATCCATCATGTTGCTTTAAAATGGTAGGCGCTTCATGATATCATGGAATTTGGCGACTCTCTAAATCGCTGAGAATAAAACCAAGTTGAATAAAATATGACTAATTTCTAAAAATTCCTATTAATAATCAGTATTGACAAAAACTAACATTCAATCTTATAAAAACGGGTTTCACTAATTTGAGCTTCGTTTGTTTGAATAATATAACTTAATTTAAAATAAATAATATATAAATAAGTATATGAAAGCTACCTCTTCCTCCCGGCATTGCCGGAAGGACTTTTTTTATTATTCACAAGAAAAATTTTTTGAGATAAATGAGAACCCGTTATAAAATAATTCTATTATTGCACTATATGCTAGCTATTATCTGTACACAAATCGGATCTCTATAAATTAATTATCAAAAGATTTTTGCTTAATAATGCAATAATTATCTATGTCCTCATATGAGGCTCGTATGTGTGAGAGGGTTAAGATTAAGTCGCAATTTTTCCAAATAAATTAATTAAATTCATTTTTATTATTATTACACTAACCATTATTCGATTATTTTCCCCTCATCATCCTATATTGATTTGTCTGGGTGACATATTTTCTGGATTTTTTAATTGAATTTATCCGATTACATTTTTAATCGTTTTCATATCTAACACTCCGACATTTCATAATAAGTAACCAACGAGTTTCAGTCGTTTTCATGTCAGAATCAGAATCAGAATGAGCCGGAGTTAATTTGCTTTAGTCACAATATTATTGAAAAATCTGTAGATAACATAAAGGAACGTGAAAGTAATATTTCATATAGTCTATAAAAAAAGATTTTGGTTCTAGATGTCACATGAAATTAAAAATTCAAATTCCTTATTGTCTTACATCGGTGGCTGCATAAAGTATGGCAATTTTTGTATATAAAGCAAAAGTGTAAAAAATTTAAACTACATCAAATTTATCGTGAAATAGAGGGAACATATTGCTATAACAAAGATCATATAACATAAAAATAAATGTAAATAAATCTCCACTATAAACATTATCGATAAATTGAAGAAAATCTGAATGGGGTTTAGGTTCTGGTTCTTTAAACTTAATAATGGTTTACATTAGTTTTAACTACCAACGTAAAAAAAATACAGTAGTAGTCTTTACGCATAATTTTGGTAATCTGAGGCCATTAAATTGCATAAAATTATACACATCTAATGGTCTCCTGGCTTATTACGCATTATGGTTCATTATATTTATGATTTAAGTAGCTTACTAATGAAACAATTAATCTTAAATTTAATTTCATATACAACAAAAGTTAAGGGTAGTATCAGCATCATGCTTTCGACAATACACGTTTTTCAGAATATCTATTTGATTATTTTCGCCTCATAATCCTTTATTGATGTGTCTGGGTGATATGGTCTAGAATTTTCTTAATTGAATTTATCTGATTACATTTTTAGTTGCTTTCATATCTACCACTCTGACATTTCACGATAAATAACCAATGAGTTTCTATCGTTTTCGTGTCAGAATCAGAATCAGTTCGACAATACACTTTTTTCAGAATATCCGAGAAATCGTTGACAAATTATCCTCGAGTTTCGATTGTATAATAAAACATGTTTGGCTTCATACTTGTCGGTAAATATTTAGTAGTTAGGCCAATTACTTGGTCAACAAAATAAGAAAGTAATATTGACAATCACCAAAGTAATAAATAAAAAGAATATTGCCCAGTTAAACTGATGGCATTGAGCTCACAGGCTACGCACACTGATTGTACATTACAGCCTTATATTTTCAAGGGTCAATTCTGTTCGAAAAAAAAATTAAGAAGGGGAAACAGCTCTTTCCTTTTTTTTATACTTGATCATTGAACCTCCTAAACTATCAAGGACATGCTTTATCATATAAAAAATCTACATCCGAAATTCAGAGCAAATCAGATAATTCTTAATAAAAACCCATTTAGCATTTCTATAGTTTTAAAAGAGTTATCCCCCTCTTTTATATTTAACCATTAAACTTCCAAAACTATTCAGAGATTTGAACCAATTCTGCTTGAAAAACCCATTTATATAAATTAAGGGGAGGGGCATTACAACCCCCGTTCCCCCTGTTTATATTTATTTAATGAACACCAAATAACAGTCACGGAATCGCCCCATCAGAATGATACTATATCTAAATTTTGAACGAAAACTTAATTCTGCATGAAAAACCAATTTATATCAATTAGGGGAAGGGGCATGAGCCCCCGTCCCCCTCTTATACATATCGAATGAACTCCAAAAACTAATCAGGGAAACGCCTTATCAGGATATACCTATGTACGAAATTTCAAGTGGATCGGATATTTTTATCATGAGTTATCGCGTTACGTACGAACATACATACAGAACGGGCGGGCACATAAGCTCTCAGGCTATGATAGCCTGTGAGCTAAAAAATGTTTCAAATAGTCTGTTACAGTAGTAAATTAATATGCAGGTCTTGCAAAGCATTTTCATGCAATTGTGTAAGCATATAGCATGCTTGCTTATTCATAAAAATGTTAACATTTTTGTGAAAAAAATCATTTTTTTTTTAATTTAGAGATTACAGAGTTTTTAACCAACACCACTTTTCGAAAAACTGAAATAGAATAATGGAAGCAGTATACTGCAATTAAAACATGAATTATTGGATATTTGATGAGATATAGGCATTTGTATGAAATAACGTTTAACTCGGCATGCGTAAAATGTACTATTAATTTAATGTCATAATATTGTAGTTAGCTACTTTAAAGTAATCTATATAATAAAATATCGCAAAAAAAGATAAGGGGCGATAAAGGAAGTTGTGTTCTAAAAATAGCTTTATAATAAAGGAATTTCCACAGTTTTTCAATCAGCTTGCTATATTTTACTGAATTTTCACAATATTTGACTGATCTTTTTATATGAATTTCCCGAAATATCCACTCTAAACACTTACAGAATTATAAAATAAAAAATTGAAATCTTTCTTGCATGCGCTATTAAATAATATTTCATAAAACGCTTATATTTCATCAAATATGTAATATATTCATGTTTTAATTGCAATATATGGTTTCTACTTATCTTTTTTATATTTCCGAAAAGCACCCGGTTATAGCTCCATAATTTTTCAACAACAGTATAATATGACTGTTTCTGAACACGAATTGTTTAGTTTCGGAAAATTTTCTAACGAACATTGTCCGTGCTAAAAAATGTTGACTGTACTAATTTTGCTAATTTATACTTTAATAAACTGTGTAAATCACTTTGTAACATTCAAATAATTCTTACAGAAAAAATACTAAATAAAATGCAAAAATCTATTCTCAGCAAAAATAATTCACTCTCCCAAACTACATGTTGGCGATTAATTACAGTTTACACGTGATTTTATTTACGTTTAATTAACTCGCTACTGAACCAATTCATTTTAAATCTAATATGAGTTATGATTAATTGGCGATTAAAACTACTATTTCATCTAATAGTTCAATGGCGCGAAAAATAAATCATTTTTGATCTTTAGCTGTCGTCGGCTACCATCAAGTTCCTTCCTTGCCTCAATTTAATAAAACACCAAATTTCATTTAACGACTAATTCATTAGAAGCTTTTGTCGGACAATTTGGGGTCTAATTTGAGAAGAATCAGTAATTAGTCTTTCGAAGCGGGATTTTGTGTGTAGGTATTTGGTTGTGATTGATCGTTGAAATTAATGATTTGAAAATGCTTCGAATAGTGTTTATTCGTAGGATATTGCTAGTTTTATTGATTTTGTAACTACAGTTGCTGACACATCATAAAATAATTTAAATGTTTATTTTTAGCTGCAAGACATTTAAAAAATTGGTATGTTTTTATTTGGAGTATAATCTTTTTCTAAAACATAATTTATACTGTAAAAATTCTAAACTTCTATTTTTACTTTTACTTAAAAGAAAAAAATAAAAAAAAGTAAAATTTGAATGCCCATGACTTGAAGTATACGCTATCATTCAAAAATTTACTTCTTTCTTTCGAACATTTCTGTAAAATGGTTTATAAGGAATCAACAAAGGAAATGTCAGATTCATTTACGATTCCTTTAATTAAAAAAAATCATAAAAAAAAAACATAAAAATTTTAATTCATCGATGTTTTTTGCTCTTTTTTTCATTATTTCTATACATATCATGCAATTCTTTTTATGAAGATTTCTGAAATATTCACTCTTTATTTTATCGTATTCACGTTGTTTGAGGCAGAACAAATTTGTAAACAATATCTAAAATAAAAGATAATTTTTATAGAAAATAAAGTAAATTTTATGAAATTAACTACTTTTAAAACAATCCAGCTCTCATCAGCTATATGTTGGAAATTAATTACTGTTTAAATATGATATTATCAACTAATTAGCTCGTTTTTGAACCAATTCATTTTGCATTTATTTTGAGTTATTATAATTGATTGGCGATTAAAACAACTATTTCATCAAATAGATCTCTTTCGCGAAAAATGAACCATTCTTGATTTTAAGGTGATATCGACCACCTCCGCCCCTTTCTTTCTCTGCCTCAATTTTAATAAAACACCAAATTTCATTTAACGACTAATTAATTAGGAGCTTTTATCGGGTAATTTCGGCTCTAATTTGAGAAAGATCTGTAATTAATCTTTCGAAGCTGGATTTTGCGTGTAAATATTTGGCTGTGATTGATCGTCGAAATTTGTAATTACAAAATACCTCAAATACCGTTTGTTCTTAGGATAGGGCTAGTTTTACTGATTTTACAACTAAAGTTACTGGCGCATCATAAAATATATACTATTTAAACGCTTTCTTCGGTCAACAAAATCATTTGAGACATTTAAAAAAAATATTTTCTTAACTTAGAGTTTTATTTTTTTTTGTAAAAGTTGATTATTTACATAATTTATACTGTAAAAATTCTAAAATTGCATTTTTCTTCTTATAATATTGTTGAAAGCAGGGGTTCCCAATCTACTCATCAGTGGGCCGCGGTAGTTGTTTTGGTGGGTCGCGGAACAATCGAGGTTTGTCATCAAAATCTATCTTTTATTTCATCTGTTTGAAAAAATATGACAATTTCAACAGGAAATAATATTTCAATAGAAAATCTTTAATTTCTTTCTAGATTAATATACGAACTGAATATCCAGAAATTTTTTTTGTGTTAATGTATGTTAACACAGTGGTAAACACCATTATTAGAAATCTCATTGGTTATAAACTTATTCATAATAATTAAACGTATTTTTAACTATTTTTGTAGTTTGTGTATTGTTTTATTTACTATTTTCTTACACATATTGAAATACTGATTCTTGCTTTTGCTGATCCCGTATCTTCCGTACGAAAATTTCCGTTATTCGTAGAATAGGATAGCCGAGCGTATAGAGATCGGACAAAAACATACAACTTTAATTTTCTTTTACTGTAAGGTGGGTCGCGTATCAAGAAAGTTTGGGAACCTTTCGTTTAAAGAAATAAATTTGATGCCGATGACCTGAATATAGAGCATCATTGAAGAATTTTTTACTTCCCTCTGAGCAGTACTGTAAAATGGCTTATAGTAAAATCAAAAAAAAAAAAAAAAAAAAAAAAAAAAAAATGTATACTTTTAATTACAAAAGTTTACACATGAGAAAAAAATTAAATTTTGAACTCAATGATATGTTTTCCGCCTATTTCTACACAAAGTGTAGAAATAGTGAAACAAGTTGTTAAACAAAACATAAAAAGATCCAAAGCATTTGTTCTATACTTTTCTTGTTTTTTTTTTCGTATGAATTTGTAAAAATGTGCAGGTAATATCTGAAATAAATGATCATTTTTTTGTATATAAAATAAAATAAATTTTACAGACCTTCTATAGTCAAAACTACCTATCCCGCTAACTACATGTTGGCCATTAATCACCATGTAAAGATGATATTATGATACTACTATTATACTACTATTTAATTAACTCGCTACTAAAAGAATTCATTTTAGATTTATTTAGATTTATTATGATTGATTAGCGATTAAAACCCCTGTTTCATTTAATAGTTCAATATTACGAAAAATAAATCATTCTTGATCTTGAGATATGAAGAATGGCCGTCTCTTTCTTTCTCTGCCCCAGTCTAATGAAACAACAAATTTCATCTAACGACTGATTCATTAGGAGATTTTGTCGGGCAATTTGGGGTCTAATTTGAGAAAGATGTCTAATTAGACTTTCGAAACGGGATTTTGTGTGCAAGTATTTAGCTGTGATTGATCGTCGAAATTAATAATTACAAAATACCACAAAAATCGTTATTTTGTAGGATATGGTTAGTTTTACAGATTTTGCAACTAAATTTTATGACACATCATTCGGTTATTTAAACGTTTAATTTAGTTTATAAAATCAAAATTATTTGAGACATTAAAAACAAATGATTTTTTAACTTCGAGTTTTATCTTTTTGTAAACGTTTATTATTCACATAATATATCTCTTTGAGGGACAAAGCACTTCTATTAAAAAAATGCTGAAATGTTTGAATGACATCAGATATTAAAAAGAAATTTATTTCAAAATAGATTAATGCTTTCTTACGTACTTGATAAAATTAAAATTTTCATTTCAAAATTCTGGTGTCAATGTGGCCTTTTTCAATTAAAATTAAGTGCGGAACATTCTATTTTATTGAATCTCAACGGGTTATACTGGAAAAATTCTAAAAATGTTTTTTTTTGCTCTTAAAATGACTTTTTTAAAGAAATATATTTGATCCTGGTGACATGAAATATACGGTATCATTCAAGAATGTATTGTCTCCCTTTGAACATTGCTGTAAAATGACTCATAATGAAATCAGTAAAGAAAATTTCGTATGATTTTAGTAAAAAAAGCTTATACATGTAAAAAAAAAAAAAAAGCATTAAACTTTGAATTCATTGATATGTTTTCCGCTTTTTTTCAATTATTTCTACAGATACAGTGCATTTCCTGTTACGAAAATTTCAAAGTATTCGTTTTTTATTTTATCTCGTTTTTGCTGTAGGAATACATATAAATGTGTAGATAATATCTGAGGTAAATGATCCGTTTTTGTATAAAATAAAGTAATTTTTACTGACCTTTGTATATTCAAAACTATCTACCTATCACCCTAATTAAATGTTGGAAATTAATCATAGTTTAAAGATGATATTATCCACTGTTTAATTAAATCGCTACTAAACGAATTCATTTTAGATTTATTTTGAATTATTATGATTGATTACTGATTAAAACAACTATTTCATTTTATATTTCAATATCACGGAAAATAAATCATTCTTGATCTTTAGATATCAGCGGCAACCGCCCGTTTCCTTCTCTGTGTCAGTCTAATAAAACACCAAATTTGATCTAACGACTGATTCATTAGAAGCTTTTGACTGGCAATTAGGCTACTAATTTGAGAAGTATCTGTAATTAATCTTTCGAAGCGGGATTTTACGTGTAAATATTTGGCTGTGATTGATCACCAAAATTAGTAATTACAAAATGCTTCGAATACCGTTTGTTTGTAAAATTGGGATAGTTTTATTGATTTTGCAACTACAGTTACTATACTTAATAAAATATATACTATCTAAACATTTACTTTAGGTGACAAAATAAAAATTATTTGGAACATTAAAAAAAAATGATTTTTTAACTTAGAGTGTTATTTACGGAAAATGACATTTTATGTTTAATTTACTATGTAAAGGTTTATTATTTACACATTTTTGCTCTTATAATATTTTTTAAAATGAATTAAATTTAATGCCGAAGACATAAAATATACGGTATCATTCAATATTTTTTTTCATCCCTTTAAGCACTGTTGTAAAATGGCTTATAAAAGAAAATTTCTTATGCTTTTAATTAAAAAAATTTATACTTAAAAAACGTTAAATTTTGAACTTACCGGTATGTTTTTCGTCTTTTTAAATTACTTTTATACATAAAGTGTAATTATTTTTATGAAAATCACCAAAGTACTCGTTCTATTTTTTATCCTGTTTTTTTTGTGTGAATTCGTATAAAGGTGTAGATAAAATCTGAGATAAGCGATTATTTTATTATATATAAAAAAGTAAATTTTACTGACCTTCTATATCCAAAGCTATCTATCTGTCACCCAAACTACATATTTGTAATCAGTTATTGTTTAAAGATGATATTATATACTATTTAATGAACTCGCTACTGAACGAATTCATTTTACATTTATTTTGAATTATTAGGATTGATCGGCGATTAAAACCACCATTTCACCTAGTAGTTCAGTGTCATGAAAACTAAATCATTCTTGATCTTTAGATGTCGCCAACCGCCGCCCTTTCCTTCTATGCCTCAGTCTAATAAAACACCAAATTTCATCTAACGACTGATTCATTAGGAGCTTTTGGCTGGGAATTCGGGGTCTAATTTGAGAAGGATCAGTAATTAGTCTTTCGAAGCGGGGTTTTGCGTGTAAGTATTTGGCTGTGATTGATCGTCGAAATTAGGAATTTGAAATACTTCGAATGCCGTTTATATATTGAATCTTGCTAACTAAGAAAGTCTTTATTGATTTTGCAATAAAATTTACTGACACGTCATAAAGAAACGATTTACATTTCTACTTTAGGCTGGCTAAATCTAAACTATTTGAGACATTTAAAAAAATATTTTTTTAAACATGAGATGTTTTTATTTCGTCAACGTTAATTTATACTTTAAAAATTCTAAAATTCAATTTTTATTGGATAATAAAGTGTTCATTAGGAGATTTTGTCGGGCAATTTGGCAACTAATTTGAGAAGGATATGTAATTAGCCTTTAGAAGTGGGATTTTGCGTGTTAATATTTGGCTGTGATTGATCGCCAAAATTAGTAATTACAAAATGTTTCGAATATCGTTTATTCGTAGGATATGGATAGTTTTATTGATTTTGCAACTAAAGTTATTACGCATAATAAAATATTTACAATTTAAACGTTTACTTTAGGTAATAAAATGAAAATTATTTGAAACATTTAAAAAACTTACTTTAACTTAGAGTTTTATCTACAGAAAATGACTGTTTTTACTGTTCTTGTTAATTTACTATGTAACGGTTGATTATTTACATAATTCATACTGTAAAAATTCTAAAATTGTATTTTTGCTATCATAATCTTTTTTAATTTGAAATAAATTTGATGCCCATGACATGAAGTATACGGTATCATTCAATAAATTTTTGTCTCCCTTTGAGCACTACTGTAAAATAGTTGATAAAAGAACATTTCTTATGCTTTTTATTAAAAAAAGTTTATACCTGAGAAAAAAAAAACCCTTAAATTTTGAACTCACCAATACGTTTTTCTCATTTTTTATTAATTCTATACATAAAGTGAAATTCTTTTTATTAAAATTACCAAAGTACTCGTTCTATATTTTATCCTGTTTTTGTTGTACTAATTGGCATAAATTTGTAGATAATATCTGAGATAAGCAATCCTTTTATTTTATAAAATAAAATAAATTTTATTGACCTTTCTATGTCCAAAATTATCTATCTATCACCCAAACAACATTTTGGCAGTCAATTACTGTTTAAAGATGATATTATCTGCTATTGAATTAACTCGCAACTGAACGAATTCATTTTACATTTATTTTGAATTATTATGATTGATTAGCAATTAAAACCACTATATCATCTAATAGTTCAATGTCACGAAAAAGAAATCACTCTTGATCTTTAGACGATATCAACGATTTTCTTTCCCTTTCCTTCTCTGCCTCAGATAACAAAAGACCAAACTTCATCTAACGACTGATTCATTTAAAGCTTTCGTCGGGCAATTTGGCAACTAATTTGAGAAGGATCTGTAATTAATCTTTCGAAGCGGGATTTTGCGTGTAAATATTTGGCCGTGATTGATCGCCAAAATTAGTAATTACAAACTACTTCGAATACCGTTTGTTCGTAGGATATGGATAGTTTTATTGATTTTGCAATTAAAGTTACTACACATAATAAAATATATACAATTTAAACGTTTACTTTAGGTTATAAGAAAAATATTTGAAACATTAAAAAAAAAATGATTTTTTTTAACTAGAGTTTTATCTACGGAAAATAACTGTTTTTACTGTTTTTGTTTAATTTACTGTATAAAGGTTGATTATTTACATAATTTATACTGTAAAAATTCTAAAATTGCATTATTTCTATAATATATTTTAAAATGACATAAATTTGGTGTCGATGACATAAAGTATACGGTGTCATTCAATAATTTTTTGCCACCTTTTAAACACTGTTGTAAAATGGCTTATAAAAGAAAAATTTCTTATGCTTTTTATTAAAAAAGTATATACTTGAAAAAACATTAAATTTTGAACTCGCCGATAGGTTTTTCGCCTTTTTTTTTTATTATTTCTATATATAAAATGCAATACCCTTTGTGAAAATTACCAATGTACTCTTTTTATATTTTATCCTGTTTTTGTTGTATGAATTTGTATAAATGTGTAGATAATATATGATATAAGCGAACATTTCATTAAAAAAAAAAAAAAAAAAAAAATACTGACCTTCTATATCAGAAACTATCTATCTGTCACCCAAACAACATTTTGGTAATCAATTACTTTATAAAGATGATATTATTACTATTTAATGAACTAGCTAATGAACGAATCCATTTTACATTTATTTTGAATTATTGTGATTGATCAGCGATTAAAACCACTATTTCATCAAGTAGTTCAGTGTCATGAAAAATATATAATTCTTGATCTTTAGACGTCACTGATTGCCGTGTTTTTCCTTCTCTGCCCCAGTCTAATAAAACACCAAATTTCTTCTAACGACGGATTCCTCAGGAGCTTTTGGTCTGACAGTTTGGGGTCTAATTTGAGAAGGATCTGTAAGTCTTTCAAAGCGGGATTTTGCGCGTACATAATTGGACGTGATTAATCGTCGTAATTAGTAACTACAAAATACTTCGGGTGCTATTTGTTCATACGATATGGCTAGATTTCTTAATTTGCAACTAAATTTACTGACATATCATAAAATATATATCTTTTAAACGTTTACTTAAGGCTTAAGGCTACAAAATCAAAATTATTTGAGACATTTTAAAAAATTGATTTTTTTTTTAACTTAGAGTTTTATGTTTTTTTTAAGGCTGATTATTTACATAATTTATGCTGTAAAAATTCTAAAATTGTATTTTTCCTTTTATAGTAATTTTTTAAAGAAATAAATTTGATGATGATGACATGAAGTATACGGTATCTATAACGAGTTTTTTGCCGTTCTCTGAACATTGTTGTAAAATGGCTGATGGTAAAATCAATAAAGAAAATTACATATGCTTTTAATTAAAAAAGTTTATACACGAAAAAAAAAATTTGAAACCATATGTTTTCTTCTTTTTTTTCAAAGTATTCGTTGTTTATTTTATGCTGTTTTTGTAGTATGAATCTGATAAATGTGTAGATAATATCTGAGATAAACAATCATTAAAAAAAAATGTATAAACTAAAGTAAATTTTACAGACCTTCTATATCCAAAACTACCTATCACCCTAACTAAATGTTGGCAGTCGATCACTGTTTTAAGATGTTATTATCTACTATTTAATTAACTCGCTACTGAACGAATTCATTTTACATTTATTTTGAATTATTATGATTGATGAGCGATTTAAGCCACTATACTGTTAAAAATAAAAGTGTCAAACCAGTTTCATTTGGCGCTCAGGGGTGAAAAAGGTGTTACCATTTGGCACCCACGGGCTTGAAAATGTGTTTGGGGTGCCACATGATCCCTTACTGGGTGATTCATGCCAATTAGGGTGCCTGGCAACGCATACCGCTGGAAGATTTTCACCCCTTAGTCATATGATTGCATACTCTAAGACGTGTGTCTTTCTAATTCAACTCGCCGTCACTGGGAGATCAAAACAGCAATTTCTCCCTACGAAGACTGCGTGCGCTATTCCAATTTCGTTTAGAATTTCGAATGGCTAACTTTAGGCGAGCTTTTTATATAAAGTAACCTTTGAATTTCAAGGCATTTGAACATTTCAGGGAGACTTTGAAGATGTGCTCGATGGCCGAATGGTTAGAGCGCTGAGCTGATATCCAGCCATTGCGGATTCGAATCCTTCACGGGCTAAAAGCTATTTTATAATTTCTTTTTATTATTTGGCGCTCTGAAGTGTGGGCGCCATCTTTTCACCCTAATTAAGACCTTGGACTGTCACCCTTGGACTGTCACCAGCGAGACAAGCCTTTCACCCCTAAAAGGTGCAAAGTGTTACCAGTAGTTTTAACAGTGTATTTCATCTAGTAGTTCAATATCATAAAAAATAAATCATTTTTGAATTGATTTTTAGATGTCACCGACCGCCGCCCATTTCCTTCTCTGCCTCAGTCTAATAAAACACCAAATTTCATCTAACGACTGATTCATTAGGAGCTTTTGTCGGACAATTCTGAGTCTAATTTGAGAAGGATCTGTAATTAGTCTTTCGAAGTGGGATTTTGCGTGTAAATATTTGGCTGTGATTGATCGACGAAATAAATAATTCAAAAAACCTCTAATACCATTTTTTCGAAAGATATGGCTATTTTTTTTATTGATTTTGCAACTAACGTTACTGACACATCATGCGGGATATACTACGGTAGATAAACATTTATTTTAGGTTAGAAAATCAAAATTATTTTAGACATTTAAAAAAATTGATTTTATAACTTAGAGTTTTATCTTTTTGTAAAAATTGATTACTTACATAATTTACTCTTTAATAATTCTAAAATTGTATTTTTGTTCTTATAATAATTTGTTAAAAGATATAAATTTTAAGGCGATAACATGAAATATACAATATTATTCAAAATTGTTTGCCTACCTTTGAACATTGCTGTAAAATGACTTGTAAAAGAAAATTTCGTATGCTTTTAATTATAAAAGTGTGTATATGAAAAAAACATTAAATCTTGAACTCATTGATATGTTTTCCGCCTTTTTACTTACCCATCATACGTAGTATAGGGTAAGTCTTGCAATCGTTTTGAAAATCGAAAATTTTTTTTTGACGGATTTACACGTTTTAGATAGTGGAGATTCCGAAAAACATATTTTTAGAAAAAAAATTTTGCCGTCCGTCTGTCTGTCTGTCTGTTTGTCTGTCTGTCTGTCTGTCTGTCAGTCTGTCTGTCTGTAAACGCTCTATCTCCCGAACAAATTGAGATAGAGACTTGAAATTTTGTATGTAGTTAGTATGTAAGAATGGGACGAACCCTATTTAATATCAGCAACCTCGATTATCCGGAACTATTTTTTTCGGACTCTCGAAAAATTCGTTCTGATAAAAGGTATATAAAAAATTTCGAATTTTTTTGTTCTAAGAAATGGACGTAAAAGGCAATAAAATAACACACATTTTGCATATAGAACGAAGTCGATCGGATTATTAGTTGCCGAGATATTTGTAATCTTGTTTTCGACATTCTTCGATTTTTCATGATCCTGTATTTCATTCAAATTTCAATTCAGAGGTATATTTTAATTGGAAATGAGACGCTTAATCCGACGCAGTTAATTGTTAGTTAATAGAATTATTATTTTTGGAGTTATAAGGATGTTTCTTTTACGCAGTTCGGTACTACTTGAGTAGTTTGGCGTTTTTTATAATTTGTCGAAATTGGTACATCAGCAGTTCTTTTATATAGAACTACTATGTATATTAACAATATTTAAATTTTGTTTATGAATTGCAATGCATTGTATAAATAGTTTCACATGTTTTATTTTCATATACATATCCATGATGGGTAAGTATTACGGTGGCCCCCAACGACTAGTTTCATTATTCTATAGATACAGTGAAATTTTTTTATGGAAATTTTCAAAGCACTCGTTCTTTATTTTATTCAATTTTTGTTGTATGAATCTGTATAATTGTATATATAGTATCTGAGATAAACGATCCCTCTTTTAAATATAAAATAAAGTAAATTTTACTATATATCCAAAACTATCAACCTATCACCCGAACTACATGATGGCAATTATTGTTTAAAGATATTATCTGCTATTTTATTAACTCGCTACTGAACGAATTCATTTTGCATAACTTATAATCGTTTTGCATATTTTGAATTATTATGTTTGATCAGCGATTGAAACCACTATTTCATCTAGTAGTTCAATGTCATGAAAAATAAATCATTCTTGATCTTTAAATGTCACCAACCGCCGGCCTTTCCTTCTATGCCTCAGCCTAATAAAACACTAAATTTCATCTAACGACTGATTCATTAGGAGCTTTTGTCGGGCAATTTGGGGTCTAATTTGAGAAGGATCAGTAATTAGTCTTTCGAAGCGGGATTTTGTGTGTAAGTATTTCGCTGTGATTGATCGTCGAAATTAGTAATTTGAAATACTTCGAATGACGTTTATTCATTGAATCTTGCTAGCTAAGAAAGTCTTTATTGATTTTGCAATAAAAGTTGCTGGCACATCATAAAGAAACAATTTACATTTCTACTTTAGGCTGGCTAAATCTAAACTATTTGAGACATTTTTAAAAAATGTCTTTTTAAAATGTCTTAATATTTTTTATAATGTCCTGTTACTTAAGTTATTATTCACTATGCAGTCTTTTACGATACATACCGTTTAATTTATTTAAAAGCTGGATTTTATTTTCCGTAACAGCCGAAGTTTTTGTAAATGATGACATAAATGTTCGAGAAACAAACTCTTCTTTATTCGGCTGTTAAATGCTTCTGTTTCTTTCCCTACGTCGTCACTTGGTGTAACAAAAAATATTATAGCTTTGTCACTTCCTTCCTTTTCTCTCTGGTTTGGTTTGGTTTGGTTTGATTTATGACGGCCGATTATCTACGCTTGGGATATAGGCCCTAATGGGTGGGATGCCCTCCGTGGGGGTCTTTCTAAGGGAACCTAACCCGTATTTACGCAAGGTTCGAAGAAAACCACGGAAAACTCCGAACGGTTTGGCCGATGGTCGCGATTGGGTTCGAACCCGCACCTACCATCTACCAGTTCCGAGGTCAGAACCTCGCGACCACTGGTGGGGCCATCCTTTTCTCTCTGAAAGATAACAGTATTCAATACATATCATGTGATGTGCATATAAAAGTTTTTAAAAGTCTTTTATGTCAAACTTTCTTCGGTGGTACAACTGGTAGGGTAACATCCCCAGTAACTGGCACATTAAGAATTTGTCGTTAAATTTTCATTACAAAGAAATAAGCTCTTTACTTGGAAATATTTTTAAATAAAAGAATGCATATCTGTGCATGTATTTTGCCCACTTAAAGCAAAAAAAAAAAAATTGAAAAAGTATTTTTATAAAAATATATTTATAAAAAGTTGCTGAAATCACCAGTAATTGGCACCTAGAGCACCAATGTATGACACCTTGTGATCCAGTAATTGGCATATGTTTGTATTTAAAAAAAAATTTACATTTTGCATTGGGTTTAATCGCTTTAAATTAATTTACTGTAGATGAAGATGCCATATTTCAGGTTTTTGAGAGTAAGAAATCAGCATATTTATCTGAAATGTGAAAACTTTAAAACAATACAATATACTTACATTAATACCCAATAATTGTCATGCTGTCCCCAGTAATTGTCATATGAAGTTTTAATGGATTCCAATTACTGATAAAATTTATATTTTCAAATAAAAACAAATGATAAACAAAATTAGTCTATAATTTTAAAAGTACTTCCAAAATAAATAGTTTAATCTCAAATTCCTTGCGAATTCCTTGTAATTGGAACAGGTGCCAATTACTCGGAACTAGCAAAATTGAAGCACCATTAATTGGCAACTACCATTAATTCAGAAATCCAAATATTTGTGTCGAAAATACTTTTACACAATTAAAATAACCCTTTTTAACTAAACAAAACTGTTGTCAATTAAAATTTAAAATATATTATAAATCAGATAATAATGAATTGAAAAACATGCCTTCCTTAAGCCAAAGAACAGGAATTTGCAACAAAATGGCTAATTTGATACAAGCCAGACTTGTTTCTCTTTCCTAGGCTCTCTTGTCATCTTGTAAAATAAATCAAAGCTATAATCTTTAACGTAAATGAGCATATAACTGATATATGGTCTTGAATTTTTAAAAGACTGGATATAAATCTTTTTTTAGGACATGTTTGTAAAATGTGCCAATCACTGGTGCATGCCAATTACTGGGGGTGTTACCCTATAACGAAATTAAATAAAATAGCTCTTTGCTAACGTTTAATACTTTTGTGAGGGAGTCACCTTTGCATAAAGGCACTCTAGTATTTCTGAGATCGTGACGTCAATAATTTAACATGTGTAAGCGTAAAAGCGACATCTATCCTCTCTTTTACTTTAACTTTCTAGAGTGTGTGTGTCTCTTTCGGGTTCTGCAGTTAGCTCGCGGTTATTAGTAATATGTAAATTGGAAGTATCTCAGTTTGCAGCATGTAAAAGCTTGGAGTTTGAGTGTGTGGAGAGTATCTCTGGCATTCGCCAGCGAGAGAGTATCTCTGGCATTAGCCAGCGAGTGAGTATCTCTGGCATTAGCCAGCGAGGAGTGAGCGTGTCTAGCGATATTACTCAGCGAAGTATCTCTGGCATTAGCCAGCGAGTGAATCACTAGCGATTAGCCAGCCGAGTGTTCCGGAGATATTAGTCAGCGAAGTGCTAGCAGATTGAAAGTAGCAGCGAGCCTCCAGCGGTAAAGGAGTTTCGGTATTCGACTTGAGAGTTGGCCGAGGTAAAAAGTATTATAGTAATTACATTTTGATTATTTGGAAGTGAATAAAGAATTACACACAGCCACGGGCTGTCTAAGCTTTATCTAGCAGCTTAGCCGAAAGATAGTTGAGAAGTAATAGAAGGTGCCACGATTGAGCTAGTCCGGAGCCTGTGAGTATGCGTTTAGTCTTTTCATAGTATTCTCAGTTGTAAAAAATTAAGACTTGCTCCACTTCCCTTGAGCCCTTATCATTCTAATAAACTGTGTTTTCTTATCTTAATTTCTGAGTATGTCTGCATTTAACCCCAACCACTACCAACCAACCGTTACAAATGACACCCAACGTGTGTGTAATGTTACAATGGCGCCCAACGAAATGTCGGACATTGTGAGATTGTGCCACTTGTTTATTTCACCGGTGAGGGTGACATTAGTGAATTTTTGGTCAAACTAGATGATTATATCCTGTTTAATAATATACCTGAGAAAAAAAAATACGTAGTGCTTAAATGCTCATTGAAGGGCGAAGCACTTTTGTGGCTAGAGAATATAGGAAAATTTTTGATTAACGATGAAGCGAAAAGATTTGAGCAAACTGTGATTGAGTTAAAGAAGGCATTTCCTCCCGTTAAAGATAAAAGTATTTTAAGAAAAGAATTCTATTGCAATAAGCAGAATATTTATGAATCGGCGTAAAAGTTTTATCTACGTAAACTTGAACTAAAAAATAAATTGGATTTAGATATCACATTTGAGGAATTGTTGGACATTGTTTTTCCTCTTTTTAATCCGAATATACAGGACTATATTGAAGTTAGAGCACCGAAGAATTTTTCAGAAATGCACCAGATATTATCGAAGTATGAGACTCGGAATAGCTCGGATCAACGGGATTCGCGTAGCCCTCGTCAGAGACCTGTCACGGATAGTAATTTGAGAAATGAGGGGGAGAGTAATTTTTTGAGAGGGGGGTCTGCGATTTCCGAATAATAATTTGCGTAATAGAAATGATGGATTTGGTCGTAATATGTCGAATACGAGTAATGGTAATTAGAATTGTGGTGGTGCTAATAATTTTAGAAGTGGTGACAGGCATATGTATGGAAATAGACAAAATAGTGGTTATGATCGGAGAGGGGGAGTACGGGACAAGAATGTTTCTTCGCAAGTAAGGAGATTAACTTCGGATGAGAATTTTGAAGGTAGATCAATGCAAAGGAGATGTGTTAGGAGGTCGGGTCAGTTAAATTGGTAGGTGACTGTATTTCGGAAGGTATGCAGTCACAGGTTAAATCGGAAAAGCCTTCTGTGAGTTTGAATAAAATTACTATTAATCCGGTTGAGTTACCTGAGGTGTTAATTGTGTTAGATGGTATTGTCGTTAAAAGTGTTTTCGATACAGGGGCAGATAAGTAGTTCATTTCTTTTGATTGTTATCGGAAATATTTTTCGTATAAGAAGTTAAAGAGGTCAAGTCTGGTGGTTCAGTCGGCGCAGGGAGTAGCTTTTGATAATAAAGGTTCAGTAGAGTTGGAAGTTGAAATTCGTTCGGTTAAGACGTGTTGGGAGTTTTGTGTGTTAGATGGATTAACAGTGCATTGTATAGTTGGTGTGGATTATATGAAGGATAGAGGAATTAGTTTGGATTTCTTTAAAAAATCGTTGATCGTGAATAATGATGAGAATGTGAGTAAGAAAGAGCCTGTTTCAGTGTCAGTTGATTTGGAGGAGTCGGGGAAGTCGGTGAAATCGAGAAGGAGGAATTTAATAAGTTTTTGAATGAGTTTGGAGAGGTTTTTTCTGATAAACCGAGTTTAACGGATGAAATTCATATTGGTTTTGACGCACTCGTTGCTAGTAAACCATTTCGTTATGATTTTATATCTAATATTTTTAAGTCTTTGTGTGAGAAGCTGGAGATCGATCATTCTTTTACTGTTCCGTATCGTCCTCAGTCTAATATGGCTGAACGTGTAAATCGTACATTAATTCAAATGATTTCTTCTTATGTTGGTTCTCATCATGCAAATTGGGACCAGTTTCTTCAGCATTTTGCGTACGCACTTTGTACAGCAGTTCCCGAGTCAACGGGGAAAACGCCGGCTGAATTGTTTTTGGGTAGAAAAGTCATTACTCCATTCCAAAGGCTAGTTATGGTGCGGAAAGTCAGTTGATGTGCCAGGATATTGAGAGGTTGGTTAAGGAAGCTCAAGTTCAGATGGGAAAAGCGCAAGAAAAGCAAGCTCGGTATTATAATATGCGTAGAAGGGAGTTAGAAGTGAAGGTTGGAGATTTTGTGTTAGTAGAAAAGCATTGGTTAAGTTCAAGTCGTCAAAAGAGAGTAGCTAAGTTTGGTCCGAAGTTTGTAGGTCCGTTTGAAGTTTTGGAAGTTCGAAATAATAATTTGGTTGTTAATGTCAATGGTGAAAGAATGACGGTTAATTTGGATCAGGTTAGAGTTTATAAATTTAGAGAAAATGGTAGTGAAGGTTCTCACACTCTAAAAAAATGTGTAAATTTACACACAAAAATGTGTAAATCGATGATACAAAAACGACATGTCTATATGTGTAAATTTGTGTGTAAATTGCGCCAAATGTGTAAATTTCAGAATACACATTTTAATGTGTAATTTGATGATAAGTCCAAATGTGTAAAAGTTATCTGATAACTCTTGAAATACACACTTTAATGTGTGAATTGCACTGAAATACATATATTTCTGAGCACTATTTTTACACATACATATGTGTAATACTCTTTTTTTACATATATTTTTGTGCAATAGGAAAATACCTACAATGTTGTGTAATATGCAAAATACACATGTTTTTGTGTTAAGTACAGAATGCACAGATTTTTGTGTAATATTCTGTTTTTACACATATGTCTACGTAAAATGGAAAATACACATTTTTGTGTAATATTTAAAATATATAGGTTTTTGTGTACATAGATATTTACCTTATTCTTTGATGTGTAAACTGCGAAAAAAGGTTTTCAAAATCGCAAAATAAAATTACATGAAGAACAAATTCGTATTTGCTTCACGTGTTTCTAAGTACGCGTTCGTAATTATGTACATTGGTAGCACCTATAGTTGTTATTCAATCCGTCCGTCTGTCTACCTGTCCGTTCACATATAAGAACGCAAAAACTAGACAACGGAATCGTTTGAAATTTAAAATACATAACCGTTGCATAATTTTATCGAGTCATTTAAATTTCTATGAAAATGAGATGCATAATTCAATTATAGAGACAGTCAAAAGTGTTCCCTTGCATTATGACCAATGGGAAAAAATAGTTTCAAGTGTATCTTAATAATGTTACACACTTTTGAACATAATAAAATTGATATGCGTCTAGGAAGTACATACTACAACATAAATTCTGTATAATCTGTAGTGCAAAGAATAGTTTTTATTAATTTACAAGGCTATACTAAAAAATTCCATTACATTATAATAAAGAAGGAAATATTGTTTGGGACGCATTTTAATTATATTAAAATATTTCACATTTTGTGAAATTGATGCTTATGTTGCTGAGATTCGTTAAAGATTACTTATTTTATAATAGAAAGCATATATATAGTGTTTACAAAGAGAAAAATAAATTTCGGATACTTAAACAGTATCCGAAGTATTGTCTACTATTACACCAAGATCTGAATTTTTTTTAACTTCTTTATAGTACGAAATGCACCTGATTTGCCTTGTTTAACGCGCATTTTCCTACTTGTTTCTTTCTAACAGATTTGTAATCTTAAAACAAGAATTATTTACGCTCAATCAAGAAACAGGGTCGTCTCAAATTGTAATCTATTATCTTTCTGTTATTATAATCTATTTTCTTTATTTTTATTAATCTGTTTTCTTTCTGAAATTATAATATATAATCTCCTTCTGTTTGCATATATACAACGTGATGACAGAAAGGATTAATTCATTTTACATAAGGGTTTGCAAGCAGTAAAAGAAAACTTAAAAACAATTTTTTGATTATTAAAAAAATAACTTTAATAATAGAATGTAGATATTACATTCTTATTTATGAAATTATACATTTAAATCAATAATAACTCTTGATACATGATTTTTAAAAACGGTCATTAATTGTTTATATCTTACAGCAACTGAATGTTGTACTCTATTTTGCCTATAATGTGAAATTTCTATGTTCGTTTTTTTTTTTTTTAAATGTAATTTCTGGCTGGATTCTGTTGCCAAAGCCACTATAACACTGATACTATCATAAATAGTACAAGGGATTAGAATTATTACTATGCAATTTTTAGAATAAAATGGGGTGAAAAAATTATTTTTATCAGTGTATTAAAAATACAGGTTATTTTTTATAAGACACAATAAAAAAAGAATAAGGAATGTGAATCCAGTAATGGAACCTCACAAAAGTAATAGATTTTATAACAATAATTAGAGCCAGAATTTAATGAAGGCATGCTAATAAAACAAAATATTTGCTTCAAATAAATTTAACAAATTAGCATAGCAATAATTAATGAAATATTTTGAGAATTGTTCACTGTTTAAATAAATCATTGTAACTATCACAATATCAAAATTTTAATTATTTTAGATACATTGTTTAAAATTCTAAATCTCAGGGAATTACAGTTATCAAATTATTTATACATTGGAAGGTTTAGATGGATAAAAGAAAATATGAAAAAAAAGTTATTTTAGCACAAATTCGTTTACGTCCCTCTATTTTTAACAATTAACAAGTTGAGCGCCACTCAGTCTCCGGGCGACAAATGTGGCACAATAGATGCAGTTAATTTTTCAGAATACAATTGATTTTTAACAATTTCTGTAACTTAATTGTTTTTATTTAAATGGGAATTATTAGATTTAATTGAGCGCCCCCCGCTCTCAGTAACAGTAACACACGCTTCTTAAATTCTTAAAAATAAATGAAGTTTTGCAAATAGTCATAATTACATAAAATTCAAAATTTTATTTCTAACGAAACATAAACACATGCAAATTTTGCAAGGAAAGAAAAATGACAGTATTAGTTTTTTAAATGAAGGCAACTCTTAGCAAATTCATTCAAATTTTCCTGAAAATCGATGGAACTTTAAAATATTATTTTCTGTGTCTTGATTAGGAGCATAAAAAATAATTTAGACTTTAAATCATGTAGAGAGGAGTTAATGAAATATATATACATAAATTAAATTGTTAATTATTTTTTATTAACCAAAAATATTGAAGCTTGTCCATTACCTTCCCATCTAGCCTATATATATACCTCATATGCATGTTGTACATATCATATATTTCATATTCATACATTTTATAATGCGATTATGATTCATATATGAGTTAAATCTCTGTTTAAAGTAGAAACTATTGGGATGTGATAATACATGTATAGTAATTATGTTAACTATTGGTTAAATTACTTTTAAAACCCAAAACTTTTAAAATTTAAAGAAACGTAATTTTAATCGCATAGTTTTAAAAAGGAAAAAAAAATCTGATTTAAATACCATTTAAATGATTAAATCATTGGCATGCGGCCTTTTATTTCAACAAAATAAAAATTAAATTTAGTAAAGTTTATTGAATTGATAAAAGTTAAATGAATGTTAGTCATTGCTTTTATAAAATGTTTATGGGAAATCAACTAAAACTATTAACTAAAAGAGAAAGCTGAGAAAATACTTTTTCCTTACCTATTTCTTATGACCTTCCTCTGCGTTAAATTGGGATAATCCAAATAGAAATACGTAGATTCTTTCGTAGAATTATGTCCGAATACAGTACAATGACATTAATGAGCTCTTTTTTAACTACATTACTGACACTGTACCTTTTTCGGACTGTCATGTAAAATATTCTTTGGCCGCATTCTTGTAACATTTTCTTAAAAGTTTTAAAATTCATGCGAACTATATACGTTTATGAAAGAACAATATATATGAGCAAACAACGTTCTTTATTCCAAAGACCAACTGTTTTGATCGTCTGCAAGTGAATTTATTGCCGCTCAACGCAGATGTGAAACGCAGATGTTTTCCGTTTATTTATACAATGCTAGAGTTGGAAGTTAAACACACGTTATTTTCCTAAAAATGGCTCTAATTAAAATTTTCAGTTTAAAAATTTTTTTATGCATTTCACTTTTGTTTTTATTCAATTTCAAAAAGTTTCCTGTTAAAATGAATTGTAGAGTTTCTCTTTTATAAATTATTATATTGTATTAGTCATAATTTGGGTTATGAATTAAAATATTGCCTTAATACATGTATCAATTACAGAGCAATCCAACTATTAACGCAAGTTAGAATACGGACAAACAAACCGTATTCTTAAGCATTTTCAACAATGTTGTAAAGTATTAAAACGACTAATAGGTTGAAATTTGACTTTTAGAATTTTATACCCAAAAGACGATAGCAAATTTTAATTCTTTTGTACAGCCCTGTATTTTGTCTACTATTTTTGCATAAGGTTATGCCACTATTTAGCTATGATTTAATTAAAACAAAAACACGTTTAAATCTAGTGAACTTACATTTCCAGAGGTTATCATACATAGGCAGCCATGTATCAAATTCTTTCGGTGGTCCTGTATATCATTTTTCTCCATATATATCTTAGCTTATTAAATGCAATTCTGTGTAAAAATGTAGAATTTATTTTAAACCACCTTTAAGCTACTTCCGTTCATTTACTGTAATCTGTGCACTTTCTGCTGTGTTACCCTGTACATGATCTACAGCATTTGTACACAGAACGCAATATGCAAAAATCAATATAAAAACTCATATCTCAATTAACAAGAAAGAAAAATTATGCGTTAAGGATAGATTACGAAACACTTTCCAACACTTCCTGAAATCTTTAACAAAACTTCATTATTTAGGAAAATAACGTGTTAATGTCCATAGCCAAATATGTATTTCAATACTTTTGATCAGCCCTGTATTTTGTCTGTTGATATATATACTATATAATAAGAAAATTTAGTTAAGCAAGAAAACGCTAAATTTTCGTTAAATTTATTTATTAGTAATTCATACTAATGGATAAAAACGTACTTGAATACTTTTGATCAGCTCTGTAGTTTACCTAGTACCTGTATTAGAGTCCAATATTTACCTAAAATCTATTTTAAACTAAAACACTCTTAAAACTTCTTAAATAACATTTCCAGAAGTTATCATCGAATTGTAACCACGTATCCAGTACTTTACATGATCCTGTATATCATTTTATCTATATTCTACAAACATTTCTGAGTAAGCGGTTCAACATAAAAATGTATAACTTATTTAAAAACCACCTTTTAATAAATTACGCTCGTATTCAGTAACCTTTACGAGTTCTTTTGTGTAACCTTGTATATAAACTATAGAATTTATACACACTATGTTATATGCATATATTTAGTGAAACTTAAAAACGCATATCATAATTAAAAATGCATTTCATCCATCCATCAACCATCATCGATAATACACAGTACTTCAAATAGAATATACTATTTGAAATCTTTTGTATCTCCCTGTAAATGCTATGCACTTCATATTATGACTCAGCGTATCACCATATCAATTTTATTGTACACGAAGTCGTTTAACATTATTAAAATATCTCGCAAATAATCCCCTGCCCTTTTGTTCTTGCATAATGGAATTATTTCGTGTGGCCCTGTAAATGAATAATAACTATCATTTATACTGCATTTTTTAAATACATATTTTAACGTACTTTGCAAATGCATATAAATTTAAATATGTTTGGCAGGGTGTTACACCTTTAAAACTCATTCGAAACTATTTTTTCCCATAGGCCGTAATGTAATGGTAAATTTTGACTATCCCTGTAAATAAATTAATCATGATAGAAACTTCATTTTCAGTAGGGTTTGTGCTAACGTGAACATCAATAACATCTAAAATTTTCATGGAAATTTGAGTATATTTAGGAGAGTTAGAGCGCGGACAGATGGACAGACAAAACGAATGCATAAACACTTTTCAATTTTGTCGGGAATTCTTCTAATACATTTAGAAACTGTCTTTTAAAATTTACATATTTATAATTATGTAAAACACTGCAATTCGCGTAAATACACGTAATCTTTAACATTTACACACTTCTGTGTGTCTATTAACTGATAAAAACTTACGTACTCATTCTAATAAACAAAATACACAAAAAAACAGGCAATTTTTTGTACGAAATGTGTAAATTTTAAAACAAGTGGGTGATTTCAGAAATTTACACACTTCTCTGAGTAAACATTATTATGCTTAAATTAGAATAACACTCCAATTCGTGTAAATTCAGGCATTTTTCGGAATTTACACACTTGTCTGAGTTTATCAAGTGATAACAAATTACACACTTACTTTCAGACGCTAAATACACACAAAAACAGGTAAATTTCCTTAAAAAATGTGTAATTTTTATTACAGGTGTGTAATTTTACAAAATTACACATATATGTGTGTAAAATTAGCCAATTTACACATTTATTTTTTACAGTGCATGTGTCGAGTGGTGTTTCGCGAAATTCCCGATCCAATGAGTATCCCGAGTCCAGCACTTCTTCATCTAATTCTTTTCATCAGTATGCAAAAAGAAAATCTAGTGAAACAGCTCCAAAAACTGTTGTTGAAAGTAGAAAGCCTATCAATCCGAGAGCAAAGTATGATAATAAAAATAAGAGAGCAGTGTCAAATACATCAGACTCTGTGTGCCATAAAAGACAAAAGATTATAAACTGTCCCGTTCCTCCACTTATTAGACAGCAACCTCAGAAACACAAATTATCCAATAGTTCAACATCTTCGGTACTTAATCCCCGGAAAAGATTTCATATGGACACTCGTCAAACTGTTAAAAGGACTTTAAAGTCGGAATTTTTGCCCAATAAGAAACAGCATAGATCAGGAAAGAAACGTGGCCTAGGATCTTCAGTAACTTCGGGTGCGTCTAGAAAGAGGAAACAACATTCAGATTATCGGCATCAGCAGTGTGAATCTCGCCATGGAGTGACCCCAGCGAACCGGCCAGAGCAGAGTCATCGAGCGGAACCTACAAGTATCCCACGGCATCCATTCAGAACCACACTGATAAAAATCTGCTGCATTTTGCTGCAACGCACTCCACCGCTTGTATATAATATCTCTATTCCAACCGATGAGAAAGCTCCATTTCACGGCAAAGTAACCGTTTTTTATACAAGCAGGGGAGTGCGTTGCAGCAAAATGCAACAGATTTTTATCAGTGCAGGCTGCAGGCACGACATTCAACTGTGGCGTCACTGTACAGTTCTGATGACGAAAGATCCTTCGTACAAGGTTTCTGGGACAAGAGGAGAAAGCCATACTGTAGTATGAAGCCGGCTAGCAGCGAATCATCTCTATGATTGGGTGATAATGTTCTTTATTAAATTTCTATTAGAGTGCATATATGTGGTAGCAATGTGAAGGAATAAAAAGCAGAGAGACTGTTTGAGATTTTTGGCCATTTTTGGAATTTTTTGACGGACTCACGATTAGTGCTTAATTGTGTTCAAAATTTGTTTGCAAAATTGTTAGTTTTATGTATGTTTGAGATTTTGGTCTTAACTGCTTTTAAAAATTCTGGATCTATTGTTAAATTGTTATGTTAGTTGTTAAAATGTTATTATATTGTTATTCTGTTCATGTGTTATAAAATGTATGTTAATGTATGTTTAAATTTTCAGAAAGTACAGATAGTAATTTGGGTTATTTTGTACACGCGCCGCGGTTCGGACGGGCACGTGTTTTGCGGTCAAGAAGTCCTTGACACGCGTTTCTATCTCTTATAATAACATTTAATGAATTAACTTTCTTCCTACCGTTCGTGTTTTATGTGTTGCGTTTGTACTTTAGTTGGGAATGGTTTCCGCAAGTTGCGAAGTTTTAAGTTGCATTTGAATTTGAAATTGCATTGTATTAAAATTGAATGTTAATGTGATTTTCTTGCAGGGAAGTATGCCTGTGTTATGTGTTGATTCTGCTATTTTTCTTTTAGTTAATGCAGATGAAGAGTTACTTGATGACGTCATTTTGTAAATTTGATATTTTTGATTGTTGCATAAGCACAGCGATGTGACGCTGTACGTGTGTGCCCACTACCTCCTCTACAATGCCTTCTCGCTTGTGACGTAGTGGAGGCCGTTTCCCTGACAACGATCGCGTTCTGAGTTTCTTGGCGATTGTGGAACCAGTAGGGTTAGTGATTTCGCCTCCACTTCATGACGTTTCACGCTTGTCGTCTGCTCAGTGAACAGGCATTGTAGAGGGGGCAGTGATGTGCCCCAATTATTGTTAAAGTGGAGTTAAGTTCTAAAGAATTTTGGGAGTTAGTTCATTGGCTAATGGGTATGTAGGTATTACGTAGTAGCAGAGTTATTGTAGTATGAAGTGAATTTAATTTTAGATGAATTCGGAATTTGGATGAGGAAAATTTTTGCGCATTGGGTTTTTTGGACTTGGTGCGAATTCTGTTATTAGGAAAGTTATAGAGAAATTCTTTGTAAAGTTACAGTTGTATTGCAGTATTGAGGGAAATTGCGAAAGTTTAGTGTTTTGAGGAATTTTAGCACTCCCAGTGGAGTGGGTTGTTTTGAAAGAAGAAGTAATTAGTTTTGAAAGTTTTACGAGTTCTGGAAGTTTTACGGAGGCTATTTTTAAGATAGAATGATGATTGGATTGAATATGTGAATATTTGAGGCAAACTGAGGTTTTTTGGTTGTGATGGGTTAAAGTTAATATTTTAAAAGTTATGTTTCGGCGCTAAATTTCACCCATCACTGTGTTTTTTTACGGTTTGAAATTTATAACTAGAAAAAGTCCTGGGCATGCATTTGGCCCAGTCCTTTTTCTCTGTGGAATCCGAGGGGGGGTTGTGAGGGAGTGACCTTTGCATAAAGGCACTCTAGTATTTCTGAGATCGTGACGTCAATAATTTAACATGTGTAAGCGTAAAAGCGACATCTATCCTCTCTTTTACTTTAACTTTCTAGAGTGTGTGTGTCTCTTTCGGGTTCTGCAGTTAGCTCGCGGTTATTAGTAATATGTAAATTGGAAGTATCTCAGTTTGCAGCATATAAAAGCTTTTAGTTTGAGTGTGTGGAGAGTATCTCTGGCATTCGCCAGCGAGAGAGTATCTCTGGCATTAGCTAACGAGTGAGTATCTCTGGCATTCGCCAGCGAGAGAGTATCTCTGGCATTAGCCAGCGAGTGAGTGTCTCTGGCATTAGCCAGCCAGGAGTGAGCGTGTCTAGCGATATTACTCAGCGAAGTATCTCTGGCATTAGCCAGCGAGTGAATCACTGGCGATTAGCCAGCCGAGTGTTCTGGAGATATTAGTCAGCGAAGTGCTAGCAGATTGAAAGTAGCAGCGAGCCTCCAGCGAGTTGTAAAGGAGTTTCGGTATTCGACTTGAGAGTTGGCCGTGGTAAGAAGTTTCATAGTAATTACATTTTGATTATCTGGAAGTGAATAAAGAATTACACACAGCCACGTGCTGTCTAATTAAGCTTTATCTAGCAGCTTAGCCGAAAGATAGTTGAGAAGTAATAGAAGGTGCCACGATTGAGCTAGTCCGGAGCCTGTGAGTATGCGTTTAGTCTTTTCATAGTATTCTCAGTTGTAAAAAATTAAGACTTGCTCCACTTCCCTTGAGCCCTTATCATTCTAATAAACTGTGTTTTCTTATCTTAATTTCTGAGTATGTCTGCATTTAACCCCAACCACGACCAACCAACCGTTACAAACGACACCCAACGTGTGTTTAACGTTACACTTTTAGACCAAATAACTAATGTTCATAAAAATATGGATGTTACTTTTTAACAAAGTCTCTCACTGCTTGTCTATTATGAAACAAGTACTATACCTGTACCATTTCTTTATTTTTGCGCAGTCTTACAAAATTTGATTATAAAAAATGAATTAACTGTTTGCCAAATTTTAATACTTTTAGTAATTAACGTTCACAAAATATTGTAAATAACACTAGTTTACAAATTTCAACTTTTTTTTATACCCCGAAAGAAATGTATATAAATGTATTAGTCTGAACCTAAAAGTGTCAGCAGAAATATTCTATCACGTTACAATTTTCTTTCTGCAGTCAATTGTTTTTTTTTAACTCCTAAACTGGTGACGACAGTTTAATGTTCATTTGTTTGCTTCAAACAAGAAATATTTGTTTTGGATTGAATTAAAATGTCGAGTGTAAGCAATGTTCTGATCGTTTTTGCTATGTTTGTGGTCAATTTATATTTTCAAAAAAAAAAAAAAAAAAAAAAAAAAGAGCTATTGTAGATTTGTTAAAACGTGCATATCTTCATTATTTTGGATTTCCTGTTGCCAACCAAGATAAAAAGGGGGTGCTTCATGTGTTTTGGGAAAGCTGTACACTGTTAAAAAAAAGGTGACAAACCGGTTGCATTTGGCGCCCAGGGGTGAAAAGGTGTTATCATTTGACACCCACAGGCTTGAAAATGCGTTTGGGTGTTTCACGCTAATTAGGGTGCTGTCCAGTACATTCCGTAAAAAGTCGGTTTGTGTATTTTTTATTTTTTTATTATTGGGCACTCTGGATTAAGGGTGCCATCTTTTCACCCTAATTAAAGGTGCCATTTTGGCTCCTTTAGGGGTGTCACCAGTGAGACAAGCCTTTCACCCTTAAAAGGTGCAATGTGTCACCATTAGTTTTAACAGTGTAGAATCGTTTTATCCCATTGGTCATCAGGAGAATCCTTCCATTTGGTTCACCAATGCTGCGGAGAGAACCTAGTAATAATAAAAATGATTGTTACTTTTGTGTTACGAAGACAGTGGGGATATAACACAAAAAATAAGGCGAGTATTATATATGCCGCAGTTCCGTCTTTTACTAAGCCCATTATACAATCGGATGATCTACCACGTCCAGTTTGTCCCAGTAATTCGAGTGTAAATATACTATGAGATGATAATGAAAGTGTTGTTGAATTCAAATCGATTTCTAGTGATTCTGACGAGTTCTTTCTTCAAAAAAAGACTCCACATTTAATTAACCAAGCCGAATTAAAAGATCTTATAAGAAATTTACAGTTATCAAAATCTAAAGCAGAGCTTCTTGGTTTTCGCCTAAAACAATGGAACTTATTAACACCGAACACAAAAGTTACGTTGTCTAGAAACAGACGCAAAGTTTACTCAGAATTTTTCAAAAAATAAGGTGAATGTTGTCATTGTACTGATATCCTGGAACTTTTTGAAGCAATGAATGAAAACTATGATAAAACAGTCTGCCGCTTGTTCGTAGACTGTTCGAAATATAGTCTAAAAGCTGTTTTATTACATAATGGAAATAAGAAGCCATCTATACCAATAGAACACGCAATGAATTGTAAAGAGACCTATGAAACAATGAGTACTTTAATTAATGTAATAAAGTACACATCGGAACACAAAAAAGGAAAGTGTGCCAACCTTAAAGTTATCGGTTTGTTATTGGGATTGCAGGGTGGTTACACAAAATACTCTTGTTTCCTTTGTTTGTGGGACAACTGAGCAAAACAACATCATTATGTAAGAAAAGAATGGCCAATTCGGAACGAGTATATTCCGGGAAAAATGAACATCAAAGACGACTTATTGGTAGATCCAAATAACATTATTCTACCCCCTTTACACATCAATTTGGGACTAATGAAAAACTTTGCGAAAGCGCTTGACAAAAACAGTGATGCTTTCAGGTATTTACAAAATATCTTTCCAAGCATTGCAGAGGCAAAACTGAAAGAAGGGATATTTGTTGGTCCACAGATTCATAAAATTATGAAAGATTCCCAGTTTGAAAGCCTTTTATCTGTTAATGAAAAATCTGCTTGAATGTCATTCAAAATAATTGTGGAAGAATTTTTGGGAAATAAAAAACTGAAAATTACAAAGAATTTGTTGCCGATTTATTAAAAAATTTCAACAGATGGGTGTAAACATGTCAGTAAAGATTCATTTCCTGCATTCGCATCTGAATTTTTTCCCTGAAAACTTAGGAAGTATGAGTGACGAACAAGGGGAACGTTTTCACCAAGATTTAAAGGTTTTTGAAGAACGACATCAGAGATTTTGATACAAAAACATCCTAGGGGATTACTGTTGGTCCATTATAAGAGAAACTGATCCAAATAACTATAAAAATAAGTCAAAAATTAGCCATTTTTATTTCTTTTTAATATTAATACCAAAATTATGTAATCCAGCTAAGTAAATAAATATTTCTTAAACCAGATGTGACAGAATTTTTTATTATTTTTTCTGGATATCTCTATTTAAATAAACAATAAATTAACAACTTTCAGTTGGGTTATAAAAACCGTGTGAACTAATGTAATTAATGTTAACAAAATATTGTTCTTTAAACAAAGTATTTCGCGTTTTCTCTACTTTGAAACAAATAATATGCCCATATAATTTCTTTTATTTGATGCAGTCTTGCAAATTTTTGATAGTAAAAAGTGATGCAAGTTGTTCTTCGCCAATTTTTAATACTTTTTAAATCAAATTATTAATGTTCATAGAAATAAGTTTGCTGTTCTGTTTACTGTTCTCGCAAAGTTTGTCTATTATGAAAAAATATTCAATTTGTATCATTTCTTTAGTTTTGTGCAGTCTTACAAAATTTCTAAACAAAAGTAAAAAAAAATCATGTTTCAAGCATAGATTATGTAACAGTTTTCAACACTTTTAGAAAACAGCAAAGGAATATAATCTTTGTAAAAGCTAAAAGAAGATAATTATTTAAAGGTTTAGAAAACATTAAACATTTAAAAATTAAGTTTTAGAAATTATCTTCAATAGTAAAAAAAAGTAGTGGAGTAATTTTGTGGAGTCTGTATATGATCTATAGGCTGGCATAACATGATAAAATTTAGTTCTGATAAAAAATTGAGCTTTATAAATTATCTTCATAAGTCACAACAGTAGTCGAATTATTTTTTGCAGTTCCATCCATTATCTATAGATTGCCATACACTATATGGCCAAAGGTTACCGGCCACCTGCGATTTTAGACGTTTTGTTAAATGTCTCAGAAAATTTATGAGGAATTATCCGGAAACTCGAAGTGCGTAAACAGAAAAGTACAGGTCATATATTTCGTCAAAGATTTTTTCTCAAAATCCCAGAAGGGATCGTCTACAAATTGAAAAACGGACCCCACACACAACGGAGTGTCTCCGTTTTTTGTTTCTATTTCTATCCGTTTCGTTATTTTCTGGAAATATGATGGAATTTTGTGATTTGTAACGGAAAATGCCCTTTTGTAGTGAAAAGGGACCTTTTCTGTGAAATTCAGGAAAAAAAATGTTCGTGAATTTCAGAATTTTTTTTAACAGTGTAGAGTAACTTTTGTAAAAATTTCGAAAACATAACTTGAAAAATCTGAAAATAATCGTTGATAGATTAAGCTTAAAATCAGTTATTCCTAAAATAAAGCAAAAAGATGAGGAGTTGTATCCAAATATGTAGTATGTGCAATATTTTCTAGGCTATATTGACACTAATCAATGGATATATGGATTCAGCCCCTCATCTTTTTGCTTCGTTTTGGGAAAAACGGATTTTGAGTTTATTATATTGATGATAATTTTCAGAAATTTCAAGCTATGTTTTTGAGACTTTCACAAAATTTACTCTGTACATTTAGCTATCACATTATGGAAATTATGTTTTGATTGCTTTCACGCATGCGCAGTGAAACATTATTTAGTAAACCTGCTCATTTTTTATTCAAGTTTTACTATTTTTAAATTTTTATTACAAGTTACTGTGTACAATGTTGTTTGTCATTCTTTCTGAAAAGAACATTTATTTATATTAAGAATTCTACAAATTAAATGGCAAATTTTGGGGCTTTTTTTTTATAAAAACCTTAATTTCTCTACGAGTATACATGCTATCATCATAAAAATGAGCACAGTTTATTACAATAAGCCACGTAATCGTAATCTGCAGTTTGAATGCTTTTTTTACTTTAGTTTTGACAGAGTTATGCAAACGATCTTCGTTTTTTTTTTAATTTGTTGTTTAAATCTTCGCGAAAATTTATGACCAATACTATTCTGTTTACAAATCCATATTTTTAGAATAATTCTTTATGAATTTTTCTAGATATTTAACAAAACGTCTAAAATCGAAATGGCCGGTCACCTTTGGCCATATAGTGTATGTACGACATAATATGCTAAAATTTTGTTCCGTTAGAAAATTTAAGTTTAGCATTTCGTTTAAGTTTTCGCTAATCGATGAAAATGTATTCGAATTCATTTGTATATTATCTGACAAATTTTGTAGAGACCATATATTAAGCTAAAATTTATTTAAAGTAAAAAGTGCATAATACAACTTAAAACGCCCACACTGCATTTGCCAACCATAAATGTAATAAATTTTCCTCTTTGCATAGCCTGCATATGAATTTATTTATATTCCACAAGCGTCTATTAATATACTAAATATAGTTCAACAGAAACTACACACTTAAAAACTATCCTTAAAAAATTTACTCTCATAGTCAACATTAATTACGAGTTCTTTTGTGTGATCCTGTACATGATCTATAATATTTATACACACCACGTAATAAGCAAAATTTAGTTAAACTTTACGCATACCAGTACTGAAAGCGTACTTCCAGCAATTATCCGTAATAGCTTTGGCTATTCTATTCGAAATCATTTGTTTTTCCCTGTAAATGAAAGATAAATGCTGTGCGCGTTATATTTTACAGCAAGTATATTGTTGTAAATTTCTCTAATGTAAATCTTTTTTTTTTTTTTTTTTTTTTTTTTTTTTTCGAAATAGCGCAATATCATTAGAATATACTGCAAACGATTTTCCCCGTAGACTTTATGTAACAAAATTATTTTATGCGATCCTTTAAATGAAATATAAATACTTTGTATCTTATTTTCAACAGAAAATATGCTTTAGTTTTTCTTCTTAAGTGCATGTCAATTTTAGTATGTTTGAAATGGCGTGTAAACAAAATGCAACTGAAACCGAATTTTCTCATTGACTGTAATGCAAAGAAATATTTTTGAATTCCCTGTAAATAAACTATAAAAGCTATATACTTCACTTTCGATATCGATCGTGCGTGTACAGAGGTAAACGTCAATACTGTATAAAAATCAGCAGCAAACAGAGTATATTTATGTGAATTGAAGCGATCTGACAAACCGAAGTCAAAAACATTTTTCAACTATGATGGAAAGTGTTAATAAAAAGGCATTAAATATATGTATATATATGTAACGTAAATAAACATGAGCATATTTTCTTGCAAATTCTCTCGCGTCACCTTCTAATAAATTGAATTACAAAAAAGTATCTCGATAGGAAAATAACAGTATTCTTTTTAGAGCAAATTAAGTTATTTAGTAGGGAATTTGGAAGGGAAAAAAGCAAGCTAAATCTGTAATCTTGCAAGTTATTTTATTCATCTTACACAGAAGAGAATAGGATATTTTCTTGTGTATGGGAAATGTGTGGTTTGCTTAAAATAGAATGCCATTTGGTCATGAATATTTTCTTATGCAGTTAGATATTTTAGGCATTTATTAATAAAATCTATTGCCTAAAAAGCCGTAAAATTTAGTTTGGATGCCTGTTTTAAACTTAATTGATGCACCATATTCAGTTTTTACCAATATTATAAAGAGGGACGTTTATGTGTTTATAGTGAGTAATATCGGGAGGTACCGAGCCGATTAAAATAAAATGGTAGAAAAAAGCTGATGATCATCTCTGTCCCAGTTTTATACTATATTTTATATCGGAAGAACAACCCTCAAGATTGTGCATTAGCATAAAATATTCTAAAATTGCGATTTCTATGATACTGTAAAGGCTAGAAATTTGAAATTCTGTGCGGTGGTTACTTATAAGATTTAAATGCTCACTATGAACGATTTCTTAACAGTTTGAAGTTTTAAAGGAATTAAAATGAGCAGAAAACCTGTTAAACAAGCTCAACAATTGCGATTTATTATAAAAATTTAGGTTAAATAACTTTAAATTTGAAATTGCGGTTCCTTTTGAGACAAATACTTGTACGGAAACATTCTGATTTTTTTTGTAAAAAGTTCATGATGTAAAAGGTCGTAGCAACAAAAAAGTTCCAAATTAAGATTTCTCAGAATTGTTGGAACTAAAAACTTGAAATCTTGCTTGAAATTTATTTTTAAAATGCAAATCTTTCAGAGGAATGTAAAAAAATCTAAATTAAAAATTTGAAATGAGCGAAAAATGTTCTAAAAACGTTCTAATTACGATAAGTTTGAAAACTTATGAGTGGAATCTTGAAGTGTATAACAAAACTAGCTATCTATATCATCTTAACAATCCAAAGACCTATTGCAATTTAAGTGCAGCACAACGAATTACCATGCAGTTAGTTTACTATGAATTCCCTAGTTCTTTGCAACATTGTACCCAAATATACCGTCAAATTTAATGGCTTTCATTCAACAATTTTTGTTATACACATACTACTAAATAAGCTCAACAAAATAAAAAATAATTTCGTTTGGTTATCATACTTTTTATCTTTATCTCTTTGGAGGATCGCGAGTTTTAACAACAGAGTTTTACCGGGGTTCGTGGTTAAATGCAGCAATATTTGATGCACAGAATTTATATTCTAGAAGAAATATTGCTAATCTTTATTGCACGCTTACTTTTTATACATGAGTATGTGTTTATGTTCTGTTCAAACCAATATATTTAACAAATATTACAGTACATTTTGTGAAGATACAAATAAAAATGTTTCAAAGTATATAAATAAATGTGGTACAAACGGAATAAAATTTGTGTAAGAAACATTGGTCCTAGACCGATAAAGATTAATAATTTACACCATCCATATTTTTTTGCACGCATGTGTATTTACATTAGCTGGGCCACAACATACTGCATTTTTGTAATAATACAAATAATAATAAAAAGCGATTAAATAATAAAATAACAAACTAGAAGAACAAAATAACTTAACAAAGATAATATAATCAATAAAACTAAGGTGGTCTGGGGTAATAACGCCAGGCGGGGTAATAACGCCAAGTGCTAATATTTTGCATAATTATCAAATAATCTGGTAAATGACACCCGTGTGCTCTGCGCAGTAGGGTTTTGAGTCATATAAATCGCAAAAAACAGCTTCAAGTTAATTTGTTTCATTTTTAAGTTTTATTGTTTTTACAAGCAACTAAAATTTACGCTTGATCTAAAATTTGCGAGATAGATTATTTGATTTGAAGACTGTATATTTATCCGGAAATACTTTGTTAATTACATAAATTTGTAGTACATTTCTTGGACTTTCAAAATGTTGTTGAAGATTTTGGATATCTTCTCCAGCTAACTTGTAATTTAAAACGTACAGCGCAATAACTATAACGGGGTAATAACGCCAATCCTTGTCATTAATACCCCGTTTGATTCCCTACAGTGGCCGAGCTACATCCTAAATATTGATTCAAGTAAATACAATTAAAACTGTGCAATATTTCTAATAATTCTATTTAAGCGGTCCTTTTTAAGCAAAAAGAAGCTCACGTTCTGATATTATTTTGCCTCATCCTCCCCCCCCCCCCACATCACACCATTATGTTTCTTACACTTTCACAAAAAATTGAACATTTTTCAGTAGCTTAGAATGCAATTTGTCAATTTCTAAGTTTGTAGAATTTGTATTTTTAGAATTGGGAAATCTACATGCAATTATTCCATCTTATTTCATAGTTTTGTTTGCATGGCGTTATTACCCGTATAGGTGGGTAATAACGCCAAATAGCATTGGTCAAGAAATCACGCCATTACATTTTATGAATACATATCTGTTAAATTATTTTTTTTATATAGATAGTCAATGAGTTGCTGTATCAAATCATATATTTGTTTGAAAAATACAAACTAAAACTGAGCCGTGAAAATTGGTAGAACCTTAACGTGGCGTTATTACCCCAGGGTACCTTATATAAAAATTATAAACAACTCATTAGAGTATACTGTCATATAGCTTATATAATAGATTCAGCTCCCAGTGTGCTATTTTTCACACATTTGGAAAAATTCAATTTGTATCATATCTCTAAATTTGATTATGTTTAAAATAAGAAATAAAGCATGCATATCTAAAATAAAGTAAATAAATTTTATTTCAGTTCTTTCTGAGTTGAGGGAGAAGATAAAATGGAACAGAAATTTCATGGTTTTTTAAGGGCAGTCAAAAGTAGATGCAATCTTATGGGAAAAGTAAGGTTTAAGACCCGTTTCCTCGAAGACTATTCAAACTATTTTGATGAAATTTTGAATCCCTATTCTTTGGATCATGTTCCAGAGTTATGGAAGATAGTCTTTCCTGAGACTCAAATTTTTAAGAAATTTTCAATTTTTGAGAATTTTTTTTTCTGACACTATTTTATTTTAAAGAAAGAGCTGTTTACCGGATATGATCTTATATTTATACACAACAAGCAAAAAAAAATTTTTTTATCGAGATCGCTCGAGTACTTTGGGAGTTAATGGGGTTTTAAGCTGAAAAGTACAATTATTCGGAAACTAAACACATATGAATTAAAGTTTATATTACTTGGATAAAATTTAGTTAGATAATAATAAATGAGGGATAATGTGTTAGAGTAAAATTAATGTGAATAGGCATGGCATCCTTGTTGTGTCTTCCATTAACACGTTTGCTGCCGCTTACGTGAAGATGTGATGATAGTTAATGCCGCACTGTAGATGTCGGCTTTTACCAGAAGCCGATTTACTTTTTATAACAAAGAATCAGTGAAAGATTTTCCCGCACCAGCGCGTGACTGGCTATGGGACATCATCCCACATCACGCGCTGACGCGTGAGTGGTCGCTTAAAGTTAGCGCCATATTACGCGGTGAATGTGTTAACCATTTCGGGTTCGAATTACTTTTCCCTTCCGAGTAATTTTTTTTATGTTTATAACAGATATTACACGCAGCTATCAAATTCACACACATAAAAGGTTTAATGAAATTTAAGGAATAAAATTACTTCCTTAGTAGCCATATTACAATGGCAGAGGAGAATTTTTCAAAGAAGTCTGAAAAATTTCGTAGTTCAACAAGATTAAACAGACATAACAAATTTTTAAGATTTTTTTATCTTTTAATAAAATTTATTCGTTTGGAAATGTAGTCTCTATTTCAATTTTAAAGAGTGAAACAGATAAGTTATCGCCAATGGTGTACAAAGACTTAAGCAAAATTTTATTATTATTAATATATACTAAAAGAACAGCTACCCTGATTAAAGGTGCCCCATGCACAGAACATAGGTAAAATTCTGTTTTAATTGGAAACTTTAATACATTTTTTTACATTTAGTATATTTGTTATAATGGAATTATGCCGAAAAGTATTGTTGGTGCTTCCGTATTAGCCTCAGTAATCACGAAAAGTTCCTTTACTAAAAGCAATTTTAATTATGATTTTTATTTTTTATTTTTATTGTCTTAGTAGTTAATTCTATGCATCACCGCATTTTATATTTGCAACATACTCAAAAATCAATTTTGCTTATCAGTGGTAATTACTAATAAGTAATACTACGTCTGACAATAAAGTTCGGTGAATAACGTAGATGAAATATTAACGAAAGTTACCGTACCACCCTTCGAAATAGTCATCTTTCATAACTATGCACCTCTGAGAACTATTATACACATCCTGCGAAATTCGCAGGAAGCCGTCTTTTGGGATGGAGTTCAAAAGCTTCGTGACGTTTCGTTGAATGTCAGCAATATGGTCAAATCTCTTTCAAAGAAAGTTTGAGTGGTGAAAATGGGAAGAAATCTGGAGGATTGAGATCTGGCGAGTATGGTTAATGGTCAATTTGCATCACCCCTCATGAATTTCTTTCGGTGTCTTGCAAAGCTTAAAACATAACTTTAAACTGATCTTTTGTTCGTTCAATTCCCTGTTCTCAGTTAAGAACCAACACATTGAACAAGCACTTAGAAAAGCACGTCTTACACAGAACATAAAAGACGCTCAACTGAACAACGGTGGGGGAAGAGGGTCTACACTTGCCCCTATGCAGGTGCAGCGTTTTATTTCCCTAGTGTTGCCAGATCGGTCGATCTGAATTCATTCACCGAACTTTATTGTCAGAGGTAGTATTAATGAGTAACTACTTGTTAGTAAGTAGTTAAGAGTATATTAAAAAAACTGTACCATCTGCAGCTTGAAATTTTTACACACACACATTTTTAGGCTCATTTTTAAAAGTAAAAACATGAAACTTCCTGACGTAATTTTTAAAGAGACGTATAAGCGGCCGTTTTCATTTATCATTCATTGAATTAGAATTTGGTTTATATATAGATACCTTCTCACTATGGTCACTATTCTTTGTTTCCACCTTTCTCGCTACGGGAAATTAGGTTCAAAACGCCTTAAGTTCAATGACAATGTTTTTTGAAATATATTACGCCTTTATCCGTCCAGCCAAGCACATTTTACAGTTTCTGAATAAGAGAATTTACCAATTTGATGCGTTCTAGAACAACAATAAAATAAGAAATGAATAAGAAAATAAGCAGTTTGAATTTGTATACTACCTTAATGTTACTATTTAGTGGTCTTAAGAAGACAATCCTTTGATAGCTGCTATGTGCCAACACAGTAGTTATTATAAATTGTTCGTAGAATTTTCTACAGATGAACGTATTAAATTAATTTTTCCAACCAAAGTTTTATTTTTCATTTGAGTCGTTTTACTTTGTTTTTCTTAAAATGAATTTCATAAATTTTGTAAAAGCGAAGAAGCCAGAGCCGTCCAAAAGTAGATTTTTTTTTACAAAGTCAAGTTCGTTTAATTTACAATTATGTATTAGAAAATGGACACTATTTAAGAGAAGTATGAATTTTTTGTTTATTGCGCATGTGAAAAAAGCACTATTTAATCAGTAATTTGCCATTTTTCTGTTTTATATTTTTAAAGCTATTTTTTACATGCTAAAAACGATGTTTTCTAACGGCTTATAATAAATGTTTCTTAAATCGCAGGTATTGATTTACAATGATTTAGTAGTTTACATTAGACATGGGAAGGCACGTAAATGCTAATTTAAAAACTATGGGAGAGTATTTTTCAAATCTCTCTCTAGCACTTTAATATTTCTAAATGATTTTTTGCTGCACAGGATAGCCAAACCCAAAATGAAACTATTCTCATTTATAAAAAACTTCAACCAAAAATTAAAAATTGCAAAATAGCTCGTTTCGGGATTAACCTCAGCTATCCTATGTAATAAAATAAGTTAAAATAAAATAAAATAAAAATAAATTAAAAAAATGAGCAATTAAATAAATAAAATAATATAAAAATCGCTTTAAAATATTAAAGTGCAAGAGAAAAATTTGAATACAACGCTCCCCCAGGTTCAAAATAGCATTTTTGTGTCCTAGCCTGACTAGTGCAGAATCTTAAGTAAGTAGTTCGGTTACATGCCTTATTCATGTTTTATTTATTAGTGAATTTTTAATTTCGTATAGGAATTTAGTTATCGGAGATGGTAAAAAATGTTTAATTGTTTACATTGTTTTAAGTGTATACTTGTTAAAACACAGTTTTTAAGTTCATATAATTCTCTGCCTGGACATTAAAAATTGTTTCAAATACGATAAAAAACTGAAATTATTGCTGTAAAAGTAAAAAAAAAAAGTACATAAAAAAAAACAATAGAACTAGCAAAAGAACGTAACATTAATCACCTCATTTTATTTATTTTTATTAATTGTTTCCCATTAAGTCATTTTTTGAGTCTGTTCTAGTTTAATTATTCATTTTTAACCTTTTAAATTCAAGTCCAAAACAGTTGTTTATTTAAATTTTTTTCTTTCTATGTAAATAAACGTCAGAGTATTTTGCTGAGAACTCTTTTTACACGCCACTTGATAATAAACAGTTTTAAAAAAGAATCGCGGTAGAAAAGGAACGGAGTTTTTTTTAGAGTAAATTAAGTTATTTAATAGGGAATTTAGAAAGAATAAAAAAGTATTTTTGGAATGTTGAATAAAACTTTACCTATTTCGTTTTGTTGGTACAGTAGATGCTTGTTTGTTTAAAATAAAATACCTTTTAGGTATGAAAATCTATTTAAAATACCAAAACAATATAACTAAAAATACTGAAAAGCCAAATTATCAAAGACAATAGATATAACACAAAACATAATCTGTTTGACACCCTGATAATACCGTATATGCACTGGATTTCAAAATGATATGAACACTCCGTTTTTCAAGCATAAAAAAGAAGAAAATGTTAAAAAACAAACTAAAGTCTAATCACTATTAGAAATAGAATAAATCGCTTTTTTGTATAATAAAATATAATTGAAAGAGAGATTTATACATAAAACAAACTGAATATTTTTCCATTTTGAGGTGTTTCATAATAATATAAACATTGGCCAAAAATATCGAGTGATAGCCAGTGTATGCATCAGATCTTTGAATTTATGTAAAATCGGGACCAGGGATGGAGCGTACCAAGCTTTTAAGCATATTTTTTATTCATTATAGTGGAACATGATTGCAGTTTTTCATTCTGAAATTGTGGCATATTGTTTTCTCCTTGTTTACACAGCTCTAACCAGTAGCTTCATATACTCTACATTCTTCCGAAATATTCTTCATCACTCGAGGAACATTAGAGATCCATTTTTGCAACTGAAAACTCCTTCGTTTCTTTAATAATGTGAACTGATCGATTAGTTCCACAATTTTTTCATCATTCTGACCCCCCACACAATAAATTATCTTCATAAGAATCCCTCAATACTGCTGCAGAAGCCAAAGAAACTTCAGTGTTCTCCTCTATGGCAAGCTGTTGAAGAGCTCTAGAAGACTGAAACAGGGCAGATGCGGAACCACAAGTAACTGCTGCTAAACGGTAGTCCTCTATAGAATCACGAGAGCTTTCTCTCCAAAGAATCTTCATAAAATCTCTATCGTCAAGATTAATCAAGACCTATCTATACATAGTATTTGCACATACAACTATAGACAAGGTTTTAAATGTTAAAAGAATTGGGGAAAGTTCCTGTTGCAGGCGTGGACTTACCATAAGAATGTCGTTCAAATATACACTCGAAGTAGATTTAGCTGAAGAGTCAAAAACCACTCTCAGTTTTGTCATTGTACTTTATTTCCGACCTACCGCACAATGTGGAAAATAACAAATACTTGAAGGAATATCCTCTGACTTGGATATGCATTTCGTGTGACCCAATGCATAATACTCCCTCATACACTTTCGACACTCTTCATAAATAGCCTTGTTTTGAAAGTCTGAGTTCTAATGAACGAAATCTGGATAGCCATTTCCCGGGGAATCTTTAAATGGGAATTTCATGACTGATCTTCCAGACATATCTAAAAAATAATTGTATTTAAAATGATTTTCACATCCTGCTCCTTCTTAGAAATTTGAATTAGTTCAGGATCCAAATTCGAAGGCCAAAATTGTTGTCATCTAAATTTAATTGAAAATTATTTAGAGCAAATGCACATACACCTCTATCAAATCAAGTAGTTCCTTCAATAATCCATCCAACTTTAAAACTTAGAACGAAAGACAGAGCTTCCTCTTTTTTCACACATTTCTGATTTAATCATGTAAAAAATACATTAGCTTCCAATAAAATATCTCCTGGTATTCATTCAAAAAATATTGTTTCTGCCAGAATTAAATCTTTAAAGTTATTCCCAATATTTCCCAATATATGGTACATTTGATATTATTCTTTACATAACGATTTGATTATATTCTTCTTATTTGATGTTATTCTTAAGCTTTAGTGGTAAATTTTATTTCAGAATTAAAAGTATTATATAAATATAAATTATATATGAATGTATAATATTTGTATAATATTTGTACATAAATATATTTTATATATTAATATAGAAATATAAAAAAGAGTAAAACATAAATTAACCTTTCCATTTGTTTCAGCATTATGAAAAACAAGAATGTAACCTGTACTCAAGTTTTTCGCCTTGGCAAACACAGTTTTCGCATACAGTTTCTACTTATAAAAGGGGCTTCACTTCCACTATCCAGCAATGCATGGCAATTTAGAAGATTCAAGAATCTAGACTGTTGCTGTACAAAGTCGAGTTTCTATTTTATCCATTAATTTTATTCCCCATCAAGAATTGTTTCGAAATTAAAAGTGGCCAGTATATAAAATACTATTTTTAGGCTTGTGGCACATCTTACATTTACCAGCACACCTACATATTTTAGCATGGTGTTGTTTTAAAAGACGGTTACAATTAAACCACTTTTTCTAGCTATTTTTATTCCCTTTTTTTGTATATTTAACTGCAAATATCGCGGTCATTTGTAAAGTGAATGCTTTTCTTTGCTCTTCGAACTCACTGCTCTAAACTAAAACCTGCATAAAAGCAGTCACTTTGACAATTAACAAGATAAAAGGAGAAACAAAACACTCAAACTACAAAAAACCTTTAGATGCAGGAAAATTCAAGAATACTGTTGAAATTTCCTTCGATGCAAAAACAACTGCGAAGCATAAGGCACTTAATGAGGAGCTATTGGCTACTGAGCTGAATCGAAAATACACTAACAAGGAGGGTCTTCATACTGGCTATACTCAGATTTTTTGAAAAAAAAAATACTAATTAACTACTCATGTATATAATAAAGGATCAGTGAAAATTAGCGGCGGAATTAATTACTGTAGAAAACATGTAAAAATAACATATTTTCGAATATTTTGCGTGAAAAGACGAAAGTGTCACACGATTTGGCGAGCAGCACTTATCTCCACCAAAAGCAAACGATTTTAATGCAACTGAAAACTTTTCAATTTTTAGAATCTGTGTAAATGAATTTAAACATGAATGAATTTAAGCATTAGTTAATTAAAACATAAATTATGTTAATTTTCTTTAAATTTATTATTATTAATTTTCTTTAAATTGCATTCGACATAAAAAAACCCATTTTTTAAATTTGTTTTTCATCGCCAACCGATGATAAATCGCGAAATAACGAAAATTTCATTTTTTTTTTACGGACAGGGTTTGGAGGTTCCTCCGAAATTTTTTTTAAACGTATATATCCTCATGAGAAGAACAGTGTGATTTTTTCAGATTTTTCGGAGTATGCCCGTAAGGAAACCTTCTTTGTAAGTACATATGTTCAAGCGGAATTATTTTCTCCCCCTGAGCTTTTAAAAGCACGGAAAAAATCTTTCGCTACTGGCATTTACGGCTTAAAATTAACAGCCATGTCAAATTTTGAGTTTCTAGCCTTTACAATTGCATAGAAATCGCAATTTAGAACGTTTTTGCAAGTTATTCGCGCATTTTACCCATTTCAGTTTCAAAATTTGGAGTAATTGTTTTTAGAGAACATTTACAACTGATGAGTAACTGCTCTTTTAGTATCGCATTTTTAGATGTTTTATTTCTTCCACATCCTTAGGCGTAATATCAACGATTTAAAGTAAAGCCTGCGTTAAAGCAGTGACCTCTATCATAAATTTGTACCATTATATTGGAAATCAGCATGATAGTTCCCGAGATTATCCGCTATAAACAAACATTAATTCTTCATATTACTAATTAAGATAAATAACAAATTGAAACAATACATGCAATAAATATATTCAATACTAAATTCTCGCCAAATATTCATAATCGTTGCATGGTTGCTAACTCTTCCGCTTTTTAGGCCAGAAATATTTCAAAGAAATGTTTGCTTTTTTATTTAAGTGGCAAATTACGGTGATTTAAGAAGGTAAAATTTACAATAAAATTTTGTGGTACCAAACAGAGAAAAATATTGGCAGCTATGTCGTTAACATATACGTTTAATAACCGTAGTAAGCATAATATTGTTAATTTTTTAAACTAAAATGTAATTTTCCCGCGAAAAAAATGCAGTTGAAAGAGGTTCATGTTAGTCAATTAATTTCAATTACTTCTATAATCATTTCCCATTAGATAATTTTATGAATTCTCATATGTATATTTATTTCAAAAATTCTGGTGCGAATTAAGCATTGTAGAAAAATGATTACACGCATTTTGGGAGAGTTATAAACACTTCTTTCTTATTTTTTTAAACAAAATTTATTTTTTCTTACATAAATCAATTTTTGCCATATCGAAGAAAATTATACCGTTAACGGTATAATTAGTTACCTACTTTAATTTTAAATTAATTTAATTTATCAACATTGGAACAAATTAAAAAATTCAAGCTTATAAACAGTTAATTTTCTATACATATAAAGAAAACTCATTTGTTCAAGTATAAGTAAACACAAAAGTATTTTTCTATAATTCCCTTTTCACGTGTCACTTGATAATTAACATTTATAAAAAGTGCTTAAAAGAAGAGGAAATTTCAGAGCAAATTAATTTATTTAATAGAGATTTCAGGAAAAAGAGCGACTATGGAGTTGTATTTATTATTTATTTTCTTGGATATGGCAAAAATTGATTTATGTAAGAAAACATAAATTTTGTTTAAAAAAATAAGAAAGAAGTGTTTATAACTCTCCCAAAATGCGTCTAATCATTTTTCTACAATGCTTAATTCGCACCAGAATTTTTGAAATAAATATATATATATACACACTGAAAACAAAACATTTATAATCTACAGCGTTTTCTTTTTTCCCCCTTCCACAAAAGTTATAAAAACTAGTTCGATGTGCCAATCCCAAAATTTTCATCTATCACATACGTACATTTTAATATATTAAAAAATAGTTACACATGTTAATGCTTTAATAATTTTAATTCAATATTATACCAACTTTGATTTTCATCATACATTTCTGCTTCAGTCAATTAATCGGAGAAAAAACGAAGTTTCAGCCTCTGTACGCGCCGATGGACAATAGAATGATAGGCCGATTTTTTTTTCAAATTCAGGGAGGACCTACTTGCCATATACAACAATTTTAGTTCAGTTCTATGCATAACTTCACACATATTTTTCTGGTAAAATAATGATAACGGCACAGACATCATGATTATAGCGCCTCCTTCCAGTGGATTTTTTTTCAAATTCAGGGCGGATTTAATAGCCATAGCCAAACACTTATTCAAAAACTTTCGTGTGTTTATAATTTTTAATAATTATAATTTTAATAATATTATTTTCGAAGTGTTTATAACTCTTTCAAGGTGCTTGTTATCATGTTTCTACAATGATTAATTCACACCAGTTTTTTTGAAAATATACATATGTATACACACTGAAAACAAAAAAAATTATAATCTACAGCTTTTTCTTTTTTTCCCCTCCTACAAAAGTTATAAAAATAAAATTATTCAAAAGAAAAAAAAAGTGTAATTAAAAAAATTACGACGACTATTTGGAAAATTATATATTTCAAAGAGTAAAATTTTAGACTTATAAATAAGTTCTACATAAAAAAATAATAAACATCATGTTTATGATAATCAAAACGTGGTTTTATGTAATAACAGAGTCCTATATTACGTACTCTATGGATTAAAAATTAATTTTCTTGTAGCAATCATATACAAATTTTAGTTTTACAATTTTCGGTACTGCAAATTTTTAAATTTCTAAACATCACACATTTTAAATTTTTACATCGTCGTATTGAGAAAAAAATGTACTTTTGAATGAAATTTGTTTGAAAACTGTATCTAAATTTATTTTTAAGTTATTAATTTTTTTGTAGTTTTTTTAATACTTTTTTTTTTTGTTATCGTGGTAACTTAAGTATTTCATTTCTGGACATCAAACATGAATCAATCAGAAAACAAATATATAAAAAACAGAATTATTCCATTTTCGTCATTAAGCATGTGCCAATCAGTAAACGAATAAAATAAAATAGGTTGCGTAATTCAACCAATAAAAATATTCAGATATGCTTCAGATTTCCCAATTCTCTACTGAGGAACAGTAACTATTTTCCAAGTAGTTAATAATTCTGGTATGAATCTTCATTAGAAATGAGTCGTTTAAAATACGCGTACATTCCACCTCCCTTCAAGAAATTTTAAATTCAATCGATAAAGATATTGTAAATCATCATCATCATCATCATCATCAACAATAACAACAACAAAAAGGGAAAAAGAGGACAGTTTTTTGTCAATGGATATAATAATGTTTCAATTGTTTTTAAAAGATTCTTTTAGTAATCATAGGATTAAGAGAAAAGCTTTCTGCATTTTTCAAAATAAATTAAGCTATTTAATAAGGATTTTTGAAAGAATAAAAAAGAAAGTCTGGATTATTGAAAGTAATGATATATTCTTCGAGCAAATATTTAGAATAAGATGTACTGTGGTACGCTTTTTGAAACACTATTCAAAAGAAAATAAAAGCATAAAAATTTAAATTTTATGAGACAAAATATGTAAAAAAAGAATTTAAGTATTAACCGGCGCATTTTCATTAACTTTATTAACAGTTTCCAGTAAATCATCTTATGAAATTTCGGTTAATTTTTTTAGCTATCGAGATGCAATAATTTTGTTTATACACTATATGGCCATTAGTAACGGAAAACAAACAATTATATCCATTTTGTCCATATTTAAAAATATATTTGTCAGATTCTTCTAGAATACCGGAATTATAAAGAATATGTTAGACCTCATATTTATATCAAGTACTACTAGTGAGTACTGAATCAAAATAATATCGGACTAAAGGCTTGATTATAATTCAGTTTAATTACTATCTGTACTAAATATGGGGTTATTTACAAAGGGAAGATAACAAGTGCGGCTTTTTAGCCAAATCACAGCCGTGATTTTCGAGACGTCTGTCTCTTACCACACTCAGTGCATCACTGACTCTACGCTTACATTTTACTTTTCTCAGCCCCAAATGTGCTGAGTTATTTATTTTTTAATTGGTGACTCTTAAACACGTCACAGGCTGACACAGGCTATGTTCGTGAGAGAATGCTGAGTCAGTGATTGAATCCAGGAGCAAGCTTGTTGCCATGGGCTTGCTACATTCACACTCGGGCACCCTGACCGTGTTCGTCCCGAACGCCCGTTCACCACCACTTAATAACAAGTAAATAACAATAAGGTAACAAGAAAAACATTTTATGACAGCTAAACACACCAAAGAAAGAAAAAAAATTAAGAAAACGGGAAAACAAAAACCAAAAAACAGAAAAATCTTCTATACTTACTGAGATAAAAATACATAAAAACTACTGGGAAAAAAGGAAGAAAAAATTGTTGGCCAACTGAAAATAACGGCAATAAAAACAATCACAATAATAATCAAAATAACAATCAAAATAAAAAAGGGTGGGTTATAAGTGGGTTATAGCCGCAATAATGGAAATGACATACTATTCCTATGCATAAAAGGGTAAAAAACAGTCACCATTTAAGAAAGTAAAAAAAAAGAAAAAATAACCAAAAATTATTTAAAATAAATAAAAAAATAATTCATCCTTGTGCTTTGATCTGTTAGCACTGTATTCTACTTGGAATAAAAAGTGATCCACATCATCTTAAAGTGGTTTTTCTTCACAAACAAAACAAAGAACATAACAACTAAATTCTTCTAACTTATGAGTATAGCAGATGTAAAACACACAACAAAAATTATATCTTATGAGAAAAAAAAAATCAAAACTTCTTACCTTATTAAAAAATATACATATAGGTATATCATAAAACAAAAATTTCTTGTCTGCTGAAACAGAGAGAGAGAAAAAAATATTTCTGAAAAAAAAATACTATGTATATAATGTAAACAAGTAAAGTCTCTAATAAATATTTAGGCATAAAAATCTGTCCATTCAAGAAAATAGTTTTAAACACCATAGAAAAAGTCTTGAATTTTTCTTCTTAATACCGATGCTTATAAGTTAAAAAATCTAACACAGTCTTTTATTTACAGTCTATTTTAAAAGTCAGTTTGTTCCTGAAAAAGTCATATAAAATTTAAAAAAAATCACCGCCTTCCATAATCTGGGTATTATTTTGTCAAAATAAATAAATAAATAAATAAAAATCATCAAAATAAAAAATGCACTGATGATTTCGTTAAAAAAAATATATAAAAATACAAACATCTTCTGAAAAATTTCACTCAGCCTGTAAGAGAAATGAAAAAAAAAAAAAAAAAAAAAAAAAAAAAGCAACATCTTCGTAACACTGTATCTTTGCTAGTCCTTTTCACTCCTCGTACGAAAAAATATGGAAAGTATCTTGCTTGAGAGAGAGTGAGAGAGAGAGAGAAAAAAAAAAAAAAAACAACAAGTCTCACTTAGGAGCTATGCTTTTTCCTTTTTTCATACGTTTTTTCTTCTTCTTTTTCTTTTTCCATTCATGCGTCATGGTGAATAGAGAAGCAACGATTAGTAGCACAGAGCATATCAACAAGACGTTGAAGATATCCAGAACCATAGGTGACCACCTTGCCATAGGAGATTCATAATTGAAATCTGTTCGAATTGGGTGACACAAAACACAAATGAAAAATATAGGGACCACATATTTAAGAATATTCAGCCTAGCATCGTTATTACAAGCTGTTCCATGAGCAAGGGCATGCATTTGAAATTTTGTGGAAATGTCTCTTCCCGAGAAATATTTAACCTGTTGATTTTGAGGGGGAAATAGGACATTAGGCTCTTCGACATTAGAGCATATTTCATCTGACACGGGATAGTTTGCGATGCATGAAAGTGTTTTGTCTAATGAGTTGTGGTGTGACATGTCAGTACAACGTGACAATGCCTTATTTTTTGGAATTACCGAATGAGTGTTATTTGACGTAAGGGACTTCTGATCGTTGATCAGAGACTTGCGAATACGTATGCAGTTAACAGATAGTGTTGACGACGGCAGTTTCGTGAGAGATATACCGTTTAGATCGCAAACTAACTGACCTTGCGAAATAACATCTCTGCCGATATTGCAGGGAATTGACATCTGTGAGAAATTTATAACAAAAACAGTAGTATTAAATTCTTGTTCATCTATCTGTATATTTGTGTCGAAAGATCCTATTGGTATTACATCGCCGCTGCCAAAACCTTCAAGAATTAAACTTACGCGATTTAGAGGGGAGTATCTTAGCCAAGTATCTTATGAAAATCTTCTCTAATTGACGTAATTTGGTTACCAGTATCACAGAGCGCCTCTATCGCTAGATTTTATATTCTGACAATTTTGAACATATTTTTGTGCGGCTTGCGTTGTTTTATAACATGGATTTTTGGAGGGGGAGGGGTGCCTGAGTTTGAAGGCTTTTTTTTTGACGGTTAGCTCCCCACATTCAAATGAGCGATGGCCCCATGAAGAGCATCTAAAGCATTTAGGCCCCTTATTTTTATTAGCGCAATTAACAGATAAGTGACTATTTAATCCACAATTAAAGCCACGAATTTTACTTTGGTTTTTAAGCGGTGGTGTTAATGAAGCATTTGAGGTGCAATTCTGCATGCGTGCTTATAGTTACATTACATTAGTCACTTAATTTAAATTAGTTCTATAAATCATTTCCCATTATATAATATTAAGAATTTTGTACCGATATAGTTTATCACCTATTTTAATTTTAAATGAATTTCATTGATGAACGTTGTGATAAATTAAAATTCAAGCTTAAAATGATTGTCTTCTGTAAATCAAGAATTATAAAGAATATGTGTGACCTCATATTTATCAACTTCGATTTGATAAGGAAGAAAATTTAGGAAGCGAGCAAATATCAAAGAAAAGTAATAATAATTGGAATCGCCCTGTAAAGTAAAATTCACAGAAAATCCATCGCTTCAGAATAGAAATATATACATGCAATATATGGAAAAGTATATGGAATAAAAATATATGGATATTGGAAAACGTTAGTTTCACATAAAATAGCAAAATGTAGTTGTTTGTTGAATTGTGTAAAAATAAAGAAGCCTAATATTGTTAATTTTTCAAACTAAAATGTAATTTTTCCGCGAAGGGGTTCACATTAGTCACTTAATTTAAATTACTTCTATAAACCATTTCCCGTTAGATAATATTAAGAATTTCATTACCTGTATAATTTGTCACCTCTTTTAATTTTAAATGAATTTCATTGATCAGCGGTAGAATAAATTAAAATTCAAGCTTAAAATGGTTGTTTTTTTTATATAAAATAAACTCTTTTGTTCATAATAAGTAAACACAGGAGTAGTTTCCTATAAATTGCCTTTTCACGTGTCACTTGATAATTAACATTTATAAAAAGGGCTTACAAAAAAAGACGAAATTTCAGAGCAAATTAAGTTATTTAATAGAGATTTTTGAAAAAAGAGCAACTATGGAGCTGTCTTTAACATTTATTTTCTTGGATATGGCAAAAATTGATTTATGTAGGAAAAAATTTTGTTTAAAAAATAAGAAAGAAGTCTTTATAACTCCTCCAAGGTGCATAAAATCATGGTTCTACAATGCTTAATTCACAGCAGAATTTTTGCGAAAAAATATATATACACACTGAAAACAAAAAATTACAATCTATAGCTTTTTCTTTTTCCCTCTTTCCACAAAAGTTACAAAAACATGTTGGATGTGCCAATCCCAAAACTTTCTTCTATCTCATACATACATTTTATTATTTAAAAAAATAGTTACTCATTTTAATGCTTTAATAATTTTAATTCAATATTATACCAACTTTGATTTTCATCTTAAATTTCTGCTTCAGCCAAGTAATCGGAGTAAACACAAGTTTCCGTCTCTGCACGAGCCGATGGATAATAGAATGATAGGCTGATTTTTTTTTCAAATTCAGGAAGGACTTACTTGCCATACCCCAAAATAATCATACACAAATATTTTAGTTCAATTCTATGCATAACTTCACACATTTTTGATGGTAAAATAATGAAAATGGCACAGACATCGTGATTATAGCGCCCCCTTACAGCGAATTTTTTTTTCAAATTCAGGGAGCACCTGCTGGCCATAGCCAAACACTTATACAAAAAATTTGGTTCAATTCTATGCATAACTTCATGCGCTTTTAATCGGTACAACATTGAAAATGGCACAAACATCGCTATTATAGCGCCCTTTTCCCGCGGATATTTTTCAAATTGAGAAAGGGACAAATATCCATAGCCATACACTTACATAAAAAATTTGGTTCAATTCGAATCATAACTTCATGCACTTTTAGTCGGTACAACATTGAAAATCACAGAAAAATCTCTATTGCAGCGCCCCCTTCCGGCAGAATATTTCAAAAATAAAGGAGGACCTGTTTGCCACAGCCAAAAACATTCACAAAGAATTGGTTAAATTCTATGCATATCTTCATCAATTTTTAATGGTAGAATGGCGACCTTCATGACGTGCACACAGACACACGGAGAGACAGCCATTTTGTAAAAACATGTTTTTTGGAATCTTTGACTCCTAAAACGTGTAAATCCGTCGAAAACCGGAAGTCGAAAAAAAATTCGATTACAATACTTTCTTCTATTGAAGATAGAAGAAAGTAATAAAACACTATTTAATAATTCTGGTATGAATCTTGATTAGAAGTGAGTGGTTTAAAATAGACGTATATTCCACCTCTCTTCAAGAAATTGTAAATTCAATCGACAAAGATATTGCGAATCAGCAAAAAAGAACTGGAAAAAAGTGGGCAGGTTTTTGTCAATGGCTATATCATAGATGCCAACATCTCTTAATTATTCCGGAGTTTGATCAAAAATTTGCATGTCCAAACCGGAAAATATATACAGAAAAATGCCTCTTGTATCTACGATGTACATTGTTTACTTCATATTACAGTTTTTGGTAAAAAAAAATTTCCGGTTGAAACCTGTTCATCTTTGATCAGACTCCGGAATAAATTAACACACGTTGGCGTCTATGGCTATATTAATGTTTTAATTGTTTTTAAAAGATTTTTTATAATCATAGGATTAAGAGAAAATTTTTCTGCATTTTTCAAAATAAATTAAGCTATTTAATAAGGATTTTTGTAAGAATAAGTAACAATTTCTTCTTTGAGCAGACATTTAGAATAAGATGTATTTTGGTAAGCTTTTTGAAACACTATGCAGAAAGAAAATAAAAATATAAAAAATTAAATTTTATAAGACAATATACAGGGTGTCCCAGAATTTCTTGTACAAACTTTGAGGTGTAGTAGAGAACATCATTTGGAACAATAATTACATAGGAAAGCATGGGCGGAAACGTCACCCTAACTTTTTAACCCTTTCACATACAGTGGCTAAGAAACTACAAAATTTTTAACACAAAATTAACATTGATACCAGTATTTTAATATGATTTTTTTATTTATTATTTATGTGAAACGTCTGTATTTTCTTCTTTGCGAATACATTTTCCCACGATTTCTGATGTCGTTCATATTTTTCCTCATTTTAGCAATTTCCAATAGCTACTATTATACTTGATTTTAAAGAAACATAATTTTAAATTTAATGTAAAATTAAATCATTTCTTGTACCTTTTTCTATGTAATAAAGCATCCTACATTGCTTTCTGCCATTGTGTCATAACTGTGCCTTTGATGACATGATTTTCACGGACAAAGCACTTCCATTGCTGAAATATGGGAAAATAGGAATGACATCAGAAATTGCGTAAAAATGTATTAGCAAAGAAGAAAAAAGAAACAATTAACATACGAAATAAGTGGAAAATCATATTAAAATTTTGGTACCAATGTTTATTTAGTATTAAAATTTTTGTAGTTTCATAGAGAAATTACGGTCTGTGAAAGGGTTAACAAGTGTAGGTGACGTTTCCGACCATGCTTTTCTATGTAATTGTGGTTCCAAACGATGTTCTCTACCACCCCTCAAAGTTTGTACACGAAGTTCTGGGACACCCTGTATGTAAAAAAGAAAGTATTAACCAGTATTTTCATTATATAAATATTTTCCAAGTAAATCATTTTATGAATTTTTAGATAATCTTTTTCAGTAATCAAATACAATTATTTCGTTTATACACTATATGGCCATTAGTGACCGAAAATAATCAATTATATCCATTTTGTCCATATTTAAAAATATACTTATCAGTTTCTTCTGGAATTTCAGAATTATAAAGAATATGTTTGACCTCATTTTTATTAACTTCGATTTCATAAGGAAGACAATTAGGGTGCGACCAAACATGAAAGAAAAATAATAATATTTGGAATCGCGCTGTAAATTAAAATTAACAGAAAATCTATTGCTTCAGAATAAAAATATATGGACGTAATCTATGGTTGAAAATATATGGAATAAAAGTATATGGATACAGAAACGTCAGTTTTACAAAAATTAGCAAAATGCAGTTGTTTGCTGATTTGTGTAAGAACAACATATTCATGGAGGTATAGCGATTTTTTTAAAGTTAAAAATACTGTAGCATGTTTTTAGCTTATATCATACAAGGTTTTCAACCAAATTTAACGTCAGTTTTAATTCATAAGGATTATAGAAAGCATGAAAAGATCAACTAAGGATTCGTGATAGATTTTTGATTTCAATTATTTTTTTATATATAGCAAGGATTGATTTGTTTTGAAAAAAGATTGGTTTAAAAAAAGTTTAAAAGAAGTGAGAAAAAGATTTTAATCTAACAGATTTAACTATCAAATGCTACTTTCTGTCAATTATATTGTATAAGTTTTTAACTGACATAAAAGAATTTGTATAATCCCAGGATAAAAAAAAAAAAAAAAAAAAAAAAAGAAAATAAATGGCATTGTTTAGAATAAATAAAGTTGCGTGATGAAGTATAATATTTTAAATATTGATTTACATACGTAATTTTCCTTTGTTTTTAATTATTATTGTTTTCGGGGACTATAACATTGTTTTGTTTTTTAGAATGAAATTCATTTTGGTGATAAAAAACTATTTTAAGTGCCGAAAAAAAAATAAAAACATGGAAATATAAAAAATTAAATTATCAAAGACGATCACATAACTACCGTTAACCAGTTCCTTTTAATTAATGTTGTAATTAACTTTCGCTTTATTCGATTTACGACTTTGTATCTAATTCAGTAAGTCGATATTGCAATTTTTAAACCGATTTAATCAATCAGGATTGAAATAAACTGAAACGTAAAATGGCTGTTCAGTTTAATTAAACTCTTTTCTTCAATGCCGTTAAACACGAAAGTACTTACCTGAAAATACCTTTTTCATATGTCACTTTGATTAAATATAATTTATAAAAATGTCATTAAAAATCTTATTAAAATAAAAGTTTTTCTTAAACAATTAAGTTATGCTATAAAGATAAAAAATAATTACAGATCTGTAATTTTGTTTTTAGTTATGCTATTTTTTGGGTGTAGCATATTTTGGTTTTCTTGGTATTAGATGCATCCATATGGTTACATTAACCCCTTAACTTACGATTTACATTCGAGAATCTTGGGCCGGAAACGTAAACAAATTCGTGCAGCCTTCGAGCCATTCGAACGACTTGTGTAATATGCTGGTCGAGCAATTATAAATATTATAGGCATCGCTCGTGGTAGACGGACGCGATTTCTAAATAGCACAATATAGAGCTCCTATAATAGAGGCTGACGCTTATCCATTTTGTTTCAGATTATTGGTACCCAGTTCAGCATCAGTCTACCACAACTGGAACTGAGGTTGCCGTACGTTTACAAACTGGATTTGGAAACTGTAAATATTCCAAACTGCGCAGACAGATCAGCTGCGAAACACATTCAAAGGGGAGACCAATCATAAGCAGGCTCCATTCCTTCTGCCAATCCGCCAAATACTTTTGTCGAAAATTTAAGCCAACCCTCCTGCGAGAATTCAAGACAAAATTTCTTTTTGATATCTCCTTTTGAAACTTGAGGTTGTAACAGATTTTTTAATAGGATCTGTTGTAATGATATAATTTCTGTATTGCATGTAGATAGTCGATAAATACGTACAATGGAAAAATCTTATTACTTACTCTTTATTTTCGAAATAGGTTTTAAAAGTGATACTTATATATAAAAAAACATGCAATAAAACTACTGAAGGTGTAAACAACAGATTGTATACTGATCGACATACGCTGTTCAATGGAAAAAAATAATAAAATGCAAATGATATATTTAAAAAAAATTTCTTCCATGGAATTAACATTGGCGATCGATTATTTTCGTCTGAGTGAAGCATTCCTCTTAAATTTATAAAACAAAAACCAGAAAATACTCTTTCGAATAAAGCTGTACATAACTTATACAAATTAGACAGTTTATCTTTCAGTACGTTTTCTAAGTAAATATATCCACATAATTATGTCTTCTAAGTTTAACGATTAAGTTTTAAATGTATATATATATATATATATATATATATATATATATATATATATATATATATATGCATATATAATCATTTGCATATCAATATTTACTATTATTCTGAAAGTTGATTAAAAATTTTAGACGATCAAAACACATTTAAATTATCTTGATCGGATGAAAAGAGGTAGGATACAAAAACAGATGTTTGGTGGCAATGGATCAGTTAGACAAATTTTTTATAGACTCCCTGTACCACCTATATCTGAATTATGTACGTACACATCTATTTAATTGATATAAATGATGAATAATAATTAAATATAAATCTGTAATAAGTTAAAAAAGTTATGAGTTATTATATAGTAGATCATTTTCTATAGAAAAAAAGGAGGGACTACATTGTATTTATTTAAACTAGCAAAAGCCGTGCTTTGTTCGGATTAGCGAAGCATTATTTCATAAGATAAATATTTGAATGTAACAAAATTTTTCATATTATTTTTGCATCTTTATTAAGCAAAAATGTTAGCTCATGTTTTGGCACATTTAAATTTTAGAAATGTAAATTCAGCCAAATAACTAAGAATTTCTTCAGAATTTTTTATTTATGATATAAGGCTGGTTTAAATAATGGAATGGGGTAATAAAGTACAAAATTCCATAATGTCTTGTGGGAAATTAATAAATTGCCCACTGTATCCAAGTTGACCACCTTTAACCTGATAAACAGTAATAATTTGATTCAATTAAATTGTTCTTCAATCAATTAAAATATTCTTAAGTTATTCTTCAATCTCAATTATTCTTCAATCTTTCGATTCGGATACCAAACCTAAGAAACTTAAAAAAATATTCACTTTAAATACCAAATATAAGAATTAATTTTACTTGTTTACGATTCTTTTGCTGCCAGTTTACCAAAATAAATACCTTAATAAATAAATCATAATGTAATTCTTTTAAAATCCGTAAGTATAAACTGCGTGAAAAATTTTGGCAGAATAATGAAAATATATTTTATTTAATATATTAAGCATGATTCTATCTATAATTATTTACCCCATGGTTTATTTTCCTTCTTAAAATAAAAAGATACGGGTTCAATTTTTTATTTGCAAACGATTTTGGCGGAATAATGAAAATACATTTAATTTAATTAATTAATCATGATTCTACCTATAATTACTAATCCCATGGTTTATTTTCCTTCTGAAAATAAAAAGATACGCGTTCAATTTTTTATTTGCAAAAATGCGTCTATAATAGAAAAACATGTAGAATAAATCAATTATTAAAATAATATTTTTTAAAGGGTTATTCTGCACTAAAATAACACTGTGCAAATCTACAAATCATAATTTATTTATATGTTTAATTTCAAACCAAAATACTGAATAGTTTTTTTATAAAGTGTACGACAAAGTGTAACTTGAGTGGCCTAGTAGAGGATTCGCTTCGCTCATCCTAATAACGTCTACATATTTGTCAAAATAATTAATCAGCCTATACAAAATTTCAAGTTAATTGAATGAAAAAATAACATTATAGTCAACAGATCATCGTACTCTGACCATCGTGCACGGGCTATGTCCGTAATATTTACGTTTGACACGATTATCGTATACAGGCTATACCCGTAGTATTTAAGCTTGGGCAGATTATCAGACAAGGGCTATGCCCGTAGTTGTAGGTTAAGGGGTTAAGAGGATAAGGTTATTAATAATTGAATTACATAACATTAACCCTTTGAGCTCTGGGGTGTAAATTTCTTCAAAATTCCAAATATCACATTAGCACCAGTATTTTGCAAAGAAAAAAAAACCGGTTAACGATAAACGCGAAAAAATGCATTAAACCTCTTTGAAGTAAATTTGCTCAGATTTTCTGGTGTCAGTGTGACATTTTGGAATTAAAATTATGTGGTAGAAAATTCTACCAGCAGAACTCAAGGTGTTAAAGGGAGAAATATGTGCGACCTATTTTAATTATATTAAACTATTTTATGAATAATATAATTTATATACGTCGCTGTGACTTAATATATGTTATACGATATAGTCATGCATAATACGATTGCCTAGCATTTACAGAGATACGCAAAAGGTTTAAAATAGAATAGTTTTTCCTAAGTACTGTATATGTATACGATAATGGCTGATGGATAGATGAAAAGCATTTTAACTATGGGAGATTTTTACATGTGCTTTTAAGTTTCACTAAATCTATGCATATTATATGGTGTGTATAAATGATAGTCGATATAAAGAGCTACACAAAGAAGCTCGCAAACGTTACTGAATATGAGCGTAAATTAATTAAAGGTGCTTTTTAATTATGTTATGCATTTTTAGGCTGAACTGATACAGTTTACTATAAGAAATATTAGTAGATTTTAGATAAAATGATATACAGGATCACTCAAAGAATTGGATACATGGCCGCCTGTGCATGATAATTTCTGAGAATGCAATTTCAGGAGTTTTAAGAATGTTTTATTTAAAATAAATTTTAGCTCGAGTGCAATAAAGGTACTAGGTAAACTACAGAGCTGAACAAAAATATTAAAGTATTTTCTGTCTGTTAGTATAAATTGTTGAAAAAGAAATATCAACTTGCTAGGCATTTTCTTGTTAAACTAAATTTCCCCATTATATAGTATATGCACTATCTGCCAAAGGTGATCGGACACTTGCGATTTTTAAAGTTCTGTTAAATGTCTAGAAAATGCATAAGGATTTATTCTGAAACTCTAGGTGTGTAAGCAAAATAATATAAGTAAAAATTTCGCCAAGATTTTTTCACGAAATCCCATAGGCGACCGTTAACAAATTGAAAAAGAATGAAAATCTTTTGTATAACCCTCTCAAAACTAACGTAGCGAAAGCGTTCAAACTGAGATTATGATAAAATGGCTGATTGTAATAAACTATTTTTTTTTTATGAGAATAGCATGTATACTTCCCGGGAAATTAAAGTTTTCACAAAATTAGGCCCAAATTTTGCCAAGTTTTTTTGTTTATAATTTGCAGAATTCTTAATATAATTTTTTTTTCAGAAAACATGACAAAAAGCATTGTACACAATATCCCGTAATCAGAATTATAAAACAATAAAAAATTCAGGAAAAATGAACTGGTTTACTAACCGCTTTTTTATTGCGCATGCTTGAAAGCAATCAAAATATAATTTGCGTAATGTATTAGCTAAATGTATAAAGCTACATTTGTGAAAGTGTACATAATATACCTTGAAAATTCTGAAAATTATCGTCGATAGAGTAAGCTCAAAATTCGATGTTTTCAAAAGGAAGCACAGAGATGTAAGGTTGTATTCAAATCTAGTTGTAAGTGCAATATTATGTGTGCATTATTGACACTAATCAATGGATATATGGATACAACCCCTCATCTTTTTGCTTCCTTTAGGATATAACGAATTTTGAGCTTATTCTATGGACGATATTTTTTAGAATTTTTAAGCTATGCTTTTTGAGACTTTTACAAAAGTTGCTCTATATATTTAGCTAACATATCATGTAAGTTATATTTTGATTGCTTTCCCGCATGCGCATTGAAAAAAATATTTATTAAACCTACTCATTATTCATGCAATTTAAATTATTTTTAAAATCTGATTACGGGATATTGGGCAAAATGCTTTTTGTCATGTTTTCTAAAACGAACATTTTTTATATTATGAATCCTGCAAATTATAAGCAAAAGATTCGCCAAAATTTGGAACTGTTTTTTTGAAAACCTTAATTTATCTATGATAGTATACATGTTATTCTCATAAAAGTGAACACATTTTATTAGAATAAGCCACTTAATCATAATCTACAGTTTAAACGCTTTTGCTAAATCAGGTTTGACTAGGTTATCCAAAATATTTTCATTATATTTCAATTTGTTGACAGAGCCTTATGAATTTTGGAGAAACAATTATCGCGGAAATATATGACTTGTACTATTATATCTAAACACCTGGAGTTATTAGATAATTCCTCATGTATGCGTCTAATAATTAAACAAACCGTAAAAAATTGCATGTGGCCGATCATCTTTGGCAATAGTGTATATCAACAGAGAGATAAAATACAGGGCTGTTCATAAGTACTGAAATATAAATTTGACTATAGACAGTGACTGTATTCCCCTAAAAAATAAATTTTTGTTAAAGATTTCAGGAAGTGTTTGGAAGTGTTTCATAATCTCTGCCTAACCAATGTTTTTTCTTACTTGTTAACAATTGTTGTGAGTTCTAAGACAGTACAAATAACATTTTTTTTCTAATAAGAAAAGGATTTTTACGTGAATATGAAGAAACAGAAAGAAAATTTTGGGAATAATTATGTCAGATTTAAAACAATACATTTAAAATGTCTTATTTAAAACAAATTTTTGTACTGCTTTGTCAAAAAACCATGATACACAAACATTCTATTTACTTAATTCATTCTATATTAGCTGTTTTGCAATAGTTTAACTGATCTTATTTAATCAATGGCAAGAACAGCAAGTGGATTTTTTAAATCAGAAACTGATTTGTCCTTAAAATTCCCCAATTATAGGGGAATGAATGAAAACAGCTTGCAAGATGATCGCCACTGTTTTTTTAATTATAATTCAATCTTTTGTAATCATTTTAAAGACGATAAAATTAGCATATATTTAGAGTCTGCTGTGCCCGATCGATGGTTCACGAGCGTAGCTTTTACGGGGCAAAGGCCCCTAATTTAAAAAAAATCTTTCGTACGTCCATGGATGGATTTGGCTTTGAACATGGGACCGCACTTTCGGTTCCAAAATGATAACCACTAGATTAACAGGCTATGATTTTGTCGCTATGAAATAATGGTTGGTATTTTAAAACATATAGGGGGGGATAACAGACGATACAAGATTATTATAACAGACATATTTTCATTAAGGCATATTTTGATTGTTGGATGTAAAATATGAATATAATATTTCAAATTATATTCTAGACGAAAAGTTTTTGTTAACAAAATCGATTTTTCCTAAATTCATTGAACTATTAGCGGTGTTCAAATGAAAAAATACGAAACGCCATAACAACCAATGCAGCTGAAATTTAAGTATGGCGTTTATCAGCGCTTAATAGTGGCATATTCAAACTTCAATCGCTTTTGTTGTTTCGACGTTTCGTGTCTTTTTCATTTGACTACTCTTCGTACTATACATATTTTAAACGTGTTCATTTAGCATATATTTTACATACGAATATTTTTTTTAATACTCTAAAAAATTAATTGCGAATAAATTTGAATGATAGACAAAATTGTTACATTATTAAATTTGCAGGCATTATTTTCGTTTGTCTGTTTTAAAATAAATTAGAAACTTTAATTTATTAAATTTTCGGCTTTTTACTAAAAAAATAAATTTGAACTTTGATGTTAATATAGCCAATAAATGCAAAGAATAAACAGGAATTCTCCCCTTTTGCCAAGCTTTCAGGAATAATTAACAGAAAAAAGCTTGTTTTCTTACAGTACGGAAATTATTTGTTTAAAAATGGCAAACAATTTAGTGTATAAAGATGATTGTTTTAAAGGCAGCCTATCAACTTCTTGTGCGCTTGTGTTTGTATACGTAGGAGGGTATGTCGCCCCCCTCCCTCAAGCAATTTTTAGATCTCCTTTTGACACTGAAAATTACTAAGTAAACAAGCTAAATATGAAAAGACATGGATATTTTTACTTAAAAAAATGCTAATATGAGCCAAAATGGGAACCCTGGTTCAAAATATTTATATCACCAACAATGAAGTCAGTTTCATCAATAAATGTTACGTAATGCATTAACTCTTTATAAAGGATTATCATAATCCAATTATGAAAAAATCATTATAAATGTGTATTGAAGCGAAATAAGATGCTTATGAGGAGAAAAATTTGGAAGTTAAATTAATCATTTCAAATACAAGAGACAGATTATTTTTCTTTTGTTAATATTTGTATAACTTGTAAAATTTCAGATTAGCTGTCGATTTTATAAGAAATGCATAATGCTTTCACTCTCTTTTAAAGAATTTCCTAATTCGAAGATTTAAAAACGTGTTATAAATGTGTTTTGAAGTGAACTAATATGCCTAAAAAATTTTGTAAGTTAATTTAATCATGTAAAAGATTACAGACAGGATTAATGTTCTGTAAATAAAGCTTCAAACAATATGAAACAAGCATAAAAATTTAAACTTTCTACGATAAATAAGGGATCATTGTTAAGAAACTTGGAATAATGTAATAAAAATGCAAAAATATCAACACTAAAAGTACCAATAATTTTAAATTTTAAGCCTATCGATTTCAGCAGCATACAGTTTACCATCCACCTTTCTAAGGATAACAGAAATTTATAAGGCGATTCAAATTAAGACGCCGCACTAGTAACTGAAAAAGACCCGGATGATGATATTAAGTCTATGGGAGAATTATTTTCAAGTATCTCGCTCAAATTTTAAAATTTTTACTTTTTTTTTGCATAGGATAGTTGAAGACGATCCACAACCGGTCTAGGTTTTACTTTTTCGATTTTGGTTGTATTTTTTTTAAGATCAGGATAGTTTCAATTTCAAAACCGGTTCAAACCAGTTCTGAAAGGTAAAGTATTTTTTTTTAATTTGAAGCCAAAATCGAAAAGTAACAGCTAGTCCGATTATAAATCGCCCTCAGCTATCCACAGAAAAAAAAAATCATGCAGAAATATTAAAATTTGAACAAAATATTTGAAAATAACGGCCTTATAGATTTAAAATTATCATCCGGATCTTTTTCAGTGACTAGTGTAGCGTCTGAAAACGTTTTTAGAACAATAGGAAAATAGTGCGTGTCTAGTGGGCCACTTGTAAAAACCCATACTGATCATGCCAATAAGTTCCAACTTTAATTCTAAGACTATGGACGCGTTATTTTCTTATTTCTCGCTTTGATTTTAATATTTTTAAATAATTCTTTTGCACAGAATAGCTGAGAATGATCAACAGCCGGGCTAATGTTTACTTTTCCGATTTTGGTTTCAGGTTTTAAAAAAATACTTTAATTTTCAAATATGTTTGAACTGGTTCTATAATTGAAACTATCCTAATATTAAAAAACTATAGGCAAAATTGAAAAAGTAAGAACTAGCCTGTTGCTTGTCGTCCTCAACTATTCTATATATACATATATATATATATATATATATATATATATATATATATAATACAAAAATATTAAAATCAAAGCGAGAAATTTGAAATTAATGCCCCCCCCCCCCCCCCAATGTCAGACAGTTCAAGTCTGTGGCAAAACTGAAGACCTCCATCACTGAGCCGTGTAATATTATTGATGTTACTTTCTTCCAGGGATAATACATAATATGCCACATCGTTTTTTTCAAGTCATATGTAATTATCGCGGATATATTGTCTAATAACTGTAGTGGCTCTATTTCGGCGGGATGTTTTTTACCTCTCTTTTTTATACATTTTTTTTTTTTTTTTTGACTAGGTGAGGCAGGAAGTGAGTTTCTGAAGATTAATATGAATTTCTATATCGATTTTCTTAATATATTTGTTTGTTTCGTTCTTGTGGATTTGTTTCATGTCCAATTACAGTACAAATTCAAGATGGCTTTATTAAGGCACACTGTTATTCTTGCACGAAAGTATTAAGGCTGACTACGAAATTATAGAAAATAAGTTAAATCAGTTATGAAAACTCATATTTTTTTACTATTTGTGGCTACGAAGTGATAAGGGTTCAGATGCTCTGGTTATCATTATTTTAATAAAATAACCTTCTTCACCGCAACAATCGCAGAATTTTGAACGATTAAATAAGAATAAAATATTTTTACGAAAGTAATGCTATCTAGAGCATTTCTATTCCCAATATGACTACGCCACTGCTTTACTGGATAAATTATGATTGCAAAACACGTTAAAAAAACACTAAACATTAAATCTAGAACGCTCGAAAAAGTCCGATTCGACTCCAACCATGTGATTAAATTTCACTTCGAACCAGAAACTTTTCTTGAAATAAGTTAAATTGAAACCAGACAGATTTATGTTAAAGAAGTTAATTAAATAATTTTGCATAAAAATTCTGGTGAGGAATGTTATTATTAAACTTAAGTAAAAATTCCGGGCGTTCTAGTATTTAATTACATTCTTAATAAATACAAGTAAAATGATTGTTTTAAAATGTATTTGACATCGATATTGATCTATTGATCTATAAATATTGATTTATCCTTTTAAAAGAACTTTAAATTAATGTTTAAATAAAGTCCACTGTAATGATATTTTAAAGAAGGGTTGTATCCTGACTTTTCTCCAGTAGCAAATCCCCCACCATGCATTTTCTGTAAGTTAAATTATTCAAGTAGATTTATCAAGTTAAGAAATCTTTCTTATCTTAAACTGCATTTTTTCTTTTCTTTCAACTTTTCAATTGATTGACGATCTAGTGAAAATTTTCCACTCTATATCAGCTGAACGATTTTTGCATTATAATGATATCTTTGAGCGTGAGACACTAATTTAAAATGCGGGACAGATAAGTCAAGATTAGTTGGAATTTCATTTGTTTTCGTAACTTCTATTTTGAACGTTATTAGATACATTTCTTGAAAAGCTGTGTTATGATGATTTAGGTACTCCAGAAAATATTTTTTTGATGTTGTTTAGTGTACAAATTCATTTGAATTTATCATTTTAGTTATTTTTGAAGACTAGCAGGTGACGCGACCGTTCTTTTTTTGATAAATGTTTTTAATTATGTTATTCTGACAAGGAGAGGACAAGAGGTTAGAATATGGGAGACGGGGAGACAGAATAAGGTGACACTTTTTGCAAATATAACGTATAGTTACTAGATAAACATATCACAATGATAAAGTGGAATGTACAAGGGGATCCCGTAGAATTTAACTTACATCCGCCTAATCAGGTAATTATTCTTATTATAAAGTATTAAGGTTAACTATGAAATTAAAAATAAGTTAAATCAGTTATGAAAACACACATTTATTACTATTAGTGGCTACAAAGGGATAAGGGTCCAGACGCTCTAGATGCTATTATTTTAAAGTAACCTTCTTCACCTTAACTAATCGCAAAATTTCGAGCGATTAAACAAAGAGAACATAATTTTATGAAAGTAAATGGTATCTAGAGAATTTGTATCCCCATTATGGTTACGCCACTGCATTCCAGAATGAATTATGCTTGCAAAACACATCAAAAACAAATTAAACATTATACTACATTCTTAATGAATGCAATAAAAATGATCGTTATGAAATGTATTTTAAAAAAAAGCAATACTGTTTCAGATATTGATCTATGATTTTTAAAAGAACTTTCAAATAATGTTTAAATAAAATCCACTGTACTGATCTTCTAAAGAACGGTTGTATTCCGACTTTTCTTCAGTAGCAAATCCTCACCATGCATTTTCTGTAAGTTAAATTATGTAAGCAAATTTATCAAGTTAAGAAATCTTTCTTATCTTAAACTGCATTTTTTTCTTTTCTTTGCATTTCTCAATTGATTGAAGATCTAGTCAAAAATTTTCACTCTATAACAGTTGAATGATTTTTGCATTATAATGATATCCTTGAGCGTGAGACATTAACTTAAAATGGAGAGAAGATCATTCAAGATTTGATTAGAGTCTCGTTTGTAATCGTAACTTCTATTTTTTTAACGATGTTAAAGGTATTTCTTGAAAAGCTGTGTTATAAGGAGCTTGATACTTCGGAAAATGCTTTTATTGATGCTTTTAGTGTATTAATTCATTTGAATTTATAATTTTAGTTGTTTTTTAAGACTAATAGGTGTCGCTACTACTGCTCTTTCTTTGATAAATGTTTTTAATTATGTCAGTTTTCACAAGAAGATGACAAGAGGTCGGGGACGCAGAATCCGACGACCCTTTGTGCAAATATAGAGTATACTTAGTGGATAAACACATGAAGATGATAAAGTGGAATGAGCAAGGGAATCCTGTAAAATTTAATATACATTCCCCTTATCAGGTAATTATTCTTATGCTAAAACATTACGGCTAACTACGAAATTAAAAAATAAGTTAAATCAGTTATGAAAACACACATTTCTTACTATTAGTGGCTACAAAGGGATAAGGAACCAGACGCCCCGTATACCAAAACTTTAAAGTAACCTTCTTCACCTTAACTAATTGCAAAATGTTGAGCGATTAAACCACGCGTAAATAATTTTGCGAAAGTGATGGTATCCACAACATTTCTATCCCCATTATGGCTATACAACTGCTTTATTGTAAAAATTATGAATACAAAACATGTTAAAAAGAAACATTAAACTACAATCATAATAACCATAATAAAAATCGTCATTATAAAATGTATTTTCGAGACAGTAATAATCTTTTAGATGTAAATCTATGATTTTAAAAGACTTTAAAAATAATGTTTAAATAAAATGCACTGTTCTGATCTTTTAAAGAATGGTTGTATTCCGACTTTTCTTCAATAGCAAATCCCCACTATGCAATTTCTGTAACTTAAATTATTCAAGTAGATTTATCAAGTTAAGAAGTCTTTCTTATCTTAACGGAATTTTTTTTCTTCATTCAACTTTTCAATTGATTGAAGATCTAGTCAAAATTTTCCACTCTATATCAGCTGAACGATTTTTGCATGATAATGATATCTTTGTACTTGACACACTAATTTAAGATGGGAAGCAGATAAGTCAAGATTAGATTGGATTCTCGTTTGTTTTCGTAACTTCTATTTTTAACGATATCAGAGGCATTTCATAAAAGCTGTGTTATGAGGAGCTTGATAATTCGGGAAATGTTTTTATTGATGTTGTTTAGTGTATTAATTCATTTGAATTTATCATTTTAGTTGTTCTTTAAGACTAACAGGTATCGCTACTGCTCTTTCTTTGATAAATGTTTTTAATTATGTCAGTTGTGACAAGAAGATGACAAGAGGTCGGGGACGCAGAATCCGACGACTCTTTGTGCAAATATAGAGTATAGTTAGTATATAAACATATTACAATGATAAAGTGGAAGGTACATGGGAAGCCCATAGAATTTAATATCCGTCCCCTTTATCACGTAATTATTCTTATACTAAAATATTAAGACTAACTACGAAATTAAAAAATAAGTTAAATCAGTTATGAAAACACACCAATAGTGGCAACAAAGGGATAAGAATCCAGAAGCTCCATATACCATTATTTTAAAGTAGCATTCTTCACCTTAACTAATTGCAAAATTTTGAGCGATTAAACCACGCGAAAATAACTTTGCGAAAGTGATGGTATCCACAACATTTCTAACACCCATAATGGCTACGCCACTGCTGTCTTGAATAAATTATGATTGCAAAACATGCTAAAAAGAAACATTAAACTACTAACTACTAACTACTAACTAAAATAAAAATTGTCATGATAAAATGTATTTTTGAAACAGTAATAATATTTTAGATATAGATCTATGATTTTAAAAAACTTTTAAAATAATGTTTAAATAAAATCCATTACTGATGTTTTAAAGAATGGTTGTATTCCGACTTTTCTTCAGTAGCAAATCCCCATCATGCAATTTCTGTAAGTTAAATTATTCAAGCAAATTTATCAAGTTAAGAGATCTTTCTTAACTTAAACTGCATTTTTTTCTTTTCTTTCAACTTCTCAATTGATGGAAGATCTTATAAAAATATTTCACTCTATATCAGCTGAACGATTTTTGCATTATGATGATATTTTTAAGCGTGAGACACTAATTTAAAATGTGGAGCAGATAAGTCAAGATTACATTAGATTCTCGTTTGTTTTCGTAACTTATATTTTTAACTATATTAGAGATGTATTTCTTGAAATGCTGTATTAGGATGAGCATACTTCAGAAAATGTTTTTATTGATGTTTTCTAGTGTATTAAGTCATTTGAATTTATCCTTTTAGTTGTTCTTTAAGACTAACAGGTGTCTCTACTGCTCTTTCTTTGATAAATGTTTTTAAATATGTCAGTTCTGACAAGGAGAGGACAAAAGGTCGGGGACACAGAATCCGACAACCCTTTGTACTATTATAGCGAATATATTGTATATAAACATATCACGAGTATAAAGAGCAATATGCAAGGGAGTCTTAACAACATGACTCTAAGTCATCCAGTTTTGACGCTTAAGTGCATAATCGGATAAATTACAGACATCTCTGAGCGGCTGGATGGTACAGATGACAGAATAAAGTAAAAACCTTTAAGGAATCCATATTATGTAAACTGTATGGCCAAAGGTAACCGGCCACTTGCGATTTTAGACATTTTGTTAAAATCTAGAAAAATACATGAGGAATTATCCTGATACTCTAAGGATGTAAACAGAAAAGCACAGGTCATAGAGTTCTGTGACGAATTTTTTCCTGAAACTCCATAGAAGACCGTCAAGAAATTGAAAATGAGCGAATATCTTTTGGTTAATCCTGTCAAAACTAATGTAACAAAAGTGTTTAAACTGTAGATTATGATTAAGTTCGTTATTTTAACATACTGTGCTCATTTATGTTCGGATAGCATGTATACGCGTAGAGAAATTAAAGTTTATATAAAAATAGTCCCAATTTTTTCAATTTTTTTGTTTATAATTTGCTGAATTCTTAATATAAGATAATGATTTTTTCCGAAAATATGACAACCAGCATTGTACACAATACCCTGTAATCAAAATTAAAAAATAATAAAAATTGTATGAAAAATCAGCAGGTTTACTAAATAATTTTTCATTGACATACGTTAATGCTACTAAAATTTCATTCGCATTTTGTGCTAGCTAAATGTATAGAACAACTTTTGTGAAAGTCTCAAAAACATAGCTCGTAAATTTTGAGAGTGATCCTCGATAGAATAAGTTTAAAATCTGTTATTCCCAAAAGGAAGCGAAAAAAGGGTGTTTGTACCAAATATTGTAGTACGTGTCATATTGCGTATTCTATGTTGACACCAATCAATGGATAAATGGATGCAGCCCTGCATCTTTTCTTTTCCTCATCGCTTCATTTTGGGATTAACGGATTTTAAGCTTATTCAATAGACGATGACTTTCAGAATTTTCAAGCTATGTTTTTGAGACTTTCACAAAAGTTGATCTATACATATATCTAATACAATATGCAAATGAAATCTTGGTAGCATCAACGCATGCGCAACGAAAGATTAGTTGGTAAATCTGCTCCTGTTTCATACAATTATTATTTTAGTCTGATTACGTGGTATTGTGTACAATATTGTTTGTCATATTTTTGGAAAAGAAAATTATTTTACATTAAGAACTCTACAAATTATAAGCAAAAAACTCGGAAAAATTTGGGACTGTTTTTATAAAAACCTTAATTTTTATACGTATATAAATGTTATCCTCATAAAAACAGATGCAGTTTATTACAACAAGCTACTTAATTATAATCTACAGTTTAAACACTTTTGTTACATTAGTTTTGACAGGGTTGACCAAAAGATTTATTTTTTCAATTTGTAGACGGTCCGTTATGAAGTTTCAGGAAAAAAGCTCCACGGAAATTTATGAGCTGTACTATCATGTTTACACATTTAGAGTTTCAGAATAATTCTTCATTTTTTTTTCTTGATATTTAACAAAATGTCTAAAATTATATGTGGCCGATCACACTTGGCCATATAATGTATATATTTTTAAACATTGCATTAGATCCATAACACTGAAATTAAATGAAATTTCTCTGTAAATAACCTGCGCGCAGAAATATGTTTCATTTATATGTAGGTTAGATGTAAATAACTATATATACAGTCGAGTCTCTCTATAACGAAACTCCATCCAACGAATTTGTCTATTTAACAAATTTTTAGTAGGAACGGTCAATTTTTTCTTGATTAAATTAAAAATAATCTCCATACAGCGAAATACGTATCTCTGTCTAAAGAATTTTTTCCGGAGATTTTCCTTCATTTGTTCAGAAAATGCTTCAAACTGTTTGTAAAATCCACTTTTCTTTTTGTCTAACGAATTTTTTTCGAGATTTTCCTTCATTTGTTCAGAAAATGCTTCAAACTGTTTGTAAAATCCACTTTTCTTCGCTAATTCCTGATTCATATTTCATAACTGCATTCTTCTACCTTATTCTTTTTATTCAAAAAAGTCATTATCATCCAACCCTCCTCCAAAGAAAAAGCTCTTGTTGACAGAGCGTATATTGGATTCCTGCATGGTTACGCCTAACTTTGTTTCAATCAAGAGGGGCATAAATTCTCGGGAAAATTTAAAGGATTTATTTGTTATTGGTGCGCTTTTGCAACTGCCACAAAGCGTCCTGAAAGAAAAAATCATTTTATAGTTACCTGGAATTTTTTTTCTTGATTTAAATAGTAAAGCAGAGATAATGACGGATTAAAGGGTCGTCTCTTTGAATACGTTTTTGCTTACCTAAACCTGAGAAAAAATAAAAATTTTAAAATTCAAAGTTTTGAAATCAAAACAATTAAAAATTACAGAATACTTTAATTTAAAAAAATGTACTTTAATTTAAAAACTTTTTCTTATACTTTTATCTTTTTTAACTATGCTTTCAAATAAACGTTCATTTTCTGTCTCGAAACTGCTAAATAAAGAAAAAATTTAAAATAAAATTAATATTTAGCGTTAAACATTTGAAAACTTTAATTAAACGGCTAAAAAACTATTTTCTTCCAAAATTTACTCATAAAATGAAAATGTTTTGTCTCTTTTCAACGAATTTTTCTGTATAACGAATTTTTTTGACTGGAACGATGGATTTCATTGTATAGAGACTCGACTGAATTTTGTTTTACTGTCATTCAAAAATAATTAATCAATATTTTGTCTATTGAAAACATAAACAAGTAAGAAAAATCATGCGTCAAGCACTTTCCAACACTTCATGAAATCTTTAGCAAAATTCGTTAATTAGGGAAATAAGCGTAAATAGCTAAATATGTATTACAATACTTTTGAACAGCCCTGCATTTGATTTTTCAGCTGATGTACATATTATAAAATGGGAAAATTTAGTTTAGCAAGAAAAAATCTTAAAATTTCTTTTTGAGCAATTTGAACTAATAAATGGGAAACATACTTGAAAACTTTTGTTCAGCTCTGTATTTTACCTTGTACCTTCATTACACATCAGTAAGAAGCTAAAATTCATTTGAAACTAAAACACTCTGAAAACAACTGAAATCACATTGTTATAAATTATCATTCATAGGTGTCCATGTACACAATTCTTTGCGTGGCACTGTATATCATTTTATCTATATTCTGCAAACATTTCTTTATGAATTGAATGTAGTTCAGAGTAAAAATGCATACCTTATTTAAGAACCACCTTTAAGTAATTTATGCTCATACTCAGTAATGTTGGCGAGCTCTTTTGGATAGTCCTGTATATCAACTATAACATTTATGCACACCCTTATAATGTACAAAGATTTAGTGAAACTTAAATGCATAAACTTAAACATCATAATTAAAATGTATTACATCCATCCATCAGCCATCATCGGAAACATATACAGTTCGTCAGAAGGAATACACTATTTGAAATCTTTTGTTTGTCCCTGTAAATGCAATGTTCTTTATATTATGCAAGACAGTATCGTATAAATTATATCAAGCCTCAGTGACATATATAAATTTTGTTACATATGAAACAGTTTAATATATTTTTTAAATGTCGCACACTCTTCCCCCCCCCCCTTATCCAATGGAATTCTTTTCTGTGGCCCTGTAAAGGAATAATAGCTATATTTTCACTGCATATTTTATAGAATGCATATTTTAGTGCACTTCTTAAATGCATGTATATTTTAATATGTTTGACTGGGTGTAACATCTTTAAAACACCTTTGAAAAGATTTTCCCCCATAGGCCATAATGTAATGAAAATTTTTGACTTTCCCTGTAAATAAACTAATTATGGTCGAAACTTCATTTTCAAAAGGGTTCGTGCTAGCGTAAACGTCAATAACATACGAAAATTTCAGGACTATTCGAGTATATTTACAGGTGTTAGAGCGGGGACAGACGGACAGACAAACCGAATGCATAAGCACTTTTCAAACAATGCATAAGCATTTATTTTCAAACTTTTGGAAAGTGTTATAAACGTTAAAATTCATTTGAAACAATTTTTCCCAATAGGCCGTAATGTAATGGGAAACTTTTGACTGTCCCTGTAAATAAATTAATCATGGTAGAAACTTCATTTTCAATAGGGTTCGTTCTAGGGTAAACCTAAATAATGTCCAAAAATTTCATGGAAATCTGAGTATATTTAAGAGAGTTAGAGCGCGGCCAGACAAACCGAATGCATAAGCACTTTTCAACTTTGTTGGAAAATGCTAAAAAGAAAAAGCCTTGTCGGTATAACATTTCCAGAGAGTTTCAAAAAGGGAAATTTAGAAGTCTGGTGATTTCCCTGGTGAATTCTGATGTGGTAATGCCATTTGGCCACTCAGAAATGCGCGTAACTTTGCGATGTTTTTAATTTATCCGATTATTTACTAAAGCGTCAAAATTGGATGACTTTGCGGTTTTTTTAAGACCTCCTTCTATAATCCGCTTTACATTTGTGATATGTTTATCTACTAACTACCCTCCATCATTGCTCAATTGGTCGCCGGATACTGTGTCCTCGACTTTAGGTCCTCTCCTTGTGAATCAATAGTTTTTGAGATGTTCGACATAAAGAGTGCTGTTTGTACTATTGTTATGATTTATTATCATCACCCAAAATTTTGCTGGATGTATATTTTCATGATTTAAATTAAAGATTTTATTTAAAAAGAAATGATTTTTGCTAGAAATTAATTAAATAAATATGCTTTGGTTACATGAAAATTGATATTGTGATTTTTTAATTCTAAGATAAAAGTTTTGAAATAAATTTTGTTTGTGTTCTGCTTCTAAAGATTTAATTCATGAAAATGCAAAATATACGTGTATCATAAAGTTTCAAATACAAGTGACTATTTTCATATTCAACTCGCACCACTATTTTTTAAAAATACATTTTGTAGTATTTTTCTCTCGAAAATGTTCTCAAAGTGTATGCAAAAGATTTTTGGTTTAGTGCGAGACCTCATTAAGAAATTTTTCCCTGTAATTTAAACTTTACAATATTATCGCTTATAACAAAAAATAATGTATGCCTTTTTATTCTAAATATTTTTTATTGATATACTAATGTACAGTTCAGTCGTGGAAATAAAAATAAACACCCCCAACTAACTCCTGCACAAATTATCGTAGAAGAAAGTTACTGTTACCGAATCACCGGAAAGATTACTTTTAAATGAGGTACAGAAAATTTGCTTAGGGGGCCATCTACAAATTAAAAATTACACAAATTCCATTTGTTTCAATATCCAATTGGTGACAATATCCAATTTTAAAAAGATATTTCAAATCTTCGGTTCAAACTATGCCTAAACACCAAATTTCAAGTCACTTGAATGATAAGTTGTTGAATAATAAACATTCAAAATTTAGTGCTCCTAATTTAAGATTACTTTTCATGTATTTATTAATATCTCCTGAAATTATACTCCTAATGTGCTATTTTTTATGTAGCAATAATTTTGAAACACTCAAAATTAAATACGTTGAATTTGCAATTTTTATAATTTTATGATATGAATTATGAAATTAATATTCGAAAAAATTATGAACTGGAAACAACATTTTTTTGATGGATAAAGTCCTACTTAATGGAAACCCAGAATTTAAAATTTTTCTTTCAATTAGCTTTTAAGTTATTCTTAAAAAACGGCAAAATAATGGTTTAAGGGGATATCTACGAAGAAGCGACTAGGTATTTTGAAACTTCTTATACTAATTTGCAATCTTCAATGATTGCTTGAATGGCGCCTAAAATTCTTTGATTAAGAAGGTAGTTCTTTCGGATCTACAATCGAGTACCAAATTTCAATTCAGTACGAAATAGTAATTTTTCATACACCACAACAAATTTTAAGGTGATATACATGGTCGGATTCATAAGTGATTGGCCTCACTTTATTTTGACACTAGTGTACATCGGCGCATGCACCTGTTGCAAGGGACGATGATGAAAAGCGTTGACTACAATCCTAAAAAACAAAAGAAAAAAAAAGATTCACCCGATAATGGCCCAGCCACGTCTCCTTCTTCGTGAGCGCTTACCTGGCTCGGCTGAACATTCCAATTGTCCCACACCCTCCCTATAGTCCAGACTTGTTGCCCCCTGACTTCTTATTTCCGCGCTTAAAATCAGCGCTGAAAGGTAAACACTTTAACTCGATCGAGGAAATCCAATAAAATGTCAAGACAGCCCTTTAAGCCTTCCAGGAACAGGCCTACGTGGACGCCTTCGAGTCATGGCAGGCGGTACCTATTTTGATGACTACTAAGCAATTTTGTACCAATTCGCTCAAGAAATCTGTCCCTTTTAACAAAGACTCATTACTAATGAATCCGATCATGTATTCAACAGTTTTTTAAGAAAAATGCATCGAATATACATATTGTTGAAAAAAAATGTTGATCATTTCTTGAAGAAATTCTTTATGCATGAAATGAATTTCTTTTGATTTATATATAAATGATAATGTATTTATTTACTAAAAAAATCATTTCTATCTCTATTTTTAAGTTAAATACATGATGATTTCGCAAATACTTCTTCATTTTATTTGTCCAGGTGTTCTATGTGCACATAAAAAGTTATTCACACTATATTTATGCGTATTATAAAATTTTACCAGACATATAAATATGCTTTGTTAAAAATTTCATTTGGGAATTCAAATTTAAGTTTAATAATTATTTTTTATCTGTCAATATCTAAAACACAATCCAGATAGATTATTGCAGATTTAGATTGTTTTTTTTTTTTTTTTTACTTATTCTAAATCACCGATATCAATTGAGATTAATGATTATAACGGGGTTGATTTATTCTTTTGCTTCCTTTCTTTAATTATATGGCTAACGGAATTACTATGATAAAAAGTAATAATTTGTCAATCTGGTGTCTCTTTCAATTTTCTTTTTCATGAATTCATGATATATTTAAGAATTTTTTAGGAAACTGTACTGAACAGACATTTTGTTTTAAAAAAAAAATAAAATGTTAACCAGTTCTGGAAATACTGATTTATATATGAAATTATTTTTTTTATTTATATATAGACTGTAATGTATTTATTTACTGGAAAGAAAAGTTCATTCCTATCTCTATTTTTAAGTTAAATACATGTCAATTTCGCAAAAACTGCTTAATTTTACCTGTCCAGGTAATCCATGTGCCCCTAATAGGGTATCAGTAACATATTTATCGTTATAATAAAATTTTACCAGACATATAAAGATGCTTTGTTATAAATTTCATTCGGGAATTCAAATTCAACTTTAATCATTTCGTTTTAATCTGTCAGTATCTAAAACACAATCAAGATAGATTATTGTAGATATATATAATTTCTTTTTCGCTTCTTCTAAATCACCTATATCAATTGAGATTAATGATTATAACAGGGTTGATTTATTATTTTGTTTCCTTTCTTAATTATGTGGTACGCGGAATTACTACGATAAAAAGTAATCATTTGTCAGTCTGGTTGTCTCTTTAAATTTTCTTTTTCGGAAATTCTTTTTAATACTATTTTTTCGGTTCTGACTAATGAATTAAATAAAACACTGTTCCAGGATATTGCAGTACTGGGCGAATATATTTCCTCTGCAGTTTGATTATCACAGAGCTAAAAATATTAAAAAATAAAATAAAATCGAATTTATCTCTTCATAAATGTAGAATAATCTGATTTTAATTGATTAAATTAAATCTCATTGTGTGTGTTCTTATTTTTCTACATTTTAAAAAAAAATGTTTTACGATAGTGTTTAAACGAATTCACGATCTTTTATTTTATTGATTAAAAATTATCAGAAATATAATAAAACTAATTAGAGAAAGTGGGAAGAAAATTATTATTCAAAAATTGCTATAGATAGAGAGATAAACATTATTTTACTTTTGTACACTTTTCTATCTAACTCATAATGGTTAACCCAACCAACACTTATAATTTATAACATAGTTGAAAAGTATTTATGAATCTGTCTTTCCGTCCTTGCTATAACTCCCAAAAATACTGACGGATTGATATGAAATTCATAAATTTGATTGAGACTTACTGCGGCATATTCGGTATTAAAAATATAGAAGTTGTAAAAATACATCTTACAGATTTACAAGAAGAAAGAAGAGCATTACTTATCTTAATATGGATATCTCGGGGGCTACAGTCTTCTTTAAATATTTTTTATTACTTGAAAGACAGCACTTACATTTAGAACACTAACACACACACATTGTTTACAAATAAAACTGTTTACATGATATGAAATTATCGCACGCCACCAACACAAGGCATGAATTCACTGTTTATAACCAACTTTCGAACATCACTAAAAATAGAACATTTTTAATAGAACTAGTGTTGCCAGTTTTTTTTAAGACGAAAAATATTACAACTACATTTTTTAATTTAGAAAAACTCAGGTCACGTGACGTGTGACAGTCTATTTTTCTTATTTGGAGTGTGCGTGTTACATCCTCTCCCTCTCTTTCCGATCTACGTCTCGGAGAGGAAACAGGATGCTTTTTGGGTATTCCTATTTTTCTCAAGGGTGCAACTGGAATAGTTTCAGATTCTTGGATAGGCAACAAGGCAGAAACGTGTTAAGATCCAATTCGTTCACTAGGATTTTCCAGACTAGCAATGTCATATGTCACTTCTGTCTTTTGAGTCAAAACTATGTATGGTCTATCTCTCTTAGGCATAAATTTTTATGTTTTATTTTTACTTGCCTTGCTCACTGGGTGTAGGTTAACCCATAGTTTTTCACCAGGCTTGAAATATACTTGTCTACGATTTTTACTGTAATATCTCTTCCGCTGACCTTGTTTCATTTCAACAGGCTCGTTCACATTTTTCGAAATATTTGCAAGAAGTTTAAGATATGGGGTCTTCGCTCCCCCTGGTTGAAAACATTTTTCACACTTCTTCAGAATATCTTTAAATTTCTTCCGTTCATTGGAATTTAAATTTTTACCTTTATCTTCATGTAAGGCATACACACCGACTTTGACTGCGTCAGGACACGTTCTATTTTCTTCTTCATATTCATCAACAAAATAAAAATTCTTATGAGGTTTATTTCTAAAATACCATGCTTTTCTAGCGGTGTCTAACACTATGTTAGCATTGTGCAGGAAATCCATTCCTAAAAGAGTTCTATTACCTTTGGCATTTGGTATTATAATAAACTCTGTTTTGTAAACTCGGCCTTCAATCTTTGCGGGCACAGTGGCAGACAGAGTTTTCTAGTCATCGTAGTTCCATCAGCTAATGTTACTTCATGAGTATGAGGATTCATTGCAACACCAGCTTTCAAGAATAATTTATACATACGTTCTCCTGCAATAAAACGATTCGATCCTGTATCTGCCCAGACTAATACCTTCTTATTGCAGATCGTAATAGGCACATATAGAGCTGAAACTGTTGATGTATTTAAACTATACAGCTTAAGACGTTGAGCTTGCACTGCTTGTTTCTCAATCGTAGGGGAACAATCTGGGCATTTCTTCTTTATAAATCCCACTTTGCCACAACCATAGCAAAATATATCGGATTCTAAACGTCGATTAGCAAACTTAGGAGAAGATCTGTCTTCTTTTGGAGGCTTACTCTGCTTCCATGTATTTTCTCGGCGAGAATGCTCTTTTTTCTCCTGGGGTACAATATTTTTTAGAAAACGTAGACCTGATAGTATCATATGCATCTAATTTTCCGGCAAGGTCGACTGGCGAATTTATATTTTCCCAATCATCCAACATATGTTGTTTGCATTCGACAGGCAAGCGCCTTTTCATCTGATCCGCTATGATCAGATCCTGAAGAGCTTTAAAAGACATTACATTTAACTATTTAAGCCAATTTTCAAAGTAAGCCCGTAACTCGAAATAATAATCTCTCCAAGTAATTTCTTTATCTTTGCGATGCGTGAAAAAAAGCTGCCTAAACCTTTCAGCGCTAATTTTAAACCTTTTTAGAAGTAGACCTTTAACATGTGAAAAATCTGAAGCTTTTTATTTTTTTTTCACGAGCAATAAGCGTAGATATAGAAGAGGGTACAACACTTAGTAAATAAGAAACCCAGAGGTATTCTGGTACCTTCAAAATCTTTAACTGTCGTTCCAGGAGCATCAAAAACAACGGCACGTCATATGTCTCTGGCTTAAATGTAGACAACAGCTTCTGGATATCTATTTTACTGTCTGGATGAGACATTATCCCTACCGCATTACCACGTACCGCTCCACTGGAAATACTTTGGCTCTGAGGCTGTAAATTAAGCTTCTCAAGCTCAAAATTCATCTCAAACTTTTTAAATTCCAGTTCTTCCGAACGACGCTTCTCTTCTATTTCTAATTTTTGGCTGTTCTAACTCAGCTGCTTTTTGTTTTTCCTCTAAGTCTCGTCTACGCTGTTCTTCCTCGCAAGTCGCAATTTGGTTTCTTACTAACGAATTCACGAAATCAACTTCGTACGAGGGAGAGGATTTAATCTTATTACGCAATGTGACAACGGTCATCTAAATTCATTTCTACAGCTACCTGAAACAGGTCTTCCTTGCGGGCTTTATTAAGCCCGGACACTCTTAACTTTAGCAAAACAACAAGAAAATTACCCTAAAAATGCTAAAAATTCGATTAAATAAATTGTTCCCCAGACGTGAGTTTTGCTTTACAACTCATATAAACAAGACATTAATAAAACAAAACAGTAAGCATTAACTTTAGCAAAATATACTTTTAAAATAATTAAACTTTATTAAAATTTTAAGTATCATAAAATTTAAACTTTTTTTTGAAAGAAAATATACTTTAAATTATTGCTGATATAAATAACTAGTGTGTCATTTAATCAAAACATTATTTCAATTGCTATAAAACTAGTACTGAATTGTTGGCAACATTCATAAACCATGTTCTAAATAATGTCAAAACATATCTGAATAATTAAAATGTCAATCAATATTATTATCATATTATTAAGACAAGACTACGTAATGTAGATTTTTCAATATAACTTTAAAACAAAATAAAATAAATAGATAAATAAATGCAAAAATTATTCAACCTGTTTTGAAAATCATATTCAAGGCTATTTCACAATATATCAGGAACTCTAAATTAAATGCTTAAAATAAATAACAACAGAACTCTCAAATAAAATTTCTAACAAATTCTGTTATCTTGCGAAACCAACAAAACAAACAAACAAATTAATAAATAAACACATACCATATGAGACTTGAAATAAAAGTATAAATACATTTTAATATTTTTTGACTCCCAGTTTAATTTCCTGTTTGTAAAAAGAAAAGAAAAATAATATCAACGTGAATAAATGCTTATTTCATTATTTCTCAACCTTTTTTTAATTCGAATTAAGAAAATTTCTTATTTAATCAAGGTAAAAGTAAACACGAAAGACTTAAGAATAAACTAAAGAATAAAAATAAGCATCGGGGGAAAGGGGATTACACAACACATAAATAAATAGTAAAATCATCATAAAATGAATTAAAACTAATATGTGATATGAAAAATGTTACAGATAGATACAATATGATAACTTGCGAAAAGAATTATAGATACTTTAAAACTTGGCTTACTTATTGAAAATATATGACGAAAGTATTTATAGAACTTTAAAATGTTCCAAAATAAACACACCTCACACGAAACGACGATGATTGAGGCAGAAAATTAAACAAATTCAGTCCGTAGGACATATATCGCAAACAAATGAAAATGGTGCTTGGTATAAGATTATTCCATGGAACGTATTTTCACAAACGAAGTCCGAGAATTTTAAAGGCAAAGAGTATGTATGTAGAACATTGAAGAACATTTCACAAATAAATGAGCAATGACTGCTCGAGCCATTTTCTTGCATTAAACATACATGCATTTTTATTTCGTGCATATTTAATATTTAAAAAAAAAACATATATATCAAGATTTAGAAGATTTATGAAGATTTGGTACATTTTGGAAAGATTTCGTGCCATTTTTTCCCCTCTTGCTTACTTGTAGATAATATATCACAATTAAAAGCATCAAACATTTGTATAATTAAGAAGATGTGAGAACATTTTAAAAATATTTCCAGGTAAGAGCTCCAGGTTGGGTAGCCATTTTGTAAGAATTCGCCTTACAAATTTACAAGAAGAAAGAAGAGCATTACTTATCTTAATATGGATATCTCGGGGGCTACAGTCTTCTTTAAATATCTTTTCTTACTTGAAAGACAGAACTTACATTTAGAAAACTAACACACACACATTATTTACAAATAAAACTTTTTACATAATTCTCCTGGCGCACGCCACCAACACAAGACATGAATTCACAGTTCTCAACCAACTTTCGATCATCACTAAGAATAGAACATTTTTAATAGAACTAGTGTTGCCAGATTCTTTAAGACGAAAAATATTACAACTACATTTTTTAATTTAGCAAAACTCGGGTCACATTGACGCTTGACAGCTTTTTTTTTTGTTTTTTCTTTGGAATGCGCGTGTTACAAAGTTATACCGTTTTCCCTCATATTAGCTGGCATGTCAGAAAAAAATCAAGGTACACCAACATGCCGGAAAAACTCGTATTTACCGACACGCCGAAAAATATGAGGTTTCGTTACAGGAGAATTGGATGATGATTTAGTTTGGTTTTTCTAAAAATATTTTTCTTAAAAATACCACCAATACATATTTTTTTCTCTGTCTCTTTCTTTCTATAAACATATGTTAATTTAAATTTAAGTAATTATTAGATTTTATTTATTTAATTACTATGCAAAATTTCCATGTATGACGTTTCTACTCCAGGATGATGACATAATGTTAATTAATATATCATATAAAATTACTTTTCCGGTATAAAGTAAGTACATGTTTCTCCCTTTACACATTTAAATAGTTATTCTGTTTTTCTTATCATATATATAATAAGAATATTTCTATTCAAGTCATAATTTATGGGATAATCTATTTCTACATTGTAAATATTCGATGAGTGCTAGGACGATGAGAGCTTTGCGCGAAGTGGTATGAGATACGCGTAACACATTTTTATTCTCTCGGAAATGTAAAAAAAAAAAAACTAAATAATTAGAGAAATGGGAATAAACTCTATATTGCACGTTCCACTTCCTCAACAGAAAATGCTGCTATACAATGCAGCTAGTGAACCACATTACTTATTTACATTTTCGAATTTTCTGGCTTTTTTCAAAATACCGGGAAAGACAAGGGAATAATATTAAAAATTCTGGCCTACTTCGAATTTCGAGGCATGCCGGCTAATGCCAGGGAATATGGTAATACTTGTACAGGGATATTGAAAATATCAAATATATTGGAAATACTTTTTGATATGTTTTAATATCGAAAAAATAAAATTCACTGGTGAAAAAGTATGTATGAAAATTACCGTAGATGTATTTGATGTGTGCTTTAGTATATATTTTGATTATACGTAAATGTTGCAGCCAAAGTCCGAAATCGGCCAGTTTGCGAATTGACCATCTTTTTTTTAATTCATTGACCATTTCCGGAATTGGTCAGCCAGTTGTCGAAATACCCAGAGTTCGTCGGCTAGTTTTAAAAGTGGCCTGATTCCGTTGGCCAGATCACGAAATTTTTAGAGGCTGTAAACTCGGATAAAACGGCAACAACTGTTTTTGACGGTTTGTATCGTTTCTATTTCATAAATCCTAACATTTCTTTTCAATGAAAGCTACTCATTTTCAGATGATCTAGCGCAAGATTAACTTTAATTTTTTTTTTTTTTTAAATTAATTGTCTTTAATAATATTTCTTCAAGATGGTGGCATTTGTGTTACTGCGATGTTTCCAAATAAAAAAGAGATTAATTAGGACTATTATATTTTATTTATGTTATATATTGTACAATAAAAAATATTTTCTTCATCTGAAATAAATGGTGCTTAAGATCATAAGTTTAAAGATGTCTATCATGCGTAATTAATTCAAGGATATCTCAAATGGTAAATATCACAAAATGTCAGATTTTGATCATCCGAGATATTGAAAGTACCTATTGAAAGCAAAATTTTAAGAGGTAAATTTATTTTCTGTTAGATAATAAAGGATTTTCCATGTAAAATTGCTAAATTTTGAAGCACTTATTTAATAAGTTAATTTTTATGTAATTATATGTCATTTCTTGGCATATGTATGCCAGGATAAGGCAATTTTACTTTAAAACATTTTTTACATTCTTCTTCTTTTTATTTTTAGGTATAACATTTAAATTTTGTTTAAAGAAACAAATTTTCAATATACAGGGTGGTTAATTATTAACGTCAGGTGTTCAGAGCCCTATAGAGAGTAAAGTTTTGGGCGAAACATAACCAAATTTGATCAGCATACATAATAGACCATGGGATTTCGAATTCTTAAAAAAGAATAAAGAAAATAAAAAGTTTAAAAAATCGCCATTAGGGGCAATTTTAGCTAAAATGCGACTAAAATGCATTTAATTTGCATAAAATCAGCAATTTTGGCGCACCAAAAAGTGTATTAGTGTAAATGTTGAATGATTAAAAGGCAAAAAATACAGTACAGATCAATTTTATACTGCTGGAATACTGCCCGAGCGCTGATGGTACCTGCACATTTTTCATCTCTTGTTCGACAAAAGCAGTTACAACTTCTTCAACTTGTTATTGACTAGTCACTTTGCGTCCTAGGCCTTGTTGCCGCATAGTTTGAAATCGATGATTCATCTTTTGTAAATTTTTTATGCTCATTGGTTCTTTTGGCAAATTCTGTAATCGGTGAAATTCAGGAGGAGCATCATTGCAATTCTCGTTCTGCTGATAACACAGCTTGACTAGCAAAGTATGGTGAGAGTTGATAATGATGAGAACCCTCCCAGCCTTTCCTTTTATACTCAAGATTGCTATACAGAACTGATTTTATGCAAGTTAATGCATTTTAGTCGGCAAACCGCTAAAATTGCCCCTAGTAGCGGTTTTTAAAACTTTTTATTTTAAATTTTTTAAGAATTCGAAATCCCATGACCTTTCAGCCTGGAGTTCGTTGCTATGACCACTAGGCTATCACGGCCACACCAAGTGAGTTTTAGTAATAGCTATTAAAAATATAAAACTATTAGCTCTATTCGTTGCTAGCTTTTTTCTAGTAATTTATATAGGGTAGATGTGCCAGTAATGGGCCACCTTCCAGTAATGGGCCACCTCGCACTTTTTGGTTTATAAAAAAATAATAAATAATAGTTAAGCTTTTATTATTTTTTTTCTGAACTCTACCTTGCATGCTTTATAAGCTGGATTAATTTTTTACACTTTTCGTCAAAACAATTAGGAAGCAGAAAATAAAGTTTCACAGTTTTTCTGTTTTTCACTGAAAATCTTAATGAACATGCTAAGAGCAGACTTTACTTACTTAGTTTTATATCTTTTTTATTTTTCCGTAAAAATTGAATGTTTTTGTTTGGTTAGCAATATAAAACATTGAATTTAATATACCAATGGCCATTTACAAAATTTTATTTATTTTTAAGATTTTAGGAGGGGTGGTCCATTACTGGATTGCTTATTTCGTGATTTGCCAGTAATGGGCCACCCAAGTGACCAATACTAAAAGTGTAATTTCAGCAGTGATAAAATATTTTGATTTAACTGAAAACTAAATAAACAAATTTAATACTTAAATTTTACTTACTAGAATTTAATAAAGACAATTTCTTTATAAATACAGTCAAGTCTCTCTATAACGAAACTCCATACATCGAATTTCTCTATATAACGAATTTTTAGTAGGAATGTTTCCCTTTTCCCATGATTACATTAAAAACAGTCTCTATAGAGCGAAATAACTATCTCCATATAACGAATATTTTCATAAAATGTTCTTTATTCAGTTGTAAAAAAATACTTCGAAATCACAAGAAATCAAATTTCCATCTCTTATTCCTAATTTATCGTTCAGTGCTGAGTTTTTTTATTACTCCTCTGCTTGAATTTTCTTGTTCCTTAAGTCCAACAAATTCATCAACCCCCTCCTTTCACACACCTTTCAACATCCTTCTCAAAACAGTGTTAATTGAATAGTTATACATATAAGAACGGGATCAATGGGGGTTATTGAAGAAAAAACAATTTACAATTGCTTCAAAAAGGCCGAATTTTGTATACAAGAGGATAATGTGGATTCTGAGGAAGAAGAAGATGCGACTTACGCAGACATAAAAAGAGCAACTTGGAAATTGCACGTGAACGTAGCAAATGAGGTGCGTTCGTACGATAACGAAGTTTTAAAAATATTCAGATCTTGCTTTTATAGTAAATAGTACTTCGGACAGTATATTGGTTGAAATTCTGTAAATATATAGGATTAGTAATTCTTATTACACCTCAGCAACATATATCTTATTCATAAAATGTGAAATAGTTGAATATAATTAAAACACGTACCAAACCATGTTTCCCCGTATAGCATTATACAGTGGAATACTTTTGTGTAGCCCTGTAATTTAATAATAAAAATTATTTGCGTCACAGATTGTACAGAATGCATATTTTAGTATATATTTCATAGATTCATGCCAATTCTATTATGTTCAAATGAGTGTAACATCATTAAAATGCTTTTGAAACTTCTTCCCCATTGACCGTAATGTAATGGAATCCTTTTCATTGTCCCTGTAATTGATCTATGCATCCGATTTTCATAACATATGAAATGACTCGACAAAATTACGCAATAATTATGTTTTAAATTTCAAACGATTAAAATGCATTTAAAACTTTTTTCCCTATTGACCGTAATGTAACGGAATCCTTTTGAATGTAATTGATCTATCCATCCGATTTTCATAAAATTTGAAATGACTCGACAAAATTATGTAATAATTATGTATTTTAAATTTCAAACGATTCGGTTGGATAGTTTTCCGTTGTTATATGCGGACAGACAGACTGACAGATAGACAGACTGTCAGACAAACGGACAGATAGATGGACAGACAGACGGATTGAACGACAATTATAGGTGCTACCTATTTACATAATTACGAACGCACCTAAAAATAATTATCTGTTATTTTTTGTAGGGTGACCCATTACTGGAACATAGGCGGTCCATTACTGGAACATAGGTGGCCCATTACTGGGCATTTGGGTGTTTAGACATATTTCTATTATTTAAAATGAAATTTTTATTTCTATTGGGAAATGTAACTGTGGGATTAGTTAAATATTGTTGAAAGATTAATCTAATATGAAAAAAATTGGAATACAATAATTATAACTATTAATAAAAAAAATATTTTTTAGAGAAATTCCTTAAGGTGGCCCATTACTGGCACATCTACCCTAGATTTTCTTGTAACCGAATAAGATTACAAAATTTTTTTAGTAATTTCAAAGATCACTAAAATTTTTTTAGTAGATCGACCCTTTATTTTTACAGTGTAATTTAAATTTACCAAAATCGGTTATTCTTTCTAAAATTTTATGTGTAAACTGTACAAGAAAATGATGTAAATCTACTAAACTTGTAAGCAAAACTAGAGACATCTGTAACATAATAAAAGAAAAAATCCCTGTCGGCTGGGCCTATAGACGGAGGTAGATTTCGAAGAGTGCTCATTTCAACAACAATATATATATATATATATATATATATATATATGATTAGAGAAAACCCAGTTTAATAACCTCATTTGGCCGTTTATGAAAAATTTTTAATTTCATTTTTCTGCAAAAACTGGTTTTATCTGAATCATCTTAAGAAAAATTCAGCTCAAATGCCCATTTTGACAACATATTTTGAAATAAATTCTGAATTTATTTCAAAAAATCGACCAAAACAGTACATTATACAGTTCCTAAATAACAGGAAACTGTAAGTGAATGCATTTGAGAAAAAAATTGAATTTAAAAATGAGTGATAAAATAACCAATTTGTTATTTGAATACATCCTTAATTCTTTAATCATGATTGCTTCGGAAAATTTTGTGCGAAATACTCACTTTGACAGCATTTTTAAGAATATATTCTATCTTTATCAAAAAACTGGCCAATGCGTCACAGTATATAGTTCCTAAATAAGAGGATCTATAAATTGGATGCGTTTGAGAGCGAAAATGGATTTTAAAACGAGTCATAAAAAACGCAATTTGCTATGTGAAAACTTCCTTAAATTTTCAAATCACGAAGACTTCGGGAAATTCTGTTCAAAATACCTTTTTTGGTAGCCTTTTTCGAAATATATTCTGTCTTTATCAAAAAACCGATCAATGCATCACATTATATAGTTCCTAAATAAGAGGATCTGTAAACTGGATGCGTTTGAGAACAAAAATGGATTTAAAAACGAGTAAAAAAAAAACGCAATTTCTTATTTGAACACTTCCTTAAATTTTCAATCGCGATGATTTCGGAAAATTATGTTCAAAATACCCTTTTTGGTAGCCTTTTTTGAAATATATTCCGTCTTTATCAAACAACTGACCAACACATCACGTTATATAGTTCCTAAATAAGAGGATCTGTAAATTGGATGCGTTTGAGAACAAAAATGGATTTAAAAACGAGTAAAAAAAAAAAAAAAAAAAAAAACGCAATTTCTTATTTGAACTTAAATTTTCAGTCCCGATGACTTTGGGAAATTTTGTTCAAAATACCCTTTTTGGTAGCCTTTTTTGAAATATATTCTGTCTTTATTAGAAAATTGACCAGTGCGTCGCTTTATACAGTTTCTAAATAAGAGGATCTACCATTTGGATACGTTTAAAACCAAAAATGAATTTAAAAATGAGTCAGAATATAAGCAGTTTTATATAAGCATATTTCTTTTTGCTATAGGAATTGGTCCTACGAAAGACTTGTCAATATAAAAGTTGTAGATATTTTTGAGAAGATGTAAAATAAATTTAATCAGATTTGATATCTTAAAAATTGACGGAGTTATGGATTTTTCTCTTTTTTCACCGCCCTTTTTCTTTTCGTTTTTAATTTTTTTCATGGGTAAAAGTTGATCCTATCAAAAACTTGTAAATACAAAAGTTTTAGATAATGTTAAGAACATTTACAAAAAATTTAGTTGGACTTGATATCTTGAAAATTGACGAAGTTATGAATTTTTTTCTCTCAAAACCCTTGTTTTTTTCGCCCCTTGAGCCCACTTCTAAATTTATCAAAAATCTGTCATGCATAAACTTTCGGTCCATTTTTAAGAAGTAATATAAACTTTAAACCGATTCGATATCTACTTTAACAAAAAAGTTATGGCGTTTTTTCGGTTTTCACAAAAACGCCCCCTATTCCGACCCCCTTGGTCCGATTTTGCCCATTAACGAACTTAGCCGAGATTTTATCCCCTTTGATTTTATGTACTAGTTTGGTGAAGAATTATAGAAGTTATCGTGTCTATAAAAAAGTGATATATATATATATATATATATATATATATATATATATAAACTGGTGCGATTGGAATAGGTAGTATTTCTTACGAAATCTACCTAATAAAGAAAATTTTGGTAATTTTAGTAAAATTTTTTCTGTAATCCTCGTTACCATTACTTAAAAAGTTATAAAAAAATCTACTAAAACTTTAGTAATTTTATCTGTAATCCTTGTTTACAGTTACTTAAAAATTTATAAGAATTCGATTTTCCCAAAAATGTCTTAGTAACCTTAAACGTTTTTGGATTCTAAGTACAAATCTACATCTCTTAGATGAATTTTTATTGTTGACATTGCATAAGATGTTCTTAGAATATAATTCTACAAGAAATTTTTTTGTAATTTTCCAAAATTTTTTAGTGTAATGTTTTTTGAAAATACTCCTAAGGACATTTTTTTTATTAGAATGTATAAAAAAAATTGCATTATATAACATTTAACAGGAATTTTATTGCGCAGACTGCAATTTCCGTATTTTTTTATATTCACCTCCAAATAAGTAATTACTCACTGTAGCAATAGTGATTACGCTAAGATGGAATCATATTATTTCTATATTGCTGATATTAATGCAGATAATCGTAATAAATTTTGTATTCATGTATTTTTGCGTAAGAGTGCAAAAGCTATTGCACTCAGGTCTGAATATTTATAAACTAATAGAATAGCACGAATGCACCTCATTTGCCTTGTTTGACGTATAATTTCCGAATTTACTACAGACGGACTTCCGATATAAGTCCCTTCTTTCAATCTTTCCAGCAAAACGAATAGTCTACATGATAAATATAATCATAAGCTATATAGAGAAGCTTATTGATTAAAAAAGAACAATTCGACAAATAGCTAGTTTTTACTTTCTTACAAGAAGAAAATATTGGATTCGTACAAATTTTCGAATTCCAGTGTTCGACGGATTTACACGTTTTAAGGGTCAAAAAGTCCCCAAAAATGTTTTTACAAAATGTCTGTCTGTGAGTCTGACTGTCACTCTATCACTCTGTATGAGACGAAACTTTTATGGAAGAAAGGAAAGGAATTTCACAAAATATTAGATTCAATTAGATCATAGTATAAAAGAGAGCTGATTAGTTTTTTTGCATACTTCACCCAAAAGATGGTGCCACTATGTAGCATTATTCATCCTTATCGTAATAGGCTTATCTCAAGAACTGATGAATAGATTTTCATTAAACTTCACATTCCTTTAGTCCACTATATAATATGGTGCTAATTACATTTTGGTGTAAATCGCCCCACAAGTGGCGCTGCTAAGCAGCATTATTCATCATTATCACAATAGCTTTATCTGAGAAACTAATGCACGAATTTTTATCAAACTTCAGATTCAGTTAGTAACTGATATGAATTAGTATTCTTTACTTTTTGGAGTGAATCGATCAACAAATGGTGCTTCTATCCAGATTTAGTTACGATTTCTGCAATGATTCAGTCTCAAAAAGTAACGCAGGGATTTTCCTTAAACTTCATATTCAATTAGGACTTCGCATAAATTGTTGTTGATTAAGTTTTAGTGTAAATTACTTGAATACTGACACTGCTACGCTTTATGTTTCTGGAAGTATTCACATCTATGAGAAAACAAAGATTTTGGATTGCCACATCTGATTAGTTTCTTCTTAATATTTACTTTTCCGTGAAAATTGATTTTCCAAAAGTAAAATCATAAATGGTTTTATACTTTTGTCTTACTAACTGAGGAGTTGGAGCGTTGTTACTGATTTTTTAAAAAAGTTTTATAAATGCAAGTAATGATTACATTTGTATAAGTTTGTATAGTGTGTTGATGCATTCACTGCTTTTTTAAGAAACACACGTACAATAAAACATGAATTAAAATTTCTACTGGTTTAAACAAAATAAATAAAGAATAAATAAATAAGAACAAAAAAAATAAATAAAATGGAACTTTTTCGATAAAAATATACAAATTAGGAAAACGTTGGTCATTTTTTATTTTTCCAAGTTTTAGCTAACTAAATTTTTAGTTACATATTTCCCTGTTTTCAATGAAATAAGTATTAAAGAAAAACAAAACTAAACAAAACAAAAACAAACATTGTTTTTACTGATCTGACAAAACATTCATTGATTGCAAGTCATAATAAAATTTGTACTATATGAGTAATACGATATTACAGTACATTTTTGCAAATACTAATTGGGTAGAAACATCGTTCCGATAATAACTTGAGAATTTGATATTCCACTGATCTGAAAAAAGTTAACATGTAACTTTTTGGAAATCTTTTTTATTTCTGGTCCAAACTGCGGACAACTTTGAAGAAACTAATGTTTTAAGACAGTAATGTTTATACTCTTTAATTGATTTATAGATTTCAGAATTAAGCCTTGAAAATTATTTGGCCGTTAGCCATTTTTTCAGTATCTTTCGTGTTCCAGATTACTCTGGCAGAAACCCAGAATGTTTGAATTTCGAATTTTTATGGAATCAGTAAAATCAAATCTCTAATATCCAGTTGGTGTAGTTTGCTTGTATGAACATTAAAAAATACCTCCCTAACGGATGAAGCAGACATTCATCTTTTCTACTCCGCTACATTTGAGTAGTATTATTTTGAAACAGCTTAGGATTTTCATTCATATGATGGATTGCATGAGTTTTGATTATAAAAACTTATCATTTTTTTCTCTCAATGTTATCAGCATTAATCGATCTGGCGTACTAAACGAAATCAACGATTGACAGTTTCTTTTGCCTGCCTTACACAATCGAAATTTTCAGAGTAATTTGACGTTTTACATTTTTTTAAGATAACGCCGGTGAAGTAACTTTATATCCAATAGGCATTACGTTTTAAGGTATATACAAACATGTGGCTTGAATGTGTAAAAAATTATGCGGTAAAAAATTTATAACAATGGTGTTCTTATTTTTTCATCAATCCAAAAGTACATGACAATGACATACATACTAATTATTTATCACTAGTAGCAAAACATGTTTTTGTACAGTGGAAACATCAGAAACACGTTTTAAACCTGTTTTTTGCGTTTAGAAATAAGACCGTATTTATGTTGGATTGTAGTTCTGTAATATATAGCCCAGATTTTAATGCAAAGATTTATATTGTTACTAATGATAATAAAGCATTCAAGAGTCTACATTAGTCACTCGAAAACACCCGGATGATAATGTTAAGTATATGAGGGGCGATTTTTTCAAATATCTTGCTCAATTTTTATATTTTTACACGAGTTCTTTTGTATATTATAGAGGAGGAAGATCTACAACTGGGTTAGTTTTTAATTTTTTGATTTTGGTTTTACCTTAATAAAAACTTATTTTAATTTACGCAACCGGTTTTGAAATTGAATCTATCCTAATGATAATAAATATATATATATATGGAACAAAAATCGATAAAGTAAAAATTAGCCCTGTTGTAAAATCACCCTCATCTATGCAAAAAAAAAAAAAAAAACCTCGTGTAAAAATATTAAATTTTGAACGAAATATTCGAAAATAACACCCCCATAGACTTAATATTATCATCCCAGTCTTTTTGAGTGATTAGTATAGGGCTCTTAATAGTCCGGATATAAAATTCAAGTCTAATGTTGACCTAAAAATTCAATATTAATATTTGATAAACAAATGAAGCCGTTTTTCGGTATCTCTAGTGTTCCAGATTACTCTGGCAGAAACCCAGAATGTTTAAATCTCGAATTTTTATGGAATCAGAAAAATCAAAAGTTTGTAATATCCAGTTGGTGTAGTTTGTTTGCATAAACATTAAAAAATATATTCCTAACGGATGAAGCAAACCACTCACGATTTTAATTCAAATGATAGATTGCATGAGTTTTGATTAGAAAAAGTTATAAATTTTTTCTCTCAATGCTATCAGCAATAATCGATCTGGCTTACTAAACGAAATCTTCAATTGACATTTTCTTTTGACTGCCTTACACAATCGATATTTTTACAGTAATTTGATATTTTACATTAAAAAAAAAAAAAAAAAAAAAAAAAAAAAAAAAAAAAAAAGAAACGTTGGTGAATTAACTTTATATCCAATTGGCTTTACGGTTTGAGGTATATACAAACATGTGGCTTGAATGTGTTAAAAAGTGATGCGGTAAAAACAATAACACATCGACATTCGTATTGTTTTCAGCAATCCGAAAGTACATGATACTGGCATACAAACGAATCCTTAATCAGTAGTAGCAAAATAAGTTTTAGTACAGTTGAAATATCATAAACACATTTTAAACCAGTTTTTTGCGTTCAGTAATAAGACCGTATTTATGCTGGATTGGAGATCTGTATAATATTGTCCGGATTTGAACGCAAACATTTATATTGTTACAAAGGATAATAAAGAGCCTTCACACCCGGATGATAATGTTAAATATATCAGTTCATTGTTTTCAAATATATCGTTCAAATTTTATATTTTTACACGAGTTCTTGTGCATATTTTAGTTGAGGACGATCTACAATCGGCTTAATTTTTTTTCGATTTTGGTTTCAGGTATAAAAAATTACTTTAATTTACGGAACTGATTTTGAAAGTTAAACTATCATAATATAAAAAAATGGAACCAAAATCGAGAAAGTAAAAATTAGCCCGGTTATGAGATCACCCTCAATTATCTTATGCAATAAATAAATAAATAAATAAATAAAAATAACTCGTGTACAAATATTAAATTTTGAGCGAGATATTTGAAAATAACGCCTCAATAGACGTAACATTATCTTTCGGGGGTCTTTCTCAGTGACTAGTGTAGGGCTCTTAATAGTCCGGGTACAAAATGAAAGGCTAATGTGGACCTCAAAATTCAATATGAACATTTGATAAACAAATACCGCCGTCAGCCATTTTTTCCGTATCTTTCGTGTTCCAGATTACTCTGGCAGAAACCCAAAATGTTTCAATTTCGAATTTTTACGAAATCAGAAAAATCAAAATCTCTAATATCCAGCTGGTGTAGTTTGTTTTTAGGAACATTAAAAAATATATCCCTAACGGATGAAGCAGACATTCATCTTTTCTACTCCGTTACATTTGATCAGTATTATATTGAACCGCTTACGACTTTAATTAGAACTAGCAAAAGCCAAGCTTTGTTTGGATTCGTGAAGCATTATTTCAAAAGAAAAATATTTAAAAGTAACAAGAATTATTTTTTGCATCTTAATTAAGCAAAATTATTATTATTTTTTTTGGAGGATTTTAATTTTAGATACGTAAATTCAGTCAAATTTTATAAATTGTTTTTAAACAGCAAGCATATTAAAAATAATACTAATAGTAATTACTTCATAGTAATAAATATATTTCATTTGGCTCAATTTTCAACCTTCGTATTCAAATAACATTTTACATAACGAATTCAAGAATTTTTTTTTTGTTTACAATTATTTCGTTTCTAATTAAAAAAAAATCATAATATGATTTTTTTTTTAAACGGAAGTATCGTCTGCGTAAATGATTTGCCACAATAAAAATAAATTGTGTATTTGAATTCTTAACACTGAAAAATATTTTCATAACTAAATGTAAATAATTGAATTTTCACAATTCATTCAATCAATTTAATCATTTTAATTCATTAAAAATATGCTATAATTTTCATAAAAAAGATATTTTAAAAATTTCATAAAAGAAATCGTGAAACTATTATATGATTAAAAAGAGTGAGACCAAAATATGTGCAATTTTCAACCAATCTTAATAAAGTATTCTATTAAAATATATTTTTTGATGGAATAATGAAAATATATTTTATTTATTTAATGGGCCTTATTAAATAAATAAAATATATTTAATGGGCCCCTTATAATGGGTCCCTTTCGTTCGAGTCTACAAAAATCGCCGTTTTACCTTATGTGACTTCATTATCGATCGTACTCATTTCACGCAGATGATTGCAAAAATTTTTCTTTACAGTTTAAAAAATATAAATAGTTTTTACATTTATTTCCATCAATTCATAAAGAAATGGAGCTTTCTCTTCCTTCTGGTTCGAGGCTATAAAAAATCGCTATTTAACCTTATGTTACGTCACAGGAATACGGTCCATTAATCATAATACTATCGGTAATTATTAACACCATGATTTATTTCTTCTTCTTAAAATATACTTGTTTCATTTTTTATTTGCAAAAATGCGCCCGTAATGGAAAAACATGTAAAATTAAATTCTTTAAAATAATAATTTTTGTAAGGTTATTCTGTAAAAAAAAATATTGTGCAAATCTACGCACCATAATTTATTTTTATGTTTAATTTCAAATCAAAATATTGCATAGTTTTTTTGTAAAGTGTACGACAAAAAGTAATTTGAGTGGCCTAGTACAGGATTCGCTTCGCTCATCCTAATGATGGATTGCATGAATAAAAAGTTATCAATTTCTCTCTCAATGCTATCAGCAATAATCGATCTGGCTTTCTAAACGAAATTTACAATTGACAGTTTCTTTTGATTCCTTTAAACAATCAACATTTTACACATTTTAATTCGACGTTTTACATTTTTTTATTTAATTGAACGTTATACAGATAACATCGGTGAAGTAACTTTTTATCCAATTGGCTTTCCGTTGTGAGGTATAAACACATGTTGTTTGAACGTGTAAAAAAAAAAAAAAAAAAAAAAAAAAAAAATGTGCGGTAAAAATAATAACACAATGGCGTTCATTTTGTTTTAAGCAATGCGAAAGTACCTGATAATGGAATACAAACGAAAGATTTAGCACTAATAACAAAATATGTTTTAGTACAGTTGAAATATCAGAAATATGTTTTAACCCGATTTTTGCGTTCAGAAATAAGACCGTATATATGTTAGATTGGAGTTCTGTATTACATTGTCGGGATTTGAATGTAAACATTTATTATGTTACTAAAGATAACTGAAAATAGTTAAAAATGTAACGTAAATTAGCATGGAATGACCCAACGTATAATTCTAAATTAGTTTTGAGGGAATTCCTAATATGCTTTCCGTTTTTCTCTAGGTAGTCTAGGGTGGTGGTGCCGATGTTAATGACTACGTCATCGAGTTATGAGATGAAATCATGATGTAGGAAAAGATTATTAGATGTAAATGAAGGAATGACTGGTCTGCTTCGTCATACCTTCGTATGATATAAACATTAGCGGGCGCCAACTCATCATTTTTGGCTTCACTATTACGTAATTTTGTCACGAGATCAAATGGTGCCGAATTAAAGGTAAAATAAAGTATTTTAAGAATATTTTGGTCAGCCTACGCATATCCTGGTTGAAATCCCCGACACAATAAAATTTATAAAATATAATGACATCATAATGTACAATTGAAACCCAAGTACTAAGATATGACGGGGTAATTTGAAATATTCGTATTGTACTAGTCTGTTTCTCTAATGTGCTAAAAATTTCAAGCCGTAACTCGATGACGTGATAATACTGTCAAAATAGGGGTTCGGTGCCCCTTTCATCCCGCTTTGTACAAAGTTATGCCGAATCAGTCGTTTTCTCGCTTTCTCTTAATAAACTTTTCATAAATCATTAATTCATCTTGAATGTCGATGGCTAAGTAGTTTAAAATTAAATATTATGTTTATAGGGTTTGAATTGTACATTATGACGACTTTTTTTGTTATAAAATTTAGTCTGGCAAGGTTTTCTACCAGGATATGCACAGGCAGACCAAAAGTTTATTAAAACACTTTATTTTATCTTTCATTTGGCACCAATTTCAACAAGTAATTCGATGACGTGATAGTGACGCCAAAAAGGCGCGTTAACGTCCGCTGCTGTTCATATCGTTCTAAAAAATGCTGAGGCAGACCAATCATTCCTTAATCTACACCTAATAATTTTCTCCTACATCATGATTTCATCGAGTAACTCGATGACGCATTCATTTGTGTCGCCGCCCCTCGGTCTATCCAGTTTTTGAGAAATTTGCATATTTAAGTTTATGCGAATTTAAGCTTTTTTGCGTTATTTTATGCAAATTTCAGGTATAACAATGTCAGATTGAATTAAATTTTCCAAATAATGTCTACTACACTGTTTACTTTAAGTAAATGACGCAATTCGTATATTTTCACCATTTATCTATGAGTTATTAAGTTTAATTTCTATAATTTTCAATGGTGTGATTTTTACAATATTTTTTACTTTAAAGAAATTACTATAGAATTGATTAATGTTTTTCTAGACACGATTTTTACGCTGATTTCAAATCTGCAATGCGTTTGCGAATAACATATCCAGTTTTTGGGTTCAATGATATCTTATTTATGTTTGGTATTGGCAAAACTTTGATGTAAAATACAGGGTTATTATAAATGAATCATCGGGTTTTGATACATTACAACGTGCGAATTAGGGAACGTATATGTTTCTATGATTACTCAAACGAGAGGGCATTAAATACAGTTTCGTGCTACACATGTTTCATGTGGTTTTTTCCTTTTGTACACAAATGCACAATAAAATGCATTTTTTTTCTGCCAAACATGTGTAATTTATTCTCATATAACCTACTATGTCTGTCGACCAGATACAAAATCCACCTTAAACTGCAATATCCTTTAATTGTTTTGAGCAGTGTGTTTCCAAGACAACTCAAACGATAGAGCATTAACTACAGTTTCGCGCTACATATGTGTCATGCGCGTATAGTTGCCATGGTTGCTGCGCGAACGTCATTTTCAAAATGGCAACTGGACAGCAGAAAGCGTTTTGTGCATTAAAAATTTAAAAGTCTGAATCGCTTATAACCGTTCAGAAAGCATTCCGAAAGGCGTACAAATGCAAAATACCAACCAACAATGATGGATTGGTCAATGTCACTTTGGCTGAGTTGCAGAACCGCACCACGGTTGCATTTGTGACCATCGAGGTGACCATGCTGAGTAATTTGTAAAGCGAACTGAATTATCGCCTTGACATCTGCCGTATCACTCAAGGAGCACATATTGAAAATCTGTAATACGGAAACCAATCTTGTATACTTTAGGTTTATTTTTATGTATAATTCAATGTTGCAACCCAATTATGTTCCGAAACAAATGCTTCAGAAATCCGATGACTCTTTTGTAATAGCCCTGTAATATTTAAGGGTGTGAGACTTATTGTCGTAAGGATGAACAGTGTCCGATCCTTATCAAAAACATAATAAACAATGGCTATAATAGAAGAACAATCAAAACTTGTCAAATATAGCAATCCCAGAACTTTCTTCTATCTCATGCATATTAAAATTTCCAAATTTGCTATCGCAGTGCCAGAATTAAATGCAAATCTAAGCCCATTATGAGGATTCTAAAGATATGAAATTACATGCATTAGATATTGTGATATGACTATCGCCAAAATCGTGTAAATCCTACAAATTTCAGCATATAAGCGCAATCTGTTAGGCAATTGGCACCAAAATGTAAACGAAACCAACTCATGTTAAGGATTAACTGAATTTGAAGCTTCGCAGAAATTCGTGCATTATTTCTTGATATAGAGCTGTTACAGAAATTTCAATAAATGCAGCATAGCAGCACCACCTGTGAAGATATTTACAACAAAATATAAACAGCATTGATTCATGTTAAGGACTAATCGATTCTGAAGTTTCATAACAATTCGTATCTATTCTTATGATAGAGCTGTTGCGGAAGTCTTAAAAAAGGTAGCATAGAAGCGCAATCTATAATAATTTTTACACAAACGTATAAAATGTTAATCCATGTCAAGGACAAACTAAATCTGAAGTTTGATGAAATTATGTGCATTAATTTTGTAGATAGAACCATTGCGAAAATCGCACAAAATACAGCATAGCAACGCCTGCTCTTGAGCAATTTACAACAAATTAATAATAAAAAAAAAATCCTTTCATGTCAAGGACGCTTGTCATGAAGTTTCTTGAAAATTAGTGCATTAGTTCTGGAGACTGATTGATTGTGAAAATCTTAATGCTGTATCGCAGCGTCACCTATCGAGTGATGTACACTAAAAGGTAAACAAACCTTAATTCATGTCAATTGCTAACTGAATCTGAAGATTGATGATATTCCATTCATTTATTCGAAAGATAGAGCTATTGCGGAAATCGTACAAAAGAAACATAGCAGCGCCATCTGTTGAGCGACTTACACCAGAAACTAATCAGAACCAATTTATATCAAGAGCTAACAAAATATATATTTTTATTAAGTTCCCTCCTTTAGTTCTTGAGATAGAGTGCCCACAAAATTTACATTCAAACCAATAGTTACAGAATCACAGACATCCATTTTGTAAAATCGTGTTTTTTGGAATCTTTGACTCTTAAAACGGATAAATCCGTCGAATACCGGAATTCAAAATTTTCGTGAATGGAATGCTTTCTTTTTGTAAAGATAGAAGAAAATAAAAAGTAGAAAAATATATCCTAAATTAGCTGAAGTATATCAAAAAGTAGCATAAAAAGCATCTTCGGACATTTTAACTAAAAAAAAAAAAAAAAAAAAAAAAAAAAAAAACTAGTAATAGAAGACAACAAATACCACATTTGAAATAAGAAGAAAGAACTGGTCTAGGTACATATACATCAGAATATACATTATAGATATTAGATACATACGTATTCATGGGTCAGAAATATTAGCTCATAAAGATACGTTGTTAGAAATATATGCAAATATGCAAATTATGCACACTATTTCATGTTCACATGTCAAATCAAAGAAATATAAATTCAAAAATATCATTCCTGTAAAGCAACACTTTTGTAAAGTAAAAGAAGCGGTAGCATAACATAAAGCAAAAATGTTACTCTGATAATGTTCTATACCATAAATTTGCATGTAATTGTGCAAAAATTCCAAAATTAGTATAAACCGAAATATACAACTATCTCAAAAACTAAGTCAGCTTATGAAACTCTGAAACACGTTTCGGAATCAGCATAAAATCGGAATCATTAAATAAGACACAACTAATTTTTGATTGTGTGAATTAGAAAAAGCTTTTTTTTACTGACCAGTTTAATTAAATAGTGGTGATCAACATTATTCATTTCACTTCGGTATTATTTATAGTTCTTTCTCATATTAATTTTTAATCAACTTGAAGAATGAGAAAAATACTCAGATTTGCGTAAATATATAGAAATGTACAAAATATTTGTTTAAAAATTGCTCCGATTATAAAAAATCGATCGCTTAAAACAATTTATCTATAACAGGAAAAATAAGCTCAAAGTATATGTTAATCTATAATGCATAATAATGTGTAATAAACTTTAAATATTTAATTTTTTTTATAATTTCCGCTTTATCATGTTCCCATTAATTATGTGTAATTATGAGTTTTGAAACTCCACGCAATAATTTTACGAAAAAAAAAAGTTGTTCTAGAAGACAATTTAACGAGTCATAATTACAGAAAGGAAATCGATCATGATCAGTTTTACAACACATTTTATATCTCGGATGCGGTAAATGGGAGAGGTGTGTTGTGAATGCCTCCGTGGTTTTACCAACAAGCCAATTTTTGTTACTTGGTTGCTGTTGGCAACGAATCTTTTTGCTGTCACTTGTCAGACGATTTTTATTCTCAGTAGTAGAATGCTTTTTGGAACCGACTCATTCGGTAAAAATTGAACTCTCAATGAGAGTAATAATTGATATTCGCTTTTGTAAATAAATATGTACAGTGTCTCACAAAAGTGATGGGACACTTGTGCTTTATAAAAAGAAACTGCAATAAAATAAATAAACAAACTTGTGCAAAAATTTTTTGGGTGTGTTTCATATTTAAAGTTAGTAACAATTATTACATAACATACATTTTGTCAAAATATTAAAATATTAATTTAGTAAAAATACAATTGTTCAGAACGGAGCAAAAAATTGCTCACATAAGTGATGGGACACTTACTTTTCCATCAAATATTTATCCAAAAATTTTTCTTTTTAAAAGGTTTTAATATTTTGTTGGATTTCCCTTTACTTTTAAAACATGATTTAATCTTTTTTGAAAATGATTCGACTAATTTTTTTGTGATTTCTGGAGTGATTTTACCCCATTCTTCTTGAAGCACCGATTTTATTTGTTGTTTTGAAGAAATGGTGTGTTTGCGAATTCTTGATTCCAATTCTTGCCAAATATTCTCTATGGGATTTAAGTCTGGAGATTGTGGTGGTGTTTTTACTATTTCAGAACAGTTATATAGCAGCCAGAGTCTAACGTTCAGAGCAGTGTGCTTGGGGTCATTGTCCTGGTAGAATTTAAAATCGTTATGAAGGTTCAATTTTCGTGCTGAAGATTTCAAATTTTGCTTTAAAATATCAATATACTTGTACTGATCCATTATACTGTCAATAAAATCAAGATTACCAACTCCAGCGGACGACATACACCCCCATACCATAACTTCTCCTCCACCATGTTTTACTGTTGGTACCAAGTTCTGTTTGCGAAATTCTTCCCTGGGTTTTCTCCACACCAAGATGCTACCGTCAGAACCAAATATATTAAATTTACTCTCATCAGCAAATATAACTTTATTCCAGAAATCAGAATTCTTATTTATGTTGGATTTTGCGAAAGCTAGTCTGCGTTTTCTATTCTTTTCACTTACGAAGAATTTTTTCCTGGCTACTCTACCGTGATATCCACCAGATCGAATTACCCTTCTAATAGTCTCAGGATTAACAATTATTCCATATAATGCTTGTAAATCAGCAGCAACTTTTGAAGCACTATTTCTTTGATTTTTTTTAATATTTCGAATGATAATTCGCTTTATTCCATTGGATAGCTTTGATGGTCGGCCAGGTCTTCTTTTATCCTGAATCATATGATTCTTTTTATATCGTTTAATGATATTGAAAACTGTTGAACGACTCAAATTAACTGTTTCAGCAGTTTTTCTAATAGATTTTCCACTTTCAATATGCAAATTAATAACTAATTTTCGAATTTCAGGCGAAGTTTCTTTTCGTTTAGCATTCATGGCTACACAGAGCTAAAAAACACAAAAATTCCAAAACAAACTGGAGAGCAGTGTTACCAGATTGTCGAAAGCCAATTTCCCCAAAATTTCTGAAATTTCCCCCAAATCAGGTCATTTTCCAGAAAAAGTCCCCAACGCATTATCTACTTTAAAAAGGGAATTTCTCAATTTTCAATTCTCCATTATAAAATTTTTTTAACAAACTTAAACTCAATTTTTTCCCCAAATCAGGCATTTTTTTGAAAAAATTCCTCATTTACAAAAAATAAATAAAATAAAATAAAATAAAATAAAATAAAATAAAATAAAATAAACATTTAAATTTAATAGAACTTTGCATGAATCTGACATGTTGTTGGCATTATCTGCTTCTAACAGACTTAAGCTAAAAACATTATTTTCAATTTTTGTCACAACTACTGAAACACCTATCTAATGCAAAGTATCTATAGTGTATCAATCACTATGATTTTGTCAATAATAAAACAAATATAGCTTCTTTTAACATCTTTAATTACATCTTTCAAAAAACGTAGCAAATGAACGTTTTGGACACGTCTAAAGATATAGTTATGTAAAGGTCTATGTCCTTTAAGATCGAAAAGTTTTCAATCAAAATTCTTATAAAAAGAACTAGGAGGGCTGCTGCATTCATTAGGTGATTGTCAATTATAAACGTAGCAATCTGATTGTAGTATGCAATTGTAGATCTTGCAAATATCTCAACTGGCATTCCATGAAACAAATTAATCATCATCCAAAACAGCAACAAAAAAAGTTATAAATTTGTTTTTATTTTTGTTGTATACTATTACTTCTGTTCTATACTATTAAATGAAATATATTTATGTGCTTATGTGTTTGTCCCCGATAACAGGAAAAACTGCCTCACTCACTTATCTGAAAATTCAGGTGAGGGATAGTCTAAGGCAGATCGTGATGAACCTGCAGTACATATGAATGGTGAACACGACCATGAGAATAATGATTTATATCTATTATTTTCTGTAATTTATTTTCCTTTTCCAAATCAAAATCGAATTCGAGACAGGTCTAGTATTGGAAAATATCTGAAAGTAAAAATTGAAATTGAAAAAAAAAAAAAAAAAAAAAAAAAAAAAAAAAAAAAATTCCCAAGTTTTTTCCTAAAAATGTTTTTAGTCCCCAAACATGTACCCAAGAATTACTTGTCCCCAAAAAATTCCCTTCGAGGTTCAAAAGTCCCCAAAATGGGGACAAAATCCCCAATCTGGCAACACTGTTGGAGAGAAATACTGCATACGATTTTATAAATTATTGCCAATTGCTTTTAAGTAAAAATAAAACCCCAAAAAATATTTTTATTGCTTATTTCAGACGATTTTTGTTGCATATATATGTGTCCCATCACTTATGTGAGCTATTTTTTGCTCCGTTCTAAATATTTGTATTTTTATTAAATTAATATTTTAATATTTTGACAAAATGTATGTTATGTAATAATCTTTACTAAATTTAAGTATGGAATGCACCCACAAAAAAATGTGTACATGTTTTTTTAATTTATTTGATTAGTTTCCTTTTGTAAAGCACAAGTGTCCCATCACTTATGTGAGACAATGTATATATCTTTTTGATCTGAAGTTAATTTAATTGCTTTAAGTAAGATTCACTGCGTTTTAGAATTTAATATTTGAACTGACATATTAATACTTACAAACTTATATTTTGATTTGAACTTTATTCGAATGAATTTAGCCTGCGATCTTAGATCATATTGATGTTATGCATCATTTTTTGGCGTCTACGAGACAGGATTTGATGATATAATTGATGTCGGATGAATTTGAATATTACTGATCAACGAAAGAATGAGGTAAGTACCTCAAATTTAATTATTTGAAATAAATTATTTGAAATGAATTATTTATTATTTGAATAAAATAGATTGAATTTACTATGGATCTTGAACTGCTAAAGAAAAAAAGAGCAGTTATTCGTACTCAAGTTACGAAAATATTTGATAAGGTTAAAGATTTATTAGATGATACACAAACTTTAGAAATTGAAAATAAGAAAACGCAGTTAAACATTTTAATGCAGCAGTTAAATGATAAATTGAAAACGTTAAAATCGTTAAATTCTGAGAAAGAACCATTGGTTCCTGATGCCGAATTTGAAAAAGAAATTGAAAAGTCCGAAACATATAATGAAAATATAATTGAATGGAAATTTAAAATTTCCAAATTTATAAATGATAATACAGTTACTTTTGAAACTAAGCAAGATGCTTCAGATAATGAAAGTGATAGTAGTAGTAAGTCTCTACTAAAAAGTAAAAAAACTTTGAATCAAAATTTAGTTAAACTACCAAAACTTAACATATCTAAGTTTTATGGTGATCCATGTTTATGGCTTGAATTTTGGAGTCAATTTTCGAACTCAATTGATAACAATGAGCACTTAACTCCAATTGATAAATTTTCCTATTTAAAGTCACTTTTAGGCGGAAGTGCTACGAATTCTATTGCAGGATTTTCGCTGACTAAAGAAAATTATGTTCATGCTATAGAGATATTGACAAGTCGTTTTGGTCGTAACGACCTTGTAATTAACAGTCACATGACTAAATTACTTAATTTAAAACCTGTGGGAAATTCAAGTAACATTAAAGCTCTTAGAGAACTATATGATGAGTGCGAAATTCAAATAAAAAATCTGAATTCATTAGGTGTAGCATCAGGTTCATATGGATATTTATTATGTCCAATTATTCTTAAAATTATCCCATCTGATATTGCTCTGGAATTTAATAGAAAGCGCACTAAATGTACCGATTGGGATGTAACTGAATTAATAAATTTTTTAAAAGAAGAAATCGAATTTCGTGAAGCCACTATACAATTGAATGGTTTTGAAAAAACAATTCATGAAAATAAATATGAGCCTAATAAGAAAAATTTTAACACTTATAAAAGAAGCGTTCCAACAACCTCAGCATTAACAACAAATGTTAGGAATAACTGCATTTTTTGCAATAAAAGTGATCATAATACTGAAAATTGTAAGTCGCTAACCGTTCCAGAAATGCGAGAAAAGTTGAAAAAGGAGAGAAGATGTTTTAAGTGCTTTAGAAAATTTCACATTTCCAGCTTTTATAAGTTTTCGAATGAAAATTGTAAAATTTGTGGCAAAACATTTCATAATACAATACTTTGCAATTCTCAAAATAAAAAACCAGAAATATCAGAGCAGACAAGTTGCATTGTATCCTCAGTATCCCACTGTAATAGTAATATAAATAATCTAAATAAGGAAGTTATATTACAAACTATTCATGTAAAAGTAGAAGCAGGTGAAAATTCCGAAATCGCACTTTGTTTGTTTGACTCTGCTAGTCATCGTACCTTCGTTACAGAAAATTTAGTTTCTAAACTAAAACTTGAAATCATTAGAAATGAAAATTTAACTGTACATACTTTTGGTTCGAAAAAGTCTGAAGAACGATGTTATGATGTCGTTCAGTTGAAACTAACTCACTTGAAAGACAAAAAACGTAGCATAATTGTGGAAGCTTTAATCACCCCAATTGTAACAAATTCTTTGATACGAATTCCTCCCCTTCCAATCAATATAAAGAGAAAACTGTCTAAATTTCGTCTTGACAGATGGGAAGATTTTGATAATTGTAATGTTGAAATTTTATTAGGTGCAGATTATATATATCAGATTAACGGTAGAATATATCCAATAAAAAAATCCTTATTCGTGTGTGAAAATTTATTTAGACATTCACTTTGTGGGACAATTGACTCAAACAAAAATAGCAATAGTAATCAAGCTGGTGTCTTATCGACTCAGATTATGAAACCTATTGAAAATGATTCAAAATCATTGTGAGAGTTAGAAGCTTTAGGAATTAATACAGAAGAAAACATTTCAGAGTTAGATAAAGAATTAATTAAAAAAATTGAAAACAATTTACATTTCCTTGAGCACCGTTATGAAACTAAATTGTTATGGAAAGGTGATAAAAGTGATTTTGGTAGCAATTATAATAATGCTAGACATAGATTTTTTTAACTTGAATAGAAAATTACACAAAAATAAAGAATTATTGCAGAAATATAAAGAAATTGTAATTGAACAGGAATCAAACAACATAGTAGAAGAATCCCTCAATAAAACTGTAAATAGTGGATATTTCATGCCACACCGCCCTGTCTTGCGAAAAGATAAATCCACAAGTAAAGTTAGAATAGTATTTGATACTTCTTCAAAGGAAAACAACAAATCATTTAATGATTATCTGTACAGTGGCCCTAATTTGAATCCAGATTTATTAGAAATTATTAATTTCAGAAAATTCAATACTGCATTTTGTTCAGATATCGAAAAGCTATTTTTACAAATTTCCATGACAGAAGAAGATCTAGATTTCCTTAAATTTCCTTGGTTAAATAATGATCCTAACAACTTTTTCAAAATTTTAAGATTTACTCGTGTACCACTTGGCGTTTCATGCTCACCATTTATTTTGGCTGTCCCAATTAAATACCATAATGCAGAATATCGCGATCAACATCCAAGTGTTGTAAATACGCTAGACAATTTCCTATATCTCGACGATCTAATTTCAGGATCAGATTTTGAAAATGAAGCTTATTATTTATCAGCAACAGCTTCTGAAATTCTCGAAGATGTTGGGATGAATGTAAGAAAACTTAAAGATGAAATTAGTACAATGAGTATTGAAAATTTGAAAATTACTCAAGAAGAAAATGTTAAGCTGAAAACCCAGATTGATGAAACAAATCATAATATCAATTTTCTTGAAAGCTTGAATAGTAAGAATCAGTCTTCCATTTTGGAATTTAATAATGATTTAAAACAAACTGAAGAGAGATCTCAAGAATTGAAAAGAGGAGTATCTAATTTGAAGAGCAAATTAAGCTTAGTGAAAAATGAAATGAAAATAAAAGAACAAGAAATTACAGAAATGACAGCATTTCGCAATGAAGATGAAGAAAATGAATTGAGATATCAAGCTGTATTATTAAAGAAAAACTTATAGAATCTGGTGCATCTACTGAAGCTTTGAGAAAAGAACTGATGCCTACCAAGCAAAAATTACCTGACATGGAACATAAATTAAAATTACAGCTAGAACATGATCAGTCTTTACTTCAAGAATTCTTATCCGATGAACAGACGCTTTTTGAATATCGTTTGAGTTTAGAAAGATCAATGATGGATGCAACGAAAGAAATTCAAAGACAGATCTAATTTAAACCTTGAAGAAGACAAATTTCTGACTTTGGAATCACGAGTCATAAAATTTGATGGAGCTAAACGAAACGTCGAAAGCAAGCTCTACTCCATATGTTGTTTCCTTCGATCAACTATTAGTCTAGAATCAGATAATGGATTTATATCTATTAATCTCCCATTCTACAGAACTCCTTCTCAAAGATCTGTTAATAGTGTTACGACATCATTTAGTGAAAGTCCACATAAATTGAAAACCTCGAAAAATGCATCTTATACTCAAATTAAAGTTACAGACAATGATACTGACTTATTGATTCAACATTATTGGAACTGGTTGAGAAATTAAGTTCTACTGAGAAGGAAAGCGATGATTTGAAGAATTCTATATCACGAATGCAGAAACAAGAAGAAAAATTAAGAAGTGAGCATAGTAGATGTATTTCCAAAATTTATCAGTTAAAGACAGAATGAGAAGATAAGAAAAATCTTGAAAAAGATATGACTACAAAATTTACTTACATACCTCATCATGAAGAAGAGATCAAGTCATTTGAGGGAAAAAAGAGAAGACTGGCCGAAGAAGAAAGAAATTTGGAATTCAGTACGTCAACTATCACTAAGGAAAAAGACAGAAAAATTTATGAAAGGAAGATGACTATTTCAAAGAATGAGGTAGAACTTAGAAATATGAAGTCATTGAAAGAATATGCTGAAACTAAAGTTTCCAAATATACCCAGCCCCGTGAAGAAACTGAAACTAACGTTACAAATTTAAAAGAAACAATAATCAAGAAAGAAAAGGAAATTAGATCATTAGAATATAATTTGCAGACTTTAAATAAGAAGTATGAATCTTCAGAAGCAAGAAACACAAGTTTTAATAACGCTGATATTGAGATACTAACTGAACAAAAGAAGACTTTAAAGAATAGAGTAATTATGGTTGTTGATGAACGCATCCAGAATAATGAAAAACGTATAAAAGAGTTAACTGACTGTCATTTTTTGATTGCTAAGCGATTAAGGTCTTTACCTTCCTCTAGAATTCCAATTTGTACTCGAGAAAAATCTAACAAGAATCTGTTGACGAAAAATCATAAATACAAGCGACGATTCACTGACCACTTTTGGAAAAGGCAAAGAGACAAATACCTCTTAGAACTTGAATCTATTTTTCAAGTTAAAAACATAAATTCGTCACCTCAGTTCAAAGTTCAGACTAAAGTGCTAATTCATGTTGAAAAGCTCCCCAAAAACATGTCGAAGTGTGTTCATGTTAAAGAACTTATATATGGTCGCTACTCAAGCATAAGATCATGTGTATTAAAGACTGGAAACGGCGATCTTAAAAAACCGGTACAATTTTTTTAGAACTTAGATGTACTATGACTAATAGACTCTATAAACTCTAAAATTGTTACATTTCTTTGTGGATATTGTTTACCTTTATTATTGTTTAATTTGCATTCATTTAATATGTTTTATTTTATTTTCTTAGATAGAAGCTTCCTTATTATATTTCTTTGTATCTCTATTTAAGAATGTTATCCGAAATTTATGTCAAGTATGTAAGTATATTCTTAAGTTAATTAAAGTGTTTAGTTTAGATGCTGAACTAAATGTTCAGCCGGGGGCAGTATGTTGTGAATGCCTCCGTGGTTTTACCAACAAGCCAATTTTTGTTACTTGGTTGCTGTTGGCAACGAATCTTTTTGTTGTTACTTGTCAGACGATTTTTATTCTCAGTAGTAGAATGTTTTTTGGAACCAACTCGTTCGGTAAATATTGAACTCTCAATGAGTGTAATAATTGATATTCACTTTTGTAAATAAATATGTATATATCTTTTTAATCTGAAGTTAATTTAATTGCTTTAAGTAAGATTCACTGCGTTTTAGAATTTAATATTTGAACTGACATATTAATAGTTACAAACTTATATTTTGATTTGAACTTTATTCGACAATGTAGACTTTATTCGAATGAATTTAGCCTGCGATCTTAGATATAATGATGTTATGCATCAAGGTGAACTTGATGCTGAAAATAAGGCATTTTTTCTTTCTTCCATCTTCAATAGAAGAAAGTATTGTAATCGAAAAATTTTGTGATTTCCGGTTTTAGGCGGATTTCCTTTTTTAGGCGTCAGATATTCCATAAAACATGCTTTTACAAAACGCCTGTTTGTTCTTGTGTGTGTCTGTATGTCACCATGGTATGAAACTGTATGAACCATGGTCAAAAACTGTATGAAGATATGCATAGAATTGAACCTAATTTTTTGTGTATTCATTTGGCTGTGCCAAGCAGGTTTTCTTTCAGTTTTGAAATATTCCGCCGAAAGGAGGCGCTGAAATAGCGATTTTGTGCCATTCTCAGTATTGTATCATTGACAAGTGAATGAAGTTATGCATAGAATTGAACCAAATTGTTTGTGTATGCTTTTGCCTGTGACAGGCAGGTTTTCTTTCAGTTTTGAAATATTCCACCGAAAGGAGGTGCTGAAATAGGGATTTTGTGCTATTCTCAGTATTTTACCATTAAAAAGTGTATGAAGTTATGCATAAAATTGAAGCAATTTTTTGATGTAAGTGTTTGATTATGGTTAGTTAGTCCTCTCTGAATTTGAAAAAAATAATCCGCGGTAAGTGGGCACTGTAATAGCGATTTTTGTGCTGTTTTCATTATTGTACCATCGGAAAAATAAAAAAATATGTATAGAATTGAACAAATTTTTTTATATTTTTTGGCTATGGCCAGCAGATTTTCCTTTAATTTGGGAATATTCAGTGGGAAACGAGCATTGTGATTTCACTTTTTGGATAATTTTCTCGATTCTGTTGTCCATCGGTGTGGAAAAGGGAACCCGTGTCTTGGTATGCCGTCTATTTACAAACAGCTAATGGTAACAGAATTTGGGGAAAACTATTGATTTTAATAAATATCATGATCCCCATTAACTCGTTTTTACTCGGATAAATTTACTGAATCAAAATTTAAGATGAAAATCAAAGTTGCTGTAGAATTGAAATAATAATATTAAAGTTATAACATGTGCAGCTTAGTTTTTGAAATATTAAAATGTACGTATGAAATTGGCATAATGATTGGCGTATGGGATGGTACGTATGAAAGTTTTAGGATTGGCATATATAACTAGTTTGTTTTATATTCTTTAAACTTTTGAGCACGGGTCAAAACTTGCAATTATTTTTATAGTCATTCGTACACTGTAAAAAAAATCTGTAATTCTACAGATGTAAATCTGTTGAAATCTGTATGCTTACTAAAATTTAATCTAGACACTGTACAAGTAAAGATGTAAATCTACAAAAGTAGTTTTTGTAAAACTACAGAAATCTTTAGCTTTACAAGAGAACCTACAAAAATTTTATCTGTAACCAATGTTCCAGTTATATAAAAAGTTCTAGGCATCCCAGTTTTCTAAAAAAATGTTAGTAATGTTATCGATTTTTTTTATTTACATTCAAACACGTATTTATAACATGGCTTTTTGTTATTGTGCTACATAAAATAAGGTAAAATCCCTGTTTTCTGAAGAAGAAAAAAGTTTTTTTTTACAGTGTACTGTATTTAAAACACTTAAACTTCTATAAATATTCTCCGAATTACTCCATTATTTACTTTTTTGTACTCTCAATATAAAGTACCTAATAAAATTAGAGATCAATTTTACAATTAATGAAATAAATTATGAAAAAAAAAATATAGAAACATAGAATATAGAAATATAATACACAAATATAGAAATATAAAAAGGCATTAAAAAGTTTAATTTCCCAAACGTTTTGATTTTTATTAACTATTAGGAAAAAATTATTGTTGTTCTCGATAGAGAATTGAGAAATCTAAAGCATATCTGAATCCTTTTATTAGTTGAATTCCGCAATAAAGTTTTTTTTATTCGTTTTCTGTTTGGTCCAAGTTTAATGTCCAAAAAGGGAATACTTCTCTTTTTTATTTTATTCGTTTTCTGATTGGTCCAAGTTTACTGTCCAAAAATGGAATACTTCTGTTACCACGAAGACAAAAAGAGTAATTAAAACTTAATAATAATAATAATAATTTAACAACTAATTGCGATAGATATTTCAAACTATTTTCATTAAAAAGTGCATTTCTTCTGTGTGCAATGGTGTAAAAATTTAAAATGTGCGCTATTTTAAAACTGAAAAATTAAAAAAAAATAGAAAAAAATGTTCCGAAAATTGTAAAACTGAAATTTTATTTTAAATTTTTTTGTGATGGGTCCAGGAATATTAATGTTTAAGGGTGGTTTTCAAATGTATTGCCGTATTAGGTGAAACAAAATTTGAAAAAATAATCTGGTTTAAATATAAAAATTTACTCATGTATGAGTTGCTTATAGGTTACAACATTCTAAGCAGTAGATTATTTGCGAGTTTTTTTATTTATATTTCAGAAATTTCAAGAAATGTATTGCCCAGTCACTATTTTTCTCAAAAGTGTGACCTCCATAAAACATTCTGATTTTTTTTGTATCAATAATTAATTAAAAAATTGCTTAAGGTTCTTACATACGTATTAATAAATCAAAAATGTATTAGTATTTATTTATTTCATAAATTTAAAGCATTTTAATAGTTGTTTATGCCATGAGTGTTACTTTCCTTCTTAAATAAAGGGTATAACTTCTGATTAAAAACAAATTTAATTAAAAATTAATTATTTTCATTGCAGTTATAATAAAGAATTAGAAAATTCTAATAGAGAAAACAATTAATTTAAGTGAAATAACAAATGCATTAATAAAATTCTGATTCTTAGTTACAGTAACGTTCATGAAAAGTGGTAACACTCATGACAAGCGATAAGACTCATCTTGCAGCAAGCAGCTTTTTTGTAACAATATATATAAAAAAAGATTTTTAAAAGTTTAAACTATGATTTGTGTAAAATAGATCGAATTGAAAATTATTTATTAAGAATTAAAATTTGAATCTTAAATAGCACTTACAAAACACGTGTACAGTTATGAAAATCCTGTTACAATTTTTAAATAATTATAAATATATATAATATGACAAAATATATTCCTGAATCATGAATCTATTATAATCATAACTTAAATCTTACACATGATTTATAGTTTTAGAATTACATAGCTTCTTTTCCCATGAGTGTTACTTTTTCCAAGTTACACTCATGTAAGGTAACACTCATGTACGGTAACACTCATGACATTTATTAAGGAATTCTTCATTAAAATAAATTCTAACTGTTTTATTGAAATTTTAGTTGGGCCTATTGATTCCTGAACAAAAAATACAGCATTCCCTAACTTAACATTTTTATACGTTAAAAAATAATAATAAATACATGGGTAACACTCCTGTAAGAAAATAAAAATACTCACCATGTTGAAATGAACATTCTGATAAATAGCAATTATAGAACAAAATTATCGCGTTCTAAATAAGCGCACTGTAAAGAAGAAACAACACCGTTTTTTCACTACCGTTGCCAACTGCAATATACAAATATTTTGAAAACAAGTAATATTAACTTCCCCAAAGCAACACTCATGTTCTGCATATGCGGACACAAAATACATTTAAATTTTTAGCTCTTAGATACTAATTTTAAATATATAAACTACCTATTTGTTTAATTAACACAGGATATTTTACTTTTAATCCATATATAAAAATTTTAAAATGTTTGGAAACATAAAAAAAGATTGAAATTTTGCGAGTTTTTTATTCAGGACAAGTAAATTCTCATTACTTCCTAACTGAAGTACAAAAAAAAGATAACTATTTCACAACTCTGAAAAAATCTAATGAATGTATTGAATTAAGCATAAAAAGGTGTGCTACTACCTGATTTTAGAATGTCAAAAAATAAATTTATTAATATGAAATTTACATTTAAATATCAGGACATCAAACTGGCAGTTCATGTGAAATTCACCCTTAATCGATATCTTACATAATATGAGGCGTTCAGAAGTCTGATTAAATCCATCAAATAAAAATTCACATTTTAAACAGTTAAAGTTTTCTATCTTTAACCTACAGTTTTTTTTATCGTTGGTCTAGGAATGTTAATGTTAAATGCACGGCATACGTAATATATGACTTGTTATAATTATACTAAATATGATGTTTATTATAATTATTAATTTAAATATAGAATTTATTTATAAGTCTTTAAAATTTGAGGTTTTGAAAATATCATTTCCAAATAGCGTTGTAATTTCTTAAATTACATTTTTTTCTTTTCATCTAAAACTAATAAAATGCAGTGTAGCGCGAACTCATCTACTCAATCATGTATCTTCGCATTTAAACACTTGGCGATTCACGCACATGAATATGCCATCTGGTTGAGGAAAGACGTAACTTCTCCCATTTTGCTTTAAAGCACTTATTTCCCGTAAGATTGCATACGGCCTTGTCTTCCCTTCAGTTTCTCCTTCGTTTTAATAATCCGAGCAAAATAGAGTTATCTTAATCGCAATATTTAATCAAAGCAATATTTTTTGTTATTCTGTTGTAAATCAGCAGCTTGTAAATCGCTGGCTATGCTGGATGTTGCTCCTGGAAGAGCAGCCGATAGTCAAAAGAGCTACAAAAAATCAAGAAAAATACGCAAAAAATGTTATTATAGAGTCCTCTTCCGGCATAATAATGCCAAATTGAACGCGTACCTTCTGGCAATAGTGAAAAACATATGTATATAATTTGGTTGAATTCTATGCATAACTTTATACACATTTCGATCATACAATAATAAAAATGGCAAAAAAAAATAATAATACAACACTTTATTCCTGAGGAATATTTACAAATTTTAGAAGGACTTATTTGCTTTAGCCAAAAATACATACAAGAAATTTGGTTCAATGCAGAACTTCATTCACTTTTCAAAGTTAAAATAATGAAAATGGTACAAATGCCGCTATTACACCGACGGAATATTTATAAATTCAAAACTTGACAGACATAACTAAAAACCTATATAAAACGTTGGTTCAATTCTATGCATAACTTTATACATTTTTTGATGACAGAAAGCGGATGTACATACAGATAGACGGGACATTTTTTTGCGAATTTCTGATCACTAAAACGTGTTGAATTTTTTTAAAACTGGAAGTCGAAAAAGTCTCTTCTTTAGAAAGTAGAAAATAAAAAAGTCCTTCCGGCTTTTCCGTCCTTGATGGATAAAACAAACCAATGAGGTTGGTCGAAATCATAATTTATGTGTACATGCACACACACATCGAAATCGATTAATATATTCGAGTGCTGTCGCGGGAAAATTGATTTTAAAAAAATATGTCACCCACATTAGAAATTCAAAGTGCAATATTTCAGGCGTTTTTTTAGGTAAAGACAAAGCAAAAAATACCCTGGAATTCATTATTAAGATTAAACACTTTAGAAAGATTCTTTTTTCAGTTTATAATTTTTTGTTTGTACATCATTATACATTTAAAAGACTTTTGACAAACTTAAATAGCCGCCACTTTGAAACAAGAAGGTGGATAAAGTTGGTCATTGAACTCGGTCAAGACATTAGTATGTAATATGTAAACACGGGAATATATATACAAATCAGTGAATAAATATGCGTATTATCGGGTGACAAATTTGAGACCGTTTCAAAATGTCAACCACACTAGAAATTGAAAGTGATATAATCCAGCCATTTTTCAAGTAATAGAGGAAATCAAAAAATGCTCTGGAATCTTTGAATCAAGGTCAAACCCACAAAAGAAAAATCTTTTTCAATTTCTTACTTTTTGCACAAAATTTTAAAATTAAATTTTTTTTAAATTTAATATTCCGTAGTATTGAAACAAGATGGCGGATAGAACTGGCAACGAACTCAGTGCAAACATCAATATGTATTATGTACGCACCAGTTACATCCAAATCGGTTTATAAATACGCGAGTTTTCATGTGACGAAAATCAGTCCATTTCAAAATGTGAGCAACACTAGAAATTAAAACTGCTATAATTCAGTTATTTTTTAAGATACAGACGGAACAAAAAATGTTCTGGAATCTTTCTATCATAGTCAAATGCATAAAAGAAAAATCTGTTTCAATTTCTCACTTTTTGGTACCTAATTTTAAATTTAAAATAAAAAAAAATTCAAATGACTGTCATTTTGAAACAAGATGGCGGATGGAACTGATTAACGAACTCGGTCCAGGCCTCAGTACCTACTATGTACACACCATGTTATATCGAAATCGATTCTTAAATACGCGTGTTATCACGTGACAAAAATCAGATCGTTACAAAATGACAGCCAAACTAGAAATTCAGGTGCTATAACTCAGTCATTTTTTAAGATACAAAAAATAAATAAATAAATAAATAAATAAATAAAAAGTGTTCTGGAATTGTCGTTTTAAGTTCTAAACATATAAAATAAAAATAATTTTCAACTTTTAATTTTTTCGAATTAAATTTATTTTTTTTTAAATTTAAATGGCCGCTATTTTGAAACAAGATGGTGAATGATGTTGGCCAACGAACTCGGTCGAGAAATTTTTATGTACTTTGTAATTACCAGATTTCATTCAAATCGGTTCATAAATACAATATTTACAGCATGACGAAAATCATTAAAAAAACCCCCCCTTTTTTTTTGCAACCCTGCATTAAACCAATAAGTATTGTAATTTGTAAAATTTTGTTTTTACAGTGTTAATCAGTTTTTGCATTAATTTATTGTGTTTAGAAACTAAAGATGGCGCTTTGTGTAGTAAAATCGTATTTATTTTACATGAAGTAAATATTCATCGATATTTAATCGATTTAAAGTAATTCTAAAGTTATAAATTAAAACTTGTTATTAGTATACAATAGTTTAACTATTCTTATTAAGTTCATAAAATTTTTGTCTACTTATGTTTTGTAATTAATTATTTTTAATAATAGTTAATTTATTTATATATTATAAATTATATCGATTTCGTTTCTGATATAACTCCTTTCTTAACTGTCTAAGTTGACTGAATGCAAAGTGTGATTGCTATCACATGGTAGCAATTGATTTTTGTAAGTTTAGCTTTTTGATAATTCAATTATAGTCTAATGATTGTCTTTGAAATAGTTTTTACAATGCAATTAATATATTGATAATTCAATTACTGTCTTATTATTTTTCTAATATTTTTCTTGGAATTGTGTTTTTTATTGCGATTGATCGGGCAATATGGAAATGATTTTTAGGTTTGTCCTGATTTCTATTCAGAAATTAATCGCAATTAATGTGTCTATTTAGCATTGCCCTTGATAACGAGCTAAATACCACATTTCCAATATTATTCCAATTTTTAACAACTTCTCTGTTTGATATATGTCATTAACAAGCTATTCCACATATTGATGTTGATTTGTAGTATTATCTAATGGTTCTATATATATACATATACAGGGTGTCCGAAAAGTCTGGAAACGGTCGAATAACTCGAGAAATACATATAAGATTGAAAAACATAAATATACGTGTTAAATATTTTTAAATAAGCTACTCAGTGATACCAAATTTGACCTTCGTAACCGACCCCCTGGGGATCAGAGGGGGTCCAACTTTGAAATCTTAAATTATAACCCCCATTTTTTATTGCAGATTCGGATTCTACGGACAAAAATACGTAACTTTTGTATTTGATGTTTACTTCGAATCCTCGTTTATCACGGTGTAATTGAGCATATTAAATCGATACATATTTCGGCTTTTCCAACGGGATTTTCCCTAATCGAAACTAATTGGGGAGAATTTATGACATCAAATTCCTCGTCTTTTGCAATAATAGCGTTTCCTGAAAATCACCCGTGCCGATCATTTCGGTAGTGCTACACAGTTAAAAATTTGATCCATTTGCTGTAGCGTCACTCCACAGCTTTTATAGAATATCTCTTTCATGACCAATGAGAATGTTCCATAACACAGTAAAGTATACTGTAAAAAAATTGACCCTTTTGCTGCATCGTCACTCCACCGCTTTTATAGAAAACGATTACTTTACTGTGTTATGGAGCATTCTCATTGGTCACAAAAGAGATATTCTATAATAGCTGTGGAGTGACGCTGCAGCAAATGGGTCAAATTTTTAACAGTGTAGCACTATTGAAATAATCGCCACGGGTGATTTTCAGGAAACGCTATTCCTACAAAAGACGAGGAATTTGACGTCAAAAATTCTGCCCAATCAGTTTCGATTAGGGAAAATCCCGTTGGAAAAGCTGGAATATGTATCGATTTAATATGCTCGATTACACCGTGATAAACGAAGATTTGAAATAAACATCAAATACAAAAGTTACGAATTTTTGTCCGTAGAATCCGAATCTGCAATAAAAAATGGGGGTTATAATTTAAGATTTCAAAGTTGGACCCTTCTGACCCCCAGGGGGTTGGTTTCGAAGGTCAAATTTGGTATCACAGAGTAGCTTATTTAAAAATATTTAACACGTATATTTACGTTTTTCTATCTCATATGTATTTCTCGAGTTATTCGGCCGTTTCCAGATTTTTCGGACACCCTGTATATGTGTATGCGTGTGTGTGTGTCAACATTTGAACGGAGGGTGATTTTGGGGTCTGGGGGTCATTATCGGTGAAAATACACCAAAATGTTTTGGAAGTTCTTTCTTCCGGACGGCTGCAATAGGTAGCTTTTTACTTTTTGCAATAAAAGCTACTTAAAATGTACGGAAATTTCAATTTTGATAGAGGGCCATTCCATGAAAACAGGTAAATTGATAGTCATTTTTAAAAATTTGTTTAAATAAATATTTTTGGTATTTACTGATTGGCAACATGTCAAATTTTATGTTTTGAGTAAGAATGTAAAGTTTATCTTTTGTGGATTGGCAACACAACAGTTTAAAAATGGCGTCCATGTGCAGGCAAGTATGTTGCGTTTTACAATACATTTTGAGTGAGTTTTTTCAATAAAGAAAATCTAGTGAAACTTTTGAAATCAACATTTTAGGTAAGTCTAATATTCATTGTTTATATTTCACTAAACAGAAATATATAAGATAATTTCAAATAATTATTACAGCACACAAAAAGAACTTTGTTTCTGTGTCCCACACGTGACATAAAACATGAACTTTTTCACTTAGGAGGAAAAAGGAACGCATTTATTTTGTTTAATTGGCATTTCTAAAGCAGTTTAGTGTAGTACACTTATCCTATGCTAGTTAAAAATTTGTGTGAAAATTTTATTTGGAGAAAAATATAAAAACAAAATTGTCCCGCACGTGACACCTTATGAGCAGGACGATTATTTTTGTTTTCTGAATGTTAAATAGAGATTTATTGTAGCATAGTTTTAGCAGTTTAATGATTATTTTGTCCTAAGAACTTATTCTATGTAACTAAAACGAAATTAAGATTTTTTTTTTTTTTTAAATTTTTATGATAGTTCCATTTTTTTTCTTTTTTTTTGTGATGCTAATATTTTTTATTTCCATTTTTTTATAAATTTATTTTAATAAAATTTGAACACTTTGATGGTTATTTTTATTTTAAGAACATATTGTTTTCCAGCAAGAATTTATCTACTTAATTTATAGGGATTTTTTCTATACAATAAGAAGAGTCGTGTGTCAACGTGTTATTATTCTATAGAAAAAATAATAAAACTTCTTATCTATATTTTTTTTCTAAGTTTAATTCTATTTTAAGTTCAATTTTTCAATGAAATCAAGTAAATTTAGACAAAAGCGTTTATAATTGATAAAGTTTGTTATTTGTTTAGCTGAAATGGAAAGGTCTAAGTCTACTAGTGCTAGAAGAATGAAAAGGTTGAGAAAGAAAATGGCATTAGAAAATCCTAATTTCCAAAAAGAAGAAAATAAAAGGATCAGAAACAGCAGCTTCTTTTAAGATGGGTGAATGAGTAGTTGTAAAATATGACGGCATTAATTATCCTGGTGAAATTACAAGCACCCATAATGACAGTGTTGAAGTGTCTTTCATGATAAAAAGTGGTAAATTCTATAAGTGGCCACAGTATCCAGATAAAATTCTATATTCATTTAAAGATGTAGTAAAAAAGATATCAACCCCAACTGTAGCTAATAAAAGAGGTTGTTTCAAATTTCTAGAAAAATTTTGAATATACATTTACTTTATTTTATGTTTAAAAATGACAATTTGAACATTTACTTTGTACAGAAAAAAGTCAAAATAAATATTTTTGTATTGTAAAATGTATAACATGCATTTTCTTTTTTGCATTCCTTTATTTTTTGATTTTTAAAAAGGTTACTTGAATGATATTTGCAAATGTCCCACACGTGACAACCGTGTCCCGCACGTGACACTATACGTTATATTTTTTTTAGCAATTTAAAAATTTCTTTTTGAAATAAGAATGCTTATTTCATGAACATTAGACCTTTAGCCTCTGATACATATTTTTTGTTTTGAAATTACAAAATTAGAGGAGCAGAAATGTTATCTGGATCATACAGCAAATTAAAAGTGGTTGACTTTAGGTGTCCTGCACGTGACGCATGCAAATTAATTAATAACTAAATCTGTAAACCATTTAGGAAAAATCTGTCCCTGCCTGAGATAATGTTATATCAAATATAAACTTACAAAAATATGTTTATTCTTATTTCTGAAAAAACTTAAGCTCTTTAACACAATTTTGGTGGAATTATGGTGTCTGATTGTCCCGCACGTGACAGTGGAATGGCCCTAAACCGGCTTTATATGTATATATAAGTGGTACTACATGCCTAAAAATTATTTAAATATATTTTATTTAGCAGTTTTTTAGATTTTTTTCGTTTAATACTTCACTATGAATAAAAACTCTATCGTAATCACTTTCTTATTTAACACAATGATTGGTCATAAGCATATTCATGTTTATTTCCTGTGATTTTCATGCTTATTGTTAACCATTTAAATTCTAATAAGAGTCCTCGTATTATTTAATAGCAAATTTCTAAAATTAAAAAAAAGTAAAGACTAGTATTCGAAAATATTAGTAACAAAAATTTCATGATTGTCAGCTATATATAATTACGGCCTTGTGAATATAAAAAAATACGGAAATTACAGTCCGCACAGTAAAATTCCTATTAAATGTTATATAATGCAGATTCTTTTGATACAATCTAATAAAAAATATCCTTAGAAGTATTTTTCAGAGACATTACATTTCTCAGTAACATAAATAAAGCAATTAAAAGACGTCAGAATTTCAGATTGTCATTCTCCTGGCATATCACATTTTGATGTGTGCAAAGTAAAGGGTCCTCTGCTATTCTGTATAAAATTTATTTTTCTAGTTCAAACCGTAAGAGTTATTCGAGAGTAAACTCGACTCTTAGAAAAAAATAAAAAATAAAATTAGCGATATACTGACCCGAAAAAGAAAATTTGAGACTACCCGATTTAGGACTACGCAGGATTCCGTTTTATGATCTTTAATGCTTCCAAGGTTCTAGGTATTCAGAAATTTCATTTGAATATTAAATAATATTGACTGATAAATTTTGTTACATGAAATATAAAATTGATATTGCAGATATATTTGTAGATTATTTTTCAGAATTGAATTAACCTTCTATCTACCGACTGTACTTATAAATACCATAAAAATTACTTATTATAAAATTCTTTTAATACGTCAATTAGTTGTAATATTGCTCAGAATGAGTTACAGATACACTATTCTATTTTGTTCCAAAAGCATTATTGGTTATACAGAACAAAAATATTTTTAAAAAGATGATTTCTTTTGCCTTTGTATCTTTTCAGCTTTTTTTGGCGCTGAGGGAGTGGGATGGAGATTTTTCAATTCGGAAATATTTCTATATTTATATTGTAAGAACATCATATTTGTACATTTTATACACTGTAAAAAAAATCTGCAAAGGTACTAAACCTTTTCTAGGAAACTGGGATTCCAAGAACTTTTTTTCAGAATCGATTACATGAATTTTTCCTGTTATCGTTACATGAAAAGTTCCTGGAATCCCAGTTTCCTAGAAAATGTTTAGTACCTTCACAGATTTTTTTTACAGTGTACTTCTACAAAATATTAAGAAAACAATTTAAAATAAAAGATTTGAGTGGGGTTATAAATGTTGCACAAAATCCCTGTAAATTCATCTTTAATTAATCATTCTAAATGCTTCAATGCTTCTAAAATTCTTCAAAAATATATTAAATGATTATGTAAACATTTTAATTTAGTTTAAATAATTTACGTAAAATGCTTTAGAATGTAAAAATTTCATGAATTCATAATTCGGTAGATGAAAGCTTAAAACATGATTTGCTATTCTTTTCTATTTTGAGTACGGGTAGAGTATGTGCGGAATTCTGTTGCGTTCGGGTCGCCAAAACTTATTATGTCTGGTTGCGGGTCTTAACTTCAAATGGAATTTTCGAGTTCCGATCGGATACAAATGCATCCGTGCAGGGCTCTACCCCATGTAATACGAATTAAAGAGAGTTTATTGTATCTTGAAAATAGATAAATACAAGAACGCAAAATCATGCATTAAGCATTGAATATGAATCACGTTCGTATACATTAAAATTATATTATAAAACTTCATGGTTTAATAAGGTGAAAAAGATATCCAAATAAATAATTTTTAACTTTTTTTTTTACCGCATTATTATTCATGAAAATTTTACATTCTAAAGCATTTTAAGCAAATTGTTTAAACTAAATTAAAAGATTTACATAATCATTTAATAAAATCTTAAAGGATTTTAAAAGAATTGAAGGATTAATTAAAATTGAATTTACAGGGATTTTGTGCAATTTTTATAACCCATTCAAATCTTTTATTTTTAATTATTTTCTTACTATTTTGTAGAAATATAAAATGTAGAAAAATGATGTTCTTATCTTCTTATAATAATAAAGAGAGAAGGATGTTTGTCTGTCAGCGCTGTTCTGAAGAAACTGCTGCACGTAGAGTTACAAAATTTGGAGGGAAGGTACTTTTTTACATGTAGTTTTGCACCTCGAAGCCCGATTTTCGATTTTTTGTTTAGATTTTTTTAAATAATTTTTTTAGGCGATTTTTAGCAATATTTTGGGGGGTTTATACTATTAGTGAAAGGAATACGATTTCATTCTTTTAACCCAAAATAGCATTTTTTTTTCTCTTTTCAATAAAGTTTATTCGGAATTTGTACAGCGATTTTTGAATGTTTAACGAATTTTTAATGGGATTTTTAGTGTTTTTTCTCATTTTGCGGCTATTTTTTGAAAGTGATAAAAAGAAAATCGTTTTAAACTTTTAGCCTAATGCCCTAAATTTTGGGTTTGTTACGATTTTTAGATTTTAACGATTTTTAATGCGATTTTCAATGCGATTTTTAACGTTTTTTAAAGATTTTTGTGTTTAGCATATATTTTTTTCATAGTTGTTCTATCAAAAACTTGAGCTGTTGAGAATGCAATAAGTAGTATTTTTTTGTGAAATCTACCTAAATGTCAGAAATTTAGGTACCACTATTTTCGAATAGCAATTTCATAAACTATCTTAAATTCTTGCTTAAGACCGCTACCCCCTCGAGTTATATATCGCCTGATAGGTTATTTAACAGAGTATGGTTTTGATAAAGTTTTTGAAGAATAGAGTGCTCTACCTGGTGGTGGAAAATGGAACTAATAGAACGCTATTTTTTTTAAATCTATAATAATAAAGAGACAAGTTTGTGTGTGTGTGTCAGCGCTGTTCTGAAGAGTCTGCTGTACGTAGAGTTACAAAATCTGGAGGGAAGGTACTTTTATACATGAAGTTTTGCACTTCGAAGCCCGATTTTCAATTTTTTGATTAGTTTTTTTTTTCTTTGATAATTTTTTAGGCGATTTTTAACGTTCTTTTTGCAGTTTTATCCCATTAGTGAAAGAAATACAGTTTCATTCTTTTAACCCAATATAGAAATTTTTTTCTCTTTTGAGCAAAGTTTATTCGGAATTTGTATAGCGATTTTTTAATTTTTAACGAATTTTTAATGCGATTTTTAGAGTTTTTTCTCATTTTGCTTTTTTTTTTTAGATTGATAAAAAGAAAATTGTTTAAAACTTTTAGCCCTAAATTTTGTGTTTGTTACGAATTTTAGATTTTAACGATTTTTAATGCGATTTTCAATGTGATTTTTAACGCTTTTTCAAGATTTTTTGCGTTTAGCATCTATTTTTTTCATAGTTGTTCTATCAAAATCTTGAGCTGTTGAGAATGCAATAAGTAGTATTTTTTTCTTTTTTTGCGAAATTTACCTAAAATGTCAAAAATTTAGTCACCACTATTTTCGAATAGCAATTTCATAAAATATCTTAAATTCTTGCTTAAGACCGTTACCCCCTCGAGTAATATATCGCCTGATAGGTTGTTTAACAGAGTATCGTTTTGATAAAGTTTTGAAGAATAGAGTGCGCTAGCTGGTGGTGAAAAATGGAACTAACAGAACGCGATTTTGTTAAAATTTGGAAATATAACAATGTGATTTATTTTAAATTTTAAAATGGTTTATAATACATGATAAAAAATGTAAACAAAGAATGGTGTGATACATTTCAGGGTGCGTGAAAGGAGGGGCGCGAACAAAATTAGGAAATGTAATAAGGATATCTGTTTTACACTTTAAGGTAGTTTATAACGCATGTTAAAATTTTTAAAGTACTGGCGATGCTCTGGAGAGACTTCTGCACAAAGTTATGTATGAAATTTTATACCTCGAAGGTTGATTTTCAGTTTTTTAAATTTAATTCATATGCGAATTTTAGTGGATTTCGATACGATTTTTCACATTAGTGAAAAGGAAAGCGGTTTCATTCTTTCGACCTAAATTAGTGAATTTTGTTCTCTTTTCAATACAATTTATTTCGATTTCGTGCAACGATGTTTGGATTTTTAGTGAATTATTTAATGTAAATTTTGCCGTTATTATTCGACATTAGTAAAAGGAATTTTGCTTAAAACTTTCAGGCTGATGTATTAAATTTTAGCTGTTAAGATTTATGAATTTCAGCTAAATTTAATGCGATTTTTCGAGATTTTTTGCGTTTGCTGTCGGATTTTTGTTATTCATGAGATATTTCCAATTACAACGTTCAACCCTATTAGAGTACATTTTGACCCCTGCGATTTTTTAATATTAGTGATTTTTAATGCACTTTTCAATGCAATTTTTAGAAATTTTTCGAGTTTTATGGTGATTTTTTGATATTCGGAAGTAAAAATTGATTTCAAACTTTTAATCTAATATAATTTTAGAGATTTTTAACGTGAATTTTCAAGATTTTGTGTGTTCTGTGTCGATTTTTTATTATCTATAAGGGATTTCCATTTATTACTTGATTATCCTGTCGACCAATTTCGCCAAATTACATCAATCGTGAAACAAGCCAAATTATGCGAATTGATGTAATTTTTATGTTAAATAATGAAAGGAGAGATAATTTAGAAAAACATTAATAAAAATACATATAAAAATAAGAAGTAAAAACCACTTGATGACGTAACAAACATATGTAACATGTTTAATGTCAAGTGAATATGGAATTTACGATCCGCCATTATTGTAGTCTAATCTTATGGTTTGACCCAAATAGTTTCTTGGTCAACCGGATCATCAAATAGTTCAGATTTCCGATTAGAATGTTTTATCCGTTTGATGAAATTCTGATTACTGCGATTTAAAAAATAACTAGCGATATTTAGTGCATTTTTCAATGCGTTTTTAATGAACTTTTTAATGCGATTTAGTACTATTTTTTTCGATCCCCACCACAGTGGTGTTTTAACAATTAGAAAATTATTGTGGTTTCAAACTTTTAGTCTAATATAGTAAATTTCACCATTTACCTTTTTTTTAATTTTGTCGATTTTCAATGTGATTTTTGATATATTTTGTGTTCTGCGTCAATTCTTTTGTAATTCATGTAAAAAAGAATGGTTGCTACGTTTTACACAACTAGAATATTTTTTTATTCACGAGATGTATTTACATTTAGCGATTTTTAATGAATTTTTCAATGGTTTTGTATTGGTTTTTTGAATATCACGGCTATTTTTTGAAATTTCGAAAAGGAAATTAATTTCAAACATTTACACTTTATTTATGAATTTTGAAATTTAGTGATTTTTTAATGCAATTTTTAGCAATGTTTTCATTATTTCTCACGCTTTGCGCCGATTTTTTCATTCGTATTTAAGAAATAATTCAGATTACACTATTTTACTCTATTAATGTCAATGTTCTTTCCCGCTATTTTTAATTTTGAAACGATTTGTAATGAATTTTTGAATACAATTTTTAGATGTTTTCGAGTCCACGGCGATTTTTTCACAATCGGAAAAGAAATTTTTAAATAATTTGTAGCTTAATGTAGTAAATTTTGACATCAATGATTCAGATTTTTTGTGTATTTTCATAAAATGTTTAGCAAGTTTTGTGTCGATATTTTTTAACTAATGAAAGAGTTCAGATTTCAATATTTTGTCCCATTATGGTAAATTATGTCCGCAGGAATTTAATATAAATTTTTATCTTACTATGGCAAATTTTGTCCGGATTTTTTAATTTTACTGATTTTTAATATGTTTTATATAGTGATTTTTCAAGTTCTGTGACAGTTGTTGACATCGATAAAAGAATTTCGGTTTCTAACTTTTAGCATAAATAGTACAATTTGTTCTCCACGCTTTTATGAATTTTGCCAATTTCTAATGCGATATTCAATGTAATTTTTAGTTAGTTTGGGGGATTTTAGGTGTTCCGTGTTGACTTTTCCTTATTCATGAACGATTTTCGATTACAATATTTTCGACTGAATATTAAATTTTTACAGCCATGACTTTTAAATATTCAGCGATTTTTAATATAGTTTTCGATACGAGTTTTAGCCTTTTTTAAGTTCCTTGGCGATTTTCTGCCATTCAGAAACCAATTTTGATATCAAACATTTTGTTTAATGTAATTATGTTTCGAATGCAATGTTTTATCTCTTAATATGACTTTGGCGTTCCATGCCTACATTTTGTAATTTATGAATGATTTCGATCATACCCCTCCCCCCGCCCTGCCTTAATATTATTTTTTTAAGCATTGACTTCCAAATATTTAATAATTTTTAATGCAATTTTCAATGTAATTTTTAGCCATTCTTCAAGTTCCGTGGCGATTTTTTTACATCCGGAAATCAATTTCTATTTCAAACTTTTTGGTTAATATGGTTAATTTCTTGATTACAATATTTTATATTATAACAGTGAATTTTTACCCTAGGGATTTTTAAATGTTTCACGACTTTCATTACAATTTTCGGGCTTTCTCAGTCATTTTTTTTTGACGTGACAACGTCTTGTAAATTGGTTTGCCGGGAGACACTTCAAGAAACTGCGTTACGTTACGTTACGCTCCGCTCACGATACGCGCTCACTTTTCTCTTAACTTTTTCCGGTCACTTGTGGGACCATTTTCTGAACGTGAATGTGAATTCGCTGCAAGGAAGGGGCGGTGCTTAATAGGAATTTTAGATAGTATCAAACTAAGACGAAATACGTTATGTATTAGTTATTAGTATAAAGTACAAAGAAAATAAGTGTAGTTTATTTCGTAATTCGGTGGTATATTATGGAAAACTAATGATATGTGATTAGTGAAAGCCATTTTACTTTAGTTATATTCTGCTCATTGAAAAATTCTTTAATATGCTGTTTACAAAATTCAACATTTGACATCAATAAACATGAAGTAAAATGTGTTTAACAAACACAGTGTATTGCAAGTTATTGTATGTATATTTGTATATAAATACGTATGTATGTGTAAAGGTAAAAATAAAATTTTGTTAATATGAAATTCAGTGCGAGATTCTTTGTATAAATTAATGTTTTAAATATAATTCTTTGTATAAATAAATGTTTTAAATTGTTACTATTATTTCATCCTTCTTCCTACTATACGAATGAATATTCACATTAAAATTATTTTACAACTCAAAGTCGTTGTCACGTAAAACTTTCGCCCGTATACCGACTTTACAGGCAACCAATTTTTTTAAACATTTTTCAAAAGAATTCGATTTTAAATTTCTAGGCTAATAAGAGTTTGGTTTTAAACTTTTATCCTTTACGGTAATTGTTTTGCTCTCTTATTTTAATCTACAGTAATTTTTAATGCAGTATGCTTTTTTAAGTTCACGGCGATTTTTTTTTTCAGATACAAAAAAAGAATACGGTTTTTAATTTCTTCGCTAATATGATAAATTTTCTCCTGTGCGATTAAAGATTTTTATTGCGATTTTTTAGCAGTTTTTTTTTTCGTATTTCAATGCTATTTACATTATCAAATTAATTAGATTCAAAACATTTATGCAAGTAGAGTAAGTTTTGAGTTCCGTGATTTTTGAAAATTTTGCCATTTTTAAAGCGATGTTTACGTTTTTTCGCGACCCGCTTCGATTTTTTAGAGGTTCAATTTTTGGCCGAATTTATTAAATACTGATCTCTTTTCTTTAAAGTTTATTCGAATTTTGAAACACAATTTTTGAATTTTGTTTCATATTTTTATGAGATTTTTAATGTTTTTTGTGATTTGTAAGATTTTTCCACATTAGTAAAAATAATCCAACTTCAATTTTCTAGCCCATCTCTTTTCAACGAAGTTTAGACGAAATTCGTGCAGCATTTAAAAAATTTTTCGAGGTTTTTATTATGATTTTTAAAGTTTTTTCGCAATTCTTGCTATTTTTTGATGAACCCGGGCAACGCCGGGCAGAACAGCTAGTAATATAAATATAGAAATATTTCCTCATTGAAAAATCCCCATCCCCGTCCTTCAGCGCCAAGAAAGCTGTAAAGATACAAAGTTAAAAGAAATCAAATTTTTAAAAATATTTTTGTTTTGTGTAACCATTTAGGTTTTGGAACAAGATATAGTAATGTATTGTAACTCATTCTAAACAGTATTACAACTAACTGACGTATTAAAAGAATTTTATAATAAATAATTTTAATGGTACTTATAAGTACCGTCGGTAGATAAAGGGTTAAAGAAGCATAGCATATTTGAAAACATAATTTCAATAATTACATAAAAATCAAAAATTACGAAGTAGGTATATAAATTATAAATTTATCATATAATATACATAGCATGCTAAAATTTAATTCAGTTAGGATAATTTCTTCAGCAATTTTCCCCAGTAAACGGAATTGTACTTCCGATGTTCTGTGAAGCCGTATACCTGATGTGTACAATTTATACACACTAAGGGAAAAAATATATGTATGACAAATTTAATTTAAAAACGCGTTTCGAGAAAGTATTGTTCATAGAGAATATTGTTGCCGAATTATTTTGTGCGTTCCTGTATATAAAAAATGAATGCTTGTAAATAATATTTTATAGTAAATATCTTACAATGCACATCAGATATATCTAACAATTCCAATATGTTTGAAGCAGTCTAACATGAATAAAACACATACAAACGGTTTTTCACCGTAGACTGTAATTCAATGGAATTCGTTTGAATGTTTCTGTAAATGAACGAAAAAAGCTACTGATACGAAATCGTATAGTAGGCACCTTCTATTATACTTCAGAGATATATATCGGTTTCAATGAGTTTGAAATTGTGAACCATTATTTAAAATCACCACAAACGATTTTTCCTCTTAGGCCGCAATGTAATGGAAATTTTTAAATGTCCCCGTAAAGGAAACGTAACTGCCCACTTGCTTCATTTTGAATATTGAACATGCCGTAGTGAATATCAATAACGTATATAAATTTCATGGAAATCGGACAATATTTACGCGAGTTGAAGCACGGACAGACAGATGGCAAAAGGCAGACAGATTGCATACGGCAGACAGATTGCAGACTGTAGATAGAGTGTAAACAGTTTACAGGGTTTTAGAAACACTTTTCAACTACCTTGAAAAGTCTTAAAATATAATGCTATTCCTACATTTACTTAAGGCCCCTGTCCTCGTTCGAGGAAACGCTCGCGAGCTAATGCTATTCCTATGGGGAAGCATTTTTCTAATAACTCTTTCGCATTTTGATATTTTTGAATAATTTTTTTTGCATTGGATAGCTGAGGTGCATGCCGACAGCGCACCTTTTTTACTTTTTCGGTTTTGGTAGTAGATATTTTTTACAAAGTTAGTTTCACTTTGAAAGCCGGTTTCGAAACTGAAAGTGCTTTTTAAAAAAATATCTGCAACCAAAATCAAAAAAGCAAAAAAGGTGCGCTGTCGGCATCCACCTCAGCTATCCAATGCAAAAAAAATTATTCAAAAATGTCAAAATGCGGAAGAGTTATTAGAAAAATGCTTCCCCATAGGAATAGCATTAGTTCGCGAACGTTTCTTCGAGCGAGGACAGGGGCCTTAACTGTGACATGAAATAAAATCCTTTTCCTACACTTTAAAAAAAATCTCTAAAGTTACTAAAAGTTTTCTAAGAAACTGGGATTCCTAGAACTTTTTCTGTAACGGCAACAGCAAAAATTCATGTAACCGATACAGATTTGCACTCAAAATAAAAAAATCTGTAAGGCTACTAAGAAATTTTTAGGAAACTGGGATTCTAAGAATTCTTTATGTAACTGCAACCCAGGTTACAGATAAAATTTTAGTAAGATAACTGTAATTTTTGAAGACTCGTATGCAAAATTACAGATTTCTGTAACTTTACAAAAATTTGTTTTTTAGATTTATATTTTTTTCTTGTACTTTGTGTATTTTACAGTGTATGCTTTAGAACTTTAAATTTAGAAAAGTAAGGAGTATAGTTATTATCAAGTTCTGTTCTCCATTATATAAAATGATGACAATGAGATATTTTGTAAAACTGATCATGATTGATTTGTTCTCGATAATTATGACTCGTTAAACTGTCTTTGGGTTACAAAAATAATTTCTACGAATAAATTATCCTCTGTAGTTTGTAAAAGTGATAATTAAGAATAATTGATGAAAGGTGAAAAAGATAAGTATTGCTAAGAAAATTTGAACTGTATTTGAAAACTGATGTACAGCTTGTTAAGGATAATTGAAAGATAGAAGATAAATTTTAAAGTGTGTTAAAATAACTGGTATCGGTAATGACTTAATATACTGTTAAGTTTTAATTGTGTTCTCAACGCGAATTGTGTAATTCTTCATGTAGCTAAGGTAAATTAATACTGTTGAATTTTAAACATTTCAAAAAATACAGTAATTCAGTTGCTTATAATGCTGCAGTCGTTGACTGCAAGCAGAATAAAAAATTGTTTTTTAAACAAATAAAGACTTTTCATGAAGTATATTAGAAAAAAAAATATTTAAAAAAAATATGAAGGTTATTTTGTAGTTTGGAATTAAAAACTCTTTCATAAAAGTGTGTATGCAATTTTTTGCATAAGGTGGTCTGGTGTAATAACGCCAAGTGCTAATATTTTGCATAATTATGAAATAATCTGGTAAATGACACCCATGTGCTCTGCGCAGAAGGGTTTTGAGTCATATAAATCGAAAAAAAAAAACAGCTTCAAGTTAATTTGTTTCATTTTTAGGTCTTATTCTTTTTAAAAGCAACTAAAATTAACGCTTGATTTAAAATTTGCGAGATACGTTTTGTGATGTGAAGACTATTTTTTTTTCATCCGAAAATACTTTGTTAATTACACAAATTTGTAGTACATTTCATGGACTTTCAAAATGTTGTTGAAGATTTTGGATATATTCTCGAGATAACTTGTAATTTAAAATGTACAGCAAAATAAATATATAACGAGGTAATAACGCCAATCCTTGGTATTAATACCCCTACAGTGGCCGAGCTACATCCTAAATACTGATTCAAATAAACACAGTTAAAACTGTGCAATGTTTCTAATATTTCTATTTAAGCGGTCCTTTTTAAGTAAAAAGAAGCTCACGGTCTGATATTCTTTTGCCTCTCCCCCCCCCACACCACACCTTTATTTTTCTTACACTTTCACAAAAAATTCATTTCACATTTTCAATAGCTTAGAATGCAATTTGTCAATTTCTAAGTTTGTAGAAATTGTATTTTTAGAATTGGGCAATCTACATGCAATTATTCCATCTTATTTCACAGTTTTGTTTGCATGGCGTTATTACCCATGTAGGTGGGTAATAACGCCAAATAGCTTTGGTCAAGAAATCACGCCATTACATTTTATGAATACATATCTGTTAAATTATTATTTTTTATATAGATAGTCAATGAGTTGCTCTATCAAATCATATATTTGTTTGAAAAATACAAACTAAAACTGAGCCTTGAAAATTGGTAGCACCTTAACGTGGCGTTATTACCCCAGGGTACCTTATATATGCGATTTATATATTTTAAGAGTGAGAGCCATAAGTATTATCGCTGGTTTCCCCGTTTTATAGCACAGAAGTCGTAGCAAGTGAAAAAAATAAATGTAGAAGCTTCATTAAACTACACATTGGCAGCTCCAAAATATTTTATTTGAATGAAATCATATACAGCGAGAAATACTCTCCCCTTCCGAAGCAGATGTTCCATCAAAAAGTTAACATAGATTCCCGCAAGTAGTTTAAACCCGAATTATGGAATAAAAATCCATCCATCTCCAGGCCGCTCTAGCTTAAGTAAAAAAGAAAAAATTTCTAACTTTCCATAATCTCTAAACACGATTATTTTATGTAAATAAAAATTAATATCAAGTGTCGAGATTAAAAGTAGCAGACTCGATCTTCTGCAAACGATAATTTTATTTAAAAGATTATTATTTAATTAATTTATAATCAAAAATAGTCAAAATTCGAATATATTCCATAGACGATAATTTCGAACAAAAAAAAGAAAAGAAATGAATTTATTGATACGCAATAAATATAAAACTTTAATTAGAAAAATGAAAAGAATAATATTTTTAACAAGTATCTTTTTGGAATACATTTAATAAGACTTTCTTTTAAAAGGTTGGTAAAAACAGGGGAAAAGTGAGTTTTATTAGGAATGTTAAGAAATAAAATTTAATTAAGAATATTTTTAATTTAGAGCTATTTTATAGATTTACGCATATTGGAATAAAGGTTTTTCAGGCGAATTAAGAATTTATATCGTTTCTGTAAAGATTAATAAATTCGATCTAAAAAACATGATTTTAATTTAAGAAGTTGAAATAAATATGGAATTGTTAAAAGAAAATTAATATAGTATAAGGTTAATTTTGTCGAAAGAAAAAATAAATTTTGTAATATATATATATATATATGTATGTATATGGTGTCCCAGGATTATTAGGACAAACTTTAAGAGGATATAGGGGATAGATTTGCATAGCATGGGAAACGGTTCCGTTCACCATTAATTGGTGGTGACACCTAAAAACTCTAACATGATTAACATTTACAGATTTTCCCGTTTTTCTGCAAGCGGTGATACCAAGCTTACTTGAGACTATGCCAGAAAATGTTAAATGCCATATGTGGTTTCAACTTGATGGGGAACTTCCCCATTATGGGAGATATGATCGTAAATATTAGAATCTGGTATTTAGTCACCAATGGATTGACCGTGGTGGACCGGTCTGTCTACGCTCTTCAAAATTATGCATTCTTTTTTCTTTTTGTGCACGGTAAAGTGCAGTGTTTGCAACGCCTGTGGATTCCGATTTAGATCTGGTTGCATGTCTCGTCTGTGCTGCAGATATCCAAAAAACTCCAGGTGTATTTGAGCAAATCCGCCAATCCAGTATACGATGGTGTAATGATGCATCGATAGCAATGGTGGAAATACTGAGCATTTTTTGAGTTATTTTGACATATCATCTACCACAGCACATGTCATATCTTTGATCAATAAATTATTTCAGTTGATCTCTTGTGCCTCTTCGTTTATTGTATCCGTCATACTACTTTGCCATGACATTTACGATCATTGGTTGCTATGCAAATTGTAGTCCTTGTGATGTATCCTATCTCTCCTTAAAATTTGTCCAAATAATTCTGGAACACACGGTGTATATGCGACTGTGCGTTCCCACAGATCCAGAATATGATGGGTTTGTCTATTTGTCTCTTTTCTTATTTTTAATACTTTCCAACATAGTTGAAAAATGTTTATAAATCCGGTTTGTCTGTCTGTTTGTAATCTGTCTGTCTTGTTAGCGCTCTATATCATGTAAACATATCCCGACTATCATGAAGTTTTTATATATATTGAAAATGAAGAGTTTAGCTTTTTTAGCTAATTCATAGCACTAACAATTTCTAATAGCTTTTACAATTCATTCACGGGGCCCAAACACAATTCCGTTTCTCTTATGAAATAATTCTATTACAATTTGATCAATATAAAGAGATGCGATACAAAAAGACACAAATTTAGTTAAAAAATAACATTACAAATAATAACAAAAGATTCACAGAGCCGTCACATAACTGGTAATGCTGCTAGTATATTTTTATCCAATTGACCAGTATGAGGCTATCACATTGCTATCTTTGGGATTATTTTCCGATTGTTTAATTATCCTGTATTTTCTAAATATCTGATAAAAAAAATTACATTTGGTAAACTAAGGAATACATTTACTTAGTACCAAGTTATATTCTCCGTTATATCACATGACAACAATGACATATATTGTAAAACTGTTCATGATTGATTTATTTCCGGTAATTAGGAATCATTAAACAGTCTTTGGGGAACAGAAATTATTTTCATGAATGAATTATCCTCAGTGGTTTTCAACGGGGATAATTAAGAATAATTGTTGGAAAGGTGAAAAGATTAATACTACTAAGAAAATCTGAACTGTATTTGAAAACTGATGTACAGCTTGTTCAAAATAATTGAAAGATAGAAGAAGATAAATTTTAAAGTGTGTTGAAATGAATGGTTTCGTTAATGACTTACTGTATTTGTAATTGAATTAATTAATATGTTCAAAGCGAATTGTGTAATTCTTCACATAGCTAAGGTAAATAAATACTGTTGAATTTTAAACCTTTCAAAGATGCAGTAATTTTGTCGCTTATAATCATTGTTGAATCCAGGGGGTAGCCTGTCCCCCATGGAGCAATGAAATGTCCTCCCCAGCAAATTTGAGAATTTGGGTTTTCAATGCTCAAAAAATGCATTTTTCCCCCGAAACTCTATGATGTCCCCCCCGGAGCCACAGGTTCCTTCCGGATAAAAGTGTCTAAATTTAATACTGATTATAATGATAAGAAAGTTGTATGCCAGCAAAATTTATAAAAATATTGATTTCAGTGCAAATAAATGCTTTTCTTGAAATACATTGTAAAAGGAAAAAAATATTTAAAAAATTCTGGATGCAAATCAGTAGTTTGGAATTAAATACGCTTGAAAGGATTACCTTTCTTTCATAAAAGTTAGTTATGGAATTTTTTGTAGCTATATGTATATGTATGTGCCAATAGCTTTAAAAAATGGTGTTTTGTCTGTTTGTCCTCTTTCTTATTTTAAATATTTTTGACATACATAAGAATTATTTATAAAACCATTTTTCTGTCTATCTGCCGTCTGCTGTTTGTCAGCGCTCTATTTCTTGCATACATACCGGGACTGCCAAGAACTTTTTGTACTGAAAATGAAGTGTTTAGCATTTATAGCTCATTCGTAGCAGTTATAGTTTGTAACATCATTTATAGCTCATTCACAGGACACTAAAACAACTGATGACAACAGGACACTGTTATGAAATAATTCTACGAGAGTTGCATGATAAGTACCTGGTCTTGACAAGAAAAACATATTTTCATATTAAAAATTTACGTTATTGTTCCGCATAATCTCCTTTTAGTTGGATTCACTCAGCCCAACGTTTGTCTATTTTTTTATCCCCTCTAAAAAATACGATTTCTCCAATCCTTCAAAATAGACGTTTGTTTCAGCACTATCCTCATCATTAGAGCCAAATGTTTTTCAATTAAGCTATATTTTTCAGATTCGAAAACATAAAGTAATCACCAAAGGCTAAATCTTGCTAATAATCTTGCAAATGTAGTAGATGCAGAAACAGTTCATATCCCAATTTATAGAATTTTAGCATGGCAATGATACAAGTGTGCACGCGTGAATTCTCTTAATGAAAGATAATATCTTTTGTCGCTAAATGCGTACGTTTTTCTTCCACAAAATCGCTGGAATGTTCCAGTAAGTTGACATAATGTTCCCCATAGACAGTTTTGCTTTTTTCAAAGTAATGGATAATGATTTTGCTGAATGCAACCCAAAACACTATAGCCATGAATTTGTTTGCAGATAAAGCCGTGTTAGCAATTTTTGGCGAAGATTGATCATGTATACCCCACTGTTTGAAATGTTCTTTAGTTTATACAGGTATACTGCTATTAATCCGTGTTATGAATCGACATCTAAAATTATTTGGAATTCGCTTTAACTTCTTCAAACATTGTTTTGAAATTGACACCCGAGTGTTCTCAATGTCAATAGAAAGCATTCGTGACAGCCATTTTGCTGAAAGCTTTTCCATATCAAAATATGTTGTTAAATTATTTTACATTCATTTAATTTAAATACCCAATTCAACAATCCCAGCAACAATCCTCAGCTACTTTTCATGCTACCCTCGTATTATACTTTGATCACATATAAAGAGGTGCGTTACAAAGAGACACAATTTTTCAGTTACAAAATTGTATATTGCAACTAGTAACAAAATATTTATCACATTGTCGGCAATGCTGTTAACACATTTTTTACCAGTTGACCAGTACGAGGCTATCCCATTGCTATCTTTGAATTTATTTTCCGAATATTTTATTATCCCGTAATTATAAAACATCTGATGCGAAAAATATACTTATTTTTCAGAACTTTAAATTTGGAAAAGTAAGGAATACATTTACTTAGTATCAAGTTTTATTCTCCTTTTATATCGCATCCCGACAATGAAATATATTGTAAAACTGATCATGATTGATTTGTTCTCAGTAATTATGACTCGTTAAATTGTCTTTGGGGAATAGAAATAATTTTCATAAATGAATTATGCTCTGTGGTTTTCAACAGTGAAAATTGATAATAATTGATGGAAAGGGGAAAAAGATAAGTCCTGTTAAGAGAATTTGAACTGGAAATTTTGGAAATTGATGTACAGCTTGTTCAAGGTAATTGAAAGATACGAGAAGATAATTTTAAAGTATCTTGAAATAAATGGCTACGATTTTGACTTATTGAATTGATAAGTTTTAATTAATATCCTCAAAGCGAATAGCGCTTTTCTTCACATAGCTAGTATAAACAAATACTCTTGCTTTTTAACTATTTCAGAAGCAAGATATTATGTTATTATAATGATAAAATGGATGTAAAATTAATAAAAAAAGGATATTAAAATCGATAAATGATTTTTATCAAGAACTGTAAGAAATCAGAAGACTTTTGAATTAAGAAAATTTCTGATGATTATTGGCAGTTTGGATTTAAAATTAAATGGTATGCATAATATGTCCTTGAACGGATAAACCAACATTAAAAAAAGTAATGTATTGAATTTTTCGTACATAAATATATATGTGTGTGTGTACTAATACAGTCGAGTCTCTATATAACGAAATCCAGCGTTTCAGTAAAAAATTCGTTATATAGAGAAATTCGATGTTTAGAGAATGATGTTAAAATCGTATTTAATGTGTGAAATTTGAACAAATATTATTTTTGATCTTTTGAATTAAGAATTTGAAATGTTTAAAAGTAATTATTAACTTAACATTTTACTTTTTAATTATTTAAGCTGTTTTAATAAAGATAATAGACATTTATTTGAAAGCTTAATGAAAATCAAATAAGGAAGACTTGCATTAATTTCAGACGAAGAAATCTGTAATTTTTTGTTGTTTTGATTTGAAAGTTCTTAAAAAATGCTCACATTTTAGCAAGGAATGAAAAATTGTAGTTAACATTTCTCACCATTTGAAGGCTTCTCTTATGTGCCTCTCATTGATTCCTCTCTTACATGTGTATCAATCCAATTGACACTGTTTTGAGAAGGATGTGGAAAGGTGTGTGGTAGGTGGGACGAATTCGTTGGATTTAAAGAACAAGGAGAGAAGTAATATTAAAAAAAAACTCAGTACTGACGATAAATCAAAAATAAGTGATGAAAAATTGATTCCATATGATTTCGAAACTTTTAAAAAATCAATAATTTAAGACCAATTTATGAAAAAATTCGTTATATGGAGATAGATATTTCGCTATATAGAGACTGTTTTTAATGTAATCGTGCGGAAAAGGGACCGTTCCTACTAAAAATTCGTTATATAGAGAAATTTGATGTATGGAGTTTCGTTATAGAGAGACTCTACTGTAGTTCCAAAAAACATTATATTTATCTGTTTGTTCATTTTCTTGTTTTTTATACGTATCAACACAATTGAAAAGTGCTTTTAAATATGGTTTGTCTGTATGTTTTCCTTGGCTAACGAAACAGAGAGGCTACCGTGGGCATCTCAAGTGTCTTTTTTTAGAGATTGCTAGAGTGACCTACATTGGTGCATCCGAATATCATTGTGACTTCAACGGTCTGTAATAAAATATATTCTTTTTCGTTAGCCTCGCTGCCGTCTGTCAGCATTCAATCTAATGTTGATATTCTCGGACTACCATGAAATTTTCATATGTTATTGATGTTTATTATACATATTGAAAATTAAGTTTTCATATCATTTATAGCCCATTGGCGGAGACTCCAAATGAATTTCATTGGGACGAAATAATTGTATTGTATCGTAATCATCTTATAAAAGGGTAATACAATATCTTAGTTATAACAATTGTATTATAAAAAGTAACAAATTATCTGTGACATCACGGTAACGTCATATTACTGGCAGTGCTGCTAATAAATTTTTACGAGTTGGACAGTGAGTCTTTCACATTGCAAGATTTGAAAAAAAAAATCCGGTTAATTTATTATTCTGTAGTTATTAAAATTTAGTCCGAAAAAAATGTATTAGAACTTAAAATTTTGAAAAGTAACGAAAACATTTATTTAATATCAACTTTTATTTTCCGTTACATCACGTGACAATAACTATTCTAACGTGACAATATTCTAAAACTGATCATGATTGATTTGTTCTCGGTAATTATGACTCGTTAAATTGTCTTTTGGGTACAAAATAATTTTTACGAATAAATTATCCTCTTCAGTTTTGAACACTGATAATTGAGAAGAATTGATGAAAGGTGAAAAGATAATTCCTGCTAAGTATTTGAACTGTATTTTCTAAACTGCTGTACAACAAGTTCAGGATAGTTAAAAGATACAAGATAAATTTTAAAATCTGTTGAAATAATTGTTTTCGATAATAACATATTGAATTGCTAAGTTTTAATTGACATGGTCTAAGTGAATTGCATAATTTTTCATTTTGTGAATACAAATGAATACAGATTTTTTTTGTTGTGTGTAACGTTTTGGCTATCCTGCCATATTCTCTCGAGTTAGCATCCATTTTTTTGACGATTATAAATTTCTGTATTTGAATTTACTTATTTATTCATTTATTTTTTTTAATGTTTAATCTCTGAAACTTTTTTGGACTGTAATTTTGGACTATATGTTTTATAAAATGTATATTTGTTTTATTTAATTTTTCTAATTTATATATTTACCGTTTGCTAATTATAAACTCCTCCTTCACCATCCTCTATCATTTTTTTTTCTTTTATAAAAATATTTTTTGAAGTACTGATTTTCTGTTTAAAAAATTTAGTGTTATTTATGATAGACTTCTGAATTGTTCAAAAATTAAGCATAAAGTTGCTCAAATAAAGAACAAAAAAAAAAAAAAAAAAAAAAAAAAAAATGGCGGGCTTCGGTTAAATGCAGTAGTTGTTCCAACTTTTTTTTTTATATATATATATTTTTTTTTAAGTATAGCAAATTTGTTGCTATAATGTTAAAATGGTCAAATGACAATAAAATTAATAATTTTTTTTCTAATTATATAAATGCTTTACTTCAAGTACATGATAAAAGCAACAATTTATAAAAACATTTCCGGATGTCAAGTGGCAGTTTAGAATTAAAACTAATTGTTATATGCATTCATAATTAATTTTCTAACTGCCTCATACTTCACTTCCGTCAGCGTCCCATCTCTTGTAAGTCACTGAAATTGCTATGGAATTTTGAAATGGCACTAATGTTTATAATAGATGTTAAAATGGAATATCCATAGCATTTATGGTATGTAATAACATTTATAGCTCATTCGTAAAGGACAAAAAATGAATTGCGTTACTGTGACGAAATCATTGTATTACATTTTGATCATCTTCTAATAGTCCAAGAGCTGACAGCCCCAAAACCTAAGGTATCGAGTAAAAGAAAAAAAAGTCTTTATTTTATAGAAGAGTAGTAATAAGGGAATTTAATGATCCATGTCTGCCGGAAGTGAAGTGGTGCATAAACCAAAAATTAATTCCACTAGTGGTTCATTCGTAGTTTTATCACTGTGTTTGCCGTACAATCTTTTCATACCTTTGATTGTGCGACAAACACAATGATAAACATACGAGATACTATGATACACATACTATGATATACTATGATAAACTAACTAGTGGTAGGGTAACATCCCCAGCAATTGGCACATTAAGGATTTGTCTTTAAACTTACTTCTATTTTCATTACCAAGAAATAAAATATTTACTTGCAAATATTTTAAAATCAAAGAGTGCATATCTGTGCATATATTTTGCCCAGTAAAAGCAAAAATATGTAAAAAAGTATTTTTATAAAAATATATTTATAAAAAGTTGCTGTAATCACCAGTAATTCACACTTAGACTTTTACACAATTAAAGTAACCCTTTTCAACTAAACAAAACTGTTGTCAATTAAAACTTAAAATGTACTATTAATCAGATAATAATAAATTGAAATGCATGCCTTTCTTAAGCCAGAGAAGACGCATTTGCAACAAAAAGGGCTAATATTATACAAGCCATAATTGTTTTTCTTCCCTAGGCACTATTGTCATTTAGTAGCATAAATAAAAGTTATAATCTGTAAAGTAAATGAGCATATAACTGGTATATGGTCTTGCATTTTTAAAAGACTGGATGTAAATCTTATTTTAGGACTTTTTTGTAGGATGTACCAATCACTGGTGTCTGCCAGTTACTGGGGATGTTACTCTATTAATTTTTAACTTATGCACCACTTCACTTCTGGCAGACATAGATCATTACATTCCCCTATTACTTCTCTTCCATAAAATAGTATTTTTTTCTTGTGTTCGATATCTTAGGTTTTCGTGCCATTGGCTCTTGGACCATAAAGATCGATGTTGTATAGAAAGTAGCTTTTAACTTTTTACACACGATTTTTTTACGCGTATCCTGTAAGCTAAATTTAATATGATCAAAATATGATGGATCATAAGTAAAATTATTTAAAAAAATGAGTATTAAGGTATCTCGTTGTATAAAATTAAATTTATTCTTCGCAGTCAGTGAGCTACCTGACCATAAAAATTCTATGCTTGAACACTTTCAGATAATTAAACTGAAAATATATGTGCTGATATGAGATCAATCATAATTAATTTTCACACTTTAGGCGTGACTTAAAAAAACTTCTTTCTAAAAGTTAAAAAAAAAAAATATTTTCCTCCTTGAGAAATCTATCACATAATGTTGTAAAATTCATTTCAGAAGTACTTTGCACAAAAAATAAAACTAGTCGTTGGGGGCCATCGTAATATTTACCCTTCATGCATATGCAAACTATAAAATATAAAAATAAAAGATGTAAAAACTATTTATAAAATGCATTGCAATTCTAATATAAAATTTAAACATATATTTAAATATTATTTATATATGGTAATGCTTTAATAGGGAATTGTGGGTACTATTTGATTATCCCGTCGACCATTTTTTACATATAATAGAAATCGCCAAACTATCAGTAACTTATGTAAATTGGCATAATTATTATTTTAAATTACGAAATAACAAATAAATTGGTAAAAGATTAATAATACCACAACTAAAACATCGAATTAAAAATCACTTGATGACGTAAACACATTTAACATGCTTAATGTCATTTACACACGCCATTATTCATAATAAAGCAATACCGAATTGCGTAAAAGAAGCAACCTTATAACTCCAAAAATGATAAGTTGGCGAGTTATATTAACTAGTAGTTTACTGCTTTAGATTAAACGATTCATTTCCGATTAAAAGATATATTTTAATTGAAATTTGAATGAAATACAGGGTCGTGAAAAATCGAAGAATGTGGAAAATATGATTCCAAATACCTCGGTAACTGTTAATCCGATCGACTTCGTTCTTTATGCGAAATTAGTATTTTTGTATTACCTTTTACATTCACATCTTAAAAAAAAAATCGCTGTCGGCTTGTCCTATAGTCGGAGGTACATTTCGCAGAGTTTTCATTTCAACGACAAAAAATAAAATATGATTAGAGATTAACCCAGTTTAACTACTTCATTTGGCCGCTTTTGAAAATTTTTTAATTTCATTTTTCTGTAAAAACTGGTTTTATTAAAATCATCTTAAGCGAAATTCGACTCAAATGCCCATTTTGACAACAAATTTTGAAATATATTCTGACTTTATTAAAAAATCGACCAATACGCACATTATACAGTTCCTAAATAACAAAAAACTGTCAATTGAATGCGTTTGAGAGCAAAATTGAATTTCAAAATGAGTCATAAAATAACCGTTGTTATTTGAATACATCCACAATTCTTTAATCAAGTTCGCTTTGGGAAATTTTGTGCGAAGCGCCCACTTTGACAGCTTTTTTAAATATATATTTAGCCTTTATCAAAAAACTCATCAATACAGTACATTACACAGTTCATAAATAACAAATAACTGTCAATTGAATGCGTTTGAGAGCAAAACTGAATTTAAAAATGAGTCATTAAATAACCAATTTATTATTTAAGTACATCCTCAATTCTTTTATCATGATCGTTTTTGAAATTTTTTTGCGAAGTGTCAACTGTGACAGCTTTTTAAAAAATATATATATTTAGCCTTTATAAAAAAAAATCGACGAATACGTACATTATATAGTTCCCAAATAACAAAAAACTCTCAATTGTATGCGTTTGAGAGCAAAATTGGATTTAAAAATGAGTCATAAAATAATCAATTTGTTATTTGAATACATCCTCAATTCTCTCTCTAAGCGTTTGGAACGTAATACCCCGTACACTAAGCTCCAGCTTTCACTGCAATATAAGCAATATTTAACAAAATATAATTCTATATATTTAATGTATTTTCAATGCATTGAAGAATGATTAATACTCCCAAGGGTTACATTTATATTTTTTATTAAGTTTTTTTTATATAATATTAAAAGAATCATATTTTATTATCATTTAAAACAAAATGCAGAGAAAACAACATTACAATTTTACTCATTTGCAAGACGCTCAGAGGGTTAATAATGATTGCTTTGGAAAATTTTGTGCGAAGTGCCCATTTTGGCAGCCTTTTTTGAAATATATTCTGCTTTTATCAAAAAATTGGCTAATTGGTCACATTATATAATTCCTAAAAGAGAGGATCTGTAAATTGGATACGTTTGAGAACAAAAATGGATTTAAAAATGACTCAGAAAAAACGCAATTTGTTATATTTCCTGAATTTTCAATCGCGATCACTCAAGGAAATTCTTTTCACAATACCCTTTTTGGCAGCCTTTTTTGAAATATATTCTATCTTTATCAAAAAACTGGCCAATACGTCACATTATATAGCTCCTAAATAAGAAGATCTGCCATTTCGATGAGTTTAAAATCAAAAAGGAATTTAAAAATGAATCGGATTATAAGCAGTTTGGATTTGAGTTTTTTCTCCAACTCCTATTTTTGTTTAATTTATTTTTGGTATAAGAATTGGTCCCATGAAAAATTTGTTAGCATAAAAGTTGTAGATATTATGGAGAAGATGTAAAATAAATTTAATTAGATTTGATTGCTTAAGAATTGAGTAAGTTATGGATTTTTTTCTTTTTTCTTTTGAAGAACCTTTTGCTTTTCGTTTCTAATTTTTTTCATTGGCAAACATTGGTCCTATCAAAAACTTATACATACAAAAGTTTTAGATAATTTTAAGAACATTTATAAAAAATTTAGTTGGATTTGATATTTTGAGAATTGATGAAGTTATGATTTTTTTTCTCTCAAAAACCCTCTTTTTTTCGTCCCTTGAGCTAATTTTTAACTTTATCAAAAACCATTCATGCATTAACTTTTAGCCCATTTTTTAGAAGTAATATAAACTTTAAACTGATTTGATATCTATTTTAATTAAGAAGTTATCGCGTTTTTATTTTTTTTTATTTTCACAAAACCCTCCCTATTTCCACCCCCTTGGTTCGATTTTGCCCATTAACGAACTCGACCGAGATTTTATGCCCCTTGATTTTATGGAAAAATTTGAAGAAGATCTGAGCATAATTATAGAAGTTATCGTGTTCCGAAGAAAGTGAAATCTATATATATATATATATATATATATATGTATATAGATCGATATAAATATATATAAACTTTTTTACGGATGGTAGTTTTGGGGTCTAGGAGTCATGATCGGTGTAGATCTGCAAAAAGTTTTTCAGAAATTCCAACATGGGATAGAATGCAATAGGTAGTATTTCATACGAAATCTACCAAAAAACCTCGAAAAAATTTATGTACTTATTACCACAAAGAATATTAAATATTACTAGCGAGCTACGCCTGCTAGCTGGGCCACTTTTTCCAAACGAACCTCGATATTAAGCAGTATATAATAAGCAAAAAAATTCATTTAATAAGCAAGTCTTGGTGTTCGAATCCTCAAGCACAAAAAAAGTAAATTAAAGAGCTATGGTTGTTATGTGCCCATTATCCCGTTAAAAATATGTGATTTCGCATAGTGGGCGCCACGTGCCCAACGTGCGAAGCCGGCCCACCGGCGCTACGCGCCATGGTCGCCATCGTCCAGTTAAAATATTTGGTTTTGCACGGTTGGTGCTGCGCGCCCATAAGACATTTTCTCGTACTTTTTGGTTCATCAGAAGCAGACTTTTACACAGATTCTGAATATGTAATCAGTTTTTTCCTACTTTAAAAACTGTCTGCATGATGGTTTAAGAAAAAACGCGCAGAAAAAGTTTCGGTATTAAAAACTGCAAAAGACTGCTATTAAAAAAAAAATAAGTAATTTCATTAATATCACAAACAACATAACTAACAAATAATTTTGGCAGCTCGTTTTCCGTTTGTACTAACAGAAATTAGTATGAATCGCGTAAATTTTAGGTTACACAATATTCGTGTATGCTATCAAAAAGAAAAAGTATGAAAATGAGCTACAACGATTAATACTCACACACAGAATAAGTATATGAATAGCCAGATACATCTGAGATCCTCAAAATATTAATTAGCAACACTATTACCTCTTAGTGAACATATCTTGCTGTGCTTAAATAGTTGTACTTATTATATTAATTAAACCGTGTTTAAAAGTTTTTACCAATTAGTTCTTTTTCTCTTATACATTCTTTGACAAAATGACGGGAGAAAAAGAGGTTTTCGGCTGCTTCTTCTTTTAGCCAAAGGGGAAAAGTTCTAGTCGTTCACCGCAAGGTAGCGCAGTGTTCTGCCTGAGAGCTCCGTTTGGGAAATGAGACGTTTTCCGTTCCGATTCCCGACCGGTTTCTAATTTATAACTTTTTTAATTTTGGTCTCACGCTCTCGAAAATGCCCGAAATGACTTTCCCGGAATTTTTCGAATCGAAAGACACCTCTCGCGACTTCCAACTCGCCCGCGTTGCGAGCTGTAATCGGCTTCAAGCAGACAGACAGGCAGACAGAGGCGCACGAATTTTATTAGTATAGATTTTTTAATTTTGGTCCCACGGTCTCGAAAATGCCCGAAATGACTTTCCCGGAATTTTTCGAATCGAAAGACACTTCTCGCGACTTCAAACTCGCCCGCGTTGCGAACTGTAATCGGCTTCAAGCAGACAGACAGACAGAGGCTCACGGATTTTATTAGTATAGACTAGCGAGCTACGCCCGCTAGCTGGGCCACTTTTTCCAAACGAACCTCGGTATTAAGCAGTATATAATAAGCAAAAAAATTCATTTAATAAGCAAGTCTTGGTGTTCGAATCCTCAAGCACAAAAAAAAAAGTAAATTAAAGAGCCATGGTCCCGTTAAAAATATGTGATTTCGCACTGTGGGCCACGTGCACTTGAAAAAAAAAAAGATTGTGGATCGGAACTATGGTCGCTTCGCGCCCATAGTCCCGTTAAAAATATTTGGTTTTGCACGGTGGGCACTACGCGCCCTTAAGACATTTTTCCGTATTTTTTAGTTCATCAGAAGCAGATTTTTACGCAGATTCTGAATATGTAATCAGTTTTTTTCTAGTTTAAAAACTGTCTGCATGATGGTTTAAGAAAAAACGCGCAAAAAACGCAATTAGCGCCGGTAGAAAAAGCGGTTTTCGGCTGTTTCTTCTATTAGCCAAAGGGGAAAAGTTCAGGTTCTTCACCGCAAGGTGGCGCAGTGTTCTGCCTCGGAGCTCCGTTTGAGCGCCGTTTGGGATTTGAGACATTTTTCGTTCCGATTCCCAAGGGGTTTTTAATTCATAACTTTTTTAATTTTGGTCCCACGGTCTCGAAAATACTCGAAATGACTTCCCCGGAATTTTTTCAATCGAAAGACACCTCTCGCGACTTCCAACTCGCCCGCGTTGCGAACTGTAATCGGCTTCAAGCAGACAGACAGACAGAGGCACACGGATTTTATTAGTATAGACTAGCGAGCTACGCCCGCTAGCTGGGCCACTTTTTCCAAACGAACCTCGGTATTAAGCAGTATATAATAAGCTAAAAAATTCATTTAATAAGCAAGTCTTGGTGTTCGAATCCTCAAGCACAAAAAAAAGTAAATTAAAGAGCCATGGTCCCGTTAAAAATATGTGATTTCGCACTGTGGGCCACGTGCACTTGAAAAAAAAAAAGATTGTGGATCGGAACTATGGTCGCTTCGCGCCCATAATCCCGTTAAAAATATTTGGTTTTGCACGGTGGGCACTACGCGCCCTTAAGACATTTTCCCGTATTTTTTAGTTCATTAGAAGCAGATTTTTACGCAGATTCTGAATATGTAATCAGTTTTTTTCTACTTTAAAAACTGTCTGCATGATGGTTTAAGAAAAAACGCGCAAAAAAACGCAATTAGCGCCGGTAGAAAAAGCGGTTTTCGGCTGTTTCTTCTTTTAGCCAAAGGGGAAAAGTTAGGTTCTTCACCGCAAGGTAGCGCAGTGTTCTGCCTCGGAGCTCCGTTTGAGCGCCGTTTCGGATTTGAGACACTTTTCGTTCCGATTCCCAAGGGGTTTTTAATTCATAACTTTTTTAATTTTGGTCCCACGGTCTCGAAAATGCCCGAAATGACTTCCCCGGAATATTTCCAATCGAAAGACACCTCTCGCGACTTCCAACTCGCCCGCGTTGCGAACTGTAATTGGCTTCAAGCAGACAGACAGACAGACAGAGGCGCACGGATTTTATTAGTATAGATTATATAGACTTATAGAATATTATTAAACAAACTTCTTCACACTCTTACATACTAAGTACGTACTAACTTGCAAAAAGTGTCCATCAAAATTTGTTCGAGTGATAGAGCATTTACAGGCATACAGGGGAAATAGACGGACAGATGAATTGACAGACACGGAGACAGACGGGCGGCAATTTTTTTCTAAAAATATGTTTTTCCTAATTGCCAGTGTCTAAAACGTGTAAATCCGTCAAAAAAATTTTCTTTGCTTTTGTAAAACGATTAAGACTTATCCTATACTACGTATGATGGGTAAGTAAAATTCTAAAAGATTTTTATAGATCCCTTTTTTATAGATATGAAAATTTAAAATGAATGTCCTATATATACGATTGTATTATAATGAGTGCAAGTGTCAATTCTCTAAAACTTTTTAAGTTCAACATTTACAAAAAATATTAGGCATTCTAATATTTTAATCACTGTGTCCAGTGTGATCTCGAAGCATTCAGAAATCGTTCATCTTCAAAAATCCGGCAACAAAATCAATTATGCTTTTACTTTATTTGCTCTTTCAACTTATCTGAGAAAGAAAAATAGCAATTGTTTACGAATTAAAAACTTCGAAATCGAAAGTAATGGATTAATAGAGAGAGAGATCATTGTCACTGTAGCATAAAATGTAGCGTAAATAGATACCCTGATAATGCTGGTAGCATCTGAGAGAAAAGCGGACAAAGAACCAGTGGAAGAATAGATGTCACTGGAAAAATACGAAAATTTGAAAGAAAAATTATTATTGCTTTAGAGAAACGAAACTATATTTCCGAATTATTCGTTTGTTTAACACTAGAACCGCGGGACTTTCGGTATACCTAGAACCGCGGAGCGGGTCAATTTGACCCGAGATGGGAAATGTTATATAATTATGCCCATATACTTAATTTAGTTAGTTAAAATATTATATTTTCTTACAATAATCAACATTTCTTAGCATTTACATTATATTTTACACATAAAGACAACAGAAATTACCTACATTTCAGAAAATACTATCATTCAAAACTACACTTCATTAAGTAAGATGAAAATATACTTGACAAATACTGAACATATATTTTAAACATAAATAAACTTGGACTTAATGAACATCAATAAAAAATTGATTAACGCATTCAAATAAGTTTAGATGTAAAATCGAAGAATAATCGAAAAAAAAAGTTACTTACTAGTTTTATTGTTATATCTAATCCAAATTATTGTATGCATTGCTTGATAAACATAGTTAAAGATTTTACACATTTACCAGAAACGTGTGGTGCATTATATTTTAAATAATCATCTTTAGTTTTATTTTCATTTTTTTAATTGCGATAAAATACTCTTTTATGCTTAGTTTGTGTTTTTCATCGTGTTTAGTTTCTTCATGCGAAAATAAGTTTCTTTTTCTTTTTTTTTTCTTTTTGACAGAGAAATAACAAACTGTTCTAGTACGTCTTCAACTAAGTCTTGAATAAAAAGACGTAAACTAATAGGTAATAGACATATACTAACTATATTTCCGGTTAGAGATTAACATAAAATCAAAGCATTGATAGTAGTATAATATGCAAAATATTAAAAATTGCAGTTTAGCGGCCTCCTATAAGAAGCAGGCTTGACATATACAGACCATATGAGAAACCAGACAGTTACACTGAATTCAGTTGCGTTCTAGTGTATTTATTACCTTTAAATGCATTAGCATACTAAGTGTATTTAATATTGTTTTGGATTATCTAAAATTTCAACAGGTAGATGTAGACTGCTAAGAAACTAATCATTTTTACCCTTTTCTCTTTGGTAAATATTACACTGAAGTCTAAATGTCTTAGAAGAATAGCCGCATGCAATTCCGATTTTGACATTTTTACAGAAACTTTTATTTCTCGTCGTAGACATTTTACAGTTTCTATAAGGTAAGTTTTTTCTCAACATCTGTAAGAAACTAGAACATGATATGATACTGAATTTATCTGGTTTTGGTAGACATATACTGAGTAAACCTACTCTCAGGTTTTGTAAGAAATAATTGCTCATCTACGCTTATGTTAAGCCCTATTATATAGTTAGTCTTGCAGTTTTCTTTTCATCTTCTTTATTTCCATGTATGAATGCGAAAGTTATTGCTTATTTTTTTTTTCAGATTTTCATGAGTATAAAATTCAAATTTTGTCACTTTTATTGAAATTATTAATTCTTCCTTTTTATATCCGATTTTTTTAAATGAAAACTATCACAAACTTTCGTTCATTACTGAAAAATATTAAACTATATTCTGATGAAAAATATCCTACAATATAAAGTGTATAGGAAGAGTCGTAGTCATTTCCATTTTTATCATTAGAATTTTGCTTTCTTCATTTACAGGCTGATATACACCCTCAACCTTTTGCAATCTCAATTATTTTTAAATAATAGGTGCTAGTATTCCAAAGTTTCGTTGAAATTAATATTAAGACATCGGAAATCGTATCTATACTTTCAATAAATGAAGAATAAAAGCAACTTCAATGCTGCTTCTAAATATTTGTTGTAATTTTCCACTGCAATCATCCATTCTTCACATCATGAATATTATTAGATCTTGATTGAAAATTATCACTATTCCTCCCTTCTAATTTATGCTTATTAAAGGAATTAGTAGAGAGGCAGATATACTTTCTCATTACTTCAGAAAAATGCATCTCTATTTTGTCATTTATGCGTAAAAACTTATTACGGGTCAAATTGACCCGCTTCGCGGTTCTAGGTATAATTAGTTATGAATGAAAAATTATTTATGTTATTAGCTCTTAAATACGAAAAGTTGTTGTTTACCTTAAAATATTAAAAGTCAGAAAAGGAAATATTTTTTCAATGAATACTTTTCGCGCGGAGAGAAATTAAACATCGATTCGGGTCAAATTGACCCGCTCCGCGGTTCTAGTGTTAAGAACTAGGTAAAACTTCTTAAAAAAGACTGCAGAAAAAAATGTTGAAAATAAAAATAGTTGAAAGTGATTTTTTAGAAATTCCACAAGAAATGACTTAATTGTTTATCAGAGATTTTTGTAACAGAAAAAAACTGACTAAAGTTTTTTTTAAATAAATATTTAATTTTCTTTTTTTTTTTTCGAATAATTATCATTTGGTTTGGTTTTGAATTAAACTACTGATATGACCATCTCTAGCTTCAAAGTGGGCAAATCTTCTTTTTAGCTATTGAGGCTTTGAAGAGATCAGAAATGTTAGAAGCCGGCACTGGACGAGTTTTCTCGGTCCGACAAGAGCTCGCAATCGTCCGAGAATATTTACTGTCCAACGCACGTCACATGCCCTGCACTTAAGCGTTTGGAGTCCAGTCGTAGCGACCAATTCATCTCAAGGAGAATAATGGTCTTTCGCTTGCCCCCCCCCCCCCCCCCCACACCCAGTTCACCATGTCGAACTGGACACCCATGGAGGCGCCGAATTCACGAGCCAATGCCGAGGTTCTCCGGAGGGGAGCTGCTATACGGAGTTCTTCTAAGATCTTAAAATTATGGACAAAGAAATCATTCAAAATATCGTTAATACTTTTCACAATCTTTCAGAAATCCAGAATTTCCAAAAGTCTAGTTTACTTTTGGTTCCGAAAATGCGGAATTTTCAAGCTTACATTACATATTGGAAAGCGAAACATGCCAGTGAGTAATGCTGACATTGGGAACGGCCGGCTTGGTAAAATACTTCTTTTTGCAGATTTTTTTTAAACATCCTTTATTCTATTTTTACACTGTAAAAATTTGCAGAGTTACTACACCTTTTTTAGGAAACTGGAATTCCAGAAACTTTTATGTAACGGTAATAACAAAAATTCAAGTAACAGATTCAGTTACATGAATTTTTGTTTCTTAGTAACATCGCAGATGTTTTGATTTTCAGAGTAAACGTGTATCTGTAACAGGAGTTTTTGCTCCTACCTTAGATGAAAAGTACTATATGGTCCCCTATGAATCCCAGTTTCCTAGAAAGAATTTATTATTACTTCATTGAGTAGAAAATTAAATGTTCCTTTCTATGTAATTTGTTTGAAAACAGTATCAACATATACTTTTTAAAAATAGTTTTTTAAATAAATTTCAAATATAAATGTTTTTAAATCTGCTTGCAACTTAATTAAAAATTTTTGGTCAACCTTTTAGTAAGGACATCTGGTCAGTCTTTTGAAACAAGGTAAATCGAAATCAAGTTCCTGGTTCAAATCCAGGCAAAGACACTTTTCCTTCAACTGGAAAATTACAACTCATACAATTACTATTCAGTTTTTAATTTTTTCAGAAGTGTTTGTAATTAAATATACTGCTCGACATTGAAAATGCAACACCAAGAAAGAGTGGCCAGAAATTTATGCAAAATTTAGAGTAGACGCACGTCACTAAGTTATGCGAATGATGTGAAATGCGCAGGTCTCCAAAGCACGTGATGTGAGATATAAGGGAAGGAAGTTGCAGAATGGGCAATATTCGTGTCGTTATTTCAGCCAGAGGAATTATCGAAGAGATTTTGTTTTTGTCTCGGAGGATACGTGTATAGAAGAGAATGCCAGGCCGCCGCCAACGAAGGCACTTCCAGCAGATAGACAATTTTACGAGAGATATGGTGAGCGGACTGAGAAGGGGGGTTGGTCCTTACGTCAAATCGCAGCTGTTACTCACATGGATGCGAACACGGTGCATCGGCTGTAGCAAACATGATTGGAACAAGGAAATGTTTCAAGATTGTGGGGTGCAGGTGCAGCCAGAGTGACGTCAACACGCGTGGATCGACGCATACGACGAAAAGCTGTGGCGGACCCGCAAGTCACTTGTGCCTCGATTTTGCTGCATGTACAAGATACCCTGGATGTTTCCGCGTCGACCAGAACCATTTCCCGTCTATTGGTTGAACATGGCCTGCACTCACGGTGTCCGTTAAGAAGACTGCCATTGACTCGACAACATAGACCCCAACGTTTGGAATAGTGCCGGACTAGAGCGATGTGGATAACAGAATGGCGAATCGTCGGGTTCTCAGATGAGTCGCGCTTCTGTTTATCCAGTGACAGTCGCCGCATACGTGTGTGACGACTACGTGGAGACAGATTGAATACGGCAGTAACTGTAGAACGCTCCACCGCGCGACAACGTGGAATAATGGTTTGGGACGCTATTGCGTATAATTCCATGTCACTTCTAGTTCATATTCAAGGCACTTTGATGGCACAACGATACTTGGATAATGTACTGCGGCCGGTGGCAGTCCACTACCTTCAGAGGCTGCCTAATGCAATTTTTCTGCAAAATAACGCCCGACCACACAGTTCTCGCATGTGTCAACATGCTCTGACATGTATACAGATGCTTCCCTGGGCATCGTAC